>OW386287.2:143040383-144352612 GCA_936432065.2 Rutpela maculata | reverse complement strand
AATTACAAATATTATTGTTCAAATATTTCTTGAACAAGTAATGCAATATATTATATTGCATTGTTGACTGACAGTGAAAGACACTTCAATTATTTTAGTTTTGTGATTATTTTTGGATATACTTACATAAATGTTTTTTTATTTAATTTTTATGCTACAGTAAATGTTCCACATGTTGGCAAACTCTGTGCAAGAGTTATTTCGCTTTTATAACATTTTTAAAAATAATTGACAGAAACATCAACGTAATTAAAAAAAATCAATTATATTTCATATGTATTCATATATGTTCAAGTAATTTAAAAATCTCAGCAATATAATAATAATTCTGTCTTGGCGAAATTCAGGCAGTCGTTTTCCCAATTAACCAAGACAATTTACATATAGAGATATTAACATATTAATTGTAACACAAAACTGTAACAGGTAATTGAAAGTAATATACGTGATTACACAACAACCACTGTTTACGTATAAAAGATCACTGGTCAAGAAGAAATAATTTCTTTAAATGATAACTTTGACAATTTGTAAAATTACCTGGAGTTGAATAGTAAACATCTATTAGCGCTAGTTAAGAAAACATCTTTGGAAGTTGGTTGTAAAATGACGAGATATGGTGGGTGAGTTCATCTGTATTAATTTCCAGAATATTATATCTTGGTACAAGTTTATTAAATAGGTATGCATCATATGCTGGATATTGCATTTTTACAAGGTTGTGGATAGCTAATGGTGATGGTAGAAAGGCGGTTAATGGCAAAAAAAATTTTGAGACTTAGTTCTTGTTACAAAATGAATATAAAATAAATTGTGTGTAAAATTTAAAATATACAAAAACTAACATTATCTACAAAAAAAACTGCGAAGAGTATTCCATAGAATGTGTAACAATTATATAAACAGTTCAACAAATCATCGAAGAGAACGATGTTTACTCTAGTTATTACTTCTTCAACCACGTAGTGGAATGGAAGTATAGTAATCATATATTTTTGTTCAAATTGGCTTCAAATGTCATGAAATGTCGATATTTTAAGTTTGAGAAAAAAAATTGTCTGTCAGTCGGTCTGTCGGTCTGTCGGTCTGTCGGTCTGTGTAACTTTTTTTGTGAGCACGATTACTCGAGAACGGTTTATGATATTGATTTAAAATTTAGTGGATTTTATTGCACTTCTGTGCAATAAAATCCAGTACACCTATTTTTCGCTATATTAAATCATTCTTTAATTATTTGTCAGTGTAAGTGCCATATTTTCGCAATGCCAAAATTAACTAAACATAAAAAAATTTTAATTCTTTCCAAAATTGAAGAGAGATGGTCTATCAGAGCAGTTGTTAACCATTATCAATTGAATAAAAGTACTGTTATGAGTGTGAAGAAAAGTGGAAGGAGGAAGGTAGCGTAAAGAGAAAAGACGGTTCAGGCCGATCGAAGTTCAAATCTCGTTCAAGATTAAGCACTCCTTGGCTATTTGAGGAAAAATCCGTTTCAAACAGCAGGAGACGCTGTGTTCATGACAAATTTTCAGGTCAACAGCTTGTCGAAGGATAGAAAAATCGGAAACAAAAAAACTGTACAAGTGCCAAGAAGACCATATTAACAGAAGAACAGAAGCAAGCCCGCATTATGTTTTGTTTAAATTGTGTCTATCGGCCGCTGGAGTTTTGGAACAGTGTTGTGTTTACCGATGAAAAAGTTTTTCAGTCTTGTAATGACGGACATATGTACAAAATATTAGGTTACATTATTTACACAATAAATACAAACTCAGTTATGTGATTTTTTCAACGTCAATTTTTACATTTGTTATAAATCGAAATCATTCCCATCGAATGGTGTAAAAAGGTAAAAAAAACAAAAATACTATGTATGTATGTTTTTCATCTCAATTAACACTATTCAAATACATTACTTTTGACGTTTCACAATGAATGTCAGTTTTACTTCCACGTCCAGTGAAAGTATAGTAACGACAAAAAAAATTTTAAAAATTTTTATTGTCCAAATAAGCTTAAAATGTCATGAAACGTCGAGATTTTAAGTTTGAGCGAAAAAAAATTTCTGTCTGTCTGTCTGTCGGTCTGTCTGTAACTTTTTTTTGTGCGCACGTTTACTCTGGAACCGTTGAAGATATTGACTTGAAATTTGGTACACATATGTACTTTAACGAGATCTAGAACTAGATTATATTTTCATCTTGTTCCGTCAAAGGGTTGGGGGGTAAATTGGGGTAAATTTGGGGTAAATAGGTCAATCAAGCAGGTAAGAGTCCATAAAATTGGTATTTAGTATATACAAGAGAAGCTAAGGTCTCAAAGAAATTTTTGGCATTAGCCACCCCCATTACCACCCCCACCCCTTTATTAAAGGGGATGAAAAAAAATTGTGATTTAGTGTATGGACAGGAACCAGAAACCTCAAAATATTTTTTTACCTCATCCACCCCCACTATCACCCCCCTATCACCACCCCCACCCCACTACCGATGTGGGGTATCGTTTTATGGGTTTTTGGGGTAGAGGATTTCAAATATTATATTATTAAAGTTCCATAAACAATTATTTTCACATACAAAGTTTTTTCGTTGTAACTGACTTGGATAGAGAATCTGGATGTGGAAGTAGTGATTCCTTGGGCAGCGGTTTTTTATAACCTATATGATAATAAAAAAATCTAAATTCCAAAAAGACTGATTCACACCACTTAATATTAGTAAAAACTGGATTACTTGATTTTTCAAGTGTACGGGATTTTATTGCACAGAAGTGTACTATAAGCTCATCTGGAATTGGATTATATTTTGATCTCATTATGCTGAAGGGCTGGGGGATAAATGTGGAAAAATGGGGATAAATAGGTAAAACAAGTAAATAAGAATCCATCCAATTGAGATTAATTGTTTATAAGAGAAGCCTAGGGCTCAAAACTTTTTGACATCAGCCTCCCCCACTACCACCCCCCAACTGTTATTAAAGGGAATAAAACATAAAATTGTGGTTTAGTGTGTATACAGAAGCCAAAGGCCTAAAAATTTTCTTGGGTGGCGGGGACGTTGTGGCTCAAGGATTGTACACAAAGAAGAATAGCCTACATCGACAAATCTGTCAGCTGCAAGGTCGATCGACGTGACGTCACCGCTGGTACTCCTGAGGTAGGGCACCCACTAAAAATTCATTGTAATAAATGGTGATAAATAAATCAGTAGAGTTCCCAATTAATTCAATTTTCTTCTTATAGAAAGTGGAAAAAAAAAGAGAAATGCACCAATATTTTTTAAACGCTACCAAAATTTAAATTCTGTATGTAATCAGCTCATTTATGTAGATTCTACTCATTAAATGAAAATCATTACTTCCCCATTTTTTTACTTTGGCTTTAAACTGCTTGAGTTCAAGGATTCTGATAGTGGTGGAAAGAAAAATTAATAATAATTTGACATACTAATACTCTGTACCTCTGTAGTTCCTTGAGGTTATTTTCCAGCAAAATACTAGATAATTGTACTAGTTTGTAGATTTCACGGACATTGTTTTAAACAAAAACAATGTGGCATCTCAACAAGAAAACCAAAAAAACCTTAAAATGATAAATCTTATAGTTTTTGTCAAAAGTTTACCTAAATTACTAACATAAACAACTTTAAATTTAAGAAGCACAAGGGCGAAAAAAGCGCGCAAACACAAAAGTTAAGTTGGGAAATACGATATATTATAATTTAAAACATAAACAATAGACTTAATAACAAAAATATATCAGAGTTTTCTAGTTCACAAAATCCGACTTCATAATACACTGTGTTCAAAAACCTCAAAAAACACTCAAACTATACAACAAACAGGCTCAAATATTCAAGAACCTTCGGATGGAGGTTAACGTTGTAGCATAGGCAACAAGCTATCCTCTTCTATTTATTGTTTATAATCCTTGATTGTGGCTGTCGAAAAGCCGACATTCCATGCTCAATGTTGTGCGGCACTTGCCATGGTACGTGTACGACGTACATACGAGTGATGCGCACCACTAGACGATGATGATGATGATGATGACGATTCTGGTTCAGCTGACTTTTGAAATGTTTAGATTTAAGATAACGTCCGTGTATTATTAGTAATATAGTTTTTCTGCTTTAAGTTCATTCAGTATTAAAATTTCATTTATATCATTAAAACTCGATTTCTTTTAAATTCGCGATTTTTCCACCCTATGTGTCTCCTAATGTACTGATTCTATAAAAAAGATGACTAGGAATTTATTTGTAAAAAATTTCGTCTAGTTTGATTCTCTACATTTTTTGCTAGTGGCCGTAGTTGTCGTGTTATTAAATAAAAAAACGTAAAAGTGGATATTTAAAACTACTCCCCCCCATTCCCCCATCCACCACCAGCCGGTCAGGACTTTTAGTATGTTGTTCAGGGCACTCCTCCCCGACAACTATACAAAAATTGGCCTCTACACGAATTATTTCTCCTATTTTTTCTTCGTTGACTGGACTAAAAGAGGGTCACTTGGCATATTTTAAGTTAACTAATTTATTCTCATCCAAACGACACTATTTCCAATGAATATTTTCATAAGTTATAGGATTGCGTGCCATATTAAAAAGATAGTGATCATTCTTTCCCTAATCAGTTTACTGAGAAATTGCTCATTTTATTTAAAATAAAATGATCAAATTTAAGCGTTCACTAGTAGGTATTCTCTCTAACTAAAATAAGTGTTGAATTTGACTGAGTTTCCCTTTAACAATTTAAAGCAAAAATGCTGTATATCAATTTTCGATAGAATATACCATTATCTAAATTTATGTCTGTTGTCTAACCTATAATTCTAGAAATTACATTTCTAGAGCTCCTTTATTCTCTCCTGCACAGCCCTGAACGTAAGCCAAGCAAAATGGAGAAAGATAGCGTGCAGTAAATGTTCGGAAAGGCATGCAGCATATACAATACAGTACCGCCAAGTTCCGCCGTCAGTTTTCCCCATGGCTGTTATCTGCAACCATACGGCGTATCCTTATAACTTCGGTAATGTCCAACTATTATCTTGTTTAATGTTTAATTGCCTTGGCAAGTCTCGCAGTATTTTCGTTTGTTACGAGTAGGACGACATCCGGCCGCTAATTACGTTGCTAGTTAGGCTGATATGTCAGTTACCGGCTGTAATTTTAGAGTAAAAAGTTTTAGTTTGATGTATTGCTTATTTAGCTTTTTGGGTTAGATGTAATAACAGTGTTCCAGAAACTTATTTCCAGTCCGCCGAGGAGAGTGTTTTTAACATTAACCGTCAACTTTTTTAACGAGTTTTTTATTATAGACTGCTGTGTGGTCGGAGCGTTGTCTAAACTTTATACCATGATAAATTAATGATACGGTTCTCGCGTACTTTATAAGGACTTCAAGTTATACACAAAAACATCTATTTAACTTTTACAGCAGAGCAACTTTTCTTTGTTTTATATAACCCTACTAAATATACATACATACTTTCTAAGGCAGCTTGATTTTATATTTTACGTCTACCTAACTGAAACTAAGTTTAAATTGAATTCAATAAATTAATAATTAATTTAAATACCAAACAAAGCCATCATCTGCATTGATATTAATTTTCAAATCTCTATTATCAATATTGGAACAACTAGGAATCAAATATCCAACGTATTAAATATATTTTATCGACTTTTAGCATATTTTCACGAAGAATGAATATTAAAAGACGAGCTCTACAAACACGCCACAATGGACCCGTTTAGTAGTGACGTCAAATATTATGCAACCAACAATACAAGTGGGATAACGAAATTTACAGTTAATATTTTCGCTCTTATGCACCTTGCTATTAAGGATGACAAAAATTGCTGTTAACAATTTTGTGTTATTACTCAATTATATGGCATATCTAAGACAATTCAATTCATAGGCCATATTCTTAAAATACGTTAGATTCGTTCTACATATAATTTACTCAATTAAATTAATATGTGTTTTAACCAAATAAAATTAGAGGCCCTGATCAACAGCCATATTTTTAACCCTTAAATGTATCGTACATAAGGCTCAAAATCTTTAGCAACACACACTTGTATTGTTGGTTGCCTAGAATCTGACGTCACACTAAACGGGTCCATTAAGAGTATAATCTGCGATCAGTGAAATGAAGAAACGAATTATTCGGCTTATTTTTGAAGATAGAAACTTCAAATTTTGTACGTATGTATTAAAATATATATTCTAGTTCGTCACGTTTTTAATTTTTTGTTTTAAGCAAAAACACGTGATCAACGAAAAAATTGACGTCGAAAAATTAGAATTTACAAAAAACGAAATCGTGACGCCCTAGATAGTCCTTAATTAATTACGTGGATAAAACATAACCTCTTAATTTTCAAACATAGATTCAATAAATAGTTTCCAATTTTGCCGTCAATAGATGGCACTCGCCTCGGCATTCCCATAGCTTTACACGCTCTCAGACTTTAGGGAGGAACTTGTTGTCATGGAGACCAGACGCGAATGAATGCTTGCCAGGGAAGCATTTAGGAGTTCTGGTAATTGTAATCTTAAATTTATTTATAAATTATTTTATCTTACTGGAATGACTTAATAGATGAAATTCTTGAAAATGTTAATACATAAATAAAAGGTGCCAAATAGAGAGGACCGTTTTGTATAAACACTCTTACAAATTTTATTATGAAAATTTGAATGCGGTTTTTAGTTAGGTCAGAAATCAATTTATTCGAAATTATTACCAAGCCAAATGTACAGGGTGTCCCAGTCAACGCGCTATGCTCGGTTTTCTCGGTAGTTTCTGAGATAAGTTTATGGTTCAAAATCCAGTCTGACGTAGGTTTTCCGAGGAATCTCATACTGCTAAGATATTTAAAATCCAAGATGGCGGACGAATTTCGTCATCTATGGTCCTATTCGACTGAAAATCGATATCTGGGGGTTTTCGGGGATGCGGTTTACGAATTTTTGGTCAAAATTTAGGAATCCAAGATGGCGGACGAATTTCGTCATCTATGGACCTATTCGACTGAAAATCGATGTCTGGGAGTTTTCGGGGATGCGGGTTATGAATTTTTGATCAAAATTTAGGACTCCAAGATGGCGGACAAATTTCGTCATCTATGGTCCTATTCGACTGAAAACCGATACCTCGGGGTTGTCGGGGATGCGGGTTACGAATTTTTGGTCAAAATTTAGGAATCCAAGATGGTGGACGAATTTCGTCATCTATGGTCCTATTTGGCTGAAAATCGATGTCTGGGGGTTTTCGGGGATGCGGGTTACGAATTTTTGGTCAAAATTTAGGAAACCAAGATGGCGGATGAATTTCGTCATCTGTGGTCCTATTCGACTGAAAATCGATATCTGGGGGTTTTCGGGGATACGGGTTACGAATTTTTGGTCAAAATTTAGGAATCCAAGATGGCGGATGAATTTCGTCATCTCTGGTCCTATTCGAATGAAAATCGATATCTGGAGATTTTCGGGGATGCGGGTTACGAATTTTTAAAAAAATTTAGGAATCCAGGACAGCGGACGAATTATAACTATATTTTGACCCCCCTTTATTTATGTTATTATTGGAGATAAAAAAAAGTTTCGTATAAGAGTTGTAGGGTTGTATGCATATTTTTTTAAATGCAATTAAAAAACAATTGCTTGCATATGTCACGTGATATAACAATGAGGGTTGCTTTTTAAATGAAAACCCTGTATATTTTTACATATTCTTTTAGATCCTTTATCCCAGATATCAAACATATAAGGATTGATAGATCTAGCTGTTATATTTTTTGATATATCGGACATTAAATATGCTCCAAACATGCATATAGGTATTTTAGAGTTTCTGACGGAGCGCAGTCAGTGGCGTATTTAAGGGGGGGGGCTATAGGGGCTCTAGCGGCAAAATTCAAGGGCGGCAATTTTTTTGAAAAACACCAAAGACATAAAAACAAAAAATTATTATTATTAATATGTTCTATCAGAACATGTTTAATTTATTTGAGAACGTGTTTTTTATATTAACTAGACTAAAGTTCCTTATTATAGTCAACAGTACAGGGTGGTTGTGCAAACGTTAGAACCTCATTTAACTTCTTTGTTTTGGGAGTTACGTAAATAAGTTCCAAAATAAAAGTTATGAGATATCACATGTATTTTCCAAACATCATTTCAGCAAAACAATTCAAACAAGTCGAATTTCGGAGATATGAGCTTTACATTGGTTTTTTTAAATATATTTTTACACCATTTGGAAGGCCATAGAAAAATCTTTTCAATGATATATGACACAGTATTTTTCTTAAAAACTATAGTAGATAGTAAGTTTTATGTTTTCTTACATTAAGTCATGGTAGTCCGAAAAATATATACAGTGTGTTTCACTTTTTAGTTTTTTTTTCTGATTTGAATCAAATTTTACTTAAGTATGGAACAAATTAGGATCTACTTATGACCAGAAAAAAATGCACCTCCTACAAATGCAAAGCCATCTGCGGTACCAAAATATGCGGATAAAATCAAAAAATCATATTAGGCATATTTTTATTGGAAAATTTTGTCAATGAAACTTGTTCAGAATTGTTCAGAAACCTTAAGTCCAAAATTTAATCAAAATAAAAAATATATAAATTTTTATTAAAATAATGTCCGAAAATATCATTTTAATAGGTTTTTTCGTTTAGAAAACTGTACTATGACAATTTTGTTTGAAATTAAACCCAAGCTGCCAGGTAGTTGTAAAGCAATTTACAGTTTTTTTTTAAATAATTATTTTCAAAATTTTTAAAATTTCAAGTTTTTCATTTTTTTATTTTGATTAAATTTTGGCCATTTTGGATAATTCTGAACAAGTTTTATTAACAAAATTTTCCGACAAAAAAATGCCTAATATGATTTTCCGATTTTCTCCACATATTTTGGTACCGCAGGTGGCTTTGATACCGTAGGAGGCGAATGTTTTTCTGGTCATAAGTAGATACTAATTTGTAAGTAAAATGTGATTCAAATCGGAAAAAAAATAAAAAAGTTATTGGGGTGTTACCATTTCAAGTGAAACACATCGTATCAATTATTGAAATTCTCCATTCTCTTAAAATAAAGTGAAATTAGACAGAACTAACATATTGTTTATTTTAATTTACATACTTTTGTTTTCCATGGCTAATTTGATAAATTGTAAATTTATAGTAAATTAGACAAAATTTGTTTAAGATAAGTACCATGTATTATAAAAACAAAGCTTTTTTTATGGCGTTTCAAATGGTACATATATGGAGTGTTCCTTTAAAAAAAAGCAAAGTAAAGTTCATATCTCCGAAATGCGACTTTCAATAGGCATGTCCACAAAATTTTAATTTCAATTGGAAATGATAGAATTATCGATATTGTTCACTATGGTTGGATAAGGTAAAAAAATATTTTCGAGAATATTTTGAGGTTTCATGTTCTTGTACACACACTAAATCAAATTTTGTTTTTCATCCTCTTTAATAATGGGGTGGGGGTGGTAATGGGGGTGACTAATGCCAAAATTTTTTTTGAGACCTTAGCTTCTCTTGTATATAGTAAATACCAATTTTATGAACTCTTACCTGCTTTATTTACCCCAAATTTACCCCAATTTACCCCCCAACCCTTCGACGGAACAAGATGAAAATATAATCTAGTTCTAGATCTCGTTAAAGTACATATGTGTACCAAATTTCAAGTCAATATCTCAAACGGTTCCAGAGTAAACGTGCGCACAAAATAAAAGTTACAGACCGACGGAATTTTTTTTTCACTCAAACTTAAAATTTCGACGTTTCGTGACATTCTAAGCCTATTTGAACAATAAAAATTTTAAAAAAATTTGTTGTCGTTACTATACTTCCACTGGATGTGGAAGTAATATATTATTATTTTGCCAGTTATTCGTAATAGAAATCACCCCAACATAGAGAGGATTTTTGGTAATTTTTCAATAAAAATTTTTGGCCTATAAAGTAAAAAAATATTTTGAAGTTTTTGGTTCTTGTACATACACTAAATCACACTTTTTTTTCGTCCCCTTAAAAAATGGGGTAATGGGGGTAGCTAATGTCAAAAATTTTTTCGAGACCTTAGCTTCTCTTATATATACTAAATACCAATTTTACGGACTCTTACCTGCTTGATTTACCTGTTTACCTCCCCATTTACCCCAATTTACACTCCAACCCTTCGATGGAATAAGATGAAAATATAATCTAGTTCCAGATCCCGTTAAAGTACATACGTGTACCAAATTTCAAGTCAATATCTTAAACGGTTCCAGAGTAATCGTGCGCACAAAAAAGTTAGACGGACAGACAGACAGAAATTTTTTTTCGCTGAAACTTAAAATGTCGACCTTTCATGACAGTCTAAGCCTATCTGAACAATAAAAATTTTCAAAAATTTTTTTGTTACTATACTTCCACTGGATGTGGAAGTAATTAATATTCTATTTTCAAGAAAAAGAACGCCATTGCCATGTAAACCGGAAGTGATATTTAAAATTTACATGCCTTTTTTTACTTTCCTTTAATAGTCAATTAAGAACATAAATAATACGGGCAATTCTTCTTTGATGTTCAATTATATGTTTCTTAGCGGCATCGATTCCCCGGAAAAAAATACTTATCTCAAAAACTACCGAGAAAATCGGACATAACGCGTTAACTAGGACACCTTGTACATTGTAAATATACATTATGTACCTACAGATAGTTTTTTCTTTTAATTAAAAACCACTGCCTAAGGAATCACTACAACCGCATTCAGTTTTCATACTCAAATTACTTTAAATAAAAATTCTTGTGCACCCAACGCGAATTCGACTCTGTACGACAGAAATATATTTGAACTATTTCTCTTATATTACACAATCTGTTTATCTCCGCCTTTGGGCATATTTCATTGGTCAAAGGTGCACGCCCACCCGTATATACCCTTTTCATATATATCAATGAAAATATTATCTGTCCTACCGCAGATCATACTCTTAATATTTGTACGAAAAATTGATCGCGCTTGTAATATGTTTACCTATTTTTCCATATCTAAATCAATAACTGCTTTGTTAATGCATAAGTTAAATACGTTACGCAGATTCGGCAAATGTAGTTAGTTTTATACAAATTCGGAAAATCTAGTTTTATATATCCTAAGATAAACAAGTACAAAAAAGAAAACTTAGGAAAAAGACGGATGCTCCCAGTACGTTCCACACTTCCTGAAATTTTATTTCTATCATCTTGTCGTGTATCAACGCAGGGCATCAGTACTTATCACCTCTAACCGCGTGTGCATTGTAGTGAGAGTAGATCCGTCTTTCTTTTCCTAATTTCTCTGTTTTCTTTCTTCGTCTCATTTATCACAGGATACATATACAAAACTACATTTGCCTGATCTGTATATTCGAGTGCAAAAACAAAAAACAGAAATCTCCCTTTAATCGAATTTTGAAAAATTTTTTCGCAAACTGCTTTTACAAAATAGAGAAGTGCTTCTCGAGATGTTATTTCCCATATTTCGTATGGGTTCCATGCGCCACAGACGAGAAAAAAATTGTTGAAAATTCTAGATCCGCGCTTGTTTTGAATAAGGCTCTGCATCTGGTGTGATCTCACACCAGCTGTTCATTGGCTAATGTCATTTTTTGGTGGGGATTGTGAGTTATTAGGCCACCTTAAAGTCTACCAATCTTGCATATCCAGAGCCTTTATTTAAGGCCCACATTGACGTCACACAAAATATAGACGACCAATTACACATCAGCTGGTAACAGGCAAAACAAAAATCCCTAAAGCCATTGGGGTCCTAGTTAAAAGTTAAATGTTACCAAAGTTTAATATTAATAACAAGTATTTCTAGGTTAGGCTTTGTGTATGCTTATTCCTGTTATTCGTTTGTATGATTTTAAAGTGTTTAATCAAAAGTCCTTAAAATATCTTTAGAATAATATAGTGTAACGAGTTGGGGAAAGGCAGCACAAAATACATGTTGTACGTTATACCATCTGTGAGACAGTAGAAACAGTAGAAACGTTCTGGAACATTAGAGAAAAGAGACTTCTAGATAACGCTGCGCCGTTTCTAGAATAATTCAGGAAACAATCGCTAGGGGTATATAAGGCCGTATTCTCGGCGGGAAGAAGAAGTTTTGAATTGACAAGTGAGGTTAAAAGTACGAAGTGAATAAAAGTGTAAATATCAAGTAATAAACATTGCTAAAGGTTATTTTTAGTCAGCAAAAGTGTATTTAAATTAATAATAGTATTGTGAAGTATCCAGTAAGTTATTTAATAAAGTGTGTTAGTGGTTATATCTCTTGTTATAATTTTTGGAACCCACAGATTTTGTAAGGGCGGTTTCCTAGGGGTGGAACACGCCACAATAGAAATGGGTTTTGCTTTTCTTGTTTTTGACCCCATTTTTTTAATGATTGTTTACTGCCCGAAAAAGTATGTATTGTGATTGTTCCTCAAAATAATGTTTACTTCATTCATTGATTTATAAAACAGGATCATTAAATTTATTACAGTATGGTTTCTAATAAAATACATATCTAATTGCTTCACAGAGAAATAGGCCAGCTGATGCTTATTATACCCATTTGACAAAAATTTTTAATAATCGTCTTAGAAAAAAAATGTTTGTACAGAAATCCGTTTCATAACATACTGATCTGAAATATCGAATAAAAAATTTCTATGTGTCTGCATGGATGTATGTGTGTATGTAGACCGTTCCTTGTAAACACAATCACTTCTGTTAAAAAACTGAAAATTTTTAATTAAAATTTGGAACATATGTAAAACAGCAAAGTAGAATACCCTTTGAAATTGGGCCATGTCCATACAGGGTGATTATCAGAGGCATTCAGACTGTAATTTTTATGTAAAACAGGTTTTATTTCAATTTTTTATTAAACATATAGTCCTGTCAATGAATGGTTTCTAGAGGGAAATGCCGAGATCACAATTTTTGACTAGAGGACTGTGTTTGGACTATTTAGGAGGTAAACATACCAAAAGTCCACGAACATAGGAGGTGCGGGGGGTACGAAGAACGTCTCGGTTTTTGGTTTTTCGCTCATATATCGAAAACGGTTAGCTATAATCAAAAAGTGGTTATATGCAAAAATAAAGCTGACTAAATTTTCTATAATAATGTTTCTATTAATTTTTGTCGTATCTGTTATGGTTCAGCGATGGATTGTATATCTTTTAACTGTATTCCAACTTTATTATAAATTTATCATAATTTGAAAAAAAAATTTAATAATCATCGTGGAAAAAAAATTGTTGTACAGATATCCGTTTCACAGCAGACTGAACTCAAATATCGAATAAAAAATGTCTTTGTGTCTGTAAGTGTGTGTGTGCGTGTATATGTATGTGTGTGTGTATACCGTTTCTTGTAAACACAATAGCTTCTGTTAGACTTAAAATATTTAATTATAATTTGGCACATATGTAAAAGAGCATAGTACAAAAAAAATTGGGCCATATCTGTAATACATGGTCATAACCAGAGGTATTCAAACTGTTGAGGATCTACGTCCTTTCCTAACCAAGCTTGTATCTGGTGATATACATGGTATAGTTGTTGTTAAGCAGCAGCCACTGTGGGTGGGAATAATGAAAATTTCACCATTGTCTTGAGTCTTGTTGATTCGGCAAATCTCAGGTACCCATAATTGTCAATGGAATTTTCCGAAATTCATATATCGACAAAAGAAAACCTATTCCATTACACTCAATGAAAGTGATAGGTAAATTCAACCAAAAAGAGCATATGAAATTGCGCCTATCTAGTTTCATAATTAAATCAATCAGAAAAGAATAGTCATACAACTTTATTTGTTTTCGTAAACAAATAGTAGTTCAATAATCATATCTTCTTGTAACAAATTAAATAGTACAGTGACATATTTTTTATGTTCACTAACCATTTTGGTCTACAATTAAATAGTTCAACGACTTTGTTTTTTGTTCACCAACTAATTTTTAGGTTGATCTACGCTTTATTGTATGATGAAGTTTTTTTTGGTTAGCCAAAATCTCAGTATTGAGACATCAGACCACCCAAACCAAAGATTAGAGATCGTTTATAAGATCTATCCAAATATATCGATGATCCCTGAGAGAATTTGAACATTGCAATCATGTTATTAATTTTCTATAAATTCATAAGAGTATAAGATAATGCATGATTGATTATTGTCAGTGATTTGTCATCTCGGAATAATTTCTGTAATAGACTACGTGGTAAGCAAGCAAATTTTATGGTAATTCTTTTAGAACTTCTAGAAGACGACAATAATATTGGTTTGTCTACCAAGTATAATAATACAGCGAACTAATACTGGGTTAGAATTACAATTCGATAATAGTTAAAAATAAAATATACTATTATCTAGTTTTATTTGACAGAATTCAATAAAATAATAGTCAGACGAAAAAAATAATAGTCTTATTCATCTATTTTTTAAGTTAATGTTTGTTTTGTTGTGCGACAACTTTTTATTAATTAAAATAACAATCACCACTTGTTTAAAAATACCATAAATATAATTTAGTTTAACAAAATTAACGATATTGTTAGTTAACCATTTTTTTTTTGTTGAATTTACTCATACTATTTGTTTGAGTGTATCTATTATTATATGCGGAGGTCCATTTTGCTCTTGAAATTTTTGTGTGCCGATTGGGGCACATCAGGACGTTTCCCAAAAATTCTCTATATATTAATTTTTTAGACAGCTGCGACTCAATGTTGTTTCTTATTCGTTGTATGGGAGAATTATTTTTTTCTGTGACCTGCTAAACTCTTCATTTACACATTGACGAAATATTTTCATGTACTTTATATTTTTTAATTCTTATGAATTTACTATTGTATAGACCATATAGAGTGGGAGTACGGGTCACTGTCAGGAGTTTAGCAGTGCGTATTTCTCAAAACAGTTTGTGAAAAATGTATACAACTTTTCTTGTAGAAAATATTGAGATCTACAATTTTCATAGTAATCCCCATTGACCCTTAGCCACAAATAAGCTGCGTCGCCGGCATAATATTAATTTTGACTCCTCACGCTTTTTAAAACATCGATATAAAACTGTTTACAAAAATCCAGCTAAATTTTTTTTTCGTCAGATTGGCTATTTTAAAACTAAAGTTAGTGGACTATTAATTTTAAAACAAAGATCACCTGTAACATGTTGTTTCTAGTGTTCTAGGTAGTTGAAATAATGTTTTCTTACTTTTTCTTTTTGTAAAATTATTGTAACAGTACAAAATACATATTAATTAGACTTATAAGAAAGTCATCTACTAGTTATTATTACAAATTAACGTACACCGGTATTGAGGACAGAAAATTTGTTATATGGATATTTCTACCTTTCCTTTAACTTAGCTATTTCTACTTATTTAGTAAGTCCATTCTCGAGGATATATTACCTAGGTCCCAGCCCCTTGTTGCCAGAGAATTGATTGAAATTTGTTATTTATTTATGAAACTTTTGTTACGGCTCTTTGAAAAGAGTTTTATTTAGTTCTATAACCTTATAATGTCACTAAAAGAAAATAAATACTTTAATGTTGTTTGAAAGAATTTGTCGGTAACTTCCAATAATAAAGAATAATAAAACTATCTTAGGTTCCTAAGTTTCCCAGAAATTCCCCCATATAACAGTGCAATATTAACACAAAATGTTAAATAGACGCCGTTACACTACATAGGGCATTAACATTTGAATGCATTTGTTACACATATTGCAAAAAAATATATATATTTGCTATATAAATAATTCAAATATAAATGAAGGTACATTTCGACAAAAAATCTACCTATACCGTAGAATAGATATATTAGTGCGAACCTATTTTGTAAACAACATAAAATCATCACTTTTTCACTCATAAAGAATAGTTCAGTATCACACAAGAAAAATATTAACAAATTTAAAAGCTATTTACTTAAACGGCTTAAAATGTCAACGAGAAAGAGAAAATCAACAAACAAAAAAAGGAAAATAAAATTGGAAAACAAACGAAAGAGAAGAAAGTTATATTATTAAGAAACAAATTGTCTAGGCTTAAATCGTTCTACGCAATACTTTTCCTGGGTTTAATAATGTACGGTTCACGAAATCTAAAAGCTATTTACTTAAACGGCTTAAAATATCAACGAGAAAGAGAAAATCAACAAACAAAAAAAGGAAAATAAAATTGGAAAACAAACGAAAGAGAAGAAAGTTATATTATTAAGAAACAAATTGTCTAGTCATAAATCGTTCTACGCAATACTTTTCCTGGGTTTAATAATGTACGGTTCACGAATCGAAATTGATTGCTTGTGCAAAATCGACAGACGCCTTTGTACCAGGATAATATACTAACAAATTACCAATAAATAAACAGAATTTATATTTACATTCAATTTCGTGAATAATTGTTTACTTCTAGGTTATTATAAAAAAAACCTCTGCCCAAGGAGTCACTACTTCCACATCTAGATTCTCTATCCAAGTCAATCACGTCGAAAAAACTTTGTATGTGGAAGTAATTGTTTATGGAACTTTAATAATATAATATTTGAAATCCTCTACCCCAAAAACCCATAAAACGATACCCCACATCGGTAGTGGAGTGGGGGTGGTGGTAGTGAGAGTGGATGAATTAAAAAAATATTTTGAGGCTTCTGGTTCTTATACATACACTAAATCACAATTTTCTTTCATCTCCTTTAATAAGGCCTTAGCTTCTCTTGTATATATTAAATACCAATTTTATGGACTCTTACCTGCTTGATTTACCCATTTACACCAAATTTACCCCAATTTACCCCCCAATCCTTCGACGGAACAAGATGAAAATATAATCTAGTTCCAGATCTCGTTAAAGTATATATGTGTACCAAATTTCAAGTCAATATCTTAAACGGTTGCAGAGTAAACGTGCGCACAAAAAAAGTTACAGGCAGACAAACCGACAGACCGACAGACAGACATTTTTTTTTTCGCTCAAACTTAAGATCTCGACGTTTGACATTTTAGGCCTATTTGAATAATAAACATTTTTTTGTCGTTACTATACTTCCACTGGATGTGAAAGTAATACAAGTCTCTCACAACGAAAAAAATGATGAATACTATATTTGCACTCCACTATGTGGAAATAATTTTTTATGGAACTTTAACAATATAATATTATAAATCGCCTACCTCAACAACCCATAAAACGATATGCCACCTCGGTAGTGGGAGTGGGGGTGCTTGGAGTGGTGGTGGGGGTGGATGAAGTAAAAAAATAAATTTTGAGGCCCTTGGTTCTTGTACACACATTAAATCACAATTTTATTATTTTTTTCATCTCCTTTGATGGGGTGGCTAAAGCCAAAAAAAATTTTGAGACCTTAGCTTCTCTTGTATATACTAAATAGCAGTTTTATGAACTTTCATTTGTTTGATTTTCCTATTTACCCCAATTTACCGCCCAACCCTTCAACGGAATAAGACGAAAATGTAACCTAGTCCCAGATCTCGTTAAAAATTTCAAATTTCAAGTCAATATCTTAAACGGTTCCAGAGTAATCGTGCGCACAAAAAAGTTACAGACAGACCGACAGACAGAAATTTTTTTCCTCAAACTTAAAATTTTGACGTTTCATGAGCCTATTTGAACAATAAAAAAATTTTAAAATTTTTTGTCGTTACTATACCACTGGATGTGGAAGTAATAGCGTGAAGATAAGTCTTCTGAATAACCCTGTGTTTTATAACATGTTCAACATTCTATAGTACATTTTTGTTTATTAGTGTCACCTAATTTAAATAACTTTTGAACAATAATTTTATAACACCATATAAGAATATTTTGGTTGGAAATAACTTCCCCTATTACCTCACCCTGTGTATGTAAATTAACAAACATATTAAATCAAGTAATGCGTATCGACAAAGCATCAATGAACATTTAGAAAAAATAAAGTAGGCACTCAAGCCACATGTTCATATCAAAATCTATTGATTCCCAATATTGATTTACATTAAAAACAACTTTAAAATGATTTTCTTAGTTTGTCGTTTAAAGTTTTTGAAATGTAAGGCTTTAACACTTTCAACCACGACTTTTCAATATTGGAGATAAAACTCTGAAACTGTACACATAAGTTGTTTCATTTTTTCTAAGATTTTTGATATTTTTTTTAAAAAATTTCCCCCATTTTTGAAAAAAAAATTGTCCTAGAAATTGGACATCGCGACGCAATGAGCAATCCACACAAAACTGTTTATTTTTGAGTCTACTTTACTTTAATAATAATAATAACAATAAACAGAATACCATTATTTGGTATGATATTTCAGGAAACAATATTTGCTGTGTATTACAGGTTTTCAAAATCATCAGCATTTTCTGGTAAATCTTCCTGATCATTATCTCCTAATTGTTGATTCCTTAAATTATAATACATTTAGCTATACATTCTAAAAAACCTTTGGTTATCCCATTAGGGGGTAGGCCAAAGGAGTCAATTTCGCAACCATCATCATCTTCATCGAAGCGACATTCCACTTCTGATTCATCATATACATAAGTTGTTTCATTTTTTCTAAGATTTTTGATATTTTTTTCAAAAAATTTCCCCCACCCATTTTTGAAAAAAGAAATTGTCCTAGAAATTGGATATCGTGACTCAATGGGCAATCCACACTTAATATGTAGCTAATAATTCCAAAATATTAGAACATATTTTTTTGTGAAAAAATATTTATTTTTGGGTCTACTTTACTTTAATATTAATAATAATAATAACAATAAACAGAATACCATTATTTGGTATGATATCTCACGAAACAATATTTGCTAAAAAGTGTGTATTGCGGGTTTGCAAAATCATCAGCATTTTCTGGTAAATCTTCTGGATCATTATCTCCTAATTGTTGATTCCTTAAATTATAATAATATTAGTTATAAATTCTTACCCCCCATTGCGGGGTAGGCCAAAGGAGTCATCATCACCTTCATCGAAGAGACATTCCACTTCTGATTCATCGACATACAGAATTTGGTTGGTTAAAACTTCTTGCTAGTCATTTCTACTGTGAAATATCATAACTTACAGCTAATTTGTGATTTTCTTTTTTCGGAAAGTGAGGTTAAGTTTACCTCTCAATTTTGTGGCGTTGTGTTACGCTGTCCCAATTCTATCTAGTACACTACATTATTTAAAAATAAAAGCCTAAGATATGCACACAAGTTCAAACGAAAAACTTCACACTGCAAAATAGATTGTTATTCATTAATATAAAAAAATCACATCAATTCGTTCGATGCAAGCAACATAAAAATATTTTGTTTTGCTGCACTCTCACATCATATGTTGGTTTTCCTACATGTTTCTATTTACATCTAAATGGCACTAAACTTTACCGACAATGAAGAATAATATATAAAGATTATTGTATAATGGAACCGACAACAGAAATCCATTCCACTTAAAAAATAAAAAATTTGTAATCCAATGTACTATTTTTAGGACAAAGTGAATGAAAGGGTAATGTAACTTGGAAGAACATTATAGAAATTAATATTCAATAAATTTTTTACAGATTTGATGGGCTTGAATCGAGCTGCTTTAAGATGGTCCCCAAGCCTTGTATTAAAGTTATGATAAATTAGAGTTGACATTATACTCCTTTTTATTCTTATGAATTTCAAGGAGCCTGTAATAAGATAGCATAGGCATATCGCCTAAGCGAAGTAACAGAAATTTACAGTAACCATTAATACCTGAACCGACTAGTATTCTTATTACCTTCTTCTGTAGACAGAAAAATCTTGACGCACACCCCCAGATAATAACTGCGTAACTTATGTGGGAGTGAAATAATGAGAACAAACAAGTTTTTAAAATTTCTTTCAAATTACGAATCAAAAATATATTGCTCGACAGTTTACGGCTGAGTTGTTCTACATGACAATTTCAAGACTATTCTTCTAGACAGCACCTAATAATTCAACACAACTACCCTTTACCATATCCACGTAAGTTAAAAAAATTAGTCTTTAAGTCTTATCATCATGCAAAGTCATGTTATCGACACTGAACTAGTTTCTGGTCAGTAGTGCAGTTAGGCCTGAAAATTGAAATAAATTTGCAATTGAGGCATAAATTAAGCCATCAATTTTTTAGGCATCATAAAATAGAATAAGCCGTTACTATATATATAATAAATAAGAGGGGATTAAGGCACACCAGGTGATATATTTTTAGAACTAATAAGCACCGTTAATGCCTAGTGGTTACACTCCACAAGAAATGTATGGAATATTGATTGAAAAGTTTGCATCATCGTTCTTTCTCTACCGTGTGACACTGATGAGCTTGGGAAACGCGTCAGTCACGGCTTGCTGCACTGAAAGGTGCAGATGTATAACTAGACTGAAAAGTCAGAACAGTCTAGTGCGCCATCTATGGTACGCTAGATTTACTATTTACATCTGGCACTACATGTGGATTGTATCAGAAATAGTAATCTGCATTCGCATTTTCTGTGGTGATTAGAAATAGTTGAACTTTGTAAATCACTTACTTCTGAACAATCTATACCATCTTGTATAGATGGCACCGTTAACTCCTAGTGGTCACACTTCACAAGAAAGGAGGGGGGCCTATAAGGCCGGTTTTTATTCTTGTTTAAAAAATATCGAAATTTTTTTTTATCATATATATTCAATATCTAATCTCTTCCACCCCAAACAGAACTCTCCCCAACCCGCCCCCCTCCATATAACCCCATTAAATTATTATAGAACCAGTTTACATTAGCACACATGCTAACCATGCTTGGTCGGTTGCGAATGGGCCAGGTTTGCTTGTGTTCGCCTCGGTGTCGGTAAATGCTGCAGAATATTTCGTGCGCGCTTGAGTCCACCAATTTCCTATCCACACGTTGGTGCCCATGTCAATGCATAACTATGCAGCGTCCAGATGCATTTCTCTAGTTGGTAATTAGTGTTGCGTTAACTAAATGACAACCTGGAATATTTTTTGTAAACAAATCTGCGAAACACTAAAAATTATAAATATACTACATACAGAACCCAAAAACTAAAAAAGTTGTTAATACCTACTCTTTTTTAAAAACGACTTTTTTTAAAAACGATATTCACTTGTAATAAATAATTAAAGACACCTAGAGCAGCCATTATCTTCCTAATTAATAGTAACTTTTATATCTGACATCCTCTAGATTTTAGCGAACAGTGCTGCATCGGTCAATGTATGGATGGCATATTTGTAGACAAATGTTTCTGAAATTGTTTCTGTCAAAGTATGGCCCAACGTGTGGAGCCAGCATTATGAGCGAACAGACAACAGATCTTCTCACCTTAAACACGCACGCGCTTCATTCCGAGGGGGTATAAAGGTATACTTCAATAGCGTTCACGGTTTAGGTAGAAATTGTGAAAATAATAAGGTGTGTCATTATCAACATAAATTTTATAGCTTCATCTCCTGGACTAAGTCGGGATGTCGAGAATAATGAAAAGTTAAAACGGAAAGAAGCTGTAAGCAATTGAAAATTCCATTTCCGGTCTATCTGCCAATATCAATTTCATATTTATATTTATTTGTTTGTAAAAATGCAAAATACCTATTTTGGTGAAATAAATACCGTAGTCAGAAAGTCATATCTTTTTAATATAAGCGTCAATGAATGATTGGAACTATTAAATTTGATATGCACGTATAAATTCGCTAAATATGTCTATTTTTATTTGTAATAAAGAAGTTATATGAGAAGCTTATCATTATAGTAAAATTGATTAAAAACCAATAAAAGATAGAAATTGCGATTAGCACTATAATAAAGAGGGAACAGGAAATTAGAAATGCCGGCAATTCATAAACCTTTCGAATAGCTAATAAAATGTTGGAGGAGCCTTCTTTCATAATTGCCGCCTGTATAATATTTACAAGGCTTATCGGACTATCAAATTATACATTTATTTTATTACATTATAATTTCGTTATTTATTATTGGCGGAGACGTTTGTCCTTTGTCAATTTCGTATCTTTACTTTGAAGTAAATAATTATAGACTACAAAAGACTTATGATCTTTAACTTTGTGTTTTCTGTAAAATATATGGCTTGTAATTAAACTGTAATTAATAGGATAAAGAGAGAAATATTAGTTATTAGAAATACAGTAATAAACAGTAGAGGCTTTGAAATAAATTTAGAGCACAGAAACATATTAAAAAATGGGCAGTTTATAGTCTTTACAATATTTATTATCAAAATTTCTATTTAATAATATATAAATAAAGATAATAAATGGTCAATACATAAGGTGAACATTTAAACATATACAAATAAAATACTAAATAATACAAAAGAAGACACAAAAAGATATAAATAAATTAATTTAAAATATAAAAAATGTATCCCAAGTTGGCAGAAGGCGGTGGTGCACAGGATTGACACGACATTCTCCTTTCTAAATCGCCAGATTGATTCTCTGTATCAGGTTGCAAGTGCTTTTTCTTTTCATTTGAAATGCCGCGTATTTTCTTACCTATACAATTGATATATTTTTTTGCCTCATCGCCCCATGGACCCAATGTTTCAACAAAAAATGGCAAAAAAGACACGCGATTCTGGTTCTTTATATTTACATCTCTTAGTATATTCTCCGATGCGGGTAGCTTCTCCAGGTTTTTGGGATGAGTATTTAATATAAGACGATGCCAGTGTATCACGACCTGTAGCGTCCCATAGAAGGTTCTTTCTCCCTTCCCATGGTACAAGAGACATTCCATCCGCCATTTTTTCATCGCTTCTGCAACACCCTACTGGTTCAAGTACTGAAGGAATTTCTGCCGAAACTAAAGCTGTCTTGATGATGTCGTTTATAATTCCATGACGAGACCACCTCCTTGTACTTTTGCGGCATGATAGGCCACGATGACCAAAAATGTCTACAGGTTTGCCGCAAGTGCAGTTGTGGGGTTCGCAAAGGGGTTGACCAGTTCGTAAGGCAATGGCGATACGAAAAGCTTAATGGTCTAAGAGAGTTCCTATTGAAGGCGATGGTAAAGTATTCAGCCAGGCCCCAGATTCCTTTTGTAGAACTGCGTGCAAACGTGCTTTTCCTTTTTGAACTTGATTTTGAGTCAATAAGTTGCTGAGTGTACGTAAACCTATTTGCTTATCCCAATCTCTCTGAAAAATGCTGGTAATTGGATCCATGCAACTTTGAATAGACCAATTAGCTGGAGCTTCATCAAAGGCTTTGTCAGGACACTAAAAGATGTAAAAGGGGAGAATCGAAAGTAGTAATTGTGAAACTCCATTTATGGATTCCAAAAAGGCGGAGTAGCATAGTGTAGTCACGTCTCGGATTCCTAGATCACCCAAAGCTACAGGTAATATAGATTGAGGCCATGAATTTTCCTTGAAAGTGCAATTACAAATTTCTTCCATTTTTCTTTTGAGACAATAGTCATAATGAATTGGATCTCTAACAAGGGGAACAGCGTAATAAGTAGGTTAAGCGTAGAATTGCCAAATAATTTTTTAAAAGAAAATAAGATGAATGTTTCAACTTTATAGCTCCACTGATACCTCCAAAGGGCATCGTAACAGTGAAATTTCTTAAAAATTCTTGATTGAAACACCCGGCGCTATACTCTCAAAATCTTTTAGAACTTCATATCTTACGTGAAAGAATTAAAAGTTCACATTTTTCAGTGTTGAGTGATAAGCCAATTTTTAAAGACTCTTTTATAATTTTTTGAAAGTCTTGTAAAACAATGTGATGATTATCAGCCAAAGTGCCATCGTCCAGATACCAAATATTAACTTCAGATTTTAGTGATGATATCAAAGGCTGAAGTGCAAGACAAAAAAGAACAGATCCCAGTGGGCCTCCCTGTTGAACACATATTCCATAATTGTTTGATTGATAATATTGTGGGCCCACCATATAGTCGAGGAAATATAACACAAAAATAGCCTCAACTTTCAATTTTTTTTGCAGTAAGTCGGATTGAGATGGGGTTTTTTGCATTGGCTTCGTTAACTCTTCTAGAAACTTTGCGCCGTATTTTGGTCTTGTACTTTTTTGAAATTACATTGCTGCATCGAAAAGTACATTCTTATAAGTGCATCTTTTCAATTGATGAAGAAAAAATTCATATCTTCCAGAAAAAACTCCCGAATCATACGAATTTCAGTACCCGGGGGTTTTTGAGTCGCTGGACCTGAATGTGATGTCCAAATGAGCCTCTGTGCACCTGGAGGTCAGGACGGCACCAGGAACGTCATCACCTGGAGTTCCCTGTAAACTCATGGAAAATCGATCGAAACTCGTCTCGAATTTGACATTGGCAACCTCCTCCGGAGGACCTGGTGCGCGCGACCTGGCTAATAACGTCATGTCCTGGAGTTTTACTGAAATTACTTATCAAATCGATCTAAATTCGTTACCCGGGGGGTTTTTCGTGTCGCTTGTCCCGAATCTGACGTCGGCAATCTCTTAACTTATACAAAATGGGCATGTCCTCTCTTGTTCAATGAACTTACTTTATCACCAGAGTTGGAATAGTTGATTCAATTGAAACTATTCGAGGGGTAAATGAAAGGTATGGGTACAAATATATGTAGGCACAATTTCAAAAATATCTGAATTTTATATTTCTTTTAACAAATACATTAAGTTATCAAAAAAACTTTTCTTAATTTTACAGTTTATTCTAAATATCGTCCACCTCATCAACTGATACGTTAGTACTTTCTTCGTCGAGAGTGTCATTTTCGGCGGCAATTAATTGTTCTGTGGAATATTTCTCGACGTTGGTGCAATTTGAGCCGGCACAATTTTTGCAAGCGATATTGCAAATCAGGCCGTTCTTTCTACACCCACAGGAATAACCGCAGTCGGTTTTACATCCACAGAATATAAATTTCATTATATTCGGTGGGCCAGGTGGTTGTGTCATGCTTATGGGGATCAGCTTACCGTTCTCGTTTTTCCAACCGCAATGTGTTGGATCTAGGTGATGCTCTTCTCCAAACAACCAATTTTGTACTTGTAAATAAACCCGTTTGAGTGAGGGCATCTACCGTAGGAATGATTTTTCCGATATCCATTTTTTTCTTGCTGGTAACTGCCATTAAGTACATTCTGTACCTGAACATTTCTACTAACTGAATTCCACTGAGCTTAAATTGGTCAGGGACATTTGGCTTTCTGAACGTAAGCAGTGCATTGTACATTGCTAGATATAAATGGCAATGGTGTGTTCCAAAATTTCCTCTACTGAAAGTCCAACTTCCTTGAACTTTGCAGCATGGGGTTCAAGGTCAGGAAACTTTTGGAATGTTTTGAAAAATTTCACCTTCCCTTGATAGTGCGTTGCTGAGATAGTGTCGGATCCGGTAAAAGCATGTAATAAATAAAATATTATCGGCCACTGGCGGCATATGAGCCAAACTCTTTGAAGAATATAATTCTTCGGGCTTATGCGGTCGAGCTGGCTTTAGCAGAAAAAGTTCTACATTTGATGGTGTTAATGCAGTTAGTAACACCAGTATATCTGTATCTTCTGCTACAATCACCGCCTTCTTGCTGATGTCTTTCGCAAGTTCTATTGCGGTGGTGACAATAGTCCTGTCAGCATCAGCTAGACATTGTACAGAATTTATACCTGATTCAGTTAAAATATCTATGATGCAACAAAGTTAAACCAACGGAATTTTGGAATCTCGTATAAAGAAGGCGCCAATTTGAAATTTTAACTAGTTTTACTTCTTAATTAGAGAATATTATTTAGGTATTATGCAAATCAAAACTTACACACTTTTTATTTATTATGAAAATACCTACTTTCTGTATATTGTTGCCCTATTCTGGGCACGCTAATATACTAGTCAGGTAAATACTTTAAAACACCCATTATTGGAGAATCAATCAAAACAACTACTCTTCTAGCTAATACTGACGAAGTATTGAATTACATGATAGGATTCTTAGCATTTTAAAGAAAAAAAAAATATATTGAAAATACTTAAATCATTTATTCAAATTTAATCATTCACACTTTTTTATTTAATATGAAATTATCTACTTTCTGTATATTGGTGCCTTAATCGGGTCACGCTAATATACTACTTAGGAAAACAATTTAAAACACTCATTATTGGAAAACCAAAAAAATAATATTCTCTAATCATGATAAAAGCAAATAAATAAAAATAATTAATTGTAGTTTTACTTCTATCAAATAATAAATTTTTGTAATAAAAGTAATTATTTTTATTTTTAATTAATAATTATTTATAATTTGTTGCGTCATAGATATTTACGTCGAAATGATGAAGAAGGTTGCAGTGGAAAACTTGTTCTACCATAATAATATAGTAACTAACATTTATTAAAGCAATGTTAGAAAGTTTGACGACAGAATTTCAGTAAAACTCCAGGAGATGACGTTATTAGCCAGGTGGCGTGCACCAGGTCCTCCGGAGGAGGTTGCCGATGTCAGATTCGGGACGAGCGACCCGAAAAACCCCCGGGTAACGAGTTTCGACCGATTTGATAAGTAATTTCAGTAAAACTCCAGGAGATGACGTTATTAGCCAGATGGCGCACACCAGGTCCTCCGGAGGAGGTTGCGGATGTCAGATTCGGGACGAGCGACCCGAAAAACCTACGGGTAACGAGTTTCGGTCGATTTTCCATGAGTTTACAGGGAACTCCAGGTGATGACGTTCCTGGTGCCGCCCTGACCTCCAGGTGCACAGGGGGATCATTTGGACATCACGTTCAGGTCCAGCGACTCAAAATACCCCCGGGTACTGAAATTCGTATGATTCGGGAGTTTTTTCTGGAAGATATGAATTTTTTCTTCATCACTTGAAAAGATGCACTTATAAGAATGCACTTTTTGATGCAGCAATGCAATTTTAAAAAAGTACAAGACCAAAATACGACACAAAGTTTCTAGACGAGTTAATGAAGCAAACGCAAAAAACCCCCTCAATCCGACTTACTGTAAAAAAAATTGAAGGTTGACTGCTATATTTCCTCGCCTAATAGCACTGCTTCAGAAAGGGAAGAAAGTCAGGCATTATTTCCTTTGCTCTACTGAGAACAGCGGCGCTTAAAACCATGTGAAGTAATCTGTCTTCAAAAACACTTTTTCCGAATTGTGGCAAATTGATAAGTATTTTCTGGCTGAATGCGCCACTGCCTCTGCTCCAAATTTAGTCCCAAAGCCTAGCTAAAGGTCGTAAGAAATTTCCGACGAGTTCTGAAATCCGGTTGCAAGCAATTTTAGTGCATAATCTTCGTAAGCAACAGCCAACAGCGATAGGACGTATCTCCCATCTTTTTTAGTTAGAGCACAGAGTGATGTTCCATAGATGATTTGACTAATTTCAAGTGGGACTAAGCCTTGAAACATTAAGTCGATAATTCCAGCCAAAGAAGAAAGGAGTTTGGAAAAAACTAATTCAAGTTCTTCCGAAATTAGATCTTTTAAGCTTTGTGGTTTCAGGGAATCAAGTCCACTAGTTGAACCCAGAGAAAAAGATATTGTTGCACCGTGAACTTCATTTGTAGGTACGACAGGCACATGACTGGAAGAATGTGCATCGCTTGAGACTTTTGGATGTTTCTCCTGGAGCTT
The DNA here is from genome assembly GCA_936432065.2 of Rutpela maculata. Lineage (NCBI taxonomy): Eukaryota > Metazoa > Arthropoda > Insecta > Coleoptera > Cerambycidae > Rutpela > Rutpela maculata. The sequence goes on along the minus strand of OW386287.2, from coordinate 144,324,879 downwards.
CGAATGCCGAATTGTTGTTTGGAGTTCTGGGAGCATAAGAGGCGAATAGCTCCTCTTACATCACCATTTTGATAATTTTGACTCAATTTTTATGAATATTATCATTTCCTACATTGTTTTTATGTTTTTTTGTTTTTAGTTCTGGTAAACAAATATTAAACAATGTTTGGTGTTCTTCCAATTTTCGAGATTTGTTTTCACTGCAGATGATAAAGATTTTATTCTTTCATTAGATTTTTCTGGAATACGTAAAACAGCGTAGGGGAAGATTAGTAGACGAATCCGAGAGACTGAAGAGTTATCAAGTAAGCAAGAATCCAAAATATTTGAAAATTCTCCTGCTATAGCGTCACGCGCACCTTTTGGAGTTCGCTTCAAAATTGATACGGAGGATTTTAAATCAGGTAGGAGACCGGGTATGGTAGATGGATCAGTAACGTCTACACAAGGATGATTTGGATGCATTATTCGTGTGTGGTGTTTTAACCCATTGCAACCCCGGAATAATTTGTGACAGATCAGACACTTTGTGTTATTTTTATTACGAGAGCCATAGCCAGAAGTCCTTACTGTGGTTGAGATCGTTGCATTCTGGGAATGATGAAAGTTGTCTGCGATAGTAATATTAACCTTTTTTCTTAGCTTTATGTTTTCTCCCCAAATGAATGTTAAGGCCTCTCCTAGAGTTGAAATATGTTTCATAGATGGGGCACTTTTATGAAAATTCAAGATTTTGATTCAGCGAAACGTCACTTATTCCGCCAAAATTCTTGGTCATCAATATCCTGCTGATTTGATATGCCTGCATTTCAAAAATTCTGGGAAGGAACATTAAAGGTCTTGAGAACATGGGAACTATTGGTTTCGGGTCATTTTCTGGCTTTTTGCAATGGAAAATTATTTCTCTGAGAAAAACTGTCATCACTTGACATTAAACAATATATACGGTTTGCGCCCCAAGGGGGCTGCCTTCACCCACACACGGGTTAGGAACTGCTTTAGAAGGCCTCTCACACCCTCTTTTTGTATTAAATCACCAGAAAAACAGCAATTCACTACTACTGCACACTACTGTCACTGTTTATTATTAGTTTACTGAATTCCCCAAGTAATCTTTTAAAAATCAAATGGATTTTCCAAAGTTTTATGAGAATTTTACAGTTTTAGTTTAGCATTTATGACATTTAAACTTAATTATAAAATTATTTACTAAACGCCCAGTAAAAGGCCAACCTTCTTTACTCAAACTCATATTATGTTAATTATATTATAATCAAGACTATTTTCTTGTCCCTTGTTGATAATATTTAATGTATGCTATGCAGGTTAAGTATGTGTAGTTGTTTAATTATCATTTGTAATTGTATGGGCATTGGTGGAACAGCGGAATCTGGAATTATCCAGAATTCTGAACCATTTACCAAAAGACTGGAAAATGGCCATTGTTACTCCAATATTTAAAACAAACGATCCACAAGATATAACTAACTACAGACCTATAAGCCTCATTAACCATTTTGCAAAAATATTTGGAAACTGTCTTAAACAAAAATTGCTAACGTTTTTAGAAAAGGAAAATATTTTGTATGATAAACGGTTTGGCTTTAGATCGCAAAAAAGTACAGAAGACGCAGTATTTCAACTAATCAATGAAGTAATAATAAATAATAATAAAGACAATAAATGTCTTGCGGTATTTTTGGACCTTGCTAAAGCCTTTGATACCGTTTCTCACAAAATTTTATTATCTCGATTAGAGGATATTGGAGTTAGGGGAAATGCGATTAAATTGTTTGAAAACTACTTATCCAACAGAAGTCAAAAAGTTAAAATAAACCAAAGTAATAGTGACTCAGAAGGAATTTCAACTGGTGTTCCCCAAGGGACTGTATTGGGATCTGTCCTGTTTCTGATATATATTAATGAACTTGCGGCTAATACTAAGAATGGTATCGGTATCGCAATATCTTATGCAGATGATACTACTCTAATTTTCCATGGTCAAAGCTGGAACGACGTATATGAGAAAGCAGAAATAGGTCTTAAATCAGTCCAAAATTGGTTAAACTCAAGCCTTTTAAGCTTAAATATCAGTAAAACTAAACATATGACATTCTCCATCTCTAGTATAGATCAACCGCAATTAAAAAATCTATTCATACACCAAACAAAATGCAACAAATCTCAAACACCCTGCAATTGCCCATTTCTAGAAAAGGTTAAAACAATAAAATATCTAGGTGTCGTCGTTGATCAACACCTAAGATGGAATGATCACGCTATCCAACTTTCTAATAAAATTCGGAAAATGTTTTATAAATTTTATCAGCTTCGGGATATACTAAATAAAAATCTTCTCATAATCCTTTATACCGCTTTAGCAGAGTCTATCTTGAGATACTGTATAGTTATCTGCAGTTAACGCACTAAAAAACCTAACCGTTTGCCAGAATAAACTTCTCAAAATTATTTTCAAAAAAGATAACTTATTTTCGACTGAAATGTTATACAATGAAGCTAATGTATTTAACATTAGACGCCTGTATTATTACAATTGCTTAATTTTTTATCTATAAGTATCCGAACTTATGTACCAAACCAACGCATAACTATGAAACCAGATATAATGCTAATGATTCCTTAAGTATCCCAAAATTTAATAAAACTCATACTCAACGACAGATAATCTATCACGCCCCTAAATTCCATAATGTTCTTCCTCCTAATATAAAATCTATAAAAAACATTAGGCATTTTAAAATAGAAACAAAACAATTTATAAAAACAAACTATCATATATTCGACCACATTTTATGAAAATAACAAAAAAATTAAAAAAAAAGAAGATAGATAAGAGAAATAATAATAATAATAAAAAAATCGTGTATTTTCATATCCACACTTCAGAAGCAGCGAATCCACCTCCCATTGTCCACGTCATTATTTGTGTTACTACTCATACGCGCTAGAGGGAACAGTCATTCACAAGCCTTTCATGGTTTAGATGACTTTTCTCGCTTTTAGTTTTAAATATAATATGTAAATTTACTAAACTTATAATCTTGTAACTCAAATATGTACATATTGTTCAATTTAAATCAAAAATAAATTCATTCATTCAATTCAATTCAATTTAGCCCTTTATTTACCTTATATAATAATATTTCTTATCATGTACGTTAATATATCTATATTGGGTAAATAATAATTTGTTATTATTATTATTATTAAACAAATGGTTGCCTATTATTGTTTCATTAAATTATCGAAGTAATCTTTGAAAAGCCAAATGGTTGTTCCAAAGTGGAATAAAAGTTGTATAGTAACTTAAATACTTAAAATAGTCCTAAAATCATTGGTAAAACCAAAAGTACACCTCTCGTAAGTTTCTGTATCCAATAAGTATCATAGTTATTGTACCATAGTACTTATTGGATACACGCATACGTATAAAATTAAGTCATTATCTAAATTTGTGATTAATTCTCTGTTCTAACAACTTAGCAACAGCGAAGGAGTGGTACTATTTGGGATTGAAGTTATTAGAAAATTACAAAAGAAACTTGATGAAATTCGAGGAATTAATATTAATATTTAATGTGTCATGTAAGAAATAAACGATTATTATGTAAAACAAATTTGCACAGGAATGATCTGCTATTACATTATTATCTAAAATAAATTTAAATATGAGTAAATGATTTATTGAATCGTATAAATCATTTATACGGTTATAGTGCTGCCACCTAGAAGTTGCCATCAACATCGTGTTTTGATGTCAAAGCAAGTACAAATTTAAGTTTTATGTCTACTAACTTTACAACGTTCACTATAGATTTTCTTGAAAACTATTAATCCTAGAAATATTTTTCAAATAAAAAAGTTGCCTCGATACTGTACTTTTATTCCTCTTTATTTATCTCAATATATTTGGTATTTATTTCAAGATTACAAATGTGTCCCGGTTGCTATACTTATCTCTGCAAATTCTCAAACTTTAACGACATAGCCTTAGAAAGAAATGAGTATATTTTATACACTTATTCAAATTTTACTTTCATATTAACACGTTTTGATAACAAATCTATATTGATAACCGTAAGAATTTAAGATCCATCCATACATTGTTATATTTTTGAGTTAGAGCGAGTTAAACGAAAAAGTAGTTTTATTTTATCAATGGTTTATTTACCTATGATGAGAACAAAAGAAATGGTCCTCGAAAACTCGGGACGTTGTTAAAACCCTTTGTGGATTGATAAAAAACTACAAGATATACCTTTATAGACCTTATATCATCAATATACGTAAGGACGTCTACTCTTAGAGACTTTGAGACTTCTTATCTGATATGGAAAAAATGTTCGTGGTAAAGGTATTGTCCACCAGTTCTACTAATATAATTATCCGTTATCGTTTTTTTTTTCAATGGACAATTTGCAATGGACACTGTGCGATTCATGATTTTACTAGTGGATCTTCAGTGCTACATAAATGGGGGATACTGAGACATCACTGTTCTACCGAATACATGAAATCAAACAACTGTTGACAAACAATTCTCAATATCATTTCGGATAATCAAAAACAAAAATAAAAATATGATACCTTTTTTGTCAGAAAATTTACGTAATTTCATTACTTAATTAATTCATTATTTGTCAAAGTTCAGTTATTCGTACATAAGGTGGTTCCACAGGATACCAACTAGTCCACAAAGGGTTATAAATACTAAATTTTTACGTAGACGAATTAGAATGTAGTCTAAAGTGACAACTGAGTCTTTATTCAAAAATGTTTAATTTCTATTAAAATTCCAAAACATGTTTTCATATCATTTTTTCGAACTACCGCGCCACAATGAAGTGTGCTGAAACAGACAGTTATTGGAAATGTCGTGGAACCTCCAGCAATCTTAGTAGTTCATCTGCACAAATACACGCCTGTCCATTACCAGTTAATATGAAGTAACATTAACAGGCCTCGGAGCTTTCTATCATCAGACTTTAATGCTTTATTTAATCAATTAATGGATGAAAGATAAAATTCGTTATCGGAATAATCTTCAATGAAATGACATTACTCATTAATAACAAGATTAAATTGCAATTTGTTTTTAAAGCTAATAGTATTAGTTTCTCTGAACATTGTATTCTTACTCATACAATCTATACAGTATTATTCAAAAGTGTGTTTACATAGAAGTTGAATGCTGCAGCTTATTACGCAGTGACTATCATATCTGACTGGCAGATCGCTACAAGTGCAAGTGAATAATAAGCCTACAACACCGCGAGATCTACGTGCGGGCATTTCGCAAGGATCGTGCCTTGCACCTAAGTTATATAACCTATATGTCTCCGATTTTCCAGTGTTCTCGAATATGAATCTTGCCAAGTACGCCGATGACACAGCCATGTACACTTACAGCCACAATACACAAGCAGCAAACATGCTGCTGAAGGCGCACATGGCCCGTGCCACGGCTTATTATGATAGTGGAAGATTCGCATAAATGCTGCCAAATCGAAACCAATGGTCTTCACGCAAACAGTGCTGTTACCATAGATGCTTTGGTGAAAAAACCAATAAGTGTAGCGCGGCAAGTGATTTTCTGGGAAACGAGAGCCACCATTATTAATTGCGGCTGAAATGATAGTTCCGCGACCAGCCGTCTTTTCATAACGAGTGTCAAAAATCTCGTACCTTATTGATACCGATGCAGATATATGTGTCTTCCCGCGAGTACATATTAGCCGTCGATTGTCTAAATCGACGATTAAGCTCACGGCTGCGAACGGGACTGTAATTGCTACATATGGCTCTATGTTCACAAATATATAAACTAACCAATGCCGGAACAATTTCACTTCTCAACAAATTGATATAGCGTTCCTCATTATGGGTTTGACCAAGAAACAATAAAATTGCCTTCAGTTATTCCTGCTCATACGTTATTTTTTCTGGGTACTGTGTTTGATAAGTTCACGTACAATATGGATTTTCAATAGATCGGTATCCAGAGTTTTGTCGATTTATTGTACCATTAGTACCATTAGGTTGCGTTGTCGGAAAAGAGGATTTGGTCATTATTGTTTGACATTCCATGACTATCTCATAATATATTCATAATTCTCCTATCAGGATCGTATTAATAAAGTTCGTATGTAAATGTCACTTTACAGCGTTTCACGTTTGCTTTCTGCATTGCTACCACGGAACTCTGACTTGCCATTATCTATTGGTCTCCATTTCGGATTATTCCAAAAATAAAAGCCTTGTGCTGAATCAAAATAACACTTTTTTATTTTGGAGTTGTTTCATCGTGTTGGATCACATTACACATCAAGTATATATGTATAAAATGATGGAAAACCGATTGAACAGGTGACGTCGTTCTTTTAAGGTATTAACATAGATCTACGTCCAGATTGGAAAACTTACGTAACTTATCTATATGATAAATGTGTAAGCAGCTGTTTCGTTTTAAAAAGGTTAAGAAGTATTGCAAATATATGTAAAATCTTTTTATTTTTTTAACATTGAATCACGTCTTCGATTGGGAATTACTATGCTGGATAATTCAAGGTGGGAAACAAAAAAGCCATATGTTATATGTTCGGAGTTTAACAAAGGAAATCTTGTAAAATAACATGTAGGCTACCAAGAATATTTACTCTACCGTGTTTATATATTTTTGAAACATTAAAATTGTTAAAAAATAATTTACACAACTTTGAGTGATTAAATATGCACCACAGTAAAATGACACTTTGTTGGTTATAGCACTTCCCCAAACAAGAAGTGCGTTAACTTAGCTCCTGTTAGCTCAGTGCAGGTCGGTGGGTTTTCTTGTGAAGTTAAATTTTTAAGTTGCATTAGGCCTTAATGACGCCAGCTTATTTTTAAAGGAATACTTGTTACACAAAACCAAAAAAAATATTAGAGATAATATATTCTTAAGCGTAGTAGTGAGTAAAAATAATAACACAGAATAATTAATATTTAAACAATATATTACAACAAATATTTGAGAAAAAATTTACAATTTCTGTACAAAGATATATTAATAAATCACTTAATGACTAGAAAATTTACAAAAAAATTGAGAATTTAAATTGAGAGTGAGATGATAAAAATTTACAAGTTAAAGAGAAAAGTTTGACTGGTTTTTTATAGAAGTTTTCTGACCAAAACGTCATTACAAATTCTTACATATTTAGTAGCTACAGTAGGTCGGGGGTGGAAGCTGCTGAAAGTTCGGTAAGCGAGGGATGTATAGTTGAGTTGGGATCCCCAAAATGAACCTCCTTCTAGCTTGGAGTATCAGCTCTGTCCGCTCTCAACGGTGATGCTGTCCAATCCACCAAATTCCTTACATAAGACTGATGGATGTTGATTTGTACTGGGTCACTCCTCTTCACTTGGTCCAGGGATTTTTATATAAAAACGGGAAAAATAAGTGGTTAAAACCAGTCGGGCAAGATAGAAATATGAAATCATAATAAAAAAAAAAACAATAATAAGTACAATATACTCCATAGAAAATTCCGATAAAACTAATTAATCAACTACAAAATTTTTACACGCTAAACTAAGTAGAAATTGTAAGTTACCAAAAAAACAAAAAATTAAGGTAGCAAGATATTACGTTAAAAGAAAAAAAATTATGACCAAAATTACGATAAAAAAATACTCTGCAAAATTACTAGATAATATTAAATTAAATAAACCATATTTTTGGTATGATAAATTTTACTACAAAAAATTAATATTTTCGTCTTAAAAAAATTGAAACATGAAAACACGAAAATCGATAAGGAAAATATCAATAAAAAAAAATTAGACAAAATGACTCTGTAGCAAATATCACTTATTATGTGATTAGCATAATTTAATAAGAAAAAAAAACAGGAAAAAAAAAATTACAGTATAACATTTTAAGTTAAAGGTCAAGAAAAATTTACTCAAGATAAAATAAGATATCAAAAAGGTAATCTACTTTAAAAATACTGCCAAAAAGATAAAATATTTTTTTCGTTACTTTAAGATAAAAAAATTTAACCAAAAAGATAGAAGAAAATTTTTATTTACGTTACTTAAAAATTTGACCAAATGCCAAAAAGATTACTGGTGACTTCTCCAAAAAAATAATATTTCTCAAATTAATTCTAAGAAGTTAGACAAAATTATAGCAATGGTGAGGTGACGACAACCATATTTTAAAACTTGTACGGACAGATAAACATAAGTAACAACAATTTATTAGGTATAGATATTTAGATATATTTTTTTACCAGTAGTTAACCAGAATAAGATAATAAGTCGACACTTCGCTAATGATTAATTTAGGTAAGAAAAAGGTAGCGATGTAATTAATCCATTAATGAAGCTACACAAAAGATAAGAAGAGAAGAAAATCGTTTGTTAGTTTAGAAACCCCAAATTCTAGGACTCTCTGAACGTACTTTCGGTGAGTGCTTTAAATCTCTACAGATTTAATCAAAAAATAATAATATAAAAGATAGAAAAACACTCACCTTACGCCTTCCAGAGGTGTCCCAGCAGCAGACCTTCTGGACAAATTCGGCTTTGAGCCTGGTTCCAGCGTAGGCACCATAAAACCAAAAAGTTCCACCATCAGTTCCTGAACCAACTTTTGTGCTTGTACACAATTGTACATTGTACATTGTACATTGTACATCCACACCAGTATGTAGTTCACCTAGAAAAGCGCATCAAACAGCAGAAAAAATATTTAGGAACCACATAAGAGAATACAGGTGACCACCACGGGTCAATCTATAATTGTCGAACATTTTCGTTACCCAATTATAGATAAAAGATAAGTTTGCCAAGTGGGCCGATAATAATTATTTAAACATCGTTAAATAATCACGATACATAAAGATAGAATGCCAAAAGGGCCGATAATAATAATTAGTTAACCCCTACCATGTGTTTAATCTTTTAAAACAAAACACACGGTTTAACAAAATTATTCTCAAAAATATGTCTACTTACAAGCTTAAAATAGAGATACAATTAAAATAACTACATAAAATAATCGAAAACTTTAAGGATTACAAAGATAAAAGTGAATACGGCACAAGTCATCTCACCATTGCTACGAAGCCAGACAGGATCTTCAAAACACCACCGCTTGTTACCAGCGTTGGATCAAAGATGATCAATTTTCGCCCCGATTCTACCGTCACTTATCAAAATTCCTCACCGTGGCGCTGAATGTCTTAATTACAAATATATATAACTCAAAACTTCACAAAATATTTTAAACTGATCGCAAAACAGCGAAATAATACTAAATATTAATAACATAACAATGTTAAAGGGAGCTGTAACGTTATTTCGACAGAAATTCCGTTACAACAGTTATCAAACTCGACGTGGCTCTGATGTGTAACACGAAATATACAGACTAGAACTATACAAATATATTCTATGTTGTATGGGCCCTGTACTCTATAATAAACCAAGTTCAGATTTAAAGAATATTGCTAGCATACAAATATTTTTAACAAAGTTTAAAGTATTGCTTAACCCAAATGCATTTTATTCAGTGAAGGGATTTCTAATGTATCAATTTATAATACACATTTTGTCATATACTATTTTACTGTTTTCATATTATTTTTTCATTCATTTCATATCTGTAATATTTTTGATGTATGTGATTGGATGAACAAATATATTCTATTCTGCTGCTTGTTAAGTTGTAGAAATATGTCATTTATCAATTGCAGAAATAACGACGTCCAACGATTTATCACCATTCGGTGCTGTTTTTGATCGTCCTGTTTTGATAAATTTTGAACTTTTCAGTGGCCCGATATTTTCTTACAATTCTAAAAGTGGTACTTTGACTAATGTTTCTTTCGCGAAATAGGCTGTCAGCTGCTGCGTGTGATCTTTTTCTGTCACCATAACCTACCATTGTTAATATTTCAATATGTTATCTTTCAGCTAGTTCCATTATTGATGAATGTTAATATTTTTTTACAAGATTTCACTCAATTCAAAACAGATAACCTCCACATCTCACAATTATAGCAGCCGACAGAACCCAGGCTAAATTAAATATCAGTCAATGCCAGCTAGATTGTCTGAAATTTTTAGTAGTAAAAAATAAGTCTAATAAAAACATTGTTTTTTACTGTGCAGAAATAGAAAATGGGAATTGCTTCAATATTCCTTCTGTTAGTTAAATTAGTAAAGTTATTATCTCGGTTATTATCGTTTAGAATGTAGTAAAATAATTGTCATCGAATGATACCAAGTCGACATACCTTGCCATTTAAAAATCCCGACGACGCCAAAGAAAAAGTTTCTACTCATTAAATCCCCTTCAACTTTTATGTAAACATTTTTTGAATAACAAGAATATTTACCGACATAAATGACCGGGTCCATACTTTTGAAAACAATATTATATAACGTTAATGTTCATAGAAACTATGAAGAGTAGAAATTCTAAATTCTAAAGGGAAAACAGTTATGTTTGAATATTTAATACCCTTCCTTGTGGCTGCTTAATTGACGCTAGTTAGCAGACAATTTCCTTGAATACCTTCAAAATTAATGGGATACTTAACAAGTTTCAATCAACATTTTTTTGTGCGACTTCGTGTTTTTCATTCTAGGAAGCGTATAAAATAAATATTGAAGTTCTAGACGGGAGAAGCGGAGAAATAAATATGTAAACAAGTGGAGTGACACGTGTTTCAAAGGAGGAAACCCAGCTGTTATTCAACTGTCGGAAACAGAAGCTTATTAGATGCCATAAATTATTATTTCACTTGTTCTGCTAGCCTTGTTCCTATTCAATTTAGAAATTAAAACGATGTGAAATTTTTGTTGTCGCTATTAAAATATAATAAAGTAAAAATATAATAAAGTAATGTACATACATATTTTACATGTCCTTGTTAAAATATAATATATAATTAGGAATGCAAAGAGTATACGTGGTAAGGTAAATAAGTATTGTCAGTTTTCGGCCTAGAACCTCAATATAATAGATGACATATAAACCGTGGCCATATATATACGTAAGATATAGTACATGTGGGGCTGGGGCTCGAACGCAACATATGATGGACAGTTCAACAAGCATATTCGCCACACAATACGACTGAGCCACCTCCTTTGCCGATGTATAATGATAGTATAATATAATTAAAAAAATATTTTAACCTAAATTTACATCTTAACAAAATAAGTGCACCTGATTTTACAAGGAAATCATTTTGTGCATTAACAATGTACTGACAAATCTTTATACGTGACGTTAGTTCTATATAAATGTTAATAATTAAGAAATAAGAGACTAACAATTTTTCTAACATTAATCTAAAATTATACAGTTAATTATTAAGTGAAATAAAGACATGAAAGTTCATTTCTAATTATGAGAATATTTGTTAAAATAAATGTAAGTTGTTTTTAACAACTAATGATAACTTCTTACAATACAGATTATAATGATATAGTGTTATTATAGTACACGAAAATTAGCAAAAATGGAAGAAAAAAATTATAATAAGCTGATATTTTCTGAATCGACAGGGGTAGGAATACAGGATCAAAAAGTTCCCATTCCTAACTGGTGAGTTTCATCCCTTCTTCGCCCTTAAAAGGACACCGTGCTGGTTTTTCAATAATATTTTGGAAATGTGATGTTCTACGACAATACTAGAGGTATTGAAAAATATTGAGAATTAAATTTTCTATCCAGTCTATCATGTCTTATAGGTCGTTTGCAGATTATTAAGGGTGTTTACGTTAATCGACGGCAAACTTAGTGGTAGGTAACAAAAACGCCTTTGGATGGAAACACAATATTTATCCAGCCTTGTAATATTCTGTTTTGTAGCATTCGGTTTCAACAACTTTTTATAAATTATATAGAATTGAATTAAACTAAATCCACTAAAGGCTTTATTCTTGCTCAAATTCAATTTCGTCGGTCTGTTCCGCATGAAAACATGCTTGTCCGTGACAGTTCATACACATAGCCGAATATTTTAAACCAACCTTTAAACATCCGCATCTGAGTCCGCATCGCTTTCCGCAGCCCTTTTTGCAGGCACACGAAATTAACTCTAAAATTGATGAGGGAGCTGCTGCTTCAATAGTCACAGCAGGTATTAAAATATCACCTGATTTCTTCCATCCCCATTCTTCTGGATCTAAAACATTTCTATGCCAAGCCTGAATTTGGTGGTAAACTCGCAACGAATGTTGTTGCAAAGCTGCGAACGTCGGGGGTAGCCTTGCCAAAGTAACCGTTTGACTAGAATTGCCAAACGAGGTGTTAAACAGAACATATCTCTGATGATTTATCGACGTTTCATTTTTTTGTGCTTGTGCTATATAGTGCAGGAGCAAATATTTCCCCAGCCTCAGTAATATCCTATTTTGTAGCATTTGGTTCGTTAAAGGTTTTAACAACTTCTTGGAAATTTATTTTCGAGTTTAATAAATTTATAGTTTGGAATTTGCTTTTTCCAAAAAAAGCAGACGTTGTGTCACTGCCATTAAATGCATGAGCAAAAATAACTGTTTTTGTTGAGTTCTTAAGAACATTTGACAACTGTAAATCTTTAGAACTCTAAACTCTTTGCTTTTATATTACCTTGGGCCTCCATTAGTAGTCTAATATCCTTTTCAGTTGGCGTTAGGGCAATAATTAAGGTAAGAAGATCGACATCTTGTCCTACAATTACGACCGGTTCGGATTTAAAACTTTTTTGAATAGCAGTTTGAACTATAACTGTATCAGCATCATGATCCGCAGTTACAGTTTGTATCTGTTCATTTTGAAAGGTCTGAATTAGTTGAGAAATCAATCGTCCTTTGTTGGCAAGGTTGCTTAATAATTTTTCTTTAGGGTCTGTAATTGGCGTATTTTGATAAAAAATAATTGTGGGAGATGTTCTTCTTAAATTTCTCTGTTGGCGTTCAACACTTTTTGTGCTGGTAGGATTATTACTGTAACCATCGAAAATGATTGTGACATTTTTATCATAATTCCTTCTAACAAATGTAACGTATGTACTGTAAATCTCCTTAAATATGCCCTGACTCGGCCACACAACACGATGAATTAGATTTTCGCCATCAATTACATACTCCATAACTCTACAGTTGGCGACATCAATTGGACGTTCTGGTACGGATTTGAAAATTTGATAGAATGATGACATTTTGGTTTTTCTCATCAGTCCCCTTTCATCATATATAGATAAAGGCACCGCCGCAAGTTCAAAGGCAAAACAATGTTTTAATTCAGGCGCTGTGCGCACAGTGCAGATTATTTTTTGGAATAATGGGCTTATTACCGATAATTATTTTTTCGTTATTTTTTTTATGGCATTCAATAGAATTCGATCATCTAGATAAGCTGTTAAAATTTCAGCTTAATAAGTATATCCAATCATTAGATATTCAATGTTAAAGATTGAGTTTCAGTACAAAGCGCTTCGCCGACTCTTGACGTCATTATGCATAAACACTACTTATTTTAAACAGCAGGAAGATAAAAGAGATATAATTCAATAATCAAACGCCGTTTCCATAGAGAAACACAATAACGTGCGCCCTCGCGTGCGCCACACGCTTATAAGGGCATGTGCATCATATAACTAACCTAACCTCAATTGTTATGTTTTTTAGGTTTATTCTCATTTTTAATGTTTGTATACTCATTTTTAGCTTGGAGCCAAACTGGCACTAAGCAGATATTTAAATATTCACGCAAAATGACGTCACGCGAAGCACTGCCCCGCCCCGTTTTCGCGCGGTCCAACTTTGGTAATTTATTTAAGGGCTTAAATGTCCTAATAAAAACCTAAAAATTTGGAAATTGCCTTAAAAAGTGGTCTACTTTCGATTTCTAAAATAAAAAAAAAATGCTGAACGGGCCCATTGAATAGAATCAACCTGCTAATGACTTAACCATGTTATTACGCTTTAACTTAAATGTACCAAATCTTCATTTATGACTGTATCCATAGATTGCTTCCCGATTTGTCTTGCTTTGTAACAATTAATATTGTCAGTACCAACGGTACCACTTGACAAGGATATCAAATTATTGGATGTAACGAAGGGTGAATGTTGCTTCAACCAATTTACAAATATTTGACGATTTTTATGATTACTAACAGGCTGAATTGTCGTGAGTAACTTCGTTTTGACGAGACGCTCAACTTTTCTCTTTGCGACAATTCTCGGTAGTGGTAGCTAATAAACGGCGCTTGGGTGTATATATGTCGATTGGGTGACTGTCCAAATTTTATTACTAACAGTTTTTTAGTTAAATCTTCAGATACAAAATCGATGGTTTGACCGAAGCGTCCCCACCCCCCAACATGTCTAAATGACGAGGTCACAAAAAATTATTGCTAACCAGCTGATTTTTTTACTATTGCTTAATAAATGGTATATTTTTTCAGTCCTCGGAAACTGTCAGTTCCATGATAACACTTTTCTCATTACTGACTGTAGGATAAAGATAATACATGATAGCTCAGTGTAGTCTCTGCCCAAATAAAATAATGTGCTACAAAAAAATTGGTATGTATCGCTGGTCCGACAAAAATTATTTTAAATAACGAATTATTTTATAATTGCGGTTTTGCTAAATTAATATACTTTTAATACTTAAGCGGAATTCTGATATCTACCAAATTCTGCACATAGATTCAGATCATTAAAAAAACATTTCCCTTGTTTTTAAACCCTGATTTGCGAATTTACGTTCGTTGCAAATTTTTGAATTTTTCATGCACTTTGCTACGATTGTGCTGAAAGTCAAATTTTTTAACTTCAAAATGAGTGCAGAAAATATCACTTTGCCGCACGCCGTGCGGCAAAGAATTTGCCACACGCCTTGATTACATCTTCACGCACCGGAATAAAATAGTGTGTTTACCTTAAGGAATTTTATATTACTTACTGGTAATAACAATTAAATTCTATAAATGTACATTAATTACACATGAATTGCAATTGCAAAGTCAAATTTTCTTACTTCAAAATGACAGCGGAAAATGTCACTTTAAATCAAATCTGACAAGCAGCAAATTTAAAATTTTGGAAAGACTTTGAAAAGGGAAATAACTTCATAACCGTAGAAAAAATAGTATGTAACACACGTGTGGCAAGCTTCATTGCAAAACTCGTATGATAGGAACACTCGCTGCGCTCGTGTTCCTACTTTCATACATCGTTTTGCAATGAAGCCCTTGCCACACTCGTATTACAATCTACTATTATTAAATGTTTTTTATAATTCTAATGTAATATTATTTTGAATTGTTTGCATAATTCAAAAATAACACAATTTATATGAAAAGTTTATGAAAAAAATTTCAATTCCAGTAATATTCCTCCATGCTGGAAAACCTTATCGCAAAAAATTGTGTGCACCATATTTATAAATACAATGTGGCAAAATGCTACCGAACCGACTTGTATTTTATATGAACCAACCGAATATGGATGGCAATTAAATGAAAACAATAGACTTTAACCATTGTGGTATAAAGCAACACCTTCAAAAGCTGAAGAAATTCTTAGTGTCCAAGAAAATGAAGAAGAAAGTGAAAAATCGGAGGATGAAAGACTTTATAATATTGATGATATTGACTCTGATGATTATTAATAAATATACTATGCTTGGGCATAAACTCTTGTTAATTATATCAACTTTTTTTATTGTTTGAATCATCTAAAGAAAAAATTTTCCTATAATTCCTTTCATCATATTTATCCTCGTATAATTATAAATCTAAGAAAGGAACAAGACATTTTATTCTATAAAAAATTTTACTCCAAAACAAATTTGTTTAACGTACTACTTTTTGTAATAGATGTGAATCGAGATCATGCAATAAAGTTGGTATGCCGGATACTTCCGGCAGTTTTTGGGCCCGCATACCAAGATATTTTTAAAGATCACATCGAAACCAACTTAAAAAAAAAAAAGTTTGCACCTTATAAGAGGGAAATTTCATCCCCCTTCACGCACTTCAAATAGGTATGCCGCACCCGTCCGGCCAAATAAAGTGGTTTGCGTAATTTTTTTCTGAAAGAGTACGACATTTTCTATCGAAGACACTACAAATAATCAATATCCGCGATGACGGTAAAACATTATTGCATTTTTATAATAATTAATTTTTTTTACATTTTTTCGGCTTTTTAAATCATACCAAGCTTATTTTGTTCGTATAATTTTTAACTATCAATTCACATAAAAATTTTTCGATTCCACTATGAGGGGGCTTTCAGTGTCACCGGCTCCGGGTCTATGACAAACCTTTTCCTATACTTATGTTTTTTCCCTAAGATAAAGCGTTTAAAAGATATTGTAAAAAACCAGTGCGGTGTCCCTAAACGGGGTGAGATAGGGATGAAGGAGTGGGAACTTTTTTTATATGTATTCTTACGCACATAAGCTAACTATTATAGACATTTCAGCTTATTATAATTTTTTTCTTCTATTCCACATAAATTTGACTAATTAATTTCCGTGTACTCTTAAGTTTTCAGGAATAATATACATTTTTGATATACGATAGATCTTTTGTGTAGAGTTTGGTCGAGAAGAAATAAGAGCTTTGCGTTCATTTTGCCTTTTATTATATATATGTTTTTTTTTAATTGCCTTATTTATATTAACGTTCTGGTGAAGTTTATATAATGTTACTAAACTAGTTAACAAGGACGGCGAGATAAGATACGGTGACCCATCCAAGTGCCGAACTCGCCCGGAGTGTATTCACTTCGCCGATCGAACCGAACTGAACTGAACAGGGATTTATTAATATTAAAGGTACAGTTATGGGGCTCCACAAAGCCTGGCCCGGAGCCAGCCAGACAACCACGGCACTGCGTGGTGAATGTCAGTTTGGACGGGGCATATCCGTTTCACCTTAACATCAATGCTCCTGTTAAAAATTAAACAAAAAAAAGTAATAAAAAACTTAACAATAACAGTAAATAATTTAAAAATAATATACAAAGATACTTAAAAATAATTAAAATTAAACTTCTTAAAATTAATTGTTGCACACAGGCATTCAAAAATTTCGATTGTTGGCACAGGAAAATAAAGCTCAACGAAAAAACCCGTTCGAAACAATTCCACCCTGGTGGTCTTCCTGCCACCAGAAAAATGTGGTGAAATAGAAGTTTTCTTATAAAATGTTCAGATTTGAAGGAATTTATTGACTTAAAGGAGATTTTTAAAACAAAAGAGAAGAAAAAGGATGAACAAAATCAAAATTAAACAAGTAGAGAGAGAATAGAAAAAGGTTAGTTTAGTTTAGTTGAGGTAAAGATCAAAGGTGGGGAAATTATAGGTTTTGGTATAGGAAAGTATGGCTAGGGAAGAGGTTGCCAAAAAATAGGCAACGCCTGGTATGGTAGGGTGTGTCGAATATCGAAAAAGATTGCATTATGCTGTCTGATTCGGGTTATGTTGCGGGTTAGCGGACTATCGCCCCGTCTTAATTGATAAAAGTTTCGAGATATTTCTTGAACACATTTTCACTTCGCCACTGAAACCAATTACCAATTACCAATTAATATATCTTCTATGGTATCATACTTCACCTCGGTTTGTTGGTACTCTTAGCTCCTTATTTTTGTATATAAATTTCGCTACACCAGAGGTACATAATCCATCCCCGACTTACTGTCTAGAAAAAGCCGCTCTGTAGAATATCTTCGATTTTTAGGAAACATTACTTTAAGTATCCGTTTTTGGGTAATTTTTAAGTTATTCATTTGACTGTTAGTTATATGTTCCACATCATATTATGATACCATAGGTAAATATGGATTCTACTAATAATTTATATGTCATTATTAAAATATTAATTGGGAGAATGCTGCGGAGTATATGAATGTCGTACACAAATTTTCTTAGTTTCATATTAAGGTATACGGTATAATCATTACATCCCATTGTCTAATTTATTAAAAGATCTAAGTATTTAGTGTCTGTGATGTTCTCTATCGTATTTTGGCATGTACAGTTTATTAAGTCACATTTTGTGTGGAATTTTAAATGATACATTTTTGATTGTAGTCTAGGATTATTACTAAATATATGAACTTTATTTTCGAGTGATTAAGACTTAATAGATTGTTATCCAACCAACTTTAATTTCATATAGTTCCTTTTCACTTTTCTTTTGGTGGCTTCAGATAATAAAAAAAAAATCTGAGCTATGAAATGTTAGAGCAGTTTCACCGGCGTACGCAATAATGTCCCCCATTATATCTAATTCTAGCAAATCATTTATGTAAAGGAGGAATAATTCTGGACTTCGAACTGTTCCTTGTGGAACACCGTATTTCACTTTTTCTGGGCTACTCAGTGTTTTGTTAATTTTTACTTATGTCTTTCGATTGTATAAATAACTTTTTAACAAGTTTAATTCAATATTTTTCCATTTTTTTTTAACAGTAGTTAATGTGATATACTACCGAAGGCTTTAACTAGATCTAAAAATATAGCAATAGTTTTTCATTTTTATTAAGATATACATGTATTTTATTTGTAAAATGAAATAAGGCGTCTTCAGTGGAATAATTCAAATATATAAATAAAATCGATATTTTGAGACGAACCGTTGTTTCTGATAGTGCCGGTTTTAAAGTAATAGTGCACGAGCCAAGGAACTTTTTGCTAAATAATTTTAAACAGTTTAAGTTGTGGGTTGTTTTATTATTTTCGTGTTGCTAATCACCAAAATTCACCTCTTCATATGTGAGAGAAGATGTCGAAGATGTAAAAAAACTGGAATAAAACAAATGATCTTGGACAAAATAAAATAGACACAGTTCTATCTCAGGCTTCAGATCTCTACTAGTACTGTCACCAACTCAGAAGTGGTTAAAATTTACTCGGTTTTAAACACTTAATCTCATAATTTTTTTTCTTATTTGAAAACATTTTTGTGCATTTTGCTCTAGTTTTGATATATACCGGGTGCCACAGTGGCTCCCCCCTATATTTCCTTTATTTTTTAACTTATCCATTTGAAATTTGGGGTGCATAAACCATCTGTAAAAATGGATTTTTGGAAATAAAAAACGGTATGAGACCTCAACTTTCGATTTTTAAATGGAACACCCTGTATATTTTTACATATTTGGATTCAAGACAAGATTCTGAGTATACCATGAGATTTTCTCGATTTTTTGAGTCGATGTTCAGTTTTCTTAAGCATTTTAAGACATTCGTCTAGAGTGCTTTGGAATAGCAAAATTTGTTGTAAGGCAGGTAAAGTCCAAGGGAGGAAAAACGAAAGTTTATGGCTAACAGAACCTTGGGGGGGGGGGGGGTAATTACCACATTACCCTACCGTAAATGCGAGCTTGAGAGGTGTAAATGAATAACCATTTTTAGGAATCGACGCGAATTTCAGTATCTTCTTGCTTGACCAATCAACTTTTTAGTAAACTCTTGCTAAACTCAATTGGAAAATCATAAAAAAAAGGTCGGCAAAGGCGGTCTAACCAGTTTCAAAGCGCTGACGCTTGATCTGTGCCGTTGTTAAAGTACTGCCGGGGTAAAGATCAACGTCGCTTTTTCAACTGAGAACAGATAAACTATACATTCGACTGTCAACCACGTACATGCCATATGCTCAATGTTTTAAATTAATTGTTCTATTAAATCTACTTAGGTATATTCGTAAAAAGTGATTTACCATCTAATAAAAAACCGCTGCCCAAGGAATCACTACTTCCACATCCAGATTTTCTATCCAAGTCACTCACAACGCAAACATTTTGTATGTGGAAATAATTGTTTATGGAACTTTAATAATATAATATTTAAAATCCTCGACCCCAAAAACCCATAAAACCATACCACACATCGGTAGTGGGGTGGGGGTGGTGATAGGGGGTAGTAGTGGGAGTGGATGAAGTAAAAATTATTTTGAGGTTTCTGGTTCTTGTACACACACTAAATCACATTTTTTTTTTCATCCCCTTTAATAATGGGGTGGGGGTGGTAATGGGGGTGGCTAATGCCAAAAATTTTTTTGAGACCTTAGCTTCTCTTGTATATACTAAAATACCAATTTTATGGACTCTTACCTGCTTGATTTACCTATTTACCGAAGAGCCACCCCCGAGCATCCCTGGTAAGTTTCGATGTCAGATTTGGACTCGGCGACCTCGAAAATCCCCGGGAAGCCATCCCCACTAGATTTTCACGGCTTTCTATCAATTTCTGGAATTTTTCAAAAAATTGTGCACTTTAGACGCATTTTATGCACCCCCTATGCAATTTTCTTCGAACGCTATATGTAGACTATTTTCCTAATATTTTCCCGAAGACGATGCCGAAAACCGCATCTCGATCCGAGCTGTATGTCAAAATTAAGTTGTTTTTATCTAATTTCCCTGGTCTAATGGAGAAAATAAGATGAATGTGAAGAGGACTGGAAACTTTAATGAAAATCTGAAGGATCAAAAATACTGCGTAATATGCCGACGAGCGTTTCACTAGCCGAGATGGTAATTAATGAAGACAATTAAATTTAAGATGTGGGAATTATTGTAAACTGTAGATTGTTTAAGAGGTCGCTTGGCCTTGAGTTGGCCTTTCTTCACCTCGACCTAAAAGGTCTTTTGTGAATTACCCTACAACTAGTTGTTGCCCAGAATTCCAAGAGTTTTTGCAAAGCTTGCGATTTCCTGGGAACTAATTTCCTTATGTCTTCAGGCGTTAATTTCACCTGTTCTAGGTACTTTAGCCTAATGCGGATTAGTACCCTGCATTCACAAAGTATATGTTCCGCAGTCTCAGTTGCAGCTTCACAGTATCTGCATTTGTTATCATCTGCTATGCTCATATTCTTGAGATGATATCCCAAGAGGCAACGGCCATTGTGATCAGCCTTAGGTCAGATTTTTCAAGTTCGAGAAACCTTGCAGCATTCTTTGTTGACTAGGCTATAAACCTTTTCGCTTGTCTTTGACCTGGAGTATTCCTCTAGTAGGACATCTTTTGTTCCTTTCCCCATAGGATAAGCCACAGAACGGTTCGGGTCCAAAAAATGGGGTTCAGCCCCTTTTCTTGCGAGGCTGTCAGCTAATTCGTTCCCTTCTATTCCCTCCTGCCCTGGTACCCATATAAAGGTAACCTTGTTGTTTTTTGACAGTTGCTTCAGGGATTGTCTGCATTCCTAGTCAATTTTGGACTCGCAGGTATAGGACTTGAGAGCCTTTAATGCTGCCTGGCTATCTGAAAGTATATAGATCTGCCCTTCGAGTGCCACTATTTAGGCATTCCTAGGCACACTGATCTATAATATAGATTTTTGCCTTCTGAAAATGGTTGGGGTGTTACCAAGGGCTTTAGATAGCCTGGATTTAGGCCATGCTACGCCCACACCAACCCCTTCGTTCGTTTTGGATCCATATATGTACCAGATCTGTGACTCTTTCTCCAAACGCAGTACTTCGACGCTGCTCGACTGACGGGTTTCAATCAGCACATCAATCGGGCAGTCAACGTCATGCTTGATTAGCATTGAGTCAGTGGGTTTGGTCATGGAATCAAATTGAATTAGCTCCAGAAGCCAATGGACCGACGAGGTCACCAGGTGTGAATTTAAGTGTCTGATGCAGCCTTAGGGCACTAGAGCTGCCTCGTTCATTACATGCAAATGCAGAGGAAGTAAGTCCAGCATTGCCTCCACAGCTGCTGTGGGACAGAAGCGCATTGCTCCTGTAGTTCCTAAACAGAGAAGGCGTTGCAGTTTCTGCAACTTCCCTTGTGCTATTGTCTCTTCTGTTTTGGCCACCATACACATGATGTAGGTCACCATGAGTCTGACAACCGAATGGTAGGACCAATGTATCATTTTTGGCTTCAGACCCCAAGTCTTAGCAAACAGCCTACGGTACATCCAAATAGCCGTAGTTGCTTTGGTAAGTGTCCCATCTAACTGCAAGTTCCAGGTAAGTTTCTGGTCCAGTATTACTCCTAAATACTTGACTTCGCTGGAAAAATTCAGTACTGTTCGATTTAACATAGGAGCTCTCAAATTTAGTTTTCTCCTTTTGGTGAATGGAACAGTAACTATTTTGCTCGGATTAACACTAAGCACTAAGGCCCTCTGACGAGCACCATTTAGATATTATGTTTAAGGCAATTTGCTTGTGATTTGAGATCATAACCTCTCTGCCTCTCACAGTAACGACCAGGTCATCAGCATAGCCCTGACCGTTGAAGCCATAATTACTCAGCTCAGTGGCGGCTCGTCAGAGGAGGCAGGGGAAGCTGAGCCTCCTCTAGCAGCATGAGTCTCCTCTAGCAGCCTATCTATGGCTGGTGAGGAAATGTACAAATTGTAATCATATTGCAAGTTAATTGTCTTTTAAATATCAAGCCTCCTCTGCACTAAATATCACGAACCTCCACTGACTCAGCTTATGGAGTAGTTCGTCGACCACCATTGACCACAGCAAAGGCGATAAGACTCCACCTTGTGGACAGCTTCTAACTGCAGTCACTGTGGCCGATTCGTTCCCCATATTTGTGGTAATTATTCTGCTTCTTAGCATGGATGTATCCATTTGATTGTTGGGAACTGTATTCCCCCTTTTTCCGCAGCTCTTTGTATGGATTCATAGGAGGTGTTGTCAAAAGCACCTTCTGTATCTATGAAAGCACACAGAGCTAGTTCCTTTGCTGTAAATGTTTTTCGATGCCGTTGACCAGGCCATTGTAGAGCATTTATTGTTGATTTGCCAGGTTGATAGCCAAATTGTTTCGAGTGAAGCGGTTTCTCTGTAATGATTTCGCTTCTAATCTGTTGATGGGAGTTATACCTCAAAAGTTAATTTATTTTCAAGTTACTGTGAAGAGTATCTTATAGAATGTTTAACAATTATGTAAAACCTCTATAAACTGGAAAAGAGTAAAATGTTTACATATAGTTATTAGAAGCAGGTTTACTTACTTTAATTAAATTTAAATAAAGTGTAAAATGAAATGTAAATAACCAATAGATGCGAAGTAGAATAAAGAATAAATTTAAAATTTAAATTTAGCCGAGTATATAATAAGAAATGTTAAAGCTTAGCAAAATATTCAATTAAAATTCAAGAATTACGTTTTTCATTTCACAGTAATATAAATTCATCTTTTAAATTAGCAACTCCAAGGCGACTCCAGAATATATAATTAAAATCCATATCATTACAGAGAAACTCAAAAATAAATTAATG
Organism: Rutpela maculata; assembly: GCA_936432065.2. Taxonomy (NCBI): domain Eukaryota; kingdom Metazoa; phylum Arthropoda; class Insecta; order Coleoptera; family Cerambycidae; genus Rutpela; species Rutpela maculata. Next base: position 144,301,590 of record OW386287.2, on the reverse strand, counting down.
CCAGTCCACAATCAAGACAATATTAAAAGAATTTTAAAACTAGGCTCTATTATGCGATGTGAGATAAAAGGAAGATAATTAAGGAGTTCCGAACAAGGCAGGTCATTATTATTATCTGTCTCTTTTCCGTACCTTTTAAAATACTGCTGCCTTTTGTTATTCGTCGCCTGTCAGTTTAGATTAAATCATGTAAAGATTTTTTTCTTATCGACCACTTATCGTTTTACCGCTTATGAAGTGAAGTGTAATAAAAAAAACGTAAGAACAATGAAATGTATATAATCTTATTAGACCAGGCAACGAATGATTATAGAGGGAAATTTTCGGGACAGAAAATTTGACTTCGGAACTTTGTTTGGACTGGTCTGGAGATGAACATATAAAAAGTTCCCACTCCTAGGTGGTAAGCGGGGGGGAGAGGCGGTACTTTAAAGGACCCATTTTTTGATTTTTTGCTTATATCTTCGTAGCGGCTTGACCACTCTATACAAAATTACAAAACACGTTTTTTGCTCTATTTATTAAGATAACTCTTGAAATGTTCCCACGAAAAAGTCGTGAGAAAAGAAGTTGTACAGCATTAAATTTCCTTCAAGAATATATATTATTATTTAATCAAACCGTTCAAAAGTTATAGCCATTTTAGTATATTGTCCGAAATCCGAGATTTCGCGAGAAAACTCAACTTTGGTATTACTTCCACATCCAGTGGAAGTATAGTAACGACAAAAAAAATTTTTAAAAATTTTTATTGTTCAAATAGGCTTAGAATGTCATGAAACGTCGAGATTTCAAGTTTGAGCGAAAAAAAAATTTCTGTCTGTCGGTGTGTCGGTCTGTAACTTTTTTTGTGCGCACGTTTACTCTGGAACCGTTTGAGATACTGACTTGAAATTTGGTACACATATGTACTTTAACGAGATCTAGAACTAGATTATATTTTCATCTTGTTCCGTCGAAGGGTTGGGGGGTAAATTGGGGTAAATTTGGAGTAAATAGGTAAATCAAGCAGGTAAGAGTACATAAAATTGATATCTAGTATAGACAAGAGAAGCTAATGTCTCAAAAAAAATTTTGGCATTAGCCACCCCCATTACCACCTCCACCCCATTATTAAAGGGGATGAAAAAAAAATGTGATTTAGTGTGTGTACAAGAATCAGAAACCTCAAAATATTTTTTTCTTTATCCACCCCCTGTCACCACCCCCACCCCACTACCGATGTGGGGTATCGTTTTATGGGTTTTTAGGGTAGAGGATTTCAAATATTATATTATTAAAGTTCCATAAACAATTATTTCTAGATACAAAATTTTTTCGTTGTGTGACTTGGATAGAAAATCCGGATGTGGAAGTAATGATTCCTTGGACAGCGGTTTTTTTTCACTTTTTCTTTATTCTAACTCCATTGCACGTACCAAAATATTAGTAGTCACATATGTACATAGTGTACACTATGCATAAATGACAAAAATACAAACATAGCATTTCATATAGCATATTACCTGTACATAAATAAGGGTAGATTAAATAACTAACAAGAATGTTTTAATGTAATGTTAAACCTAATGTTAATGTAATGTTTAACGTTAAATGTAACGTTTTCATGTGTCTTCAATTCCTCCGGGCTTTCTTTGGGCGGGAGGGTCCTGGCTCTTCGAGGGAACAGGGTTCTACTTCATCTGGGCCGGTTTGATCTTCATCGAGGAACCAGTAGTAGATTTGTGTTCTCTTCTTCGTCAACCATGTCAACGGCAGGGTCTCCATTGAAAAAGTTCCCCTGGCAGTTTTGGCAGGCAAGAGAACACCTCATAAATGCTTTTTTGCAACCATATTTTGTGGTTGCACAATCTTTTGTGCACCTACAAAATATCATTTTCAAAATTTCGTCAGGTGCAGTCGGCAACTCGCTGTGCACTGGGGATAGAAGATTGTTTTGGCGCTTCCATCCATACATGTGAGGGGGCAGCTCATTTCCCAGCCACAGTTGAAATTGGTGGAAGGTTCTGAGGGAATGTTATTTCGCAGCCCCCTCAGAAGGTGGAAGGCAACAAATGTCCGGTCTGATGTTAGCAACTGATATAACGAAGGATTGGTACCGGTAAGCGTTGAGAGATTCTTCTTTGGGTGGGGCCCCATAATATTTCAAGAGGCACTTGTTCCCAGCTTTTTCTGTCTTCTTTCGTTGCTGAAGCATTTTTGAAGACTGCAGCGGCCTGTTGGAGGTCGGAGGACTTCAGATAAAGATTTGCAAATGCAACCTTGCTCTTACGGAATGCAGAGTTATCTTAACAAATAGAGCAAAAAACGTGAAGCGAAAAAATTGTTTTCCGCAATTTCCGAATTTCGAGGGAGGATATCTCGAGAACAGAACAGAACAACATATATGTAAGTGATTCTTGTAGTAAACTTTGTCAGCTTCAATTTTGTATGGAGTGGTCAAGCCGCTATGACGCATAGTTTCCGAGATATAAGCGAAAAACCAAAGTATGGGAAGTGCCCCCCCGCTCACCACTTAAGAGCGGGTACTTTTGATATATTCATCTCCAGACTAGTCCAAACAAAGTTCCGAAGTCAAATTTTCTGTCCCTAATATTTCCCTCTACGCCCTTTTTTGAGCATTCGTTGCCTGGATTATATGACCACTTGATTTAGTGATACATGTAAAAGTATTTAACTGTGACTATTTTTGATAATACAGAAATTTTCTTATTAATCGACCACATTCAAATTCAACTGGCTATTTGCCTTACTATTCCAGTCAGTGGGGGGGGGGGGGTAGAAATGATTTTGAATATATCGTTTAAATCGAGACTCTGATGAAAATACAAGTTTTCGACCTTGGGAGGGAGAAGGGCCGCCATCTTGAACGATGAAGTTGAAAAAGACAAAATTTCCCACATTTTTGGTAAATACATTTTTCTAGTAACTCTAATGTGTCATGAAGTACAGCGACAGAAAGGTGGACTTGTGGAAAATGTTTTATTATATGTATGTACAGGGTGTAACGCAACTTACCCGAAAAATTTTAACCATACATGCACCTTCAAATAAGAAGTCGACTTCTTGAAAAAAATTTTAATAAAAGTCCAACACAGAAAAAGATACACATTGTTAAAGTTACAATTTAATGGAAATGTCAAAATAACCTACTATTACAATTTAATGGAAATGTTAAAATAACCTACTATTTAAAATTAAAATTTTTAATTTAAATTTTTTAAAATTTTTTTTTATTTTTTCCAGGTACTTACTTTTTTGTTAATACAACAGTCCTTCAATTAAGTAGAGTTCAATAAATTACCATTTTCATCAATTTGTAACTTTAACAATGTGTATCTTTTTCTGTGTTGGACTTTTATTAATTTTCTTTTAAGAAGTCGGTGCATGTATGGTTAAAATTATTCGGGTAAGTTGAGTTACACCCTGTATAAACGGACAGCCGTGGCTTTGGATTTTGATGTTGTCTACTAATCTGTAGTGTGTTTATGTTTATTAATACAGTAAAATTAATAGTTGACCCGGAACAAATTTGTAACAAGCTGATTTCTTAGGGATTGTATTCTATGGCTATTCAGAACTCTCTGACTGAAAGTTCCAAAAAAACCGCAGTGCAGAAATGAAGAAAAAATGCGCCGCCATGTTAAAATTAGGCACTTTTTTCCTTTAATTGGTAATAGCCCACACGGATGACACTTCAAGAAAAAGTAAAGAGGCAAAATATTGAGAGAAAGAGCTAAGTTTTAATGTGGTAAAAAGTTTTTTACAATCGTTTAAATATTAGCAAAGTTACGGTTGCCAAAATGACAGATTTATATAAAAAAAGATTACTTTTTGTATTTGAATATCCAGTTCTCTGGATTAAGATTGTTGCCTAACCAGACTTGAATTTGCCAATACACTCTATAAATATGATATTTAGTGGCATCGTATGTGGGCGGAAGAACTGCTAGATCGAAGTGTTGGAAAATATTTTGCCTAGCAGAAATCTGATTATACCTAACGAACCTATAATCATTTAAATTATTAGTTTTTTTACTGCCATACCATCTTAAAATAAATTTTTCCCCAGTTACTGCAAGCTGATTTGCTTCAGCAAATTTACTTTTGAAAATTAATAGTTAATGTTACTTAGTTCAATATTATTTTCTAAAACTGAAAATACTGCTTTTTTTGCCCTTTTTATAAAATGCAGAGGTGGTATCGCATCCGGAGATGGTATGTGCAAATATAATATTTTTTGCTACATTTTCACTTAGCTCTGAACGTAACTTACAGATATTCGTTATTTTATCAGATTTACCTCCATCACCGAGTCTCATCATGTACACATTTTTTGTTTTGCAATGTTCAATGAGTAACGTTATTAAGTCTGTATCTTGATCCACAACTAACAGCGTTACACATATCAGCTGAGCAATCAACAGTAGTTTTTACAATTAAATAATCAGCATCTGAATCCGTACATCTGACTGTGATATTGTTTTGGCAAAAAAATTGATGCTAAAAATTCGTTTTGAGATATCTCTAACCATGTTTAATTAGTATTACCAACAAAAGTTTTTGTTGAGTATTGTTACATTTTTATGGTGATAAAATACAAGAAAATACCCTTTTTTTTATAAAAATCTGTCACTTTGACAACCATACCTTTCTTAATATTTAATCGATTTATGCCATACTGAAGCTTAAACTATTTCTCTCAAAATTTTGCCTCTACTTTTTTTCATAAAGTGTCATCCGTGTGAGCTATTACCGATTAAAGGAAAAAAGTGCCTAATTTCCACATGGCGGCGCACTTTTTCTTCATTTCTGCACGGCGCGCGGCGGATTTTTTGGGATTTTCATTCAGAGACTACTGGATAGCCATAAAATACAATCCCGAAGAAATTAGCTTGTTACAAATTTGTTCCGGGTTTGACCAATTTAATTCTATTTTACCGAATTATATGTTAATATAGCTATGTACGTTTACAAAATGACATATTTTGAATTATTACGTATTATTTTCTTAACGGTCCCGGTTAATTGATGTTGACGCCTTCATTATCATGTTCTACTTCATCATTACTCATCAGAATCTGGACCTCCATTAATAAAATGTCTTCATCTTCGTCCTCGTCCTCTCGATGCGAACCTTTGGTGTATTTTCGCATAATTCATCATTATAGAATCCACGCACAATGGAACACTTTGACCCAGCTCTTCTACAGTCACACGCTCTGCCGCAATTTTGCTTGCATTTACATGAAATGACATTCAATAAGGTCTCAGGTGTTAGTTTTTGCCATTGTTACTGGAAAGAGCCCATTGGTGCCAAGTTTCCAGCCCCAGTCTTCTGGATTTTTGTGGACTCCATACCGTTTTTGGACTTGGTAGTACGCCCTAAACGCATGATATTTTCCAGTGTCCATTGTAGGTACCAAAGAAGCAAAATGAAATTTGCTTTTTGTTGTCAATTTTATGAAATGTTGGTAGCGGACTTCTTCCAAGGTTTTCTTATCCATGTTGCCACCATAAAAAACAAACATTACAAAAGAAACTAACAAACATCGGGGATGGGTTTATATCTGCTTTAGGAAACATCTACTACAAGAAAAATATAATGAAATTAGAAATTTACTCCACCGTGGCCATAAGAAAATGTATATATAACAAGAAAAGTCATTGAAATTTGAAGTTATTTCCCTGTATAATCTCATTGTGATGTATTAAAACGTTAAAAATCATAAAAAGTAATTTAAAAACGAAAATCTAGTTTGACAATTTTTTGAAAACAGCTGTACCACAGCTGTATCTCCTTACAATAAAAATGCATATACAAAAAATTTTGGAAATTTTGTTCTTTTCAACTTTACCTCGAACATTTTACTCGTAGGATCAACCGTTGTGGAAGTATTTTGAACGAAATCATCTCGACTTAACAACATATATCAAAACCATTTCTACTCCACCTTTTGTAAGGCAAAGCCCTTTTTATGTCCCTATTAACTGGATTATACAATTAGAAAATTAATAATATAAAATAATTCTACTTGTACTACAAAAAAAAAAAAATAAAAATAAAAATTAAAGAGTGCAGAATGTTGTTCTCTAGAGGAGTAAAGGGGTAAAAATGGGTTTTCAAAAATATTCAGAAAATATTGTTCCTTTAAACTGACAGCTGAGTCGGATATTTTCAATCTGATTTTTTACTAACCTCTGTACGATGTACGAGATACAGAAGATGGGATACTCCTACATCTCTACAAGACGTATTTGTATGTATGAAATTTTATCAAAATTATTTTTAAAATATTTATTTATTTAAAAAATATTTGGATTAAATATAGCTTAAAAATATAAGTAATTGTATTCTTCACCATCAGCGTCGGTAGTCTCTAATCAGTGTTACGTCCATCCCCATTTTCATAGTGCTCTTCATCATAACTTACAATACAATCATCGAGATTATTGGCTTCAATTAAATTCAGTACTTAATAAGACGAACAATTAACACCAGCTCTCACACATCGACATCTTAAAGCACAATCTACTGTTCAACCTCATGATATAAAATATGAATTCAGGTGCGGTTTCCAAAGTTGTTCTTATAGTTGCAACCTATAAGAAAAATTTATTCTAGTCCAACGCCACTGTTCTGGCGACATCTTATTACCAAGCCCTTGTTGCACTTACAATTTACATGCCTTTCGAATTCATTTAAGTTTTATCAGCGTTTCATAATACCTTATAAACCAGTGATTTATTCCAGATTTGTTAAATGTCATATGCACTTAGTTTTGTCTTAAAGAAAGTTTCAAAAGCATTTCATGAACTTACATTAAAACAAAATTATCTTTTAGTCTTTATTGGTTTATGACTGCATTATCAAAATATTTAGAGGATCGAGTTTTATTGGAGAATTTGGGAAATGTGGATTTATAATCGCTCTATAAAATTATCTTGGTATTTGATAATGCTGTCCTATAAATCTAATATGCTTTGAGATAATTATGTTTCTAGTCGAACTTAAATACAAGTACTTGTAGCCCAAGCAATGAAGGTTTTTTGTCGGAAGTAATTAGAGACAAGCTGAATTTTTGCCAATTGTTAGGACCTAATTAGAGGAGTATTTTCTCAAAAGTCCCCGCCCCTCACCCTTGCGCTTAATCCCCCACCCCCACTTAAACATCTATTTCGCAAGCCTCTTATTTATTGTTCATATCTCCGTCATTATTTGTTCTAAATTCACAAATTTTATATCGTGTTATTCCTTAATATCTACTCTTTAAAAAAGCTATTATAACATTTTTCTGTAAACATAATACTTTAACGAGAATTCGCTAAAATATGCAAAATTTTCGCTTTGTATTTGAATTTTGTTGTGGTTTTTAGGGCACAACATTCTTTATCTAGAATAATATCGCAAAACAGTTTAAACAAAAGTTGTAGTGCAGTTTTCAACCTCTCAAACGATATACGTGCTTCTACTGTTGGGGGGTCGAGGACACGTACAGACTGCAACAGATTAGTGGATGTCCGCCACGCCTTTATGCGGGGGGCGCTCGATGCCTCTTGCTTGCGTGAAACAAGTAGTTATTCCAAGTGAGAAAGAATATAAACTTTTTGCAATGAAAACAGGTTTTTTTGTTATGTTAAGTTTCTGCCAGTTTTGGTTCGGGGGAGCTTTGCTCCTAACCTCACAATTTAAGATCGCTCCATTATCCACCATCTATGGACCCGCCGTGACCCGGACTGGCAACCGGCAGCTGTGGAGTTTAATAAACTGTTACTAATTTGAGTAATAGAAATCAATGTCATCCGCAGCATCACGGACCTCCCACCCACCACTAGTTAATTTCATCTTTATTTTTTTATCTACATTTTCTTACTTTGTCTTTTACTTTAAAAAATAATTCATAAAATAGTATCTACATATTTACAAATCTTTACGTTACTTATAGATGATTACTATTTACATTATATACATGCTTAATTATTATTAATTATGTCTTGATCATCGTCCACAATTGGTGCGTTGTGACATGAATATCCACTGCAGTGCACGCACATAGCTGAACAAAGCAAACCTGATTTTCTGCATCCACAATAATTCTCACAAACAGATTTACAGGAACACTAAACGCAAAAGATCATTTGGCGCAAAACGCTTCAAAGAAGTCACTGGTTGAAGAACTTTTTTCTCTCCTTCATTTTCCTTTACAGACTCCAGCTTCCATCCCCATTCAGTAGCTGGCAAACTATTGCCTAACCATTTCTGGACTTGCAAGTAATCTCTTAGTATGTGTTGTTGACATGCCTCGGTTCTTGGAGGTAATTTTGCCAGATCGAAATTTGATCACAAATTTGACTTCTTTGCCAGATTCATAAATTTGAAGTGACGAGCTTCATTCAAGTTTGTATATCTATTGATTCCATATAGTCCAAGTGTAAATCTTTCTCCACTAATTTGTAATTGTTCTTTTGGTATATTTTCTTGCGAAAATATTGAAGCTTGTTGCTGAGCTTCCACCGAAGATTTCACCATTTCAACTGCTTTTATCTTTCCTAAACCATAAAAGCATGACGTAGTATCACATCCGGTCATTCCATGTACAAACAAGAGACTTCTGATTTTACTGTGCCGCTCGATCAAATTTTCAATGTTGTAAAATACTTTAGTTGGATTCTTGCCACCTTTTTGCTTAGAAAAATAAATTTTCTTTTTCTCTGGAGCTAGGACCACTAGTAAAGTCAACAAATCTGTATCAGATCCTACAACAACAACCTTAGAGCACTCCTCGAGTTTTTATATAGCAACATTCATTATATCTACATCAGCATCATCTTCGGATGTAAAAGTTGATATTTTCCTTTTGACCATTTCTGAAGCTACTGCTTGTAATAATCTTTTTTGTTTCTCTTATTTCCTAAAAAGTTTTCCTTAGGTGTCGTACATTTTGTTTTTTCTTCAAAGAAGATGTCGCATAAATTTTTCTTTGAGGCTCTTCTAAAACTAGACCTATTATTTGAATTAAGGATGACGATGAATGAGCGATAACTCAAAAGCTTGCAATTTTATATTTAAGGGAGGGTAGGGAGGTAAGCTCAAGGGGGAGATGCGGGAATTATTGAGGAAATACTCCTCTAATTAGCTCCTAACAACTGGTAAAAATTCAGCTTGTCTCTTATCCTTTCCTACATATGGTCATTTTTGGATTTCATTGCCTGCACGAACGATAGGTTGGAGTATTGAGCGCCAGAACAATATTCATGTTACAAGGCCTTTATCTCACTTCCTATGCATTTTATAAAAAAATGCTCCAAATGAAAAAATGTCTACATTTCGTTAGCTACAGCTTACTCTTTACAGTATGCAGTTACTTTGAAAAATAAAAAAGTTACCTCGATCCACACTTTTTCGCTGTAAATTACACAAAAATCGCAATTTCTCGATTCATATTTATTTATTTTTCAGTCATATCTCAACAAATATTATTTTTGCATACACCGTTGAAAAGCGAAAGGTAAATATTGTAATATGAAAATATCAAGTTTTTACGTCAACAAATGACAGATATAGAGTAGTGGGAATATGAAGAATGTAAAAATAGTATTTTTCGTATAAAAGTTAGAAAAGTTGTGTTTAATTTGGAATCGCAAGGGGGAGGGGTGGCAACTGGCAAAAATTCAGCCTGTTTCTAATTACTTCCGACATATGGTCATTTTAGCCCTTCATTGCTTGGGCTATTGTTAGAATCTTAATGAAGCTGACTAAAAACTTGTAATAAATCAGTCTTAAAAGGATTTGGTTTCCCTTTGTTCATACTATAGTGTTTTAAAATAGGTTGTTTTAAAGTTATGGTAAGAAATATTTGCTTTCATTTAATGGGTGCCGTGTCGGTTTTCGATAATTTATAACAACGGCAACTCCTACTACCTATACCTATTTCCAAAAGTGGCAAAATATTAAAATCAAATAGAATTTTATGTTAGGTTATGCCGACCCTATAAGCGGTTGTATTAATTGCTCAAATGGTTTAGAATTGGTTTTGAGAAATATACTAAGAACAATGAGCCGTAAAATATACTACTAAAAGGATAAATCGGCGTTCTTAAAGAGCAATTGGTAATTTAATAGATATTTTAATACAACACACGTTTGAAGTAAAATTATTCACATTTAATGGGGTTTAGGCATACAGCCGCCATTATTTCTAGCGGTCGAGCAACGTAAAACGGTCAGCCCTATTGAATATATCCCAGATTGGGTACAAAATGTAATTTGTATCTAATAAAAATGTTTTCTAAAAATAATTACTAACACTGAACAAGAATATTATGGGCAGAAGCTGCCAATTTATTTACTTTTAAGCCACCGAAAAGAAAAATTAATTATCCATATATTTTTTAAATTTCTTTTCTTGGAGAACGATCGAATATTAGAAAACTAGCGAACCCTTGTTAAAAATTTTAGCCTACTATGGTATCCCCACTTCATTTATAACTAGTCCATCTATAAACTGAATTGTTCCCAGTATTTGCCATATGTCCATTTTGTAACTATGCATGGCGCCTTACATATTAGTACAGTGTAACTTCAGACTAATTCTATAGCAGTTTTAAATTCAAATATTTCTGGATAGTTTTTTGATAGTTTGTTTCGAAAAAAAAAAAAAAGAAAGTGACTATCGGAACGTATAGATCGTCGAATTTTACTCCAAAAAAAAACCTATAACGTTACTTTTACTTTAATACTCGCCAAGTTACAGGGAGTTGAAAACCTTGATTTTTAAGCAAAAAACACTGATTTTTCAAAGGTTTTAAGCAAATTACTCAAAGAGGATCACAGTTTCGAAAAAGTTTGCCATAACAAAAAAGTTAGCTTATGAAATAACAAAAATAATACATGAAATTAAAATTTGGTTAGGCTCATAATTGCCGATGTTAATGTTAATGTTAGGTGCATTTGAATGTAGAACTGAAAATGTCACTCCCTTCAAACAGTCATAACTCTGGTTTAAAAAAAACCTTTTAACATGAACCAAATTAAAGCTTATTACAGTAGCTTAAAATTTTCTTTTGGCAAATTTTGATATCTGCAAAATGAAAAATGACACAAGGAAAATAAAGGCAAAAATTTTAATTTTTACACAAAAAAGTGCCAGTTTTTTGGTTCCAGTCCAAATCGAAAAAATTCCAAATCGTGTTTTCTGTTAGTCCTAACCATTACATATACGCTCAAATTTGTTTGACCGTGACGGATGCATTATCTAAAAGATTTTACACTTAATGTATTCTGAGAATTTTTGAAAAAATTGTTTATTAAGCTTTAAGATTAAATAACTTAGCAGGGAAGCAACTCAGCTGAATGTTACTGTGGTAAAAAAATTATGGCAATGAACTAGGGGAAACGTTGCTTTTTTATTTTTTTGATAAAGATAATAGCTTAAGAGATAAAAGTGTTTGAAGTTAACTCTTAACGTTTTTCTTTTTTTTTTTTATTGACGCATTTGAGATGAATATAGAAAAACTGACAACCTTTGTACTGTTTTGATCTACCTGACCTTAAAGAGGATCAAGATACCTTCAAAACGTTTTTTTTTAATGTTTTAGCGTTAATTGCAAAGGAGATAGGACCGAAATAAGGAGTGCGTCTCGTTATAGCAAATTGCTGGTTTGGCGGTAAAATCTCACAATATTTTCAATTATAAAGTAATAATCATAACTTTTATACTTTTTTGATATTCACGCACATTTGTTAAGTCGTTGGACATTGCATGCATGCATGTATTTGAGTAAATTATATATAAAGATGATGAAAATGACTCAAACACTGATGAAGATGAATAAATATATTAAATTTAGATTAAATCTCTATATAGTTAATAAGATTAAAGACTGCTAATCATTATTTTATTAATTTGCTACACCATGACACAGAAACCCGATCCAAATTCGCAATCAGCAACCTCAAAATCATAAATAATATTAGTTTTATTAATAAATTCTCAGTACCTACTTATTTTATACTTTTTTTTAACTTTAAAGTAACCACCCTTTTGGGAGTAAGAGCAACTATTTTTCTTATTAGGGGATGTGCTTTATGTCTCAAAATGTAAAAATCTGTTAAGAAATTTCTAATTTCTCAAAATAAACAAAAAATAATTTATTCATTCATTTGCCCCACTTATATCGGCATATTGAGGGTGCAACATAAAATTTTTAATTTCTGACTTCACATTCGTGATCAGCAACCCAAAAACATAAATAATATAAGTTTCGTTAATTTATCCTCAGTATATCGTTAATTACTGATTTTTTTACTTTAGGCTTTCACCCCACTTGGGGGTAAAAGCACATCTATTACTTTTTAATATTTTAAGTTATTTCAGCAAACCAAAATAATTCCAAGCCACCATAGAATTAGTCCGTAGTTTGTGTACTTTTTGACACCAAGTGACTGTACTTATATCCCATATATCATAACGACAAGTGAGTGTAGCAATAAATTTATTAGCACCTGTGTGTGTGTGTGGCTTTTAAATCTTAACATAGTGCTTATTCTAAATCAAGTATGGTTATATAATACTCTTCAGATAATCTGAGGTTTAAAAAGAAGCATGTAGAACTTCCTCTAGGTGGGCCTCTGTACTCTTATAAGGGTTTAATATCAGTTTTATAGAGTCCTCTATGAGTATCTTCAGAAAAAACTTTTAGATATTTTGAAACTAAAATAGTTACTTAATAATATAATAATGATATAATAATGATATAACATAATTTTTTATATCTATGAACGATATTTACAGTTTGATAAAATATATGATTCTTATTTCTGCGAAGAATAATTATAATAAATAAGTTTTAGACGACCAAGCTTCACTCCTAATTAGGTATTTTGTCTTTTATATCGTATATGTATGATGAAAATATTTCTCCATCCAGGGATTTCCTTATTTGTCACAAACCTTCCATTTTCTCTGTAATTGATGCCCCAAATAGAAAGTATTATTATAAGGGTCGGGCAACAACAAGAGTTTTAGGATTTACGAACATCAATTTTACATAATGTTGATCAACATGACGTTGTCTGTATAAATAACTTTTCAATTAATATTAGTAAGTACCCACATAAAACTGGATCAAGTCTTATACAGAAACACAATAAGAGTGCTTATTTATTTTGCCATTGACGTCAACCATTAATTCTAACTGACATTAATAAATTTTGTAGAATTGCTTATCGTGTTTGTTACATGAAATATGATAAAAAACTTCGGTTCAATATTACCTAAATGGTTTACGTTTTACATCGTTTTCAAAATATTTATATTACATCATATATTTATTACGCACCAAGAGCACACGTACAAGGTTTCCCAGTGAAAACTTTTATCGGAAATAATTTATAAACATCCCATACCTCCCTCATATTTTGATTGAGACAGAAAAATATAGAATGTTGGAAGTTTACATGATCGTCTAGATTTTTTAAAGTAGGACTATTTTACGTTGAGATAGAAATTTTAATGAACAGATTGATTGTGTAATTTCTAGAAATAATCACTTAATAATTATTTCTACTTTTGGTACACATTTCACTATATGTACTTTATTTTTTAACGACTTCACTGTAATTCCAAAATTTATGTAACACTGATTTATTTTGCCCAAATAATTATATCTTTATTTAATCTTACTTACTCATTGAAAAAGTTGAAGAAAATACAGAAAACGTTTTAATATTCTTATTTAATGACAATTATCACATTCATTTGTACCATTTTGATATTGGGGCAATTGACATGAAAATTATTAAAATATTCGTTGAGACAAAACACTTTTGTAGAATACTCAGATCATTTATACAAACAACAATATTGTGTTTGTAATCGCTTTACTCTGAAATATTTGTAATAAATGCCAACAAAAAAGTGGTTTGTCCTATTGACTATCCTAATGTATCCTTATATATTCTGTCCCACTGAATCCGAATCTGAAGTCAGAATTGTCAGATTGACTCGTTTTTCATCAATAGAAATTTTTTTAAGTATGTTTACTTCATAATCTCATAACATCATAACCTCGTATCATTGGGACCCAATCACCTTACAATTCCATAACCTTATAACCTTATTAAACGGGGCGTACAAGGTTCTGTAACCACAAAACTCTGAGTAAATAGACATTTACACATCTTACGTTAAAAACCATATAACTCGAAGTATGCAGGCTTTTATAACCCTGTAACCTCTAAATCATGTAACTTCAGATCCCCAAACTCCATAGCCCCATAACCCGAGGCATCCTTGAACGTCATGCTCCGAGGCAAGCAGGCTTTTGTCAATGCACCTCACAATCACCTATATAACGTATTTGGACAGTTTTCATTTGCTCGATTTACAATCATGATTTTCATTCTATTGTAATTTATACCCAAACCATACTCAGAGCTTATTGTTTTGAGGTTACCTTAGTAGGTATATGAACTCATCCTCGCTTGGTGCAACTAAGGTGGTACCTCTGCTAATCTCAACTTAGAAATCTTAGCTCCGCCCGTAATTACTCCGCCCTGCTAGTCCTCCACCACATGTCACACCACGGATTCACTATAGACGTTAAAAAGGATTAGTTATAGAACACAGCCCTAACTGACCCCCTGCAATTTTACATTTGTTGGAAATAGTATTGTCACCTTTCACCAAAGCAGAGTTTTCTTCATATAGTTAGTTGATGAATAATGAACAAAAGATACCTGGTTGTTTTATAGTTTATTCCATTTCACATTATCAAAAGCCTTATAGTAATCCACGAATACTGACCCAACTAAAGTAACAATACTGCGGGATGCCTGGACACAGCAACATTGAGGGTACTGGGTCAGGAGCCGGCTCTCAGTTACTCCAGATCAAATGCCAAGAAGTCCCAGTTCTCGGACTTCTGGGCCTCCCACCTAGGAATCCGGCAAGCGAAGCTCCTTATTTCAGGGCCCTTGCTGAAGCGAGTAAAACAAGTCCTGCAACTAAGCAGGAAACAGGTTAGTTCCGTGGCAAGTCTTTTGACTGGACACGGCTCTTCCAGAAAGCACCTACACACTATAAGGATGGCTGACAACTCCGACTGCAGGTTCTGCGGGGACGAGGAAGAAACTTCCATCCACGTCCTAACTTCCTGCCCTAGCCTTATGAGCTTGAGACACAAACACTTCGGCATCGGTTTTCTAGTGCTGGAGGAGATAAGGGATGGGCTGGAATCAGACCCCCTAATTTCGTAGCGGTAGCACAATGGGCCACAAGGACTAAGTCCGGCGACCTTTTGTCGCCTCGCTAAAAGAAGAAGAAGCAGAACAACAACACTGCGGAGGTCAATGTGGCAATGAAGAAAGGGAGGAAACTTTGGAGTCATAGGTCGGAGGAGACTATGGTAGAAACGACTGGATGATGTTATGTCCAACGTTCACGAATATTGTCTCTCACCAAGAACTGTAGCGTTAATAGAGAGAGAGAGAGAGAGGAAGATAGAGAGTAGGATGTATAAGATGCAGCTCTCACCCCTGCTGAAGATAATTTTATTTAGAATGTAGCACTGAAAACCGCTCAAGAATATATTTTATTTCCCTTGAGCTATGGGAATAAACATGAAACATACAGTTTTTAGGACTTGCTTTTTTAGTCTGGAAGCAATTAATAAGTATGGTTTCAACTGAGTCGACAGTAATAAAAATGATGGAAGATATTTTAAATATCTTCCAGTTTTCGGAAGTTTCTGAGGAGTTGTTATATCTAATTCTACGATGGACAGAAATTAAATGGTTCTGCATGGAAATCATGGTATACTTGTAGACTTTAAACGACCCCCTTAAATTGTGTCTTCTACCATTTTTACGAATCATTGTATTTCTTACGCTATTCTGTCTATTTTATCTCGACTATGGCATATAGTATACTCTATGCTATACTTTTCACTAAATTTATCTCTGGTTCCCCTTAACTTTTTCTATGTATCCATGAAGTCATCAAGGTGGACCCCTCGACGTAAAATGATAGATTTGTCTGTTTATGTGTATGTGTATGTGTATGTTCACATAAACTTGTATGTGTTGCTATCGTATAGCTTTGTTTAAAATAATGTACAGTGAACAATGATAGGGACGAAAATCAAATCACACTAGGTCAGTTTTATTTTCATGTGTCACGACTTTATTATAAATCAAGAGCTATTGGTTGATGGTTTATCTAAAGTCGAGGAAGAAGAGAAAAGTCTCTGGTTCAGTTTAGAATAAAAATGACTTATTTCGCATTAAGATGCAGGAGATTTTTATTTTTTGCTATTTAGCAATTAACTATATAGCCTAAAAATCATTTACTTCAAATAATCTATGTCGTCACAAGAAAAACAAAAATTGAAGTTAAGCAAGTGAGAAAATGCAAGGGCACACGCTTCTCGGTGTCTGTCAGGATATTTAAGTAACACACAAATTTAGGACGCAGGAGATATTGTAGTGTTGAGCAGTGTATATATTTAGATCCAAATAAATATGTCCATAAATTAGCTTGGATTTTCCTCTTCATCTGCATACCGGATCGTGAATATTTTGAGAGAAAATTCCATAAAAACAGTTGTCAAAATGAATTCCACTTCACAAAATTTGTTGCGCCAAGTAAGAAAGTGTATACACACTACACACATAATGAGATATTTATTGAAAGTTAAAATATGAGTTTTATAGAAAACGATTGTCCGCTACCGAAAAGTCATCAATCATTTTATTATTAGTAGAGATCTAACAAATGCAAATTAGCACTAGTGGAAAATTATCGCGTAATTTGACATTTAGTTTATTGCTCGAAAAATTCAGAAAGGAGGTTCATGTTAGATGAATCATTTAAATTTGACAGATGATTTTCAGTGATTTTAATATTTTGTAGTACCTACTGAAGTGTTTCTTTTCTATTAAAACATGTTATTTATCTTATTTTCAATTATTCTATAACTAAATATTTTTCTACATATTTTTAATATTAAGTATTAGTTTTTTAGAACATCGCTTAACAAAATCCTTAACATTTGCTCTAAAACTGATGTATTGTTTAATTTACTTAAATAATAAAATTACTTACAACCTAAAACAAGTCGATAGAGTATGTATTTATGCTTTCGTATTTTATACATGATAGTATTTTCATGAGCTCTGAATTTTAAATAGTTTACCAAAGACATGAAATTTTGCAATAGGGAGTAAACTGTGCTGCTGTACTGTATTCTATTGTCCTATTTTACATATGCACTGAATTTAAATTGAAAATTTCAAGTCTAACAAAAGTTGTCATGTTATAAGGATAGTCTACATAAATACACACACAAATACGTAGAAGCTCATAGACATAAATATTTTGTTCAGGTATATCAATATCCTAATAACAGTAGGTACCGGTAATCTTCAACACAAACAATTGAGAAAGTTAAATAAAACTACGCTGTGTGTTGCGAATGCTAATAAACAAATAATTAAATTTTAACAAGTAGTTGCTTTAATACATTTTTTTAGTTAAGTCAATTCAATAGTGCCATTAAAATGTATAAAGTTATTTTCATGTAAAATCTTTTGTAAGACAGAATACAATAATAAAACACAATGTTACAAATGGTGTAAAATATTAAGATTTATGATGTTAACAATGGGGAGATTTATTTTAAAGGCCTATTGTTATATATAATAGGCAGAATTGCCTGCCATGGATACCAAAATAAATAGCATCAATATAAGTTTAATTTTTTATCTGAATAATTGTTTCACAGTGAGATAAAAAATTACTTTAGCGTTATTTTATAATTTAATAGTTACTAGGTATAATCTGTTCACTTATTCTGAGAAGTAACTGAATGTGGGTGTCACACATGAGTTGCATGAATTTTACTGATAGTTATGACACGATACAGATACCAGAAAGAAAAACAAATTTGTCAAAAAAATACCCATTTTGATAATTGTCGCATACTTTCCTATAATGCTATTCTCAAGTAGTAGCAGAGATCACAAATACCACTCGACAAATATATGTCGCAACAATATATGACAACAAACAACAAAACGACAAAATAACAAACAAAATAAATGACAACAACACAACAATATATGACAACACTGATTCTACTTTACCGATACAAAAAATAATTTGATAGCGTTGAATGGCAGTGGAATCGATGTAGAATCTTTGTTAGTTGACCTATTTATTCTCTGTTTCTTATTAATATCTTATTTATGAAATGGAATCGTCTATTTTTATAAAACGTGCATTATTTCAAAATTTATATTCTTGAAAGTCACATAAGTATAACATAAAGTCTTACATTCGGTTTCACATTTCGCACGGAAGCTCGCGTTTGCCTTTGTATTATTAATCGTCTAACCAATTCTATTAGATTAATTGCTAAATCTTTATTTAACATAAACATATGAACTGCCGATCGCCTAGTGTAAATGGATTATATTTCTTGTAATATCTTAGTTTATATTGATCTGCACCTTCTTGAAAGTCTAAGTTTTCAATTACAACAGGCATATTTGCTTCGTTCAAGTTTGCCATTTTTATAAAACTTTGCTATTGTCATTAATTCGCATGCAAAAATATGCCATGTGGTCTTTACCCATTCGTTGAACATTTTACTGAAAATTGTAGAATACGACATTCGAAGATGCATATTTTTAAGTTCCTGCAAATTTCGGTAGACATTTTACCAAAGTAGTGTGCGACTCAGGGCCGTATGTAGCGGGTGTGCGAAATGTGCACCACTCACCTCCGTCTATTTTTAGGGGACGGCGGGCGGCCGGATGAACGGGGCATGCGTTTTTTTTAATATGATTAAGTCAGCAATTTTGTATAATCTTTTATATAATTAAATTTTAAATTACCATTATACAATTATTTTAGTATAACAGCAAGAAAAAATTATTAGTTAAATTCCAAATAAAAGAGACTTTTTAAAGCATAAAGTAAGTATAATCAAAAATAATCTTACAATATGGCAACTACGCGAAATCACTGTTGACCTGCCGCTAAACAGCGTTGATGGCTCTTATTGTAATTATCAGCTTAATACTTTAATTTTCATAGGAAAATGATGTGGACAATTTCAAACTATTATGCACGTTACAATTTAATTAATCTTAACAATATGTATCTGAGAATTGGAGTATTGCAAAATATCAATGACTTGGGAACTGACATCAAACAGGATTTTTACGAAAGATGTAAAGTTTTCTTAATTACAGTTTGTAAGGAAACAAAAAAAAAGATATGACTGTAGATCCAGTCATGAGCAATATACAAGTCAAAAAAAAAAACAATATTAAAAGTTGTAACAGCCTTTTACCACTAATGTCAAAAGGGCCTTTTTTAACAATTGTGATTCTGGTTTGTTTTCAACTAGCTGAGACAAAAGTATAAGCATTGGAGAATAACTAGTCCAAATTTCAATGAGAAATATCGATTTGTTTATTTATAAGTGATCTGAACGAAAAAACTGACGTGTCTCGCCACAAATGCAAGTTGATTATTCATTTTTTTAGAAAAATGTTGCACATTTCATCTCTTTTAGTAATTCGCTTGCCGCCTTTGGTTTGATCAAAAATTCACAGATTTATTTGAATTTGTTTACAACTATAATTTTAAAGATTATAAACAAATTAAAAAGAAAAACGATTCAAGTGAAGACATAATTTTTTCTTCTTAATACCATTTGTAGAATACATGTAAAAACATACATTTTGAAAAAAAAAATCCACCTACGTGTCGATGCGTATTTCGAAATAATTATTAATTTTTAGCCGTTTGAATAAATACTTTGTGCTAAAATTTGGCACGAAGGTTTAATTCAATAAATGGCATAGTTACACTAAGTTTCGTTAAAATTTATACCTTATTACGTTACATTTCTTAAATTGTCAACAAAGCAATTTTTGGTGATTTTTATTTTTTACAAATTAACAAATTATCAGGTTTGAGTCCCCTGTCAAGTGTACAAAAATAGGCTCCCGTGGTAGTAGTCTGGATCTCTTTGTTAGGTCTTGAAGAAACATAACTTCGATGTTGGCACTCTCAAAAATGATGCGCATGAGTACTGCGCGCGAAAACAAAATGGCCGCCATTGCAAACACTTTTTCCAATATATCTAAGTAACCACTGGGATTACGAAAAAAAAGTTTTATACAAAAAATATTGCTAAATTAATTATACACAAAAAAGGTTATTATAAGTTTTTATGCAGAACTAACCATTTTCCCAGAAACTTAACTTTTAAAATTATTTCTTGGCTTTATATTTATTAACAGTTATTTGTTTCAAATTATCTTTATTATTATTTTTTTTTACTGATGAGTTCATTAATATCCTAACTCAGCGAGTCTTTCCACAGGACATAAAGATGTCTTTAGGCAGTGTGGCGGAAGCTGGCCAAGATCTGTATTCCTTCTTAGAGCAAAGAAGTCAACAACATTCAGTTCTGGGATCCGTTGAAAAAGAATTTTATTAAAACGTGTAAAATTACCCTCAAAGACAAATCTATAGCCATAATGACAGATTTATCTCTTATTTCAAGATTATTGATAGCATCCAAAAGCAGACCTGACGTAGATTTGAGATATTATTTGAGCAACTACGAGTTCTCAGCACTACCGAAGTTATTATTTGCAGTTGACGGGAGTATGCACCATTGTCTAGCTAAGTACAAACTTATGGATGCTCTTGAATCAATGCAAGGTATACCTGCCGAAGAAAACGATGATGATCATGCTTCCACCACACCTGCAGTTTTAGAAAAAAATGAGGAGCTGCAGGAAAAAGCTGCGATAATAGATGGCATGGCGCTTCTTCACACCTACCACAAACCTAGCACAGTAAAGACATGCCGTGACCTCGGTTTAAGCTTCAGCAAATGGATCGGGCAAAAATTCAGCAATTACAGTGAGGTCCATGTTGTTTTCGACTCTTACAAAGAAAACTCGTTGTTCCTTTCCTTCAATTTGGCGTGACCAATAACAAAAAGTTTGTAATCAGTTGGAGGGACAAAGCAGCTTCATCACATGGCGATGATGTATCCAGTCTTTCAAGTACGCAGGAGGAAGCGGACACAAAGATCATATTACATGCAGTATATTAACACAGAAAGGAATTAAAACTACACATGTATTCTCCCCCGATACTGATGTCCTAATTTTGGCACTAAGACGATATCTCCAACTTTCGAAAGAGTTTGCATTCTTCCTTGGCCATGCACAGTGTGTCAGGTTTAACGTTTTTTGGCCAAAACTCTGAAACTCCTGGAAACGTCCCAAAATCAGCTGGCGCTGAGAGGAAAATTAATGAAGAAAATCCCATCGATACATAGGGGTGGGTTTCAGGTTTAAAATATGTGAATAAAATTGTGAAACTTTCGATTCGAATAGAATATTGCCACCAAATTCTAGGAAAAATGGTTAAAAAATTCCACCGATATATAAGGGTGGGTTTCAGGGGGTGGAAATCCAAATACTTGTATAAAATTGTGAAACTTTGAATTCTACTAGAATATTGCCTCCGAATTCTAGGAAAAATGGTAAAGAAATTCCATCGAACGATTTCATGAATTGAAATAAATTAGTCATTGTAATATCAGTAATTATGTTACTCGTAAAATTGGGTATTTTTAACCTGCATTAACGTATGCAAAAAACATTTACTCAAAAAACGGCAGCTAGGGGCAGCTGCAATTCACAGAACATGTAAAGGACACTGTATTTAATATCATAACAAAAATTATAGGGGTAAAACTTGCGAAAGTGAAGTGTAACAAAAATGAAAATTTCATTTTAATCAAAATTTACGGCTGAAATCGCTCATTCGCTAAAACGCTATAATTCGGACACCAAATAGCAAATAAAGTCAACTAACTGCCTACAATAAAGCTCTTGCCTTGCTCTATGCCAGACATGGCCGATTTGTTCAATTGAAGACAAAAAATCAAAAATTCACAGTCGTGTAAACGCTGAATTTTCACTGCACAATTTTAAACTTGAACACGTGTTTCCTTCTCGAGCTGCAGAATGCAAATGGGGCAGATATAGGGATCAACGCCTTTTGTTCCCCCAAGAATAACGTCCACTCTTACGAAAAAGTTTGTTTATTACTCATTTCTCGGAAGTTGGTGAAATTTGGTTTATTTGAGTTTTGGCCAGAAATCTCTCAAAATGACCCACTGTGCCATGGCTGAATAGGTTTGTTCAGCTAGGTTTAATTTACAGAGCACTTGGACCTCTGAAAGCCTCTGCACTTCCTGGATTAGACGCACTTTCAGGAGCAGATGTAACAGGATCATTTGCTGGCAAAGGTAAAATAAAGTGGTGGAAAACTTTTAATTCTGCAAGTGATAAGCTGCTAGAAGCTTTGGCTACATTGGGGACTACACTGTCTCTCACAGAAGATGTCAGGGCTAACTTGGAAGCGTTCATTTGTCAGCTTTATATCCCCAAAACAACACTGACCGACATAGGAGGTGAGATGGTTTTTGTTCACCCAGAAACAATGTCAAGATGAAAACCTTCCTCTAACAAGATCTGCACTGGATCCGGCTTTACTAAGGGCCCACCTTCAGTGTTTTAAGTGGAATCAGAACCTCATTCAGCATCCCAATAACCTACCACCCTCAGATTTTGGATGGAAGAAAGTAGGGAGCACATACGAACCAGTTGCTTGTACCAAACCTTGTGCTCCTGAGCTTATCTTGGAACTTTGTCGCTGCTCATGCTCTCCTCCATGTACTTGTCAGTCGAATGGACTCCAGTGTACCGAAATGTGTAAGTGCGCAGGAAATCTCGATCGATGTGATAATATGGGAGAGTGCGAGCAAGGCGATGATGAAGATTTGGGGCTAAGTGAGATTTGCATTGAAAGTGACGATGATTTTAATTAAAAATGTCATTGTAGAAGAAAAAGGTATTGCTTGTCTGTACATTGTCTATATAAATCTTTAACTACTTGTATTTCTATAGGTTTCTTCATTAAACTTTAAAATATTTTTTCCCTTTTCTGGCCTTGGATGGGTTCCATCAGCCAGCTACACAGATGGGTGAAAGAGAAGGAAGTAAAAAGGAAAACGTTAAAATTATATAGGTACTTTTTCTTTCAATTTCCTATGCCCACCTATACTGTAAAACATAGGGGAGATTGAGGTATTTGTTAATTTATTTATATTTGTAATGTTTTAGTTATAATTATTGTTCCCAGTGGCCCGAGAAATAGTGTCAAATATGTCAATATGCACTGGCAAATCTCTTATCATTAGACATTATATATTAATTTTTATTATTGGAAACAATAAAATGAAACTTTTTGAGAGAACGGTTAGTTCTACATAAAAAATTGTAATAACCTTTTCTCTGTATAATTAATTTAACAATATTTTTTATATAAAACTTTTTTTCGTAATCCCAATGATTACTTAGACAAATGGGAAAAAGTGTTTGCGACGGCGGCCATTTTGTTTTTCGCGCGCAGCACTCAAACACACCATTTTTGAGAGTGCCAACATCTAAAGTATGTTTTTCCAAGGTCAAACAAAGAGATTGGGACCACTACCACACTTGCATCATCAAATAGAATAGAACATTTCAGTGTGGAAAAATAAATTGTGAAAATTTTATAAGAAGCTATGGACCGATTTAATTCAAAATTGCTCAAAGCACTTATTATAACTACAACAAATTAAGACAATACAATTGCTGTGAGAGACTTCCTTATTCCCCTATTTTGATGCTTAATTTGACTTCACTAATACTAACTTATGTTGACTATTTACGTTAGCACGCCAAAGTTTTTAGTTATTGTTACTTTTGAAGTAGGAGGCGGCATTTTAGATTTTCCACACCAGCGGCCAAATCTCTAGAAACGGTCTTGATGCGATTTTTGCTGTAGATATTCGGGAATAGACCTACGGTCATCAAAATTAATTGCCTATGCATGTGTGCAGTAATACAATAATGTGAATTTAGAAATTTTTCAGGAATGCGAATAGAAGTAGTACAGTGTCAGAGTATGGTATGAAAATAATATTCAATTATTTTTATATTTAAAACTGTATAGTCATACATATGTATGTTCACGTAGTCGAAAAGTAGTGTACCCAGATTCAGCTTTGTGGATTGATTTTTGAAAAAAATACTCTCTCCTCATCTACAAGGATTTGTATGTAAAGGCTTAGATTAGATTAGATTAGTGGATGAGCTGATTGATTGGCCTTGACCACCGCCACCGCTGTGGACCTATTGTGGCGCTGCTGTACTATTTTTTTTTACTCAGAGCTCCTTATCCAGCTTTGTGTTTTGGATCAGACTCCACAACCTGGATAAGAGCTCCGTAGTGTAGCTCTCTGCCTTTGGTTTCTCCTCGCCAAATAATTGGAATCTCAGACTGACTAGGCCTTCGCAATGGCATAGCACATGTAATGGGGTTTTCTCTTGATAGAATCTACAAGTTACATCCTCTGCCAGGCCCATTAGACTCATCAAGCCACAGTGTTCAATTAGAAGACATACCATTATCCTAAAGGCCTTTCAATTTTAGCGTTCTATAAATTTGGTCGATGGTTCTTTAATGAACACTATTGCCTGTGCAACCAATAAAAACGTGTAATCGGAAGAAGACATTTAGTTAGCAAAGTACAGTTTACAATTGAACGTTCGTGTGCCAGAGATGAAGCCATTGAAGGTTGAAATATGACTGGCTGAATCTGGCTACGGTACACAGGTACAACTGATGAGTAATGAGCGGGATTTCCCTACTTCGGTTAGTGTAGACTATTAGTCGTTTATTACCGTACACTGAACTGTCAGCTTCCTAGGTTAAACGTGAAAATATTAAAAATTATGTATTTAAGTTGGAAAGTACGTTTCAAACTCTTTGGCCTGTCTTTGTCTCAGAAACATTTCCACCATTCCAGAGATTTATTTTGTATCCATTTATCGATGGATGCATGTGCATGGTTTACCACACCATAAGAGGGTTGGGGTCCTACTAAGGTCTTAGACGCACCTTCTCTGGACAGTGCATCAGCCTTTTCATTTTAGCTGTATCTCTTGTGTCCTGGTACCCAAGCTACAGTCACTTTGTTCTGGCTTCCTGGGTGCAGAAAGGCATTTAAGCAATCCCTTACAAGTCTCGAATAGACCCACATGGAATCGCAAAAAATGAAAATTGTCTGATTAACAGTTCCTTGCCACATTATTTTCGTTGAAGTAGTCGCTTTATAGTAACATGCACCGTAAAGCAGCTACTTCAGCCTGAAATGCTATGGACTTTCGTTTTCGACCTTATCCCGTAAATTCCAACTCCCTGTTCTGTCTTGGAGGGCCGTAAGATTTCTAATGGACCTTGGTATACATTTTCTAATTTACACATTCTCTTCTCTATCAAAACCTACTGGGTTTTTATGTTCTTTATATAATTTTTAGGGGAAAAAAATGATGATTAAGATATAAAAGAATATAAGAGAATAAAAGTATATTCTTATTGTTACAGTGTTACCTTGCAATTTCGATGGCATATCTTCATATTTTCTTTTTGGTGACCAATGACCACTCTATACGTTTGTCTATTCATTAACGGTATATATGCTTTCTTTCCTTGGCAATATTGTCCACTACTCTATAAATATTATTTTCCTACAATGTTTTCTTAATTGACTTTTTGAGGATGACCACACTGCCAACTTACACTAAAAATATAGCAGGTTTCTTCCGTGGCAGTGGTGTTGACTATATGCCAAATATTATTCTCCTGCCTGTCATGTCTGTTACATTTGTTTAACTATTTTTTTAAAGTGTCCACCCTGTACACTTTTCAGTAAAATTATGTCCCATTTCTTAGTTGGCAAAAGAATCAATTATACCTACTAAATATTATTTTACATAAAATAATTTTGTAGTAAATGTTTTTCTAGACATAAAAATAGACAGACAGACAAACTGATAAAATTGAATGACCTCAATTTTTGTAATCTACATATTCCGCTATTTTCATAATTACAGTACTTCCCTTCGGTAAGCGAGAAAAATAAAATTTCTGGTATATTTTACCCTAAAACTAAGATAAAATATAGTATACAAAGTGTCCCGTATCGTTATGTTCAAATTTTGGGAGCGTAAAGTAGACTTAATTGTAAAATTGAAAAACACAAAAGTGATAGGTCCATTTTTATTTGTCTTGAAGTTACAGGCCTTTCTAACTGTTCACAAATTTAATAAGCCTACAGCTTTAAAACAAATAATAATCCACCTACCACTTTTGTGTTTGTTAGTTTTACAATTAAGTATATTCCACGCTTTCAAAATTTGAACATACCGATACGGGACACTGTATATAAAACCTGACCATTTACCCGCCTTTGACGATCATCCTGTATAACGGATTTGACCCAATCTCAGTAAAACCCTGTCATTTTACGTTTCTTCCAAATTTGAAATAAAAAAATTAATTTATACTTACTTAAAAAAGTGTAACAAGTGATCATGTCCAGGTATTTTCATTCGATAACGCCTATACTTCAATAACATTTTATTGTTACATTAAATTTTTGTGCGCTTAATCAAAAACTTTAAGTAACATTTTGGTCTAAAACCATAGTATAACACAGTTAATATAATATTAATTTACACGTCTCTGGTGATGACTCTGTATGACGGATATGGCCCAATTTCAGGGAATATTCTACCATGCCATTTTATATACGTGCTTTTGAAACGAAAATTTTAAATTTGAAAAAATTTATCGTATTTACAAGAAACGGTCTACAAACATACACACACGCATAGAGTGACAGAATTTTTTATTCGATATTTGAGTTCGGTCGGTTATGAATTTTTTTTTCGCGATGATTATTGTTTAAAATTTTTATTCGGTTCCAATATACATGCCTATATGATTAAATCAAATAGGAATAAAAATGAAATAGTTATAAACACCACCACGTTCGTTGGATTTGCTAGCCGATCATTTTGAGGCATATGACTACGTCAACAAACCATTCAGAAGTTTAAGGACAATCTCCGAGCAGAAATTTGTACATTAAGTTTAGATATCCTGGGCAACCTGATGGAAAAATCTATAGAAAGAGTCCGAACATGACTAACTATAATTCATTTTATTAATTATATTTTTTAAAAAGAACACAGAAGGAAATTAAATGAAAAATTAATATTTCAGGCTAACTCATAATTTAAAGTTCACTTCGTAAATAGACAGAAATATATAAAATATGTATGCATACGGCATCTGCTGGTGAACTCAAGTGGACTAATAATATTGAAAGGAGAAACGTACTATTTTCATGTTTGACGCCATCTAGGTCTTAGAAGCTCAATCTGATTTGAGGCTATTTATTTTATAACTAGCATATAAAGGGTCTTCTGATGCAATGATCCACTTCTGTATTTTGTTATTTAATAATAGGTGGCACATGAATCCTCATTTCGAGAAGTTGCTATAATAAATTATATTTTCTTACAGTGTTACTGAAATATACCCAATTATATTTTCATTTTTATTTCGAAAACATATTTTATTAACTTATTTGATTAGCTTACATATTTTTGAGGTGTAGAGGAAGAACAATAATGATTAATAATATTTATACAATGTATTTTCGAAGTAGACCTCTCCAACTTCAACATGAATGATGTTTTTCATTGTTTATTTTGTATACTCAATTGGATAATTTCTTTTAATTTACTAGTGCTACCGCAGTGTCACAATTATCATTATTTATCCCTTTGAAACGCAATAATTAATATTTACTAGTTCATGAAACATTAATGAAATAAAATGATTTATGAATTTCCAGTACAAGGCGTTTCAATAAATGTGGCAATAAACAATTAACGCTATAATTTTTTTAAATTTCCAATTTGTATTTTTGTAATCTGTAGTCTCATTAACATGCTCTGGAAAAGGACCCCGGAACAAAACCGGCTGAAATTTTGGTATTTTGTAGTTCAAGTCATGCTGATCAAAAGTTCTTATCACATCGAGCCAATCCTATGAACAGTTTTTGAGATACAGCTTATCAAAGTAATTTGCGTCATTTTAGACATTCAAGAACTTTTTACTCTTAAACTATTAACTGTAGCAAAAAATTGCAAGGGTCGAAATATTTTTGTTCAAGTCCAATAAAGCTCAAGAATTTTTTATCAATTTTTAAGTTAGGTAAAATATATATATGTCATATTTTGGTATGCTTCGGTGGGATTGGCTGAAAATTTGCTATTTTGTAGTTAAAGTTATGTTTATCAAAAATTTCTATTGCACTGTGTCTATTCTATGAGTGGTTTTCGCTCCAGGAGTGCCTGAAGGTCTTAACAACGAGGTAATAGGTAATCTATATGTACGTGATTATGAATGGCTTCCAGCGTGTTTGTGTACTGCGTGTGTGTGTACTGCGTGCTTGCGTTTAAGCGTATGGATGTGCCAGTGTATACAGAGTTTTCCGGAAATATCGATGACAAACTTCTGGTGCAGATTCTACATGCAAAAATATGTTCGCAAATACCTTGAGCTACGGTCCTTTGAAAATGGCACCCAAAAACTGACTATTATTTTATATTTCAAAAACCTTTTGATTTACAGGGACGCCACTTTATACGCATATTGAACAATAATACAAACTTACATTTACATTATTTTTTTTTAAATATTTTTTACCGTAAGTGGGTGGTATTGAGAGAGGCTGTCAATATTTTGCATTAATTTCTTATGTCTTTAATTTTTTTTCCACTTTTGTACAAGAATATCATTCACTGATTAAAAATACACAAAAAAATGTCTTCCTTCATTTTAGTCGTAGGACCGACCGTTTGTGAGAAAATATTAAAAAACAACAAAAAGTAAAAATAAACAGATAGAAAGCGAAACCAAAAAAAAATGGGATCATCCTGGTTGGCAATGAGAACGCTTTCATTAGAAACATAGTGACGGTAAGAGCATCTTCTTTGATAAAAATAATCACACACACACACACACACGCACGCACATCCACAAACACGCTGGGAGCCATTCATAAACACGTACATATAGATTACCCGTTACCTCGTTGTTAGTAGACTAGGCCCATAAGTAGGAAATCCATCTCTATAAAGTGCAAGAAGCATTTCATGTAGCAATTGGGGAAACAACGTTTTTAGGATATCTCGCTGAATACTAATCTGCCTGTTGCCAAAGCGAAATTTGGACCGAAAGTCCGGTATCCAAGATGGCGACCAAAACTCTGTTGCCCTATATCTCCCTTGTCCGTTGGCTTAAAATAATGATCTAAACGTCTGCTTAGGGGTTTTCTCGGATGCCAAACACATTGCAATGCTCAAAATTTACTTACCTTAAGTTTGGAGTGCATGGGTTAAAAAGTGGCGCCCAAGATGGACGTGAAAACTTTGTTGTGTTTACGTACGCTCCGTGCATCTTGTTGTATTTGTAGTGTAAAATCTGTCAGATATATAGTTTTTAGTGGTTGAATGTGTGCTACTGTGTGTCTTACGTGTTTTTAAGTAATATTTTACACCTTCCGAAATACTGTTTGGTAACAAAATTGTGTTACTGCGTGTAATAGTGGAAGGGGGGGATAGTGGATGAACCTTATAAGAATTTCAAATTTGGCACTAACCGTTCGCATCAATTGTATGCCGTTGTTGATAGCATCTGAGGTGAAATATCACAGTCTGTGTATAGTGAAGGCCGAGAGGAGCCAGAAAAAGGTACAGATGCAGATGAAGGAGTGTGGCAAAAGTAATTTACCTATGATCCAAATTTGCAAAAATCTCAAAGTCTCAGCCTCACTGAGTAACGGTTTGTCACTCTCAGATGTTTGGGAAAGATACGTTCACCTGGCGAGAACAATCGACGTTGAGATACCGAAGTCATTTGAATCGCGCTTGTCAACTTTTAAAGAGAAATTGCAGAACAGCATTAAGGACTCGTTACTTTTCTTCCAGTCCTTAAACAAGGACATCACAGGAACGCAAACTTTACTTATACCCCAGGAGTTTTTGGCCAAGGTGACTGCGGACGTTGCTTTAGGAGACATCGATCAAGATGTTCCGATCCCGAGGCAAGTGCTCGATGATGATTTTCGAATTCTTATCCATGCTGCGCTGCTGCTTAGAGGGGAGTTGCAAGATTCGCTGGGTTACTCAGAGCTTCATGTTTCCCAAGAAGAGGCTGCTGCATTAATACCGAAAAATCTTAATTCCCATCCTTATGACCCTTGAGCCCGTCCCCAAAGCCTCTACGGATATCCTAGCCTGTAATTGTTCATCCCAGTGCCTGAATACAATGTACACATGCAAGAAGAATAGACTGACTTGTGCCAAATTGTGCCACCGCTCTCGACAATGTTTGAACTCTTCAAATGGTTGATTTATCTTCCTTGCAACCTTGCCATAAGCTAACACTTGAATGAGAGCCGTAGCGAGCCAACTTTTTTGGGGGGTTATTTTTCTAAATTTGCCAACTTCATAAACTGAAGAAACCAACTCTGCAAATTATTAAATAATAATTCCTCTAAACTAAATATTGATGATCGGGGAGAGGGGGGGGAAGACTTTCTAAAAAAAAATTTTTTCGGTACAAATTGCCAACTTCCATCTCAAATTTCCAATTTTCGCCAAGTCTACCGGGATTGGGAGGGTAACGTACCCCCCCATACCCCCCTCGCTACGGCCCTGACTTGAATGATTGTTTTATCTTCTTTGCAACCTTGCAGTAAACAATGTTTGAACTTTGAAATGGTCGCTTTCTTATCTTCCTTGTTTCCTTGTTTACTTCCGAGCAACAAAGTTTCGGCGGCCATCTTGGGCGCTATCTTGGAACCCATGCACTCCAAACTTAAGGTAAGTAAATTTTGAGCATTGCAATGTGTTTGGCATCCGAGAAAACCCCTAAGCAGATGTTTAGATCATTATTTTAAGCCAACGGACAATGGAGATGTAGGGCAACAGAGTATTGGTTGCCATCTTGAATACCGGACTTCCGGTCCAAATTTCGCTTTGGCAACAGTAAGATTCGTATTCAGCGGGGTCGAAATACCCTAAAAACGTTGTTTTCCCAATTGTTACATGAAATGCTTCTTGCATTGTTCTTTTTTGAAAACGTGCCTAGTCTATAGGACCTTCAAGCACTTCTGAAGCGAAAACCACTCATAAGATAGACACAGTGCAATAGGAATTTTTGATCAGCATGACCACCATTTTACCACAAAATAGCAAAGTTTCAGCGAATTCCACCGAAGCATGCCAAAATATGACATATATATATTTTACCTAACCTAAAAATTGATAAACATTTCTGAAAAAAAAATTGAGCTTTATTGGACTTGAACAAAAATATTTCGACCCTTGCAATTGTTTGCTAAAGTTAATAGTTTTAGAGTAAAAAGTTCTTGAATGTCTAAAATGACGCAAATTACCTAACTTTGAAAAGTTGTACCTCAAAAACTGTTCATAGGATTGGTTCGATATGATAAGAATTTTTGATCAGCATGACTTGAACTACAAAATACCAAAATTTCAGCCGATTCCACCGAATCAACATTTTCATGGGTTTTGTTCCAGGGTCCTTTATCAGATTATGTTCGTAGGTAATACTCATGGGTACCTAATAATGTTTTAAGTATTTCTTTATCTGAGAATATTTGTTTACCTACTTCCAGGTCACAAATTAAATTAAATAAATTTTATTAGTGCTATTAACATTAATGTTAATAATAATAATTAATAGTATATTATTCAACGAGTGGTGATGTAGGTAATAACTCACGCTCAAGTGAGTTATTACCATCACTGCAAGTTGAATACTATACTTTATCTACGGTTATAACAATAAATATTAAATTAAGGAAATTTTGTTTAAATTACTCAGTTTGTTTATTAATAAAATTAACTGTAAAATTTAATTTTTGTACATCCTTTTATATCTGTTCTGCGATTTTTCGGGTAATAAATTATGTATTGTATCATTAGCTACTTGTCTTCATTCTGGTGGTGTACATATTAGTTCATCTTCACTAACAATTCATCATTTTTAGCACAATTATTACTTAACTTGATTTGAAAACGTCGAAACTATTCAGACATGATAAATCACCTTCCTCCCTTCAATAATAATGGACCGTTCTATTTCACCGTACCGGAAAAGAATTTCTCTTGGACAGAGCCACCTTCCTGTGTCGCGCGTTACGTCGATTGGACAGGCATGGCATGAAAATAAAGTTGATTTGCTCTATACCTAGTGATTTATAATCACTCGCTCATTATAACTCACGCTATTTGTTTATGGACACTATTAATTGTTCAAAAGCAGTTCATTAATTAGTATATAACCTAATAAGAGTAGATAAAATCAATTATGCAGAGAATTATGTCTTAAAAAATGTTAAAATAAATATCTGATTATAATATAATCTGACCAAATTAAAATATGAAAAAGAACGAATAAATAAATTTATTTCAAACTGTCCGGTAAAAGACTATTTTCCGGACTCATTTGCGGCCGGTAAATCGAACGTTACAGTATCTGATACCATAGTGTGTTACTTGCGAACATTACGGCATCTTATACTGTAATGTGTTACCTAGCAACACATATTATTGTTATTATGAAAAGGGAAAAATTGAATTCCATAAAGAAATCGCAGCGATATATACTCTACCAGAACCAGGAACCGAGGAATCAGAAGACTTAAAAGAAGAAGAAGAAGAAGACTTGTAAAAGCAGAAATACAAAAATAGGAACACCCCACATCATGACACAATGCGGCCACACATTTCACAAATACCTACAGATATATCGGCTGTCCAAGTCAAAACACTGTATAAGCCAGTTTCATCAAAAATCATATTTTTACATTTTTGGATACACAGTATCAACATCTACCAATCCGTGATTGAGGAAAACTAAAATTCCTATGATTTTGTGAAGAAAGTCCATGTATATCCACTAACCGAATCAAGTTACTAATTTAAGACACTGTACAGGGCAATGTAGGTGTTTTTGGAATGCGTTGCCGCATTGTATTCATGATATTTAATGTTTATGCTCCTCTTTTTTCTGTTTCTGCTTCTACAGATTTTCTTCTTCTCCTTCTGAGTTTTCTGATTCCTCCATTTCTGGTTCTGATAGAGTATATCGGCTGTTCCAAGTCAAAACACTGTTTAAACCATTTAACAAATTGTTCACCAGAGCACAAAAACAAACAATTCCATTTTGTCGAAACCTTATTATATTTGAAAGAAATGTTAATACAGGGTGAATATATATATAGAACACCTAATGCGACTATATATTAATTAGGTTTTGAACACATTCAGTGTTTAGATTTGGGAAATATCGGTTGAAAATTGGAAAAGTTCATTAAGCAAAACACATAGATATCGAGAGCTAATTTATTTATAAGGTTCTTAGTAAAGAGGTAACAAAATTGTATTGTTATTCATGCGTTAGGGTCTCTGATAACCGATTTAGTTGCTCTAAAGTCGTGGATGAGATCTGGTTCGACGTCGTTAACAGGTAAATTTAGCCAAAATTCAAACACTGTATATCCCAAAACCAAGTTGAAACACGTTATATCCGACACATGCAGTGTTTATATTTGGGAAAGTAGGTGTACACTGTAGGGTGGCCCATCTCTATAGGGGGTGAATTTTTTTTGCGTATTTTTTAAGTCTCACCCCACGAAAATATACTATTATACTAGGAATAATTTATGTCAAAGTTTCGACACATCAAGATTTACATTGTGTTAAACAACTAGATAAACTTATGCAGAGTGGAGGAACTTACAAAAATCGGCTAAAAGGGCCAATGCGGGAGGTAAAGAAAAAAATTTCGTTGAAAAATTGGACGATCTTTTTGACATTTCTCATGCAAATGCATTGGAGTTGATGAAAATAGATGAAGATAAGCAGTTTTTAATTAACCAAAGAAAAAAGGGACGTCCTGGATTTATGCATGGTATTGATTACCAACTTGCTTCTCAAGAAAAATCAGCTGAGGAGAAATTACAGAAATTATCCGAACGAATGCAACGAAGTCAACAAGAAAAAGCTAGATTAGAGGAAACAGTCACCTGTCCATCATCAAGTAGTAATTCAGCCGACTCCAACGAAAATGAAGATGAAATAATCGAAGCCCAAGAAGAGTTGTTACAAGACCAGCCTGGCCCGTCACAGCCAAAAAAGAGGAGATTGTATGGAACATGTAAC
This sequence comes from Rutpela maculata, assembly GCA_936432065.2. Lineage (NCBI taxonomy): Eukaryota > Metazoa > Arthropoda > Insecta > Coleoptera > Cerambycidae > Rutpela > Rutpela maculata. The sequence continues at coordinate 144,267,329 of OW386287.2, read as the reverse complement.
ATCATCACACCAAAAATAGCCGCTGCATTTGATGCTTGCAAAATAAGCGGCAGGTATGGAGTCCATATTTTGACGGCAGTAGCAGAAGTACTAGGACATGACACCACATCTTTGTCCATCAGCAGAACCACACTTCAGCGCTCTAGACAACGCATCCGCGAAGAAAGAGCTGAAATATTAAAAACTGCCTTCGGTAATTCTGAATTGCCGGCCCCAGTCATCCATTGGGACGGAAAACTTTTACCTTCTCTCACTGGAATGGGAAATATCGATAGACTTGCTATCTTAGTTACTAGTGGAGATATTGAACAACTACTTGGAGTACCAGCTTTGCCCAATTCAACTGGAAGAGAACAGACTGAAGCAGTTTATGATGTGCTTTGTGAATGGAATTTGGACGAAAAGGTAATAGCTTTGTGTTGTGATACAACAGCATCAAATATGGGTTATATAAATGGGGCAGCCACACTATTGCAACAAAAATTAGAAAGAGATATTCTATATTTTCCTTGTAGACATCATATTTTTGAAGTGGTTTTGAGAAGTGTGTTTGACACAAAAATGCCTTCCTCATCTGGTCCAAATGTGCCACTATTTAAACGTTTTAGGGAATTTTGGCCTAAAATAGATCAAAATAAACTAAAAACTGGATTTCAGGTATCAAAAATTAAACACATTTTACAACCAGTTAAAGCCGAAATTGTAAAGTTTCTAAATGCAGCTTTAACTTTGCAACAGCCTCGTGATGATTATAAAGAATTTTTAATGCTTTCTAAACTTTTTATTGAAGAAGAGCCCACTCACACGACATTCTATCAACCAGGGGCATTTCATTATGCACGTTGGATGGCCAAAGCCATTTACTGTCTAAAAATATTTTTTTTCCAAGATCAGTTCCAACTAACTAAAAAAGAAAAAATAGGTATTGAAGATATATGTCTCTTTATTGTAAAGGTTTATGTAAAGGCCTGGTTTACAGCGTCATTTGCTAGTAAAGCACCGCTTCATGACTTAGACTTTTGTAAAGAACTCATTAATTATATATAATATTGACAAAGAAATATCTCAAGCCGCAAGTAGGAAAATAGTGAACTATTTGTGGTACCTTAATTCAGTAAATGTTGGCTTATCTTTCTTTGATGATATTTCAGTTACCACTAAAAGAGAAATGGTTAAAGCTTTGAATAGGAAAGCACCAAATCAAGAGGGTATTAAACGACTTATGATTAGTAACATTACTGACGTTGAAAACAAGGAAATTCAGGACTTCATATGCGAGAACACTAAACAGTTTTTTCAAAAATTAGGTTTGTCTATGGAATTTTTGGAAAATGATCCAACAACATGGAGGGAAAATGAAAGTTATACCCGATGTTTCAATATTGTAAACAAAATTAAAGTTGTAAATGATGCCGCTGAGAGAGGAATCAAACTTATTACTGACTATAATGACATTTTAACAAAAAATGAAGACCAAAAACAGTTTTTACTCCAAGTTGTAAATGATTATAAATCACAGTTTCCAAATGTAAAAAAAGAAACCCTGTCGCATGCTTTGGCCTAGTGCAAAAAATATTGTTTTTATTACTATATGTCTTGTAGATTTAGGATAATATTTGGTACTATGTATGAAAAAAACGTTTCATAATAAAATACACAAAGATAAAACGAGAGTTTTATTTCAAAAACTTCTAGTCTAGTTTTCTTAGACTACGAATTTACAGTAGTATGACACTTGTCATAGTCACAACAGATAATGTCTTTGATATTTGTATGACTTGATTAGTCATTCTAAAGATAAATGTTGCTGATTAAAAAAGAAAAACAATGCATCAACCAAAGAATGTAAATAATTCCATTTACTTTTATTATTGCATAATAATGCATTCTGCGGCACCCCTTGCCTTCAATTTGCCTCAATAATATTTTGAGGGGACTGTTTTTTCTTCAAATGGAACCATTTGCAGGGGTGAGAAATAAAAAATTTCGATTTCGAAAAAGATGGGCCACCCTATAATGCCTATCCCCCACTCCGGTACCATGCGTCATGTGGCTCTCGCTGCTGACAATAAGCATGACCCAAATCCAACCCAGCAATGGAAACCGAGGAATCAGAAGACTCAGAAAAAGAAGACTCGAAGAAGCAGAAACACAAAAAGAGTATGAACACTCCATATCACGACACAACGCGGCAACATATTTCACAAGAAGACTTAGAAGAAGCGGAAGTCCAGAACCAAAAACACAAAAAAGGGAACTAAACGCTCCGTCACGACACAATGCTGTAACGCATCTCACAAATACCTGCACCTCCCATCCCACATTCCTTTACCATGCGCCATGTGACATTCGCTGCTGGCAACAAGCATGACCTTAGTCCAACTCAGCGTGGACGTAGCAGGCCCAGCTGTATAACCCTGGAAGTGGCAGCAATGTCTACCGCACGCTGGTGAATCAATCAATCATTCAATCATAATTTCAATATGCCTTGCCATTGGTTTGCCTGCTTAGGCAACCACGTTTCAGAGGCATAAATAAAAATGGAATAGACTAGGCCATAGTTCGCAGTTTCTTGATATTTTTGCCACTTCAAATTTTTTTAATTTTGTGTTTGTCATTTTGCTACATGAACAAATGCTCTAACGTGCCATTCTGTTTACTACCTCTTATTCCTATAATTAAGTTGTTTGGATAGTTTATATTTGTACGGTCTTCAATTTTAATTTCGATATGTCGTAATATATACTTAAATCGTACTCAGCTTTTTGTATTTGCAAATCTGAAGTTAAAATCTTAGTTCCGCTTATAACAACTCCAACTAGCCGGTCGTCCAGCACACATCAGTTCATTATAGATGTTATAGACTATTGATTACCGAATACAGACCTCCCTAACGCAATTGCCATACTTACATTTGTTGGATTTGGTGTTGATTTGCACAGAGTTTTCTTCATATTTCTGGCAAATAATGAAGACAGATGTTTGCGTATGACCATCGCACTATAAAAAGTCTTAAAACAATAAGGGTACATCGGTAAATTGTTAAGATCATTTGTTTAATTTGTATTACGTCCTTTAACTTGTAATTGTCAAAGATCTATATATACACTTGAATTTTCTTAAGTGAAACGCATTTTCTTGATGTATCATAATTCCATGTCAGTGATTTACCCTTAAAAGATTTGCCCCTGATATTGGCACATGCTGTATTTTTATTTTGTGTATTTTATTTAAATTATTTTTAAATATTCTCCATATTGAGAACACAACTTTGGAGTCATTGGTATTTTCTGTTATGTATTTGCAAAGAGTGCTCGCTTTATATGATAATAAAAATGCTTGGGGGTTAAGAAACGAGTAAGTCTTACGTGACATGATGTGAAAATAGCAGTTTTTCCCAGCAAACAATCCCTCGCTTGTATGAAAATCGTTTCCGTTTGCTCAGCTGCCAATTGGCGGAAACTTTGCGACTGAAATCCAACAGTAATAAATGGTTTTCCATATGACGGGGCTCAGTGAATCGTGAAATTTTCTAGTTTTCCCTTGATTGCGTTTGACAAAATAATCTAGGATATTAGTTTTCTTGCCTGCCATTTGCTATATAGAGTGTTTTCAAAGAATAGTGGTATAATAAGTGAATAATAGTATGGGAAGCCATGCTTGACAAAAAAGAAGTGTTTGTATTAATGAATAACCAGAAGTTGGAAAGGTACTGCATTGTGATAGGAGAAAAATACAGTTTAAGGATAGGATTTTATAGAGTGAGCGGGAAATATGCGTTTATTTTCGATTTATTACACATATTTCAAAAACCAAACATGGTACAATCTTTAAAACTTTTAGATACTTGCTATTGTTCTAACGAATACAACTATATATTTTTTTTTATTGTAAATTTCTGTTGTACTTGAATATCGTAGTTTCTCAATGAAAATAGTTGCCAATTTCATTATTAAAGTATGGCATTTATATACAAAATTTCTGATAAAAACCGTACATGATTCTATTCCTTAAAGCAATGGGAAGTATTTGAAACTATTTTAAAGATTTACCATTTATAATTTTTTAAATATTTATAATAAACCGAAAATAAACGCATATTTTCCTCTCGCTCTGCAAAATCCTATCCTTAGCAGCAGTCGAGTGCTTTAAATACACAGGACAGCGACAAAATGACGCTTTTAAAAGTAACTATCGTCTTGAGTTGATTTTGATGTGCAGAATGCGAAAATGACAGCCAATTCTTTCCATCTGTTGTTCTATTTCATCGTCGGTTACAGGAAATACGGGGGCAAAGTTTCTCTGTCTTTAGCAGCACACCTCAGCGGCCTCCACACCTCGAACGTAGTCAGGTACGGCTGCTGCCGCGCGTCTTCTATCCGCCGCTAAATGGCTAAGTGAGGCTGTGTATACAGTATCGGAAGATTTTGGATTTGGGTGGCAGGCATAGTTTCAACGGCTTGACAGACCGCCTACAATAAAGGCGTGTACCAGTGCTCTAGTAGAGGGAGCAAATAATGACGCGCGATCAGGAAAACACGTACATTATTGCTATTAAAAATTTCAGTACCATTTATTGTAGTTGGCTCTGTTCAGTATAGAAAGCAGGTGGCACGAGTAGGATGTGTTATACGATAAAAAAGAATAGCCTAGTTGCTTCGTTCGCGCTTGCTCTCATTGCCGACCCAAATGAAACATTTTCTGACACTGTATGAAGTTGTCTAATGATGACGTCCATCGAGCGATTCGAGAAGACAAAACAGGAAAGCAGCGCCAACGTTTTGATTTGTCGCTTGATTTCCGATCTTGAAGGAAACACGCTGGCTAATGGGAGCGTTTGTGAAGGTTGATACCGTGAAAACGCGGATTTGGAAGGCGCAGCCCTAGGTCGTAGGGGCTTCTGGTTAGTTGTTGATTGATTTTATTGGAAATTGTGTTTATGATATTATTATGGAAACCCCGATGAAGCCAAATTTCCTGGGATTTTAAGTCGGCGTGGTCCTCCATTTTGTTTCGTTGGAACGTTCGTTGAAGAAACCGGTTATAACCGTAAGTACGACTTGACGTCTTTACCTATTGTTATTATATTTTTTCTCTTTTTCTTCCTCTTTTTTTTTTTGACACTCCGAGAATTTCTTCTCGACGCCTGTATTTCAGGAGTTGCTTGTTTTAGATGCCCTGGAAATTTACTATTGATGTCCTGAGGACTTTCTTTTTGGACGCCTTTGATAGCTTACCCTTAGCTGAATTTCGACTGGACAGGGTAGGTGGCCCTACGACCCCTTGGTAGCTTCCCCCTAGGACTTCCGTTCGACATCTCTCGAGAGTCTTTACCTTGTGAGTCACGGCAGTCTGGAGATAACAGTGACAGAGCTGAAGCATCGTTGTCCCGTGTCGACGACTCTTGATCGTGCGATATACTTCAGTGGTCTAGTTAGATCCACGAAGTGTTTCTGTAAGCTCAACTCAAGACAGCACCTAACTGTAAGTAACTTTATGTTTATTCATTTTTATCTTCTCGTTGGGAGCTGGAGCGAAGCGTGAGACCACCGACCGGGTGCGTTTATTGCTGTTTTTGTCAGATTTGACCTTCGCGTTATTGTTTTAGAGTTCATGTAGTGGGAATAACCCACGTTGATATAAATAATTAACCTGTTTTTTGTTTATTTACATTTGTATACAAGTATACGTCAAAATTTTATACTTAGGTTATTTATAAGTATTGCCCGTGTGATACTTGTTTCATTAAAATAAGCCATATTGATAGGAATTGTTAAATAGTTATATTGCCCCTTTCGACATTTGTTTTATTAGAGTAAGTCATGTCGGTGTGCATTTTTAAATAGCCTTTTGGCACTCTGTGAATTTTTAATATGAATTATGAATAGTTGTGCTGCCTTTTAATATGCTGTGAATTTTTAAATAGTTATATAAGTAATCAAGTGTATTAGTAGATTGATAGCGGCTAGTCGTCGCATTCATGTAGCATAATTTTTGCTGGGGTTTTCTTTTTGTACAATGGGCGAAAGGCCTTTTACACGTTATCAACATAGTATAGAGTTTTGGACCTTGGCTCCCTATATCTTTTTGTCCAACAGCCCTTCTGGCTCTTTAGTTAAATTGTCCTTCTCTAGGTACCGTCAATTAAACTTGTGATATCAGGTACTTGTCAATATATTTTTAATTATTAAATATACACTTGCTAGAATACTTCGTAGTTTGTTTTCAGGTGACCATCGCAACTGCGACCTCATGCCCACTCCATCTAAACTGGGCAAACAGGCATATGAATTTTTGTTTCCTCCCCAAAATGCATTTCTCTCGTCGACCTTATTTAGTCATGATCACTGGTACTTTAACTTAAAAAACATTAGTATTCATTCGAATCAAATATTAGTATTTATTGATTGTAGTGGTAATAACTTATTAGCAATATCATTAATAGTCCTAGTAGTTTTTTAAATTTGACATTTCTGTGTTTATATATATATATATATTTTTTTCATGTATAATGTAAAGCAAAATACAAGGAGCATTTGCGGCACTACAAAGGCAGTGCTCACATAATACAGTTTGTACTCAGTATGTACTTGTGCATACTAATTACAAACTGTGTTATGTGGGCGGCATCCTTGTCGCTATCCTTTTATACATACAGGACGTCCCAGAATTATACGACCTGACCAACAAGATGAAGTTTTAGTTCAAGTAACAGAGTTACTTGTAACATTTATTATTTTTTTACTCTGGCGTGGACTTCTCAACCAGGGCACTTGAATTGTAATTAATTACAATGTTTCAGACCAGGAGGTGCAGTAGATACTTGTCTGATCATACCTTGTTTTAGCTTTTAAGGGTACTGCATATTAGCCAAGTTTGAAACCCCGAGTTAGTATTTGCTGTGTAATTATCTGTTCTGTTATTATCTGTATCCAAACACCGTTTGTAACATAACTGACTTCACCGCTCTTTAGCCGCTAATCCCTAATCCACCTTATTCAATCGTATATCAGTATCATTCAACCCTAGATGACGTCATAACCCCACTTGCCTTCACCTGTTGAAACTAAACGGTGGCTTAAATCACCGCATCACCGTAGTTTAACCACAGCCTGAGGTCCAAATATTAGCCCAAAAATGCTACGACCAACAAAAAGATTTACACATATGTTTTATAGACTTTGAAAAAGCATTTGATCACACGAAACATGAAAAATTATTCAACACTCTCGAAAATGTGGGTATAGACTACAAGGCTATCCGTCTACTAGAAAGTTTATATTGACACCAGATCAAAATAGACGAAAATATGTCGAAAAACATAGAAATCTGTAAAGGAGTTGTCAATGCTGCGTACTGTCTCCAACAATGTTCAATGTTCAACATATATTCTGAATGTCTATTCAATGAAGTACTTAGCAACTGCACAGGTGGAATTAAAGTAAATCAGGTAAACATATCGACAATCCGATACGCAGATGACACGATACTGCTGGCTGATTCAGATGTGGGATTTCAACGCTTAATAGATAATATCAACGCCACGTGTGAGGAATATGGTATGTCTATAAACATCAAGAAAATGAAAGTTATGATAATATCTCGTAACCAAAATGTCTCGATACCTGTTTCTATAAATGGGGAAATTTTAAACAATGTATTTCAGTTCAAATATTTGGGATGTATAATCAATACCAAGCTAGACACAGAAACCGAAATCAAAGTCAGAAGAGGCTCGAGGTAATTTTATCCATATGAGAAATATACTAACTGACCAACTACTAGATCTCGAATTTCGCTGCAGACTATCGAAATGTTATGTCTGGTCCACCTTGTTATATTGAGCAGAAACGTTGACCCTGTAAGTTAGCTCAATAAATAAGCTCGAAGCTTTTGAAATATGGACATACCGTAGAATACTAAAGATCCCATATACTGCTCACATAACGATCGAGGAAGTCCTAAGACGAGTGAACAAAGACAGAGATCTGCTACGTACAGTAAAATGCAAGAAGGCATCATATCTTGGACATATTTTACGAAATGACAAATACTACATCTTACAATTAATTACCAAAGGGAAGATCGAAGGGAAGAGATCAATCGGTGGGAAAAAACTGTCTTGATTGAGAAATATAAGGAACTAGACTGGCCTAAACTTCGAAGAACTAATAAGAGCTTCTGAAAATAGAGAACAATTTGAAATGGTGATCGCTAACCTCCGTTAAGGAGACAGCACTAGAAGAAGAAGAAGTTTAAAATATGTGTAACTTTAATTCCATTGCGAATATCTTTCTTGGCCATAGACAAATCACCTAAAAGAAAACCATTTATTTTCACACTCAGTGGATTATTTGAAATAATGTCTCACCGATTAATGTTCTATTAAAAGCGTATATAATTGTCAGAAATGCTATTTTATTTTACAGATCCTAAATTGAATACACGAAGAGAAACAGAGCAGGTTCTCAAGTGTGCCTCCAAAAGAAGAAACAATCAGAATAGAAGGTCGGCAAAAATCTTTTATAGCAAAAGTCCGCCATATTGAAGTCCCGGGAACCTAGGACACCACTCAATATTTTTAGGAACGGCCTGGTAGAGATTTTTCTGCGAGAATATAGTCAGAAAACCTGTGAAACATTAGATGAAGACAAATAATATGTTTTATAGTTTTCAATATTTTTTAAATTATGTAATTTTTTGCGTTGAACTTATTTCCTATTACAGAAAACATAATATAGTCAATGTACAAGGTTAGGAAATAATAACTAAATTAAATAAACAGTAGGAGCTTAGTGTAAAATAAAGTTGAAAATTTTTATCAGCATACAACGGTATTTATAATATTAAATGCCCATCACAGGCAATACAATCACGAAGCTACAAACAATATTCTGAAATAGTAATGAAATACTATTGCAGTCAGATTTTTCCTTAGAAATAATTTATTAAACAAAGAGAGATGCCGCAAGATTGAGAATAGTCTCGGTCTTGTCTTGGTCTTGTCTTGAATTTCAAGACAAGACCAAGACAAAACCATCTCTGAAATTTCGAGACCAAGACAAGACCTGATCTTTCAAGACCAAGACTCTTGTCGAGAGTCTTGTCAAGAGTCTTGGTTTTGTCTTCCTATAATAATTTTTAAAATTTGACCTTGACTCTAAATTAAGGGTTAAATTTCAAGACTCAAGACAAGACCAAGACAAGACGAGACGAGACTCACTAATTCAAGACCAAGACAAGACTAGTTAAACCAAGACTATCTCGAGACCAAGACAAGACTTGCTTAGTCTTGTCTTGTCTTGGTCTTGCGGCATCTCTACAAATGAGTACATTATTTATGACAATTTATTTAGCCTAATTTCTTTACATATGCAATACAACATAACTAGATGCAAGTTAACAACAATAATATACTAAGCATATCACTGCTGATTAACTCTATTATAGGAAAATAAATGTAATTTTTCTGCACAAATTAACAATTTTTCTGGTACACCCTATAAAATATATTAATATTAAGTTAAATAAATTAAATTGCTTATATTTGCTTACCTGTCTGCTCTGTTACCACCCCATCTTGTCCATGATAATTTCACTGAAACTTATCATAGGATATCGTAGTACAAACTTTTACTTACTGGTTTGGCTGTGTAGGAAAGGTTTTCTTGCAGGTTATTTATTATTGTTTCCTTTAGTTGTGTCTATTCTAAAGTCTGGACTAGTAGTTAATGAGCTAATCTTGTGTGAATGTCTAAAATTGAAAAAATAAAATATGAGGTTATGTGGGACAATATTTTCAAAATCGATTAATCAAGTACCTCTGCTAGTTGAACTAAAAGTACTTACCCCAAGGGAGTGAGAATCTATTCACAGGTTCCTGAAAAATAAATAAATTAGTTTTTACAATTTTAACATTTTTATTTCTAGTTATTGTTTCATTCAATATAGTATAGTATAGTGACTTTTAACAAATAATCCATAAAATATATTTCTAGTTCATACCTACTCACCTCAGTAATAGTAATTGTAATTGAGAATTAACAACAATTTATTATTGTAAATAATGCGATAATACTATTACGAGCAGTAAAGCGAAATATTTAAATTCATTGCACCCAGTAAAGTGTTCTTTTTTATGCTATGATAAAATAAAATAACTTTAAAATTTAATTCCATTTTTTATTAATAAATCATAAATGCTCTAAAAAATGTTGGCATCATCAGGTCTCTTCTTATTCACAACGTCTTGCCAGGCGTTCTCTCGTTTTCTGATCCAAGAATTATTCTCCGCTTACCGTATAGCTCGTTACGCGGCATCATGATACAAATTGTATCACGAGGCGGCGTCACGCTACACGCCACCTGTCGCAGACGAGCCGGTCACAAGAAATCTTGTGCCAGGACTAAATCCTGGCACAACTTTTTACAATTCCGTCCGAGATTGACAGTACGCAAAGCAGATGCACGAACTTTTCCCCTTAATGAAAGATTACATTCTGATTGTTATTTCTTCTGTGTAATTTCTGTGATACATTCTCAAACATCCTCACTCCGCTGAATCTTGACGGCTTTAGTCTACTACTTCTTTATCAAGGCGACCGGTAGGCCGCCACGTTGAGAGGAACACGACGAACCAGTCGTATAATTACAGCAAATGCTGCGCAAGTCGCCCGCCTTCCATTGTATATCTGCTCTGTCTCTAAATTATGGTATAAAATGGTGTAATTTACCTTGGAATACGTGAATCTTTAAAATCATCTGAACTTTGAGGCGCTACATTAAAAATATTTCGAGCTTTTTAGTTGTTGTTGCGCGTTACGAGTAAATCAATAATGTTCTTCTTATTACCTATTACGTAGCGACAACAGCTCGAAACTCCGCCGATTGATGGAGCAGTGCTGCTAATCAAATAAACTTTAGGTAGATATTAGTTAAATCTGTACATAAAAAAAAATACAAGAGTAAAAGCGGAGTGCCGAGAGCTTCGAAGCGCGTCAGCGTTTTATGTACCAGATACTGAACCTTCATTTAATGCCTAGATTGACATCACACAAAATATAGGCAACTAATTATGCACAATTGGTAACGAACAGATTAAAAATCCCTAAAGCCATTGGCGTTCCAGTTAAAGGTTAAACGTTACCAGAATTTAATAATAATACGTATTTCCAGGTATGTTTGTATTTATTTTTAACATGCTTTTATTAGGTCGACCTTTATCTAACTATCTATCTATCTAAGAAATTGAATTTCACCCACTTCTAATTGTGTAGCCCATGTGAGGAACAACATACCAAAAGTTACTTACAATAGTCCTTGAGCGTAATTTTTTATTAAACAAAATATTTGCAGAATACTTTGTCAAATATATCTTAATTTTTTTTTTTCAAAAAGTAATTAAGCCATTCGAAAGTACGGGAAATTTCACATCAAAAATGTCTATGAAGTTTTTTTGTACGATCAAAAATGTAGGCTCCAGACTTTTTTGTTTAACGCACGAAAATGAAACGCGGAGACACGTAAGTATGGCAAGCGAAGCGCGCGCGGCCTCGGACCCGCTACACTAAATTTGTTGTAACTTTTGAATAATTAATGAAATTTACCTCACAAAGGCTTAAATGAAAGAAGAAACATGCAGCTATTGGATTATTATATTTTCAAATATAAAGATGAATGTGTGTAGGAATAGTACATATATGAAGTAGGAACATAAAGAGATTTGCGATGAAATAGGTTAAAGTTCTACCATTTATAAAAATATGAAGATAAAAACTTGGGTCTTTCACATTGTACTCTTGAAGTAATGTATAAAAAGATTCGATGAGTAAAAAAAAAAATAAATTGACCCCCTTTTTTACGAAAATATAAAATAATTTTTTTTGCTGTAAAATTCGTGAAATTATGGGTAAAATAAACGTTAAAAACTTTTATAAAAAAAATTATGAAGCCTACCTGTGCAACATATGTTTATAGTAGGACCTCAAAATAATATAAGTAAATCTGATGATGAAAAAATTTTGGAATATATATAAACCCATGCTTTTCACGAAATATTGAAAAACTCAAGTTTTTTCGGTAAATCGACTTAATGTTGATTGTTTCTACAATTTTTATCCTGTTTAAAATATCGAAAACATATTAAAAATATTCACGTAGTACAGGACTATGAGTCAAATTATAATGCTTGAATAATAGAAAAAGATTGAAAGTAAAACAGCATCTTCGCGGTAAGCAGTACGTATCACCTGCCCCACACACTGCGCTGTGTGTGTGCCCGCAGAGCAATTTAACAGTATTTTGGGCACTTTTTCACAGATCATCTTGTAATGCTATGTACAATATCACTTTTCTCAGCTTCTTTTTAAGTTTTTATGTGAAAATTTAAATTGTGTTTGTAATTGAATAGTGTATTGAATTATTTTGTTGCTTGACATCATAATCTGTTTCAGCGACCTCGAAAACCTCCTGATATGTCAATTTGAATTAAATTGCTTTAAAATTTATCAACTTATAATAATTTTGTTACAAAAAAGTTTCTTTTTGTTTAAATAATTAATAAACAATTACCTCACGATTATATCCCACACCGCACAATCGGGATATGGGATGACAAATTGACGTACTTGGATATCCCAGTACGTAAAATAAATAGAGGAACGGATGTACCTTTTAGGACATCCTATTTTAGGACGTCCTCAAGACAGCCCATTTTAGTATGTCCCAGGATATCCATTTATGGACGTCAATGAGCTATTCTGAATAGGTTCCATTTTGGCATTAACTATGTTAGCCCGTCGGACAGAGCGCAAAAAGCCTTCTTTCTTGACCCACCCAATACTGAAGTATAACCAGATGGGACCTTCACTACTTATTAAAGCATGTTATTTTACATAGGAAATCAAAATTGACGATACTCTCATTGGTCGAGACCGAAGATATAAGAAAAAAACTAAAAAAAAGAAATTTAGAAATTTAATTTTCAATCAAATGTAACTTTAAAACTAAAGCAGACAAAAATAAAATTGTTTTGACAAGTAAACCTTGCTTTTTAATTTGAAGTATAATTTATTGCAATAATAAAAAAATGAACATAAAAAAACTGGCAAAATTCAAAAGGATACACAAATCAGCAACATTTTTCTCATTCTTAACTCGTCATAACTCGCTTATATAATGAGCTATTCAATTTTTTCTTTCACCAAAAACTGCCAAATTTAATAGGCTTCATTTTGTCGCGATTAATGCTAGATCTAATTTTTTAACTAAAAGCGCTACGGCCCTTTAAACACAACGAAGCACACTACGGCGACGAAGACGGGAGGCTGCCTCTCTCGCCCCCGCTACTCTCTTGGCCCATTAAGAAACGTATCGGCTGCTCTCCTCATTATTGTCTGGATAAGTATTAATAAGTGTATATATTGTGATGTGTTTCCACCCTTAGGAAACTACCCCTTGCAAATTCCGTGGGTTCCAAAAATTATAACAAGAGATGTCCACTAACACACTTTATTAAATATTTACTGGATACTTCACAATACTATTTTTTAATTTAAATACACTTTACTGACTAAAAATCACAATGTTTATCACTTTGTTTATCTTTGAAGTCTTAACCTCACTTTCTATACTTTCTGAACTACTCGCCGAGAATGTGGTCGGTCTTCTATACCTAAAAATGACAGATCTCGATTGTTCTGTGATGACGCCACCATTCTCTCGATAATTCCAGATGTCACTTTGGAATCTTCTGGTAGGTTCTTTTTCGAGTAGGTGCAAATACATCATTCTAGGGGTTGTAACACATTACACTGCCCCCTCCTTAAGCCTGAACGTCCCGGTCAGGCAGTTCAGCCTCTTTCACGTACTTCGCCAGTCTATCCAAGTGTACGATCTTCATCTTGGACTTTTTGTTTCGTTGAATCCGATAGACGACATCATTAATTCGGGTAATAACAGTATAAGGTCCTTCCCAAGGAGGTTGAAGTTTCGGTGACTTCCCTTTCTTTCGCTGTGGGTTATACAGCCAAACCAGATCTCCTGCCTTGAACCCTTCTGAACTACCCTTACGGTCGTATCGAGCCTTCATTCGGTCACTGGCTATGGTGATTTGGTCTCTAACCAGCTCATGAACATTTCTTAGCCGTTCACTCATTTCATCCACATAGCTGTTCACAGGAAGCTGTTCTCCGCCTGGTGTTCCGAAAATCAAATCACACGGCAGTCTGATCTCATGTCCAAATACTACACGGGCTGGTGTTTGTTTCGTAGACTCGTGGATAGCAGCTCTGTATGCCATGAGGAAGAACGGTATGTGGAGATCCCAATCACGTTGATTCTTATGAACCACTTTAGAGAGATGTTCTTTCATGGTCTTGTTATGTCGTTCCACCATTCCATCTGATTGCGGGTGAAGGGTTGTTGTCCGTGTTTTGTGTATCCCCAATAACTTGCAGATTTGCTGAAACACCCCTGACTCAAAGTTCCTCCCTTGATCTGAGTGCAGCTCCAGGGGTACACCAAACCGACATATCAAATTATCTACCAAGACTTTGGCAACAGTGACTGCTTCTTGGTTTGGAATTGCATAGGCCTCTGGCCACTTACTAAAATAGTCCATGACAACCAGTATATACTTGTTACCGTCCTTGGTTACTGGGAATGGGCCGGCTATATCGATCGCAATCCTCTCGAAAGGAGCTCCGACGTTATATTGTTTCATTGCACCTCTACTTCTAGTCTGCGGTCCCTTACTTGCTGCACAAATTTTGCAATTGCGACACCAAGCTTCCACATCCTGACGACTATTTACCCAATAAAATCGTTCTCGTACTTTATTCAGGGTCTTATTAACGCCGAAGTGTCCACCGGATGCTCCATTATGCACTTCCTGAAGTGCTTTCGGTACTCGACACCTGGGAATCACTAGACGCATAACAACTTCCTTGCCATCCGGGCTTTCCCAAGCTCTCTTTAGCAGCCCGTTCATAACTTTGAGTGAATCCCATTGGGCCCACAAAGCCTTCAATCCAACTGCCTTGTCCGAAACATCCTTCCACGCTGGTCGAATTCCTTTCTCCTTTGCTTTCAATATAGCCCCAATCTCTGTGTCATTCAGTTGTTCTTGTCTCAGGGCTTCAGTTGTCCAATCATCCGGAACCTCTATTTTAATAGTGTTGACGGCCACCGTACCCTGAAATTTCTCAACGTGGTGGCAGTGCTTGCAATCTTCCTTGCATGGTCTTCTAGATAAAGCGTCTGCGTTCTTATGAGATCTTCCAGGTCGATGTTTGATTTTGAAATCATACTGTTGCAGCCGTTCTATCCAACGAGCCAGTTGACCTTCAGGGGTTTTCAACTGCAACAGCCATTTTAATGCAGCATGGTCGGTGCGAATCTTAAAATGTCTTCCATAAAGATATTTATGAAAATGGTCCACTGATTTAACGATGGCCAGTAACTCTTTCCGGGTTACACAATAATTTCTTTCCGGTTTGGACAGCACCTTGCTGAAATATTCGATCACTCTTTCCTGCCCATTCTGGATTTGGGACAGTACACAACCGACCGAAGAATTTCTGGCATCCGTGTCTAAAATAAAAAGTCCTTCCCGTTGTGGGTACGCTAGCACAGGACCAGTGCATAGAGCTGCCTCCAATTTTCTCCATGCCGTTTCACATTCCGGTGTTCATTGGTACTGCACTTTCTCTTCTGTCAGCCGGTGTAATGGCTTCGCAATTTCGGCAAACCCTTCCACAAAGCGCCTATAATAAGTGCAGAGGCCAAGGAAGCTCCGTACTTCATGAACGTTAGATGGTCTTGGCCAATCTCGTACAGCAGAAATTTTGTCGGGGTCTGTTTGTATTCCATCCGAAGACACCATGTGACCAAGAAATTTGACTTCCTTCTGGAATAGCAGGCACTTCTTCGGGTTCAACTTCAGATGGGCATTCCTGACTCGCCCAAATACTTCTTGAAGATTTTTCAAATGTTCTGTAAAGTCTTGTCCCATAACAAGCACGTCGTCAAGGTAAACCAGGCACGTCCTCCAGGTTAGCCCTCGCAGTACGAATTCCATCAATCTTTCAAAGGTAGCTGTCGCATTGCAAAGTCCAAAAGGCATCACAGTAAATTGATAAAGACCACTGCCTGCTGAAAACGCTGTCTTCTCCTTATCATCAGGATGAAGCCCCACTTGCCAGTATCCACTCCTAAGGTCTAACGTAGAAAACCATCTTGAGCCTGCCAACGTGCTTAACGTGTCGTCAATTCGTAGTAATGGGTAACTGTCTTTCTTCGTGACATCATTTCATTTTCGATAATCGACACAAAATCTTAATGTTCCGTCCTTCTTGGCAACCAAAACTACTGGCGATGACCAGGGACTCGTTGACTCCTCAATGACTCCATCTTGCAGCATCTTGTTTATCATTGCCGAGGCATCCTCTTGTTTCGCTAATGGAAGCCTCCTAGGTGGTTGTCGAATAGCTGGTGAGTCGCCAGTATTTATCCGATGCTGGACTATGTCTGTTTTTGTAAGGGCCTCTGTATTCTTGGCAAATACTGAACTTTCCTTTTCCAGGAACTTGATTGCCTCCCTTCGTTCATCCTCAGATAAATGCTCCAACTGAGTACTCAGCAAGGTCAAAACTTCCTGGTCTATTTTTGTAGACGAACTTCCCTCTGTTTGTTCGTCGCACCTCACTACCCATGTGACTGGTTCATAGGAGCCAATCGGTTTGCCTTCCTTAATTGTCACTGAGTGGGAATTTAAATTAACGACTCTTATTGGGATTTTGTCTTTAGTCCGGGTTAAAGTTTTCGCCACAATAACATTGGGTAGGGACTTAATCGATTCGTCATCTTCAACTAGGCCAACACGGTACCCTCCAGGATTTCCTTCTAAGGCAGCATCGATCATTTGTTCTGAATGAGCAGGAATCTTGATCGTCTCTGTTGTTAACAACCTTGCTTTATGGAATTGGTCATCTGCGGTTGCCAGAATAAATTCCTCATTTCCAATTTTTAAGACCCGCTCCCCTACGTCAACAATGAATCCCTGCTCTCCCATGATGTCTAGACCCAAAATGAAATCATCCATAATGTCAGCCGCAATGACCTTGTAATTGAACCTCAAACGTCCAACCTGCAGTTCCAAGTTAACCTCTCCATGGACCGCAGCCCTGTCCCCCGTGGCTGTCCGAATGATTACTCCATTTTGCTTCTTGTCAATCTGCAAGCCTGATATAAACCCTGGCCGCACTATTGATGACGTAGCACCGGTGTCTATCGTAAACACACATTTTCTTCCATTCACATATCCTTGCAACAGCAGACTACTTGGAATTCTTTGGAGCTGGGAAATCTTTACTTCTCTGGGGGCACCGCATTCCTTAGCCAGCACAGCCCCCTTGCACAGCATTTACTCGACTCTCCGAGTTCTGCTGTCGACAGTCCCGTTTCATATGTCCTACCTTGCCGCAGTTGAAACATTTAATACCTCCGCTCGGCTTTCCTCTATTTTGTTGTTTTTCTTGCTTCCCGAGGCCATCCAATTTATCACATAATTTGGTGAACATTTTCTGTATTTCTGTCAACATGGGGTTCTGGTTCATTTCTGGTTGTGATTCTTCGAGAGTCACAGCTCGCACTCTTGACCTTGGCGTATCCCTGTAAGCTGCTTCTACTTCGAGTGCATGCACCAAAGCTTCGCTACTACTTTGGTGTCTCGTCAGTCTCAGAACTCGCCTGACCTCTTCGTCCCTTATACCATCTAAAAAGGCCCCTACGGCTAATTGTTCCTGGAATTCTTTAGGGGCACTCGGATACGCCAGGTGTGCCAGTCTCTCTATCGCAGCTTCAAATTCTTGTAAACTTTCTCCAGTCTTTTGTGTTCGTGATTTTAGCTGGGCCTGGTATACTTGGGCGAGATGTTGGTCGCCATATCTTAAGTCCAATGCGGCTTCCAAGACTTTGAAGTCCCTTTGTTTGTCCACTGGGATAGTCTGAAGCAACTCTGAGGCCTGGCCCCTTAACGCCAGAACTAATGCCATGGCCTTTTCTTCATTATCCCAGTTGTTCGCACATGCTGCTGCCTCAAACTGCCTCTTGTACGTCGTCCAGGAACTTTGGCCGTCAAAAGAAGGAGGTTTTAGTCGCTGCCCTGATGATACCACTTGCTGGCTTCCTCTATCTCTCAACTGTCGTTTAAGCCGGTCTATTTCTCCCTTGACTTCTTCTTCGAACTCACTCATCTTTTCTTCAAACTGATTTACTTTTCCTTTTACTTGACCGACTTCGGTCTTGACTTCACCTACTTTATCTTCGACCTTATCTACTTTTTCTTCTACCTTGCTTATCTCTTCTTTGACTTCACTTTTGACAGAAATGATTGCGTCCTGTTGTATTTTTATTTGATCGCTCAGGATTTTCCTTAATTCCTCCTGGCGTCTTTCTTCCAAGTCTTCCATTATTTTTCTGAGTGCGTCTTTTTCCTCTTGACGTTGTCTTTCTTGCTCTTCTTTCTCCTCTTGCTGTCGTATCTTCAGGTCCTCCATCATTTCTCTCAATTCGGCTTTTTCTTCTTGGCGTCTTGTTTCTTCATCCTCTTTTTCTTTCTGACGTCTTGTTTCTTCATCCTCTCTTTCTTTCTGACGTCTTGTTTCCTGATCTTCCATAATTTTCTTTAATTCGTCCCTTTCTTCTTGACGCCGTTTTTCTTCCTCCTGGCGTTTTCTTTCTTGCTCTTCTTTTTCTTCCTGACGTTTTTTCTCCTGTTCTTCTTTGTCTTCCTGCCGTTGCTGCGCCATCATTTTTTGGAATTGTTCGAATAAGTCCTGTATTTGTTTATCGGATGCCATACTTCTTGTTGTTACGGGCATACGATGAAATTAAAATAAAATAAATTTAACTGTTACGTCAATATCGGTAATAGAACTTTCCAGAAAAATCTCGAAACAGCACGGAAAAGTCTTATCCAGAGTCTTTTGTCACTATCCAGTTCAGAGAATTTAATAATCTCCACTAATGTCCAAATAGAAAAGTTCTAGTAATTTCCACGCACTAACACAAAAAATGAGTCTTTTTCAGTGTCTCTATCACTACTCAGTTTAAAAGATTTAATTATTACACTAGTGTCCTAATAAAATGTTCTACAACGTCTCAAAAATGCACTTAACACTATTTTTCTGTCCGAAAATAACCCTCGAACAATGTCCAGTAAATTAGTCCTGTGTTAGCACTAAACCTCGAGAATACTTCTCGAACACTCCAGCACAACTTCAGAGCTCCTCTTGTCATAAAATTCCGCTTTCTGACGTGTTTCCACCCTTAGGAAACTACCCCTTGCAAATTCCGTGGGTTCCAAAAATTATAACAAGAGATGTCCACTAACACACTTTATTAAATATTTACTGGATACTTCACAATACTATTTTTTAATTTAAATACACTTTACTGACTAAAAATCACAATGTTTATCACTTTGTTTATCTTTGAAGTCTTAACCTCACTTTCTATACTTTCTGAACTACTCGCCGAGAATGCGGTCGGTCTTTTATACCTAAAAATGACAGATCTCGATTGTTCTGTGATGACGCCACCATTCTCTCGATAATTCCAGATGTCACTTTGGAATCTTCTGGTAGGTTCTTTTTCGAGTAGGTGCAAATACATCATTCTAGGGGTTGTAACACATTACAATATTATTTTATTTACATTTAGGCTATTAGAGTTTATGTATAGGGTAGATTCATTTTTATCAGTGGAGAAAAACTACATGTTTGTTTTGCGAAACTGCTGAAAACAGCGAAAAAAAATCTAATAATAAAAAACCAACTGTTACTGGCATCAAGTCTATTATAAATTGTGCAAATGAAAGAAAATATGCTATTTCATTAAAAACATTTTTTTATTTATTTTTATTTGCACACCCTTCAATACCGATTTCATTTTTCTTGTAGGACATCTTTTTGTAATAATAATAATATTAGCAGAGGCAATATATATTGTCTGTGATATTTGTAACGCGATAAAAAATGCAAGTGAGCTTTCATGTAGTTATTTATAATAAAGAAGAATAAAATTAGTTTAAAATAAAATGTCATTGTCTGATTTGTGGAAAATCTAGAAAAATTAAGAACAAATTAAAAACATTTTTAAGTAGCAATTTGTACAGGAACGGGTGCGGAAACAATAAAGCTACAGTGTCGCATTGTGATACAGAAATACAAGGCAGGTTACACATTTATTCAGATTTATTTGGGCTGATGGAAATTATTATAAAATTTGTTATGCAAAATATATTAGCAAAAAAAAATTAAATGCATACAAACTAAACAACGGAAAGAAAAAATGAATTTAAAGTAGTGTTAAACATCTTATTTAGGGAGGTTTACTTTGCTGTTTTGCAAAAAAATAATTCTTAATTTTAACATTTCTAAAAACACGCCTTAATGATATATTTGAAGAAATGACGGAAGAAAAATTAGATTATTATAGCAGCGGAAATATAAGAATGAGATTAGAAAAACATCTAAGCAAACAAAGTGTTTTGAGAGCACAAAGAAAATACAACAACAGTTCATTCAAGTGATAATAAAGCTAAAAGGATTTTTGTTGTCAGTCACAGCTGAATCAGGCGAAGAAAACTTGGTTCATGAGAATTAATTGACAATTCATGATAAAACTGCCGGTATCTTAAGTGAAACTGCAGCTGGATATTTTAAACCTATAACAAGTAAAATTGAAAATTTGTAAAAACCCCCGATCAATGTGCAATGTATCTAGTCGTACCAGTTTCATATGATCGAATCAAAATGAGGCCTAAATCATGTTCGGCTACCATAGTTGTCTGCACATTTTCAATTTTACTTCAATCGGACAATTTCTAAAGAAGTTCAACATGGCGAAGATGGCGACCAAACATCAAAATCTAATATGACCTATAACCATCTCGACAAAATACTCTTTCAAATAAAAAAAACTACATCAAAATCGGATCACCCGTTGAGGAGATATGAAGACACAGACAGACAGACAAACAAATATACAAACATATGCGTCAAACTTATAACACCTCTCTTTTGAGGTCGGGGTTAAAAAAAACGCGACTACTAATCTCAATGAACATAAATGTAAATAAGAAGTTTCAGATTTGTTATAAACATTTATGTCGTGGATACTAAATATGTCAGGACAGACAAATTTGATTTAAACGTTATTCCTATAGTAATGCAATTTATATTAATAATTGGTATGAAAAAAAAAACAATCAGCTTAGGCCATTTTTTTAATCCTATACATATTACTATATATGTATTGTGCCGTAAGAAGAAAAAAACTTAATGATATGCTTTATTCTTTTGTCTATGGTTATTCCTACGATGAAATACGGACATTTTTAACGTCTTTAGCTAGTCACGTATTAGTAAAAACTAGTGACGATATTTTTATACCACCCACGGCCGACTCTAACAGAGTCGGCCGTGTACCACCTGGAGTTCCTCCAGTAAGTTCTGAAGAAAACAATTACATCCATGCATCGACAATTTTGATCAAAACGAAGACATGCTAGATGGAAAAAATCCCACTTGGAATAGTGTTATTATTTAAAAAAGAGAACAGCCTATTTTACACAAGCATATTTAGATCGTCTATCCAATTTTAACCGATTTTTAACCCTTCCAGTTTACATGAAAACAAAAATATAGTTATGTACAAAAATCCAATTAATCGTTCAGAGCCTCTACGAGTTAGTGAAAGCATGGCAAATAATTGTTTTGATTATATGGTTACCTCTGACACTTAATGGAAAATATTAAAATATACGAGACAAAGTAAAAACTTTACTAGCTGGCATAAGTTTAACAATGACGTAGGTATCTGAAAATCAGTTAATCTCTGTCTGATACCTATTATTCTCTATTTATTAACGCACCACCCGCGTTGTACGACACCATATATAATGGATTATTACAACTAATATCATATTATTCAATTTGATTTGTTAATTTTATCATCTTACAATAAAGGAAAATTATTCTAAAGCTTTTGTTACGGCCACTGATGGAAGCATTGCGCGATTTATGGCGAAGCCTCACGACTCCGCCGCCGTAGTGCGCTTCGTTGCGTTTAAAAGGCTGTACCGCTTTTATTTACAGAGCTAGACCCAGCATTAATTGAGACAAAATGAAGTCTATGAAATTTGGCAGTTTTTGGTGAAAAAAACATTCGAATAGCTCAATACATAAGCGAGTTACAACGAGTTAGAGCTTTCAAAAAAATTGACAATTTGTGTACCATCTAAATTAACGTCAATTTTCTAATGTTAAAGTTATTATTTTTGTAATAAATTATACATCAAATTCAAGATAATCGTTTGTACTATAAAACTAAAAAAAAAATATAATTTTATCTTTTTTCGTTTGAAAGTTATTCGTGGTTGAATTTGAATTTTGTTATTTTCATTTTTTTTTGTGTTTTTCTTGTAACTTCAGTCTCGACCAATGGAGAGTGTCGTCAAACGTGATTTCCTATGTAAAAAAACCTCCTGAATAAAATGAAATAGGTTTTATTTGGTTATACCTCGGTATTGGGTTAGTGAACGCTAGAGCCAGCCATTCGACGTACTATGCCCACTAACATCGGGATTAAGAACGGATGTCCGATGAAGAGCCCCAAATTTCCTTAAAATGCACCCTAATATTAGGTCTCCTATATGTTTAAATAAAGCGCCATTTTGATTTCCGGCCGGCCACACTGGCCAAAACAAATACCCCAAACTCAGTGCCCAAACCAAACACACTGCAACCACGCATTATTAGTTTTTATTTCTCAAATATTTAAATACTTGTTGAATTGTTGTTAGTGGCTGTATGAAATATTTTAAAGTTGTATCTTTGTGCTTTATCTATTTGATTCGGCATTATTGAAGTGTCTTCATTCCAGACTATAAAAAGTGAGTACAAATGTATAAAAATATAACATAACCTATTAAACTTCATGTTATGAAAAACTTATTTGATTATGATTGAATATTTAATTAGTTATTAATGTCGTGTTCGAAACCACGAAAATTTAATAAGATTTTTCATACTTTCAGAATGCCAAAGGAAGCTAAAAAAATGAGAATTTATACAAATTCCCGTATTTTACAATCATTGAGAAACCTACAAAATAAAATACTAATTTGATTCAAGAATTGAATACAAAAATCAGCTTGGAGAGAAAATGTGAATCACGTGAAAGTATTGTCACATATGACAATAAACCTGATGAATTTGAGAATGACGACAAATAATGTGTTTAGTTAAGAATTTTAAAACCAACTAGCAACTGTGGATGAAAATGGGTAAGTAAATATAGTGCTTTAAGATAATTATTTGAAACTTTTATTACACTTTTAAATAAAAGATATGATACAATATCAGGCCTAACACAGGTGGACAGACTGCATGAAAATACAGACCTATTACAATCTTTTATCTTGAAATTCTATTTGCCAGAGTGTACTTGAGGATTATAATTCGGTAAATTATTATTATTCACTGAGTGCTATAGGTCATATCTATATCCTTCAATAATTTCTGTTATTTTTATCTTTCCCACTTTTCATACCTATATTTTGTTAATAATAGTGGTTCAAATAATAATCACTACGTTTATTTTAGCTGCACCCATGAATGAGTATATTATGGAAAACGAAACAAGAGAAGCTGTTAAAAGATTATCCGAGAAGTGCAAAAGAGAGATGCGAGGCAAAGAAGAGAATATAGAATCCTAAAAATTCACGTTCGGCTATTAATAAATTTGCAGTAAGTAATAAAGGTATTTATTTTACAATTTTCTAAGAAGTTTGCTTTTTAACATTACAAATGTTTTTAAATATTTAATGTGTTTAGCTTATTTCTGTTATTAAAATATTATTATTTAAGTAGCATTTAATTCCATACATACAAAATATTTCTGTTTTTTATAAAATTGTAGTGTCTTTGACGATGGTTAATAAACCGAATCATAAGAAAATAATATTTTATTTTTTAACTGACCATAAACCCCAGAAATTACGTATAAGTTATAAGGAAAAAATAGGTCAGTGCAAATATTTCAATAATGTGCATATTTAACAAAAATTCTAAAAATTTTTACAATACAATTTTTTCAAAATTTAAGTATAACATTATTGTCTAAATGGTGATTGTGACATTTTCTTAATTTTTATGTTTCTTGGGGGGATCTTTTGTCACATGTTTTCTTCTAAAACAGTATTTTACTCGAAAATAACCTCTACGCTCCTATAAGGTAAAAATCACAGGCGTAGGGCTTATTTTCCAGTAAAATACTGGATAATTGTATTATTTTGTTAATTTTACGGACATTCTTTTAGAGGAAAACGTGGCAGAGGATTCCACCAAGAAACAGAATAATTAAGTTGCCTGTGGATATCTATTTGCAGTCCGTAGGATATCCTGGTACATTTCAGTATGTAGTTTGTACAGCCTATTCGTAATACTTAGGACATCCCGAAATATCCCAGGATGTCCTGGTACGTCCTTAGTACAAGCGCCGGTATATCCTTCAGGACATCCCTCGTACTACTTTTATCTGATACTGAGTTGAGACATTGGGATGACTAAAAGAGTGCCGAAAAGCATACAAACTGGGATATTAGGATGCCCATAGGCAAGCCCAAATACTAAATGGGATTTGTCATAGTACGTCCCTCGGACAGCCTTGTGTTGTGTGGGATGTTTATAACTTTTTACTTTAAGCTATGTAAAAGTGATATCAAAAGGTTTTAGGAAAATCGAAGCTTCCCGTAATTATTCCGAAATAATTTATATTTTCAGCCTCTATTGACTCCACTATAAGTAGAAAACAAATTTGTGATCAAAACTTAAAAATTCAAAATGGTGGGGTCAACATGACGGATAGGTTTTATCAATTATCGTCGGATTCCCTTGATATGGGAAAATACATGCTTTTATAAATGCTGCACTAAAAAGCAAAAAATAATCATCGAACCTGTTCTGTCTGTCTACCCCGTGTGGGGTTCCACATAATTAAAATCAAATAATATTTCAATGTGATTTAATGTAGTTAAAACTTCAGGGATAAAATTTACATTCAAAACATATACCACATATACATATATAATTATCTTATTAATTATGTAACCTAAGTAACGGATTTTATTTTAATCCTCGGGATCTAGTTTTATGTAAAACAATATAACAAATAATAAGGGAAATAGTTAGGTAACTACACTACACCCCGTAAGGGTCTTAGTGTAAGCCGTGTTTGTAATTAAGTATAATATTTGAGATAAAAGCGTGGAGCGCTTTTTGAACGCTATTTTGAACAGGTTCGATAATATAATTAAAACGCTGAAGACGTCATTAGATTAAATGAAAAGCGCCCCACGCTTTTATACTCAAATATTATACTTAGAAGGGTCATTTAGTGATATGGCAGTTTCCTACTTTTTCTTCCTCATTTTAAAGTATAACAAACAAATAACCTCAGAAAAAAATTTCAGCTCAATTGAATCAATAGCCACAGAGATATTCGCATTTGAATAGAAACACGCTCGGCCGGCCAACAGTCCGTAGAGTGACGTCACTTGGCGTGCGCCGATACCTATATTAGAGCAGCGATTTCGTAAGTCTATCGTGTCGTGTTTTTTTTGGCGTAGAACCAGGTCAAACATGTTAGGTTCCTTTGAGTATGTCACCGGGCGTATGAAATCATATTTTACGACATTTTTTTGTGGTCTCGAACTTTTTAAATCAATAAAAAGTGAAAAAAATGTATTTTTAAATAAAATTGTTTTTTTTTGTTTCCACCATCCATCTTTAAAACTATTAAAGGTACCGAAATTTATTTTGTGTCAAATTAAAGCACACACTGTAGCGCTTTTACCAATATAAACGGTTTGGGCACAATTCGCACTTTCATTTCTCTAAAAATCAGATAAACTAAAAATATATATTTTATGTATTGAAATCTTCACCAATCGATAAACTTTTTTATTTTTGAAAACATTTACATACATGCAACGAAGAAAATAAAGCCTAATAATCACAAAAGTTTTTGAAACAATATATTTTTTCCTAAAATGTACCGCCTGGCAACAGCGATTTTTTTTCCCAGCGCTAAATGCGACATTGGGACGCAATTAATACACCTCGCAAGCAGGGTTGGTCAGATTAGTCGCGTAGAAGTGGCGGCTGTCGAAAATCATTAAATTCATTGTTTGGATAAAAATTGTGACAATCGAAAATGTGCTTGTTTTAAGGAATGGCTAAAATGTTGCAACGAGTGCAAATGTCGTTCCTGTAACAACATTATTAAAGATTTCGAGGCAGGTATGAACGAATTAGAATACTATTAAACTACATACTACATATTTATCTATCCAAATAGAAAATTTATTTCAACAATAAAACTCATTTTATGCGTACGTTTTTACTTTCATTCATTTAAAAATGTCTAATAAACTTACTAATTAGGTGGGTAGTAAATAACACTGATTGATATTTATAGATTAGGTATTTATATCTACCTACCTGTCTTTTTATTATGAAAAGTAGACTATTTTATATTTATTGGGCAATTTCTTAATATTAACAACATATGATCAATACTACTGTACAATATATGAAATATTAAACAATAATATTGATCCCCTAGATGCTTTTGATCACTACTGGTTTTGTATCTATTGATATAAGTTAAACTACTACATACACACCGACCGGGACCGTCATATCGTTGCAGTCGGCAGGCTTGCTACAGCAGAACGCGCAAGAATATGAATGACTTTGGCCCGTTAAAAAATATCGCTGACTCAATACTATGAACGGAACATGAAAAATTTTTATCCTAAAAACTTTTTTCAACTATTGGCTTCAATTTGTACGCAGCATGTATATACAAATTTTCATAAATAAATTTTTTTCTCGATTGTCTAAAATTACGCTACTGAAAATAACAAGTTTGAGTTTCCTATTATTTTTCCAACTTAAAAAAAAAATAAATCGGGTTCACGTGGGACGTTGTTCGAAGCGCTATTGTGTCTACTTTGATCTAAAAAAAAAAAATAGCTTGATAACACAAATATTTTCAGAGATATAGCGGTGGAGACGTTAAAAAACATATTTCATTAAAAATCTATTTTTTTGAGTTTTCCCGAAATAAAAAAAGTTCTCGACCACCAAAAAATGTCGTAAAAAATGATTTCGTGTACACGATTATCTTACTAAAGAACTAAGACTGGTTTGGTTCTACGCCGGTTTTTTTTCTCGAAAACTTAGCGACTTTACTTCCAAATTTTACTCTACTAACTTGCATTCACAGCCGTGTTCACTGGGCGGTTCAGCCATCTGACGTCACAACTCGACTACATGGTTATCCCGAGCGTTTTTAAGCGCGCCGACTTTAATAATTTTTTTTTACATGCAGGCGGCGTCACTAAATTCTAATTTTTGGCATACTTACTATACTCACCAAGCTCTTTCAGAATATGTAATAATAAAAAATTGTTAAATGAGCCTATTACAAGCACGGCTTACACTAAGGCCCTTACGGAGTAGACAGAGAGAACTGGTCAATGATTATTTTTTGCTTTTTAGGGCAGTACTTATAAAGGCATGTTTTTTTAGTTTTTGTAAACTATTAATTTTTTGTTATTCGTTTATATGATTTTAAAGTGTTTAATCAAAAGCTCTTTGCTGTTTTTGTTTTTGACCTTATTGTTCAATGATCTATTGCCCTAAAAAGTACCTATGTATTCTGATTGTTTCTCAAAATAGTGTTTACTTCATTCATTCATTCATTCATTCATTTATAAAACAAATGTAAGTTGTGCATTCATTAAATTTATTACAATATTGTCTCTACTAAAATGCATATTTTAATTGAGAAATAGGCTGGCTAATACTTTTTTCAGATGAGTTCATATTTAAATATTTCTACCGAATATATTAGCAAAACGTTTACTAAAAATTGCGTTTATAATAAAATAATCAATTATATGGCCCCATGAACAAATAGGTATGTTGCAATAAAAAACAATAAATTAATTAGGTCTGTCAGTGTTTCTGCTAAAGGAAATTCATTAGATGCGCGAGACAGCATTCTCATATAATTATAAAAATATATTATAATATTATAAAATAAGTGTATGCTGAACTAAACAATGCATATAATATATAGATTGGTGAATTTACAAAAATTACTTTTAAAATATTATATAGATTTTCTGCTTTATGTGTAGATTTTTTCATAAAAAATGATTACGTTTGTTGAGTTTTTTTTTATTATTAAAAAATGCAGTACTTACTGATCGCTAAAATTGTATGTCGTTTATTAAAGCTAGTTATTTTCTCCTATTACTAAAATTTACTACGCTTGTGCGATTTAAAAATAAATTCAATAAAGGTGGTTTTCAAAAAAAAGTTAATTTTAGTCCTGTTCATATCATTACTAATTGCAACAAAAAAGTTTTGTTGCCGATTTCTTGAAGTGCTTTTACAGAATCTGATGTAGAAAGCTTTTTAAACAATTACAACTGCTGGGCAATCCCAATCGGACATTAGAGACATTAGGGGTGCCTCCTCCAGGTATAGGAAAACTATCATTATACAAAATTTCAGTAGGTATAATAATAATAATAATAATAATAATAATAATAATATGTTTAGTAGACCATAGTATTTACATAAATTGTTTTCACAAAAAAATAATACATTTTACTTAAATACACAATGGTAAACAAACATGGAAAGTTGCTCACTTAGGTAATAACCCTGCATGTGAGATTAGAACTTTAGTAAAATAATAATAATAATAATTTGTTTATATACTAAATACCTGTAAAATTACAATACAACTTAAATTCTATATTTGTAGTAAAATAGGATACGTTTAACAGAAAATAGTAAAAATATAAGAAATATAAGAGATTATTTTTGAAAGGCTGTAAATTGAGGTTACTAGCAACATATAAACAAGTATTAACCACTACTCTTAATAATAATCCATACATCAGAGCCATAAGAACCGTTATATTTTAGTGAAATTAATTGTGTAGCATAATTATTCTTAATTTCACAAATTTGATTCAATAATATTATGTATTGATTGTCTGTTGAGAGATAGGGAGTATTGTTTGAGTTGATTTTTAAACGAATTTTGCGATGTTAAGGATTTTAGTAGTACAGGTAGAGTGTTGTATAGTTTAGGGCCAAGGTAAGTATAACTTTTTTGTCCAATAGTTCTTCTCATATATGGGACAACGAAATTATTATGTCTTGTGTTGTAATGGTGGTTGGGTTGTGTCAGGTTTTGTTTATTTTTGTGCCGATGTATATATCATTGCATAAAGAACAGTTGTCTAGAATCCATTAATGTTGCCTCTTTATACAATTGATCTGAAGGATAAGTAGCTGGTTTTTTGTACATTATCTTTAGTATGGTCTTTTGCACAATTTCAACTCTTTTGGCTATAGATTTTGTTACGCCACCCCATCCTAAAATACCGTAGTTGATATGAGACTCTACTAAAGAGTAATAGAGTATTTTTAATTCTTTTAGGTCTAAGATATCTTTAAGTATTTTAAATTTTGGTATGAACATTTGGATTTTTTTTATAATAAAATCGATATGCTTGTCCCACCTCAAGTGGTTGTCTATGAACACTCCAAGATATTTTATGTTGTTTTTTTGTTCGATTTCAAATTCATCATTTATTTTTAGTTTATCAAAGGTGGGTAATAAGGGTCGAGAGTTTGCAATAGGTAGAT
Source organism: Rutpela maculata (assembly GCA_936432065.2). Classification (NCBI taxonomy): domain Eukaryota; kingdom Metazoa; phylum Arthropoda; class Insecta; order Coleoptera; family Cerambycidae; genus Rutpela; species Rutpela maculata. The sequence goes on along the minus strand of OW386287.2, from coordinate 144,237,525 downwards.
AGTAAGTTTTACTAAAGTTTATTGTAAGTAAGTTGTGGTCAAACCATAATTTTATCTTTTTTATATCTGTTTCTGCTTTTTGTTTAAGAGATTCCCATGACATACATGAGTAGAATATTGCCGTATCGTCGGCGTATGTGATGATAGTCCCTTTGCTTTTTATTGAAAATAGTTCATTTAAATATATGTTGAAAAGTACAGGGCCTAGTACAGTTCCTTGTGGAATGCCATATTCAGTTGTTTTGTAATCACTGAAGGTGTCCATCAACTTGACGCATTGTTTTCTGTTAGTAATATAGCATTTAAAAAGTTTTAAAGCATTATTTCTGATGCCGATGTCTTCTAGCGATTCCACAAGTAGCGGATGACTCACAGTGTCAAAGGCCTTTGAAAGATCTATAAAAACACATAGTGATGGGCAACTTTCATTTAAGGCAGAGTACATTTTGGTTGTAAGTTGCAAGATAGCGTCCTGAGTGGACTTTCCCTCTTGGAAGCCGTACTGCATTTTTGAAATTATGTTGAATTTCTTCATGTAGCTGTTTAATCTCTGTTTTAGTACTTTTTCAAACACTTTCGCAAAATTTGTGATTAGAGATATTGGTCTATAATTATTTATGTTTGTTCTATCACCGGTTTTATAAATAGGGAGGACTATAGAAGACTTGAAAGCAGAAGGGTAGTGTCCAGCATCCATACACTTATTTATAATGTGAGCTAATGGAAGAGATATTAGATGTGCAACCACTTTCAGAGTTTCTGCCTTCAATTCATCCACGCCTACAGCTTTTTTGTTTTTTAGTGTTTTAATAATATTTTCCACTTCTGTGGGGTTAGTGTTGCCTAAAAAGAAAGAATTTAAATGTTGAGTTTTTTCAGGTTTAAAATTAGGGTCTCTTTTTATTTTATTTGCCAATTTCTTTCCTGTCGTTAGAAAGCTATCATTAAATGCATTTGACGTTATCTTAGGATCCTCAATTTTTTCTCCGCTATCAGTAAAAATACTTTTTATATTATTTTCATTGTGGTTTGTTTTAGTTTGTTGATTACAAATTTCTTTTACATTTTTCCATAGATTCTTTGTGCATTGTTTGTTCTGATTTATTTTATTTTTATAATAGTTTACTTTTGTCATTTTTATTAGGCTATTTACTTTATTTCTATATATTTTGTAGTTGGCTTTTAATTGGATATTGTTAGGTTATTTGAGTGTCTGTTTATACATTTTATGTCTTGTGTCAATGGATTTAAGTAATCCATTTGTTATCCATGACTTTCTTTTCTTATTTTTTATTTTTTTATATACTGTAATGTTGTTACAACCCTTAGAATGAATGTAGTGTATTTGCACCTACTCGAGAAACCTACCAGAAGTTAGTTCTGGTGACATCTGGAATGATCTAGAGAATGGTGGCGTCATCACAGAACAATCGAGATCTGTAATTTTTGGGTATAAAAGACCGACCGCAGAAAGTTCAGAAAGTATAGAAAGTGAGGTTAAGAGTTCAAAGATAAACAAAGTAATAAACATTGTGATTTTTAGTCAGTAAAGTGTATTTAAATTAATAATAGTATTGTGAAGTATCCAGTAAATATTTAATAAAGTGTGTTAGTGGACATCTCTTGTTATAATTTTTGGAACCCACGGATTTTGCGAGGGTGGTTTCCTAAGGGTGGAAACACGTGACAAATTGGTGTCAGAAGCGGAATTTTATGACAAGAGGGGCTCTGAAGTTGTGCTGGAGTGTTCGAGAAGTATTCTCGAGGTTTAGTGCTAACACAGTGGACTAAATTACTGGACATTGTTCGAGGGTTATTTTCGGTCAGAAAAATAGTGTTAAGTGCATTTTTGAGACATTGTAGAACATTTTATTAGGACATTAGTGCGATAAACTGAGAAGTGATAGAGACACTAAAAAAAAACTCATTTGCGTTAGTGCGCGAAAATTACTAGAATTACTAAAATTACAAACTTTTCTAGTTGGACATTAGTGGAGATTATTAAATTCTCTGAACTGGAAAGTGACAAGACTCTGGATAAGACTTTTTCGTGCTGTTTCGAGATTTTTCTGGAAAGTTCCTTTACCGATATTGACGTGACAGTTAAATTTATTTTATTTTAATTTCATCGTATGCCCGTAACAACAAGAAGTATGGCATCCGATACACAAATACAGGACTTATTCGAACAATTCCAAAAAATTGGATGGCCTCGGAAAGCAGGAAAAACAACAAAATAAAGGAAAGCCGAGCGGAGGTATTAAATGTTTCAACTGCGGCAAGGTGGGACATATGAAACGGGACTGTCGACAGCAGAACTCGGAGAGTCAAGTAAATGCTGTGAATGTTGAAGAGAAGCAGGAAAACAGTACCAGGGGGGTTATGCTGGCTAGGGAATGCGGTGCCCCCAGAGAAATAAAGATTTCCCAGCTTCGAAGAATTGCAAGCAGTCTGTTGTTGCATGGATATGTGAACGGAAGAAAATGTTTGTTTACCATCGACACAGGTACTACGTCATCAATAGTACGGCCAGGATTTATATCGGGCATATAGATTACCAAGAGGCAAAATGAAGTGATCGTCCAGACAGCTACGGGGAACAGGGCTACGGTTCATGGAGAAGTAGACCTGGGTTTGCAGATTGGACAATTAAGGTTCGACCACAGGGTCATCGTGGCTGACATCACGGATGAGTTCATTTTGGGGCTAGACATCATGGAACAGTATGGATTTATTGTTGACGTAGGAAAGCGAGTCCTAAGGATTGGAAACGAACAATTTATTCTGTCAAAAGTGAACAACCAATGCGAGAAAACCAAGCTGTTGACAACGCAGGCAGTCAAAACTCCTGCATTATCCAGAAAACCAGACAAGGAAGATTGCAAGCGCTACCCTCAGGTGAGAAAATTGCCGAACATGGTTGAAGTCAACACTGTCAAGGTCGATCTTCCAGACAGTTGGCCAAAGGAAACTCTGAGGCAAGAGCAATTGCGCGATGTAGAAATCGGACCCATGTTGAGAGCAAAAGAAGGCGGAACGCGTCCAGCATGGAAGGATGTTTCCAACAAAGAAGTGGGGCTGAAGGCTTTATGGTCACAATGGGATTCACTTATGGTCGTAGATGGGCTTTTGAGGAGAGCATGGGAAAGCCCAGATGGGAAGCAGGTTGCCATGCGTCTAGTGATTCCCAGGTGTCGTGTAACAGAAGTACTCCAGGAAGCACATAATGAAACATCCAGCAGACACTTCGGCATAAACAAGACATTGAGTAGAGCACGGGAACAGTTCTATTGGGTTAATAGTCGCCAGGATGTGGAGGCCTGGTGTCGCAAGTGTAAAAATTGTGCTGCCCGTGGAGAACCATTTTCGATGAGCAACTACAGAAATGGAAGCCGAGAACAGCCGAAGAATGATCGAGAGCAGATGAACAGAACTAGTAACCGCTTGAAGGCTCGTTATGATCAGAATGCCAGTACAGGGGGATTCAAGGTGGGGGATCTGGTTTGGCTGTACAACCCACAGCGGAAGGAATGGAGATCCCCGAAACTTCAACCTCCTTGGGATGGACCGTATACTGTTATTACCCGAATTAATGATGTCGTCTATCGTATTCAACGAAACAAAAAGTCCAAGATGAAGATCGTACACTTGGATAGACTGGCGAAGTATGTGAAAGAGGCTAAATTGCCTGACAGGGACGTTCAGGCTTAAGGAGGGGGCAGTGTAATGTGTTACAACCCTTAGAATGAATGTAGTGTATTTGCACCTACTCGAGAAACCTACCAGAAGTTAGTTCTGGTGACATCTGGAATGATCTAGAGAATGGTGGCGTCATCACAGAACAATCGAGATCTGTCATTTTTGGGTATAAAAGACCGACCGCATTCTCGGCGAGTAGTTCAGAAAGTTCAGAAAGTATAGAAAGTGAGGTTAAGAGTTCAAAGATAAACAAAGTAATAAACATTGTGATTTTTAGTCAGTAAAGTGTATTTAAATTAATAATAGTATTGTGAAGTATCCAGTAAATATTTAATAAAGTGTGTTAGTGGACATCTCTTGTTATAATTTTTGGAACCCACGGATTTTGCGAGGGTGGTTTCCTAAGGGTGGAAACACGTGACAATACTGTACATTTTGTAACATTATTCTTTACTATTTCGACAAATATATTTGTTGCCGATTCGAGGTCTTCATTAAGCAGGATTGATTCCCATGTTTCTGTACTAAGGTTTTCTATAAGTTTTTTGTGATTAACGTACTTAACTATATTGTATTTTTCTGTATTATTTACTGCTTTATTTTTAGATATTATTTGTGCTAATGTCATGAAGTGATCAGTAACATTTGTCTCTATTATTAATGGTAAAATATATTCTATGCCTAACCTGGTTTTAATAAACATATGATCTATGCATGATTTTGATGATTCGGTAATTCGCGTATGTTCATTAATAATTGAAACAAAGCCAAATTCATATAGTAAATTTAAGTATGATATGGCCTCATCTTTAATTGTTTCATCATTGTTACTAATTATGTTTATGTTTATGTCTCCAAGGAATAAGGTGTAATCAGCATTTTCATGGTTTGTCTCTAAGTATGTTTTTAATTCCCCAATAAATTGGTAGGGACAACTGGAAGGTGACCTATATACTGCCGTTATGATGTATTTTTTGTTTTTGTAATTCAATGTTATTTTTGTAAACTTAAAATTATTTGTTGTTACAATGCCAGAAGTATAGAGAATATTATTTTTTATATAAATTATTACTCCATCATTTTTATTATAATTACCATAGTTGTATATTAAGTTATAACCCTGTAATTGATATAAATCTATATCTTGTATTTGTCAAGTCTCCGTTAAAACGATACATTCAAAATCAAAAGTGAATTGATGTAAGTAGCATTTAAATTCGTCCAGATTTTTATTTACGCTTCGAATGTTATTGTGTACTATTTCGATCAAATTCACTAGTCCTTAGACATGTTGTTGGTGACATAGAGAAGGATTTGTTCGAAATGGTTTACTTATATTTTGTAAAAAGATAGTTTTCTTTGTACTTGAAAAATGTATCAAGAGTCTGGTTGACCAACTCCGATCCGAAGTGCAGCACTAAAATAAAAAAAAATTAGGAGTGCACTTCAGACCCGGGTTAAGCAGCCAGATCTTCGATACCTTTTTGAGGCACGAAAAAACTAATACATAAGTATTCAAATGTAAAACTGGTACAAGTAAATTAAATAATTGGACATCAGAAAAAAAGGAATTTGAGGCTCATTAATATTAAATAACTAGTTACCATGAATCTAACAGACAACGTTTTTTAAATTACTTTCATTTTAAAGTCTCATTACAGAAATTAATTTCTAGTATCACAATAAGCTGCACGTTATAAACAAAAAATGTAAATATGTTTGCGTGATATTTAATTTTAATAAATGTTGTGAATTAAAGAAATTAGTCACGCAATTTCTATTTTGGAGTACTTCTAGTGTTTGTTATTGCTTTATATTGTGGACAAATTAGACGTATTTTATATAAATAAAAATTGTATTACTGGTAAACTGGCATTTTCTGTTGTTTATATTGTAAATCACGAATGTGCCTAGACCGGTATATAAATGCGCCCCACGCTTTTAATTTAATTACTTAAAAGTATTTTTAACTTTTTAGTGTGCTACTCATAAAACCTTGCTTTTCATTTTTTTAACCTATAATTTTTAACGTAAGAGTTATCAAAGAGGCGAAAAAACACAAAAATATTTTTCAACTTATTAATTCTTACCTTTCACGTGCTATAAATCGTAAAATATTAATTCTGCAAAAAAAGTAAAAACACCAATATTTGAAATTCTACAAAACTGTGTCTGTATTTTTTAATAACTTTGACAGGAAGTGAGATATTTAAATAAAACGAGGCTCTACCATTTCTTAAAGATGTTGTGTTTCCAGATGGACAATAGAGGTCAGAAATCTGCATACATACTTACAAGCCTTCAAAACGGCATGGAGTTAAATTAATTTTTATTGAAGAAACTTGATTTTCTCAAAAACGACTCTAAAAATTTTGTTAAAATTTTATGCTATAAGAAGTACATTATATGCCTAACAATATGCCATGATTGTTTTTCCGGAAAATTCATATACTGTGAACAACAATTTTTAGGTCACGCGAGAAAGGAGTGAAAATTTATGTTGTTTTGATGAATTTTACGAATTTGGTTTCGTTCACTTTTGTCTTGGGAAATAGTATCATAATTATAATTCCAAGAGGATTATTTGAGATATCACCTCATGCAAACTAATCATACACTGCGCAATTTCGAATTATCAGCAGTATTATTTTCACACACCAGAAAACAAAAAAATAAAAAGAGAGCAATTAGCATTAGCGGGAACAAGTGGCTCCGATACCATCCCGTTCAAGGAGCTTTCAGTGTAGCCCGTGATCGCATTTCACAGAATGCCTGCAAACATGGTGTTTCCATAACAACCTAAGCGCCAAAGTCATCTGCGTGACCGTCCGCACTTTATTGTTAATAAAAACCTTCTTTTCGACACGTTCAAATGTTATACCCGCAGAACCAAATACTTTTACGTCCAATAAAAAAAATTAATGCACATTTTAACTGAAAACTTTGTGTTAACACACAGAAAGGTAATAGAATAAAATATTTTGAAACTTATATCAGTTCATGCTTTTCTTTCTGTAGACTGTAGACCAATTGAATAACCTGAACAATAGACTCTACTGCGTATAGTAGTATTCTAGCGTTCTAGCATATTATAAATATTATTGTATTGTAGCTCAGTGGTTAGTACACTAGGTAATCTCAGAGCGTAGACTAGGTCTTGAATTACCCTAAAAAGTGTATTTCAAGCCGAATTCTGTAAAGTAATATGCATTATATAAGTTGAATTTGAAAAACAAGTAAATATTTCGGTTTGTTAAGGTTTAGGTTATGACCCCCACGTTTTATTAAAAATAATCGTATCTAGCATCACTCATACTTATATGCACTATAATTGAATTGATTTTCTTCGCCGACAACATTCCACCTGAAATTTTATTATTCTTATGTATTATAACCTCTTGATTACCAAAAAAATGTTTGTGTCCAATAATTCCTTGTGCGTCAAAAGTTATATGCAGTTTTTGATGCGCTTTCACGGATTTTCAACTTATCTGCTTAATATATCTTGTACTAGTAATCGGACGGAAATTTTAAAAATACTGATTTACTTGAAATAAAATTCTTAAAAAATATAGATCTGTCCGATATGTATTGGCCAATCCGCCATCTTGGAAAAAATAGAAAACACCAAAAATAGCCGAAAAATCTGAATTGAATATCTCTTCTATAAGAAGGAGTAATTTCACCAAAGTAGGCAAAAATAAAACTCACATATGGTCAAATATAATACACCTATCCCGAACACCATATATGTCAAATAGAGCGGTCAAAGATGATGAACGAAAGAAAACTTTTAATTCTTCGTCAGTTACCAATTGTACGTCACTTTTTTCCGATTGTACGTTATTTTATGTACTTTTAGGGGATAGAGTTCATTTTTTTTAATTTTCAAAAAGAGTGCGTTACAATTTTAAAAAATTTATTTCCTTTGGCCCTCCTATTTTTTCACCCAGTCTTCATTGAAACAAAATGAAATATACCATAATTTCACCGCATTTCTCATCGACAGCCGATTCTTCAAAGGTAGAAGAAGCATTGACAAAATAATTTCCTTTACAATAGACACATAGAATAGAACATTATATGTTCAGTTTCCTACAGCTACACTGATTATTTTTAGAGTCTTTCTTACATTTACAGGAAATATCACTTGGTAAATTTTTAGGAAAAGCATTAATTTCACTCATAACATCGGGTATTAAGCCATTATTAGTTTTCAGCCACCCGAATTGTAACGGCTCTTTCTCAGAACCTGACCATTTTTGGAGTTGGAAATATACTCTTATACAGTGTTTTTCTATTACCTCTTCAATATGTGGAATTACTGACAATTCCATTTTCATTATAATCTTTGTCAATTTTTTTTATTAATCTTAGGTTTGTAAAAATAGATTTTTTTATGATGATTTCATTCTAGTTGAGTCATTATCACCAACTATTATAATTTGATTGTCTTCGGTTTTCATATCAATAGCAGTTTTAACGTCTTCTCTGTATATTTTAACGTTAAAGTCATTATCTATTAACTCTTTGCGCAACAATTTTATAAAGCTATTCTAACTATTAGCTAGAAATTCTTTTTGATCAACCGAGGATTTCATAATGTCACTTGTGATTGAAGTAAATTTTTTTCTAAACGACGAATGCGCTCGTTATTCTTCATTGACATAGCCATAAAAAAAAATAATACTATTCCAGTCTTGACTGTTTGGTTCTGATTATTGATCATATATTCATATATAATTATTATTATTACCATGCGTATGCTTAATAAATTTCCATTTCAAATTAATGAAATTTCATTTTGTATTAAATTTTTTAAGTTATACGAGACTTTCTACAGTATATTTTTCATCTTGTTTCGATGAAAATTGGGTGAAAAAAAAAAGAGGGTCAAAGAAAATTCATTCTTGAAAATTGTAAAAATGCACTTTTTTTTGAAAATAAAAAAGCGTACTTTTTTTGAAGATTAAAAAAAATGAGCTCTATCCCATAAAAGTACATAAACTAACGTACAATCGAAAAAAAATTGACGTACAATGCCTCCTTGATAATTGAGGAAGCATTAAAAATTTTATTTCGTCCGCCATCTTTGACCGTTCTATTTGACGTACGGTGTCCGGGATTAGTCGGAATTATATTTGATTGATTGATTGATTGATTGATTTACCAGCGTGCTGGGCTGGGCTAGGGTCATGCTTGTTGCCAGCAGCGAGTGCCACATGGCGCATGGTAAAGGAATGTAGGATGGGAGGTGTAGGTATTTGTGAGATGTCATTGTGTCGTGAGGGAGCTTTTAAGCTCCCTTTTTTTGTATTTTTGGTTCTGGACTTCTGCCTCTTGTGATATATGCTGCCGAGTTGTGTCGCTGCTGTTGGTGCTCCTATTTTTGTTTTTCTGCTTCTACAAATCTTCTTCTTCTTCTTCTTCTGAGCCTTCTGATTCCTCCGTTTCTGATTCTGGTAGAGTATATATCGCTCCGATTTCTTTGTGGAATTCATTGTTTCCCCTCGCTTTTCTTTTCTAGTATGTTTGGTCCTTTCCTAGTTTGTTCATGATCCTCTCGATTGTTGTTTTCCACGTGTAACATGGTCTCCCTATTTTTAGTTTGCTGCTGTTCAGTGTTAGTGCTTTCTTCAGTAGATGTGTTAGTTCCCTTCTTTGGACGTGTCCCCAGTACTTAATTGCGTATACTTCTATCCTTTTTGTGATTGTCTTCCCTTCTAGTAGTGTTGATGTTTCATGTCGCTATTTTTGTCCTCTTGTTCTTCTGAGTAGTTGGATGGTGCCTCTTTCAGCTCTTCTCAAACTTCTTCTGTTGGCTTTTGCTTTTGCCGCGTTCTTAACTCCATATGTTCTGTGGTGGCCCATGTTAATTAAATATTTTAAATATTAGCTATATCACTTAATTGTTATTGTGTTAGTATGATAAAAAAAAAGGTTTATAGCTTTGCGGGTCTACACAGAAATATCACGGCCGCACTCCAACAACCTACTGCCCACCACAAGTTCATGGTGACAGCGCTCGACACTTTCAAGGGCTTGAATGTATAAACACTTCTCAGACTTCCTCTAAGAAAGCTGTTTGAGTCAGATTTTCAACAATATATTATAACACCCACAACGCAAAAAACATGCAACACCGCGAAACACACTCCTATTAAAACAGACACCAGCAAAAAGCCAAAAATTAACAACACTTATCTATGATACTTCTTTTCCCTTCCATTCCCTTCCATTCCCTTCCATTCCCTTCCATTCCCTTTCATTCCCTTCCATTCCCTTCCATTCCCTTCCATTCCCATATCACAACCACTGTACCTAGTTCCGGATTATGTATGAAACCAATCACTACTCACATATCGCCAATCGCACACCCATCACTCACCTGATAACGCAAAATTGCACCTTTTACACCCCGCATCCAGCCTAAGCAACGGCACACAAAAAGGTGTGGTAAAAAACGGGTCTCCTTAATTTTTAGTGGCAATAAAACCAAGCTAATGGGCACCAATTTTATCCAACTTTTTATTATATTTTTAAATTGATTTAATTTGACAAGGTGTACTGTTGATGATACGCCCCTGGCTAGGCACATATGTAAAATTGCTAGAAAGAATTGTTTATTGACTTATTTTTAAGTTATTACCTGAACTGGGTTTGTTTATAAATATTCTTTTTTTTTTCTTCAATTTGAAAATTTAAAATGCAAATTAAAATTTAGTATACTACACTTGAAAAAAGTATGTTATTTGAAATAATCATTAAAAATTATTTGTTTGAAAAGGTTTTTCGTCTACAGGGCTATTTTTTGTTTACTATTTCAAATACAAATATTTACATCATTTTGTATCTCGAATGAATATGACACTTTATATTTTATTTTATGTTTCAAATACTGCCATTAGTTGTTTCACTCAAGAGAAGCCTTGCATAATTTATTGTTCTGGCCGTAATTGATACAACGCCAGCAGAGGACAGCTCCTTGAAAGCAGAGAAATTTGACATTTCTTGCCCTTTACCATTACAATGCAAACAATTTTACATGCTACACTATGTACACTTGTTAATTGCAAATTGGTAGTTTGTTACTAATTTGAATAAGATAGTAAAACTTATCCTTTGTTGTATTCCTCTCTTCGGTTAGTACCAGTACTGATTTCTTCTCCTCTTTTTCGGCTATTCTTGGTGTTTTCTATTATTTTCCATGATGGCGGATTGACCAATACATATCGGGCAGGTTCATATTTTTTAAGAATTTTATTTCAAATAAGCCAGTATTTTAAAAAATCCCATCCGATTACTATTACAAGATATATTAAGCAGATAAGTTAAAAATCCGAGAAAGCCCGCCAAAAAGTGCATGTAACTTTTGACGCATACGGAATATTTGGGCGCAAATAAATTTTTCGTAATCAGGAAGTCATAATAATACGTACATAAAAATCAACAATAAAATTTCAGGTGGAATGTTGTTAAAAAAATTAAATTAAGTCAATTCGACTGTACTATTAGGTTGTTATCTGTAAACATTTTTTAAGAGCTTGCCTAAAAATGTAAAGGATATAAATTGACAGTGTGAATTAACTCGAGAAGTGTTCACGCCTACACATAATATGCGACCAAAAATTTCCTACATGCGACATATCATCGACACGAAAAGTGTCCTGTTAGACCAGGTACTAGGTACTTTGGAGCAAAAGGGTTTTTTAATGTAAATTAATTCAAGAATGTAATGTCCTCAATTTATCCCTCTTAAATGAGGCCCGGAACATGAACATGCCTTCAGGCGGGGGAGGGGAGAAAGTCACGAAAATATGGTTTTTGGCGATTTTCGGCTTTCCCGTTGAATTTATGACAACAATGGTTATATATAAGATTAAAGTTTATAAAATCTTCTACAATTTTGCCACCAGATGCATATTTCTACCAGTCCAAAGTTGAGCTAAATTGCGCGGTCTTCAAATTATCTAAGTATTTAATATATAATGACTCTTTTGCAACAAGTATACTGTGAATCTGTTGATTTCTATGATAATAATATGTTGGTAGACATATGTAGTTAGACTATGTAGATCATGATCATGTAAATCAAGAAAATTAAAGCCATTTACTTCCGTCGGTTTGTCTGTTGGCGCTGGGTCTACAAAACAACTTGTCGGAGGAGATTAATATTTGGTAGGCAGTTGACGAAAGTGCCGACAAAGAACTGGGTTACACTTTCGTTGAAAAATAAATATGGTGGGCCCCATAAAAAGTATAATTAAGGAAAAAAATATGATGGAAGACAGTACTATTTGACATGTGGTTAACGCAATTGTCAAGGAAGAAAAATATGAAACAAAATATACAGGATAGTGGCCCCAAAAATAAATCAAAAAACGTAATTGAAGACAATGACACAGATGTACAAAAAAAAGTTCTGCTCCAAGGACTAAACCTATCATGCCTTAAATATTTTTGTGTGCTCAAACCGAATTTTCAATTTAAAAAACTTTCTACCGCGTAGATTTCGAGTACATCCCGGTTTTTATTGCCAAATTACGGTTTTTTGCCAAATTATTACGTAAAATGTGTTTATAACTATTTACATGTGGGGTCTCTACCCCAAAACATAATAAAAAATTACTATTTCCTGTGTATTTTCGAGCGATGATTACGAATCCGTCCTCAAAAAAGGGCTCTCTGTCCTCTAAAGGGCAATAAAGGACAAAAAGGACAAAAAGGGCAAAAACTCAATTTTATTGAAAAAGAAGTGCGAGGTGCGTTTTCCTATATATTTTTTAATGTTGAACACGAATCCGATGCTTTCCAAAGGGCAATAAAGTGCTAAAAAGGGCCAAATATTAATCGTTTAATTTTCGAAGGTGTAGTGTTTTTTAAGACTAGCCTAACCTGACCTAAGTAGTGTAAACCCAAGCATATACGGCATATACATAAACTCTTTTTTGTGGGGAAAGAAAGGGATATTGAGCACAATTAACAACTTACTTATCCGTGAAATTCACGAGAAAAGTGAAATTTTCAGGTTTTTCAAAATTGCTCGGATAAATGTATAAAGACAAAAAGTGTCCTCTTTACAAGAGCTTTCAAACAAAAAAAAAAAAGGAAAACCGAAATCGGACCATTAGGAACTGAGATACAAAAAAAAATTAATGCGGCTAATGGCCTCTTTAATGACTGCCATTTTGCTGTTCTGCATGGATTTTCAAGTGGCTCCCTATCTGAAAAGTTACTTTTGGCATCAACTATGACCAGAGAAAGTGGCACATTCCAATCAAAAGATGCAGCTTTCCTTGGTGTACCCGACGTACTATAAGCAGTATTAGTTATAACCGCCACAAAACGATTCATAACGATCGACTTCTTGATATGTAAAGTGTGTCTTGCTCCTGGTCAGTGCTGCACTGCCGCGACGTGGCGAGTAGAGACTTGCGCAGCGCGATATTATTAAATGAAAAGAGATAAATAAAATAATTATAACTATATAAGCCCAAAATAAACAATAAGAAGCATGGGTGAACATATTTAATACAAGAATTTTTCTCGTCAAAAGAGCAAGAAAATATTAAAATTGGCTTCTTGAAATGTCTGTAATTTTAAGTTTACCTCGATTCAAAATAAAGCTCCACGTCACGTCTACTACCAGATGTAACCTCAAAAATACTGCTTTTAGAGGCCTCACAAGTAAGAAATTACATTAGTAACGATCTTGAAATTTAATTAATTATCTGCCACCTCTATTAATCCAAGAGCCAGCGACAGATTTTCATGACCAAGTCCCTCTCAAGCGGGAAATAGTGGAATGCACCAGAAAGTTATATTATAATGCCTCGTGAACGTCAGCTGCGGTTTCGTGGGTGGGATGAGCGGCGGTAGCCTCCCATGCACGGAGAAAAAAATATATTTCCTCCTGAATAAAAATTTGTCAAACTATAATAGCTAATCCAATATCTTGAAGAAAAAAAAAGCCAGCTGACTATAACATGGTGTATTATTCGTCAGCTGGTCGCTTGAACATGAAAAAAAAATTTATACATTCAATGATTTCCTCTCAACTAAAAATTTACCTGATGATAGCTTATATACTACTGTGAATGAATATAAATGTCAGCTGGTTGTACCTCGGTGGAAAGAGCGTCAGCTGATACCTTGAAAGTTGTAACGCAGAAGTTAGGCGGGAGCATAATTAAGTAGGGAGTTCGTTTCTAAAGAAATATTGATGAACTTTTCTTCTGATTGCATATCGATCGAAGTCATCCACCATATCAACAATTTTTTTACGGTTTTGGTTGGTTTTTGGCACCGATAATTTATGGTTAGTGGTATACTCTCTGACAATTTTGTAAACACTGCGGCCACACACTCCTGTCATATTTGCCACTTTGTTTACAATTTCATCTTTGAGTAATATAGGATTTTCTTGAATCTCATGCTTATACACGCTTAAAATCATTTCCTTGGTCTTTACGTCGAAATGAGACTTTTTCGACTTTTTTAAGAGGAGACAAACAAATTTCTGTGGGCTCATCAGCTGTATCCGTGCTACTAGACATTTTTAGGTTGTCCTTGATATATTTGATACACCGAAAAAATATTTAAACAAAACACAAAGTCAAAGTCTTGGTATATGCCCGAGAGGCAAACACACTTATTTGATATACTCTGAAAGCATATAAATAAAACACAATAATCATATCACAAGGTACGGTATTTCCAAAGATGCAATTTAAACAATGAAATGAAAAGTAAACAGATACAACAACGATGTACTTCCAACTGAGTCTGAGTACGCACCTGTACCGAAACCGCGATGAGTGTTATCAGCAGTTTATGGCCATTTGACCAATAGCATTACAGAATCCAGCACGCGAGTAGGCGATCACAATAGAATACGTAGTCAGTCGTAGAGAGTGTTCAAGAAGAATTAGTATAGTGACCGTTAAACACAAGTTGCCCAAAAAGGGTATTGGTGGCTCTTCTCTACCACCATGCAAATCGGAGCTATATCAGCAATTTTTAAGAGCATGTTACATAGCTCAAATTTGGTCGCAACTACTGATGAACCTTCAGACTATGGCTGGGTAGAAATCCACAACAGATTTGAATTCATTTGGTTTTCTGGAACTCAGTTACCAGAGTCGATTGAAGAAATAACTATTCAGCCCGAAAAAGGTAACGTTACTTATTAGTTTTAAAGTATCTATACAGAATATTGATTTAATCGGAACACTCATATCGGAGCGTAATGCCGAATAATTTAAGTTACGTCAGTTCCTCTCATATAAAAATTTGTAACCTGATTGTTAATATACTTCTGTAATTAATAAAAAAAATCAGTTAGCAGTAAGTCGAGGGAAAACACGTCAGCTGATGCATTTAAATAGGAGATAGATGATCCCGCCTAACTAGTGCGTTACAACTTTCAAGGTATCAGCTGACGATCTTTCTACCGAGGTACAGCCAGCTGACATTTATATTCATTCACAGTAGCATATAAGCTATCATCAGGTACATTTTTAGTTGAGAGGAAATCATTGAATGTATAATTTTTTTTTCATGTTCAAGCGACCAGCTGACGTATAATACACCATGTTATAGTCAGCTGACTTTTTTTTCTTCAAGATATCGAATTAGCTATAGTTTGACAAATTTTTAGTCAGGCGGAAATGACTAAAAAATTTTTTTTCTCCGTGCGTGGGAGGCTACCGCCGCTCATCCCACCCACGGAACCGCAGCTGACGTTCACGAGGCATTATGATACAACTCACTAATTATCGTTCAAGAAGAAATAATTGACCAAATTTTCACCTGGCTCCCGGTCTATATCAATTAATTAGTTATCATACTCTTAGAACGACTGATATGGATAATCAGTTGCCCCATTAAAATCTTATATACGAATATCAAGATGTACGTACAAAAAAGAAAATATTTGCCGAAAAAAATTGGCGACTTTCAAGCGACTATAAAAATTCCACTACTTATTTACGATCTATATATAAAATTATTAACGATTTTATATCGCGGACAGAAGACCTGAAGTATAGAAAACAACTTGTTGACACGGGAAATTAAATGACTATAAAAATGATACAATAAAGGTATAGAAGAGTTTTATGTTTTAAGCGTGTTTTCTACAAGTAAGACATAATCTAGAAATAGAATATAAAGGTTAGATTTATAATAAACTGTCTTGTTGGATACATTTGTATAAAAATATAGCTCCTTTTCATGCAGTTCTTACTGTAAAAACAGGGTGCCGAAAATTCTTTTAAATATTCGTATTCTAATGCTAAATTTATTTCTCATAATGGCCTAAAATGTGGCCACTGCTCCTAATGAAATTCCCCTCTTTAGAGATTTGTACTCTTCTGCAGCTAATTAACGTCTTTTTTTAATCCTATGTCCATATTTCTGATATTTGTTAAATATTTATTTAATATAATTAATGAAAAAATTTTGTAAAACTTAATTAGAATGGGTCACAAAACAATTGTGAATGTTTCCACTTGTTTTTATATTTTTATTCATGTAATAAAATATATTCGAAATGGCTAATGTTCCCAATGTTGAAATATAAATTACACTCAATTCATTAAAATTATCTTTTATTATCCCTCGCCACACCGCCAGCGGTCCAAAAATGACAAGAAGCGGCCAAAAATCTGATTTTAGGCGGAAAGTCTTTGAAAGATCCACCACAATACAAATCAAATATTTAAAAAATTGATGGTTTACGGGTGGCGCGCGAGGGTGATTAGTGGTAGGTACCCAAAGGATGCGATTTAAGATATTTTTTTGTACTGAATGGTTTTAAAGCAGGCTAATAAATCAATGGCTAGGAAGTAATTTTAGAAGATAAAATTTGAAGAGTGGCTTTTAAGGGTACAATTTTTTACGGTTTTCTCAACCGAAAAACGCTGTAAATCACATAGATACACAGAGGGTCAAGTTTAACGTATTTTAGTTAAAACTCTGAAACTCTTGGAAACGCCCCAAAATCAGCTGGAGTTTAGAGAAAATACAATGAAAAAAATCCCATCGATAAATGGGGGTGGAAATTAAAATAATGGAATACAATTATTCGAATAGAATATTGCCTCCAAATTTGAGGAAAAATGGTAAAAAAGTTCCATTTAACGATTTCATTAATTGAAATAAATCAGTCATTGCAATATCATTAATTACACACCCCACAAAAAAAAGTGGTCTGTCAGGCGAACCAGACCAGTGCAACCTTATGTACTTGGACCCGCTGAAATCGAATCCGAAGTCAGAATTGTCAGATTGGCTCGTTTTTCACCACTAACGCCAAAAAACACCCCCCCCCAAAAAAATGGTCTGTCCGGCAGACCAGACCAGTGTATCCTGATGTATTTGGACCTGCTGAAACTGAATCCAAAATCAGAATTGTCAGATTGGCTTGTTTTTCACCCCTAATCCCAAGAAAACACCCCCAAAACAAAACAAAAAGCGATCTGTTCGGTGAACTATACCAGCGTATTCCTACGTACTCTAACTAGCTGAGTCCTAGTTCGGAGTTAGAATTGACAGGTTGGCTCATTTTTTTATTTAGATCTGCTGAAACCGAATCCGAAGTCAGAATTGTCAGATTGGCTTGTTTTTCACCCCTAACCCCAAAAAACACCCCAAAAAATGGTCTGTCCGGCGGACCAGACCAGTGTATCCTTATGTATTTAGATCTGCTGAAACCGAATCCGAAATCAGAATTGTCAGATTGGCTTGTTTTTCACCCCTAATCCCAAAAAACCCCAAAACAAAAAAGTGGTTTGTCCGGCAGACTATACCAGCGTATTCTTATATATTCTAACTCGCTGAATCCGAGTTCGAAGTTAGAATTGACAGGTTGGCTCATTTTTCACCCTGAACCCTCAAAAAACCCATCCCTCCAAAAAATGGTCTGTTCGGCGGACCATATCAGTGTATCTTATGTATTTGGATCCGCTGAAACGGAATCCGAAGTGAGAATTAGGAAGTTTCCATTTTTCCCATTTTCTCGTAATAAATAGTCGTAAAAATCTAAAAAATATCCGTAATTTTTTTTTTAAATTATCTCTATAAATAAAAGAGTTATGGTCCTTCCAAGTTTAAAATGCCGCGATCCTCGATGCTCGATTACGTCACAATACATGATTCCGCCAACAGCGAGCGGGCGCGGGCACCTTTATACTCACTGGTAGGCACCGGCAGTTTATAGCCAGCTTGCATCTGAGAGCCGAAAAAATTGCTAAAACATGCAATTTTGGCAAGTTCATATTTTTAGAAAAACACCATTGGGACGGCCCTATGATGTCGCGACGTAAAGAGGAAGTCTTCCAGATAAACCTGATCGAAATTGCACGGCGAAATTCGAAAATTCGGCTCGGCACGAACGAATCAAAAGTGACATTTTGTGACATTTCAGAAAATCGAGTACATACACTAAATAAATAGTGGAGTAAAATCGCTCCTCTATCTCGCTGTTTTCTGAAGGTAGGTGATACCGAGGTATAACTAGACGAAATCTATGTCATATTGTAAAGAACATTTTGGGGCATAGAAAATGAGAATCTACAACTTTTTTTAGTAGGACCGAACTTTGTAATCGGCCTTTAAATGCGCTGGAGCTTCAATTCGTAATACTACGTTTTTTAAAACATTTATCGCTGTATTAATTCAACTGTACAAGCTATGATTTCAATTTTTTTCGCCCATATACTTAAAACCTGAGCGCCTCCAGTGGTGAATTGGAAATTTTGAAAATATTCAAAATTTTTCAGAAAATATTTACTAAACGTAGAAATGTCAAAAATACGCATCGAAAACTTCACTATGCGGTGATCTATGTGAATTATTGAAAATTAGTCAATTAGTCATTTAGTAATAGTCAAAGCGTTCAAAAAGTTTTTAAAAAAAGAATAAAGTCGATAGGTTAAATATTTATTGAAATATGAATTTTATTCAACGAGCGAGCTAATCAGCGCTTACGTGAAATGTGGCTGTCGCCCACTGACCTCTATATATTAAATGGTTAGCCGATGTGTGAGCTGAGAAATGGTACAAATACGATTTGCGCACGGGGCTGCAGAGTTTGCGCAGTAAGAAGAGTGAACTTAGCCACTTGTTGCTGGCAACACGTTGCCAACTTCACGCTGTCAATTAATTTTTGGCAACGGAAATAAGTTTTGAGGCAATCATGTATTTATGATTAGAAAATTATAAATTCAGTATTTGGTCACAAAATAATTATTAATGAATATGACATACCACATTTCAATACATTAAATTAATAACCGTTCTGTGGGCTGAAAAATGATCAAAATACGATCAATTCAAATTTCTGTTTATAAATGAAGAAAAGCACATCCCTCTATCTACATTTTATAGGTTATATCCATATTTTATGTTATATTTTGCACTGTATCCCGGCCCCAAATACGTAAGTTGAACAAAGTTCTCGTTTATCAGATGGTAAATGATTCATGGTCATTTTAAATTTCTTAGTGAATAGTTCGAAATTCGGATAGAAGGCAGCTATTTGTTTTCCTTCACTTTTTAGAGTTGTGACGTCACACATGCCACTTGAATGTATTTATTACATGAAGGAATAATAAGCTCCAAAACTCCACAAATTTAATTTAAAATTAAAGTTTTTGCTACCCCTGTTCGTACAAAAAGGTACAACGCAATGCCGCATTTTTAAATAAAGCACTTAAAACGTATGTCTCTTATCTATGACTTAAAACATAAAACACCGAAAAAGTGAGGTTAACAATTGAGATCGGTGCGGTGTTTATGGATAAATTTGTTTCCCAAATAATGTCTCAAAACTTATTTCCGACCTGACCGTTGCCAGATTGCTTTTTTAGCAACGCGTTGCTAGCAACGTGTTGCTAACTTCAAAACGAAAAACAAGTAAACTGCGCAAGACGTAAAGCCCCGTAGCACACGACTTTCGCCTTTATTGAATTCTTCAATTTTGGCTAAAATTTCACGCGCATCCCTATGGTATAGGCTATCCATTTAATATATAGAGGTCAGTGCTGTCGCCGCGCTTGCACAGCGTATATTGTGCAAGAATCACGGACGCACATAAGTACAGTAAATGGGTTTTTTTGCTGGACAAAAATGGTATAAGGCTGAATTTTGGCATGGACGTTCAGAATTGGCCCAAAAACAATAATTCGTCGAGTCTTCACGAATCCAGTGTGAGCTTTCGCCGTCATCTCCAAGAAATTGCTGAAAATTAGCTGTTTTTTAATATAATCAAAATTATCACGAGTACCATTAGAGACCTCAAAATTTTACAAGAGTAGCTTTTTAAAAATAATAAGATTCTGCTTCCGTTGATGTATAACATGATGTATTTCCATATACAGGGTGTCTCTGGATGGGGTTATCTATACCAGGAATGGACTTAAATTTTAATCATTTTTTTAAGTCATTCTTTATCACATATTTTGCTCGCTGATTGTGATTTAGGTTAAGAAAATTTTATTTTCTTATACAGGGCGCAAAAAAATTTCAATAATATGAATTTTATCTAAGAGTAAACGATTTTTATTTTTCATTTTTAATGAAAATTTCATTTGAATAACTTGCTTATATTACTTTACTTTTACACACAAATCGTATTTTTTTAACAAGTAAAATTTTTTAACAAGTAAAATTTCATAAAGTGAATACACAGAAATGTAAATGATTATTCATTATCTGCAACCAACTCTTTATTAAAACAAGAATGTCCTTTGCAATTACTAGACATGCTGGTATATATAAGGCCAGTTTTCTTACATGTGCATTTTGAAGTTCATTGGACAATCTTTGCTAATTCTGGAGGTTCCGGGATCTTATCAGATAAAATGGGACACAGAATGTCATTATTTATTTCCACCCAAATTCCCTTTTCGAGGGCATTTTACTCCTGCACTTTTTTAATAAGTGATATTTCGCACGGGAATTGCGGGAGGCAATGAATTTGAATTGAAATATGTGTGAATTTTTTTTGCCCTTAAATTTTTGTACATAAGATATCAAGGTTCGCTTATAGAATTTACATTTCTTTTGAGCTTTTTACTATATATCTAAATAAAGAACTCTTCTCCCACTCTGATAAAATTACTAATCTTTTATTTTGAGTCATTAAAGTTAAAGATAATGCCATATTGTCTGCTGGTAGCCTCACTTTTGAGCAGGATATTTCCCAATCTCTAGGGCGCAGAATGTTTTACGTTTTCAGGAATTAACTAAAATTATATAAATTTACAAAACGCGCTGATAGATATGAACAAACTTTTCTGTTTTTAGCTATGTCAATAGCAATGTAATTGAGTCACGTGCGCTCTCCCACTACATGACTGTACAGTGTACATATATAAGGGGACAATAAGCTGCTGTTATTAGTTTTTTTTGTTAGAAGGTATCAATAATATTTTTTACAATAAAGAACGATTATGATATTTTGATAGGATATTTATACGGAAAAAGTATACCTATACTTACCTAGAACCTACCATTCTCTTTAAGTAATTAAACTCATTAAATATATCTAATGATTAATAAAACAGAATTATACACTCAAAAATGCTGAATTTTAATACTAACACAAATATATTCTTGAAAAATGTTTATATATAAACAAGTAAGTAAAACATTTGGGTATAATTAAGATTCATTCAATCTTATAGTTTGATTAAGGTATAGCATAATATACATAAAAAAATGCAAAATTTTATAATTAACAAAAAAAGTTTTTTTTTTTAAATTTTGATAACTCCAATATTAACTTAAATATTTTTCATTAAGTGCAAAAATCCTCGATTTTCAGTCATTTTTTGAAGATGGCGGCGAAAGCTCACAGCCGATTCATGAGAACTCGATGGATTGTCGTTTCTGGGCCCATTAGGAATATCTATACAAAAAATCAGCTTTATACCATTTTTGTCCCCTATCCGTCATTTTAGAATCCCTATTTATTACACTAATATTGATAATTTAGTTTTGTATTAATTGCGAGCACAGACTCGGGGCACCCCGATATTATTAGATAAAATATAATGATAATTTCTTATTTCGTAGACGTGAGCGCCCGTGATTCCTGCCCGGCAGTCGGATCTCAGCGTCTATGCCCATTCGCTCGCTGCTTGATAAAAATTCGTATTTCAATAAATATTTAACCTATCGACTTAATTCTTTTTTTAAAAACTTTTTCAATGCTTTGACTACATTTGACTCCATATATATGTATCGAAATTTTCAATAATTCACATAGACCACCGCATAGTGAAGTTTTCCATGCATATATTTGACGATTCTACTTTTATTAAATATTTTTTGAAAAATTTTGAACATTTTCGAAATTTTCAAATTACTACTGGAAGCGCTCAGGCTTTGAGTATACGTGTGCAAAAAATCAAAACCATAGCTTTTACAGTTGAATTAATACAGCGATAAATGTTTTAAAAAACGTAGTTTTTCGAATTGAAGCTCAGGGCCGGTTTCAAAGTTCGGTCCTACTAAAAAAAGTTGTAGATTCTCAATTTCTATGCCCTAAAATGTCCTTTACAATATGAGTTATACCTCGGTATCACTCAAACTCATAATTCACAATTGATTTTACTCCACTAAAAGGGAACATACAGCGCGCCGCCGGCACGGCAAGTCAGCGCTTTGTGTATTGTGACGTCACGGTGGACTTCAGTCGAGGCGAAGTATTCAAATAAGAAATTGAATAAGTTCGTGAGTTTTTCAGATATCGAGATATTTTTTTTTTGTTCGTTTGACTAATTATCTGAAAGACTACTAAATGAGATTGAATGTACATGATATTTCTAAAATAGGAAACTTCCTAACCCTAACCCTAAAAAAACGCCCTCAAAACAAAAAAAGTTGTCTGTCCGGCATACTAGACCAGTGTATCCTTTGGGGTGAAAACGAGCCAATCTGACAATTCTGACTTCGGATTCGGTTTCAGTGGGTCCAAATACATAAGGGTACACTGGTCTAGTCCGGTGGACAGATCACTTTTTTTTTGTGGGGCTGTGTTATTATTACTCCTAAAATTGGCTATTTTCAACCTGCATTAACGTATTCAAAACGCCTTTACCCAAATAACCGCAGCTATAGGCGGCTGCAATTCAGAAGACATGTAGAGAACACTGGATTCAATCATAAATCATAAATCATAAAAAAAATTATAGGAGTGTAGCTTGCGGGAGTAGTGTGTAACAAAAATTATAAGTTTCATTTTAATCAAAATTTACGGCTGAAACCACTCACTCGCTAAAAGGCTCTAATTCGGACACCAAATAACAAATAAAGTCAACTAGCTGTCTAAAATAAGGCTCATGCCTTGTGCTATGCCAGATATGGGCGATTCGTTCAATTGAAGACAAGGAATCCTAAAATTCACAGTTGTGTAAACGCTGAAGATTCACTGTACAACTTTAAACTTGGACATGTGTTTCCTTCTCGAGCTGTAGAATGCAAATGGAGCAGGTATAGGGATCAAGGCCTTTTGTTCCTCCAAGAATAAGGTCCACCCTTATCAAAAAGCTTGTTTATTACTCATTTCTCGGAAATTTGGTTCATTTGAGTTTTGGCCAGAAATCCCTCAAAATGACTCACTGTGAAATAAAGTTAAATAATTATTATGTAAAATAAAATTAATAATGGTGATTTTAGGAGTGATTATTATCATTAGTATTTTAAAACATTTTTTTTTAATTTATTGTAATTTTCAAGGTATAGAATATATTCCAGTATCTTTTCAAAGCCTCCTCTACGGTCGTTTGTGTCATCTGAAATATCGCCGTTACCATCTAATCTGAATAATCATCGCTTTCGTCCAGTTTCAGGATCAGTATTATAAATGGGCATGTTGTCTGAAACTCGTGGAGAAATCTTTGACAGTTTTTTCATGGGAAGATTTCTTAAATATGTAATACGGATCTAAAAAATTCAAGAGCCTGCTTAGTAGATCTTAATTGGTAGAAATTCTGCTTTCCAAACTAAAATCCTTGGAAAGCCAATTTGAATACTTTTGAAAGAATCTTTGCATCTGCCGGATCTTGAAAAAGCTTGCTGCAGAACCAACGAGAGAACCAACTTGTAGGTTTTCTGGTTCAAATCGTTTCATGTTTCTCTTCTGCCTATCCATAACAATTAGCAAGGTAAGCCGTCAAATGATGCATCTTTTCAGAACAAAGTTTACCCGGTTTTTCTGACAAAATTTTAAAAAGCTCTTTTCTAGCAGGCACTCTAAACAAGAACTTTCAGTGATAATCACTATATAGGTGCGTTTTTTGTCCGGGAAATAGACTGTATTAAAAGTTCTCGCATAACTCGGCTTGTCGGTACAAATATTCTGTAATATTTTAAAATGGAAAAATGATGAAAAATAGCGGCTTACGATGTGTGAATTATAAGTATTTATTGTTCTAATAAATGAATACAAACTTATATATTATTTAAATACTCAAACTAGAAGTATATTTATAACATCTAAAACATTTATACTAAACTATGGTTACCTATCGCTATAGACCAGAGCCCGCCGACTACTAATTGTGTTTCATTTAGGGCATTCACACATTGTGTGTACGCCTAAAATGTGTGAACTGTTGTTAATTCAGGGTAGTAGAGCACAGAAATGTTCATTCGAGCCCCTTTTTTGGTACAGGGGCGTAGGGCAGGCGTAGGGCAGGCCTCCAAATGTGTAAGAAATATGACTTGTGAAAGTAAAAAAACAGCCACAAAAAGGTTTACGCATGAGGGTTGGAGGTATTTGTTAATTTACCCCCAAGAATCATAAATCCAGACTCCCATTAATTTTTTATGGTACAAGGAGGCGCTATGTTCGCCCAATTTTGAGAAAAAAGTCAGGTAAAAAAAATTAAAAGTTTTCGAATGACAATCAAAAACTTGTAGTCTAAGAGCCAGTGACATTTTTCAGTGATGATTAAGTTAAGGCCTATTTTTTGAGAGAATGTTGTGGAGGGCCTAACTAAGTGTCACTTTCCAAGGGGGTGGCAGAACGCCCCCAATGTGTAAAATAAACTTCATCTTTTTATTATTTAGTTAAGGCTGAATTTTTTTTCAGCACTCCTCTGATAGCCCACAATTATCGATCTAATATTGGCAGAACGATTGGCCGGTTCGTGGAGGGTGGCAGAACACCCCCAACATGTCGTGGGTGCAATGAACTTTTTATTATTTAGTTAAGCTTCATTTTTTAGTATGTTGTTGTGGCAAATATTTCAAGTGTAAATGTCAATTGGCAGAACAAAATGGCGGTTCTAACTACTTAGCAGAACGACTTGAATATTACGCATGCGCGCCCTGATTTCGTGCCCTCAGTCGCAGAATAATTTGCATAATGAGTACTTTAAATACAAACAATAATTTGTTCATTTATTTAGAATCGTTTTAGTAAACACAGACCTTCATTTACCTTTGGAGCTGATATTTTAATGCTCATTCTATGGAAATGCAACTTGAAAATTGCAATATATTTTTTTCCATTCAAGAATAACTTCGCAACTATGAGGAATACGAAAAATGTGTACTGTACTATACTGTTTTTTATAGGAAATTTAATTCTCTACAAAAAAGGTCTCTTGATATTTTTTCAGATCTCGCTTAATTTCTGCGATATAGTGAAAATAAAAAAAATTGCAAATATTTTTTACATTTAAACGCAAATATATTTTGCTATATACGAGAATATGACTTAAAGGCTTATTGTAGAAAATTTGATTTTCTAAAAAAAAGCCTATCTTAATTTTTTTACGTATCTCACTTAATTTTGAAGATAAAGTCAAAATAAAAAATTTTCTTTTCGGATTTCGGAAAAATATAATCAATATCGACTGAGAACCCCAAATTGTGATATATATTATTGTAATTGTATTGTTATAATAACTAAAAAATGCAATGGACCCGTTTAGTAGTGACGTCAAATATTAGGCAACCAACAATACAAGTGGGATAACGAAATTTACAGTTATTATCTTCGTTGTACCTTGCTATTAAGGATGACAAAAATTGCCGTTAACAACTTTGTGTTATTACTCTATTATATGATATATTTCAATTCAATTCATAGGCCATATACCTAAGATACCTTAGATTAGTTCTACATGTAATTTACTCAATTAAATTAATACGTGTTTTTACCAAATAAAATTAGAGGCCCTGATGAACGGCCATATTTTTCGCCCTTAAATGTATAGTACATAAGGCTCAAAATCTTTAGTAACACACACTTGTATTGTTGATTGCCTAGAATCTGACGTCACACTAAACGGGTCCATTTCCAAGAAAAAAATTACACAAAATTTTTAAAATAATCGTAATTATTAAAGTTCGATTCAAGACAGGAAATACATGAAATAAATAAAGTATATTATTTCAAGAAACATCGAAATTAATGATCGCAATGCTAAAAAAATTTGAAAAAATCGTGATGCATGAATTAAAAGAATATTTCTAATTCATTTTTTATAGAGAATTTATTTTTACAATATTTTATTTATTAGTCGTATTCTCGTATATAGCATAGTTCAAAAGATATTTGCGTTTAAATGTAAAAAATATTTGCAAATTCTTTTTATTTTTCAATATATCGCAGAAACTAAGCGAGATCCGAAAAAATGTCAAGAGACCTTTTTTGTAGAGAATTGAAGTATTAGTATGGAAAAAAATATTTTGCAATTTTCAAGTTGCATTTCCATCGAGTGAGCATTAAAATATCATCTCCAAAGGTAAATGAAGGTCTGCGTTTACTAAGAAGGTTCTAAATAAATGAACAAAATTATTGTTTATGTTTAAAGTATTCAGTATGCAAATTATTCAAAAAATAGGCCTTAACTAAATTATCACTGAAAAATGTCACGGGCTCTCCGTCTATTGGTAAGTATGAACCTTCTGAGTATGAAAATACATTCGCTATCTTAAAAAAGTGGGGCGAAGGTTTTACCTTTCACGATAATTAACGTCGTATAGGAGCTTCCCATCGCATATACTGGTTACCTGTGTAATTCGATGAATACCATAAATTTACAGCTGGCAATCAAAATTACGCCGGTAAACAGTACCACTTTTCAAAGATGGCGAATGTATTTTCGCACTCAGGACGACTATACTTACTAAGTACCTGATTGCCAGTTGTAAATTTATGGTATTCATCGAATTACGGGTAACCAGTATATGCGATGGGAAGTTTCGATGCGCCGTCAATTATCGTGAAAGGCAAGACTCAGGAGGTTCATACTTACCAAATTTCTGATTTTCAGCCGTAAATTTATGATATTCATCGAATTACACTGTTAGAAGTGATTTTGTTATGTTTAGGTAAACGTGGACTATAATTAATGTTCGCTACTTCTGGTTTTTTCCCTTTTATTATCCTTGTAACACATTCACAAAATAAAAACTTTCCTTACTATCTACAGTTTGTAACATACATTTTAGAATATGCAAATGTGCTTTGACGCTCAACAATTTTTCTACTGACTGGATTGATGTTCTCTCTTCCCTTCAACTCGCGCACATGCGCACACAACTCCAGACGCGGGATTATCTTGTAATTTCAAATAAATTGATTTAACATACACAAGTATACAGGATATGCGTTAGGAAATTCTGATACGCCATCAATTATCGTAAATGGCAAGGCTGTCGTACCAGTTTTCAGAGGAGGCGAATATATTTTCAAACTCACTAGGTACATACTTACCAAGTCCCTGATTGCCATTCATAAACTTATAATTTTTTTCAAAACTGGGCGAACGTAGTGCCTCCTTGTACCACCCAAAATGAATAGGAGTCTGGATTCATGATTTTTGGGGGTAAATAAAGAAATCTCTCCAACCTCCATGCGTAAACGTATGACTTTTTTGTGGTTGTTTTTTTACTTTTACAATTCATATTTCTTACATATTTGGTGGCCTGCCCTACGCCCCTGTACCAAAAAAAAGGGCTGGCATGAATATTTCTGTGCTCTACTACCCCAAATTAACAACAATTCACATATTTTGGGCGTAAACTTATAACACACATTTAGTGTCGCGGGCTCCTGGTCTACTAGAATAACACCAGAAACAATATTTTATTTAACATAGGCATAGACACATTAAACAATTTAATTAAAAAAAAAAAAACACCAAAACTTACAAGTAGTTACAAAATACTAAATTGTATTTTTCAATATTTACGCTTCATTTTAGGACAGAAAATTGAAGTTTTGTGGGGATTTTTTGGTTCTGCCTCACGAAAGTTAAGAAATTGAGAAAATAGATCCTGCAGACAAAACAAAATGTAACGGCGTTAAAATAAAATGGTAGTCTTGTATTACACTGAAAGCAATTAATTACCCTAAAGATCCTCTGGTAAAAATTTGAAGTAAAAAACACAATTAATTAATAAAAGCACGCTCGCCACTTGAACTTTGTCAACAAACTGAGGTACAAGTTAACTTTGACAAACATTTATGTTTAAGCAGCCATATCATCACTTGGAACACAAAGGTTCATACTCTAGGGAAGTTTACTTTATCTCTTTCTTAACATGCCTATAAAATACGAAAGTCATTTAATGCGCTTGTAAAATTTGAATTTTGGCCGATTTTTTAATTTTCGTGCGGGGGCTTCACCTTAGAACAGGAGCACCGGATAGCTATTAGAAAGATACACCCTCATGCTTAAAGGGGCCTTTGTCCTTTAGCGCATGAAAATTCTTATACGGATATTTGCACAAGGGTAGCTCGAAAGTGCACCTAGACTCTTATCGGGTTGTATGCCGTCAATCCGTTTTAGAGCCTCATACAGCTCATATAAAGCTGTAACAAGCTATTACCAAATGCCTAGTTCTGTGAATGATACCATCACATATTTCGAACTTTTAAGCGAACAAAAATCTAAGTGAATGTTGCCGTTAGTCCCAAGTCAAATAGTTATAATATAAACTTCTAAGAAATTGTGAATCTTTTTGTGCTAGTCGATTGATAGTGTTATTCTCTATTGCATGCAGTTGTGATAACTTTTTTTGAGGGAGGAGTATGTCCTTGCCGTGTTTAGTAGGCAGATACCAATAAATCATTTATTAACTGGATAAGCTCTTTGCCACTATTTATTATATACATTTTTGAACTTTATTTACCATAAATGGTATTACTGAACTCTTCAATTTTCTTGATTGAATGATTAACTGTAAGTTTAATCCCTCAGGAGTTTTCGTGTGTTAGTTCGGCAACTGAATGTAAAGGGATTCTTATTAGATCCTCAAGTCTGTTATTCAGGATATCGATCAGAACACGAAAATTAATGAGAGAAATTCTAAAAAATAGGGGGCGAGCGTAGAGGCGACTTCAATGTGAATATCAGTCGATATTCCGTTGAAGCAACGTCGAGAGCGGTTAGTACTTGGATGGGCGACCCACCTATCTTGGAAAATACAGCGTTCTCGCCCCACCTTCTAGAGGCTTGTATATCAGTGTATACTCGGAAGTTACGTAATTTCAGACGAGGATTACGTAGTGGATATACCATCCTTCGGAGGGGATGTAAAGCAGGCGGTCCCTTGTCTATTAAATGTTAGGCAAGTAAGAGATCCCTACTCTTCTTAAGGGAAGAGGTTCGGCAAAATTTCCAGGTTGGGGGTAGCTCGTCTCCTGGCGTTAATGATAGGCCCTGGTAGCGGAAATAGGCCGACGTTAAATAGTTAAAAAAAATTCTAAAAAGTAATTAAGAAATTAAGAAGTGATTAGAGTTATAAGCGGTGTTTAGATATAGGACAAATGCATCATCAGAAGGCGGATTAAAGAGTAAGCAATCCAAGATAGATATAACATTTACCTTATCTCGTCTATTACAGGACTCCGTTTCTTGGTGTCTCACAGAAACTTAACGAAACCCCACTGAGATTAGATACGCCATGATACGTTGGAAAAGGAGCGAATTGGTGCTTGTAATAAAAAAAACTAAATTTAGTCATGTCCCTCAGATGAATGGAAGTAAGTTCAACTACATCCTTACTGCTTCGCGTAGAAAATGAAGTGTTTTCCAAAGCTCCCTCCATGTCAAGAAATTTTCTTATCAAGTTAGATAAGAACATATAACTATACTATGTGTATTTTATTGATGGGCACATTTGGTTCTTGATGAGCCACTGAGTGCACTATTACAAATTATGAATAGTAATAATGAATATTTACCATTAAATATTTACTTTGATGGAAATAATTTTATTAAACTCGTAGGATATTACCTTATTACACATTTTAAGTAAGTGATGCTTGGAGAGATTGGTGCGAAGATATACGTCTCTGCAAATATGTTGACGAGGGCTTGTTACAGCTTATATCGCTTAATTCGTTCTATTGTCTTAGACATAGCATAATTAGTAAGATTCCTTCCGTAAAAATTCAACACCAGTATCATAAAAACAACAATAATCCTTTATACTGGAGAAAATACCACAATAGGCTGAAGAATGATAATAAACAAACAAATAATTACCTTTCTTGTATTCGATGTTGGTTACAGTCCACAGCTTTCCTTGAATATAAATAGGCTACCTAAGTGTCAGTCCTTCTCCCTATTAGGACATTTTATTTCCCTTCCAGCATCATTAAGAAAGGATAATAAAGATATAGTAAAACAACATCGTGCTTCTTTACAAGAATTACCACAAAACTACAAAGTGTCTCAGAATGCAATTTACTTTTTAAAGGATAACTTTTTTACCAAAATTAGGGAAGGAGCCTATCCGCCTCAGACAGCGAAAAGATGCTCATTTGTCAGTACGCATGGTTAAAACTATTGGTAACCCAATTAACAAAGAGCATTTCGGCTGTCAATATTAAATCGCTAGGAGAAAGATGGTCAATTAGAACTCCTAAATGTCGAAATGCATCTGCTCTGGACTTTCAAAATCGTATGTACACCACATTTCGAAGAGCAGTTTAGGTTTCCACCGGCATATATTCAGCTTGTCCAAGCACTTCAAGCTGTAAATTCGACCGACCAGAGCGTGACTCTGTCGCGTGTCACTATCGTGTAACGGGTTCTATTTCCAGCTCAGACACCGTTAATATCTAGTTTAACAAATGTGTAAACTCCTCTTGGGAAGATTTGGATTTGGATATACTAAAAATGGTAAAATTCCTGGCCCGAAAATGATATAAGGAATTTCCTTAATTTTTTTGCAATATGCTTTATATTATAAAATACGTGCATCAAAATCTGTATTGTCGCATTACCTGTGAAAAAACATTTTGAAATTCATTACATCGTTTCCGGGCTGTGATTTAAAAGCTACACTTACTGTACTATGGAGGCTGTTTAATATCTACGGCGTGTTTATCGGGTGTGGTTAAGGAAAGAGAATAAATTATTGTGAAGCAATGATTGAAAATTTCGATGACTTAAATAAAATCATTTTTATAGATGATTATCACTTTCATCTCGAGGAATGATACATTATCGCATACAGATCACCAAAATGACCCTAAAAACAAGCACAAGAGACAACAGGTTACAGTTTGGCCTGCATAATCGTTGTATGATTTTTGAAGAAAAAAAAGGGGGGGGGATTCATGTTAATCATGAATATTGAGCAGTCCTCAACGATGTGATGTGCTTCGTAACATAGACTTAAAAAATTTTCTATTTACGACGCTAAAAAATGTGAGCTGTTGGTGTGCATATTGCCAGTTACTATTACGTATTCACATACTCTAAATTGTAAAGACATTTCTCTTTTCCTTTCTAATTGCAACATATCCTCAAAAACCGCTGCCCAAAGAATCACTACTTCTACATCTAGATTTTCTATTCAAGTCTCACAAAGACAAAAATTAATTTATGGAACTTTAATAATATAATATTTTAACAATTAATTATTTTTTATTTATTTGCTTTGATCATGATTAGAGAATATTATTTAGGTATTATGCAAATCACAAAGTGTGTAAGTTGTGATTTGCATAATACCTAAATAATATTTTCTAATAATATTTTAAATCATCTGCGCCAAAGACCCACAAAACGATATGTCACATGTAGTGAAAGTGAGGGTGGATGAAGCAAAAAAAAATGGAGGCCTTTGCTACCTGAACACACTCTAAATCACTACGTATTTTATTTTTTTCATCCTTTTTAATAATGGGTGGTAATGGGGGTAACTAATGCCAAAACATTTTTTGAGACCTTGACTTCTCTTATATATACTAAATACCAATTTTACGGACTCTTACTTGCTCGATTTACCCCAATTTACCCCCAAACTCTTCAACGAAATAAGATAAAAATATAAACTATTTTAAAATACATACGTGTGCCAAATTTCAAGTCAATATCTTGGACGGTTACAGAGAAATTGTGCGCACAAAAAAGTTACAGACAAACCGACAGACAGATTTTTTTTACTGAAACTTAAAATCTCCATCTTTCATGACAATCTAAACTTACTTGAACAATAAAAATTTTCATTTTTTTTGCGTTACTATACTTCCACTGAATGTGGAAGTAGTAAGACTAAATAAAATACTCGAAGTAACACACTGTGCATCAAATTTACTCGAGAAAAGCCACTGCGCATCCATCCTACTCGTGGTAAACTACTGCGTATCCATTATACTCGGGGAAACCTACTGCGCATCCATCCTATTTGAGGTAATCCACTGCGCATCTATTTGATTCGAGGAAACCCACTGCGCATCCATACTACTCGAGGTAACCTACTGCGCATCGATGGTACTCGAGGAAAGCAACTGCACTTCCATATTACCCGGCGAAACCTACTGCGCATCCGTACTACTCGAGGTAACCTACTTATTATACAATCAAGAAAATAATAGAAGATCTACAAACACCGTACAGGTATCTTAATTTGAAATCGTAGAAGCTAGACACACACGCGACGATGCGTCTCTGACGCTATCTCCTTATCTGTCCTTGAAACATTAGTGTCAATTTAGCAACCTGATAAAATAATCTTGAAAGACAGACACGCTGATGTTCGTTTGTTCATAAGACTCGAATTACAATGCCACCTTTAGGGTGTTTATAAATCTTAAACACCCTAGATTTTCTATCCAAGTCGCTCACAACGAAAAAAACTTTGATACTATATTTGCAAAAAAATTTCTTGAGACATACTAAACACCAATTTTACGGACTTTTATTGCTTGATTTACCTATTTACCCTTATTTACCCCAATTTATTCCCCAACCCTTCAACGAAATAAGATCAAAATATAATTTAGTTCCAGATCTCATTCAAATACATACGTGTACCAAATTTCAAGTCAATGTCTTAAACAGTTCCAGAGTGAACGTGCGCACAAAAAAAAGTTACAGACAGACAGAATTTTTTTAAATCTTAACATCTCGACGTTTCATGACATTCTAAGCCTATGTGAGC
This sequence comes from Rutpela maculata, assembly GCA_936432065.2. Classification (NCBI taxonomy): domain Eukaryota; kingdom Metazoa; phylum Arthropoda; class Insecta; order Coleoptera; family Cerambycidae; genus Rutpela; species Rutpela maculata. Next base: position 144,204,399 of record OW386287.2, on the reverse strand, counting down.
AATACAAATTTTCAAAAATTTTTTTGCGCTACTATACTTCCACTGGATGTGAAGTAATTGGCAGCGAAATGCTACGCAGAGCGTACATTTCGGTTGTGTAGACTATATTAGGAGTTTCAATTTAATCGTAACTTAGACCCAACCAAAAATAGAATGTTTAGGTTATTTTTTAGATCAAACTAATTAAAATGACATTAATTTTACTATAGAAATAGAAAATTGTAATGAATTACCTTTCTTAGTTTAAAAAAAAAGGTAGATAAGATATAGGAAGTCAGTGTTTTTAGAGAACAAACACATGCAAACGGATATTTATTTTAACCTCCTCACAATAAAATTGTGGGAGGTTACTACAATTAGTCCAAAATCGAAAATTGAGATAACATCAAATCTTTACGTTTTAAGGTCCCAGGAAACCAAAAAAGTGGTTTTTAAAAAATGTCTGTGCGTATGTATGTGTGTGTGTATGTATGTTAGCACGATAGCGGCGAAGCTACTAAACGGATTTGAATGAAACTTTGCATGAGGGTTTCTTTAGTGCTTCAGAAGATCTGAAAAGGTTTTGGTTGAGATCGGTTTACGTTTAGTGCCGTTTTGGCATAACAAGTTGTTTATTTTATGATTACTCACAGTCTGTAATCGAACCATTGGAAAGCAGTAAAAATTCTAATTTCAACGATATATCACACTTGTACCCTTTCGATTTGGTTTCCGTTAAAAAAATTAAAAAGAATTCATTATATGTGCATCCAAAAAATATTATTGTTAGGGGAAAATGCATTTTGCCATCTGTCAAAAATATTTAGGCTGGAACCTTTGTGAATGTTGATTTATAGGTTATGGTACGTGACGCCATGTCAAAAATACATATTTCTTAAGATTTAAGAATATTACGTAGCTATTATTAAAATTTCTGCCTGGTTCCCTTATTTTCAACTAAAATCTAGTACAGTGTAATGTTTATGAAGTTCTAATTACTTTGTCCTAATAAAATAGGACTGTTTTTGTAGGTTGGAAATCTAACCTGTAACTAGCAGTTTATTTTTATTAATCAACAATATAAAAAAATTATTTGCGTGAATTTTTAAATATTTGTTTGGAGCCACTGTGGCTCCAAGCTAAAAATGGTTATACAAACATTAAAAATGAGAATAAACTTGAAAAACTTAATCATGATGCAGATGCCTTATAGATCACTTTCGGTTGACGTCACGTCACGCTGTCGGCGTGGAAGATACGAAACTAATTATTTTGTTTTCTAGAGATGGGTACAAGCTGTTATTTTTAATAAGAGGTTTAAACTGCTTCTGCTGTTTTGAAATATGAGTTTAAAAATAACAGATCGCCGAGAAGTACTGGCATTCGGATATCGCAGTGCGCAGTTTGTAGTATGCAAACGTGAATTTGACGCAGCTGTCTGAAGGGTGTACAATCGACGTTAACCGAAAATAGGTTCTTGGTATCTTGGCTACTGCTATCTGTTATTTTCGAACAGAAATCACAGTCTGTATGTGCTATTTACAAATAACAGTTATAAAATAATAGGTTGTTAAATAGCAACTCATCTCTAATTAATTGTTTTCATTTTCATTGCCTGTTATTGGATGAGATTTCGTGTGCCCTCTAGACAGCTGCGTCAAAGTCACGTGACCGAAAATGATCGATTGGTTATGTCCCTAAATATATTTCATAACCTAAAAATCAACATTCGTAAAAGTTACCAACCCAAATATTTTTGACAGTGTCAAAACTTATTTTAGTTGTTTTTTTAAAGGTAATAATTGTTTATAGCCGTGTTCGGATATTAAGTCTGATTGATGCAACGCGTCACAATCGTTCATTTAATGCAAATCGCGCTAACCGAGCTAAATCTGAAACGTTCGAATATTACAAAATGAAGGCCTCCGACGAAGCTCGACTTGCTCGGACCTTTTTGATCGAGCAGGAAGATTTTAATTTGACGCATGCGTAGTCTGCTTGAATTGTCCATAATGTTATTGACTTGTTGAGGTTAGAGCGGCAGGCTTATAATAATGCTCAACTTAATCTCTCGAAATGCCAAAATACTGTTTTAAAGATTATTTTTAAAAAAGAACGTAGATATTCTACAACACTACTTTATAAGCATACAGAAACTTTAAATATTAAATCACTATATGTTCACTCTTGTCTGAATTATTTATTTAAAATCAAACATTTATTTCCAACAGTTTTCCACAACTATGGGACTAGGTCAATATCAAACGAAATATTAACAATTCCTTTTTTCACAAAAACTCATAATCAAAGACATATTGCTTACTTTGCTCCGAAATTTTTCAATGCTTTACCTTCAAAAATTAAATTAATAGTCAATAAACCTCACAAGTTTAAAACCGAAACAAAAAGTTATATTATGAAAAATTATGACGATTTTTGCAAAATACTGAATGAACGTGTAATGTGAAACTTAATAATTAAATATTTTCCCTCTCCATATGTAACGTAGATATAGTGTGTCATTCTCACGTCTTCATTGCTCTCTGTAGCATGGTGGCTTGCCTCTGTACTCTCTCTTATCTTATTTTATTTCTCTAGCGTTGTGATAGATCTTTGAAAAGGGGTGGTCACAACACAGACCAGGTGTATTCTTTAATACAACAAGGTCTAGCGTGGCATCCCTTATCAATATTCTACATAGGTAAAATTCATTTTTTACTATGTTATAAACTTATTAGTACCGGAACTTTTCAAAATAAATGATTTGATTTGATTTGATTTGGCTAAATTCTGTGTTATAATTTTTGTTCGCTATCCAATATTCTACAAAATCTTCGAAAATTTATCTGTTAATACCCTTATAATATCCGGTAATTGATTAACATGCAACATAAACAAACACGAGAGGTTATGTTTTAAGAGATTGCTTGTAGTCCACTTCAGTTCGTTCGATATTTGTTCATGAAATAAATGGCTTCAAAGTCACGTGTAATTTATCTGTTTGCTCAGTGCTCCGATTTCAGATGTAATATCCAAACACAGCTGATAAAGTTCCACCGTCTGGGGAGGTTCCACCCGCTTCCAGTAGCTGCCGATTATTTTTTTAATTCAAATCAACATAATGGCGTTAGGAAAAATGTTGTAAAATGTTTATATGATAGTTCTAAAATAATTTCTTCAAATAACTACGCTTTCTCTTCTGTATGAACAGTTTTTCAAATCGGCACAATATTAGATCTATTTTACCGAAAACTAAGCCAGTAAATAATGCTGAAACTTCGAAGAATGGTATTTATAGCCTTCTGTGTGAGTGTGATAAACATTATGTAGGTGAGTCATCTAAAGTTTTAACGTAAGGCATCATGAATACATATAAATTATGCCAGAAGGGGCAAATTCGAAAATTAAAAAGTTTCTGAATACGAGTGGGACAACAATCCAGTGTGCAAAAAATACAAGTCGGAGGTCAAAATTCTGAAACTCTCCATACCCTCTTGGAATATCTAGAGACTACTGGGAAAAATCTTGGAAAAATTTAATCTGTACTCGGAGATGAGATATAAGGAGTCAAAAAAAAAACAATGTAGAAAAATTTCGAAACTTACAATATAAACTAAATAAATCTCTCGATAAATCTCGAACACTTTGGAAAAAATAGTGGAAAAATTTAATCTGTACCCGGGGGCGAGATATAAAGGTTGAAAAAAAAGCAATGTAGAATAATTTCGAAACTTATAATATAAACTAAATAGATTTCGAACACTTTGGGAAAAATAGTGGAAAAATTTAATCTGTACTCGGGGGGTGAGATGTAGGGATCGAAAAAAAAATGTTGAAAAATTTTGAAATATAATATAAACTAAATAACTTCGAACAATTTCGCAGCTGAAGTTTCCACTGGAACTAGTGCCAGTAGCGAGGGCATGGTAAAAAAACCGCTGCCCAAGGAATCACTACTTCCACATCCAGATTTTCTATCTAAGTCACTCACAACGAAAAAATTTTGTATGTGGAAATAATTGTTTATGGAACATTAATAATATAATATTTGAAATCCTCTACCCCAAAAACCCATAAAATGATACGCCACATCGGTAGCGGGGTGGGGGTGGTGATAGGGGGTGGTAGTTGGGGTGGATGAAGTAAAAAACATTTTGAGGTTTCTGGTTCTTGTACACACCCTAATTCACAATTTTTTTTCGTCCCCTTTAATAATGGGGTGGGGGTGGTAATGGGGGTGGCTAATGCCAAAATTTTTTTTGAGACCTTAGCTTCTCTTGTATATACTAAATACCAATTTTATGGACTCTTACCTGCTTGATTTACCTATTTTCCCCAAATTTACGCCCCAACCCTTCGACGGAACAAGATGAGAATAAAATCTAGTTCTAGATCTCGTTAAAGTACATACGTGTACCAAATTTCAAGTCAATATCTCAAACGGTTCCAGAGTAAACGTGCGCACAAAAAAAGTTACAGACAGACAGACCGACAGACAGAAATTTTTTTTTCTCTCAAACTTAAAATCTCGTGACATTCTAAGCCTATTTGAACAAAAAAAAATTTTTTAAATTTTTTTGTCGTTACTATACTTCCTTTTTGTAGCCACGATGAGTATTTATTTAAGAAATTAGTTTTACTTCTACCACTCTTAGTCCATCTGTGACTAATTTCATTGCACATCAGATAAAGCTTTTGCTTTTCAATCAGCCTCTGGATAATTTTCGGCTCCAATAACATAACAAACTTGGATGTAAACGTGTTTGAGTTTATCAGCAGCAAACCCAATTGTGTCATGCCAAGAATCAAAAATTTTCTGCCGATTTAATTTAATTTCCCCCATAATCAATGAAGCCGATAAGATTTCCTGTAACGATAAACAAGATTATACAAGTTATTGGTATTATTCTTATTATTATGGTTTTACTCAAAAATAAATATTTAAAGCCTCTGATATTACATAATATATTATATATAAAAATAGTTAGAATATTATTAGTAATCGTGTAAAGATGTTTCAATTGTTAGACCGCTGTGCGAGCGAGTTTATCGCGCCTGACGATCCATGCAGTCGCATGAATAAATTGCAATTACATGCAGAGGCGCAAGTAGGCGCAGCTTACCATTACGCAGGCAGACAGTAGACACTTCAACAGCTGTCACGGTGAAAAATCATGGCACCCAGACGCACCTGGCATTTTGTAAGTCTAAGCAAAGTGGAACTTTGCCTATTACACTTATCTTTTTACACTATTATAAACAATGTTCTTAAACTAAATAATTTTGTAAACAAATTTAACAGTCTATGTAGTATTCTTCACTATATACACGTGTCTTATACACAAAACAATATTCTACATTGTTTTTTTTTCGCCCCTTATATCTCACCCCCGAGTACAGATTAAATTTTTCCAAGATTATTGCCAGTAGTCTCTAGATATTCCAAGAAGGTTTGGAGAGTTTCAGGAATTTTGACCTCCGACTTGTATTTTTTGCACAGTGTGCGTTCATGGGATTCTAGAAAAATTCTGGAAAAGTAAGACACGGAATTAGAAGAAAACATTAAGAAATCTGCTATTATTTTGTTAAATGAGGATAAATGTGTGTCAAATTATTCCATTGAATTTTCTACTAGCTGGTTGCCGATTCTCCGAGACGAGTTATGTAATTAAGTGAGTATGGAAATAAATACATACAACAACAAATTGCTATGTCAAAGTTTTGAGAACGGTAATAGAATAAATTTTTTTCAATGTCAGCAGCTATTAATTTGATTTTTAATTATAGAATAATCATCGAACCATTTTGTTTAATTTATATATTTTTAGATATCAGACATTTTGAGTACTCAGAAGTATTAAAAACTAACTTCGGTCTGATCCATTTGACGCAGAGGTTTATTTAATTAAATTTTTTAATATTTTCTGAAATGGAACAATGCCCAGAGTAAGAATTACGAATATGCAGAAAATCACGGAAAAATACTCACAACACACGATTAGACTAAACAGATTAACAGGACCCCCTAGCAACACGTGCTCAGCGTGGAGATATTGCTGCTTGCTGCTGAGACCTTATCTGTCCAACAAGCAAAATTTAAACGTTATGCAACTATTTTGTTTTATTGCAATTTTATAAATGTAATAAAATAGCAATAGAACAAAATTGTTGTAGAAATGACAATTGTAACATGCCTGTTACAATTTTTGCCATAGACAAAAATCTTATTTCATTTTTAATCATATTTTGAGTATCACTTTGTATGTTACAAAAATTTTACCATTCATTTAATTATAAGTATTAATGCTAAACACTTCACAGAACCTCTAATACACCTATAGATATTGAATTATTTAACTAATTATTCAATTCAACGTCACCTTTAGATATTTTATTGTACTATTAAGAAACAAGAGTTATCATTGATTTCTGTAAAGACTTACACATGCTCAAGGCCAAACATAATAGTGTCCATTATTAATCTTTATTCAAAATATTAATAATGCTACCGAAACCCAGAGGGCGGTAGAGCGCACCTGATACCATAAATTTCATCTTATGAGTTGAAATCGAATAGTAATTAATTTTACGGTTCTGCACTGCCAGTGAAAGTTATACAACTCGAATTGCGATATCTTCAAGACACAGTCTACTTCTTAAATATCGTCTACACAGGCCTGCGACCAAAAAACTTATTTGAAACTAATAGGTGATCTTATAGATTTTTGGGTGCTGAATCCGGGAAAAATAATGAAAAAATTCCATTACCCTCAGTTTTCTTGCAAATTTCATTTTTTCTGGGTGTCGGTATGAATTAAGGTCATGGAAAAGAGACATCGGGTAGATGGAACGTCAGTATGATGGGAGACTACTGCTGGTCACGTCATCGAGAAAATCCAGGTGTTACTCACAAGAGGAAAAGTAACAATCGGAGCTTTTCCATGAAGAGAAAGAGGAAGTACAGGGCCATCAATGTCGATTAAATTAACTGAAAATACATTAACAGTGTCTTTCGTTGTAAATAAACTTAATTTGGATTAATAAACCCTTTTTTAAATCTTTTAAAACATCTCTACATTCCAAAATAGCCATATTCATACCTATTAGGTACAAAATATTGGGTCGAGTTGCGGAAAAATGGTGGGTGATGGAGAAAAACTGATGTCATTTTCGGATTCAGCAGCCTTCAAAACTGTTAGATCACCCTAAATAATAAAAAAAGTTTTCATAAAATTTTTTTTTTCATGCCTGTGCTATTATACTGTTCATCACTAACCTTTGAGGTAAATTAGTTTTATTATTATTCTTTTGTTATATATGGACACCTTCTGTGCTACATATTTTTATTGAATTGACCATGTGAGTATTTGTAAAATCTAATTTTTGATTTCCTTCTTTCCTTTGATGACGCTATAGTTCTGGCAGCTAAAATAATAACAAACTAAAATAATATCAAAGTAAAAAGGTAAAAAGTCTATTTAGTATTTGGATGCTAAGATTTTTAAGACTAGGATTTTGCGGAGTGAGAGGGAAATATGCGTTTATTTTCAATTTATTGTAAATATTTAAAAAACTACACATAGTATAATCTTAAAACTGCTTTAGACACTTGCTATTGTTCTACCGAATACAACTATATATATTTTTTATTATAAATTTCTATTATATTTAAATATCGTAGTTTGTCAATAAAAATAGTCCCTAATTTCATTATTAAAGTATGGTATAGCGTTATCGCTATAAATAAAAATTAAAATGGAAGTAAATATACTTATATTGTTTTTAATACATGTTCATATTTTTATGTGATTTGAGTATTTTTAGTATATTGATATTATATTTTTATATCGAATGTTTTTTATTTTTCCTAGCGACTCCATGGAAACTTTTCCATTATGGATCGAGTTTTCCTTTTTGTTTCTTAGCGACTCCATGGAAACTTCTCGCTTTTGGAACTTCTCGATTTCCAGTGAGTGAGTCGCTATAGTCGCTATATACACCCCCTCGTTAAAAAAGAAAATAGTCAATCAATCAACGTGTCGATTGCAAAACGTACTTTTTTAATCGGGGTAGGCAAAGTGTCACATCTGTCAACTAATACAAAAGCCGGTTTAACCCTATCAATATTGACAGTTATGACTTTGTCTCCTTTCTTAAAGGTAAATAACTTATCTGAACGAGATAAAACTTTAAACGGTCCTTCATATAAAGGAGTAAATGAACGTTTTAAACGTTCAATGCGAACGAAAATAAAATCGCAAGAGGCAAGATCTGAACTAACAAAAGTTTTGTAATTGCCATGCGAAGTTGGAGGAACAAATTTTAAATTATTAAAATAAATGCGTAATTTGTCAATGAAATAAGGAATATCTGGGGAATTATACGATTCAACGAAAAATTCGCCAGGTAAACGAAGGGTTTGACCATATATGAGTTCAGCAGGTGAACATTGCAGATCTTCCTTGGGAGTTGTCCTAAATGCTAATAAAATGATGGGTAATTCATCTGTCCAATGTGATGTATTGGCTCTAGCTAACAAGGAAGTTTTAAGTGAGCGATGAAATCTTTCAATTAAAGAGTTGCCTTCTGGGTGATATGGAGTTGTACGTATTCTATGAAAACCTAAAAACTTTGCAAATTCATTAAATAATCTTGACTCGAATTGTACTCCTTGATCAGTCGTTACTGACAAGGGAACACCGAAACGACAAACAAAGTTTTGAAATAAAGTACGTGCAACTGTTTCTGCTGTGATGTCGCGAAGAGGGTATGCTTCCGGCCACCTAGTGAATCGTTCAATCACCGTAAGAATGTAAGAGTTACCTTTGGATGGAGGTAATGGTCCTACCAAATCTATGTGGATGTGGTCGAATCTGATTTTCGGAATGGTGAAGTTCCCGAGAGCGCTTCGCGTATGTCGACTGACTTTGACAGCTTGACAGTTAATGCACGATTTTGACCATAAATTGCAATCTGTGTTCATTTTCGGCCAAAAATAGTTATTTGAAATCAACAGTCTAGTGGCTTTAATACCAGGATGAGATAAGTTGTGAAAAATATCGAATATCGTTCGTCTGTAAACAAGAGGGACAAAAGGTCTGACTTTTGCACGAGAAACATCACACCAAATAAAATCATTTGAATCTGGAATTTGTATCTTTTTTAAAATGAAATTGGTTTTAGTTAGTGATGATTTATCTGACAATAAATAGTTGAGATTTGAATCTTTCTCCTGAGCTTCACTAAGCAACTTTAGGTCAAAGTTAACATTAAGGAAGGGAGAATTTTTAAGTTGAAGTGGTAAAATATCTTGTTTTAAGGAAGAAGTGTCGTAAATACGTGACAAGCTGTCAGCTATTACATTATGTTTTCCTTTAACATGTTGTATTTTACAAGAAAATTGAGCTATGTATTCTAAATGACGTATTTGACGAGGAGATCTTTCTGCTTTTGTGAATAAAGCGTTGATTAAAGGTTTGTGATCTGTAAAACAATTAAACTTGCGACCTTCAAGTATAAACTTAAAATGTTTAATTGCAGTATATAATGCTAAAAGTTCTTTGTCAAAAATCGAATAATTGGTTTGTGCTGTGGTTAATTTACGGGAAAAGAATGCTAAAGGAGCAAGAAATCCCTTATTATCTTTTTGCTCTAAAACTGCACCCATGGCAAGGTTAGAACAATCTACTGAGAGAGATAAGATAGTATCGTCATTATTGCAAGGATGAGCTAAAACTACTGCATTACTTATTGCGTCTTTGGCTTTCGAAAATCCGTCTAAACATTGATCAGGCCAACTATTTATCTTTGTAACTTTATCATGAGATAAACTGTTACAAAGAGAATATAGGGGAAGTAATATTTCAGCAAAATCAGGTATGAAACGATGATAAAAATTCACCATACCTATGAAACGTTGTAGTTGTTTGAGAGTTGTCGGTAAAGGGAAATTATTAATGACTTCGACTCTCTCAGTTGATGGTAAAATACCTGATGAAGAGATGTGATGACCTAAAAAGGTTAAATTGTCAACTCCCAAGATACATTTAGATGGTTTAATGTTAATTCCGTATGTGTCTAATCTCTTGAAAAGCTTTTCCAAATGTTCCAAATGTTGTACATCTGATTGACTTGCGATTAATATATCATCCAAATAGACGAAAACGAAAGGTAAATTGACAAGTACTTCATTCATAAAACGTTGGAAAGTTTGACCAGCATTGCGTAAACCAAAAGGCATGCGGGAAAATTCAAACAGTCCGAATGGAGTTGTTATAGCTGTCTTATAAACGTCATTTTCAGCGACAGGTATCTGATGGTACGCTCGCACTAAATCAATCTTGGAGAAAATAGTGCAGCCGTGCAACTGAGAGCTAAAGTCGTGGATATGAGGTAATGGATATCTGTCTGGAATGGTAATCGTATTTAGTTGTCGATAATCTCCACAAGGTCTCCAGTCATTCTTATCTTTTTTCGCCACTAGATGGAGTGGAGAGGAAACTTGAGAAGATGATGGTTTGCAGATACCTAATTCTACCATGTTATTAAATTCTGTTTGAGCTATTTTAAATTTAAGATTGTCTAATCTACGAGGTCGTGAAAAAGGTAAATGACCTTCAGTAACTATATGATGTACAATAGAATGTTTAATAGGTAAATTGTAATCTGGTGAACTAATTAGATTAGGAAATTGTAAAAGTAATTTGTTATATTTATCTGTCAAAGGAAATAATTTAAGTGAATCTAATCTATAATTGTCTAAAGGACTATTTTTAATAAAACAATTAACTGACAAATTAGTCTTGTTATCAATTATTCGAGCTCCTTTAAGATCAACAACTAAACCAAAATGAGACAAGAAATCTGCTCCGACTATCGGTATGTCAATGTCTGCTATATTGAAAACGAAAGGAAATAATCTACGTAAGTTTAGATTGACTTTTAACAATTTCTTACCGTATGTAAAAATGGTTGAACCGTTAGCCGCGGTTAATATCGTATCGAAATTCTTTTTTAAATCTGTGAAAGCATTGCGTGGCACCACAGATAAATCGGCACCAGTGTCAATTAGGAAGTTTAGGTTGTTAGATCTATCGTAAATAAAAAGTCGACGACGTTTGCTGTTAGAAATGTCAAAATCAGACGTCATAGAATTATCAAACTTCAGTCATCTTTGAGAATTATCAGATTTTTTACAATTCTTACTGAATTTGCACCATTCACCTCCACAACGATAGGCATTGGCACCATAAAGTTGATGGTAGTAACAAATAGTATTGTCTGTACGATCAAATTTATTGGAAACATTATTACGGCTGGGTGAACGATGGCGATTAGTGGTACGAGTTTGTGAATTGCTTCTACTTTTGCAATTGTTGCAGCATGAAGTAGAAGGTTGAGGCTCGAAGGATTGATTGGAAAGTCTGGATTCTAAAGAGTTTAATCGAGAATTAAAAATTTCTTGTTTTTGTAATACTTGATTAATTGAATCATGGAAAGTGATTGAAAAATTTTTGATAGTGGTAGTTAAATCTGATAACGGGGTTGACTCAGAGTCAAGAGGATTTTTGGAGTACGATGCAACCATTGAATTTTGACAGGACTCCCAGATCTGATCCGCAATATCTAGAATCTCTTTTGTGTCTGTTTTCCCTGAAGCTGTAATGGCAATATATACTGTTTGAGGTAAACGTATTTTCCATAGCTTTATCAATAAATCTTGACTAACCATGCTGAATCCTCCAACAATATTCAGCATGGATCTATAGAAATCTGAAGGTTTCAGATCGCCCATTTGGGAACCTGATAACAGATCATTCAGACGTTTTTCCTCACTCGATGATAAACGTGAAATTAAAACTTTCTTTAAATTTATATAGAGATCCGTTTCCGGGGGATTAGATATTATATCGTATATATTATCTATCACATCTAATGGCAAATTAGCTATAACCTGATCATACTTTTTCTTATCATTGACAATTTTTGCAACAGAAAACTGATTCAATCTGGGTAAACCAAATTTCTGGTTTTGATTTCCAGAATGGGGGTAATTTGACAGAGGTGACATAATGGGTTTGAGGAAAATCCTCGTCTGAAGGTTGTCTTTGCATAACTAATCGATTGTGATTGATTGATTGATTTACTACTCTCTTAGATAAAAAAGGAAATGTACTTTAACTCACTCACCGACAGATGAAAGTACTTGTAATATACAACTTCAGTTGATTGAATTAGGGAATTACCATAAATTATAGGAACATCTATTCAACTTTGGAACCTCTATTCAAAATTCATCGGGAAAATTCTTCTCTTCATAAAATGGTCAATTTATAACGGTAGTTGATATATCGAATCTCTTCTTGTATATATTTATCACGTTGGACATAAAATGATCACTTCTGGCATATATTTATGACGTTGGACATAAAATTTTCACTTCTGGCATATATTTATCACGTTGGACATAAAATTTTCACTTCTGGCATATATTTATCACGTTGGACATAAAATGATCACGTCGGGGTCACCAAATTTATAGCGTTATCGCTATAAATAAAATTAAAATGGAAGTAAATATACTTATATTGTTTTTAATACATGTTCATATTTTTATGTGATTTGAGTATTTTTAGTATATTGATATTATATTTTTATATCGAATGTTTTTTATTTTTCCTAGCGACTCCATGGAAACTTTTCCATTATGGATCGAGTTTTCCTTTTTGTTTCTTAGCGACTCCATGGAAACTTCTCGCTTTTGGAACTTCTCGATTTCCAGTGAGTGAGTCGCTATAGTCGCTATATATGGCATTTGACTATATACAAAATTAATGACAAAAACTATATATATGGTTGTATTCCTTAGAGCAATGGGAAGTATCTGAAATTATTTTAAAGATTTTGTCATTTATGTTTTTTTAAATATTTATAATAAACCGAAAATAAACGCATATTTCCCTCTCACTCTGCAAAATCCTAGTCTTAAATGTTTAATTTACATTTAATTGAGTAGAAGAACTTATACGAAGTTTGAAGTTTCTTAATTCAATTTGTCACACACAAATTAAAAATAAATTATTTGGAGTTCAGTCTACCCGAGAAATTTAATTATTGCAATAATTAAATTGTCAAGATTTCCATGATAAGAGTCAAATATATATTTTATTTTTTTGCATTCATTTTGTTGGATTCTCCCACACGAAGCACGTGTTAGAAGAAGATTGTTTCCAGTAGTAAAGAAGCCATTTAATTCATCACAATTCACTTTCGCTAAAAATTAAACTTATAGACTAAGCCGAACTATATTGACTATCAAGTGTAGGTGAATAATTACGGTTAACATCTTCACGCTATTAGAATCGATGCGACGCGGACCACCAGGTCCAACGACGCATTCCAGGATATGGTGAGAGTTCTGTGTCATGTTAAATTTATTATTGATTTATCAATAAACTACCTGGTGTTACATATTTTTTTATGCTGGTTATTTGGCCCTTGACTCGCATAAACAGTAGCCTTGTTCTATTGCTTATCTATTTATTTAATACTAAGATTATTAATTCATTCTTTTCAATGTTAAAACATTTTTAGTTTAAGTATTTTGACTACTACTTTATTGAGAAGTTTGACATTGGTATATTTTATAATAAGATTATTTTGCTCACAATATATATTTTTTTAACATAAATTTTTCTAAATTTTAAATAAATTAAAATTTTCATATTTTATTTAAACTTGACAAACTTAACCTTTCTAAATTTGCCTGTAGGAATTTTTTTCTGATAAAAGTTGGTCAAATAAAATTCATTTTTGACGCTACAGGTGGCGCCCCAAAATTAAACCTTTTTTCTAATGCCCTCCTTTTATCAGTGACCAGTTGCTTGATAGGAGTTAATTAACTGTGTTGTTGTGTACTTGCCCGTAAAAGAAATAAGCCAATGAGCCATCGTAAAGGTAAAGAAAACTCACGTTAACTCTCTAGAAGAAGCTAGTCGAGAGCCGGAGTCTTCTGGTTGTCCTTTTGTTTTTGGGACTTATCCCAAGGTAAGAGGGGAACCGGAGGGCCCCAAACAAGGCGCCCGCTCCACCCAACAACACCGGGAGGAGCTGGGACGTAACGCAATTATAAAACAAATTTGTTTATTGGGTGGTTTTCTATATTTTAGCATACATAAGACAAGTCTAACATATGGCGGACGCGCCGGGTATATGCTTATAGTAACCATTCTTACTGTTTTTGTATGCAGAATCAGCTCCTAGATGGACGAGAGTTATTTACCTAACAACATGTATAGCAGTTTTTCCTTTACTCTCGGTATACTAAGAGGGTTATTCGCTTTCTTGTAATGGTTAGTTAAAATACAAAAGCACTTCATTATTTCAACGTTTTAAATTTTAAGGTTTTATGCATAATCATACGCAAGACGGCAAGAAAGTCTCTGTTTGCTGAGATAAAATAGATAGGAAAGAAAAAGCCAAAGGTAAATTACAATTATAGCTTTAATTTCCCATGTTAATAAGCCAGGTAGGCACCTATTAATTTGAGTAAGGAGACGGCAGACTGTTTTTGTGACCTTTATTAATTCCCGCAACGTATTTAATCTGGAGACATAATTTTTTATTCATAACATTTTTCCATCTAAGAGCTCATCTTGTCTTAACTGTATATATTCTTTAACTATGAACTTAACAAGAGTAATAGAAGGCGCTTGCAAGAATTAAACAAGATGGAGCCAGGTGTCAAAATCTGCAGGAAAGATTTGGAAATTCTACAAAGGCAGTTTAATTTTTTTAATTTATTTTTGATGCTTTGTGAAAAGAAACTAGATATTTATTAGAGTGTTCTTATATTTGTTGGGTATTTTGCCACTGTAAAAACTTTGATGAAATAAACTCTGCCCTGCTAAGACAAGATGTCGTAACTGAAAAAAATTAATTTTTGAGATTTTAATTGCATTTGCACCGTACTAGTGATCCTCACCACTATACAAAATGTAGAAGTCGTATCTAAAGCAAAACTAGTGAATATACATAACGACTATGTATCGTACCTACAAAATAGACCAAGCTCAAAAGTCATATCCGATCATTACCAGATTTATTTGTCGTAACTTAACACATATAACAATGTTTTGTTATATGGTTACACTGATAAAAGGGACACATTTTTATTTGCCAAAAATGAAAATCATGAATTATGAAATGTAGATGGCATAACATAATTCAGAAATTGTTGATTTCTCTAAAATTACATTTTCTCAGATACGACTTCTTGTCATAGCAGGGCAGAACCTCTGCGCCAAAAGGATCCGACAATAAACAATATTTATTAGAGATGTACAATAGGAATTTGTTAGAATTAAATAAAAGGTTACAATTCACATTATGTAATAGATTATAAAAAATATTGAAGCAGCAATAATAAATTCAATAATCTGTAGGTATGAAGTTATATAATATAGGCATTGTAGGCTATTCAATGGTTATAGGAATGGAAGTATTCTATTTACTAAGGTGTTTGTCTAGAGAAATAAAAGGTAGATTTTTGCAATAATTAGAATCTGAAGCAACTGTTCAATGTCCATTATTTTGTCTCTCTAAAAATTATACAACCATTTATACGGGTTTTATTTTCTTTTAATATATTTTTCAACTTGTTTTTCAATAAAATCTTATAATTCAAACATAATTTAAACTAACTCTATTGTTTATTTCATAAATAACTTTGTGGTCAATAATAGTTGGAAATTACGTGAAATAGAACAGAACTTACATATAGACGTTCGTCTCCCCAATTTATATATTTTTCACATAAAGTATATCACAGTTCTTCCTTAGCACTAGCATCAACTACCTACCAAATATTATCCTTCTCCGTCAATTAATTGTGTTGACATAGCGCCAACAGACAAACCCAAGACCGACAGACATGCAGTCTGACTGAGAGACCTTAATTTTCATATTCCAAATATCCTAAAACATGAAAATTTGAAAAAATCTCGTAATTTTTCTCGCGAATACAATACTTCCCTTAGGTAAGTGAGGGAAGTAAAAAGTAAAAAATTGAAGATCAATTGAAATTTTGTATTTATTGGAGATGTGGAAGTTTAAAAATGACATCCAAATGTTTATAAGATTATTCAATTTAAAAGTTAAATATCTCAATATATCATTTAACTCAAAAATACTAAAGACTAAAATTAAAGACTAAATAAGCTTTTGTCTCTATAGCACGAAAAATAAAAAAATATGACCTAAACAATGTTCGTATTTTTTAAGAAAAATGTCGCAAATTTGTAATTAGCTAATAATTAAAAAGAAATCTCAAACACTGTTTTTCTTTAATATATAGCATAGCATCTAAATCCTTAAATTCTCTTGCCAGTTAAAGTTTTTAGAAAACAAATCCATCCGCCATATTGCCTCCTCCATTTTGAGTTATTTAATTTTAAGATTCGTAATTAGCGACTACGAAAACATAAATATACTACGTTTCAGAAATATGTCAGCAGCTATTGTTTATAATTTATTATTTGTGGCATATTCATGATTTCTTATATTTGTTGGGTATTTGGCACTGTAAAAATATTTAAAAATTTTGATGAAATAAACCTCTGCGCCAAAAGGATCAGACAGAGGCTGGTTTTTATACTTCTATTACAAAATATCTCACACCTAATTATTCTATAGATTTCTGTACCAGCTGGTTGCCGATCCTCAGAGACGAAGTAAGTAAAAATAAAATAAATATAATTTAATGTCTCGCGTGACTATGGAAATACATAAACAACAAACTGTCTTTGACACGCTTCAAAGTTAAAGTTTTGATAACGGAAAAAGAACTATTTTCCGAAATGTCAACGGTCTTCGTTTTAATTTTTTATATTTATCATTTAACATTTTGTTTTTAACCAATAACAAAGGATAATAGACAGGGACACACACTTCACGCCATGGCGACTCTTTTTTCTAGACAAAATAAGGTAGGCAACGGTATATGGGTTAACCCACAAAGGATGTCCACATACGGAGACAACAGGTAAGCTAAATTACCTTATCAAATTTTAGAAAATCATAAAACATTATTCTTAACCTATCATTCCTGACTATAAGGAAGCAAAGTGACGCGACGTGCTACATTGTGGCAACGGAGTATTGTATTTGATTAGTTCTTGCATTAATAAGGTGGTTGCACGTGAATTATGATGGTACTGAAAAATCCAGTGATTGATGGCATCCAAGTTTCCATTGCAATCACAAGAGGGTGTTTCCGATAATTTCATTTTAAATAAATGAGTGTTGACAGCTGCATGCCCAAAAAAACATCATTTGATGTTAATATTTCTATTTTGATGACTTCTATTAGCCAAAGGAGAACTAGGTAATTTGTCATTAATTTTACAATATATATATAGTTGTTGTTATTACACACTTTAGTCCGCTCCTCTTCCCATAGTTGTTTCATATTTGTTTTCAAGACTGGTATTATGTCAGAGTGAGGTAAATTATCGATAGGATCTCCATCAGTACTTGAAGACTTGACTAATTTGTCTGCTATAATATTCCCTCTTATATCAGAGTGTCCTTTAGCTCAAATAAATATAACATTTTTATTGAGATCTTTTAACTTGGCTTGCTTTTCCATAATTTCTACAATAATTGAATTGGAATATATGTGATTTGGTGGATTAGAAATAGTGGTCAAAACTGAGATCGAGTCTGTCATAATTAAAAAGTTTACGAAATTATTGTTGTTACACATGGCACAATCTAAGGCTCTGATTATTCCGATAGATTCAGCAGTATATATAGAGCACATATTGTTTAATCTATACTTAAACGAATCTTGGGTATTTTGTATGTACACGGCACAACCAACACCATTACATGATTTGGAACCGTCAGTGAAAATTTTATACGAGTTATGGAATCCAGATATAGTTTCCTGCAAAATTAAGTTATTTCCAGTTGCATCATTATATTTGGGTATTATCACCATAGATTGAAAAAAGTAAATGTTGTATTTATAACTAAAGAAGGGCAAATTAGTCATTTTACTGCTAGAATCGTATTCACCTTAACAAATGCATCTGCCAGGGTCGGGATGATTTATTTTGCCAATACGGATTTGTCAAATCTTGAGTGGTTAACTGGGCAAGTTTGGAAAGAAGACTACTCTCCGAAAAGATATTATATTTCAACAGGAATTTTTGAGTCAGAAACAGGCGCCTAAGATGTAATGGTGGTTCATTACATTCAGCCAGTAGAGTGGAAGTAGGCGTAGATTTCTTGACACCAAGAACTAATCTCAGTGCCTTATACTGAAGTCTGTCTAATTTAATTAACCCTGATATTACAGCAGAGTCATAAAAAACACAACCATAATCTAGAATGGATCTAGTATATGCCCTGTAAAATATAAGGTTTATTTTAGGGCCAGAGCCCC
Organism: Rutpela maculata; assembly: GCA_936432065.2. Lineage (NCBI taxonomy): Eukaryota > Metazoa > Arthropoda > Insecta > Coleoptera > Cerambycidae > Rutpela > Rutpela maculata. Next base: position 144,185,972 of record OW386287.2, on the reverse strand, counting down.
ATGAGTACCTGTTGATCGCTTTTAATATGTTTAAACATTTTTCACATTTAATTAAACATTTAGATATGTGTTGATCCCAAGTCAGTTTAGTATCAACGGTTATTCCTAAATAAGTATATTGATTACAAACTGGGATATTAAACCCTGCAAGACATAAATTAGGATCATTTGGTAAACGATGTCTAGTGAAAAAAACCACAGCTGACTTTTGAGGTGATATTTCAAAACCTTGTTGAAAGAAATAATCGTTACAGCAATGCATAACATATTTAAGATCTCTAACACACTGGGAATAATTTTTGTTAATTATGTGTATACAGAAATCATCTGCATATTGTAAAACATTTCCCTCAATGCCCATGTTATGCAAATCGATAGTATATATATTAAACATAAGAGGACTGAGTACAGATCCTTGTGGAAAACCCCTATTAGCTTCTCTGGGACCAATAAGTTCATTGTTGCTACGAATAAATACTTGTCTTCTTAGAAATAAATCGATAATATTAGCAGAAAATGTTGATGGTATTTTAAGCTGAATGAGTTTATTATAAAATATATCCGGGAGGACACTTTCATAAGCACTAGCTACATATAGAAATAATGCTGATAAGTATTTATTACTTGAAAATGTTAAATGGATATCGGAGACCAAGTTAGCAACACAGTCGATGGTGCCTTTATCTCTAAGAAATCCAAATTGAGAATTAGATAACAAATTATTTTTCTCTAACCACCATTCCATCCTAAATTCTTTCCAACGTTTTTAAGAGGCATGACATCAGTGAAATAGGACGCACAGAATTTACATCATTAGATTTAGGGATAGGAATTATTAGGCATTGTTTTAGGACGTCACAGTTCCCCCCTTTAAGTAAGATGTTATTAAATATCAAACACAGGGATCTTTTAGCTATACTAGGTAGCTTTTGAATCATAAGGTAATTTATCCCATCAAGGCTAGGTGATGAACTGCGTGAACTTATGCTGGCTTCAAGCTCATCCAAACTAATCGGAGTTAATAAAAAATGATCGGAATTATTAGCCCTATGTACGACTGCTTGTGGAGTCACAAAGCTAGGATCTAGTTTGTTTAAAAGGCTTTTAATAGCGTCTCTACTGTATTGATGAATTTTGTTTTATTTCTTCCCTTTGACTTTATTAACTCTTCTCCATATTTCTATTTAAACTTTCGCAAAATGTTTGCCAACCGTCTCTTGCGTCAATTTTAAAAGTACGCTTACATATTGCGTCGAGCCTTTTATACTCAATATAATTAGAAGTTGTCATGCTATGTTTGTATGTAAATAAAGCCTGTTTGCAAGCCTTAGCTACAGACGAACATTCATCATCCCACCAAGGGAGCGATTTTGACTTTTTAGAAATGAAATGCTTTTTTCTTTTACATGCTGAATCAGCTGCGCGGCTGATCGCGTCAGTAAGAAATGTAATCATGTCATTGCTATAGCTAAATTCTGACAACACTTATAAACTATTTTCTATTTCGGTTTGATATAAAGACCAGTTTGCATTGTACATAGACCACTTGGCAACGGGGATTACTGAGATTTCCTCAATACCGTACTCCTGAAGGATAAACATTTTGTTTCAGTTTATATATTTTTAGGTATGAGACATTTTGTAATAGAAGTATAAAAACCATCATCTGTCTGATCCTTTTGGCGCAGAGATTTTCTTCATCAAAATTTTTAAATATTTTTACGTCAACTGCCTTCGTTTTAATTTTTTTGTATTTATCATTTAACATTTTGTTTCAATTTATATATTTTTAGGTGTGAGACATTTTGTAATAGAAGTATAAAAACCAGCCTCTGCCTGATCCTTTTGGCGCAGAGGTTTATTTCATCAACATTTTTAAATATTTTTACAGTGACAAAATACCCAACAAACATAAGAAAATATCAGCAGATCTTTTTCAAATATTATTTTTTTCGAATTAGCAGTAACTTTCACCCCTTGGAAGTAACAGCATCATATATAAACTGAAGAAGATACGTTTTACTAGAAAAATCATCCATAAGAAAAGTAGAATTAGATATGATTTTTTTTTTCACAACTAGTTACTGTTAATATAAAATTTCTGTGAGATTTTGTTGCATTTTATTTTATTTCATCGATTTTCCTTCCAGCTCTTTAACAGTATCAAAGTAATCATGTATTAAATGTTTTTAAATGTTTGCTCCAATGTCTTTTCGAAATGATTAGTTTCACTCACGACATGTAATAAAAAAATTTAGTCCGCAGTGTAATAATAGACATAATTTGTAATGCAAATTTGGAAAATCCACTCGTTTCTACCTCACGTTACTACTTATGCATCTGCAAGCACACGATATTACGAAAGAGTCGATCGATATTAGAACATACTTTACTCGCTAATCAGAAGTAATAGTTTCGCATGCTGTTCCAAATTTTAAACGGAGAACTAGCTCTAGGAGTTGCAGTGGGGCGCAGCCGATTGTAAAAGTTAGTAAATCGTAGAATCTGTTTCTATTCTGAGTGACGTAAAATTTATTGATGAAGACAGTGGCGATGGAAATATGGTTTTAACTTGATTCCAATATGTGCCCAAAACTGGTTCTAAAATGTGCCTCTGTCAGTGCCAATATTTGCTTAAAATGCTTCTATTTCATTCATTACTGTAATGCGACCTACTATCTACAGCCACTTAATAGACACAAACAGATCGAAATGAACCAGAAACCCATTTTTGAGCCCGAAATAAACAGTCTAATAGCCGACACAGTATGCATCTTGTGAAATACGGGGTGTTTAAGAAATACATCCATATATTCAGATCTAGGAATACTCACACCTTCCTGATTTAGACAAAAACATTCATTTATAAAAATGCCCAAAAATAACCAAGAAAATAAATTTGAAACTGCAAAGAAATACCGAGTACGCCAATGATGTGGTGATCTTTTCGCGTCTAGCATAACCTTGAACTATCTCTCATCACGCAGATGTCAAATCGCAAAAATAAATCGAACGGGTAGAGTAGCAGCAAGTGACAATTGTATAGTTTTTACTACTGTTAAAATACGTACTGATCGTACGTGGTAATAATGAATTATTGTATTTTATGTTTTTAATAATGACGAATTTTACGAACATTCTGCTTTGTTATGACGCAGCCGGGGAAAATGCGTCAGGCTCGTAGAGAAATAGAGGTAGAGGTGTAGAGGCACTTTTCCACCGACTGTTTAGTAATAATACGTTTTCCTGAAGAACAAACTTTATGTCAGCTGTGAGACATTTAATGGACTATGGATACTTTTAATCGAGGGCTATCAGTTACTTTAAATAAAATATCAATTTTGCGTAGGTATGCTAGGTTTCAGTTTTCTTCATAATTTGATCATTTTGTGCAGCTTTAGCAACCCTGCAATAAAAGTGAAGAACTTACGTAGTGGGCGTCAAGATTGGAGGCATAACAGTGAGTCTAAAATTATTTTTTTTTGGTTTTACTTTTTAAATTTAAAAACCGCTGCCCAAAGAATCACTACTTCCACATCCAGATGTTCTATTCAAGTCACTCACAACGAAAAAATTTTGTATGTGGAAATAATTGTTTATGGAACTTTAATAATATAATATTTGAAATCATCTACCCCAAAAACCCATAAAACGATACCCCCAATCGGTAGTGGTGTGGGGGTGGTGATAGGCGGTGGAAGTAAAAAAATATTTTGAGGTTTTTGGTTCTTGTACACACACTAAATCACAATTTTTTTCCATCCTCTTTAATAATGGAGTGGGGGTGGTAATGGGGGTGGCTAATGCCAAAATTTCTCTTGTATATAGTAAATACCAATTTTATGGACTCTTATCTGCTTGATTTACCTATTTACTCCAAATTTACCCCAATTTAGCCCCCAACCCTTCGACGGAACAAGATGAAAATATAATCTAGTTCTAGATTTCGTTAAAGTACATACGTGTACGAAATTTCAAGTCAATATCTCAAACGATTCTAGACTAAACGTGCGCACAAAAAAGTTACAGACAGACCGACAGACAGACAGACGACCGACCGACAGACCGACAGACAGACAGAAAAAAAATTTCGCTCAAACTTAAAATCTCGACGTTTCATGACACTCTAAGCCTAATTGAGCAATCAAATTTTTTTAAAAATTTCCACTGGATGTGGAAGTAAAAGTGATCTTCACATTACCTAAAGACTCGCAGATTAAAATGCATGGATGTAGTTCAAAAACATCCTGTATATTGGATAAATAATAGACGCAGTTAATTATAAGATACTATCATATAATATAAGATTACTTTGACATACAAATAATATGTTTACATGTGTCAATAAATAAAGTGTATGGCCCAAATGATATAAAACAAAATTATTTTCTCCGTCAAGAATGATAAGATATTCATAGAAAATAAACCCTCTGCGAAAATAATGAGACTTGTTTTAAATAATTAGTTATTGATCATAATTATATTATTATCACATAACTTCGTTCTCATTTTCAAGTGACATACTATTCCTAATGTGTCGCAAAAGACAAAAATTTTAGGAATTTTAAGAATATTTATGGGGCGAGCTTAGATGCGTCTTGACAGTGTATGCATATCGATACTCCAGTGAAGCAACGTGCAGCGCGGTTAGTACTTGGATGGGTAAAATCCATCTTGGAAACACAGCGATCTCGTCCCACCTTCTAGCGGCTTGTATATTAGTGTATACGCGGAAGCTAAGTAATTTCAAGACGAGGATTACGTGGTGGATATACCATCCTTCGTAGGGGATGTAAAGCAGGCGATCCCTTGTCTATTAAATGTTAGGCAAGTAAAAGATCCCTACTCTTCTTACGAGAAGAGGTTGGGCAAAATTTCCAGGTTGGGAGTAGCTCGTCTCCTGGAGTCGGTGATAGGCTCTGATAGCGGAAATAGGCCGCCGTTAAATAAATAGACAAAGAAAAAGAATATTTATGTATCAATGCATAAGTTGTTAAATTTTAAAATTATTACTTTTCATTAGTCTCCTTTTTACTTCCACATCCAGTGGAAGTATAGTAACGACAACAAATTTTTTTAAAATTTTTTTTTTCAACTAGGCTTAGAATGTTATGAAATGTCGAGATTTTAAGTTTGAGCGAAAACAAAATTTCTGTCTGTCGGTCTGTCTGTCTGTAACTTTTTTGTGCACACGTTTACCCTGGAACCGTTTAAGGTATTGACTTGAAATTTGGTACACATATGTACTTTAACGAGATCTAGAACTAGATTATAATTTCATCTTGTTCCGTCGAAGGGTTGGGGGGTATATTGGGGTAAATTTGGGGTAAATAGGTAAATCAAGCAGGTAAGAGTCTATAAAATTGGTATTTAGTATGTACAAGAGAAGCTAAGGTCTCAAAAAAAACTTTGGCATTAGCCACCCCCATTACCACCCCCAATCTTATATTATTAAAGTTCCATAAACAATTATTTCCACATACAAATTTTTTTCGTTGTGGGTAACTTGGATAGAAAATCTGGATGTGGAAGTGGGCAGCGGTTTTTCATAATGGGTGCAAACTTATTTTAAGAATGTTACAGGGCCTAGGCTTACTTATAAAAGGGGGCCTCAAAGGCTGTTAAACCTAAAACGCAGGGTAGGGTAGTCACCCTGTGCCCTGAACAAAATTTTAATATTTTACGTGCAGTACCCCCTCTGCAATACACTAGTGAGGAGGGAGTCTCACACGGCCGACTAGTCAGGTCCTTGGGAGTGGCTTCTATAATTGGGGTGGTGTAGGTGGTCAGATATAAAAGACAACGTCGTTCTAATTAAACATTTAATAAAATACGTAGTACAAAATATTTCACAATTAGGTATCACCGATAACTCAATACGCAGTACAAGTAGCACAATATGCCCTAATGAGTGAACTAATAAGTGGGGCTCACACGCTTAACCTAATATACACAAAATAACTTACAGAATAATAAATCCTTGATACATGTACAAAAGGTCATATGCCAGAAGCGTGACAAAAAACTACAAGTGACCCAAGGTACGGTAAAACATAAAATTACTTAAAATTATTGACATCTATTTGTAAAATAAGGCAAAACTATTCAATTAGTGAAGTAACGATACACAAAATATACCAAATATTACTGAAATCTAAAATGTTACTGAGATTTACGTTACGAGCAAAATATTACCAATATTTCTTGAAAATTTATTTTACTGTCCCGTGGAAGTTGAGTTGATGTACCGGATCCCTCGTTAACAGAATATAATTCCGCTTACCTGTGGTAGTGTCTGAATACCTTTTCCCGTCCTACCAGGGTAGCGTAATTCAGGTGATAACAGCCGCAAGTGGTAGACCATCTACGTGGAGTCTAAGGTAACGTGCCGAGATCCCCAGTACCATACATACACAAGATGTCAGTCAATAATCCACCATCTAGACACCAAAATCTGGACTAGAAGTTGAAACCAGAGTCAGGCTGGAAGTCCCTCGTAAAGTGTAGAATGTGACAAAGCTCAAGTAGAATACGAGTAACAGATCCAAGTAAAATCAAAAGGTATTAATCCAAATAGCCATAAACTAACAAATAGATCCCAATATTTGTAATATACTTAACAAGGAAACAACTAACAAACGAACAACAAACAAACAAACAAACAGCCCTGCAATAAAATAACCTAAATTACAAATCTATTTCAACTTTAAGTGGGTTTTCAGAGACGTACCTGAGATGTGATGTGGGCTGAAAGAGGTCCTTTGCTGTCAAAATGGCACTACAAAATCTTGCATTCAGACGACGCCATGTGCTTTGAAAATTGACTTTATCCGGAAATCCGTAGCTGCATTTTCCCCAAAACGATACTCAAAACCCAATGAAAATACAACTAATCTTGTCGTGATGAATACTAAATCCCATAAATGGACCAAAACTTACAATATTGCTAAAACTCGTATTCAGACGACTCAATCTTCTAGCAGCAAAAGGAAAAATGACCAAGAAAATGTCCTCTATCAAAATGTCAAGTTCTTGTCTTCCATTTCAGTACGTTCAGAATTTCCACTCTGCGGCGTACCCCACAACTAGAATAGATTTTCCTAACTTCGTTTATATCCACAAATATTATCATAATATACTCTGAAAGCCGTCCCCTCATAAATCTACCCACCAAAAGAAGGTTTAATCGACAATACTAGCCATTGTAGAAGCTTTAAAAGGGCATTTTTGCAATGCACTCTCTTAATGAATATCTGAACGCACTCACCCGTACTTCCTGTAACAAAACGCATTCAATGGCAAACGTGAACCAGGTAGTGCTATTATGCAACCAATTATACTGTATTAATATCTACTGGCGAGAGACGGTATCAATAGGCTCAAATGCACAATAAAATTTGGGAAAATAACGAAAATTAGTACATAAATTTCTGGCCATTATTAAATGTGAAAATCGACCGTAACAAGAAATTGTGACCGATTATTATGTGTCTAAACGGAATCACGATTTCTAATTTGGAATAATTTTCACCTAAAATTTGCCTGTATTGGCTCACAGCTACATATCAGACATAAATCAAGCTCGAGTTTTTGGTATACCTATAAAGGTAGTTACATATTCGACGAAATTTGAACTATTATGTTCAATATTGGTATAAATTGTTTCTAAAATATTACTCATACGTAAGCAGTTACAGATTAGACACAATTCAGACAATTCAACAGTTCCAAAATGTATCTTAAATGTGTCTGTTTAGGTACATACAAGAATGTTGAGTACATTGTAATCAAAACACTTTATTTAACTTAAGTATACACCCGTGTCAACAATTACCCTCAGGCACTCATACACTTTACTCACCAAAAAAAGAAAGGCAGTAAGTGAGAAAACAACGAATCTGAATAAATCGAACTTTAATGAAATTTATGGCCCTTCTGTAAAAATAGAACATTGAAACAAAATTATGGCCTAAAATAAATACAAAAATCACCATTTTTTTTTCTTTAATACTAATGGAATGTTGCACTCTTTAATTTAAGAAAAAAAATCACATACTGCCTTCTGCCTCAGCTTTTATGTAATAGTTTTATTGAAAAAATCAGCAGTAAGTTCCCCAGTTTCGTAAAGCTGATTTTTAATGCTAGATTGATTGATTGATTTACCAGCGTGCGGTAGGCATTGCTGCCACTCCCAAGTTATGCAGCTGGGCCTGCTACGTCCACGCTGGGTTGGACTAAGGTCATGCCAGCAGCGAGAGCCACATGGCGCATGGTAAAGGAATGTGGGATGGGAGGTGTAGGTATTTGTGAGATGCGTTACCGCATTATGTCGTGAGGGAGCGTTTAAGCCCCCTTTTTTTGTATTTTTGGTTCTGGGCTTCTGCCTATTCTGGGTCTTCTTGTGAGATATGTTGCCGCGTTGTGTCGCTGCTATTTGTGCTCCTATTTTTTTTGTACTTCTGTTTCTACAGGTCTTCTTCTTCTTCTGAGACTTCTGATTCCTCCGTTTCTGATTCTGGTAGAGTATATATCGCTCCGATTTCTTTGTGAAATTCATTCTTTCCCCTTGCTTTTCTTTCCCAGTATGTTTGGTCCTTTCCCAGTTTGTTCATGATCCTCTCGATTGTTGTTTTCCACGTGTCCAATTTTAAGTTTGCTGCTATTCAGTGTTAGTGCTTTCTTCAGTAGGTGTGTTGGTTCCCTTCTTTGGACGTGTCCCCAGTACTTCATTGCGTACATTTCTATCCTTTTTGTGATTGTCTTCCCTTCTAGTAGTGTTGATGTTTTATGTCGTTTTTGCCCTGTTGTTTTTCTGAGTAATTGGATGATGTCTCTTTCAGCTCTTCTCAAACTTCTTCTGTTGGCTTTTGTTGTTGCCGCGTTTTTAACTCCATATGTCATTGTTGGCAGTATGATGGCTATGTATAGCCGTTTGGCCAGGCCCCATGATAGTTTGTTTTTCTCAATGAACGGTATAATTGCTCTTGTGACTCTGTATGCTGTTTTTATTCTCTCCTTTACTGTTTCTCTCCTTTTCAGTTGGTTCGTCAGATATGTTCCTAGGTATTTCATTTTGTTCGTTGTTCTTAGGGAGTAGTCACCTATTTTGTGTTCTTCTCCACTGATCCGACTTTCTTTTGTTGATGGGTCTCGCTCCATTATTAGACATTTTTTGAAATTTATTTTCAGCCCAGATGTGTCCAAATGCGGTTTCATGTTTTCTAGGAAGTTGAGAATTTGTTGCTCTTCTTCTGCGACGATTAGGAGGTCATCGGCGTAAGCTAATACGATTGGGGTTCTCAGTGTTTCCGTGTCTTCGTTAAAATTTGGTGTTTCCCTTATTGTGTTTTGTATCGCTTGGTCTAGGACCGTGGTGAATAGTCGAGGGGATAGGGGGCATCCTTGTTTGACTCCTCTGTTCTTTTGTCTGGTTTCCGTCATTTGTCCGAACCATTGTATGGCAGTTGTTTCATGAAGGCAGGCCTTTATTATTTTGTTTATTAGATATTGCGGCACTCCTTTGTTATACAGGGTGTTGACTATGGCTTCGTGACTGATGGTATCGAATGCCTTTTGGAGATCTATAGCGGCTATGTGCAGTTTTGTCCCTTCTCTCCATTTTTCTTCCAGTATTCTTCTGGTGGTGTACATGTGGTCGTCCGTTGACCTGCCTTTGATGAATGCTGTCTGGTAGTCTGGCGGTCTTCCAATGTACTTCTCTAGTTGCTCGAGCAGGAATTGTGCGTAGTATTTGTATCCTATGCTGCAGAGTGTTATTCTTCTGTAGTCTTCTATGGTCTGTGGCGAGTTGGTTTTTGGGAGGGGTATTTGTATAGTCTTGGTCCATTTTGTAGGCAGAGGTGTGTTTTCTGTCCATACCCTGGTGATGATTTCTAGGGTTTGCTCCTTTAGCTTTTCCGTGCCGTAGTGTATTAACTCGTTGTTTATTTTATCTACTCCAGGTGCGGTGTTTCTTCTAGCTCTGGCTATTATCCCTAGCAGTTGGTCTTTTGATGGTGGCTTGTCCAAGGGCCAGTGGTCTGTTTCTCTTATTAGTTTTGTTCGTTCTTTAGTTGCTTTCTCTTCTTCCTTCAGCTTCTTGATCCAATGTTGTATTGGTATGTATCTTCTCTTGTGGGTACTGTTGTTTCTTCTATATTTTTTCAGATATCTGAAGGTTTGGTTTAGTCGTTGTCCTGTTGGAAGTGCTTCTATGTTTTCGAAGAATGATTTGCATTTTTCCTCGTCGTGGTTTCTCTCCGCTTCCCTTTGTTCCCTCAGTGCTTCTTTTAGTTTTTCGTTTATATTCCCCATCGGCTGTTGTTCGCCTGTGGCCTTTATCTTTTTTAGCTGTTCGCACTTGTTATTTTTTTTTTTTCCTTTCTTGTCGGGCTCATAGGTGATCTGTCCCTTTTTAACGTTTTTCTTGCTGCAATTTTTATTTTTGCGCCCATTGATGTCCACTCTAATTCTTCTCCTGTCAGTTGGTTTTCTATTTCTTCACCGTATTTCTTCCGAAAGTCTTCGTGCTGTAGTAGAGAAATATTCCAAGTACTGTGTAGTGTCTTGTTGTTTCCTTGACTTGTTTTTCCTTCTTTTATTTCCAGTTTTCCGTATAGAATTTTGTGGTCTGTATTGATTTCTGCTCCCCTTTTTGCTTTAACGTTCTTGATCCTTTCTCTTATCTCCCTGCTTACCAGGATATGATCTACTTGTGAGGTTGATCTTCCATTGGTCCAGATGCAGGTTTGGCTTTTGGCCCATGTGTTTCTTATTGTTAGGTCAAACATGTGTTATCTGCGAAAGTTCATGCACATACTCCCATTTGGCCAAGTTACAACATTTTGAAATGCGAATATCATATTAAGGTAAATTGCAGTAATTGCTGTTTATGCACATACTGCCTCATACCTCCCAGTTTTTTAAAATAATGCTACATACTGCTGTTTGCCATTCCATTTTGTTCTGTTATACGTAAGAATTTTTAAAACAAGATTAATTCAGAAGCTGTGTCACTTTCGTATAATCAATAAAAATGTAATTTTTCAACATTTGTCACTTAGTTCCTTTTACCTTTTTTGGGCAGTTTATGCACAAAGCTGAAGAATTTTGTTGAAAATTTAACTTTGTGGAAACATTTGTAGATCTCGACGAAAAAAATGGAAAATATGAAGAAATTAAAACATATGGAACCATAAATATTTTTTGGTTAACTACAATAACAAGGTGGGTACAAACACGCCTTTCGGAAACATGTTAGATACTTTGTATCTAAACGGCATCAGCACGATGTATCTAAATTGTATCTATAGTATTCCAGAATAGGCACAACATAGAAACCTTTCGTGTACGAAAAACAAAGTTGTTGCCATTTGGGCATAGTATCTATTTTGACACATTATTGGGTTCTTGTGTATCGACACGTAGCGTACTCAACATATATTGTGCCTAATTCAGGCACATTTTACTCCTTGGGTATTTTATATCATCAGACAAGAAGAATTTTAGTATGAGTATTTAATGAAATAAATATATCAATGCACAACACACATAGCAATATTAGACCAAGCAACGAATGATTATAGAGGGAAATTTTAGGGACAGAAAATTTGACTTCGGAACTTTGTTTGGACTAGTCTGGAGATGAACATATCAAAAGTCCCCACTCTTAGGTGGAGAGCGGCTGGAGGGGGGGGGGGTTCACTTTAAAGGTCCCATTTTTTGGTTTTTCGCTTGTATCTAGGAAATTATGCGTCGTATGGAAAAAGGTAATCCATGCAAAATTAAACATAATTAAATTTCCTACAAGAATGTTTATATTCATTTTCCTCCTATGTGCTATAGTTTACGAGATATTCGCCAGCCAAAGTAGATAATTAGAAAAAAAGTGTTAGGTACCTTGAATATTTCTATCAAAGCGGTTTACCGTGGTCCGCTAATAAATCACAGTCACAAAACAATCTTTATTTTACAACATTCGACGTATTTACTAACGTAATATTTTATCGAAATCCATGCATTTCCTTAAATATACAGTGCGACTCACTTAAAATGAACACGCCCTTAAAACATTTTTATTTTGTTTCAGATTTGAATCAAATTTTACTCAAGTATAGAACAAATTAAGATCTACGTATGACCGGAAAAACAGTCGCCTGCTACAAAGGTACCAAAATATGCTGAAAAATGTTAAAAATCATATTAATGACGAATTTCACTATCCACCACAAATTGAGGAAACTGAGGACCCACTTTGCCAGATGAGCTTATGTATTAAAAATCCCCCATCCATAACCAAATCAAATTTTGGTATATTTACGGTTGTGGCGCCGATCCGATGCATTTTTTAGAATTTTTAACATTCAAAATGTTTTTATTTTTTCAGCATATTTTGGTACCACAGAAGGCTATGCCTTTGTAGCAGGCGAATGTTTTTCTGGTTATAAGCAGATCCTAATTTGTTCTATACTTGACTCAAATTTGATTCAAATCGGAAACAAAATAAAAAAGTTATAAGGGCGTCTTCATTTTAAGTGAGTCACACTGTATATTTAAGGAAATGCATAGATTTTGACAAAATATTACGTTAGTAAATACGTCGAGGGTTGAAAAATAAAGATTGTTTTGTGACTGTGATTTATTATCAGACCACGGTAAACCGCTTTGATAGAAATATTCAAGGTACCTAACACTTTTTTTTAATTATCTATTTTGGCTGGCGAATATCTCGTAAGCTATAACACATAGGAAGAAAGTGAATATAGACATTCTTGTAGTAAATTTAATTATGTTTAATTTTGCATAGATTACCTTTTTCCATATGACGCATAGTTTCCGAGATATAGCGAAAAAACAAAAAATGGGACCCCCCCGCTGACCACCTAGGAGTGGGGACTTTTGATATGTTCATCTCCAGACTAGTCCAAACAAAGTTCCGAAGTCAATTTTCTGTCCCTAAAATTTCCCTCTTTCCTTTTTTGAGCATCCGTTGCCTGGCCTATATAGTAAGAATTTTGTGAGGAATAGTGTTTTATTTCCAATATGTATATTATCTACCGGCATAAAATTACCGCTTCATATCACTGTTTAGTGATTACATTTATTTCTCATTGAATTGATTGTCTTTCAAAATGGTGTCATTGAAAATTTAGAGAAAGGAATTATGGCTGATTGATTTTAATCAAATTCAAATGGAACTTTTACAGATTTATTAATTTTCCTTTATTAAATTTTACATTGAAATTAATATATATTACCTTTCATGTGTTAATATCTATCTGCAATAAAATTATAGCCATATATAAAATTTTTGTTATATTTATCAATTCATTACAGTTATAACTATTCAAATAATATATTTTCAATTGGCACTAGGTGTATAAATTCTGTATTGTTACCGATAGCAATTACGATTAATCACAATTATATTGTTATCTTGTTTGTAACTGAAATGATTTATTTGAATAATTACATATGAAATGATGATTCTATACAGGACACTATGTACCATGTACCAGTTTGGATGTTATCATTATCAATAGTAAAATAGTATTGATGTTCCCTTTGCATTTCATGTACTGATAAATAGTCCAAGTCACACAAGGCATTTTACTTTACATTTAGAGCACTACTTACTTGCAATTGGGTTTTCGACATTATATTCAGAAAAAGATTCAGCAATTCAATGTCGTAAATGAAGTGATGTTATAAATAATCTACATATTCTGTCTATTTTACCAGAGCCACGTCAAATATCTCTCGTAATATCTATTGTAGAAGAAAAAGTTTTAGTAAATTATTCCAATTTTTGTAAGGTTTATTTCAACCAAAAGAAATTCGAAATCCATAGCCTACTTTATGAGATATAGTAAAAATCATGAAAAATACGAAAACCACCAATGCTTATATCTTCCTTATTTGAGGAGAAACTAAAAAAATAGAAGCATGAAAGTTGACGTCAAAGACTGCAGGAATAATCTGTAAAAAAAATCGAAAAACGCAGTTGCTCTTGTCATGCGCTCTTGTGCAAAAATAAAGGACAAATCTGAAGATAGGCCATGACACCATTAACGTTGTTTTTTCTCTTTCCAGCGATATAAAACATATCATACAAATATTAACTAATAGTGCCAAAATTTATTATTTTATAAAACCCATAGTAACTACATACCATTGAACCGTAAAAACAGCTATGCCATGATTTGTGAGAAACAATGCATAGAGCTCTCAACAAATTTAACTGATTGTCACTGTTGTATGTTATCGTTGTACAGTATACACCAATACTGAAAAATTTGATATGATTTCCACATATTTTCAGTGTTATTAAGCAAGGGCATGTTTAAATGTAAGAAAAGGGAATAGGGTGTTGAATTATGTTAACAGAAATGAAGAAACCTTTGAGACAAATTCAAAGAAACTGTCGTATAAAAAAGACAGTGCAAGGGAAATACTAAAACTAAAACCAAAAACATTTCGATGCTACAGAATGAATAAAGTGCATTTAAGTGAGGGAGATAAACCGAGGAGAGTGGTTGTTAAATAAGAAAAGAAATGACCAGCTGATATGTAGCAAAATTCTTTGGTCAGACTAATCAAATTTTTCTAATAATGCATTTTTCAATTGAAAGTGAACACAAGAAAATACACATTAGAGCAGAGAGACTGCTAATACTTGGTGGGTCTTTTAGGTACTAAAGTAACACTTATTTTTATAATGGAAAATTAACCGCTTGTAAATACCTTGCTTCCTGCAAGGTCAGTTTCAAAATCTTGATTATGAATTAATATTGGCAGAAGTATTAAATTATTCATATTTTTAACAATACGGGGCTCTGCCTCACACTGCTGTAATATGTGCAAATTATTTAAAACGAGTTACCAGATAGCCGGATAGGCACCCATGGAGATATTCTATGGCCACCTTGATGTCCAGATATTGCTCCCTTGAATTTTTTCCTCAGGGATCAAATTAAAGGCAAGGTATTTCAAACTACCTCTGAAAACATTACGGACCTCAAAACTAGAAATAGAAACGCATGTGAGGCACCTACCTCTGAAATGTTCCAAAATGTAATGCGCGAGGTGTACCTGTAGAGCACGGTTGTTTGTTAGCATACATCGTGCGCAATTCGAGCATTTATTGTAGTTAGTGGAATAAATACACACATTTACTTTTCAGTATGATAATATATATAGTACTGACTGTTATACATTGTTTTCGTTTTTTCTGATGTTCGTTTTGTACTTGTATTTTTGTTTATGAGATGTTTGCTTGTTTGTATTAAATTGTAACAAATAATAATCTAGTCAACGAATGGCCCAAAGGGTGGTGTAGAGTGCGTGAGCAGGGACCTAAGCGATTCCTTTAGAAAGTTGTTCAGGGTGCTTAGAGAGTGAACATACTGAAAGTCCTGACGTCTAGGAGGTTAGCCGGAGAGGAGAGGGCACAAAGAAGACCCCACTTTTGGTTTTCTCGCTTATATCTCGAAAACGGTGCATCAAAGGGAAAATTTTCTTATACCAAATGAAAGTTCATGAAATTCTCTACAACTTTCATTTTATATACTTATTTCGAATTCGAGCTACACGCTCCAGAAAAGTGAAAATTTTCGAAAAACAGATTTTTATCTCATCCTCAGTGGTGGGTGATTCTTGCTGAAGGGGCTCTACGTCGTCTTCATCGCCATCCTCGTCGTAAACAGGCACACCGTTGAGGCATTTCCCTTGGCAGTGGAGGCACTCCGCAGAATAATTCAGCATTGCTTTCCGGTATCCACATTTGCCACTACCACAATCCAAGGGTGCAGTGGCAAAATATCGTTTTCAGTAGGACCTCCGGTGCTGGTGGATTTTCTGTTGTAATTGGCACCAGGGTACCTCCTACATGTTTCCACCCTCACTCTTGAGGGATCAGCTCATTCCCGAGCTACTGTTGCACTTGGTGGTAGGTGCGCCGGGAATGCTGTTTAGCTGCGCTCTCAGTTGGCGGGGGGAGATGATGTCAAGCTTAATATTTGCCACTGACCTCATGAACGACTTGAAGCGGTATTGGTTGAGGGAGGTCTGTCTTGCTGGTGCCCCATACCATTTTAGGAAGCAAATCTTCCCAGCCTCTTCAACCTCGCCTTAAGTGGAGGAGGGGTTGTAAAGATCACTGCCGCTTCCTTGATGATTTCTGACTTTAAGTATAATTTTGAGAAGCCCTCGTTGCTTTTCCTTAAAGTTGAAGATGTTGTTTCGCAGCCGGTAAATGAATGTAAGAAGAGGATATGTTCAAATCTATGCTGCTGCAACTCTTGGGTGGATAGTGCTATTGTTTTTGTTTTGGTTTTCCCTCGGCCGGGTTTTAGCAGCAAAATGTTTTAGGTGGGGGGAGTGGAAGCTATCAAAAGGACAGCGAGGTCCACATCTTCACCAACGACAGCCACAGAACTGCGAGTGGATTATTCCACAGCAGTCTTCACGATAAGAGCGTCAGCATCATCTATGGCCTGGAGAGTCTGTATCCCATTCTCCTGAAACATTACCTGCAGTTGTAACGGGATTTTTGTCGAAATTCCGTTACAGTTCCTTTTTATCATAATTAACTCATTAATACTATGCATTCTTTGTATATAACATAGTTCAATTTATTAATGCAGTCTATTGAAACACCAAACTTGCGCCCGAAATTGTCACGTGATAGCTCACCTAGTCTGAGTGCCGCTGCTTAACATCTTGTAAACTGTACCTTAGCTAATTCAATTTGAGTAAAACGGCGCGCCTGAGACTGTGTCGCCCTGGTGGAAGGAATGCAAAAGAGCGCGGTGGGGAGGTATTAAAAATCGGGTCTGATAACTTCTTCCTTCTTCTTGTGTGTGTTCTCCTAGAAAGTCAGGTATGAATACTCTAGTAATTATAATTTAATAATTTATGATATTAATCTAATGATTAGTTGTTAATCTTTGGCTAGTAGTAGTTTCAAATTTGAGTGATTACCCGTATAAAACAATTACTTTATCTTTGCTTTATTGAAATATAATTTACCTCATAAATTCTTTACTAGCACGTGGGTACATTCGAAACTCCCCGGTGCAGTTTTTTGTCGAGGCGGAATGTTAGACGGGGACTCCGTTTAAAAAAATTATCTTTTGTGTAGAACAATATCTGCCGTATATTTTGTATTTCTAGGTGTGAAAAGAGAAGCAGTGCGGATCTAGACTTTACTGTTTGAGGTGCCGACTATTCTGGAACCTACGAGGAAGGGCTTGGCTGTGGAGTTTTCTGCTATATGCGAGGTGAGTGGTTTTCATTTTCCTTAAAATTTTTCATTGTGAAAATAAATTTGCAACCGAAATACCACTCAGCTCGTGTTAAGGCCGGGTTTTTTAAATTTTGGGTAGAGTCTAGAATCCTGGCGATTTTTTTTCTCTTTTCACAATACCTAATTATTTTTTTTTGCTGGTGCATTTTAGAATTCTAATTATCTTTTGCTGGTGCATTTTAGAATTCTCATTATCTTTTTGCTGGTGCATTTTAGAATTCTAATTATCTTTTTGCTGGTGCATTTAAGCATATGTTTTAGAGCATATTCCTTGCACGGGTATTTATTTATTTTTTTTATAGAAACATACTATTTGTGCCATTGATTAACGTTGTTTTTTGCTAGAGTTTTTATCCACCAATGCTTTCTAGGAAGCCATTTTCAGTTAATTTTTGAAGCCGTCTGAGTCACAGACGTAAAAAATTATTCAAAGTCTTTTGGATGCAAACTTTTGCATCGTTTATAAAATATTTAATTCATTTTTCTTCTCTCGAGATAGACTAGTAAGGTCTATTAATTTGTGTATGATTAAATATTAAATACCTCTCTTGTTTTTTTTCTTGACTTTAATCATTTAGTTGAAATGTCTTAAATTTCTTAAATCGTACCTAATTATCTTTGTTTAAAATACATCATCTAATTAAATTTTGTGCAGAGAAATTCAAAAGTTTTGGTCATAATTTTTTTGTAATATTTGCTATCGAACATTTTAATTTTTTACAATTTCTCATTGAATTCAAATAGTAGTTTTATTTAGAATTACGTAATTAATTTAGAGAGTTTGCTACCGAAGATAGCTTTCTCAATATCGAAGTTGCTTCACAACTTTAAGTTATTTTTATTAATATTTCCCTGACTGGTTTTAATCATTTTTTCCCCCCTTTTATGTAAACACTTGGACCAAGTGAAGAGGAGAGACCCAGTACATGTTTTCCATCTTAATTAAGGAATTTGGTGGTCGTGGACAGCAACATCGTTGGAGTGGACAGAGCTGATACTCCAAGATAAGGAGATTGTTAGTGGGATCCCAGCTCTAAACATACGTCCCTCGAAATCATAACCATTGGAAGCTTCCCGCCCCATTCTCCTGCTGCAGCAGTTACGTAAGAACTTATTTTTTTGGAAACTGTACGGTCTAAGTTTTATTGGTCAGAAGAAACCTTGTACAAAACCAGTCAACTTTGCAAATTTTTTCTCAATCTTTATTATCAATTTTTATAATTTTTTTATTTCATCAACTTGTTGAAATTTTGTTCACACTTATTCTAATATCATTTGTTTTTCAAGTAATCTTAAATTCTATTTATATATAAACTATCCATTGTTTTTAACTTACCTGTAAAGAAATTGTAAATATTTGTTTAAAAATTTTTATCTTTCTTGTAATATACTGTTAACTTTTAATTATTTTTGTGTTCTTATTCCTACTCTCCCGATATTCAAGAACAGACTACCTAACATTTGTAGATATTTATTTTTGATATTAAAATTGATAATCCTCGGTAAAGAAAATACGCTGGCGTCCAAAAGGCCCAGTACAACTAAAGAAAAAAAAACTTTTCAGTGCATCTAAAAAAAAATAATAACCTACTGACCCGTGCTGAGCTAGCAGGAGCTAGGTTTCTACACCTCTTGATTGGGAATTGGAATTAATCCAACAAAGTGTAGTTAGACAGTAAGGAGATAAACTGACTTTTGTTGGTAGGATCGGACAAAAAATCTTCTTGTTTCATAAGTATCGACGTTTTCCATGTGGTATAAGAATGATGTGATATATCAATGGTGGCAACGGAGGCATATTTTTGCCAAATTACTCTGTGCACTAGGAATCCTCCGTCTACTATTATGTTCATCTGAGATAGTTGAACAGCCTTATAGGTAGGCTCGAACATGGTGTACAGGAGAGATTTGGTTGTCTTCCTCATCACACTTTCATTGAACAGTGCCAAGGGAATGTTTGATGAAAAATGTGAGGTAAAATCTGTTTTTCGAAAATTTTCACTTTTCCGGAGCGTGTAGCTCGAAAACGGTTGCGAATTCAAAAAGTATACAAAATGAAAGTTGTAGAGAATTTTATGAGCTTTCATTTGGTATGGTAAAATCGAGGGGGCAACCGCTGGCGAAATTTTGTACACCTAATACCTATTGACTATTCCTACACAATTGTTAACTAATTGTTTTAAAGGAAAATAAAGCTATCTATCTATCTATTCTAGAAAAATACTTTTTATTTCCCCTTTAATTCCTTGTAATTCCCCTAATTCCTCAAATACCTTTATTTCCTCCTAATACCTTAATATTTTCTAGATTATCTCGGGAACGGTGCACTTTTTGATAAAAATACCTATATACAAAATTGTTCCTTATAAAATTCTCTATCAAAAATGTCTCTACACTTTTTCCTAAAATTAATAGTACCGTGGGAAATAAAGCACACACATAAGGGTTGGTTCCGGTCAATACAATAAATTGTAATCTTTACTATAATCTACTTTAAAGTTCAATACTTAACGCTAAAGCAGTAGCCTAAAATTATAATAAATTCCTCTCACCCCTATAAAATAACGCGATTTTTGATGAAGCGAAAATATTGTATACCGGGTCGCTCAGCCGATAGGGACACTGTTGTAACTTTTGAATGGGCGAATGGATTTTTTTCAAATTTGGTGTAGTGATATGGGATATAACTTCCAATTATATAATATAAAGAACCAAAATGGCCGACTTCCGGTTTCGATTTTACCCAAAAGTGGGTTTAAAATACCCGGTTTTTGCGTAAAATCCCGCACATTGGCAGCCCTGAACAGTAACAGTGTTTACAGAAAGCTCTAAAATAATGCAGTCATCTTGGGTCGTCTGAGATGTAGTGGGAGAAATTTAAATTTTTTACATTGTGGTGGTGTATAGATATTTATACTTTTTTCGCGTAAAGACAGCTTTGGAAATTGCCATACGGATATTCAGCGAATTATATGACCTGCGCTGATTACATTTGCGCCTCATTTACCAAAGTACTATTAATTTTAGGAAAAAAAGTTTAGAGAAGTTTTTTATAGAGAATTTTATAAGGAATAATTCTGTATATAGGTTTTTTTATGGAAAAATGCACCGTTCCAGAAATAATATAGAAAATCTCAAAATGGGGGTGGAAACGACGTCCTCTAGGAGACAAAGCACGCAATTTTTGAAACTTTATGAATTTTGTCCAATATATTACAATTTTAACTGTTAGATTACTGAAGTATTACAAGACATCGTGCAAAGTTTTAATAATGAAAACGCTAGTCATGGAGAAATTGTAGACCTACGAGAGCGATTTGTTCTAGTTTTATACAACTCTACCGCCGCAGAAAAAAGTATACAGATTCATGACTTTTAACAAACTTGTTGGTAAAGCGAACAATACTGTAATATTATTAAAACTACCAACAACTTCTGCTGCTGCTCGGCAACACTCATATCGCGTTTTTTACCAAATTCAAACATGGAAAAACGTTGCGCTAGAAGCTACTGATGGGGGATGGAAAAAAGCTGGCGGTATATTAACCCGAACTATGACAACAAAAGAACCGGCTCCTGAATCTGTTATAACACTAATTTCTTGTTCATCGAAATTAGGGTGCGAAAACAAGTGCAGTTGCAGAAGAGCAGGCTTACGTTGCTCCACAATGTGTTACCATTACCACGGACAAGCATGCATGAATGTCGAATCTATGGAAGACGATGAAGATTAATTAACGTAGGTAACTTTTTGATAATTAGTGGACTCGGTCTACAGGGGACACCACACGCCAAGTACTTTACCTCTAGGGTGGCGTGGAAACAAGTACAATACACAATATTCTCGCTTCTTTAAAAATCGCGTTATTTTATAGAGATGAGAGGGTGGAAGTGGTACATTTACTATAATTTTAGGTGGAGTTTAGTAGCTACTGCATTAGCGTTAAGCATTGAACTTCAAAGTAGATTACAGTAAAAATTACAATTTATTGTGTTGACCTTAGGTGTACGCCTTATGTCCCATGGTACTATTAATTTTAGGAAAAAAAGTGTAGAGATGTTTTTTATAGATAATTTTATATGGAATAATTGATCAAAAGTGCATTTCTACCAATTTTCAAAACTTTATGAATTTTGCCCGATATAAATCATTATATTACTGAACTAGAAGTCCATAGTATTATCGGTAGTTTAATTAAATTAAATATTTTTTCTCTACTAGATATTTTTAGAGCTAATCTCTGCGCTAATGTTTTTACAACACTGACGTCCTTTATATAAGAATTGGTATGTAATTCTTCAAGATAAACATTACATTTCAATATTTTTACACCCTAATTCCCTCCTAATACCTTTTATTTCCTCTTAATTCCCTTTTAATACCTCGTAATAATATTTATTTCCTCCAAATTCCCCTGTAATTCCCTTAATACCTAATAATTCCTTGCGAAATACCTTCAATTCCTTCCTAATTCCTCCGGTTTGTACACTATTTCCCCTCAGCGGTTGCCCCCTCGGGTAAAATTTTTCCCTGCGATGCACCGTTTTCAAGATATAAGCGAAAAAAACCAAAAGTGGGACTTTCTTTGTGCCTCCTCCCCTCCGGCTTACCTTCTAGATGTCAGGACTTTCAGTATGTTCACTCCCTAAGCACTCCGAACAAACTTTCTAAAGGAATCGCTCACGCACTCTACACCTCCTTTATTGACTGAACTATAATTACTTATCATTATTAAAAGGTGAATACATATATGTATGTCAATGATATCATTTTTTTCCGAGGGGCCAACCGCGCCCAAAATTTTGTACACCAGATTTCCTCTTTGACGAAGATTACACAGATTTCCTCGGACTTCCTCCAGACTTCCTGGGATTTCCTCGGATTTCCTGGGACTTCCTCGGACTTCCTTCAGATTTCCTAAGATTTCCTGAGACTTCCTGGGACTTCCCCGGACTTCCCCGGACTTCCTGGGACTTCCTGGGACTTCCTCGGACTTCCTGGGACTTCCTCGGATTTCCTCCAGATTTCCTCGGATTTCCTCCAGATTTCCTCGGATTTCCTGGAATTTCCTTGGATTTCCTTGATATTCCCAGATTTCTTCCGAAGTTCCCTTTTTCGATTTACTTCCACGTCCAGTGGAAGTATAGTAACGACAAAAAAATTTTTAAAAATTTTTATTGTTCAAATAGGCTTAGAATGTCATAAAACGTCGAGATTTTAAGTTTGAGTGAAAAAAAAATTCTGTCGGTCTGTCTGTCGGTCTTCTGTAACATTTTTTGTGTGCACGTTTACTCTGGAACCGTTTAAGATATTGACTTGAAATTTGCTACACATTTGTATTTTAACGAGATCTGGAACTAGATTATATTTTCATCTTGTTCCGTCGAAGGGTTGGGGGGTAAATTGGGGTAAATGAGGATAAATAGGTAAATGAAGCAGGTAAGAGTCCATAAAATTGGTATTTAGTATATACAAAAGAAGCTAAGGTCTCAAAAAATTTTTGGCATTAGCCACCCCCATTACCACCCCCACCACATTATTAAAGGGGATGAGAAAAGATTGTGATTTAGTGTGTGTACTGTGTACAAGAATCTAAAACCTCAAAATATTTTTTTACGTCATCCACCCCCCACTACCCCCTATCACCACCCCCACCCCACTACCGATGTGGGGTATCGTTTTACGGGTTTTTCGGGTGGAGGATTTAAAATATTATATTATTAGAGTTCCATAAACAATTATTTCCATATACAAAATTTTTTCGTTGTGAGAGACTTGGATAGAAAATCTGGATGTGGAATTAGTGATTCCGTCAGCGGTTTTTTATAATCAATTTTCTTAATTAATTTTTTAGGTTTAAAAATTTCATAAATATATATTATAATTGAATATTTATAAAATTTACCTTTAAATTAATTAAAACTAATTTATAAAATATAAAAAAATATGTTATTAACATAATTAAATTTTTAACCTCATTTTTAACTTAATGATTATAAATTCAATAAATTTGATTATTATCTCGATTATTATTATTACCACTAATCGAACCGATCTCGGAACCGATTTTCTCTGGTTTATTTATTACTATCGAGATGGTTTGTCAGGAAATGTTGCTCGAAACGTTGTTATAGTGAATAAGGAACGTGTAAGACAGAATAGGTCGTTATAAGCCAATATAGATGTTTTTATGTTCTTGGCCGTTGATATCAAATTAACTTTATACGATCCTTAAATTTTCGAACTTTTTAAATGCAAATTTCAAAATTACTGTGTCCTAATGTTTTGGATTATTCATCGTTGTCAGAGAAATTAATTAATATTATTAATTTTGTTTCCATTATTAATATATTAGGTGTGTTTTGGTTGAGTGTTTTAATGCAACTAAAAAACTAATAGACACCCGAAATGTAAACTAGCAGAAGCATTATACTCTTTGCCGATATATTGAGCTTTTTATATCATTGTTACACATTCTATAGGATACTCTCCGCAGTTTTCTTGTAGGTAAATAATGTCAGTTTTTCCTAAACTTTGTTGTGGACTCGGTTGTGAAAGAAAAAATATATAAAAAAAAACTAAAGAAAAAACATCCAACCTGTCTGGGATTCGAACACACGATCTTTATTGTAAGGCAAAACTTTAGACACTGTATCATCACACATTACTTCAAAAATGGGATGTCTGTAATATGTACCTTTCGAGAATCATATTTCAACGCATTATACCGGGTGCCACAGGCGAGTGCCCCCCCCCCTCTACATTTTCTTTATTTTTTAACTACCTGTAAAAATGGATTTTTGGACACAAAAAACGGTATGAGACCATTTCAGGTTTACCCGGAAATTACCGTAACTTTCGATTTTTAAATGGAACAACCTGTATATATTTACTAGTGATGCAGCGATTCTTACTTTTATGATTACGATTTCGATTACGATAATCATTAGTGATAATCGCCGATTACGAATACGATTACGATTATCTAGAAAACTTTGTTAAATTTTATAGTATAACAATAAAAAGCAATTGTTTTTATTAAAACTATTTTATTATTAATTACTAAAAGCAACCACTTGTTATATAAAGTCAGTTTACTATTAATGTTCTCAAATTAAGGGATTAAATTAAATAATGTAAATGAAGATGCCCCACTTAAAAATCTTGGTAGAAAAAATAAAACTGAATTGGAAATTATTACCACTCAAGCCAAGATTGTGCAAAAACCCACCTTCTTTAGAAAAAGACGACCCACTGGGTACTTAAGTGGGTTTTTCTGGGTAATTGTGGTTTATACTGGGTTTTTATGAAAACAAATTTCCCGTCTAATTTCCCACCTTTCATTCGGCGTTGCTTTGACAATATAGCGTGTGACAACATCTGGACTGTGTTGGATATATTCTCACATTCTCAGTTATGAAAACGTAGTAAATATGTGGGTTTTTTTTAAATTGCATAGTTGCATAGTTGTCCCACTTCTAGTGCCGCAGTAGAAATAATTTTTCCTACATTCGGCCATATTTGGAGCAAACTAAGGAATAAGCTTGGAGCTGAAAAGGCGTCAAAACTATTTAAGTTTATTATTTACTTGTTTTATTGTTTACTAATATACTGACATGTTACATTTTTGTTATTGTTTTGTGAGTAAGTATTTGTGAGGCAAAAATATAATTTTTTATATAATTGCTTCTTTTTTCCTGCAAAAAAAAAACGAAAATCAAACAAAAACCCAGATGGGTTTTTCTAAAATCAAAAACCCACAAAAACCACCCATTTTTATGCCAACCCTGGGCAAGCATGTAACCATATAAAACAAAAATCAATAATTAATTCTAGGATTGTTCGACCCAACCTATTTCTCCTAGCAGTGGCGGTGTGGCCAGGTCGGCTATTCGGCAAATGCCGACTGGGCCCTAGGGTCGCGTCTAATGAGGGGCCATGCTTATCAAAAAAAATTTGGTACGGGAAAATTTTTTTTTAGATTTCTCTTTCTCTGCACGTTAAAAAATTTTTTTCCGGATTTCTCTCCCCCGGTCATCAAACATTTTTGTCGGATTACTTCCCCCTGCTCATTAGAAAAATTTTGGGACGAACAAAATTTTTTTCGGATTTTTTTCCCCCGCTCATCAAAAAAATTTTGGGACGGCGACGTCTAGATACATGCGAAGCAAAAATATTCAAATCGCTGACGAACTGAGTTTGAATGTTTATTGTAAAATGCTGACTAATCCCTAGACACCCAATTTTCGCAAATACTTTTTCAAAATTTTTTAGAGGTCGTTAGGGGAGTGCTTCTCTAGATGTTAGTTCCCATATTTTATATGGGTCCCATGCGCCACAGACGAGAAAAAAATTATTGAAATTTTACCAGCCGCCACTGTCCACCACTGATAATATTTAAAGCCAAAAATATCTGAAATGAGTGGCTTCCTAAAACAGAAATATTTCCAAGAAAGTCTATGCTCCAATGACTGAATGAAGTCAGACATATTCCGTAACTACTTTGAAAAAAGTTTGATTTCTTCTCTTGGTGACAGTCGTCCAGTTATAATAATCTATGATGGCCATAGCACTCATGTGACTACCAATATCATAGAACTTGCAATCAGGGAACAAATTACCATCTTAAAAATGACCCCGCATACAAGCCATTTGTTACAGCCACTTAACTTGGCAGTATTTAAGCCTCTAAAGGATATGTGGGATGCTAAATTGGTATCCTGACAACGTAAGAATGCGAGGTATAAAGTTCCAAAGATGCAGTTTTCTACTATGGTGGCAGAAACTTGCATAGATTGGAAGATTGATGATATTAGTGGCTTTAAGAAAGCAGGTATGGTACCTTTCAATGATGAAGTAATTCCAGAAGATAAATTCGAACCTTCTGCGTTATTACGTTGGAAACAGCAGAAGGCAGTCATCAACCCGCAACCACCTTTTTACGATCATGGCCAACCAAATGCAGAAGGTGAGCAGCCGTTAGTCAATTTAAATGAACAGCCAGTTGCCCCCGAACATATGCAGCCAAATGCAGACGGTGAACAACTATTAGTTGTTTTAAATGAACAACAACCTCCTCTCGATTATAGGTAGCCAAATGCACAAGCTGGACAACTGCTAGAAGATTTAAATGAACAACCACCTAATCCTGTTCCATCAACTTCTTACTCTCTGCAAGTATCCTTTGAAGATCTTCTGCAGACAATTAGGCAAACAAAACAACCCCTAGCTAAAAAAAAAACAAGAATTGCTCCTGGTGCTGAAGTCATTACGTCACCGGAAGCTGTGGCCAGAATGTAAGCAATAGAGAAAGAGAAAGCTTCAAAGAAGAAGGAATTAGTCAAAAAATCGTTGTTTTATGGAAAATATTTCCACAGTTATGAGACTTGTAAACAGTGAAGTATTTGGGTTGTCTGAACATGATTTTCACCCCCCGCCCTTCTAAAAAAGAAGTATATACATATATATGAATTTTAGCGTTTTTTTCGCCTTTTTATCTATTTTGAGGAAAAATTGTGCATTTTGGTCGAGATTTTGGTGAAAAATATCAAGAGAGTAAAGTTGTAGAGCATAAAATTTTCTGTAAATTTTGTCTCTACTTTTATGAGCCAAAATTATGTATTTTTATGAAAAATTACATAAAAAAATTATTATATTATTATTATTCTATACAGGAATAGAATGTATTTTTTTGCCAAAATTTAATTACGCATCTATAATAATAATTATTATCATAATAATTATGCTGATCAATAATATTGCATTAGTTTTTCAACAAAACAAAAAATGCCTAATATGATTTCTCGAAAAATCGACCCTTTTCTTCTTAATAAAAATACACGCCACTGACTGAAATAAGTTTTGTTTTACTGAAAAAGAAATATTAAAGATCTTTGATACCGATCCAAATTTGGTTGAAATTGGCCAATAACTGAGTTACGAAGGTGTTTCCACTTGAAATGGGCCACACTGTATATAAATATTAAAAATTTAAAGAAACTTAACATAAATACTAAAAGCAACTGGGGAACAACTAGACAAACAAAGAAACCTTATATAACATGTCTAAAGCCCATAGTTTTGGAGAGAACAAAAAATTACTGAAAGCAAGGTTTCCTGAGATTTCCTCGGACTTCCTCGGATTTCCTAAGATTTCTTGGGATTTCCTCGGACTTCCCCGGACTTCCCCGGACTTCCTCGGACTTCCTCGGACTTCCTCGGACTTCCCGGGACTTCCTCGGACTTCCCGGGACTTCCTCGGGACTTCCTCGGACTTCCCCGGACTTCCTTGGGACTTCCTCGGACTTCCTTCTAGATGTACACCAGATTTCCTTCGCGGTTGACCCCTCGTTTTTTTCATAAAATTTTAAATTTTGGCACTATCATCAGTTAAAATTATTATGACTGTTTTTTTTATATCATTGGAAAAAGAAAAATTAACGGATTTAATGGTGTCGTGGCTTACCTTGAAATTTGTTCTTTTATTTTAACACAAGAGCATATGTCAAAAGCAACTACGTATTTCGATTTTTTTATACACGTTATCATTCTTATAGTCTTTGCTGTCAACTTTCGTCCCTTTAATTTTTTTGGTATCTCTTCAAATAAGGAAGTACAAGCGTTGATTGTATTCCTATTTTTCATGATTTTGTACTATAGTAGAGGCTATGGTTTCCGAATTTCATTTTATTAAAATGAAGCTCATAAACATTGTGTTAAATTTTACTAAAACTTTTTTCTTCTATAATAGATATTAAGCGAGATATTTAGCGTGTTTCTGGTAAAAGAGGAAAAACATAAAACACACGTCTTGCCTGTTTCGCTTGCCAGGTTGTTTCCTTACTTCGCAGCAAGCTACCACTTTTGGAAATTCATCATGGAAATTCAAAGCTCAAAACTATTGAAATCTATCTGCAAAATCGAGCAAAACTATTTAATTATTGAAATAACGATACACAAAATATACCAAATATTACTGAAATCTACTGGGATCGTTATGAGCAAAATATTACAAATATTACTTGAAATTAGTTATGTGCAAAATATTACTAATATTACTGAAATTTACTAAAACTCATATGCAAGTTATGACAAACGGTCCTGTCCATTCTCTTGTCTCGGGTAAACAACCCCTAATTATTTTACTGTCTTGTGGAGTTGTGTTGATGTACCGGATCCCTCGTTAAGAGAATATGATTCCGCTAAGGTAACGTGACGAGATCCCCAGTACCATACAAGCACAAGATGACAGGCAATAATCCAAAAGCTGGACACCAAAATCTGGACTAGAAGTCGAAACCAGTCAGGCTGGATGTCTCTCGTAAAATGTAGAGCGTGTCATAAAAGTTCCAAGTAAAACGTAGAGTAACAGATCCAAATAACTCGTAAATTAACAAATTCAAATAAATCATAAACTAACAAACAGATCCCAATACTCGTAAATTAACAAACGCCCTGTAATAAAATAAATAACCTAAATTACCAAACTATTTCAACCTTAAGTGAGTTTCAGGGACGTACCTGAGATGTGATGTGGGCTGAAAGAGGTCTTTTACTGTCGAATGGCACTCCGAAATCTTGCATTCGAAAGACGCCGCGTGCTTCAGAAAATTGATTTAATCCGGAAATCCGTCGTTGCATCTTCCCAAAAAATGATACTCAAATACCCAAAATGGAAATACCTACGACTAATTTTGTAGTGCTGAATACTAAATCTCATAAATGGAGCAAAACTTACAATATTACTAAAACGCGTACGCACACGACTCAACTTTCTAGCCAGCAAAAAAGGAAATGACCCAAAAGATGTCCCCTGTCAAATGTCAGATTCTCACAACTTCCGTTGGTACGTTCAGAATTTTCAATTCAAGGCGTACCCCACAACTCAGAATAGATTTTCATAACATCGTTTACACCCATAAAAATATTCTGGCTGCTGGTTTCCGGGTCTTCTTCCGCGTAGACTTGGTTGAGTGCTTGACGTTTCGACCATCTTGTCGTGGCCTTCTTCTGAAGCGAAGCGAAGCTTCAGAAGAAGACCACGACAAGATGATCGAAACGTCAAGCACTCAACCAAGTCTACGCGGAAGAAGACCCGGAAACCAGCAGCCAGATCACCAGCTCCGCGAAAGCCTTAGAACCAAGATAACACAAAAACATTGTCCTAATATCTTCCGAAGGCCGTTCTTTCATAAGTCTACACACAAAAATAAAGTTTAATTAACAATACCAATCATTGTGGAAGCTTTACTAAGGCGTTTTGCAACACGCTTTCTTAAAGAATACCGAATGCACCTTGTTCGGCTGGCTTCCTGTACCAGCAGCGTTGGAATGGCTCGAAATAACGCCTCAACATTAGGCCACCCGTTATACTCGCTTGCAGCCGAAGGAAATATCTATTTGCTTACGATATATCTTAGGAAAAGCTATTTGGCGAGATATTGCATCACTATGCTCAAATACACAAAATTTGAGAAAATAACGAAATTAGTACCTAAAATTCTGAAAATTACTAAATGCGAAAATAGACTGTAACAGAATTCCTACTAGTTCCGTCCGAAATTTAGTACGATGTGTGCCTAGCAGTGTTGTCGAGGGTAGATCTAGTTCTTCTGAGTAGACTTCAGTCTCTGATCCACAGTCTATTTTTGAACCATCGGTGTAGATCGACACGTCCGGGTTATAATTTCCGGACGCATTTAAACTAACCTCGAAGTTCTTGTTAAAATAATAATCAGGATACGATCTATCCCAATTCCCAGAAGAGGAATTTGTGTTATAGCCTCTTTCAGAATACGGGCATGTCTCGTAGCCTTTATATACCATTGGCTTACAGATCGCAATCTCAGAGTCTTCAATGCAAGTTTCTCTATACGCACAGTATAGTCTCCATTGCAAGTTTAGGGCGTCATTTTCATTACGCCAGTAACGCAGAGGTATGTCAATGTTTGAATACGGGCCCAAAAGTTGTTCCTATGTTATTTGTATTGACTAATAAGAATTGTGACTAATAAGAATTTCTGAGTTTTATTTATCCACCTGGGATTTCAAGTCTCTCATCTGTCATCATTTATTTATACTCGATATGCATACCATATTTTTATTTACTTTTCAAATATGGTCCTTAGTAGATCGATATAACCTTGTGTGCTCTTAGCGTTTTCTTGCGTTTTTTAAAACGAAAAAGAGTACCTAATCGAAATAGTTTTCAAAAGTCAATGCATCCCCCCAAAATGAAAAGGTGTGTCGTACATACAATGAAACATAATCTCCCAAGTTTACAGTTTTGACGTTGGTGTTGATATGATTAATACGCTACCAAGTCGAATATATATTTATCTATGTGTATTGGCTTATAATTATCTCATCACCTACTACTTTTTGATAATACGCTTTATCAATAGGTATTTATTCACTGAATATCCCGGTATCTACCGGAAAAATTACTATTCCTTCACTATTTATTTTTCTACCTATCGAACATTCTCAGAATATTGGCAATGTTGCTTTCAAGAAATAAATTTGAAATTTCTCCTGGACTGTATCATGTCCCAAGTCCGACTCAGCTTGACTAAAATCAATAAAATTCTTGATTTCTTGAAATAATTATATCTCAGCAAACATTGAATTAAAGGATTGATATTCGGTAAAAGAAACCTTTTTTGAGAGAACTTCAATATATTCAACGGATTTCACCAAATTCCATTGAGTGAGGACACCTTATTTTCCCAAAACAAACGATCATGAGATTAGAAATCAAATTACCTTACCAAAATACGAAGTGATAAGTTCTTACGGATTATTTAGACAGACAATTAAAAGAATCTTGTGAAAAAGAATCACTCTAATTTTATCCCGAGGACATATAAAATATAACTACCTCTCCTGCACCAATATCAAATATTGCGTAATTAGTAGTTCAGGAACGGCGTCGCGTCGTCGAACGGGGGTGATAGTTACTTTAAACGAGGTAGTAGATTTTTTTTAATCTTATATATATATTGTAGAGAATATGTAGAATCCAAGTTTTAGACCTCCAAACCCTTTGCAAATTTTTGTGTGGACGAAAAATCCACGAATTTTTGGCACTTTCTTCAGTTTGTGGCCTATAACTTAAAAACAATGCATCCAATCGAAAAGTCATCTATTATCAAAATTAAAAGCATCAAATTTCGCTTCGAATGAGTACCTCAAAGTTGAAATTTCATCAAGAGTTATAGGCGTATATTTTTATTTTATTATTTTTATTTTATTATTTTTATTTTCTTATATTTTTTTTAGGTAATCTATGAACTTGAAATTACATGCTCTACAACTTTGGCGTAATTGGCAGTCAATAACAACAATTTTTACCAACTTGCAAAAAATTCACACTGGGTATAGTCCACAGTACATCGCCCTTTTTTTTTAATGATTAGTAACAGGCTGAATTTTCGTGAGTAGCGTCGTTTTGACGAGACGCCCAACTTTTCTCTCTGCGAAAATTCTCGGTAGTGGTAGCTAATAGCAAAAATTATTTTTTCTATTTCACACGAATTAGACAATTCGACAACCTGTCAAAATATCTTGGCAATATATTTTCCATTCGTTAAACGTTTGTTAAAGAGTTTGTACTCATTCGAAGCGAAATTTAATGCTCTTTAATTTTGATAATAGATGACTTTTCGATTGGATGCATTGTTTTTAAGTGCCAAAAATTCGTGGTTTTTTCGACCACACAAAAATTTGCCAAGGGTTTGGAGGTCTAAAACTTGGATTCTACATACTCTCTATAACATATATAAGATTAAAAAAATCTACTACCTCGTTTCTTATGACTATAAAGTACCCCGTTATTGAACTATAGCATAATATATGTTACCATAAGGTTGGTGACATTCTTGTGTATATTTTACCTATATTTTATTCACATTAAAAATATATTTTAACATCTTTAATTTTCCACAAGCGTCTATTAAATTTAGCGTAACCAAAATTACGCGAAAACTTAATTACCCTCGACGGTGGCGGAGCCACGAAGCTCAGGACCAATAAATATACAACCAAACAGGGCAGGTGATAATTTGCATTTCGTTATTTATCATGATCTTACGTAAATTATTTAGGGCAAGTCAAGTTTATCTAAAAAGCAAAATGAGATAATGTTGAACGAGTATAAAGCCTATTAGATCACTTATTTGGGTTGGCATTTACAGATGCTTTGTGAGCTGATACCCCGCCAGATTAAATAAAAACATTTTTATATATTTATTATTTATTTCTTTATTTATTTATTTAAAACGGTTAAATATACTTCTTAGGAAAAGCTCGATATGATAACGAGAAAGCTTAGTTTAATGAAGAGATAATGACTTCTTGTATCGGCTTCATTTACTGACCATTTTTGTATCTATTTATATGTTAAATGTTTTCTTAAACGCCTATCAAATCATCCAGGTAACTACTATAAATTTCAGGAGTTTGTGCTTGGTAAATAGTACATTAACTAGAGGTTTTAACTTCGGAATAATGTCATATGAATTAGTTTTAGTTCATTTTTGGCAACTTAATAGTAAATGCATCAAAGAAAAATTTCTCTATTATGCGAGGGCTTGGAAATTTATAGGCCTTGGATGCCACCTCTTTTCAGAGGGTGGTATTTACAAACAAATTAAAAATATTGTAGCTAACAGAAAATCTAATTTTGAGAAGAAAATGCTCTGTCCTTGTCATATAAATTGGAATCTACGTCAATCAATCGCAGGAAATTAATCGAGCGACAATTGAACGCGCGACAATTGAACGCATGTCAATTGGACGTAGTAAAATAACCTAACCTAACCCAACCTAACCTAACGCAACCTAACTCAACCTAACCTATTAAAAAACATAGCAATTGAACATATCCTGAAAACCTACTACCACAGTCACAGTCATCCATTATAATTTACGATAATGGTGACGAAATTAACTTTCGTAGTCTAATACAAAGACTAATCATAAGTAGTTGAATCGAGTCGATTTTTTTTTGTTTTTTTATGTTTTTTTTTGTTTTTTTTTTATTTTAAAATGAATGCCAATAGCGCCAAGCGAAAAGCCTTGAAAAGAAATCCAAAATCAAAATCATCCAAAATCAAGAACACCAAAAAATTTTACGATTTAATGGGCGCATCAAAAGTTGTTTTGCGCGCGGAAACTGCATGTCAATGAATTTCCGCTGGATTCTTTTTCATGACTTTTCCTTTGGCACTATTGGCATCCATTTTAAAATTAAAAAAAAAACAAAAAAAATAAAAAAAAAATCGATTTGCACACCCTTCTGCACGCGACGACTGCCTAAAATTTGCGTTTCTGGCATATTCATGGTAATTTCATTCATATATATGATTGGCATGCATTTTAAGAACGTTGCACCTGACTGGTCATGTACTGCCAGTCTATAATTATTTTGTGTGAAGGAAAATGGGTGTAATATTTCTTTAAAGAAATAAAAAATATATTCTTATTTTCTTTACCAGAAACCTGATATATATGCGTCCAATGTAACACGCGTCCTATTTTACCACGTCCAATTAACATGTGCGTTCAATTGTCTTAAGCTTCCAATTGTCGCACGTCTAATTCGCCGCGTCCAATTGACGGGACGCCTATTAATTAATAGCCTTTAAGTCATAACGTCTTGAAAAATTGGGATTTTAAATTAAAAAAAAAAGAGTATTTCAAGATGATTTTCGTCAAATAACTCGAAAAGTATTACATTGAATGCAAACACGTTGGACGCAAATAAAAAAGCTACTAAATTAAAGTTGAATTTTGTATTCTTTATAATTTCAGTAGAATTAACGGTTTCGGACATCTGGAAGTATAACAACGGCGTCCGAATGTTTATAAGACAAAGTATTTAGTTTAAATGTTAAATATCTTAGAAAATTTTGGCACTTATGTCAAAAATGCTAACAACCAAAAAGAGAGAATATTAATTAGGCATTTAAATGATTTATTGCGTGTTTCTTCTTCTTCTTATTCACAATGCCTTGTCAGATGTTTTTTGATGCATGAAAATTATTCTAGTTGGCGTCTGCTTGCTGTATAGCATGCGTGGTGACATAACGCCATCTATCGAGGTTGCCTGTTAGGCGCACAGCCTCATTGAAGCTGTTTCTCATCAGCTCCTTAAGTGTTTCTATGGCATAAAAAAACCGCTGCCCAAGGAATCACTACTTCCACGTCCAAGTCTCTTACAACAAAATACTATATTTGCACTCCACTATGTGGCAATAATTGTTTATGAAACTTTAATAGTAGGGTGGGGGGTGAATGAAGTGAAAAAAATTCTTGATGACTTTGGCTCTTATACATACACAAAATTTCACTATTTTTTTCACCACCTTTAATAATGGTGGGAGTGGTAATGGGGGTGGCTAATATCAATTCTTTTTTGAGACCTTAGATCCTCTTATATTTACTAAATACTAATTTCATGGACTCTTACTTGCTTGAATTACCTATTTACCTCCATTTACCTCAATTTACCCTTCAACTCTGCAACGGAATAAGATCAAAATATAATCTAGTTCCAGATCTCGTTAAAATACATACGTGTGCCATATTTTAAGTGAATATCTTAAACGGTTCCAGAGCAATCGTGAGCACCAAAAAGATAAAAGACTAACAGACAGACCGACGAATTTATTTTGCTCAGACTTAAAATCTTGACGTTTCATGATTTTCTAAGCCTCTTTAAACAATGAAAATTCCCAAATTTTTTTTGCGTTAATATACTTCAACTGAATGTGGAAGTAATACGCAGAAAATGGCATGACAAAGGTATAAAAAATCGTTGTGTGCGCATCCATATCACTTGAGGTAACCTACTTCGCATAAATAGCACTCGAGAAATGCCACTGCGCATCCATCTACTCGTGGTAACCTACTGCGCATCCATTGTACTCGAGGAAAGCCACTGCGCATCCATATTACTTAAAGTAACCCACTGCGCATCCACACTATTTGAGGTAACCTACTGCGATCTATAATACTCGAGAAAAGCCACTGCGCATCCATAATACTCGGGGAAACCTACTGCCCATCTACAGTAGTTGAGGAAAGCCACTGCGCATCCATACTACTCGAGGTAACTTTAACAACATAATATTTGAAATCGTCTACCCCAAAAACCTATAAAACCACATCGGTAGTGGGGGTGGGGGTGGTAATAGAGAGTTGGTAGTGGGGGTGGATGGAGTAAAAAAATATTTTGAAGCTTTTGGTTCTTGTATACACACTAAATCACAATTTTTTTTCTTCCCCTTTAATAATGGGGTAGAGGTGGTAACGGGGGTGGCTAATGTCAAAAATTTTTTTGAAATCTTAGTTTCTCATGTATACACTAAATACCAATTTTATGGACTCTTACCTGCTTGATTTATCTGTTTACCCCCATTTACCCCATTTTACCCTTCGACAGAAT
This sequence comes from Rutpela maculata, assembly GCA_936432065.2. NCBI lineage: Eukaryota > Metazoa > Arthropoda > Insecta > Coleoptera > Cerambycidae > Rutpela > Rutpela maculata. The sequence goes on along the minus strand of OW386287.2, from coordinate 144,150,218 downwards.
AAGATGAAAATATTATCTAGTTCCAGATCCCGTTAAAGTACATACGTGTACCAAATTTCAAGTCAATATCTTAAACAGAGTAAACGTGCACACAATAAAAGTTACAGACCGACAGACAGAAATTTTTTTTTCGCTCAAATTTAAAATCTCGACTTTTCATGACATTCTAAGCCTATTTGAACAATAAAAATTTTCAAAAATTTTTTTGTCGTTACTACCACTGGATGTGGAAGTAATTATGACCGAAGCAATGTGCTTCTTAACATGTTTACAATAAAAACTTAGCAATTTTGTTAATATCAGTACTGTAACCCCAATCTGAAGAAGCCGCCGCACAGTGGGCCAGATTTTAATATTAGCAAAAATAAAGGGATCAATCTAGAAGCTTTAAATCCAAAATATACATATATATATATATATATATATATATATATATATATATATATATATATATATATATATATATATATATATATATATATATAAGTAATTATATAAAAAAAAGAAAAAATTAAGGGGGGGATGGGGGAATAAAATATAAATAAATACCTTTATATACTTACAGCTCAGGTATTCGATAAAAATAGAAAGAAAATATTCTTTATTAAATACATAAAAATATTCTATAATACCTGTACAGTGTAGGACACAAATATGGTTTACTCGTTATCACTACTATCATGAATAATATTTGAAGGATTTAATGACAAAGGCCATAAGATTAATTCCAGTTTTACGTGTCATTAGTGACTGGTTGAAAATCAGTAGATCTGAAGGCACAAGTAAAACATTCAACAAACTTTTGTTTATATTTGATATTAAATCGAAACACTTTTCTCGTGCTGTTTATTGCGTGCTTCCATTGTCTCTTCTGACAACTGGCCAAGAATCAATGCCGCTTTGATAACTTTTGCTCCAAGGACTAGAATTGTATGTATTGTTACTGGGATGTAAAACAAGCGGTAGAGATCTAGTTACAATTTTGCTATTTCTTTAGCTTTACACCTAATATTTTCGCATTTATTTTGGTGGAAATATCAATTTTTAATTCCTTAGAGTACTATGTTAATTACAATTCGGCTTTGGAAATCATATAGTCAATCAACCCCAAAGAGTTCTGTGCTCGAAAATAAATTTTTTAAAAATCATCTGCTACCACTTAAAATATATATTATGCTTTCCAACATAGTAACTAATTACTATTCCTAACTGTTACTTTTTAGTATAAGTCTACGTAAACTTCGTAATATTTTTATTTGTATTAATTCAACTTCAATCAAATAATAATTATTTATGTAACCAGTTACGAAAGATTTTATTTTGTGTAACGAATGTATGTTTGCGGGACGAGCGAAGCGAGATTCCGCAAAATAAGACGAGTTACACAAAATTATATTTCTAAACATGTTACGTACAAGAGTTTGTCTAATTTTAAATATCTAAAAACCCTTTAAACCTAAATGAAATGGGTGTATTTAAATATTTTAAAAATTAAGTTTTTTCTTTTCATTTTCATGCTGCTATTATTACATACACAACATATTACAATTTTAATGTCAAAAATTAACAAACGTTATTTAGGCAAGTTATTATATTATTTGAAATCCTAATTTGATAGCATAAGGTAAATCGTGTCAATAAAAAAGATTTGTTAGCATATTTTGAAGGCAAGAAGAATTTAAAATCTTCCACTTTATGGACTCAGTATTCAATTTTGTGTTGAAAAAACATTGTTTCTTTTTCTTTTTGAGAGTAGTGTATTGTTTTTAATTGATAATTTAACGAACTTTGCCTCACCAGTTAGGTCAAATTTAACTTTTCATAACTGGTTATGAAAAGTTGGACGTTTTGACACTTACGTCACTTTATATGTCAAAATTAGAAAAAGTAATTTAGTTCATATAAACCTCTTGCCATCATAAAACTTCACATTATCACTCTAGTTCAGTCGACACGTGTTCTCACAGAGAACATCAACTTGCGAATAATTTTAATTAATGTTGCGCGTACTGTTGGAGCCTATTGTTTAGAGGAGATTAGCAACGAATAAGGAACTTTGTAAAAGAAAATAACTATGTACACTTCTGTGCAATAAAATCCCGTACACTTGAAAAATCAAGTAATCCAGTTTTTACTAATATTAAGTGATGTGAATCAGTCTTTTTGGAATTTAGATTTTTTTATTATCATATAGGTTATAAAAAAGTGACATTGATTGTGAAATGTCATAAGTAAGGTATTTGGAAAAATGTTAATGATTTAATGATTTCGATTTCTAACAAATGTAAAAATTGACGTAGAAAAATTATGTCCGAGATAAGGCCAGATTCTGAAAGCTCAAAACATTAAAAAGCGGTTTTCTGCATGGCTGTTCTGCGGAGACACGTAGCGTTCATGAAACCTGGTACTTGTAGGACGGTACACCCGAATATGTCCGTCATTATAAGTCTGAAAAACTTTTTCATCGGTAAATACAACATGGTTCCAAAACGGGCGATAGATGTAATTTAAACAAAACAAAATGCGGGCTTGCTTATGTTCTTCTGTTAATATGGTCTTCTTGGCACTTACACAACTGCCGATTTTCCTATCGTTCGGCTAGCTGTTGACCTCGATGCTGGAAAATTTGTCAAGGGCACAGCGTCTACTAGTGTTTGAAACGGATTTTCCCTCAAATAGCCAAGGAGCGCTTCATCTAGAGCGAGATTTGAACTTCTAGGTCGGCCTGAACTGTCTTTTCTCTTTATGATACCTTCCTCCTCTTACCTTGTCTCCACACTCATAACGGTACTTTTATTTAAGTGATAATGAGTAGAGTGTTTATACCGGAGCTGAGCCTCCCCCCACCACTTTTCGTGACGTCATGGGTGGTGGGGGGTAATTAGTATGGTGGGGGGTAATTACTGTGGTAGGGGGTAATTACTGTGGTGGAGGTAATTGGTGTGGTGGTGGGGGGTAATTGGTGTAGTGGGAATAATTAATGTGGTGGGGGGTAATTGGTGTGGTTGGAGGTAATAAGAGTACTGAGTGATTGAGTAATTGATGTAGCAATGAGGACTTCATGATTTGTCGTTGCAATCTTATTCACGGGAGTGGGGGCAACCCATCCTTATAAAAGCAAGAGAGGAGTTGACACATGATCATTAAATAGGCTAGACTCCTATAGTAAATTTAGTATGCCTTCGTGTACGTCTTGTGGTAAAAGTTTCACACGTGGCGACAATTTACGTCGTCATGAAAGGCAGTCATGTGGGAACGATGGACCTCTCGCGAAGCGACCTAGGGTTGATTCAACGCCTTCAACATCATGTACTAATATGCAAACATGTGATTGCTGTAACGTGACTTTAACAGCGACTCAGATGAAATCACATAGAAGAACTTTGCAACATAGGACAAATTCATGTGCCCCTATGGTGAATGGTGTAGCTATTGTCCAAACAGCTTTTAAAAATAGGATAATTACATATCGAGTGCATTGTGAAAATAATTATCTAGATTACGCCATGTTTTTCAACGAAATCAGACCAAAGATTCTCAATCTACTCGAAGAAGTGCTGCGTATCCATAAAACAGTGAAAGTAAATATGGAATCGTTCGCCAAGTACATTTTACCGACTCAAGATCTAACTGAAATGAAATCATTTAATACCTCCAATAGGATTTTGGATGAATCCATGGATCTGAATGATGTTTTGAATAGTTTTGTGGATTCAATGGTTACGCAAAGTACTGAGTTTCAGGAGCGTGATTCAGGTATACTAATATTTTTTTAAATTATAAAACATAATGATTAATCATTATCTCTTTTTTAGGTTGGGCCCTCGAACGAATTGCTTTTGTTGAAATTAACGTAAACAAGTATAGCCCTTTGGGTGGTTCATCGTACATAAAATTACCGAAATACATCGAAAATAAGAAGGCGGTGGTGAATGTACAGAATCAAGATCAATGTTGCTTCGCTTGGGCTGTGACGTCAGCGTTATACCCCGCAAATGGCCATGTATCGTACACATCATCATATCCACATTTTTCAAGAGTATTAAATGTAACAGGTATGAATTTTCCAATAAAATTACGAGATATATCGAAATTTGAAGAAATGAATAATATTTCAATTAATGTGTACGGTTTAGAAGAGAAATTTGAAAATAATAGGGTTAAATATGAAGTTGTTGGACCTTTACGTTACTCGGGTAAGAAATTGTATACTCACGTAAATTTATTGTTAATTTCAAGTGAATGTGTTGGCGATGAAAATCACCACTGTAATAATGATTGTGCTAATAGTCACTATTGTTGGATAAAGGATTTGTCTAAGTTAGTTTCCACTCAAGTTTCCGCTAGCGATCATAAGAAACATTTTTGCGACGGTTGTTTACTTTACTTTAATACTGAACGTCACTTATTTCAACACCAGAGAAATGACTGTAATCATATTTATACAACAGCACCAACAACAAAATTTCGTATTAACAAATTTGGAAAAGAAGTAGCTGAGAATATATTAAAATTTGAGAATATCGAGAAACAAATGCGAGTACCATTCGTAGTATATGCAGACTTTGAGTCAATTTTAAAACCTATCTATACGTGTCAGCCAAACCCCGAACTCTCTTTCACGAATAAAACCTTTAAACATGAGCCTTATTCATTCGCATATTACATTAAATGCTCTTTTGATAATTCTCTATCTAAGTTTGATTTATATCGGGGGTGTGATGCAGCCCGAGTGTTTATAGAGCATATAGAGACAGATTTAAGGAATGTATATAATAGACATATGAAAAATATAGTCCCAATGGCTAAACTCACAGCACAAGAAAACCTAGACTTTCAGAATGCGACCGTGTGCGGTATATGTGGGGGGCCTTTCGAGGGGGAGGATGTTAAAGTTCGAGACCATTGTCACTTAACGGGCAAGGTAAGATTTGGTGCCGCACATTCTGTATGTAACTTAAATTACAAGTTACCCAATTTTATACCTATTATATTTCACAACATGAGTGGATACGATAGTCACCTATTCATCAAAGAGTTGTGCAAATACAAGGATAAAGTTGGTGTAATAGCACAAAATAAAGAAAAATACATATCCTTTACGAAACATCTGTATATGCACGATTATGTTGATAAGAAGGGAGTTACAAAAAAGAAATATTTACAACTGCGATTTATCGATAGTTTTAAATTTTTATCGGCTTCATTACAAAATTTAGGTGCGAATTTAGATGATGATCAGTTGGGGACAATGCGGAGTTTTTATAGCGAAAATGACAAATTTAATTTAATGAGACAGAAGGGTGTATTTCCATACAGTTTTATGGATAGTTTAGAGAAATTAAATAGAACTGAATTACCATCTAAGGAGGAATTTTATGATAATTTAAATAAAGAGCACATATCAGACGCTGATTATTTGCGGGCTAAGAATGTTTGGGATTTGTTTGAATGTCGCAGTCTAGGTGATTATTCAGATATTTATTTGAAATCAGACGTGCTTCTTTTATGTGACGTGTTTGAAAATTTTCGCGCAATTTCTTTGGATAAATATGAACTAGATCCAGCTCAGTATTATACAGCCCCGGGGCTATCGTGGGACGCTATGTTGAAATTAACCGGAATCGAGTTAGAATTGTTAACGGATATCGATATGATCCATTTCTTTAAAAGAGGTATAAGGGGTGGAATAAGTCAGTGTTCAGAAAGGAAGCATATTGCAAATAATAAATTTCTACCTGATTATGACCCTAACGAGCCGTCATCATTTATCACGTATCTAGACGCCACGAATTTATATGGACATAGTATGTCTAAGGTGTTACCCACGGGTTGTTTCATGTGGTTATCTGAAAGAGAAATAAATGATTTAGATATTATGAATATCTCGGATGATAGCCCACACGGGTACGTCTTTGAAGTAGATATACATTATCCGGAATACCTGCACGACTTACACTCAGATCTCCCCTTCTTAGTTGAAAATATTGTGCCTCCTGAATCAAAATCAAAATTAACAAAGTTAATACCAAACCTGAACGATAAAAAAAAGTACGTCGTACACTATGTAAATTTAAAGCAGGCTATTAATAACGGGTTAGTGGTTACGAAAATACATAGAATTCTTAAATTTAATCAATCGGCGTGGTTAAAGAAATATATTGACTTAAACACCGAGATGAGAAATAAAGCTACAAATAAATTTGAAAAAGATCAATACAAATTAATGAATAATGCGGCGTTTGGTAAGACGATGGAAAATGTGGACAACAGATCAGACATAAAGTTGGTTACTCATTGGGAAAGTATTAGACGTAGTATGGGTGCAAATGCATTAATATCTCGTCCAAATTTTAAAACTTGTTCGATATTTACTGAAGATTTTGTAGCGATCCATATGGCTAAACAAAAGGTGACTTATAATAAACCAATTTACGTGGGCTTTTGCATCTTGGAATTGTCAAAGACAGTATTGTACAACTTTTTCTATAATGTAATTAAAAGAGAGTATGGGGATAATGCCTCTTTACTGTATTCTGATACCGATAGTCTGATTATCAAAATTTTAACAGAAAATTTTTACGATTTTATAATAGATAACCGAGACAAATTCGACACTTCAAATTATCAGGATGGTAATATATTTAATGTACCCAGAGGCCCACCGGTTTTAGGTAATTTTAAAGATGAATTTCCCGCGGACCCAATAATTAGTTTTTATGGTACCGGAGCAAAAGCTTATTACGTACAATCCGTGGGTAATGAATTAAAAAAAGCAAAAGGTGTAAAGAGATCTGTCATTCAAAAAGAATTATCAATAGATGACTATAGGCAAATCGTTGAACAAGGTGGCTTAATATTCAGAAAGATGAATACATTTCGAAGTCAATTACATGATATTTTTACCGAAGTAAAGAACAAAGTGGCTCTGTCTCATCACGATGATAAACGCTTTGTCATCCCCAATACAACCAAAACCCTAGCGTGGGGTCACTCTGACATACAATTTTTTCAAACTGAGCTAGAACAAAATATGCGTTGGTTAATGTCTGCTGCTAATGTTGTTCAAAGTAGTACTGTGGAAATTGATAAAATAGATCATTTACTTGCGGCAATAGCAGAGTTAAGCCAGTAATCGTTATTAAAATATGAATGTTTGTTTGACGTAAAGGTCCAGAATATTATAAATTAGATTTAGTTTATTTATATATTTCTTTGTAAATTAAGTAGAGTATTGTAAAGCAAGTAATTTATATTGTCATTAAAAGTGGGTGTTCGTTTAACGTACAATTCCAAAATATTATTAAATATGTTAAGTTTATGCATCTACTATTCTGTAAAGACACTGTAAGTTAATTTCATACTTTATATGTAATAATATGTAATTAAAAAATATATAATAATTAATTGTATTGTAATAAAGTATATGTAGAAAAGAATAATTATGTGTTGTTATTAAGCTTTACAGCAGAATTCCTGTTTTAAAGTAAATAAAAGTGAGCGTCATTTATGGAGGGTACTGTACCATAGCTTCTATTCGAGGCATGTTTGTAACAACAATTCCTATTTTAAAGTAAAATAAAGCAGCATTCTTTATGGAAGTGCTGTACCAACGTATTTATGGAAGTGCTGTACCACATTCTTTATGAAAGTGCTGTACCACATTCTGGGTTACATACCGATTAGAGTGGGTCATGTGGCAACAACGCTGGCGTCTATTCAAGGTATGTTTGCAAGCTGTGAGATTCAGCGTGGGTTAAATGGCAACAAGAATTTCTTTGTTGAAGTAAAATAAAGTGGAATTTCTTATGGTAGGTGCTGTACCACAGTTTGGGTTATTGTTTAGAGTGGGTAATGTGGCAACAGTGCTGATGCCAACTCGAGGTGACGCGGCGCTTGGGTTTGGTGGTGTGACACATTTCAACCAATGAGGAGGCCGCATTTCCACCACTCCTAGAGTAGGGATGATGGGGGGGTTAGCGTGGTGTATTTATACATTGTGGACTCTTCAAACGTTCTCTTTACCTTCAACTTTCACAGTGTGTAGTTGTGAATTGTATGTTCTGTGTTTTGTGTTCTGTGCCAAGTTTCAAGTTTAACAATTTGTAAGTTTATTATTTTTTTAATTGTTCGTAATTCGTAATTCTCATAATGGTGAGACACATTGTATCTGGTGGTGGCCGTAAAACGACGAATGTATCGGAGGCTACTAATGCTCAGAGGATGTTGCAGGGTGTGGCCATTTTGTCAAATTTTATGTCGGGCCCCGCTACCACGGTAGGTGCTCCTGTTCATACAACAACGAATATTATTTATGCGGCAGCCCCAGCGGCTCAATTCGTTGTGGCCGGCGTCGCAAATAATGTAATATTAACACCTAGTGGTAGCGCAGCAGGTCCGACACCCCTAGGACCTGGTGCTGGAAATATGGGTCCGACATACAGCATCGCAGGTAGGCCGGGATTAGGGGTAAATATAATATCACATGTTCGAATCCCGACTCCAAATACTATAAATTATAATGCCACCTCTAATGCAACATCGAGCAAGAGCACGATACATGGGTCAGTTTATGGCAATCAACAGAGGCACGCTGTTAACCAGTCTGATGCTGACATGCATCCGGTAATTCATATCTCCGACAACGATGCTAGAGGGATTAATCCCGATAGCACCGAGGTCGTAGATGGATTACAGGATCGTGAAAGCGAATTTCGTGATGCTGAGGAGCTCGTTCGTTTAGATGGCAAAGTAAGACCATCTAAAAGGGCAGCTTCTGCATCGGGGAATCAGAGTGGGCGTCGCGTCACCTTCCAACCCTCGTGTGCATCCGTATCGTTGGTCACTAGTGATGACTCTGAGGACGACTTTGTGAAACCGCCGGAAGTCAAAAAACCCAAACGGGTAGTTATTCACAGTGATGACTCCGATGATGACTTTGTTGTCAAGCCAAAAACAAGTAAACAAAATGTAAAAATTGAAAAATGCAATAACCGTAAAACAAAGTCATCATCGGCGGCATCGGGGAGTGGCAGGGGTAGGGGTAGGGGTAGACGTGTTGTGAACCCCAGCACAAAGTCGTCATCGGTGGCATCAGGGCGTGGTCCAAGAAGAGTGGCTACTCAACTAACACCGGACTTTTCCGATGCTCCGCGACATCTTGTTCAGTATATGTTGGATATAACCCAAGATTTACCTGAGCCGTTAACCCCTATTCTGGAGGATCCTCCTAGGCCTGTAATAAAAACTGTAGGCAGAGGCATGGGAGGAAAGGGAAATTTAATGAGCCTTAACGGCGAGGTAAATCGCGACGCGAATGCAAGTCCGGTTTTAGTTGGTAGATTTGACAACACCGCATTAGAACAACCAAGTTGTTCTAATGCAGTGCCATCATCACCACCCTCAGGTGGCAACGACGCACTAGAAGAAGCTGGCACTTCTAATGCGGCGGCGCCATCACCTCACCGAACACCAAGTCAGAATTCTACACATTCTGACATGGTGTTGGGTGCGGTACCACCGCCTGAACCTGTGGCAGAAATCGCGGAACTGGATGATATAAATTTTGAGGACTTATTACGTATTCCATCACCAGTTCCACCGATTCAGAATCCCTCAGATTCTGATTCGGATTGTGATTTTCTGTCACAGCAGGATGACCGCAATTTGCTAAGACAAGCAATTGCAACGTTAAAAACATTAAAAAACGCAAAAAAGGAAAAACACGATGCGGATGTATTGGCGCGCATTAATGACGATGCGCTACAGCGGCAGGCTGAGGCACAGGAAGCCAGTGCTCGAGAACGCCTTCAGCATGCCGAAAATCTAAGGTTAGAAATTGAAAGGCTAACCTTAGAAAGAGAGCGCATCATGATTGATGCGAATGCGGAGAGGATTGATGCCCAACAAAAAATCGAGGGCATCAATAATCGCCGCAACGCCGAGGCTAAGTCCCGTCGGGAGTTGGAAGGTGTAGAAAAAAAATTAAAAGATCTTGGCTAGAGCACCTGAAGGTAAAGAGTATTTTATTGTAAATTATTTTTTATGTGTACATTATTTGTTTAGTTATAAGTATTAGTGTAAGTTCTTGTATAAATAATTTGTAAAATTGTATTGTAGTAAAAAATATAAAACATTAGACTTAAAAAAAATAAATGTTAGGTTACGTTAGGTTAGGTTATGTTAGGTTGTACAATTATATTGTAATCAAAAATTTACTAAAAAAAATATAAAAAAAATATATAAAAAAATATATATATATAAAATATAAAAAAAAAAAAAAAAAAAAATACAAAAAAAAAAAAAAATACATAAAAAATATAAAAAAAAAATTACATTAGGTTAGGTTAGGTTAGGTTAGGTTAGGTTAGGTTAGGTTAGGTTAGGTTAGGTTAGATTACGTTAGGTAGGGGGGAGGCGTGGGTGGCGGCGAAGCCGCCACCAAGGCGGCGAAGCCGCCACTACGGCGACGAAGCCGAAGTTACGGCGGCGGAGCCGCCGTCACTAATGTAATAAAATGTAAATGTAACAAAAATAAATAATTATACAAATATGGTCTTTTTATAAATATATAAAACAAAAAAAAACAAAAAAAAACAAAAAAAAACGAAAAAAAAACGAAAAAAAAAATTTAAAAAAGTGGTATATAAATATATAAAATAGAAATCAAAATAAAAACCGGGAAATAAATCCCTGCTTCTCTCCCGCCCTCCACTCCGGAAGCGGGATTGATTGCCCGCCGGATCAATTTACATTTTCAATCAATGAAGTTGATCTGCCATGTAATTAATCCTAAAGTTCTAGTAATCATATAGGGGCGACAGGATTCGAACCGTCTACACCCTCGACGATCAACCCAAAGACCAGCGCCTTACACTATGCGACTACCAGAACTCTGCTTTTTTGTTGTTTATTATTTAATATGTACTTCCAATATATTTGATTTTATTCTTTTTTATTCTTAAAACTGCTTTTTCTTTGTTAATATTTGTTAATTTGAAGCGAATAAGTATTTAACTAATTTTTAAGTGCAAAAATATTAATTTCTAATGTTTCTTTGCTAATATAATACCACACCTACTGACAATATATTTAACTGTAGGCATTTACCGGTTTAAAATTTTAAGGGTTTCCTACCTGCCGTTTTTACCTACCTTATGTGTACTACAGAAAACATCGACAAAGCATATTATTTAAATTTCTATATTCATCTAGATGGAGCTAACAGTATTGATTTAACAAACTAACAAAAAATATATTATAGATACAGGGTAGGTATAAAATTACATCATATTTTTCTTAAATTAATATTTCTTTTTCTTTTGCATTGAATTGTTACCGAAAAATATTAAGACTTCGCTGGATGACATCAAAATGTATATACAGGGTGTTTATATAGTACGAGACTACTGATTACGTCATATCTTTGTTAAATGTATGTATTTCTTTTGCATTAAATTAGTGCTGAAAATCTTATAATTTCGGTCCATGGAATTAAAATATATATATACAGGGTGTCTATATAGTACAAGACACTTGATTACGTCATATTTTTTTGTTAAATGTATGCATTTCTTTCTTTTGCATTAAATTAGTACTAAATATCTTAAGATTTCGATCCATGGAATTAAAATATATATACAGGGTGCATATATAGTACGAGACACTTGATACTTTTTTATTTTCTGCATTTTTTCTTTTGCATTGAATTATTACCGAAAATATTAAGATTTCAATCGTTGTCATTTTGGTAATGTCATTTTATTATTATTTAATATATCTTGTGGTGAGAGAGAACACTGTTTAACGTAGCTTGTAGGTATCGGATCATCAGCTGGGGGATTCACCATGTTGCTTCTTGAGATGATTGCGCTATATTGGCGATTTTTATAGTTTAAGTAAAAATTTGTGAATAAAAAAATAATTTTCCAAATACTGATGTTTTATTTCTTACATACTTAATATAAAAATATAAATAATAAGTTTCCAAATACTGGTGTTTTATTTCTTACATACCTAATATGAAAATATAAATAATAATAATAAACAAGTACAAAAAAACAATATAAAAAATATGTACAAAAAAAAAACAATATGAAAAATATCAATCGGAGTCCGAGTCCGAATCGCTGGCATCCATTGGCACCGTCTCCAGCGACCAAGCTGACGGTGAAGATGGCCTGCTGGGTAGCTCTTCCTCGGAGTCCAAGTCGCTGGCACCCATTGGTTCTGTGACCATAGACCAAGCTGATGGTGAATATGGTCTGCTCGGCGGCTCAGCTTCCATGGACCAGCTACCACTGTCTGGATCCCCTTCACGCCCCAGATCTCCATGGCTGGGCACAGACACCACCCAGCTACTGCTATCTGGACCATCTCCATCGTATGATAGAGCAACCTTCACGTTGTACTCCCAGAAGGACATTGTTGTTTCCGTGGAGTCGCTCGAACTGACAATATTGTCTTGAGTAGCCATTTGTCTTTCAGTTTTGCAGTTTAACTGAGGACCAAGCGGTGAGAAGTTTCTTATATAAACACATTCCCACTCCACCACAACCAACATAAACGAGAGTGGGGTAGTAACTTTCTTATACACGTACCATCAATGTCACCACCCCCATAACCAACAGCAGATGAGTTTCTTATAGACTATTTTAAATTTCAGAATCCGTTTCTGCGTCGGATTCAGATGGATCACTTTCAGAGGACACTGCTTCAGCTTCTGAGAATGTTTGTCGGTATCCATTTGTAGTGCTATCGGCCGGACCAGGTGGCTCCTCTGTAACCCACGATAAATATGAACACCACTCGCCGGTTTCAGGATCCTGATACCTTACTTCTTCATACCATATCAATGGTACAAAATTCGATAATATCGAATCACTGGTAGAGGAGACTGTTGGATCTTGGATTGTGACCATGTTAAATGCACAAACTCAAATGAATAAGAGTTCATTATTTCTTACTAGGTATATAAGTCGATATACCCCCACTTTATTTTGCACTTAAAATAGATAGTAAAAACAAACATTTTTCATAAAAGGAGATATATTTATTTACAAAAAAAAAAAGAAACATATTTATATAAATTATTTAAAAATTAATCTAAGGACTAATCACTTATACAATTACTTAAACTAAACTATTTACAATATTAAACTATTTACATTTTAACTTTTTTTATTGTTATTGCAAATGTTGCAGATCTCCACAGGTCTAATTTGATGGAGTGGCTCGCTGCAAGATTTGCAATAACCCCTTTCCCCGTCTGTCAGGCGCGTTGTGGAGTGAAAGTCTACGTGCCGATGCAACGCCAGGTCGACACGTCGTTGGTACCCCATATAGCAACCGTAGCACAGTTGATACTCTGCACCATCCCTTGCGTCGACAGCCACATATGCCATAGTGGTGCAGAATATTTCATTCCTGGGGTGGTGTCCTCTTAGGAGATACTTATCGGTGAGCTCCATTTCTTCTTCATCGTCTGATGCGTCTGCAACTATGCCATCGTCAGCAGTATCAAGTTCGACTTGTTCCAGTACGACAGCATCATCACCTTCCTCACCGTCCACATCTCCTGGAAGAACACCCTCTTCGACGTCAACAACTTCCACTCCGGCTCCAACAACATCCCCTTCGGCAGCTATATCGGCGTCTCCTTCATGGTCGTTCCACATATTGTTAATGCCGTCCACTTCCGCCAACCAATCCAAAAATTCTAGATTGGCACATCCTCTGGGTACACCCATCATAAAATTAGGAACAGCAGCCATTATAAGAGTAAAAAATTAGTTCGTAAACGTAGAGTGTCGAAAATCAACTGAATCGTATCAAGTCTCCTCCTTATTTATATGCAACCGGTGACGTCATGACCCCCACACCTTGGATGACATCAGCACCCTCAACATTACTTAAATGCGAATGAATACGAAGAGGAACCCAGTTATTTTTCTGCTTTCGTACTGCATATACTATAAAGTATTAACAAGTGTTAAAATGCCTTTTCCAAAAGAATGGGAATCCAAACCAACCATTGCCGCATACCCATATAGTACGCATAACCAAATTGTGTGTCATAATTGTTACGTGTCCTGGCCGAAGGAGTACATAAATTCATGTACGGGATTATGTAGAAAATGTAGAGATGCGAATCCTGTGCCAATTAAGAAAAGCCAAGGGGTTCAAGGAAGAGATTCAGGCGAGCGCCAAGAAAATGAATGCCGCAAGTGTCTGCAGCTGTTAACTCGCACAAATTTCGGAGTAATCAGAGATGTTTGTGATGTGTGCAAGGTGGAACATCCATTAAGGCAGCGGTGTCTCTCTTGTGATAGATACAAAGACGATTGTTGGAACAATGTGTGTAGGATGTGTAGAGGAGGTAAAATATTGTGCGAGAATGTTGGTCATTTTTATGGGAATTTTGTGCATCACGAAAGAAAATGCTGGTGTGTTAATCAAGAAATCCAGTTGTTAAGGCATGAGATTATTTCATGGAATTAAGGCATGGAATTTTATGAAGATGTAAAATTTCTTTCTTTATTGTATTTGGATTTAGAATAATTTATATTTTGTCAATAAAATATATTTAAATTAATTTGTTTTTTTTTCTTCTATTAACTTACTGAAATATAAAATGTAAATAATATTACAGTGAAATAAAGCTATTCAATAATGAATTTTAGACATTTAAATAAAACACATTAATGTCGTATACATATTTTATTTCTATATTACTGATACACAAGTAAATATATTGATTATGTATATTTTACATTATTCAAAATTTAATAAATTACACAACATCCTTTTTGTCAATCCAAGAGTTGTGTTCTTTGGAAAGTCCCATCCATTTAACAAATATTCTGTTTCTTTTTTTCCTTAACACCTTCTCCACTAGATATATATCGGGATATTTAGTTTTTTGTAACTCCATTTCATAAAAACATCCTTTAATTGGTTGGGCATTCATATCTTGAAGCTGATAAGTTGTTGGGTTAGTTATGTTTATTTTCACAATTTTAAAAAGTTCAGTTGAAAAATTGACTGTAAAACCTTTCTCAAATACACCTTTGTATGCACTTATTCGGACTACGTCACCAACATGAAACTTAGGTTTTAAAGCAATCCTAATATTGTCATAAGCACTCAATTTTGTGGTTGGTTTTACATCAGCAGGCTTCATACCAATCGTACGATGTACTTTGTTGTTGTACATATTTGTAATGTTGGCTAGAATGTCGAACCATTTGTATTTACCTCTAGCTGAGAATTCTTTATATAACCAATTTTTCAATGTCCGTATCACTCTCTCCACAACTGCTGCTTTCTTTGTACTATACGTCGAGTAATGATTAATGGAATGCTTCTTCATTAAAGTGGAAAAGTGTTTGTTGTAGAATTCGGTACCCTGGTCGCTTTGAATATTCTTAGGTGTGTAGTTTGATTTTTGCAAAATGCTTCTCATGCCCTTCGTAATTTCAATTGCCGTTTTATTTCTTAAGGGTCTTGTCCACACATATTTTGAGTAGCAGTCAATCACTACGAGAATATATCGATAACCTTTATTCTCATTAGCATGTGGTTGCATTTCAGCCAAATCAATTTGCCATAAATCACCGTAACCCTTGATGATTGTTCTTCTTCTACGAAAATTTTTACGGGGTAATCTGTGCAGCTCCTCCACAATACCCCTTTTTGTTCTACTAATTTCCATGATAACTTCTTGGCTCCAATGCGAAAGATACACCTAACTGATAGATGTTTGCAGACAGACTAATTTCTAATAAGTTAATTCTTCTAATTTAACAAGTTTCTCAATTAAATTATTAATCTGTTTAGTGTTTAGAGAAACTGCATTTTCAACTTCTTTATGTTTTTTATCAGTATCTTTTTGTATTTGTTCATTAACATACTTTTTCATTGCTGCAATAACTTCTTCTTTTTTTCTTTGCATTTTATCATCAACGTACTTTCTCACAGCACCACTAACTAAGCCAGCTTGATCATTAACTTTATGCATTTGCTCATTAACATACTTTTTCATAGCTACACTACTTAAGTCAGATTGACTATTGACATAATTTTTCATTGCTGCAATAATTAAGTCACTGATCTCATCCATAGCCTTGTGGATGTCTGCAAAGAATGTAGCAAATCGGTTTTCAACATAGTTACGTGTTACACCATCCTTACTATCTACCGGTTCTCCAATGTTCTTTAAACGTTTATTCTGGATATCAAAGTGATTATCTGTGGTGAGGTTAAAGCCAAGACCTGGTGGACCGCGTACGACTAATGATTTATTAGCGCCGCCTCTTCTACGTCCAAACTTGTCAATTGTGTTGTGAACAGGTAGCATTTCTGATTACATCTGATCTGATTTAAGTATTTCACAATATATTATACTTCCCAATTAGATATATTCACAAGAAAATTTAATAAAATCAATTTTTCTTTTTTTTATTTAAATTATTACTTCCTACGTTGACACTCCTTACTGGAATTAAATTTAATTTCGCTAATAGATTATTTTTTCTTCTCTCATTTCCTCCAACAAACTAACTATTTCATTGTTAACACCACTGTTACCTGCCATTTTTGAACTATACAGCAGACGTAGACGATCCACCAACTCTTTCGGTTTATTCCAATAAACATAATCCACACCTCTACTATTGTATAATTTCTTAATAGGCATACCCGAACCTATTCTAGATCTCGTCGTTACTGTAGGAGATAACAGTGGTTTTATAATTTCACTGAATTTCTTCCATTTCTTTACTTTCAAACCCAGACTTATATCATAGCGGTTATACGGTGCTTTTGTCTTATTTAATATTTGCCGATATATTTCACGCTCATCTCCAATAAAAGTTTCATCACTACGTAGAACTGATGGATATTTCATAAATATTACATCATACAACTTAGAACTGCCAGGATACTTTCCCACTCGCTTATTACCACGCCACAAGGTAATATTTCCACCAGAAAAGCGTATTTCGCTATTACCTATTAGTAGTTTATCTGTGTTGGGATCTAGACGCACACCGTATACAGTATCATATTTATGATTACCAGACTTTACATTTTCTACATGTTGTTTGATCACATCACCCTCTTTTTCTGCACTGCTAAGGATACTTTCTGAACCTGGGGTACTCATTAACGATGATCTCGGTGGTGTCTCCATAAAATATGCTTGACTTGCATTATTCTCATCATCTTCATCACTAGTTTCAGATGCTGCTTTAAATGCACTGGTACTAGCTCTTGCACCCCCTGGTGTTTGTGTCTGTGTTGGCACATTATTTTGTGATTTTACCTTTGAAGCGGATGATAAGTCTTTTAAAGGTGTGGTTATAGGTTCATATATCTTCTCCAACGTTAATTTATTCTCAGCATCTCTATTCTTGAGAGAATTGAATTTCTTACGTACGGAGTCGGTAGCCTCAACTAATTGACGTTTCAGACTTATTTCAGCTCCCACATCTCTATCCATATTAGCTTTCTGCTTAATTTCGCCGATGTAATACCGACGCTGTCTGCAGATCGATTGAAGTCCTAATTACAATTCTTTATGGATATATGAAACTATCAAGTCCTTTCCTGTATCTCCCCTCGTTTACTTCTCTATCTTTGTCAATTACAAGAAACCCATATCTTTCTTTCCAACATTCTGCACACATTTCTTGAAATTTCTTAAAAGATACGTCCGGCGAGACATGATCAGAGAAAATGTGGTGTAAATTCATGTCATCCTGCTTGAACAATGCTATAAAATTTGCGTTGTCTCTTACTAACTGCTTTGGCACGCGAGAATATGTTTGTGCCAGATAAAAACAATCTACATTTCTATGGCGACCCATTGAGAAAAACGCACGAATTACATCTTGTTTTTCACATATAACATCATCAAATATAAATATAGAATCAAGTTTAGCATCAGATGGCTGCACTATATCCGCATTATTACTGAAGGTGTAAAATCCTAGTCCCTTAATAGGCTCTAATATCTTGCGCAAATACTCGTACTTGGGTTGATATAGAGACTTTGAATATAGGTAAATGTTTGCAAAACGAAGTCCAAGTGGGTGAGTAAGCAGAGATATCAATAAATTTGTCTTTCCACAGGCACTTGGGCCGATTAATAGCCCACGAATAGTTGAGGGAAGTAATGGTCCATGGCGCGATTCGACTTGTAACCCACATCCAACTTTTTCGTCTAAATTGTCTACAGCAAACTTCTGTCTCTGCTTCACAATACGCATTGTAGCACGGTTGAAGACTATATAAATAGATGTATGCATTACAATTGTTATTTAAATGTTGTCAGTCAAACAGCACACAAGTAAAAACCACCATCGGTTAAAGGCTGGTAAAGGAGTAGTAAATTCCCTAATAAATAAGCTTCCATTTGAACTGCATTTACCGGGAGGTTATCAGTACTGTGGCCCCGGTACTAAATTACAAAAAAGATTAGCGCGAGGTGATCCAGGTATAAATAAGTTGGACTCTGCATGCAAGCAACACGATATTGCATACGATCAAAAAACGAACGATTTAGCTGCCCGACACAAAGCAGACTATCAGCTTGAACAAGCTGCTTGGAAACGAGTTAAATCCAAAGACGCAGGTATAAAAGAAAAGGCTGCAGCGTGGTTAGTTACCACCATAATGAAGGGGAAACAACGTCTCGGTATGGGATGTAGGTCAACATCTCGTACTACAAAAAGAAAAAATATGATTAAAAAGAAGAAAAAAAACAGGAAGAACGTTAAAAATGTAGCGTTCGGTGCTGGAATAGTGCGCAAGGTACGTGATGATCTACGCAAGGCCGGTGGCAAGCGCTCTATTGCTAATGATACAAAAAAAATTGCTCAAATGGCGCTTCAAGCAGCACGGCGTCATATGAGGGCGGCTGGTGGAAAACGCAATATTCGTACACCTCGCATAATACCGATTCCGAAAGTTGGTGGAATTCTACCTTTAATACCTATTTTTGCTGGATTATCAGCGTTAGGTAGTTTGGCTGGAAGTGCAGCTGGTATAGCCAAAGCTGTAAATGATGTTAAAACAAGCAGAGAGGAATTGGCCGAAAAAAATCGTCACAATAGACACATGGAAGCGATTGCTCTAGGAAAAAGTGGCAAAGGATTATATTTGAAACCGTATCGTAAAGGACTGGGTCTTTATTTAAAACCACAAAGTTCAAAAAACTACTAGACACCCTACCTCGAAAACCTCTTACTGACATCGATCTTAAATATTATGCTGAGAAGATGAAGGTACCATACTTTCGAGGTATATTTATGCGTGACAATCTACCAAATTCTGGACCACGTCATAATGAATCCGTCATCATAAATTTGGATAGTGTAGATGGCCCTGGAACACACTGGGTGGCATTTAAAAAACGCGGCAGTTTAGTCACATATTTCGATAGTTTTGGCGATTTACCCCCACCAAGAGAATTAGTCCTGTACTTGCGCAACGGTTCAATGTCTGTAGATAAAATCTACTATAATTATGAGCGCCAACAAAATTTCAACACAGTGTGGTGTGGTCATTTGTGCTTAAAGTTTCTTTCCTCAAAAAATTAAGTAAAACTCTTCAAATGGAATCTGTAACACCATCAATGGATCGAGAAGCAATTAAACGGATGGGCCACTCCTTGATTGCTTTCTCTAGACTACGCAGCTTATTGAAGATGAGCAAACAGCAACTTTCAGATATGCCTAAAGAAGTAATGATTGCGTGTGCCCCTAATGAAATTGCGTTAGTTTGGGATAAGTTACCTACACACCTTCAGGATGACATTGATATTTTAAAATATCAGTACTGTCAAGAACATTATTCTAATGATGAAAATAATATTGATGTTAATGATGGCTCACCACCTCGAAAAATATTTTGCTGCTACTGTAAAGTTGACGAGGTGAATGTGGTGTCAAATAATGACATAAATGTATCCCCATCACCCCCCAAAAAAAGAAGATTAATCCACAACAATTGCTGTAAATCACAATAAATTCATGCAGCAATCTCCAAAAAGATCAGTCATGTCACACACCTTCACTTTATCAAGCCGCTCAAGCGTGCTCAGTGCAGAATTTTATCCACCCATTGAACTAGATATGGGTAGTCGATATGGACTGGGATTAATTGGATTTTATTCATACAACTCTATTTTTAATGTAGACGAGACAAACAATCGTTTTTGTTATAGAGAGCGTCCAAAACTACCCCTCGTATACAAGCATATACCATATGGAGCATATGAAATTGATGAAATATATCGAGCAATACTGAAAGCTATACCGGCTGATACAGAGGAAGAAAAAGAAAAATTATTCCGGCTACGAGCAAACAACAATACGCTGAAGTGTGAAATTTGGTCAAAATATGGAATTGACTTTTCACAAGCAAACTCTATTGGTAGTCTGTTGGGATTTGAACCAACATACTTACATCCAAACCAGAGCCATGAATCAACACTCCCTGTTGATATTATGAAAGTAAGGATGGTACGTGTGAATTGCAACATTATTTCCGGAGCGTATCTGAATGCCCTAAAATCCCACACACTCTTCGAGTTTGATATTGATGTTGAACCTGGATACAAACTTACTAAGGAGCCAGCTAACATCATATATTTACCTGTTAGACCAGAAGGACGCCAGTTTATCGACAACATTACTCTGCACATATTGGATGACAATGGAGATTTAATTAACTTTCGAGGTGAAAAGATTATTGTGAAGCTAGAATTGAAACAATTTTAATATTCTGAGCAAAAATGGGCTTTCGATATAATCAGAAACGATTGGCACATTGCCGATATAAAGTGTTTAACGATAAAAAGAAGAGTGATTGTAGAAACCAATTCATTCAGCGTATACCTCTTAAACAGTTAAGACATAGATTGTCGGCTAAGGACCGTGCATTTCTTCAATCTATTGGATTAAAACTGAGAGAAAATTAAATAATAATGGCAGCTTTTACATCTAGTGAAAAACTTGAAGTGTTCGACGAGCCCGTGTTTGATAAATCACTTGCTAGTTTACATGAGCATACGTATAAACCATACGGATCACCGTATTATAATAACTCGGATGAAATACGCATTCCTATCAATTTTCAAGACCTTATACTCGACATTACAGAGAGTTATATTTACATAGAAGGAAAATTTACTCCAAGTGATGTTACCAAACGGTGTTATTTATCCAATAACGCACTAGCCTTTCTCTTCGAGGAAATCAGATATGAAATGGGTGGCGAACAAGTGGCTGTCGTTAGAAAGCCTGGTATCACTACTACAATGAAGACTATGGTATCATATGGACAAACACATCTCCGATCACTTTTAACTGCAGGTTGGGGTCTGACCCAAGAGAAGCAAGAAATTTTAGATACTACCAGTCACGTATTCAGTGGTAGGCTGCCTCTTAAATACATCATGGGTTTTGCAGAAGATTACACAAAAGGTGTTTTAAATGCAAAGCAGGAATTAATTTTAATCATAGCTCGATCCTTTAAAGATAGTTACATTGGTGAAGTTGATGCAGATCTAGAAATTAGCAAAATTGAGTGGAAGATAAAGCATATTGTGCCTGAAGATAAACAAAAACTTAAACTATTAAATAGAATTAATAAGGGCGGTAATTATGCCATAGTAAAGATGGCTTACCGCATGTGGGATCTCTACGAGCTACCTACTTTACGTGATACATCGTCTGACATATGGGCTGTCAAAACCACTAGCAGCCTTGAGAGACCTCGATACATCATTATCGGATTTCAAAACAATGGCAATTCTAATGATAGAACCAAGGACGTCACACAGTTTATATCTGCAGATATTAATAATATTCGACTATATCTGAACTCTGAAGTATTTCCATATGAGCGCTGGAATTTGGATTTCGGTAAAAAACTCGACTCTGCAGCATACTATGCATACGAGAACTTTCAACGTAGTTACTATTACAGAGATATGGCTGAACCATTGATGGATCTGGGAGAATTCAGAAAATCCCCATTATTTGTCATAGATTGCTCCTGCCAACCGGATGCAATTAAATCATCCACTGTAGACATAAAAATAGAATTTGAAACACGAAAGACGAAGTTCCCCGCACAAACTCGTGTATATGCGCTTATACTCCACGATACATATTTAAGATATAGTGCACTGGATGGTTCAGTTCAGTCTGGAATTGCCGGCGCTAAATAACACTTTCTTTTGTGATGTCATCTTTAAGCAAGGAATTTCCTACTTTGATTGTTGACTTACAAGGATTTCAATATAAAGAGAATGTGTTTACAGTAAAGGAATTGGCTGTGGTGTGCTGTAACACTAACCAGCAAGCACATTACTTTTTCAAGCCACCATATCCTTTTTCATCACTAACCCGAGGTGAACAGAATCAATATCGATGGCTACAGAACTACTATCATGGCGGTGTAAAATGGAGTGACGGATATATTCAACTATCAGAATTTCCAATGATACTTCTACGGCTTTGTCAAAATACAGCTAATAATTATGGATGTAATGTATCACCACAGGATGTTATAATTTTATGCAAAGGCAGACTAAAGAAAAACGTTCTACTGCATCATCTAAGATGGAATAAAATCATAGACCTAGATGACTGCTCCCCCTGTATACCTAGTCTCAAATCTTTGAGTGTACCAAGATGTATGGAGCATTATCAGCCCAACAATAGTCACTGTGCTCTTGCAAATGTTCACTATCTTAATAAATGTATTGTAGATTTAGATATAAAATTTGAATAAATATCTTTAAGTATATTCATATTTAGTATTAATAACATATTTTTTAGATATGTAGCCAAGAAATAGGAAAATAAAAAATATAATCTAGCAATGTGTGTTTCATTTATTTCATTTTTTATCCTTACAATAAAATAAATATAGTTCAATAATACATTTTAATGTACATCATCAATTACAATAGTTACATAATTCTAATTATTATAAATATTTCAAAATGAAAAAACAATAAGTGATTAACTACTAATTCAATTGTCAACAGCTTCTTCATCAGATAGGTCGAGTTGATATCTTTCGATAATTTTTTTAGGTAGATATTTTTCTATATCATATAGAAAACGTTTTAAACCTATTTGTACCATTTGCTCACAAAATTCTTCTAAATTTAAAATACCGCTGGAATATTTGCCACACAGGTTAGCGCCGGTATTATACATTTCAGAATCCGCCTTAAGACGTTCGACTTGTTCAGCATCGAAGCAGAAATTTAGATCATAGTTTATAGCATGCAGAGAATCCATACTTAGGTCACTCAGTTGACAAGACAGTCTATCAATGGCTGAATTAATGTCTTCCGCCCATGTCCACCTTTGTGCCGAATATTGCATCCACATATTTTGTTAGTAATGGTTGAACTAAAAGCAAACAAATATATTAAAATGCATACAGAAAGACTAAATCAATTCACTTACTTACACAAGGTGCAAGCGTAGTTTAAAAACTGACGAAACTATTTTTGTGCAAACCAAGTTATTATCGTTTACCAAAACAATAACGTTCTTATATTTTCAAATGAGCTACAATATTGTGTTTTATAATACTCCTACTACCCTTTCTAACTATATTCTATGTCTAGTAGAAAATTAAAACTAGGAACTAAAAAGTAACTAATACAATTGCTGTTTATAAATTAAACACCAAAACGTATCATTGCACTGGATTTTGCACCGATGTACGTCGGTGGACGCTGACCTAAATATGTTAGTGTGTATTTACCACCAGATGAATTAATCTTATTGATTACATCTTCACTTATATTTTCTACAACTCGTTTGGGTAAAAACGATTTGAAAGTTGTTATTGTACTTTCCTCAAACAAATTTACGATAATTGATTTTCCAAACCGCGTATTGACCACTGACATTTTCTTTATGACATATGCTTTGTCTTTAATTAATGATGATATAGGCTTTTGCTCTAAAACTTCACTACTTTCACTTATCATCGCATTAAGTGCTAATAAGTCTAGTTCCGAAATTGCCATAGTTAAAATGGGTGTCTACAGTGAAAGAGTCGTAAAAAGTAATATAAAAAATATTGCTCACTTGAAATAATTGAGGTGGTTGTGCTACACTCACTTGTTAACTCTTGAGTAATCAGATGTGGATTTAATGTTTGTGATACTGTCGCACCCCATTTATAGTAATAGATCCACCCCACCACAATAATTTCCCCCACCATATAATTTACTAACCCTAATTACCCCCCACCACCACACCAATTACCTCCACCACAGTAATTACCCCCTACCACAGTAATTACCCCCCACCATACTAATTACCCCCCACCACCCATGACGTCACGAAAAGTGGTGGGGGGAGGCTCAGCTCCGGTATAAACACTCTACTATAATGGTTAGCAACTGCTTTGATAGACCATTCCTCTTCAATTTTAGAGAGAATTCGAATTTTTTCATGTTGAGTTAATTTCGGCATTTCGAAAATATGACATTGACAAATAAATAAAGAATGATTTAATATAGCGAAAAATAGGTGTACGGGATTTTATTGCACAGAAGTGTATGATTTCAATTTAGTCATCTATAAACCCATTAACAGTATTGGTTTTGTGTTTGGTGATTATTAAATATTTATTTATGAGCCTCTAAATGGGCAATATGGCCCAGTGTGCCCCGGATGTGGATAAATCCCACCAGTTCTTAAATCATAAAATTACACCAAGGGTGTCCAAAAAGTCTGGAAACGGTCAAATATCTCGAGAAATACACATTGGATCCAAAAAAGATAAAAACACATCCTTCATAATTTTTATTTCATACTGTCCAATAAATGACTGTTTCCCGAACTCATTTGCGGCCGGTAAATCGAACATTACAGTATCTGATACCGTAATGTGTTACTTGCGAACATTACAGTATCTGATACTGTAATGTGTTACCTAGCACCACTATCATATTATCTGTTTCCATGTTTCCATTGACAAAACAATCCATATATTTTTTTATATCTATCTGATTATTTTTTCGGTATAAATTTTCCTGTTGCTTCCACAAATTTATTTAAAATCTCCTCCGAAATTTCTATAATATAAAACAATGCAAAAATTACGGTTTTATTTATTTGACAGTGGCAAGGTAAAGACAATCAAAATTAGTTATGGAAAACAATGGCTATAGCATCGTTAAGGTGATGCGATTGCTAGATTGCGAGCTAATATATTTTAAATTTCAATAAACATAACTTTTTTTTAATTCATTTTAAAGAGGATTATAAAGACAGTATGAAATAAAATATTATACGATACACGTCCGGTAGGTCTCATTACAGTACTCGTTTATATTCCGGACTCGGCTCCTACGTCGCCTCGTCCATAAAACAACTCGTACTGTAATAAGTCACCTACCGGACTTATGACGTAAATTGCTATAAATGATACCAAACGCGATTCCCCATCCCCACCCCTTGGGGTGGGGCGGGGGGCAACTTTAAAATCTTAAATGGGTACCTCTATTTTTTATTGCAGAATCAGATTCTACGGCAAAAATTACGTCAAGTTTGTCTGAAACGTTTTTTTTGATTCGTAACAGATGGCGCTATATTCGCAAAAATTTTTTTTTTCGTAATTTCTAAAAAATTCTACGGAAGAATGAAAAATAATAAAGTACGAGTTCATTTTCTTAAAAAAGCCATTCAATGATGTTAAATTTTATAACCCCCTCCCTTTCCCCCTCCCTCACCACCATGAGGGGGGAAGCGGTGGGCAACCTTAAAATTTTAAATGAAACCCCATATTTTTTATTGGCCGATGTAGAGTCTGGTAAACAAACAATTCAATTTCATTAAACAAAAAAAAAAATTCTTCGTTTTGGCGACAAAAAATATTTCTCAAAAATTAAACATTTTTCACGAATAATAAAAATGAGGGTTTCCATTTAGCGTTCGAAAATTGCCCTCCACTTTCCCTCCCCCACGGTGGTAGGGGGGGGGGGTATTAAATTTAACACCATTGAATGGCTTTTTCATTCTTCCGTAGAATTTTTTAGAAATTACGAAAAAAACATTTTTGCGATTACAGCGCCATCTGTTACGAATAGAAAAAAAAAAACGTTTCAGATAATTTTGACGTAATTTTTGCCCTAGAATCCGATTCTGCAATAAAAATTGCCCCCCGCCCCACTCCAAACGATGGGGTGGTATCATTGAATAGCGCTATTAAAATTATTAAGGGCATGTTTTTTTCTCTTTTGGATACAATGTGTATTTCTCGAGATATTTGACCGTTTCCAGACTTTTTGGACACTCGGTATATGAGTGCGTCCGATAGTTTCTTCTTAATTAGCGATTACAGTAGTCAGTAATTAAAAAAATATATTCTCGTATACTGTTTTTCGTTAATACATAGTATGACCTAGATGTTCAAATTAATTCGTTCGTTTACAGACAGCACTGGCTTTCCAATAGAATTGCATTTCAAACTACAAAGAGGTTTTGGAAAGGAATTTTTGTAATACAAAACACGCAACACAAATTCACAGTCAGTGAAGTGAGTAATGCTATAAAAAACACTGAAGATAAACTACAATATAAACAAATGAAATATACTTCACGTCACAGAAAACCTGTAATAGGTTCGAATAAAAATAATTCATCTGTAAAAGCGATACCAAAGCTGGAGTATTTGCATGTCTACCGTCTCGATCCAGAAATAACACCTCAGGACTTAACTAAGGATCTATCTCTAACCGCTCCTCACATACCATTTAAGTGTGAGCCGCTGTATAACAATCAAAAAACTTGTTCCATGATGATATCTTTTCCAATAAACTACGTTCAGGAAGTCTACAATCCCGATATATGGCCAGAAGGTGCGATGGTCAATAGATTCAAATTCAGAAATCGAAATTTTCCCGTTCAAGCCTTGGAGAATCAACAAGAAAATTCAGAAGGATAGAATCTAATCAGGTTGGTTGCACAATCGACGAAGTTAGTCTTAATAAAAAAATTATTCATTTAAATGTACAGAGTATACATAATAAACTAAATTTTATAGATGCCTTTTTAACAGATCACAAGCCTGATTTCGCACTATTCATCGAACACTGGTTATCAGAAGAAAATTTAAATTCTATACACTTAAGCGATTACCACTTAGTAGCTAAATTTTGCAGACAAAATAAAATTCACGGCGGTGTAGTAATTTTCTCAAATACTAGATGCTTAAATGATTGTAAAGAATTAAAACAAATACAGTTTATTTCTATAGAACTAGACATTGAATGTGCTGCCATATCTTTGAGTAGGCAATTATGTATTGTAGTAATTTACCGATCACCAAACGGAAATTTAGATACGTTTTTTATTCAGTTGTGCAAAGTATTGAACACTCTCGTTGATACATATGAAAATATTATAATTTGTGGGGACATTAATATTAACTTTTTAGAGAATAATATTACAAAAAAATTGCTATGCGATATATTCGAATCATATGAGATTGAATCCTTAATAACAGAACCTACTAGATTTTCGTGCCGAGATGGGGTTACTAGCGCCACGGCTATTGACTATATAATAACAAACGCAAAAAGTAAAATAACATATAGTATAATGGAGACAGGTCTCTCGGATCATTGTGCTCAAATTATAAATCTTACCGATGCAAACGTCCACGCAATAACACAACCCAAACAACAAAAAATATTCACGCGAAAGTTCTCCGACTTTAACATAGCAGAATTTACACATTTGTTACATAAATTTAGATTTCCAAATATTACCTTCAATAACATAGACGATTTCTTTGAAAATTTTTGGGACCACTTTGCCTGGGCTTTCGAGGCATCTTTTCCAAAAACCATGCAGAAAGGTTGTAGCGGTTACATTTATCGTATCACGATAATGGTTTCCTTGAGACACCGTGTATGTATGCTACTAAAGAATCATCTGGGTCTGTGGTTTAGGCAACCAGACGTACACGTCGGTGTATATTTGGTTTGTATTAAAAAACCATGAGATTTTAAATTTGTTTATTAATATACAAATTAAATTTCAAAGAAAGCAACATTCTTTGTGTCATCTTTTATATTTTCTAAAAAAAAAAATTAGTATTAAGAAAACAAGTACTTGTTGTATTGGTGATAAATACATAAGAAAAACTTTTTATCAATCTCCTTGTTGTTCCAAAATCTGAAAACAGAAAGAAAATATTAATTATGTAATAATTAAGCACAGTAAAATCTAATTAAGTAGGTAACTATGCACTGGTTACAATATTTGTGCAATCCACAATTAGTTTGGGAGATACCTATATTTATCATTCAATGTGTGAAATCAAAGTAATTTGTTGGTTATAATGTTTTGAATTTATAAATAAATAAAGTGAACTGAGTGTGAAGGAAAAGCCAAAATCTTGAAGAAGTATATTTGTGCATATATTGCCTCAAAATTCAAATTCAAATGAGTGAACAAGTTGTCAAGTTCATTTGGTGATATTAGATTGGCAAGAATGTGTGCCTACAAAAAAATGAATTAAATTCCTTCCTTTTTTGTGGGAGAAAACTCAGCCATACTGGCATTTAGTAAAAGAGGTAGCACATTTCTCCTGTAATTGATTTGTTTTTGGTGAAGAGGCCCAATAACAACTAGGTAAATATTTTCCTTCATGATTCTTACAAATTTTTATATAAATTACATATCTACCGTTTCTTAGACGATAATATATTTTTAGGCTTTTTAAACCTCACCCTCACTTCATTTTTTTTCGATTGCTATGGTCAATTTGCAACATTAGCAACACAAAATAAAACTTTAACTGTACCTGTCTGTTGTATCACACCTGACCGTTTGAGGCTCTCGCAGAGATAGTTTACGTAGTCACATGGTTGAGCCGGAACTTCATGTCGGAGTTTAGAAATATTATGAAGACATAGCCTGCAGATTATTTGGTAGCACACAGTTTCCTGTTTATCAACCCCAGGGCCACTAGTTGTCCATTCATAGCTGTATCGAACAGTATCGAGGTACTCTGGCTTGCTCGTTATCCACTACGGATGGCAATTGTAAGTACGCTTTAGACTTTTTAATTCCATGCTGCAACTTCTACGAAAATGAATTACACCCTGTAGATGAGACAGCTAACGTCAAGAGAACCGTGGGTACATTTTTACAAATATTCATATTTTGAAGTAGGTATTACCTTTTTGACTTAATGTAAACTCAAAAGAACAACTGTTTATTGAGTCCCTGGTATTCATTGAATTATTGCTAAAAAAACAAATAAAGTAGATGTTATAATATATAATTAATAACAGTAATATTTAAGGACTTACTATTTGTGAGCTTTTAACTTGCGTAGCCTACTTTATTTTGATTCCTTTTTAATGTAGCTACCCATCTTTTACTTGGAGTAATATTTTATGTAGATTAATATCCAAATCATTTGTAAACGCTGATGTAACCATAATACTGAACCTTTGAGGTTATGTTCCAGCCGTTCTCAGATAGAGAGCAAGGGCGTATTGCATAACGACCAGTGTACATAATTACCATTAGATCAAAAGTAACAAAAAGGAAACTGGTGGTTGATAAATTTATTTTATTGTTTGTTTATGAGTCCCGTGTCATATTTCATATTGTTTATATGTTTAGTGCTTTTGCATATAGTTTTATTGTTTCATTTTTTAGATTAAGTCATATCAATCGTTACTCTTATACATATACTAACTAACTAACTTCATTAATTTATGTAATATAAGGTTTTTGAATAGTAAACCTGCTTTTCATTGTTTATTCATTCTGCCTGCTGTTTCGTTATTATTTGTTTGTTTAATAAGATCAAATAGACTGGCGCCTGCTCTGGTCTGCTTGATGGCTTGTATAAACTGCTTGACTACCTGTCAGAAACCAAATCGAGATATTTGAACCCATGCCCGCTCCCGACTTAAAGAGCTGCCGTGCTCGGGCTACTATCCTTTTTAAATAAAGGACGTGGCAAGGTGTAACAATACAAAATAAATCGAATGCATGGTATACACAACAATTAAAAATCGAATCTGAAAATCTAAAAAAATTAAATCATCTTCGAAAATCAAATCCTGAAAATAAAAACTTACACGAGAGATACAAGAAGTAAAAAAAAACAATATAACCTAAATATAACAAAAGCGAAAAAAGTTTACTATGCAACCATCATAAATCAATCCGATAACAAAACACGAACTTTATGGAATATTGTAAATAATAGACTAAACAAAAATAAAAATCGTCGTGAATTAAAACTAAATCATGAAAATATCATTATTTCCGATGAAACAGAGATAGCGAATATATTTGGAAATTATTTTGTCACAGTTGTAGATAATCAGCAAAAAAGTCATTTTGGAAAAAATATTTCGAACTCCTGCACAACTTCAATAAATCCTGCAAACAAATTATTAATCCTTGATCCTATAACGGCCGAAGAAATTAAACTTATTATCTCAGGTCTAAAAAACAAAAAATCAACTGTTTATGATGAGGTACCAGTTATCTTACTAAAAAAATGTTCCGATGAATTCTCAGAAATTATCGCAAAAATAATAAATAAATCATTAGAATTAGGTGAATTTTCTAGTCGACTAAAAATTTTAATAATCACCCCCGTATTTAAAAAAGACGATCCTCTTCAAACTCAAAACTATAGGCCAATCTCGCTTCTAAGCATTATCTCAAAAATAATAAAGAAAGCTATATGTAATAGGATAAAAAGATTCTTGACGGAAAATAATATGTTCACAAGTCACCAATACGGCTTCAGAGAGGGCCACTCTACGGAAATGGCAACTGTTAAATTTGTTCAACACATAAATGATAAAATGGAGAAGAATGAATTCATAGTTGGATTATTTTTTGACTTGACCCGAGCTTTTGATAGCCTAAATTTTGATTTTGTATTAGAGAAGTTGTCTAAAATTGGAATTCAAGGACAACTTCAGCAATGGATCTACTCATTCTTAAAAAATCGCAAATTAGTAGTAAGAGTAAATAAAAACATATCTAACGAGTTCGATGCTACATCAGGTATCCCCCAGGGTAGCGTCTTGGGTCCTCTAGTTTTTTTAATGTTATAAATGATCTCCCCGACTATATACTCGACGGCGAAGTGTTTATATTTGCAGATGACACCTCCATCATAATCTCAAGTCCTGATGTACAAGAATTAAATCGAAAAATCAATAATGTGCTCACCCAATTTGACAACTACCGCCATAAAAATAGGCTAATCATAAATTATTCAAAAACAGTAGCAATCGAATTCTATAAATACTCCAGACCAAAAGTAATTAACTATAATTTTCTCATAGACAAAAATTATGTTGC
Organism: Rutpela maculata; assembly: GCA_936432065.2. NCBI lineage: Eukaryota > Metazoa > Arthropoda > Insecta > Coleoptera > Cerambycidae > Rutpela > Rutpela maculata. Next base: position 144,118,821 of record OW386287.2, on the reverse strand, counting down.
TTTAAGCAGCCACTGTAAATTTCTAGGTACAATCATCGATGAATACCTAAACTGGAACGAATATATCAACTCAATTTGCTCTAAACTTAATAAACAATACTATGCTCTCTTGAATTTAAAAACCGTTCTAGATAAGAAAGGGCTTCTATAGGTCTATTATGCCCTAATCTACCCTGTGATTGGCTACCATATAATTGTATACGGTCTGGCAGTAACGAGTAATAGAATATTCTTAGCCCAGAAAAGAATAATTCGGCTCATGTTTAATTTAGGATACAGAGAATCATTTAGGCAAACATTTAAGGACGAGAAAATTTTAACGTTTACTGGGATATATCTGTTTAAACTTTTGAGTTACATATACTTCAATAAAGAACAATTTAAAAAAAATTCAGATATACATAATTACCCCACCAGGAGAAATGGAGATATCAGAATAGGTGCATTTACTTACACTAGTTATAAAATTCCTACATCAAAATACTTTTTACACAATAGAAGAATTTATCACCGATGTACAAAATACCTAAGTTTTCTATATATTTATTATAATTGTTTGTACCTTATTTATTTATATATTATTTTTATTATGTTTGTTAGTCTGATATATGTATGCATGTGTTCATATATGAAAATATGTATGTTTTGTAAAAGAACCATTTGACTTGTCTATCCAATGTAAATTGGTTAAAGATCAATAAATTTCAATCAATCAATCAATCAATCAATTAATAAATCTTTAAAATTACTTTTAGTTTGTTTCTGTATCTTAAAAAATACAGATGATATGGCGGAAGAAATATGCGTTTTCGCTTCTTTTTTTAACAAAATGTTGCCATTTTCTTATTGTAAATGTCCACTAATTAAAATTCTTTTTAAAGAAGCAATTTTCCCTCGCTTACCAAATGGAAGTATAGTGATCTTGAAAAACTCTCCCTTCGAGATTTTTCCGGATTTTCAGGTTTCAGAACAAGTAGAATAAAGCCACTTAATTCCGTCAGTCTGTCTATGTGTCTATCTGTCTGTTGCCACTATATCTACAAAACCACTTGACGGAGAAGAAAAGTATTTGGTAGGTAGTTAACGCTACTACCAACGAAGAACTGGGATATACTTTCGTTGAAAAGACTGTACCCCATAAAAAACACAATTAAGGAAATGATGTGACCGAAGAATTAGGAACGTAGTTGACACAAGAAAAGTATGAAAAAATGTAACGAAGTGTAGTCATATTTCACATATAGTTAACACAACTGTGAAAGAAGAAAAATGGGAAAAATCTGACGTGGGACGATAATATTTCGCATCAAGTTAATACAAGAAAAATGTTTAAAAAATTGTACAGAGTAGCCACCTTAAAAATGGTAATGAAAAAATGTGACGGATGATATAATAATTCGCATGTAGTTAACACTACTTTTAGTGAAGAGTATACTGGATGTTAACTCTAGGCATAGAAAAATAATATTAGGAATGAAGTTGTCACTATTACCAGGAAGAGAACCTGATACACTTTTAGTTAATAAAAATATACAGAAAAGATAATGAATAAATGAATGGTGCTAAATAGAAAGGGAAATTTGTTTTTACAGCTTTTTAATTTTGACTTCAGGTTCGTAATCAACGATCCCAAAGGCATAAATATGCTATGTTTCACAAATAAATTAGTAATACTTTTTTAAATATTAAATATCTAAATTTAGGGGTGGTTTTTACCCCATGAAAGTAAGTGCAAGTATCCGGACCATATAAAAACTGAAGATGGTACTCTTACTATACCAATAACCAATAAGGAAATATTATCATTACATATGATATTATTCCAATACTTTACATATCTTTTAGCTCTAGATACATTATGTTCATGGTCCTACAAATCTTTTTTTGGTGTATTTTAAAACATTTTTAAAGTTTTTAATTTATAAGCATTCAAAGTTGTGAAAAGTGCCAGTCTGAAATCGTCCCCATTCCTTCATCTCTCATTTCCCAAATTGAATTGTTCTTTTACCGTCGGCCGGAGGGATTTAAAATGTTTTCTTTTAATTTAGGATACTTATGTAGTTTCCTTGTTTCTTAATTTATTCTGTGCGTACTATCTGAATATCTTCATTATCTCTCTTATCTCCTGAAATTCAGAATTCGTGCGACGTTCTCATATTTCAACAGGTATTAATAATATTATTTATTGCAGCCCTCCATGTTGTGTATGTTTTAAAATTCGTGTGCAAATACTTATTACCATGGTACGCAATAATTTGAACTTTTGAGTACATAAAACAGCGATATGCCGATATCGTCGTGTTAATAAAATTACAAATTTTTATCTCGTATTCTAATGTTCTAATATTGTTGGCGACAGCCATCCCCCTCGTTTCAATTCTCGCAATACTTCTACTCCAGTCTGTAGGAGTTTTTTCAATGAAAATAATGTTGTCATCATGCAGTTTTGAGAGTCTGCAGTCCCGAGTGGATATGCAAGCTTCGGTTTTTTAATATACTTACTCAATATCGCTATCATAGTATCAATATTTGAACTTTTATATATGACTAACAAATAATATGTACATTAAATGGGTGATTCTTAGTATATAATTTCATCAATTAGTCCCATAGGAAATTGTGATGAGGGAATTCTAGTCATTATACCCCCTCGTATACCAATCAGAAAATTATGCATGAATCAGTCTATCTGTGCACTTAAAAAATGCCATAGAGACCGATGACTATGAAAAAAAAAAATAAATAGACCCCGTAAATAATCAAAGTAAAAACCGGTTTTATGGAATTGTGTTTGATTGTGCTAGTTTTGTGGTTGAAAGAATGGAAAGTGATTCAGAAGATACTATCCTCTGTACTCCATCAAAAATAACTGAAAGAGCAGAAGCAACAGCATCTAATTTAATACCCCAGAAATCAAAAAGTTTCATGGACTGGCACATTCAGAAAAAAACTAACTCGCTTTCTGAAAATGTATTATTAGCCTATTTTGCTGACTTAGCTGACAGATGCAAATCTTCTTCATTATGGTAATTTTATACCATGTTAAAAGCAGTTTTGAAAATAAAACACGACATAGATTTGGAAAAGTATGGAAAACTACGTTCTTTTCTGAAAAGAAAATCTGAGGAATATAAAGAGAAAAAGACCAAACCTTTGACACCAGAAGAAATTAATAATTTGATAAAGGAAGCACCTGATACAGTTTATAAAGAAAGCACCTGATAGAGTTTATCTTACGGTCCCAGAGTAATCGTGCGCACAAAAAAAAGTTACAGACAGAAATAAGACTTAAAATCTCGACGTTTCATGACATTCTAAGCTTATTTAAACAATAAAAATTTTGAAAATTTCTTTGTCCTTACTATACTTCCACTGGATGTGGAAGTAGTTTTCTACAAATAAGATCATATGTATATTAGTAACATGAGACCAAGAACAATATCTACGACCGATTGCAGTCGATCGGGGGTCCGCTGCATCTCCCTATGACGAGAACTTTTAACCCAAACTATGAGGCTAAAATACGATACATAGCTTCAAAGTGAATTTTCAGCATCATGTTCCCCACATCCCCACATCAACCGGAAAGGAAAACATAAAACGTTTAATGGTTCATGGAAAATCAGATGGTAAATGGTAAATGAAAGTCAACCGGCTCACTGGTTCAGTGCTTACGTGTTAGCATTAAGATCCCAGATTTCCAGGTTCGAGAGTTCCTAGCTAGAGTTTAGTGGCATTTTTAGCGTGCTAATGAGACTGTAGCAATAGCTAGACCGCGGTTGAGTGAGACAACGCGGTTAGTTGCTGTTATCTCTACTGAGTTCGTACCTCAGTTGCAGCAGGTGGCAATATCGCAGGGACTGTTTAAAAAACGACTAATGAAAATAATGTTTATCGAGGTCGTACGCCCAATAGCAGACGGTGGCAGACGGGTGTTGCTGGGAAACATTCCATACAATAAACGGAATCTGTTTCGATTAACTCATGGGTTGTGGATGAGAACATGTATGTTCTTGTGCCTCTTTACGCCAACCAAAGCTTCTTTATTTCTATTAAACTACTAAATGTACGAGAAATATGCAAAGAATGGCTTTTATAAAAGGAAATTTTCTTTCGATTACGTATGTATAAAATTTCAACGTGATCAACAGTTTACGAGATATTTGAAAAGAGACAAAATTTGCATCTGGTGGTGAATTTTAATGGCCTTGAGGCACCAGTTACCGTCATCCGATCCAGTCGACATTTTGTATAGTTCATTTTTTAATAATTAAAACCACTTTATGGGATGAGACCGAAAAAATTGGAAGAAAAATAACGTCAAGTATAGCTAAGGACCACTCTAATTACCACTACACTTTGCTAGACCACTGTCTTCAATATAAATATAAAAACCGCTGCCCAAGGAATCACTACTTCCACATCCGGATTTTCTATCCAAGTCACTCACAACGAAAAAATTTTGTATGTGGAAATAATTGTTTATGGAACTTTAATAATATAATATTTGAAATCCTCTACTCCAAAAGCCCATAAAACAATACCCCATATCGATAGTGGGTTGGGGGTGGTGATAGGGGGTGGTAGTGGGGGTGGATGAAGTAAAAAAATATTTTGAGGTTTCTGGTTCTTGTACACACACTAAATCACATATTTTCGTCCCCTTTAATAATGGGGGTGGCTAATGTCAAAAATTATTTTGGGACCTTAGCTTCTCTTGTATATACTAAATACCAATCAGGTTAAGTGGTAGAGCACCTTACGCTTGCGTAAAATGGTGAACTTCGCCTGTACCATATGTGTATTAAAATATACCTTTAATTTTTTTCAGTCTTGGTAAATAAAGACATTATTATTATTATTATCATTAATTTTATGGACTCTTACCTGCTTGATTTACCTATTTACTCCAAATTTACCCCCAATCCTTCGACGAAACAAGATGAAAATGTAATCTAGTTCTAGATCTCGTTAAAGTACATATGTGTACCAAATTTCAAGTCAATATCTTAAACGGTTCCAGAGTAAACGTGCGCACAAAAAAAGTTAGACAGACCGACAAACCGACAGACGACAGACCGACAGACAGATTTTTTTTTCGCTTAAACTTAAAATCTCGACCTTTCATGACATTCTAAGCTCATTTGAACAATAAAAATATTTAAAAAATTTTTTGTCGTTACTATACTTCCACTGGATGTGGAAGTAAAATAACAAAACCAAATAATATAAGCCTTTTAAAGCTGTACAAATTGAACAATAATTCCAGTATATAAATATCTCAAGATTACTTAATATAAATCAAAGTGCGAAATTGCGATGAGAATAATACAACTGTAGGCAGTAAACTTAAGAGATAGGTATAATAAAAATCCTTCTCAATCTCCTCCTCTATTATTCTTGTTAGGCCAAAAAATTGAATTATCCGTTCCACTTTTCAACATGGATTAAGTGTTTTCCAGGGAATGTATTTCTCTTTGTTCCGAACTCAATTATCAGTTAGATCCTTTTTTCCTCTAGTCACACAATTCGCCAGTTAAATGTTTGAATTAGACGTGTAATTTTTAAAAATTTCTAGGACTATGTAAATAAGCAAATATTTTTTCAGAAATTAATATGCATAGAGTAATGACGCTGTGAAAATAGATTTTATTCACAGCAGAATAGAATAAAATAGATTTATCTGCAATACAGAAAGAATGGCAAGAAAACTGTTTATTTTAAAACAAACAGTAACGTGCTTTTCAAACAAGTAAAAAAGCAAATCCTTTGTGTGCGGTAGCTTGTTTTTTTTTTTACTGGAGCAATGGTGTCGTGTGCAGAGAAAAATACAGGGCACCTCTTGACTTCTCAAGTTTCGGTTACATTTTGTACAGCTAAGAAAACAAAATTATTCACGGTTTAAATGGTTGATTAAATAGAAATTTAATTACTCCAGATTGATTATAGAAGACTAATGTTTAGATCGTGATCGTGCAATATTTAAAATATAGAGATAAAGAAAGTGTCAAACAAGTACAACGTTTAGTATGATTGTAAAATTTACAATGAAAATAAATGATTGAATATTACCTTATACTAAATACAAAACTCCCTTAGTACACATTTATATGCATACCAGCCGGGAAAGTCAATAAACCTCGCGCTGGATAATTTGAAGAAGCTGCTGACAAAGTCATTAGATGACAAAGAAATCCAGTGAATTTCTTCTAGATATAGAAGAAGCGTTTAACAACGCGACAACGCAATCAATAATGCTTTGTCAAATAGAGGAATCCCAACAGTACTCTGCCAGTGGATTAAAGCCAGCCTAGATAAATAGACAATAGTATCTAATCTAGGTGAGGCTACCATTGAGGCAAAGGTGAGTACAGGCCGCTCTCAAGGTGGAGTATTATCTCCACTAATATGGGCAACCCTTGTTGCTGAACGCCTCCGAAAAATTTCCGCAGAAGGCTTTTATTGCCCAGGATACGCTGACGATCCAGCAGCAGTAGTCAAGAGGTGATTTGAGAACACCATATCGGAGCTCTCGCAATCGTCACCTTCACACGAAAAGGATCCTTGGGAGGCTTAAAGCCCCTGAGACTCAATGGAGTGGAAATTCCATTTGTCAGTGGGGCTTAATACTCAGGAGTTATTTTTGAAGAAATACTGACATGGAATACCACATCCAAAAAGTCTTACAAAACGCAACGTTCGCCCTGGGAAAATGCAGGCAAACGTGTGGAAAAAACTGGGGGCTAAATCCCAAGATGTCCCTATGGTGATACATTAGAGTCGTTAGACTCATGATAATCTATGGACTAATAAGATAATGCACCTGGGAGCAATAAGACTATTAAGTGGCTTACAAAGACAAGCCTGTGCGTCACGGGGGCTACTGCATCCATGGCTGCATTGGAGGTCCTCTTAGACCTGCCACCACCACACATATTAATTCAAGGGGATGCTCGTTCATTGTTGCACAGGCTAATGCAAGACACAACGCCCATAAGGCAACAACACGTAAAAGAGTACCAAAAGTTATACTCAGAGCTGAAGGCAGATCCCATTCTGGGAATGCCCACGGACACTAGGGTCCCAAATTATAACTTCCATAAAAATTTTCAAATCAAAATACCAGGCAGAGAGGATTGGGAGAACGGCTCTCTGATATCGGCACAAACAGTCGTATATGGACGGCTCCAAGACAGAACAGGGATTTAGAACTGTAATTAAGCAGACCTTATACCGTTGGTAAATATTATACGTGCAATGGATCGGAAGCTAGTAAGAGATTCGGCTAAGTCATTTGATTAACTTTGTAAAGCAAATTTTTGTATTATATTTGTATTTCGAATTGGCGTATGCTATGTAAGTAGCAGGACAACGCTTCACAGGAGCGTCTTAACTATGTAAAAATAGCGTGGTTGACTAGTATTAATAATGAACCTTTTTTTATGAATTGTGGACATCATGAAATGTCCGAAAAAGCTTGTTTGCCATCATCAAAGATCTTTAACTACTAGATGGTTTAACCCATAAGGAATTCGTATATGACAAAGTAGCAAACATCTCAACGGAGAGAGCAATATTAACACGCCTCAAAAAGCGAGACACCAATGTTGGAATTGTCGGACTTTACCATTGCTATTGTCGGGTCAGTTCGAGTTTCTCAACAAGATTTTAGGCTCTTAAAGCGCAAACGCAATCAAATCTCAACTGGCACTAACAACTGATCGAAGAAACCAGCGGTGTTGCCGGACTGTCACCATTTTCTCTACATTTTCCGATTGCTCAACGTTATTGCGTTTGACCACTTCAAAATTCCCCGCTTCCAGCGGATTTTGTCTCTGATCTTTGACAACGTCGCGAAGGTTTGCGACAGGACACCAACTAGATGCGAGGCATGCGCATAGACAACACGAGTGTTTGTAGTTGGGCCCGGAGTGGAAGCAAAGTGGGAGAGATAATGGGCGGTTCTTTACTTGAAAAAGTAGGATATGTTTTATACAAAATTGAGATAGAGTTGAGCGATCTAGGAGTTAAAACATCTTTGGCCTTTGGGATAAAATGGGTCTGTCACTTGAACAATTATGTCAAGAAACGAAGTTGTTTGAATTAAAGCATTAAGGTTGAAACTTCTTGTATGTACTAATACTGTAGCGCCTATTTGATCCAAAATCGCTTTTTATCAAAAAAGCCCACAAAAGTTTGCAAACGGCAACACTGGATTATGGGGAGCAAGGTCTTGGTTATAACGGTTCCTAATTATTAATATATCTTTTTTATTTTTTTTACGAGTACATAAAAGTATTGATAAGTACAGAATGTTGTTTAAGGCGCCACCTTAGCTTGAGATATAGAAATATATTCAAAGTAACTTTAGAGTATTATGGAAGATATGGAAAATAATACTTACTATTATCGTTATATGCTATTTTTTTTATCCATTTATTTAACGTCGGCCTATTTTCACTACCAGGGCCTATCACCGACGCCACGGTGGCCATTCTTGAGCGCGAGAGAAATTGTTACTCCCCGGCGAATTAATTCCCTCCCCTTTCACTTGAAATTCCCCTACCCGAAAAACATATATTCTTAAACAAAAGGAATAACGAGGGAACAGTGAAAGTTTGAGGGAGAAGTCTACAATGTTGTTATATTGTTCTTCACAATATAACCAATCAGAACTCTCCTATATCTGACATTTGTCAGCTGTTGTGGCCAAAAACTGTTTGGTGGTGGCGTGACAGTTGACAGATCAAAAACATATTTATTCTATTGATTTAAAAGTTAATCACAGTATTATAGCATCATACGAAAAGCATGTTTATTGTGTACAGAATGGACATTATTTAACAAAGTCGGTTCATGTCACACGCACCTAAAAAGATTTATTAGTTTACAATATCTATAAGATGTCTCACTAATGGTTTGGACAACCTAAATAAACGAACAAAAATTTGATCCGACAATTCAAAGGGATCCGTTTTTCCTAAAATTCGAATATTTTTCGCATTTTCAAACTGTTCCTCCGCATCCTCTAAATCATCCAAAACTTGTCTAGCCACTAAATCTTCGAGATCCATTATTTAAATAAATCCGAACTAATATGATACGTCTCCGCACGCACGATCATAACCTACAAAGTACTTAAGTACTTTGTAGTTTGTAGTTTGTTTTAAAACATGTTTCTTTTCTGCTTTCCCTCAATTTTCTCTCACTAAAAGTAAGGGAATTAGTAGGGAGTGTTTTCGTCTACTTGGCTGGGGAAAATAAATTCAGGCATACAAACTTTTCATTTTCTCTTACTCATTCTACTCCCACAAATTCCACCCTGGAGACGAGCTGCCTGGAAATTTTGCCGAACCTCTTCTCGTAAGAAGAGTAGGGATCTTTTACTTACCTAACATTTAATAACAAGGAACCGCCTACTTTACATACCCTCCGAAGGATGGTATAGCCACTACGTAATCCTCGTCTTGATATTACATAGCTTCCGCGAATACATTGATATACAAGCCGCTAGAAGGTAGGACGAGATCGTTGTGTTTCCCAAGATAGGTGGGTCACTCATCCAAGTACTAACCGCGCTGGACGTTGCTTCACTTGGAGTATTGAGGATACATGAATTTTTACCAAATTACCAAATTACATATTCCTTTATTTTATTTAAATATCATAACATGTCAATAAATAAGTCATTAATATATCAGTTTTACAATAATAATATATTCATTGTGTCACATATCGCGGCCCAGGCGCGCGGAATGACACAGCGACCAGGTGTTCCGGAGAATGACTTCCAAGATCATGTATTATATTGATAGCTGGTCTCTATATCGTTAAACCATTTTTGTTTATGAATATCAAGCGATTTCAAACTTAATACTAATTCATTTTTTATTTTATTGTGGGTAATATTTGATTGTGTATTGAAAATGAAATAAAAAAACCCTACTTCAGATGACAGTTGTTAAAAAGGTTATTTGTCCATGATGGACAAATTTTTTGATGTGTTATAGATTTCTGTGGAGGGTCAAGGGGGGTAGAAGGGATGGATACATGAAGACGCACCGATGCTCGCCCCATGCTAAAATTTGATCATCGCTATGTTATCTACTGAAATGTCATCGTAAAAGAAAATAAAATATATTTTAATAAGTTGACAGCTTTACTGGGAGGTTAAACTTCAAAAACATGACTACACGACTGACTGAATTAGATTAGTCTGAATTAAAATATGAAAAGTTTACCTGATTTGTATCGTTAGGTATATAACAAAATATAAAAGATTTACATCAAATCACTAAAGATAATAACTCTTTTTAAAGATAGTTTCATTTACTAGCTATCAATGTTTAAAACATGTAATGAAAATGAAATTTAATAAGGGTAAAATGGTACCATCCCTTATACTTTGGATAAGAAATCTAATTTAAGTGGTTAATATATCAGAATAAATTTAGATTTGGTGAACATTACAACTTATATATCTGATGATATTCTTAAAATTCCAAACGATTATAGTAATTTACTTGAAAACCTTATAATCCTCCAGTGAAATTAGACTTTTCTGATCTAACAAAATATATCCTTCATTTTTATTCTTTAAATCGATTTATTTTGGTGTTTTAAAGAAAATATTACAAATCAGCAACGAGATCACTACGGCATAAAAAATTATTCAAGGTCAAAGTTCACAAAAAACGCTTTCTTGCGAATATCGCGCTTTCTATAGCTCGAAGGCCAATTAAGGTTATTATGAAAATGAAAGATAATGAAATTCCGCAAAATGATCCGATGATGAACGGTTTAGGCATTGTACGTGAAAAATGAATAGAATATTTTTCGTTCAAAATTTGTGTACCTATAATGTGTAAGCACATTCTACAAATTTTTATTGTACAGTACAGTAATTTTGATTGGATTTTGATTTTTTATTGTATGTATTATATTAACTAAGATTATTATGAAAGTGAAAGGTAATCAAATTTTGAACGAAAAATATTTTATTCATTTTTTACGCACAATGCCCAAACCGTTCGGTGTACATAAAAAATGGAAGAGATCATTTTTGTGCGGAATTTCATTATCTTTCATTTTTATAATAACCTCAATTGGCCTCCGAGCCATAGAAAGCGCGATATTCGCAAAAAAACGTTTTTGTGTCCTTTGACCTTGAATAATTTTTTATGCCGTAGTGATCTCGTTGCCGATTTTTAATATTTTCTTTAAAACACCTAAATAAATCGATTTAAAAAAGAAAAATGAAGGATATATTTTGTTAGATCAGAAGCCATATTTTTGTATAAAATGGCAGGAGTATAAGGGCTATTTTGAAACCACAAACCCAGTTCTGTGACCCAGGTAGTCTGGACGTCATCGACAAACAAAAACATATGGGACCTTCTACTTCATTTTCAAAATTCCTGATTCTCCATTTCCATGGAATCCCAACGGGTTAATACCTAGGCTCCATTTTTTTTGTGGAAAAATCAAAAGGGAAAAAAATGGTGCCTCTATCAGAATAGTTCAAAAACAAAGTTGAAATTTGAAACTCCTTGCATGGACTTTCTCGTTATATACTCATCCTCAATTGCAGAAATTCCAACTGGTTAATGTATATTCCATAAAGTGGAGTAATTTAAAGGAGAATTTGCCTCGTGAGAGAGGGAAACTTGCAACCCTAAGAACAAGAAATAATCCTTAGAAAATTATTTTATAAAAACATTAAAAATATAAATGGAAGGTAACTTATAGTAGAGTCAAATTAAGGATCAAAATGGGTTAATAAGGAATTCTCTAGCTACAGCAATTTTATTATTTTAATTTGTTGTAGGTACAATAACAAGTGCTCCGAGCAATTTTTTCCAAAATCCGTCCATTGCTTCTTGTAGAATTTTAACAATTTACATAAATTTTCTGCGATTTTCCTATTGTCTCATGTCATAGTAATCGTATCGCAATAATAAAAATACCAAACTGTTCGCTATAAAATTATGAATAAGTCTAGACATATGAAAAAACTTGATAATTTGTAAATTTGTAAATAAAAGCCACCAAAAATTCCCTTTTTTAACAGTTTAAGAAATATGATGTAATAATCCATCAATTTTATCGAAAGTTGGTGGAACCATGAGCTTTATTGAACTAAGCTTCCGTGCCAAATTTTAAAGCAAAATATTTATTCAAACGGCTAAAAATCAACAATAATTTCGAAAGTTCCATCGCATTTTGTTTAAGTGCATCGACTCGTAGTAGGACAATTTTTCCTTTAAAGTGAAGGTTTTACATGTACTTTACGGTGGTGTTTAGAAAGAAAAAAAAATTAAATTTAAACTAATTTTTTGGAATTTAATTGTAATTATGGATATTGCACGTATAAACAATTTCAAATAACTACGTGATTTTTTTGTGAAACCAAAAACGATAATCGAATTATGAAAGTATATGAAATAACCAACGTTTAAAAAATAGAATTTGAATCCGCGATACGTTAGTTTTTGCGTTTTAGTCGATTATAAGTAAACATATTGATATTTTTTCTTTAAATTTGCGCATATTGTTCCAAAATGATTATGTTTCTCTCTCTGCTAGTTAAAAATTATCCAAACTAAAACTTCTTGAATTACATCGCATAAAGCATCATTGAGGACATAACGCACGTTCGAAAAAAAATTCTGTGTTGTCTTCAATTTTATTTATATTCAGATATCCAGTCTGGTCCCACAAAATAAATATTTTGAAACTGAGATTTCCAATGCATTTTAATTAAATAAAGGGTAAACAAATTATTTTACGTTACAATACATTAAAAATTGAAAATAAACACAAAACACAAACATTTTAAAAAGAAACGGAAAATCAGATATGACAAGAGTCGAAAACATAAAATAATAAAGGTTGTTGAATTTATGATGAATAAAAACTTAACAAATTATATTTTGTTAAATAAAAGAATCAGAATATACGAAAAAGACTAAAAATGTTAAAAAAAAGGGACTCGATATGATGAAAATGGAGGGAATGTAATCCATTAATTAAGTTAGTTGCCTAGTTACAATATTCAGGGGGTGGGGAGATCATTTATTTTTCGAACGTGCGTTATGTCCTCAATGGTGCTCTATGCGATGTAATTCAAGAAGTTTTAGTTGTGGATAATTTTCAACTAGCAGAGAGAGAAATATAATCATTTTGGAACAATATGCGCAAATTTCAAGAAAAAATATCAATATGTTTACTTATAATCGACTAAAACGCAAAAACTAACGTATCGCGGATTCAAATACTTTTTTTTAAACGTTGGTTATTTTATATGCTTACATAATTCGCTTATCGTTTTTGGTTTCATAAAAAATCACGTAGTTATTTGAAATTGTTTATACGTGCAATATCCATAATTAAAATTAAATTCCAAAAAATTAGTTTAAATATTTTTTTTTTCTTTATAAACACCACCGTAAAGTACATGTAAAAACCTACACTTTAAAAGAAAAATTGTCCTACTACGAGTCGATGCACTTAAACAAAATGCGATGGAAATTTCGAAATCGAATTTTTAGCCGTTTGAATAAATATTTTGCTCTAAAATTTGGCACGGAGGTTTAGTTCAATAAAGCGCATGGTTCCACCAACTTTCGTTAAAATTGATGTATTATTGTACTCTTCGCAAAAACGAAGAGTATATTGTATTTGATCGGCACATTTCTAAAATCGTAAATATCGCTCGTAGAGAAAAAATTTTCATATCATTGTGTTAGTGGACGAATTCTGAACAACTTTCAAAATGTCCGTCTGTCCGTCCGTCACGTTTCTTGTAAGCACGATAACTTAAGAAAGAAAAATCCGATTGTATTGAAATTTAGAAAGTAAGTTAATGTTAGCTAGAGGAAGAACCCCTATTGTTTTTGAAGAAAATCGATCAGTAAATAAAAAAGTTATTAATTATTTAATTAAAAAAAAATATTCTCTTAATTTTTGTCGCTTGTACTAAAATGGAAATCTTGCGAAATATTATTTCCATAATATATTTTTGTTTGTTTATGAATTTTACTAATGTATATTTCATAGAAGTATGAGCTGAAATACCTACGTATGATTGTCGAAAGATATATATCACGGACAATCAGTTTTCCTAGCAATAGCTGGTGGCTTCCTGGCGGCAGGAAGACCACCAGGGTGGAATTGCTTCGAACGGGTTTTTTCGTTGAGTTCTGTTTTCCCGTGCCAGCAACAAAAATTAAACAAGTGCTTCGTCTAGTGAGTGATAGTTCTGTAGTGTTTTTCTTTTAATTAGTTTTAGGTCCTTGTGGACACATTTTTAATGTCTATTTTAGTTTTTAAGTCTGCCTGCGGCAGACAGGAGCACTAACCTGTATATCATCTGTCGTTAAGCCAAACCGAACCTGCTCCGCCCTACAATCACCACGACGCTGTGCGACGTAGTTGTCTGGCTGGCTCCGGACCAGGTTCCGGCGAGGCGCATAAATATAAAAACCGCTGCCCAAGGAATCACTACTTCCACATCCGGTTTTTCTACCCAAGTCACTCACAACGAAAAAAATTTGTATCTGGAAATAATTGTTTATGGAACTTTAATAACATAATATTTGAAATCCTCTACCCCAAAAACCTATAAAACGATACCCTACATCGGTAGTGGGGTGGGGGTGGTGATAGGGGGTGGTAGTGGGGGTGGATGAAGTAAAAACATATTTGGAGGTTTCTGGTTCTTGTACACACACTAAATCACAATTTTTTTTCATCCCCTGTAATAATGGGGTGGGGGTGGTAATGGGGGTGGCTAATGCCAAAATTTTTTTTGAGACCTTAACTTCTCTTAAATATACTAAATACCAATTTTCTGGACTCTTACCTGCTTAATTTACCTATTTACCCCAAAATTACCCCAATTTACCCCCAACCCTTCGATGGAACAAGATGAAAATATAATCTAGTTCTAGATCACGTTAAAATGCATACGTGTACCAAATTTTAAGTCAATATCTTAAACGGTTTCAGAGTAAACGTGCGCACAAAAAAAGTTACAGACCGACAAACCGACAGACCGACAGACCGACAGACCGACAGACAGAAATTTTTTTTTCGCTCAAACTTAAAATCTCGACGTTTCATGACATTCTAAGCCTATTTGAACAATAAAAATTTTTAAAAATTTTTTTGTCGTTACTATACTTCCACTGGATGTGGAAGTAAAACTATTAATAAATTGTTATTGATTGATTGATTTATTTGCGTTGCAATCCAAAGGTCCCGTATTCGAATCCCGCACAGGTTGGACATTTTTTTTTCATAACAAAGATGGTATCACAAAATTTAGTATTTCCAAAAACTGACATTATTTACAAGAAACTGCGAAGAGTATCCGATAGAATGTGTAACAATTATATATAAAAAGCTCAGTAAATTGGCGAAGAGTACGTTTTTAGCTTGTTACATCATATTTCTTAAACTGTTAAAAAAGGGAATTTTTTATTTTTTTAAAAATTTACAAATTATCAAGAAGTTTCTTCATATGCCAAATTCTACAAGAATCAATGGACGGATTTTGGAAAAAATTTCTCAGAGCACTTGTTATTAAACCTACAACAAACCAAAACAATAAAATTGCTGTAGCCAGAGAATTCCATTCAAATTTTATTTTGACTCCACTATTACCCCAAGGGACTTGGGGGGTGCGATTTAGTTTCTTAAAATAAGCTTAGCTTATGAATAATAAGGCAGTAATTGTGCAGTTAACACAAAGACATGTTGCTTTCTGCAGTTATTAGGCTTGAAAGGGAAAATGGCGTGCCCACGTTATTTTTCTTGACGAACCTTTCCAATTAGCAAATGACAACAATTTTTAGGCTACCTTATTTTCCATAGAATATTTTCGAAATGACAAGTAAAATTATTTAAACTGACGCATAATTACTAAATTCAGTATATAAAATATTGTTAATATTTTAGCGAAAATTTCACACCTCTACTTTTTAACCAATAAGATACCTTAATTTTGATTAGTTACCATGGCAATTAAAAAAATTTCCGGAAATTTTTTCGAGGCGCCACGATATTTAAGTGAAAATTTTTTGACAGTAAAGGTAAATATATGATCTACAACCATTAAATAATGTGGATATACCTGTGAATAATGCAAAATTTCTGAATTAACATTATTATTTATTATTCGCTATAAAGTTTCATTAAACAGAAAACACAAATTTGTTAAATTATTATGCATTAACAATTTATAATTCAAAAAACGTAGGATGTACAAACATAGTAAGATTAAAATGTTGCTTGAATTCTAACCCATCCTCTCATCTTAATGGTGAATAGGAAGGTGACGAATTAATTAGATGTCTGTGTTTTAAGACATATATGTAATATTTTGAAACAATTTTGTTCAAATCTCTTTTACGCAAAAGGCCATATTTACTTGACATCTGCAGCAGACTTTCTTGGATTTCCGTAAACAAACCATTCGACTCTAACGCTTCCTGATCGCAATCTTCCATTAAATTCGTTAAATATATTAATCTTGCGCTTGACTCAACTCTTTGCAGTATTTACATAAATTGTACTTTTCAAAGCATTCCATTTTTCTCAAATTGTTTAACGCAAATGCTTACAAGAAATGTTTTACATAAAAATATCTTTGTTTGCTGCCACGGCCACCTACTGCAACAAACCATGTTAATATTATATTTTTTAAATTAGAAGTGTTATGGATTACTTTAACAAAAAATACATTTCTACCACCTTTAGTAACCTAAAATTATGAAAGGGCGATAGACTGAACTAATACCCATCTGAGTTTTAGCATTTGGTGTAACTAAAGTTGGTAATTTTTTTTTATTTAACGAAATATGGCGGATATACCTATATGATTTTTTTAGAATTTATTTCATGTTGAACTAATATCTTCATTGACAAATCTCTAATGATATCGACTAATAAGCAAAATAATAACGAAATAAATTTAACTATTATAGATTTTATTAATATTAAAAACACAATTATTATAAATGTTTGTGGGCTGGCTTGAATTGGTGGGTTGAATCTGGGTACTTTTTGTTTTATTTTGCATTGTGCTCTGATCATGATTAAACTTGCTAGTACTTGATGAAATTCTCCTCATGGATTCAATCATCTGATGATGATGTTCAACGTCCAATTGTATGTAAGGTTTGATTGACTGACTATTACTGTGTCCAGTAATTTTAATGAGCTGTTGTTCACCAACTCCTTCCTTGGCCAATTTCGAAACAGCTGTTGCTCTTGCAGAATGATTAGTTATTTTTACTTTTTTAGTGTCAATTCCTATATCAGAGGCTGCTGATTTAAACCATGAAGATACAATGTTCTTACCAACTGGGCTATTCTTGTACCATCCTTTCGAATTGGGTTGACTCCAGTATGGGTATGGGTGTTAAGAATAATCTGTCGGTCTGAATAAGATTTCCCCTTTTTTTCATCAACTTCTTAAACAAACGAACCGGACACATTTGTGGATTATCGAAATTTGTAATCAACCATTAACTATCCGACAGTTTTTTAGAACCACCTTGTGTGGTTTTGGAGAATATTGGATTATATTCTATCCGACCTTTTGGGTTTCCGAAATTATCAGTTTCTTCTTTGAAGTATTGGATACATGCAGAATATCCTTCCCCTCCTCTCCATGCCAGCTCATGTGAAACTATGTGAAAAAATTTACGCTGCAATCCATCTGGAGTATTTTCATCCCACATTTC
The DNA here is from genome assembly GCA_936432065.2 of Rutpela maculata. Lineage (NCBI taxonomy): Eukaryota > Metazoa > Arthropoda > Insecta > Coleoptera > Cerambycidae > Rutpela > Rutpela maculata. The sequence goes on along the minus strand of OW386287.2, from coordinate 144,101,071 downwards.
AATAATTTTTTTGTATTCGTCGCTGGTTAAGGCTGAAGCACTCACTTTTCTTTTTAATGGGTATCTCTGTAATTTTTTGCGCTTAGCATCGCGTGCAGCTCTGGCGGTCGCAAATTCCACATCAGAAAACGGATTAAATTTTATTTTATATTTTTCGTAATAAATTTCTTGTAACTGCTTAGCAGTAGAGTTCCACATCACTTTGACCACACTTTCCTTATAATCTTCAAAATTTTCCTTTTTCATATTAAATGCGTAGTCCTTCAGTATAGTAGCCACCTGTACTACATACTCATACACTCATGAATATTATACAACTTTTCGTCACAAAATTCAACAAACTGTTTCCATACGCTTGATTTTGGTGTTATATTTTGAATTTCTTGTCTAATTACTTGTTGATTTTCTTTACCAAATCGCGACATTTCGCTATACACTTATTAAACTCAACGACAGACCTTTTAAAATAGTAATTATTAACCTTGTGACGGAACCGGTTAAACAAAAATGACAAATCAACATAATATGTCAAAAACAACAATACCCTGGCCAACTTGACAAGCAGTTAAATTGATTTAAAATGTCAGGTTGGATTCATAATTTTTTTCCAAATTATGGTGTTAAGTGGTGTGAAATTTTCTTACCGAATACCACGCAAGCTCAAATTATTCCGGGAAATTTTCTTTCGGACACGAATATTTTAAGAAAATTATCGTGCCCTCAAGAAAATTTTCGGAAATAATTTAAGCTCTTTTGATATTATAAGTGAAAATCTATCGTTGCAAATAACGTAATCTTTATAATATTTATTTCTGTAACTATATGATTTTGTGTTAAAATTATACCAGAATACGTTAACAACTTATTTATAGATAATATATAAAGAGAATTCGAAATTTTACTTACAATTTTATAATATTAATGATTTCAGTGAAAATCTCCATTAATTTTTATTTGTTTTGAATTACTAATTTCTTTTTAAAAGTACTATATTCTCATAAATGTACGCAAGTTTCAAGTTAATCAGTGCAGTATACTACTCGTGGCGTGCCAACGCATTCATCCTTTCAGACGGCTGGCAGACGGCATTTCTCTCACTGGAAGACTGGCAGATTATAAGTTTCTTACATTTTATACTACAAAGTATTAGTACAAGAAGTTTCAACGTTAATACTTTAAGTAACTACTTCATTTGTTTGGCATAGTTGTTCAAGTGGCAGGCATATTTTGTCCCGCAGGTGTGGTGGCAGACAAGCTTTATCGATCATTTCATGATCCATAATTCAAAAAAAAATTCATCTTTAATAGTTTCAGTCGCTATTTTTTTTACACAGTTGAGATGATCCTGTCAAGCCTTGTCCCTCGCGTTCAATGGCAGATAGCTATTTTCACTATTTATAGCACAGAAATAGAAAAAATTAATGTTAATAAAATCGGCCTAAATTATCTGCCGCTGTCTCTCGGGCTATAACATTAGTTCATTGGCCAAATTATCACTATACCGCAAATACGAAAACAAGGTATATTGCATTTGATTGACAAGTTTCTAAAATCGTAAATTGCTTTAAGAAAGGAAAGTTTATATCATTGTGTTAGTGAACGAATCCTGAATAACTTTCAAAATATCTGTCTGTCTGTCTATCTGTTTGTTCTTTTTTTATGTTTCATGTAAGTATAAAATTTTGACAGTCACTTAATGTTAACTATTGGAATGAATGGAAATCCTAAAATGGTGTTCCTATAATTTATTTATATATTTTACTAATAGATATTGATAGCGAGTAGAAGTTGCAGTCAGGAGTGATCAACCGCGAATACCTAATTGATCCATACTTTGTACGAACACGGCTCAGTTCACTTTGAAAGGGTGCCACTAAGATTACATACACAGTTGATATATTTTTAATTTTATTGTTGAAATATTCACAGTAGCCAATGCCTGACTGCAACTTTTATTCATTTAGTAATAATCTAACTAAATAACTTTTAAAATAAAATTAATTTACGCAAAGTTTACTTAACAAACTTTACCCGATATACACACTGTATATTATACATTCTCGTATATTTATACATTCGATAATTTATGCATTCGATAATTTATACATTCTCGTATATTTCGTGCTGAACTTAGACCCTTAGTAACATTTTGCTCTAAAATTCTAACAAAACATATAGTCCCTTCAAATTAGTCAAAAAATCGGTGTTTTATGGAAAATCTTCCCACTGTTATGGGAACTGTAAGAAATGAGGTATTTGGGTTGTCTAAACATGATTTTTGCCCCCCGCAGTTCTAGAAAAGGGCGGTTTTTGAGAAATATATACATATATATGCATTTTAGCGTTCTTTCGTATTTTTCTTTATTTTGATTAGAAACTATGCATTTTGGTAAAAAAAATGTCAAGAGAGCAAAGTTGTAGAGCATAAAATTTCCTATGGAATTCATCTTTAACTTTCTTTCGAATTCCGCTTAGTTTCGCCGCTAGAGGGCGCTAAAGAAATAAATATACATATTGACTTTTTAGATTTTGAGCCAAAATTATGCATTTTTATGAAAAATTACATGAGCTCAAAGTTGTAGAACATAGAATATATACTTATATACTTTTATGAAAAAAAAAAAAAAAAAAACTAGAAAACACCTAAGATAGTGAATTTTATGTTCTACAACTTTGATCTCATGTAATTTTTCATAAAATGCATAATTTTGGCTCAAAATCTAAAAAAGGGCGCAAAAGTAAATATGTATATTTATTTCTTTAGCGCCCTCTAGCAGCCAAACTATGCGTAATTCGAGAAAAAAAAAGGTAGAGACAAAATTTATGGGAAGTTTTATGCTCTACTGCTTTGCTCTCTTGATATTTTTCACCAAAATGCATAGTTTTCCTCAATATAGAGAAAAAGATGAAAAAACGCTAAAATTCATATATATGTATATATTTCTCAAAAACCACCCTGTTTTAGAACTGCAGGGGCTGAAAATCATGTTTAGACAACCCAAATACTCCACATTTTACAGGTCTCATAACTGTGGGAAAATTGTTTTTAATTTTTCCTAATTTGAAGGTACTAATAGTTTATATATAGCAAGACAGTTCACGTGCCCATGGCGATAACTCCTTATAACGAATATGTCGCAATTTCAACAAGGTTATTCTACCATGCTGTTCAAGATAAAAAAAATGTTGAAAATAATTGTATTTATTTGATATTCGGCAACGCCCGACTTTAAATTCCATTCGTATTGTACCAATCTTATTAAGAAATAACTTAAAATCATTTTAAGATGAAAAACCGCTGCCCAAGGAATCACTACTTCCACATCCAGATTCTCTATCCAAGTCACTCACAACGAAAAAACTTTGTATGTGAAAATAATTGTTTATGGAACTTTAATAATATAATATTTGAAATCCTCTACCCCAAAAACCCATAAAACGATACCCCACATCGGTAGTGGGGTGGGGGGTGGTGACAGAGGGGTGATAGTGGGGGGTGGATGAAGTAAAAAAATATTTTGAGGTTTCTGGTTCCTGTATATACACTAAATCACAATTTTTTTCATCCCCTTTAATAAGGGCGTGGGGGTGGTAATGGGGGTGGCTAATGCCAAAATTTTTTTTGAGACCTTAGCTTCTCTTGTATATACTGAATACCAATTTTATGGACTCTTACCTGCTTGATTGACCTATTTACCCCAAATTTACCCCAATTTACCCCCCCAACCCTTCGACGGAACAAGATGAAAATATAATCTAGTTCTAGATCTCGATAAAGTACATATGTGTACCAAATTTTAAGTCAATATCTTAAACGGTTCCAGAGTAAACGTGCGCACAAAAAAAAGTTACAGACAGACCGACAGACCGACAGACCGACAGACAGACCGACAGACAGACAGAAATTTTTTTTCGCTCAAACTTAAAATCTCGACGTTTCATGACATTTTAAGTCTATTTGGACAATAAAAATTTTTAAAAATTTTTTTGTCGTTACTATACTTCCACTGGACGTGGAAGTAATTGATATATCTTCTGAGTTATGTAAAGGTTGCTCGAACTGTATATTGCAGGATAGATATTGTTTGCAAGAAACTGCAGAATATCCTATAGTCTAAGATACGTACTAAGGTCGACCTTCACCGATCAGGTAACCGAATGAAATCTATTTTTTATGAAAAAAAAAATGCTAACAAAAGTAACGGCGATGGGTTGCTTAACGAAATATGTTCAAGGCTTTTTTTTTGTTTTTTCTTTATACTTTTTTATTTTTTAAATTTTATTTATACTTATCGTTTCGCAATAAAATTATCTTATTTTGATATATAATTTATTTGGTTACCAGATCAGTGAAGGTACCAGTTTCGATTCACCTATTTAAACCTAGCAACTGTACAGCCTTGAACGGAGAAATGTAAGCAACTCTGTGTTTAGATATTCTACAGATTTCTTACTTTCGATTAGTGTTAAATTTTTTTGGTTAGAAGATCGGTGAAAGTATGGAAAAAAATAATTATTGAATTTTCAATTAAATATAGCCTTGAACATATTTCGTTAAGCAACCTATCACCGTTAGTTTTGTTAGCATATCTTTTTTCATAAAAAATAGATTTCATTCGGTTACCTGATCGGTGAAGGTCGACCTTAGTACGGATCCTGTACTACTACAGATTGTGCAACAATTATTTTATTCTGTTATTTTTTAAAATTTAATTTAATTGCCTTATTTATATTAGCGACCTGGTGGAGTTTAGCTAATGCTACACCACCCCTTAACCAGAACGGCGAGATGAGATACGGTCACCCATCCCAGTGGCGGACTCAACCGGCGTGGCTTAACTCCGCCGATCGTGCTAATAGTGACCCGTTGACCTTCTATCAAAGGAAAGGTGGGAGATATACGAGGGAATTGGCAGGAAGGAGGCCAACGATGGACTCTATCAGAGGTGGAAGGAGAGATGGATTATCTCGAGTAAGGGAAGGTGGACGAGGAGACTCATTCCAGATATTAAAAGATGAGTGGAGAGAGGACAGGGGGAGGTTGGGTTCTACCTTACACAGGCTCTAACAGGGCACGGGTGCTTTGTAGAGTACGTCTACGACATCGGGAATACTGAACATCGAGAATGCATGTACTGCGGGGAGATAGACGACGCGGAGCATATCGTGTAGCAGGTGGAGAGAAGAAAGGCTACGAGTCATAAATAGGCTAGGCAACCCAGTTACACCCGATACGTGGTGTCGAGGATGCTAGAATCAGAGGAAAACTGGCAACTCTTGATAACATCAGTTATGAAAATCAAGGAAGTAGACGAAAGAAACTTGAACCTCTAATCGTTTAAACGAAGTAGGGAAGTAATGAGAGGACATCTCTGCGGAGGCAGATCATTTCGAACACCTAGCACTAAGATTGACCTGATATTCTGACGGTAAGCGAGAGCGGTTCCAGGATATGAGGAAACGTTGAAGACAGGGAGGGGGCCACTTTTCCGGAGGGGTTTTAGCTCGGTTAGAGTCTAGCACTACCCAGTGTGATAGATCCAAGGCGCTGGGTGTCCATGACGGATTTTACCAAGCCTCCAAAAGCTTGCTGAGGTGGGGTGACTGCCGACCTCTACATAGTGATACATATAATTATACTGACTGTCCTAAAAGTAATAGTCCACAGTACATCGCCCTTTTTTTTAATGATTAGTAACAGGCTAAATTTTCGTGAGTAGCTTCGTTTTGACGAGACGCCCAACTTTTCTCTCTGCGAAAATTCTCAGTAGTGGTAGCTAATAGCAAAAATTATTTTTTCTATTTCGCACGACTTAGACAATTCGACAACCAGTCAAATTATTTTGGCAATATATTTTTCATTCGTTAAACGTTTGTTATAGAGTTTGTCTTTCGATTGCCTTGGTTACGTTTGCGCGAGTTAATTATAATAAGCCCCGGGTTTGTCCACAAAAACACATTGCCAAAATAATTTGACAGGTTGTCGAATTGTCTAATTCGTGTGAAATAGAAAAGATAATTTTTGCTGTGGACTACTGCGGACTATAATATAAAAAATGAAAAAAATATATTTGATAGATAGTTTACGCTAATGCCAAGAAAGAGAGTTGATAACTTTTGATTAAAAATATACAGATATCCTTGGACAGCCAGTTTAGTACTCCTGAGGAAAATGAAGTTGAGAAGTGTAGAGAAGAGGAATGGGAGTCTGAGGGATCTGACTTGGATCAGTTGAAGAATTTAAATCTTTCAAATGTTAGTGATCTATTTTCTACAGCTGATGTATTACATCGAGCTGCTATTCAGTCTAAGTTAAAAGTTTGATGATAGAGATGTACAAATACTTATATGCTGAGAATGACTGGGACACCAAAGCAATGAATGAGCAATGAATAAATGAGATTGTAGAACGTGATAGCTGTGGAGTCACTGTAGTTTCCCTTAATCTTAGTTCTGTTCGTAATTATTGAGCAGCTTGCTCCATTTTTGCTATTAGTTGATCTCGGCTTTGAATTTCCTCATTGTTGGCAAGTTCTCTCATCTTACCCCACACGAAAAGTCCAGTCGCGTTCAATGTGGCGGGTGATCAGCTCATTACCACGTGACAGTCCGTCAATTCTTAGAACAAACATGTGCCGATCAGTGAATTGGGCATATGGACCGTGGCCTGCACGGTCCGCAAATTTTACACCTCTGAACCTTTTCTTGTGGTGTAGGATGAAAAAACTTGTATATAATGATGACATTTAATGCTGTGCTTAACTGATAATAAAAATTGAGCAAACTGTTGTACACTTACTAACAGAAATAAGACTAAGGACGACTACGTTGAAATAAGAGGGAAATAATGGATCACATTTCGAATATAAAAAAAAATGATTTTTTTTATATTCGAAATGTGATCCATTATTTCCCTCTTTATATAAAGTTTTTGAAAAGGAAGCCTTGATTTTGTTGTAAAACACCACATTTTTAATTTCGGATTAAATATAAATAAAATATTGCCAATCGATATTCTTTTGTCTGTTTCCAGTTACTGATAAAACTTAAAGATATGCATGATGGCACCAATAAAAGAAGATAAAACAGAGTAAGTTACCATTATAATTTGTTCCCTACAAACGTTAGATCACGATTTCCATTAGTGACCTTTTAAAAGGATTTATTTAATTAGAGTTAACGTTGACTCCATGAAATAAAAATGTAGTTATAATGGAATGTTTAATCTGACATGAGTATAAAACCTAATGTTAACAAAGTTTGGAAGTAGTGTTTGTAACATCTTCCAGAAGAGTCAGCTAAAAGTTAAATAAAGGAAGTGCAAGATAGCAAATCAACATAAATCATGAGCAGCTAAAATGAAATATAATATCTAGATAAGCAATTTTCAAAGGAAGATGTTATCTAATATTGTAGTACGATACCTTTTGTAAGGTTATTTTATAACTAACTGATGTAGCGTATAATTTTATATAACATAAATGTGTTCTTTATTTTCTTCTAACCAATAGAAACTCTTATATTATTCTTCTATTGAAAAAATATTTCAGAATATCAAAAGTTAACCTTAGTGCGTAGTAGCTAGATAAATGATGAAAATGGATTTTTTCGACATTATAAAAAAAACATAGTATTTTTTTATATAGGTATGTGTAGTCATGTAGATGACAAATGACCCCTCCTGTTCAGGGTAAGCATCGCTTTACCAAACACCCTGTATATTACATTTTACCAAGATTAAGATTCTAATTGATCATCTAATAATAAATCTAGTGCATATGCATATTTTTGGAATTATGTATATGTGTAAGTTTATTTTTGTATTCTCAGAGGTTTTCCGATTACATTCTTTATTAAATTAACATAGCGTGCCTAGTGCCTCTTCATAATAAAAACGGCTCCAACATTTCATGAAACATTTACTAGTGGGTAGGTTATAGGCGACAAAACAACTTGAACTAGTTAACAATAATATAATATCTCTATATGTCATGTCGTGACTTGTTTACCTATTTGTTTGTAAAATTGTTCATTTTGTGAATGATAAAAATAAATGTGTCTATCATGCCATCAAACTGCTCAAAAATGATTAAATGGTAACTTCAGTAGCTTTCAGCTTTACTTTATAAAACCAGTGTTTTTGATTTAAATCTTCGTACAATATATAATTATAGAAATTAACATACAATTTAACTAAAACGTAAATTACACGAATAGTGAGCAAAATATATGTATGGTACAAATAGTAAGTGGTAATAATTTTTATCCAGCCTTCGTTCTCATGTAAACGTAAATTGAAACATTAAAAACAGCTGCACGTAAACAATGTTAGTTTGCTTTTTACAACCCTACTTGTAAAATAGCAAACATCTATTACTTAGTTTTACTTAATCATAGCACTAGTTATACTTGATATACCTACTTACTCAATTATCAAAACTTACCAATTATGATATAATTCTTATTCTTACCGTTGAACTTAATTAGAATTAATTTACTAAATTAAGTTATTTCTATTATGATGGTATTACTTCCACGTCCAGCGGAAGTATAGTAACGACAAAAAAATTTTTAAAAATTTTTATTGTCCAAATAGGCTTAAAATGTCACGAAACGTCGAGATTTTAAGTTTGAGCGAAAAAAAATTCTGTCTGTCTTTAACTTTTTTTTGTGCGCACGTTTACTCTGGAACCGTTTAAGATATTGACTTGAAATTTGGTACACATATGTACTTTAACGAGATCTAGAACTAGATTATATTTTCATCTTGTTTCGTCGAAAGGTTGAGGGGTAAATTGGGGTAAATTTGGGGTAAATGGGTAAATAAGCAGGTAAGAGTTCATGAAATTGGTATTTAGTATATACAAGAGAAGCTAAGGTCTCAAAAAAATTTTTGGCATTAGCCACCCCCATTACCACCCCCACCTCCTTATTAAAGGGGATGAAAAAAAATGTGATTTAGTGTGTGTACAAGAACCAGAGACCTCAAAATATTTTTTCACTTTATCCACCCCACACTCCCACCCCCTGTCACCACCCCCACCCCACTACCGATGTGGGGTATCGTTTTATGGGTTTTTGGGGTAGAGGATTTCAAATATTATATTATTAAAGTTCCATAAACAGTTATTTCCAGATACAAAATTTTTTCGTTGTGTGACTTGGATAGAAAATCCGGATGCGGAAGTAGTGATTACTTGGGCAGCGGTTTTTTTATAACTATGTGAATTTCACCTAAAGTTTTATTTTATTTAGACCGTTGCGCGTTGTTAAATAATTAAGTAATTTAATGTATCATAATAACCCCGTCAATGAAAGTTCAATAAGTGGGTCTAGAGGGAAATGCCGAGATCACAATTTTTGACTTGAGAGCTGTATTTGGACTTTTTAGGAAGTAAACATACCAAAACTCCCCGAACGTAGGAGGTAGGGGGGGGGATGCAGGGGGGCACGATAAAGGTCTCGGTTTTTGGTTCTTCGCTCATATCTCGAAAACGGTTAGCCCTAATCAAAAAGTGGCTATATGCAGAATTAAAGCTGATTACATTTTCTACAATAATGTTTCTATTAATTGTTTTCGTATGTGTTATGGTTCAGTAATGAATTATATATCTTTTATTCTAACTTTATTATAAATTTGTAATAAATTGAATACAAATGTTAATAATCATAGTAGAAAAAAAATTCTTGTGCAGATATTCGTTTTAGAGCAATACTCAAATATCGAATAAAAAATGTCTTTGTGTCTGTAAGTATGTGTGCGTGCATGCCGTTTCTTGTAAACACGATAACTTCTGTTGGACTCCAGGAAGCGCATAATGAAACGTCCAGCAGACACTTCGGCATAAACAAGACATTGAGTAGAGCACGGGAACGGTTCTATTGGGTTAAGAGTCGCCAGGATGTGGAGGCCTGGTGTCGCAAGTGTAAGCATTGTGCTGCCAGTGGGGAATCATTTTCCATGAGCAACTGCAGAAATGGAAGCCGAGAACAGCCGAAGAATGACCGAGAGCAGATGACCAAAGCTAGTAACCGATTGAAGGCTCGCTATGATCAGAATGCCAGTACAGGGGGACTCAAGGTGGGGGATCTGGTTTGGCTGTACAACCCACAGCGGAAGGAATGGAGACCCCCCGAAACTTCAACCTCCTTGGGATGGACCGTATACTGTTATTACCCGAATTAATGATGACGTTTATCGAATTCAACGAAACAAAAAGTCCAAGATGAAGATAGTACATTTGGATAGACTGGCAAAATACACCGATGATTCCAAATTGCCTGACCGGGACGTTCAGACTTAAGGAGGGGGCAGTGTGATGTGTTGCAATTAATTCAGATGTATTTGCACCTACTCGAGAAGGAACCTACCAGTAGGAGTTCTAGAGTGATGACATCTGGAATTATCTAGAGAATGGTGGCGTCATCACAGAAAAATCGAGATCTGTCATTTTTAGGTATAAAAGACCTCATTCTCGGCGGGTAGTTCAGAAAGTATAGAAAGTAGAGAAGTTTGAATTTGACAAGTGAGGTTAAGACAAAGTGATAAACATTGTTATTTTTAGTCAGTAAAGTTCATTCAAGTTAATAATCAGTATTGTGAAGTATCCAGTAAATTATTTAATAAAGTGTGTTAGTGGACAATTCTTGTTATAATTTTTGGAACCCACGGAATTTGCGAGGGTAGTTTCCTAGGGGTGGAAACACGTTACAGTATTTTTTTTTATTTCTGATGAAAATCAGATTTGAAGAACATGTAAATCCAACGGTCCAAAAAGTTTAAACAATAAATATAAATATAACTCAAACAGCTTTAACCAAGACACCTAAAAAAATTAAGCCAGTTGCACCGGGATATATCTTTAGCTATGTTGACTAACAACATTTACTATATAAGAGGCACGACGTCCACTGCCGCTTGCCAATATGTAGCGTTACTCTTGCAGAACCTTCCAGAATCGACCTAAGTCGAAGGCAGAATCAAAATTCGACTTAGGCAAAAATTTTATTTAAGGACATTTTTAAGATTCTGCAGAGACACAGACAAGTCCATAAGGACCGTTATGAGTTCTATAAGGCGTTAGAAATGGCCAGGTGAAAATTCGGAGAAACACCGAATTTTCACTTAGAAAAATATGTTTTGGTTCAGGATATGAGAGCGAAAGTATATAATGGCAGGGATTTATGAATAATATACTTTTTTCAGAGGTGCAACAAAGTTGGACTTTGAAAAATAATATTTTTAAAAGTGCGTCGTTTGGCTTGAAAATCGATTTACCACAAGTACGCCAAAATTTCACTTGCAGATTATTTTATCAAAACTGCATCGAAATTTGGCTTGAAAATTAATTTATCAAAAGTACGCCAAAATTGGACTTAAAGATTAATTTTTCAAAGGTACCCCGAAGCCAGTTTAAAAGGTACTCTGAAAATATACTTAAAAAAATATATTGAAATGTTTTCCATTTTTTATTCCGTCACCAAAGACATTGACCATTAAGGTACGGTCATTGAATGCCCTGTTCTAAAGTATGAGCATAAAATTTCAACGATGCAATGCATCTAAGAGGCGAAACTGATGATTTTGACAAAGACGGCGTAGCGCCGATAAGCAAAAATTTGATAAAAATCAATGCACTTGCACAAGGCCGGTTTCTCGCATAGAAAGAGTTTGGATTCACTCAGCGGCTCGCAATTTGGTCGAGCGCGTTGATTAGTCAATACAAAGAGATGGTAGGAAAGCCAATAGCAGGGCTCTCCAAATAATAAAGTTATAGAGGAAAACGCCTTGTGCATAAAAATCCAAAAATTCAATTTTGCCCAAAAGTCGCTCGAAGGTGGATCGTCGGAATTTTGTTAATTTTGAACAACTGCATAGGGGCAAGTAAGTTGTGGGCTAATTGAACGCCAAACAAACTCATGCAGTCATAAGTCCTCATGAATGTGTTTGAGTACGTGAACCGCCACGATACGAGAACTTTAAAGCTACATAGTCTCTATCGAAACTAAATTTATTTAGTAAAACTTTTTTAAGTTATAATCAGTCAGCCGTAATTATTAAAATTACAAGGAGTCTAAGACTTCTCTAAAAAGCTCGCATTTTGATTCTGCGAAGGTATGCATGAATCTTTTCTACCTAATCGATCGTTAGCGTAAGCGCTCTCGCTTGTATGGTCTGAAAGCCGTTTGTCTTAATTGGGGAAGGTTTGATTCTTACAATAAGAATTTTGCTGTAACCCCTTTTTTGTATAACCATATCTGTTAAATAAACGGATTCTTTGAACTATTGCATCTTAATTGATCTTGAGACTTGTTTCTAGTCTATAATCCCTGGAATTTTCGTTCCGAAAACCAGATGTGTCGAGTTAATGCACCACACTCGACCTTCTAGTTGTTGTACGGAGGTTTGATAGGGATTTTTTTGCGTTTTTCTCAGAAATCCTCGGGTGTAGAGTCCGTTATTAGCAGACAAAAACGTGATCAACACGACAAAAATTAATCCCATCGGAGAGAAATTGTTCGATCGGGATTTTTTTTTATGCAAAAATTTAGCTTTTCAAAAGGTACAAAAACCTAAATAGAGGAATTCACGGCCAGAAAGAGCGCCGTTAAAGATCTGAGGTAGTGCAGCCTTGGTCCATTATTCGGCTATCGAAGTGCATCTTATCTCGAACCCGCCTGGGAGGGAGAAGAACGGAGTAGCACGCGACTGACGCCTGAGAAATAAATTGGTGTCGCGTCATTTTGACGACGCCTGAGAAATAAATTGGTGTCGCGTCATTTTGACGCCCGGTAGTGCGTTCTTCTACATTACCAACACACTAGTCAACAGTAATTGTGTCTTAGACCTACAAACGAGTTCCTGATTTCAACTGCAAATTTTAACGCGAGGAGTCAAAATCATCCACGTATTTTCATGGTGCATTTACACGAAAAATATTATATATCCCGTTGTTCAAGGATATCTGGACAAAAATTAGAGCTGACGTTTCCGATTATTAAGTTGTACAAGCCAAAAGGCGTTATCTCAATCATAACGCTGAGGTAATTAATATACGTCACCGAGTTACAATTACGTTTGAAGAGGGATGTGCAAAGACTCTTGGTACATAAATTGCAGCTATGTTTACTTACCTAAGGTATATATTTCTGGTATCTATAGGGACGATCTTGCGAGATGTGATGAACAATGGAAGAGCTTATATTTCAGAGATAATTTTAAAAATTAAAAACAGTAACAGCAATATTTCTTTTATAAGATGCTGAGAAAGAGTGTAAAATATACATGTGAAAAATGTAGTATCATAGTGTTTCCTAAGTTTGCTAATTGTAGAATTTTAGGAATTTCGAAATCCAAATCAGAAATACTAACGCAAATTTTTGTTTATGTGGAAAGGACATCGAATTTTAAATTTCAGTTGAAACCTTATATATTTTTTTACACATTTTTATTATATCGTTCGCTCGCTAACTGCCACCTACGTAGAATTTCTTGATTATATAACTTCTAATGAATACGACGTGATAGCAGTTAGTGAAACATGGCTGACTCAAAATGTCTTGAATGTATCTGTGGAAATTAATGGTTATAACTTTGTAAGAAGAGACAGGAATGCTGGCGGGAGAGGGGGTGGGGTAGGTATATATTTAAAAGATAGTCTACATTTTGAACTGTTGGAAAATAGTGATAATTTTGTGGCTTTGTATTAGGTATAATACATTAAATATTGCAATTGGCTGTGTGTATAGAATGCCTAATCTTAATGTGAATAATTTTATGTCTGATTTTGAAAATACTCTGCTTGGTGTTCTACCTAAAGTAGACGAAATTATTTGTCTCGGTGATTTTAATATCGACCTATTTAATTTAAATAATAATTCAACTAAATTCCTTGATATTTTACACAGCGTTGGTTTAAAACAAATCATTAATGAGCCTACGAGAATTACATTAAACTGTGTCTCATTATTAAATTTTATTATAGTATCGGAAAACTGTAACCTTTCTTCATGCGGTACTGTATCTGTTAATAATATTTCTGATCATGAATTAGTTTATGCGAGTTTGTGTTATAACAAAAAGAGTACTACAGCTATACCAACTACATATAGAGACATTAAAAATATTAATTTAGAATCACTTTATGAGCATGTACAGTCTATTCCGTGGAAAAATATTTATGACATTGACAACATTGATGGCGAAATTACATTTTTTAATCATAACATTAAAATATTAATGGATATACATGCACCCTTAAGGACTTGTACTTTTAAAAAGCAGAACAAACCCTGGATTACCGATAACATTAAGTTATTAATTACGCTGAAAGATAAAGCTCTTGCTAAATTTAAAAGAACCAAAAATCCTATTCATTGGGAAGAATACAAAAATTTACAACTAGCTCAATTAGAAGAGAAAAAAAAGCTTATTTACAGCATTTTTTAAATACTGATAAAAAATCTGTTTGGAAATCATTGAACAACTTGGGTATTAATACCAAAACAAAAAAAAAAAGAGTATTCCTGCACATCTCTCAAATGTAAACTCAATTAATCATCATTTTTTAAATTCTATACCTCATACTGCACCTAATAATAATATTTTAAACTATTATAGTAATGTAAAAGAATCTCTAAACTCGATTCTCACTTTCAAAACAGTCACGGAAGCAGAAATTAGTAAACTCTTATTTTCGATAAAAACCAGTGCAGCCGGTGAGGATGGAATTCATATAAATTTTATTATAGCTTGTTGTCCTTATATTTTAGAATTCATATGTCATATTGTAAATTTCTGCATTCGTCACTCTGTATTTCCTACCGATTGGAAAAAAGCTCACATTTTACCACTTCCTAAAATAAATTTACCTCTAAACTATAATGACTTAAGACCGATTAGTATTTTGCCAGTAATGTCAAAAATATTAGAATACATTATTAAAGCACAGCTTATTGAATATCTGGACATTAATAATATTTTGCCTGATACTCAGTCCGGATTTAGGAAAGGCCATAGCTGTGCTACGGCCCTCTTAAATGTCACAGACCACATTTTAACGGCAACAGATGCTGGGAAATGCACAGTTTTGGTACTGCTGGATTACTACAAAGCGTTCGACACTCTGGATCACAATGTTTTATTAAGGATTTTGCAATATATTGGCCTAGATGATGCATCGCTATTATTTTTTAAAAATTATTTGTTTGCTCCAAAGCAAAAAGTCGTACTGGGTGAGCGGTCTTCTGATTTTGTTGATGTGTCAAAGGGGGTTCCGCAAGGATCTGTACTAGGACCTATTTTATATACTATATACACATCATTACTACCTAACTTTGTTAAACATTGTAGATTACAAATGTACGCCGATGATACACAGGTACTTTATTCCTTTTTCCCTAATGAAATACAGCGTAGTTGTGACATTGTAAATTCGGACTTGGAAATAATTTACAAGGTTTCATTGGAGCATTGTTTACATTTAAATCCTAACAAATGTATTGCCATGTTTTTTGGAAGGGCTGCTCATAGAGAATTATCTGGACATGTAAGCTTATCGATAAATGCTACTCAATTACCGCTTAAAGATGAGGCAAAAGATTTGATAAACATATCTCATGTTGTATTAAAAGAGCTATGACAAAGCTAAAAATACTCTATAATGCTCGTCACATTTTAAACACTGAAATAAGAATTTTGCTTTGTGATACCCTTATTTTATCAATTTTCAATTACTGTGACACAGTTTATGGACCCTGCCTATCTGCGGCTACTGCACAGCGGATCCAAAAAATACAAAATTGTTGCTTACGCTTCATTTACGGAATCAGAAGACGTCACCCAGTGAGTCACAAGCTACGAGATTGTAAATGGTTAAACATGAAACAGAGACGAACACTTCATTGCGGTACTTTGTATCAAAAAGTCATCGTTTTAGATGTAAAGGAATATTATCCCCACCTATGCATAAAACAGCCCTCTATGAACGTTCGTTTACGTTTTGTATTTATAAATTATATAACCCTCTCTCCCTTCATCTAAAGTCATGCAGTATACTCTCTTT
Organism: Rutpela maculata; assembly: GCA_936432065.2. Classification (NCBI taxonomy): domain Eukaryota; kingdom Metazoa; phylum Arthropoda; class Insecta; order Coleoptera; family Cerambycidae; genus Rutpela; species Rutpela maculata. The sequence continues at coordinate 144,085,007 of OW386287.2, read as the reverse complement.
TGCTAAAGTTTTTAAAAAGAGTCTTTTCGTTTAGCTAAAGTGTTCATTTTGCCATATTTTTTTTTTTATAAATTTATTACATTTTCTATCGTCTTTTTAATGGAATTTATTTATGTGTTTTTTATTTTTGTATGTGTATATGTAGGTATATAATTATAAATAAAAGTATGTAATGTACATATATATGTGTATATACCAATTTTTGTCAAATTCATACATATCTGCACCATGCGGGTTGAGTGTAAGAACAGCTGACATTGGCAATCCGTCAATTTCAGCTGAACTCCGCCCATTCATTTTTTGTCAATTATATTTATATTTGGATTCATAACATGTAATTTTCGTATTTGAATAAAGTGTATTATTATTATTATTATTATTATTATATATGATGTATTAATTTGATAAAAGTATCTTATAATGTCACTTGTTTTTAAATGACGTCGTAATATAACCGTTGAAAAGCTATTTGGCTAAAATATTTTTATTATAAAGCTTTCAGAAGACTTTATTAAACAATAACTCCTCGACTACTTGAAATTCCACTTCTTTTGTAGGGGTGACGTTTTATTTCACTACCACAATTTTTATTTGCAACCTTTCACAAGATTATATCTTCATACGCTTTTCCACTTCAGTCGTATCCCTGCACAATTCCTTGTACTTTTTAAGATTTTGCCCTTATATACTTCTTTAGCATTGTTACTATAGAATGGGTGGCGACTATATAAAACCCTACCTCATAAAATACATCTTGTAGTGAAAATAGCATGATTCGAGCTCTAAAAAACACATGGTTGCCATACCCTAGCCTGGAAGGTGGGGGTTCTTAAATATATACACCCATTTTAACCTCCACGCAATAAAATTGTGAGAGGTTACTGAAATTGGTCCAAAATCGAAAATTGAGATAAAATCAAATCTTTACGTTTTGAGGTCCCAGGAACCCAAAAAAGTGGTTTTTGAATAATGTCTGTGTGTGCGTGTGTGTATGTATATTAGCACTATAGTGAAACTACTAAACGAATTTGGATGAAACTTTGCATGACAGTTTCTTTAGTGCTTCAGAAGATCTGAAAAGGTTTTGGTTGAGATCGTATTACGTTTAGTGCCGTTTTGGCACAACAAGTTGTCTATTTTGTTATTATTTACAATTGGTATTATTATTAGGGGAAAATGTATTTTGCCATCTGACAAAAATATTTGTGGATATTGATTCATAGGTTATGGTACATTTATCAATGTCCCTAAATATATTTCATAACCATAATATTCGTAAAGGTTACCAATCCAAATATTATTAACAGGTGTCAAAACTTATTTTAGTTGTTTTTTTAAAGATAATAATTGAATTAGAAGACTTTTTCGTGACCAGCTGCAGCGCCTGATTTCATGTGGCGCGAAAACGCTGCAGCGAATCGCTAGAATATGACTTTTAATTCAATTGTAGATTGCCAAAAACCAAGATATCTAAGAAACCTTGCTTTTTGTTCGTCTAACTGGCTTTTGTCGCTACATAGTAATTTCATTCGTTTATCTTACGATGTAAATTTGGGGTAAAAAATGGGTGTATATGTACAGTGTGTCCCCGGATGGAGTTGACAAGAGGAAAAACATCTCTATTATTGATTTTACGACGGAAAGTCGTTCTTTATGAAAAATTCTGCTTGTCGAAAAAATGAATTTACCATATTAAAATCTTAAATCAGATGTACCGGGTGTTAATAAATTAAGAAAACATCAAAATGCCTCAAGAGAGAAGCACCTTCATTTATTATTTTGGACAAAATGTTTATAAAACAAAGTTGTTTATAATCCAAAATAAAGCCTAAATACAAATTATGAAGTCTGTATTTTGACTTTTATATTTTTATTGTGTTTATGATTTTACGTTGAATTTATTAATATGAATAAGAATTCAAATTAAGAAACAGAGTATGGTGTCGATAGTATTGAACTGACAAACATCATTGTGACATTGTGTAGAATATTACTATCTTACATCTGCATTTATTAGTGTTCTGTTGATCATTTGAAAAACGTTTACCAAACAAGAAAGAATTTATTTGATCAAATGTTATGGGATTGGAGACGTCTCTTATTGATATGCAATTAACCTTTTCCACCAAAAGGTCCCTAACACAGCGGTATCGCGCCAATCATTGCGCAAACTTGTAAAAAAATTCAATGAAACTGGATGTGTATTGGATGTCAAAAAACCCACGAAAAAGTACAATGAAGACGATGCGGCAACACTTTTGGCAATAAATTCAGTAATAGAAAACCCGAAATTATCTTTACGGAAACGCTCACAAAGACCGGAAGTAAGTAAAAGTCATTTACAGAGAATTTATATGGAAAACAAGTTCGACCGTTTAAGCCAAGGTTCAGACATACACTTGAAAATAGAGATGAAGAGAAGCGATTGGATTTTTGTTTATGGGTCGGTGATAATTACCTCGTAGATAGAAGTTTTCACAGAATGTTTTTTTTTACTGACGAAGCAACATTTTGTACCAATGGCCACGTTTCATCACAAAACAGTCGTTATTGGGCTTTTTAAAATCCAAACAATGTCATTCACAAACGAAGTCAACGTTATAAAAAAGTGAATGTATGGTGTGGGATTTTTTATGATCGAATCGTTGGTCCATATTTCTTAGAAGAAAATTTAAATCAGCATGTTTATTTGGACCTTTTGGAAAACTTTCTATTACCATTTATAAACACTCTGCAACCGGAAGTGAGGCGTAACATTTTTTGGCAGCAAGACGGTTGTCCAGCTCATTTCTCAGTTTTGGTACGGCAGTGATTGACATATCACTTCGGAGCCAGATGTATAGGAAGATATGCTCCGATTATTTTTTCTACAAGATCATCAGACTTTACACCAATGGATTTTTTTCTGGAGGTGTTTCAAAATAGAAAGTTTATGCAGATGACCTGCCACATGATCGGGAAACACTAAAAGCACGAATACATGACTCGGTGAATGAAGTGAATACCCTCAACCATTCGTAAGGTCTATTGTGAATTTATTAAAAGGATGGAGAAATGTGTTGAGGTTGGAGGAGGCTATGTAGAATAAATTGTTTTTCCAGAATCGTTGAAGTTAATGTTATTATGTTAATTTAATGTTTGAAAAAAAATGTAAGTTGACATAAATGTAAAAGTCAAAATTTAGGCTTCATTATTTGTATTTAGGCTTTATTCTGGATTATGAATAACTTTGTTTTATAAAAATTTTGTCCAAAATAATAAATAAAGGTACTTCTCTCTTGAGGCATTTTGATGTTTTCTTAATTTATTAACACCCGGTACATCTGATGTAAGATTTCTATATGGTAAATTTATTTTCTCGACTAGCAGAATTTTTTTTTATAAAGAATAACTTTTCGTCGTAAAATCAATAATAGAGATGTTTTTCCTCTTGTCAACTCCATCCGGGGACACACTGTATATTTAAGAACCACGAGGTACCTTCCAGGCCAGGATATAACAACCCTATATTTTTTAGTGCTACTATCATGCAGTTTCAGCTACATGATGGCTTAATTCTTGTACCTTATGACTTATGAGGTAGGGTTTTGTGCAACCGCCGCCCAGCCTACTAACTATTGTGCCCCAGATAGAAACTCTTCAAAATATATCAAAGGAATTTATAAAAAATACAGATCCTATCTTTCTAAACTGAAAATAGAAAAGTTTTGGTATAAAAATAGTTAATTGAGGAAGCTCGTTCGTTTCCTTAAATATATTTATAAGGAATAAAAGACCAGACTGCAACCAACAATTATTCTCCGGATTAATGCCCCGCCGAGCGCTGAATTACGAATTACAAGCCTGGCCGCGTTAAGTGCAATAACTATTTATTGCCACAAAATGCTAAAGTTTTGATTGCAACAGACACCAGCCGAAAGACTCATTCCTATTCAAAGGAGCTCTCGTGCCAGCCACTCCACACCACTTGCAGACTGGAGTTTCGAGCTATTGGCTCTCGTCAGTTCAAGGTAGGTCTGAATTAGCTGAAACGAGGCCCTTGTTCACTCTTAGTACATGATGAGATTTATTAAATCAGTACATGCAACAAAAATGGCAGCCTCCATCTAGCGGCTGATCTCCATTACAATCGAAACAGCAGTAGCCCTGACATGGGCACAGTTAGTAGGTATGCTTTTAAAGGGCAGAATATTTACTAGTGAAATATTTTTGTCGAACTCCTCTATACATTTCCTTAAATATATAAGGAACACCAGACTGCAACCAACAGCTATTCTCCGGACTAATGCTCCACCGAGCGCTGAATTACGAATTACAAGCCTGACCGCGTTACGTGCAATAACTATATATTGCCATAAAACGCTAAAGTTTCGATTGCAACAGAAACCAGTATAAATACTTTCCTCGTCACAAGGAGAACTAACACAATCTTAAAATATCAACTGATTTGGGTATAATAAAGAATAAAGAATAATTATTACAGATTCTTGAGCAAAACAAGAGTAGCGATCGGAAATTGTCGATCGCTAATGCCTATTTCAATAACAATTTACATGCACCTAATCCAATTCATTATTACAAGTCGTTTATAGAACTGAACTACCAGTTGAGTAACGGAAAGTATCAAAGGTTTTTTAAGGGTAGTAAGTAGAAAAGGTTTTTTAAGGGTGGCGGTGCCGTACCTAAGAAAATTATTTCGCAATCCGACAATTTCTCCTATATCCCTCAACCGATTGAGGCTTTTAGAGAAAACTTGATACCAGACTATTGAAATCAACAAATTTTTTTTTTATTTTCGCACGAGAATTTTTTTTTTTTTTTTCATTTTTTAGTTTTCAATAGCCTATTACCATTCTATAAAGTTGTCTCTAAAAGCCCACCAAAAAATGTTTTGAGTCGGTTTAGGGATGTAGGAGAAATATTTGAATTACATTCACAGAACCGCCCACCTTAATTTTATACGTTGAATAATAAATCTAAAGAAAACACTGAAAACGTGTTGCATTATTGGTTGCAAAAATTCTTTGCTTTAGAGGCACTAAACGAAAATGAAAATTTTTGCTTTATTTTATGTAAACGTCACAAATCACGAGTTTGACTCAGTCAGATCAGTTCAAGCAAGCAGTAGCCAGCTATTATCAAGAACCTGAAGATGGCAGATGCGGCTCTATCGAAATGTCTTTATACAACTTTGGTCCCAAAAGGGCTGATGTTACTTGAATTATTAGTGTATTTAATCCACTGGTTAGATTAATATTAGAATATTGCTGAACCCATATTATCAATCTGGCAGATTTGGAAAAGTACTTTCTTTTCATATTTACGAAAGCGTAGAAAGGCCATACTATTTATATTTTTTTTCTAACTCGGAATTCACAACTGTATCTCGGAATTCACAATTGTAAGTCAGAATTCATAATTGTAAGTAGGAATTCACAACTGAAGGTCGGAACTCACAATTGTAAGTCGGCATTCACAATTGTATATCGGAATTCACAATTGTATCTCAGAATTCACAATTGTTAAGTCGGAATTCACAATTGATAAGTCGGAATTCATGGGGATGAAATAGTTCTACAAATACTCGAATATTGTACTCCATTCACGTTTCGTTAACCATGTTGGCACTATCTGAACGAGATTAAAACTGAAGTAAATTTAAGAATACATTTTATTTATACCAAACCAGGGTGTATTAAATAGGTGGTGCGACGACAACCCTCACAGTGGCTTCATAAGTGCTTACTTTGTACATAATGTAATAGATGGCAGGACCAATAAGTTCTCTCATTACTTACGCATAGATAGATAATTTTACAAGTTCTGTGCATACGTGCATACAATGTTGCATACATTTCCGGCCTTTTCTTTTTGTTTAGTGAAACAAGAATCCAGTGACACCTGACATTAAGTAGCTAAATTAAAACATTGAAAGAATATATGCAACACTACATACAGCATTGCAAGTGTCGCCACAGCTAACCTCAAAAATATACATTTCTTGAGATTTACAAGTATTACGTAGCTATTATTAAATTTCTATCTGGTTCCTGTACTTTCAACTAAAATCAAGTTCAACGCAATGTGTATGAAGGTTTAAATAGTTTGTCACAATAAAATAAAACACTTTTTGCAGGTTAGGAATCTAACCTAGAATTAGCAGTCTATTTTTATTAATCAACAATACTGAAAAATTATTTGCGTTAATTTTTAAATATTTGCTTGGAGCCAGTATGGCTCCAAGCTAAAAATGCCTATACAAACATTAAAAATGATAATAAACGAAAAAACCTTAAAATTTGAGGTTATGTTAGTTATACGATGCACATGCCCAGGTAATTGTAGGACCTTATTGCTCGCGCCATCTACTAAAGTAAATAGTAACCATGCACTTATGAAGCCATTATTATAATAGGAAAGTGCCGTACGTCGGACCACCTATTTAATACACCCTGTACCAAACTAATGGTTCAACGAATTCAACCAGTCTCGTCAACCCTATGTATACTATGTCTCGACTCGATATTACAAACCACCGCCTACTAACCAATAAAGCGGAATATTTGTCACTGTTCATACTCTTCTTGCAATTTCTCTGATTTCTAAAGCATCTTGCTGACTTTAATTTATTACATTTCTAATTAACCTCCGGTTATTTATCATAGAGAACTTAAAGTATAAAACTGAATCAAACGAAAAGTCCGGGATTTACGGAAATTAGTTAAGGTTAATTCGGAACATAAGAAATAATAGGCAACTGGATACATTTGAAAACTTAAACACTGCAAAATGTAAAACAGTACAAATAGTGATAAAGGCCTTATTCCAAATACTCCTCTTTATTGATTAGTAGATCATCTACTGGTTAGTGGGTTTGCTTTAAACCATGACATTAATTTGAGGCAATTACAGCATATATTTTTTAATTTCCATTAGTTTTAATCTGCAGATGATGCCAATATGGTTGACGAAACGCGCATCGAGTATAGCATTCGAATATCTGTAGAACTAATTTCGTTGGAGAGATCCACTCACATTATTTGTACTAACTTTGTATTGTTCGACTTTATTAAGAACAAACGGAGCCCGCATCGTCCGAGTCTGCTTTGCGCTGCCGGGGGCCAAAAGCTCGAAACCGGTACGCAAATACTCTGAACACCTGCCGAAGCGGCAGGACTCCTATAATTTAAAAAGAGTCCCCTTCACCAGCATTTGGTTCAAGCACACTGCGTTTCTAGTAATTATGGTAATATCATCAAGAACGCACATCCTGATAATAGAATTGGGAAACCAAATTGCATATTTTATCTACCATTCCTCTATATTATTACTTCTTCAGTAATTCCGACTTGTGAATTCCGAGATACAGTTGTGAATTCCGAGTTAAAAAAAATATATTAACGGCATGGCCTTTCTACGCTTTCGTACATATTATATTATGAAAAGAAAATAATAAATTTAATGGTATTGATAAAAACATTCATACTTTTTTTAAATTAAATTATTCCTGACGATAGAGGAATAATAAAAAATCAGTGCAGATTTCTAAAGTAAAAGAAATCAGGTTTCTTGTTTAATGACAGTGGAAAAATTACTCAAACGATTTAAAGATATGCAATTAAATGCGCTGTGTTATAGTAGCTCTGAGTTACATTAAATATGTTGTTGTGACAATCAACCAAAATATACGATGTGGTGTGCATGCATTCAATGTAACAATCTTATATAAATTTAAATTTTTAAATAATTTTTAAAAAGTCCTCATTTAAAAATTATTTATTATGCGTTAATCGAATCTCGACTTTCATATTATGTAGTCCAATCAATCCGGCATCCATATGTGCATTTTGGGTAGGCAGCGATTTTTTTTTTTTCGATTTCGTAGGGGGCTCGGCGGTGAGTCTAAAACTAAGTTAACTGGACCATTTGGCCGCCATCTTCAAAATAAGGGCGTCATTAGATTTTTCGATATATCTCCGTATCAGTGAGTCTCACAAACAAATTGTAAAGAGCAATTTTGTAGATAATAATATTCCCTGCAAAGTTTTTTTTAAATAACTTTTTCACGTAACCTTAATAATGAAAAAGTTATATTCCTCAACAAAATGCCAAATTAAATTGAGGCGAAATAACTTAATTATTTTTAATTATATTGTGACATTCATACCCCCAGAAACATCTATGGGAGCCCCTCTAAGTTGCATAGAAGTAACAGAGAACAATTAAATTAGCTGGTTAGTTCGGCAATTGGCCCAGAGATGGTGCGTGATGTCAGAGTCTAGAAGTAGTAAAGAGCCTACTAGAAATATCTAGACAGTGATGACATCATAACAGAATGTTCTGGATCCCTCATCTTTGTGTATATAAAGGCTTGAGAGGGGATAGTTTTAGTTCTGATAGCAAGTTCAGTACGATCAAAAAGAAGTAACAAAAATGATCGAGTGACTAAAGTAGTGAATTATAGTATTTAGTGGTATATTAGTAAAGTAATTAATTGTTGTAATTGTAGTAATTAGTATTATTATTAGTAAGTTAATAAATTAGTGTTTAGTGTTACTATGGTGTTATAATTTCCGGATCCACAATACCGGGTGTTTACAAAACGTAAAAATATAAATAAATACTGCAAATGAGTATCTATTAAATAACTTAGCACTAAAAATAATCTGTCTTTTTAGAACCAATCGTGCAGTTTTTGACCTTTTTAGTTATTCGAGTAGTAACTGTGCCTGTGCCTGTACGTGTGCTTTATCTGTCTCTCGTTTATTAGTTAAATTTCTTCATATATACTTGAAAAAAATTATACAGTTTTAAGCATACCAGTGTCTAAGTTTATACAGCTCATGCCGTGCTAAAGGTATGTTGTTATAAGCTCATGTTATTGCATTATTATTGCATTTACGATTCATTCCTCATGATACACAATTTTTTTTGTGAGAAGAGCAATTAGACAAAACATTGTGTTAAACTGATAAGATTCCTGATAAATGAGTACAGACTTTTTGCACCTAAGGGGAAAAAAAACCTTGAAGTTGATAAATAATAATAATCATTTCTACAGTGTGAAGCAAATAATCATTACTTATTTTTTACTGAACTAATTATGGTTGGTGAAGATTCTTGTGATCTATCTAATAATGATCTTCTTGCGACACTAATAAAGGTCATCAAAGAAGAAGGAAAATCTATAAAAGAGGACATAAAATTGGAAATTCAAGCTGAAACAAAAACATTATCAGAGGCATTATCTACTCAAGCGGATAAATTAAATATATTGAATAAAAAGTGCGAAAAACTTGAATCACATCAATTGAGTTTAGAACGGCAATTACGGAAAAATAACATTATTATTTTTGGTCTTGAAATTCCTAAAGACGTAAATCTAATATCTTTTGTGAGAGAAAACTTTAAAAAATTACTGGGCATTGATATAGCAGAGTCAGATCTTAATAACGTTTTTGTATTAAAAAGTGGAAAAAGTATCCCCCCAATTAAAGTAGAATTTATATCATTTTTAAAAAAACGTGCTGTCTTCAATAACGTAAGTAAATTGAGAGGTTCGAAGATATTCATTGCAAACGATCTCTGTTACACTGATAGACAGGATGAGCAAATACTAAGGCAGCATTTAAAATTAGCGAGATCGCAAAACTTATTTGCCAAAATAAAGGGGAAAACACTGCAAATAAATGACGATATTTATAATTTGGACCAACTTAGGGAAATGAACATTGTTAGTGAGCAAAATATAGAAAATCTACAAAGTGAAATAATACAACCTAAATCTAACAGTGCGCCACCCACACCTAATCCCAACCAAATCATCTCTGCAGTATTCATTGAGGACGACGACGTCCAAGCAAGTTTTGCTTCATCTAGTAAAGATTCCCAGATCCTTGAAAATCGAGTGACACCAGTTCGCAAGCAAAAGGAAATTATTAAAAAATTACCTCCTCTTAGGACAGAAAACTTTAACAATACAGAAACGGATAAGGGCAAAATAAAGACTACAACGCCTACAGAGAACAAAAAGCAATTAAGATCCAACTCATCCTCTAGTAATAAAAGCGCACATGCAAAGAAATAAATAAGTTAGCATAAGAAACTGATTTATTTCTACTATAATTTTATATTACTTGTAATGTCTATTATATATTTTATTATTGTTGTTGTTTTACTATTGTTATTATTAATATTTTAAACTGCAATTATGTTGAATGATAATCTAAAAATTGCTCATTTAAACGTAAGATCCCTCTTAAGTAGTTTTAATGATTTTATTGATCTTGTTGAGACTGAAAAGTATAATATATTTGCATTAACAGAGACTTGGCTTAATAATGGTACAGACAGTAATTTTTTAAGCATACCTGGATATAGGTTCTTTAGATCAGATCGTATTACTGGATCTAGAGGAGGAGGTATAGGAGCATACATCAGTAACAATATTAATGCTGAACCAATTATCCTAGATGTTCAAAACAATGGCTCACTGGAATATTTATTTTTAAAAGTAAAAATTAATAGATTGGTACACGCTGTAGGCATATTTTATCGGCCACCGAATGGCAATTTACAGGAAGGTGTGGAAACTATTGATCAGCTATTATCATTAGTTATTCCAACTGTTGATAACTTAATTTGTCTAGGAGACTTTAATGTAAATTTGTTAAATTTAAATAACTTGTTACAAAATTGTTTCGACTCATATGGGTTTTGTCAAATTGTAGATGAGCCCACAAGAATATCAAGTAATGGTACTGAGACTTTATTGGATCCTATTTTTTTATCTGACAAAACCGTTTTTGTTAATAGTGGAACACTTGATGTTGGGCATATATCGGATCACAAACTTGTATACAGTGAATTATCTATTAAATGTCCCAAATTTGCTCAACGATTTATTAAGTTTAGAGATTTCAAACACTTCAATTATGAAAATTTTATGCGTGACTTAGAAACCGTGCCATTTTTTGATATTATACGGTGCAATAATATTGAAAACAAAGTTAATTTGCTTACAAGATTAATACTAAATTTGTTCGAAATACATGCTCCATTAAGAGAAGTTAGAGTTAGTAAGCCAAAGGCTCTCTGGTTAACAAATGATCTAAAAAAATTAATGAAAGAAAGGGACAAAGCAAAAGTCAAGTATAAAAGAACAAAAAACCCGAATGATCTCCTGAATTACAAAAATTTACGCAATCGCACATTAACAGCAGTTAGAAATGAAAAGAAAGCGTGTATCAATAGAATATGTGAACAAGGCGATAAAAAATATACCTGGCAGACACTACAATCAATGAATGTTAAAAAGAACAAAAATATATGTATCCCATCTGACATTGCTAATGCTGAACTCATAAACAACTATTTTGTAACATCATTTCGAACTGGAAACTCTAATGTTGATCTTAGCCACTATGAAAATAATAGGTTTAATGACAGTAATTTTCATTTCAAACTAGTTACAGTAGAGGACGTAAGTAAAATTATTAATGACCTTAAGTCAAACGTGAGTGGATATGATTACTTATCTCTAAATATGGTTAAACTTTGTGGCAGATACATTAATCAGTATATTACCCATATTATTAACTGTTGCCTTGAACAAGGTTATTTTCCAGATATTTGGAAAAATGCTATAATACTACCTATACCTAAAAACGCTAACGTTACTTCTGTAGCCGACTTACGACCCATAAGCATATTACCTATTTTATCGAAGGTTTTGGAGAAGGTTGTGTATGCTCAAATTTATGACTATGCTGATTCCAACAACATTATTGCCTCTTATCAATCAGGGTTCAGAAAAGGACACAGTACGGCAACTGCTCTTGCTAGGGTCACTGATGACATATTTAAGAGTGCAGATCAAAAGAAAGTTACAGCTTTAGTTTTACTTGACTTTTCCAAGGCTTTCGATACTTTAGATCATGCCTTAATATCACAAAAATTAAAATTTTACGGCCTGGATGATACCGCAGTATCATTTTTCAAGTCCTACTTATCCAAGCGGAAACAGATGGTATGTTTAAATAATATTAGATCATCTGCTGTGTCTATTACTTCGGGTGTACCGCAGGGGTCTGTCTTAGGACCTCTGCTCTTTACTATTTACACTTCTGATATACTGAGCTCAATAGAACATTGTCAGTTGCAAGCATATGCAGATGATACTCAATTATATTATAGTGTCCCTTTTGAACAAGCTCCTGAAGCAGTAGTTAGAATTAATAATGATCTAGAAACAATTAGGAAAAAATCTCTTGATCATAATTTACAACTGAATCCAAAAAAATGCAAGTTACTCTTATTTGGACAAAAAAGAAAAATTGATCATTTGACCCCCAATTTTGTTATAAAAATTGAGAATAACATCTTGCCCCCCGTAAGCTCAGCAAAGAACCTAGGCCTTATACTCGATAATGACCTAAAATTTTCTTCTCATGTAGGCTCCTTACTAGCCAAAGCCTACAGCTCATTAAAATTATTATATGTAAACAAAGCTATTTTAAACGCAAACATTAAGAAAGCTTTATGCGAAACATTAGTCTTGAGCTACTTTAACTACTGTGATTCGATTTATGGCCATTGCATAGACTCTTTTGAAAAGAATCGTATACAAAAAGTGCAGAATTCTTGTTGTCGCTTCATTTGTAATTTGAGAAAATATGATCACATATCTCCTACATTTACCGAGCTTAATTGGTTAAATATGTCTAATCGTCGTAAACTCCATAGCCTTGTATTTATACACAAAATAGTTAGTACTTCAATACCTTCCTATCTTTGCAAACGACTAGTCAAAAGATCAAGTATTCACTCTCGCCATGTTAGATCAGCACATTTGTATACTATGCCACGTCATACAACTGCCAATTTTAAGAAAAGTTTTTCTTACTGGTCAGTCTCTTTGTATAATAATGTTCCCACCGATTATAAACGTTTGTCTGTTGAGACTTTTAAAAAAAAAATTAGGAAACTACTTTTGGATGAGCAATTAAATTTGAATTAATTAAAACTTAATTGATTTCTCGTCACTAAATTATAAAGTTAGATTTTTACCACTGTTTAATAAAAAATAAATAATTTACTTAGATAAAGGATAATTATGTTTGTGTGTATTATGTATGTTTGTATAAGCGTATTTTTGTTGAAGTATATGTGAGCAGGAATGTATATGAGTGTATGTTTATATACCTATATTTAGATATAATTAGTTTGTTATTTATGTTTGTTATATAATATCTATTTATACATTTATTTATATTATGTTGTACGGATTGGAGGCACCAATTCAATTAAATTTCTTAGGCTAATTCTTTTTTTTTTTATAATACATAATATGTCTACGGGTTAAGTGTAAGAATAGATTGTTATCTAAACTTCGCCCTATATTGTGGATAATTTATTTTGTTCTAAATAAAAGACGTTTATTATTATTATTATTATTATTATTAATATAAGATTGGTTAATTATTTCCGAGTGTCTGTATAAAAAATTATATCATTTTGACTTAAATTATTCCGACGATAGAAAAATAATAAAAAATCTTGCGGTTTTTCAAATTAAAAAAAAACATTTTTTTTTGTTTTATAACAGTGGAACATTTCTCAAACGATTGTTAGCATTTCTTATAAAAAATTGTATATCAATGTGTCATGCACATAATTTTAGTATAACATATTATAGGCTTACATACTTATTATCTGTTAGAGGATCTAACCAGAGGCGTTGTTATTTCATGAAATATACAAGATGAGTGGTTACTAACTGCTATAAATACAAACTAAACTTTGCACAATGGAATACCAAGCGCGTATTACCTTGCTCTAACTAAAAATGCACCCCATTAATTCTAATTTTACCACTGCGAAATAACAGCATATCTTTTCAAGCTACAATAATTTTTACTGAAACTCAAATTTAATTGTTATATTGTAATTAAATCTTCATGAGTTTTACTTAATGTCATTCAAAATATTTAATTTACACCTGGAATAATTATACATAGATTGTGTACGCAATGTATCCATCCATATTTATTTTATTCTTCGCAGATACGCAAACGAAGAGTAAATTGCATTTGATCTGCACATTTCTATCATATCGCTCATATCGCTAGTAAAGAAAAAATATTTATATCACTGTGTTAGTGAATGAATTCTGAACAACTTTCAAATTATCTATCTGTCCGTCCATCCGTAACTCGTTATGTAGCCAGTATAGCGACAAAATCCTTATATAATGTAAAACTGTATCGGTTGTACTGCACAGCAATTAACTCGTTATAGGGTTATTACATAGTAGTCGATGTGAGGAGTTGGACGAGTAGGTAAAATCGCGCTAAAGTTATGGAACCTCTTACCCCACTTCGTTTTCTAAGGTGCTGAATAGGAATAACAGGGAGAAAAAAGTTTTTGGCCATGCGCAATCCTCAAATGGCCAATAGCCACCCTTCTTTTTTGCTTATTTCTCATATGTAAGTTTGGTATCGACTGTTTTTGCAGCGATTATTTGTCTTTTCATGGATATATAGCAGATGGTGAAAGGCGATCTCAGTTAGTGGACTACAACCGCCCTAGTGATGGAATCTACCGTCTCAGGGGGTGTAAAATTGTTTTTTTTCTTGTTTCTTGTTAAAGACGTTTACTCCCCGTTTTCGAGGATGCTGATCAAGAAAAAATGGTTTTACGCCGGTTCAACCCTTCCTTCACCCTCATACGTTACACGATATCAATGCTCGTCAGGGCGTTCTTAGAAGGTAATGGCTAGAAATGTAGGCGGAGTTCGTTGATAAGCAGAGGACAGTAGTAAGAATGAATTGTGAAAACCTCTGATGATTGGTCCTCCCACCCGCCAGGGAGTGGATTCTTTTTTTTTTATTTTATAATTTGTATATTGAGTGGAAGTGATTTCAAAGTCAACATTTGTCCATTGGACATTCTCATCAAAAATGAACCTCGCAAGGATTTGAAATTCATGTTTCTTAAAACTAAGAGAATACTATTGGTAAAATTTTTTGTTTTTAATAAATTATGCACACAGGACATGATTTTGAGTACAATAGAATATTTTTTACAAAACATCAATATAACCTAGGCCTATTACAAAGAGAATTACAAGGTTCATATTCCACGAAATGAACATCACATTCAATGATATTGCCTCCTTCTTTATCGCATGCGTTGTCCATTTCCGATTCATGATCGGAAGTGGACACTTCGGGTATAAAATTTAGGAAGTTTACAACATTATCATAACTATTATCGTTGGATTCGTTTGTTTCCTTGCTTGGTTCATCATTTTCACCTTTTGACGCACAATTCTCACAAAATTTACCTTTAACGTTTTACAAAAAACGCCATATCGTGAATGTAATTTTATACATCCGCATAGTTTCGCACATCCGCCCTTAAAATTACAATTATGGTCCTTAAAAAAGAAGTCAGGAACCAATTGGTCTTCTGAAAATTTTGATTTTAAGCAAACATTATTTGATATCCGCCCCCATTCAATGGGATTCAGTTAATTTCCTAACCAAGTTTGAGATTAATAATACGCTCTAAGGGTATGTTCTTTAATCACCACTTCAGTAGGGGGGGAGCATTTAACATTAACATTTAAATATTGTTGGCTCGTCTGCATAAATTCATACCGAATAGAGTTGAAATCATTCAGGGGTGGATTTTTTTCAAATATACTTTACGGAATTGCATAGTTCAGACGGGGAAGCACGTTTGTTCAAGAATATCAAATGCTACAATTTTATTATTTTCTTAATCAGCATCCTCGAAAACGGGGGGGTAATCGGTTAAACCAGAGAGAGCCAAAATCAATCCATCCTCTGGGAGGGTGGGGACCAACACCATGGGGTTGTTACAATTCACTCTTATCATCGTCCTCTGCTTATCAGTGAACTCTGCCTAAATTTCCAGCCAATCCCCTCCAAGAACGCCCTGACGAGCATTGATATCGTGAAGCGTCCATCCGTTTAAGGATTAAGGAAGGGTCGAACTGGCGTAAAAATATTTTTTTCGTGACCAGAATCCTCGAAGATGTAAACGTCTTTAACCTGTAACAACAATGGAAACAATTTTGCACTCCCTGACAGGGTAGATTCTACTCCTGAGGGTGGTTGCGGTTCACTACCTAACATCACTGTGCACCATCTGCTATATTCCCATGAAAATACAAAGAATCCCTGCAAAAATTGTCGATGCCAGGCTGTCATATGAGAAATAAACAAAAAAAGAGTGGTTCTTGGCCATTTGAGGGAGTGCGTATGACTAAAAAAACTTTTATCACCCTGTTATTCCTATTCAGCACCCTTGAAAACGGGAGACACCAGATTTCATAACTTTAGCATGATTTTTCTTTTTTGTTAAAAGATCCCGACTCCTCACATCCACTATAGCTGTATGTTCTTTTTTGTTGTATAAAGACTGCCGCAGGTTTTGCTATAAAAAATTCAGCTTGATATGCAGTTACTATATAGGCACGAACACTTTTAGTATATAGAAACTGATGGCAGTTTACTTTAGGGAACAATCCAGCTCTCTATGCAGGCATTAGACATGCAGAAGCTCGCATAGCAGTACAGTGGGTTCTCTTATAAAACAGTGTACTTCGCAGTCATTATAAAGTTTTTCAGCTCTTTGTTTAGATTGGCGGTAATTTTATATGTCTGATTGCTCCCTAGTGTGTCTGGTTGTGATGTGAAAATTTAGATTTCCATATTGTCAATAAAGTTGTTAGAGAGTTGTTAGAGAGAGTTAAAGAGTTGTTACAAGATATTTTCCTCTACGTTTCATTTCCTTCTATGTTGACATCGTCCTGATTATTCTAATGCTTTTTAAATACGTTAGATGACAGGATCGGAAAGTATAAATGAACTGATGTATTTCCCATATAGCCCAGGAACTTTAGTTCTTAACCCGGAATTAATTATTGTAAAGCTGAAAATTTGCAGGATTGTAGTTTTGGTCTAGGACAACACGTACCAAAAAGTTCCCTACTCTCCCCCATCGGCTTTCCTACTTTTTCGGAGCACCAAGGGCCTAAGTCGCAAAAATTGCAGAGCTGGCTAAAAAGTGCAACAGAAAGGTCATTACTGGTCCGATTTGGGTTGAAATGATCATAAAAGATTAGGAGAACCATATCCGTTCATATTTCAGATGTTCCATGCATATGTTTGTTCATAATTTTCCGTTCTAATTCTGTGAACATTTCAAAAATTTTAAATTTTTTTAAAAAATTTATAAAATTCCGAAATATCGCCATTGCGGATAAATGAGGACTCGGAGGGGAAAAAATACCCCAATAAACATTTCTCTTCATTCTTTGGACTTTCCATTGGTATGTCTACCTTCTCTGTAGCGTCACCCGTTACAGAGTTACGCCATTCTGAACAATCCAGTCTAAACAATCAAGAAGGCGTAAGACGAGCTATAGTTCATTAAGTTTGACAGTTCTCTAAATGTATGCATTGGTTTATTGGTGCGGCAAAATTGAGTGATCTTAGTTAAGCCATGTAGCACAGGAATTTTAGTTTTTGACTTTGATTTAATTATTGTAAAACTGAAAATTTGCAGGATTGTAGATTTGGTCCAGGACAACACGTACCAAAAAGTCCCCTACTGTCCCCCGTCGACTTCCCTGTTTTTGCGGAGCAACAAGGGCCTAAGTTGCAGAAATTGCAGAGCTGGCTATTAAGTGGGACACACTGTATATAGATATATAGAGATATGTCGGGAACCTTTACAAGTGGATAATAGGGCCTTTGAAAAGTGTTTATTATTATATTGCAAGAACATTTTTAAGTCGTTTCTATATCACCAAATTGTCACAGAGAGTCAATTAGTTCACAGTAGTACTTCAATAATAATAATAATAATAATTTGTTTATTTACATAAATTACATAAGACTAATACACAATACATAATAACTCTGTACATTATAACATATATTAAAACTTATGTATGACATAAAGTTGTAAGTAAATAAACAAAAGAAAGTACCACAAAAGTAACACTTGCAAGTGGCAATAATTTATTAGTTCATTAGCACTCCAAACAATATATGTTCCATGTACTTAATCAACAACATACATACATACACACATGCATACAAAAACACCTAAGTAAACACCGACCCTGACTATCTAGTGTTAACAGTACCATAATAATACTAAGTATATATTTTAATCCTTGTTACATTTAATAATTTGGATATCTTGTCCCTACTCATATTGAGTACAAATTGCTTAGTCCTAGTTTTGAATTGATTTAAGAAACGTACATCCCTTATCTCACTTGGTAGTTCTTCATATAATCTAGGGGCCAAAAAAGCTAAGTATCTTTGACCCACTGATTTTTCAACAGCAGGCGTTTTCGCTTTATAGGCCAGTAAAATTAAGTAAAATATATCGTGAATTCGGAACAAATTTGTAACAAGCTAATTTTTGCGTTAATATGTAGGGGAGGGAGTGTTAAATATGTAGATAAAAATCCCAAAAAATCCGAGTGGCGGAACACTGTAAAAAATCGTCCGCCATCTTGAAATTCGCGATATTTTTCATTTAAAGTCAAATAACTTTATTATCTTAGCCAGAATCAAAAATTATGAAGACATAGAAATTCGAGAAAACTTTAAAATCTATAAAATGACGTTTAAAAATTTGAGATAGGTTAAAATTTAAAAAAGTTCGAGCCTAAAGATAATAAGATATGACTTGGAATTTTATAGTTTTTTTCATTAAACAATGATTATTCCATTGTGGTGCCTTAAAATAAATATATGTAAAATGAAAATACATTTTTATTTAAAAAATAAGGGTTACTAAAAACAAACAAAATATTAATAAAATTAATAAATGACTTAGTAAATTAAATGTCAATCTCTGGTTCGTCTTGTAAAAAAGACGTAGGTGTAGCATTGTCGCAATATTCTCCAATGTAATGAATGCAACTTGCTGTGCATCTTAAATTATGTTTTCTACAGCTGCACTAATTATTTTTACAGCCTTTCTTATATTTTCAAGAAATACTTTTTAGGAAAAGCATTAATTTCACTCATAACATCAGGCATTAAGCCATTCTCAGTTTTAAGCCACTCGAATTGTAACGGATCTTTCTCAGAACCTAACCCCTAACCACTAACCACTGACTTGGAAATATACTCTTACAGTGTTTTTCTATTACCTCTTTAGTACCCCCCCCCCAATCAAATCATGGGCCCATGTATCAAATTCACTGAAGGGCCCCCTTGATGAGACGGGCCCCCACGCTTAATAATTGATGAGCGGGGGGAAAAATTTTTAAAAAATTGTCAACATCTCTGGCGGGCCCCTAATCTCAGTACCCAATAGCCCCCCACCCATAGGGGGACTTGCTCTTCAGTGGGTGGAATTGCAAACAATTTTCATCGTAATGTTTGTCAATTATTTTATTAATCTTAGGTTTGTAAAAATAGATTGTTTTATGATGATTCCATGCTAGTTGAGTCATAACAAAAAAGGTCAATGTCTTCACCAACTATTATAACTCGATTGTCTTCGGTTTTCAAATCAATAGCAGTTTTGACGATTATAGTATCGGCGTCGTCTCTGCATATTTTAATGTTAATAACTCTAATAACTCTTTGCGCAACAACTTCATAAAGCTATCCTTATTTTTACTATTAGCTAGAAATTTGTTTGACTAACCGAGGATTTCATAAAATCTCCCTTGTGTCTGAAACATCTACGCAAACATTTTTTTCTAAACGACGCGCGACGAATGCGCTCTTTAGTCTTAGTGCTATTCTGTTCATAGGCATACCCATCAAAAATAATATTACTCTATAGTCTCGACTGCTTGGTTCTGATTATTGACCATATATTCATATATTATTATTATTATTATTCTATTACATTTCTTCGTGTTTACATAATAGTTGCCGGGGTTGTTCATTACCCAAAGCAAACATTAATTGTACATAAAGTGAAAACAATCGTGTAGTGAAGTGAACATTCATGATTATATGTTATATTTGTTATTATTATTATTATTATTATTATTATTATTATTTTTTTTTTTTTTTTAATCTTCACAGAATTTTCTGGTATATACACACTGCCGGATCCTGAGACCAAAGCACATGTGTTTGGCTACGACATGGAAAGAGCTCTTCTTACAATAGATGTTGTGCCCAAAATTACAGCTTTTTGCATCTGCGTGAGGTGGGCCGCACATACACTTAATTCCTCTAGATGTCTTTTTAGGTTTTTGTGTACTATTCCGTTCGCCGATATAACAATAGGCATTATTCTAACCTTTTGGACCCCCCACACATTCTTTATTTCGATGGCAAGATCTTCATACTTTCTGATTTTCTCTCTGTAGGCTTTATCGATGTTATCGTCTAGAGGGATTGTTATGTCTATCAGGCTGACTGTTTTATTCTTTTTGTCCATAGCTATGATGTCAGGCCTGTTATGTATAACTGGGTGATCAGTTATTATTATTATTATTATTATTATTATTATTATTATTATTATTATTATTATTATTATTATTATTATTACCATGCGTATGCTTAATAAATTTCCTTTTCAGATTAATGAAGTTCCATTTTGTATTAAGTAAATTTTTGAAGTTATACGAGACTTTCTATAGTATATTTCATTTTGTTTCGATGAAAATTGGTTGAAAAATAGGAGGGTCAAAGAAAATACATTTTTGAAAATTGTAAAAATGCACTTTTTTCAATAAAAAAAAGCACTTTTTGAAAATTAAAAAAAAATGAACTCTATCCCCTAAAAGTACATAAAATAACGTACAATCGAAAAGAAAAAAAGTGAGGTACAGTGCCACCTTGATAATTGACGAATAATTATAATTTTTATTTTGTCTGCCATCTTTGACCGTTCTATTTGACGTACGGTGTCCGGGATTCGTGCTTTATATTTGACCATAAATGAGTTTTCTTTTTGCCAATTTTGGTGTTTCTTCTTCTTATAGAAAAATATTCAATTTTGATTTTTCTATTTTTTTTCCAAGATGGCGGATTGACCAATAGATATCGGACAGGTCTATATTTTTTAAAATTGTTATTTCGAATAAGCTACTATTTTTAAAATTCCAATCCGATCACTAGTACAAAATATATTAAGCAGATAATCCAGGAAAGCTCGTCAAAAAAAGTGCTTATAACTTTTGACGCACAAGGAATTTTTGGGCGTAAATATTTTTTTCGTAATAATGTGGGATATTGAATATATAGCAAGTAAGTCTTGTCTGGATTTACTTCCAAAAAAGTTAAAACATTTAATACTTGTTAAATAAAAGTGGACATTTTCCCAAATTTACTTTATTTCCCTAAGGACGTTATGAAAAATAACGACCCGTTGTCAATGGCAACAAGTATTTGTTACACAAAGCGTCACTTACGATCGACAAAGCAATGGAATTAGAGTATACTTACGACGGAGGTATGACGAAAAATTAATATTCTAATTATAATTAAAAAATATATTGTTTTCTAGTGTTAAAGTTGAAATTATCTAATTTAATGCATAGTACCCAAACTTTAGTGGCCATTATCTCAGTTATTTATTGACCGAATTTTAAAAATTTTAAACTGTTTTGTAGCTTGTTTAACGCTCTTTACTTTTTATCTGATAAATTTTTTTGATAAAATCAGTGTGAGATTAATTATTCAAGTTTAAAGCTAAAAAGTGCCTGATTTCAAGATGGCGGCCCAATTTTTGAGGTGTTCCGCCACCTGAATTTTTTGGGACTTTTTTCCTGTTAAATAGGACATCTTTCCCTACATATTCCCCCTAAAATTAGCTTGTTACAAATTGGTTCCGAATTGAATGCTAATTTTACTGGAGTATTATTCCTAGTTTCATATGTGTTTGTATTTCCATTGGTGAGTAACAGCTTTTAAAAGAAATATGTGCCGCATGATATAGTAAATTGGAAGGGTACGTATTATTTTTTTGATAAATTATTTTTAAAAATTTTCTTTGTAAAATATCTAATTTTTTTAGGTAACTATTTGCAGCGCCGCCTCATCCAAGGATTCCATAAGATATGCGTGATTCCACTGATGCAATATAGAATTTTTAAATGTGGTATATCCAAAAATGATTTGAAATATTTAAAATATAAAATACTTCTTACAGTTTGAGTTACACACTCGATATGATAATCCCATCGTAGATGTTTGTCAAAGGTTACTCCTAGATATTTAGCTTTCTCTACTGACATCATTTCTATATTTTTCCACCGTTGTTGATGGTTAATTTGTTGTAACTTGGTAAAGAATTATTGTAGCTGCCAAAAGACACAAATAGATTTTCTTTTAAATTAATAGTTAAAATTTTATGGTTAAACCAATCGATGGGAATATTCACATTATTTTCCACTTTTTGTTTAAGTTAATAAAATATAAAAGAACATATTTAATAATACTAGTGGGATCGTTTCAAAGAAATAATATTGGGCAACGACGAACTACCGCCATATTGAATTTGATTTGACTACTTCTATAACTACTCCTATAAAATTTAATTACCAATTTCAATGCAATTCCGACGAAAGAATATTTTATCACAAAAGTGAATTTTCTATTACTAGCGCATTCGCCAAAGCAAATTAAAAAAAAGTTTCTAATTTTTGCTCATCTTACACTAAACTTAGCTTGATGAAATTATTATAGGACCACCGCCGAACAATTTCTTGCAGCTTGAAAAAGATTTCATAAAAATCGCCAAAGCCATTCCAGGTAATAATCTCTTCTTTTTTATTTTTTTTTAATTCGGTTGAACAATCTGGGCCTGAAATTTTTAAATATTAATAACTGTTTTAGTTTCTACTGTGATAGGAAAATTTAAACATACACTCACCGGCAAAAAAATCGGCCACTTGAATAGCACAGAACATTTTGTTGTTCAATAACTTTTGTAATATTTCACCGATTTTAATTATCTTTTCGTCACGTTTTAAAGAAATTTATCAAAAATATCTCATGACCTTTCAATTTTGAAAAAAAAAAAATTTTAACGGCTTATTACATCCGGAGAACCAAAATTATGTTTTGGTGATCTAATTTCTAAACACCCTGTGGAGTAATTAGGAAACTTAGTCAGGTTCTCTTGTATTCTCTTCCAAAGCCCAATCCATTCTCAACAATTTATTTTTTGGTTAATTCCAATACCTGAATTTTTGTAGAAAATACAGTTTCAAGTAAAATTTTGCAATTTATATGAAATAAAACGATGGGTAGAAAATTAAATTTTAATAAGTGATATTAACAATGAATATTAATTTGAACAATACTAATCTTAATAAATCATTAATTCAATAAGGTGTATTTCCACCTCTTTCTGAAATAACATCACCCATTCTACCTGGCGTCGAAGTTTCAAAATTCGGGAGGGAGCTCCGCCAGTGTTTCCGGTAATACTGGACGGCGACGAATACATCTTTTAAGTTCATCCCAAAAATGTTCGATGGGGTTGAGGTCAGGGCGGCTACATGCAAGCCATTCTAATCGTTAGATACCAACATTGTTCAAATACTGGTTCACAATGTTTGCAGCTTGCGGCCTTGCACCGTCGTGCATTAAAATGAATTCATCTCTAATAAAAGGAGCATATGAAACTACAGCTTCTTGAAGAATATCTTGCACGTAACGGTGAGCGTTTAGAGCTCCGTTTTCTACAAATAAAAGATCAGTACGTGCTTCAGTTGAAATACCGGCCCACACCATAAAGATACATATTTGTTAAGTTGAATAAAAATTAAAATTGCAAAATTTTACTTGAAACTTACACAAATTTAAAATTAATATATAACAGGCATTTTCTGAATCAAAAAATTAAAACAACTTTATGCGGATCATTGGTTTTATCAAGGTTTAATTTTGCCGATACTGTATATGGCCCTTGTTTAGATGCAGAGGATATACGTCGAATACATATACTGCAAAACTCTTGTTTGAGGCTAATATTGGGAGTTAAGCGCCCACAAAGTATATCACACAAACTAGTCGAAATAGGTTGGCTCAATATGTCTAGACGACGCTTTTTGCATTCTGCTTGTCTATTTCATAAAGTTATTAATAACAAAACTCCGAAATATCTGAATCAAAAAATTTCGTATAGAGCAGGCGTTCACAACTTGAACATTCGTTTCAAGGGTACACTCACTCCTCCCCTTCATCGCACAGAATTATTTAAACGTTCATTTACCTACCAAATTACCAAAATTTACAATTCTATATCATCTCATATAAAAAGTAAAACATTACCGGCCTTTAAATCTACTTTAAAAAGACATCTTCTGACTGAACAAAATAATGCACTGTTATGGTCATAAGGTTATGTTTATTAAAAGACGTCTTCAGGAAAACTAAAAACTTTATTCTATATGAAGAATGAAGTGAGATACATACAGGTGCGCAGGGAGGCGCATGGCAATTAACATTTAATGTCAAATGTGTTTAGCTTAGTCCAGTTCTATATGTATAAAAATAGTACAGTATAATACAATCATTACATCCCCCCTCCATTAAATTAAAATTTGATTTGACATGTTTCTAACTAACTTAATATACTAACATTACTAACTCTTAACCTATATTTAGTCTTTCAGGTGGTTTAACATGTCGTCCAAATCTAGTTTTATAATTTACTAATCCAGAAGTGCCTGGGCTATTATTTATGTCGGAAGTTTGTGAACTACTTGTTAAACCACTTGATCGATTATGCTCTACATTATTTCTAAAGTTATTATTGTTTAATATAGAGTCAGTTTCATCATCTGATGAATCAGAATATTTATTATCTTTGTTATCCACAAAATTTTTATTCATATTTCGATCGATAATGTCTTTCCTATTTCTTATTATCTCTCTGCCAGTATTGTACAATTTAACATTATAAGATCTTGGTCTTCTATTTCTGCTAATAATTTTAGCAGGTACATTTTTTGTTCTAGTTTTTACATATACAGTTTTATTTATTTCAATTTCAGGGAGTTTCCTTGAATTTTTATCATAGTAAAATTTTTGTTTTTTCTGTTTTTCTTTTAACATTTTTCTATACTCATTTGTTTTTATTTTGACAGGTTTTAAATGTTTATTAGTAACTGGCAAAATACTTTTTAGTGATCTTTGATTTAATATTTGCGCAGGCGAGTTTACATTTCCATATAAAGGTGTATTCCTTAATTCTAACAATGCAATAAATGGATCATTTTTTGAGATTTCACATTTCTTTATAATGTTTTGTACTGTTTGAATTGTTCTTTCTACTAAACCGTTTGATCTAGAATGTTTTGGACTTGAAGTTTTATGCTGAAAGTCCCATTCATTTGAGAAACATTTAAACAAATGTGAAGTCATTTGTGGGCCATTATCTGAAAATACCACGTCGGGTATTCCTTGACGAGAAAAAATATTTTTTAATTGATAGATTAACGCTTCTGATGTTAAACTATTTAATCGTACAACTTCCGGAAATTTTGAGAAATAGTCAACCAGGACTAAATAATGTTTTTTATTAAATTCAAATAAGTCTATGGCAACTTTTTGCCATGCTCTCTGTGGAATCTCGTGTTGTTTTAGGGGTTCTTTTTGATTTGACCTGGAATACGTGGCACATGCTTGACAATTTGCTACCACATTATCTATGTCGCGTGACATGCCTGGCCAATAAATTATTTCGCGTGCTCTGTTTTTTGTTTTTTCTTTGCCTAAATGACTTAAGTGCAATTTTGTTAGAATACCTTTTCGTAAATTTTTAGGTATAATTATTCTCGAATTTTTTAGTAATAAACCATTATGATAAGAAATTTCATCATGAAAAGGAAAATATATTTTTACACTATCTTTTAAGTTTGTTTTATTTTCTGGCCAGCCGTTTTTTGTTAGACGTATTAATTCCAACATTTCTTCATCTTTTTTTATTTCATTTTTTATTTCAATTATTCTTTTATCAGTTACATTAAGATTTTCTGTTAATAAGCATATTTGTGCGTCTAAATCTTGTTCTAACTTTTTATTAAACTCGGAATCATATGAATTTAATTGAATTTCTTCATCATGTGCTCTTGATAAAGCATCGGCTAGTATCATTTTACAGCCTGGTTTGTATACTAAATTTATATCATATTTCTGAATTTGTATTAGCATGCGTTGTAATCGGGGAGGACAGGAATTTAGGGGTTTTTTAAATATGGCTGATAACGGCTTATGATCGCTTTCTACTGTTACGTTTTTTCTAGCGTAAATCAGCCAACCAAATAAAACTGCTAATGTTTCACGTTCAATGGGTGCCCAATTTTTTTGTGTATCTGTTAATGCCTTCGATGCGTAATATACAGGTAGTTCATTTTGTAGCAAAACTGTTCCAACAGCTGATTGAGAAGAATCAACCGATAATACTACAGGTTTGTTAACATCGTAATATTGCAAAATTGGTTTGTTAGACAAAATTTCTTTTAATTCTTTGAAAGATTTTTCATGCTGTTCTTCCCAATGCCATTGGGTGTCACTTTTCAATAAAGTTCTTAAGTGTTCAGTTTTGTCTGACAAATTTGGAATAAATTTTGATACGTATGTTATAATGCCTAAAAAACGTTCGATATCTTTTTTGCACGACGGTGTTTTATAATTTTTTATAGCTTGGATTTTGTCATAATCCGGTTCGATACCCTTATTTGAGATTTTATGACCAAGAAACATTATTTCATTTGTTCCAAATTTACATTTTTTTAAATTTAGTTTTAAATTTATTTCCCTACATCTTTTAAGTAAATTAAATAATCGTCTATCGTGCTCCTCTTTAGTATTTCCCCAAACTAAAAAATCATCAATATATGATTCTACGCCCTCTATATCTTCAAATAAAAATTTTATCTTTTTCTGAAAAATTTCTGAAGCTAGAGTAATTCCATATGGAAGTCTTAAAAATCTGTAACGTCCATACGGAGTATTAAAGGTACATAATAACGAACTTTTATAATTTAATTTTATTTGATAGAAAGCATCAGACGCATCAAGCACAGAAAAAAATTTTGCACCGCTTAATTTTGAAATTATATCTTCTACGGTAGGCAAAGGAAAGTGCTCTCGTTTTATGGCCTTATTTAAATCTTTAGGGTCCATGCAAATACGAATATCCCCATTTGGTTTATTTACAATTACTAACGGATTTACCCAATCTGTTGGTTTTTCCACTTTTGCAATGATTTTATTTTTTTCTAGAATTCTTAATTTATTTTTTAATTTACTTTGAATGGCAATAGGTACTTTTCGTGGAGCATGTATGACAGGTCTAACATTATGATCAATTTCAATATTGTAGTCACCCTGTAGACAACCGATTCCACTGAAAACATCAGCAAATTTATTATTTATGTTTTCGTAATTATTATTACAAATATTTTCAGTTTTCACCGATTCAACTAATTTTATTATATTTAGTTTTTCACAATCTGTTTTTCCTAATATGGGTTGTACTTCTTTTTCATTTATAATATAAAATGTTAAGTATTCAGATTGATTTTTGTATTTACAATTTAATGAACATTTTCCTAATATTTTTATATTTTCCCCAGTGTAAGTAGATAGTTTAGTAATAGCTTGTTCTAGATTATTTTCATGAATGTTTAGGTTTTTCAAGTATTTAGCCGGTATTATATTTACTTGAGCCCCTGTATCTAATTTAAAATTTATTTTTGTTCCATTATGAACTTCAATAATTGTTTTCCAAACATCTGAATTTTTTGATTCAATACAATCTATATAAAAATTATTTTCCATATTTATTTCATTTACAGATTTGCACATTTTTGCAAAATGGTTGGCTTTCTTACATTTCATACATGTTTTTCCATACGCCGGGCATTGGTTTTTTCCATGGCACATACCGCACTTATAACAATTTATTTTAAATGGTTGCACTTGCACTCGCGGTTTATTTAGCACTACCTGTGGGTGGAAGTGAGATCTCCGTCCCGTCAGTGGTTTAGATGAAGATGGATATACTGTTTGTTTTCTAGTGTTGTCATCTCTTTTCTGCGTCTTTCTTATTCTGTCTACTGAGCATTCTTGTTTTTCTGTTACTCTGGAGGTTGAACTTATTTTTTCTAGCTGTTCTTTCGTTCTTTCTGCTATTCTGCAAATTTCCACTGCTTTGGTTAGGGTTAAATTTTTCGTTCTTATTAATTTGTTTTGCAGATCTGCGTCTGTTTTCAGTCCGAGAATAAGTTTACTTGTTATTAAACTGTCTGTTAGATGTCCAAATTCACATGTAGTACTTAAATCTCTGAGATCTGTAATATAATTATCCATGGATTCATCGTCTCGTTTGTCTCTCATCAGGAACATGTGACGTTCATACGTAACATTTTTCTCTGGGTTGAAATAGCTTTCGAATTTGTCCACTATTACGTCAAAGTCCATATTTTTTTCACCTTCTACATATGTAAAGTTGTTATATATTTTTAAGGCTCTGTCTCCTATACACGAAAGTAATAGCGATGATTTATATTCAGGCGTTTCGTTCATAGATCTTGTTGCTTGAATATACAACGTGAATTTTTGTTTGAAAAATTTCCAGCTATCCGCGAGACATCCTTCCCAGGACATCGGTTCTGGCTGCTGAATGGCGGTAGTCACGTGTTGGTGAACTATCGTCTGTGGAATAATGTCTTCGTCCGCGTCGGAAGGCATGTTAATTTATTACTATTCACCTGCTATACCATATAGATAGGTATTAAATTCACTTATTATATATTGTTCAAATATATAACTATAATACTTTACTATCACTTTTTACTTTTTACCGTACTGCGCCATGTTATGGTCATAAGGTTATGTTTATTAAAAGACGTCTTCAGGAAAACTAAAAATTTTATTCTATATGAAGAATGAAGTGAGATACATACAGGTGCGCAGGGAGGCGCATGGCAATTAACATTTAATGTCAAATGTGTTTAGCTTAGTCCAGTTCTATATGTATAAAAATAGTACAGTATAATACAATCATTACAGCACCATAGGTGAATTCTTCTCATTTATTTATTTATTTTTTCAAGTATTATCTAATAAAATATAAATAAAAAATTAAAAAAAAATAAGAATATAAATATGAAATTATATATTACATGCATATTTTTAATGCCTGCGACATTATATTAATAACACATTTATCTGTTATTTATTTTGTAATATTACATGTTTATTTCTGCCATATTGCTGTTATCTACGCTTAAGATTAAATACAGAGGTTTGTCTTGCACAACCACCTGATCTTCGGCGTTTTTCCTGTACTTTTTCACTATGTTATCTATTTTTGTTACTTTTTGGGAAAATAAAAACCTATTATTATTATTATTATTACTCGAGGTAACCCACTGTGTATCTAATTTACTAGAGGAAAGCCACTATGCATTCATACTTCTTGAAGAAATCCACTGCGCATCCATACCACTTGAGGTAACCTACTGCGTATCTATACTACTCGTGGTAACCTACTGCGCATCCGTACTACTTGAAATAACCCACTGCGCATCCATACTACTAGGTAACCTACTGCGCTTCTGTAGTATTCTAAAAAAGCCACTGCGCATCCAAAATACTCGAGGAAAGCCACTGCGTATCGATGGTACGCGAGGAAAGCCACTGCGCATCCGTACTCAAAAAAAATCCAAAAATTACTACTCGAAGTAACTTTAATAAGATGATATTTGAAATCGCCTACCCCAAAAACCTATAAAACGATATGCCACATCGGTAGTGGGGGGTTGGGGTGGTGGTAATGAAGTGGGGGTGGATTGAGAAAAAAAATTTTAAGGCTTAGGTTCTTGTATACACGCTAAATTACAATTTTATTTTTTTCACCCCCTTTAATATGGGGTGGAGGTAGCAATGGGGGTGGCTAATACCAAAAAATTTTTTGAGACTTTAAGTTGTTTTATATATAGTAAATACCAATTTTATACACTCTTACCTGCTTGATTTACCTATTTACCTCCATTTACCCCCCAACCCTTCAACGGAATAAGATGAAAATCTGGTTCCAGATCTCGTTAAAATACATACGTGTACCAAATTTCAAGTCAATATCTTAAACGGTTCCAGAGTAATCGTGCGTACAAAAAAAAGTTACAGACAGACCGACAGACAGACAGACAGACAGAATTTTTTTTTGCTCAAACATCCACTGGATGTGGAAGTAAAATGTTCAGTCTTGAGGCTTGTAAATATTACCACATTTTTAGCACAATTTTGATAACTTTGATGGTATTGAACTAAATTTGGTTACAAAGCATTTTACTTTTCCGTATGCCCGTATAGGTATAATAAAGTTTCAAACGCCCAAAGGCAAGCTCTTGATAACTCATGAAATATTCACAAGATCGGCAATAAACAACTATAATCTCCAAAGTTAACATAAAATAATACCAAGTGGCTGTCGCTTATTCTTACCTCAAAGAGACACTCTTATTTGTACATCTTTATTAACCTGAAATCAGCGAAACACAGGACGAAAAACTTAAACAGACTTCAGACACGAAATGTCATTGCCAAGTTCGGGCTGAACCGTGGAAAGCCGAAAGCACGCATTTTCAGTTTCAGACTTCAGGCGAGCTAGATTTCAGTAGCGTAGCGATAGGTTAACGTTTCGATATGATACCGGGATCGTAGTGTGTTTATTTACTGTCACCTGTTACGTGATTTATCCAGGATGCAAACTAATGTTCATATTGACACGAAGAATTTAAGACCGTCTCCAGAACACAGGATTAAAGGATCAGGGCAGAAAAGGACTCTCGAGGTGAGTTAAACTTTTCATTAACAAGTTCACAAACGCTCTTTGAAATTCTAATGTAATTAAGGAGCCGGGCTCGGAGCCGAAAAGTTTTTAAATTGTTCACTTAGATTAACACAAGATTAAGGTAAATTACGTACTGTTGCTGATGTATACATTTTTTTACTCATCACGTTTTTTGTTCAAAACTTGCGTTGACATAAATATTAATAAGCGTTTATAATAATGATAATAATCTCTTTATTTAGCACATAAGAGTTTAAAAAACATACAAATATCGAGTACAAGATACAATAGATTAAATAATGTAAAGTAGTACAATAACAGTTAGTTATCTGTTGTAAATTATGAAAATTATGTCAAATGTATTTACATATTAGTAACTTATATTTACAATAAAATATAAAGGAAGTCCTTTTAATTTTATCCATTTTCAAAAACATATGCAGTTGTTTTTTCAACTTTAAGTAATTATTACATTGTTTGATATTAGCAGAAATACAAAATTTTGTTTTGGCTAATCTGTCTGATTGCGGAGTATCCATAAAAAGTCATTTACACTTCTAGTATCACAAGTGTGTACATCTTTACAAGTTTAATTTTCCTGCTTAAATAATCTGGAGTTAATTTGTTTTTTATTTTAAAAATCATTTCTAGTATTTATTATTTATTAAATACCAAATTTTACTTAACCGTACAATAACTGAAGCATAAACATAAATATACTGACATAATTTATTTAACAAATGTTTACGTAAAAATCATAATAAAACTCTCCATTTAAGAATTAACTGAAGGGCAAACTTGTTTAAATTAATTTTACTATTCAATTTTCCTATATTTTAATGAATTTTACCATTTGTTGTGAATAAACCAAAATAAATAATTTAATTATTATGTCTACATTTTTATTGTGTAATTAAAATGAATTATTACGTAAATTAATGGTTCAATTCTGTTATTTAAAGTGATATTTCTTCAAAGTAGTTTCTAAAAACTATTTATAAGAGAACGTACATTCAAAAAATGAATAATTAGTACCTTAATATTGATTTAAAAAATATATTATATGTAGAAATATAGTTATAAAAAACAATATATAATTCTCTGTAACGTTGACAAATGAATGATATATCTCGTTTTATCAATAGTTAGTTACGCGAAAGAAATTATTATACAGGGTGTTTGGTGGAACGATGTCAACCCTAAACAGTGAGGTAATGGTGGTTATTTGGCATCTATATAACCAAATAATATACCTGTGTGAAATATGCTTCGGTTTTCTATACTGCCGATTTTGTACTTTTTTAGAATCTCCATGTTTCATAATTTATGTAATTATTAAGAGCTAATTTTAACTTTTGATACTCGATTTTTCTTTCTTTATCCGAAATAAATAAACTTCCAAAACAAAAATAACATAAATATTTTTGTTAGAAAAAAATTGAAAATTATATTTATGGGAAAGAAATTTTAATGCTAATTCAAGGTGTCGAATTTCAAAGTCTTATAAAATGTTAAAAAAGAGAAGTTCAGACAGCATTTTTCATATAAGCATATTATTTGACCCCCTACCTCTCTGTTCAAGGTCGGCATTGTTTTGCCTTTTATAAAGATATAAAGTTGTTTTTTATAGTTCTAGTTTCCAAAGTCTTGAGTTAATTGTTTTATCTACTTTGCACAATTTGTAAGTATGCATTTGCCTCTTAGCACTGTTTAAAAAGTTTTAATTAAAAAGTTATATTAATGACCAAAGAATTATATTTACAATATGAATGTTCATAAATGCACAACTATAATGTAGAGGATGTAATATCTTCTTATTAGCACGTTCCAGTTCTAAGGTTATATTATATTTGTTCTATAGTTTATAACAACCTCTTAAAATATACAAGGAGACTCAAATTATTACTCTTCTTTGCCGCAGATCGGAGCAGTTGTAAGTACGATGAAATGTAGTAGTATCAGAATATTTAACCAGTACCCAGTTCAAAGGTATACAACTGTAAACTGATTGACAATTTTTTTATTCACTTAATGAGCAAAACTATTGCTCATATAATTTAAAACAGATCTAGAAAATTGATAATGACTGTTGAATAAAACGTGCTTAATAATCAACAAGCACAATACATAAAACGATATGCTTAATGGCCAACATAATACTATTTTTATACAATATTCAAGCAAAACAAAGGTCAAAGAGAACTAATTTATTTTTCAACTCTCAGAAAGCAACTCATTCTAAATTAATATAATATATCGTTTTCCGGAACAAAATTATGCCGGATTAGAAAAGATTTATCAAGACATGAATTTATCAGGTGTTAACCTTAAGTCTTAAAAAAGGTGGTTAAAAAGAATATCAGGACCTATATTTTTGCTGACAGTTAAATAAAAGTGCATATCTTAAGTACTTTCATCATTTGATAACGCAGTTCTGCCGCTTATTAATGTATAATTACAGAAGTTTCATTTAATTCCAAAAATATAAATGTTCCTAATCTCTGTTTTTGGATATATCATTATTTTGACTTGCTTCCAAAATTTCATTTTCATATTTTTATTTTGTAATGCAGGGGATTCAGTAAATGTAAAAAATTAACAAACTGGAAAAATGTCTTGAATGGTTTTAACAACGTTTTTTAAACTCAGCGCTCCATACTCAAAATATATCTTTTGCTTTTTATTCTGTTACACTATCTCTATGGGCCATTAAGCAACTTAATTAGATTCAAAGGTGGCTCTTCCATAGCTAGAATTCTTCTTTCCGAAGATAATAGTTATAAATTAAAAGAAATTTGTTGATGGAACGAACCTAAGCCAAAATATCATACCTGTATTTCACGATTTCGCGATATAGGCTTGGTCTTCTCTAGTACTACCAGTCACATTGAACCATCTCAACATCCAAGATATGGTTGATATTGTTACTTCATATATCGAATGGGTCAGAACAGGTACAGCTGAATCATGCTCTTAAAGATAAGTGATTACGTCACGTTGGCTTTGAAGGATATTTGTAATATGCTCCATTAAGATTCATTGTAGTGGAAAACTAGAAGAACATAAAAATAAACCGATGCCCAAGGAATCACTACTTCTACATCCAGATTCTCTATCCAAGTCACTCACGAAAAAACTTCGTATGTGGAAATAATTGTTTACGGAACTTTAATAATATAATATTTGAAATCCTCTACCCCAAAAACCCATAAAACGATACCCCACATCGGTAGTGGGGTGGGGGTGGTGCTAGAGGGGTGGTAGTGGGGGTGGATGAAGTAAAAAAATATTTTGATGTTTCTGGTTCTTGTACATACACTAGATCACATTTTTTTCATCCCCTTTAATGAGGGGGTGGGGGTGGTAATGGGGGTGGCTAATGCCAAACATTTTTTTGAGACCCTAGCTTCTCTTGTATATACTAAATACCAATTTTATCGACTCTTACCTGCTTGATTTACCCATTTACCCTAAATTTACCCCAATTTACTCCCCAACCCTTCGTTGGAACAACATGAAAATATAACCTAGTTCCAGATCTCGTTGAAGTACATACGTGTACCAAATTTCAAGTCAATATCTTAAACGGTTTCAGAGTAAAAGTGCGCACAAAAAAAAGTTAGACAGACCGACAGACAGACAGAAATTTTTCTTTCGCTCAAACTTAAAATCTCGACGTTTCATGACATTTTAAGCCTATTTGAACAATAAAAAATTTTAAAAATTTTTTTGTCGTTACTATACTTCCACTGGATGTGGAAGTAATTAGACAAATCCAATAGGTAACTTAATTTTTTTTAACAGATTTCTAATGGAACGACGCCGATGTGGCGAATGCAACGTTACCTCAAGAAGGCGTCATTCTATTTATGTATTTATCGTTATATTTATTACCTAATAAAACATTTAAAGTAATGGAAAGATTGATACTAATAAAATAAACGAATAGAAAAGTAAAAATAGACAAATAACAATAAATAATAATAATAATAATAATAATATTTATTGACCATTTTAGATACAGGGTGTATATAGTATGTCATTTTGTCTAAAATTTGGTAGAAAAATATATAAACATAAAATATGTATTATATAGAAAAAAAATACGAATATGTATATTTTATAACCATATAATGTAAATAAAACATGTATACACAATATAGATATTTGAACGACATGCACAAGAATAAAACAATATAAACACTGATTAACTTCAAAATTTTTTTTTCTCTATTTAAAAAGTCTCGAACACTGTAAAAGTTACCTTCAAGCAATATATTTCCAACTGCAGTTTTCGTATTGTCTATAGTTTTGCATTTTCCTAATATCAGCAGGAAGAGTAGGATAAAATTATAATGTTGAATGTCTATAATTTGATGTATGGTGTGCGGGTATTATATCACATTTTGTACTGTGCGAATGAAAATATTTTCTTTGCGTAAATAGATTAATATATTTTTTGGTGTACATCAAACATTGAGTAGTTAGTATATTTTTAATTTTAAATATATGTTTACAGCTCTCATTATAATCCATGTGAAATATAAGTATAATTAGTCTCTTTTGGCTAATAAACACTCCATTCTTGTCTCTTACTCTTTCCCAGACGATAATATTGTATAGAAAATGCGAATATATCAGAGCATATAATATGTGCTCAATAACCCCGTTTCATCCAAAGAACTTTGCATTTGCAATTGAGCAAAGTAAGCCTTATTAAGGTGTGGATATACCTGCTCAATGTGCCTGTCCCACAACACTTTGTTGTCCAAGTGAGTACCGAGCAATTTCGTATCAATACTATCATCCAACATTACACCGTGTGGTAATTGTCTTTGTAAACCAAAATTAATGATGATTGTCCTACTCTCATTCAGTATCAGTTTATCTCTTTGAGCCCAAATAGTTAACTTTTTTAATGTTTGGTCAATCAGTGCATGGAGTTGTTCTATTAAGCCAGTTGATAACATTGCTATTATATCATCACCAAACATTGTTAAGTGGCCAGCGATTAAACACCTGGAAAGTTTGGTTATAATCAACATAAACAATAGCGGTCCTAAAACAGATCCTTGAAGGACTCCGCATTTATGTATATCCGATTGTATATTATTTAATTGAACTTTTAGAGTCCTCCCTTCCATATAGCTGTTTATGCATGACGATAAGTTTCCTCTTATCACATTATACCACATTATATAACATTCGCTCTAGAAAGGAACTGTTTACCGTATCACAAGCTTTAGGCAAATCAAATATTATTGAGATAACGTACTTACCGTCATATAAGCAGGTGTATGCGTAATTTAATAAATGATAGGTTACTATTTCTGTTGATACGCCAGCTGTAAAACCATGTTGAGAAGCTGTGATTATATCATATTTTGTGTTGAAAGTTATAATTCTGTTGTAAACAATTCTTTCAAAGAACTTAGAAATTACACTCAATAAAGAAATTTGCCATAGTATTTAGTTTCCTCCGGCGATCCTTGTTTCAAAATAGCTACAACCTTAGCTAATTTAAGTATATCAGGGAATCAACCCTGATCAATTGATATATTAAACAAGTAGACTAATTGCTGTACTCTGTTATCCTTAATAATTCTTAGTAGATTTGCTGTCATACCATCAAATTCAGTAGATAGTTTGTTTTTCAAGTTATTAATAACATTATTTATTTCCTCGGGAGTAATTAGTGCAAAATATATTGAATATCACAAAACGGTACAGAGTAAAGATAAGTTGGAACCAAAGTGATGATTTAATTTGTTTTGGATATCAGTGGAGAAGTAGTTTACAAACATATTTATTATATCATGTTCATCCGAGGTTTTCTCATTGTTGTTAGCATACAAATTTATGCAATTCTTTTTTACATTTTTCCGGCCTAACTAGGTGTTCCACTAATAAAAAAAAAAACTGGATGTTTATAATATCCCACGTTTCCTTTGTTTTATTTGGAGCATTATTTATTTTATTTACATAGAAATTTTGCTTAGCTGTTTTTATAGATAGTTTTTTGTTCGTTATATAGAACGTTGAATTCCCGAGATTTAAAATAGCCATAAGCCAGTACAGATTTTTAATGTAGTCACTTTTTTCTATTATTTCATTTGTTAGCCACTCTTTTCTTAAGTTATTGTATTTAGTACTGTTTCTTGTTATTGTTACCGATTTTATTGGTAATGTTATAAAGCCATTTGATGGTGTTTATGAAGAAATAAAAAGCGTCATTTACACTAGAAAAATATATGTTAGCCCAGTCATGTTTCTTTAACTCGAAGATAAAACTTTTAATATTATTTTAATTTAGGCTGTATCTTTGAATTGGGGTAAGCGTGTCTTATTCAGCGTTTATGATATTTATATTTAAAATATGTGTGAAATGGTCAATATTATATTGTTTAATTTAAGGTTTAAATTGCTGGTGGGAATATTAGAATCCGTATAGTCAATGCAACCGGAGGAAGTATGACTATGTACGTTTATAAATATACGAGCATGAGTTGCAGAAGTAAGATTTAGTTCAAATGAACTGAAAACGTCGAATACAACTTTGGTAACTTTTGGTATTGTGACATAAATGTCATAGTTTCATCCGTTTCTTTTTCGGTATTATACAACAAAAAATGTATCGAGATATGGATGTGGTATAACGTTGCTCTTATAGTTTTGTGCTCAGGTAGTAAACAGTGGAGTGATTTCAGGGTTCAGTAAAAGTCAAGGAGGATGATTTCAAATTAATAAGGTTTATTCAACATTAGGACATTATAAACGTGAGAATCACAATTACAAATATTTATTTACAATTATGAAATGACCATATTCAATATTATAAAATTAATATCATATTAACACATAAAGTAACCTTTAAGTAACCTTCACTATATCGAATAAAAATTGATAGACAGTTCTGGAATCAAAATCAAAATCAAAAAATATTTATTCATGTTAGGGAACATGTATGCGCCTCGGCTGGGGGTCCGGTCTAGAGCCGATCACCCCACCGCGGTGTGTAACGTCGCGGTAGATGGGTGATCGGGTGGGGTGGGTTCAGCTTTGGATCGAAATCGTTCAAAGCAAAGATGAAATAATTAATGTGACAATCGATACGTCAATTGATATTTTGACAAACGACTAGTTCTATAAACTCTCTCTTTGACAGACAGTTGGTATTGTATATAATTGACATCCATTACTTTGACTTTTAATCGACAGTTGTTGTCACTTCAACAATTAGTTAATTTGATATTTGTCATTTTGATAATTAACTCAACTGTCACTTCAACAATCAATTTTTATATGTCACTTTGATGTTCAGTTGACGCAGCGTTCGTCGCTTTGAATCGAATTAACGCGACGCAAAGGAATTATTTAGGTTTGTGACGCCTCCACGACAAATACTGTGGCTGAACGCAGAAACCACACCAGCACATAATAGAGGCAGTCTTGTACGCATTAAGAGGATTGGATGATCGCGTCTGTTTTGCGTTATTCAGATTATGTCGATCGCTATTCTGAATATCAAGACTACACACTATCTAGCTAGTGTCACTTCTGCGATGTCACCACAATATTTGAGGTTAAGAAGTCAAGAACCTATTCAGTTACTCTCCGAGATGAGAATGAATAAATGAGCTCCTATCCTGCGGCTCTTTATATAGTAAACGGTTACTAGGTCCAAAACACTTTCTTAGCTACCAAATACCAAATTACTATAGATACGGGGAAAAGCTTGTTCGTAACGGTGAATCTAATTTATCTTTGTTAGCATGTACTAACCGATTTGAAAACAGTTCTGCCAATATATCTTCAGCGTGCTGAGCTGGACACATTACAGTTTTGTGCATCTCCCAACGCAAACACGACGGAACGATTGCAATCTGACCCTGGGAATCCCTCCGCGTACTGAGCTGGGACCTCTCGAGTCGTTAGTCGTTCCCCGACGCCGTTTCGCCGCCAGAACCAGAGCGGATGAGCCTGACCTGGAGACCTCCTACAGCGTGTTGAGCTGGGAAACTTCTTGAGTCGACGATATTCGCCTGACGCCCGATGTCACTCCAGTAGCAGCAACTAACGTCGCATCGCATCGTTACACTCTCTCTCTCTCTCTCTCTCTCTCTCTCTCTCTCTCTCTGATAATAGAAAATGTTATCCTAAGAACCGTAAAAGATACGGACCTGTATTACCTGTACCTGGATGTTATGTAACACTGCCATACATTACCTGTTTGAAGAAGTAAATAAATTGTTTATATTTTCATTGAGCTGCCTTATTAACTAATCTGGACCCTGATTAATCACCAAACTAGCTACCCGACAACAAACCGTTACATAATTTGGCGCCCGAGCAGATTTCAAGAAACTTATATAATTTGGCGATTAATGACTTTAAAAAAGAATTCATCGTTACAGTGGAGCTGTTTTCTACAAATTTGCTGGACAAGTCCATCGCACAAACAGCTCGAAACGCGTCCCCTAAAACGACTTTCTGGAATCGGATTCCCCTGAACCCTCCCATTTTTTTGGCCACATCA
The DNA here is from genome assembly GCA_936432065.2 of Rutpela maculata. NCBI lineage: Eukaryota > Metazoa > Arthropoda > Insecta > Coleoptera > Cerambycidae > Rutpela > Rutpela maculata. The sequence continues at coordinate 144,045,631 of OW386287.2, read as the reverse complement.
ACTGGAGAGAAGATAATATAGATGGTACTGAAAAAATCAGATGGCAGTAGACGTAGAGTATGCCATCTAAAACGTTGAGCTGATGTCCCTAAGAAGTTCATGGTAAAGAGCTTTGGTGGAGCCGTGAGTCTAGTAGGCAGCCACGAGAGATGACATGATGCTGCCAGACACACTATGCACTATGCAGCAGAGGAATAGTGCAGTTGAATTGATTTCTTTCGGCGACAACGTTCTACCTGCAATTTTATTGTTGATTCTTATGTATTATGACCTCCTAATTACGAAAAAAATATTTGTGCCTAAAAATTCCTTGTGCGTCAAAAGTTATATGCACTTTTTGACTCGCTTTCACGCATTTTCAACTGATCTGCTTAATATATTAGACCAGAGCCCGCCGACCACTAATTGGGTGTCATAGGTTTACTCCCAAAATGTGTGAATTGTTGTTAGTTTGGGGCAGTAGAGCACAGAAATGACCATGCCCCCAAAGGTGTAAGAAATATGACTTGTAAAAGTTAAAAAAAAGTCACAAATAAGTCCTAGGTTTACGCATGGGGGTTGGAAGGATTTTTTAATTTACCTCCAAAAATCATGAATCCAGACTCCCGTTCATTTTGGGCGGTACAAAAAAGCGCTACGCTCGCCTAAATTTGAAAAAATAGATAAAAAAAATGATAAGTTTATGAATGGCAATCAGGAACCTGGTAAGTATGAACCTCCTGAGTGCGAAAAGACATTCGCCGTCTTTGAAAAGTAGTGGGAATGTCTTGCCTACGATAATTGACGGCCTATCGGCTGTTCCTACCGCATGTACTAGTTACCCTTGTGATTCGATGAGTATCACAAATTTACGACTGGCAATCATAAACTTGGTAAATATGAACCCCCTGAGTGCAAGAATAACGAGCGCATTCGTCGTTTAGAAAAAAATGTTTGTTTAGATATTTCAATCACAAGTGACATTATGAAATTCTCGGTTAATAAAAAAAATTTCTAGCTAAAGGTAAAAATAAGGATAGCTTTATAAAATTATTGCGCAAAGAGTTAATGATAATGACTTTAACGTTAAAATATGCAGAGAAAACGCCTATACTACAATCGTTAAAACTTTTATTGATTTGAAAACCTAAGACAATCAAGTTATAATAGTTGGTTATAATGACTGAACTAGCATGGAATCATCATAAAAAAATCAATTTTTACAAGATTAATAAAATAATTGCCAAACATTATGATGGAAGTAGAATTGTCTGCAATTCCACCTACCGAAGAGGTGATAGAAAAATACTGTTTAAGAGATTTCCAAGTCCAACAATTGTTAGGTTCTGAGAAAGATTCGTTACAATTCGGGTGACTTAAAACTAACAATGGCTTAATGCCTGATGTTATGAGTGAAAGTAATGCTTTTCCTAAAAATTTACTAAGTAATCTTGATACTTCTTGTAAATGTAAGAAAGGCTGTAAAAATAATTAGTGTAGCTGTAGAAAACTGAATATATAATGTTCTATTCCATGTATCTCTTGTAAAGAAAATTATTGTGACCATACTTCTTTGACGAATCGGCTATCGATGAGGAATGCGGTAAAATTATGGCATATGACGGTAATGAAACTAATATAGTATATTTCATTTTGTTTCGATGAAAATTGGGTGAAAGAAAGGAGGGTCAAAAAAACAATTTTTTTGAAAATTGTATAAGTACGCTTTTTTGAAAATAAAAAAAATGAACATAAAATAACGTACAATCGAAAGGAAAAAAAAGTGTCGTACAATGCCTCCTTGATAATTGACGAAGAACTAAAAATTTTATTTCGTCCGCCGTCTTTGACCATTCTATTTGACATACGGTGTCCGGGATTGATGCATTATATTTCACCATAAATGAGTTTTATTTTTGCCGACTTTGATGAAATTACTCCTTCTTACAAAAAAGATATTCAATTTTGATTTTTTGGGCTATTTTTGGTATTTCCTATTATTTTCCAAGATCGCGCATTGACCAATACATATCGGACAGGTCTATATTTTTTAATAATCCAGAATTTTTGGGCACAAATATTTTTTTCGTAATCAGGAGGTCAAAATACATAAGAATCAACAATAAAATTTCAGGTGGAATGTTGTCGCTGAAAAAAATTAAATTAAATCAATTCGACTGTACTAGAAGGTCAACTAAAATAATGACGTCTGTCAAGATGATGTCATTAAGAAGAAAAAAAAATGTATACCTAACAAAAATAAGAGAAGACACTAAAAAATTGTAAAATACACAAGGGAATACATCTTTCTGTGTTATAAGATCATAATAACATAAAATCAGCAATTTTTCAAAAAGTCGTAAAATTAATCTAGGATTTCCTCTTAGAAAGCATAAAACTTATTGTTCTGAAGATGTCTAGAGATAAAGCTATAACTATAAAAACTTGTATTTTTCATCTTCCATTCACCACTCCTTCAACCTATATCAATGAAAACTTTAAGAATGATTTACAAATGAACATAAAATTTAAGGAGTTTTAGGCACATCTAATGAAAGAACCAAAATGGTGTAATCACTAAGAAACTTGCTATGCACGTTATCACATCAATAAAATTAAATTTGCTAATTTCCAAAAAGACTTCTTACCTTTTAACCATTTTCAATTTGATTAACAGAAATTTAATAACGGAAGATACACTTTTAAAAGATGAATACTAGATTAAAATTGGCAAATATTAATTTAGTGTGACATCGGTTTTTCATCTGATTTCATATTAGTTATGAAATAAAAAAGGAAAAAGTAGAAGTAGAACATACGATTAAAACGGAAAATTTAATACAATTTCAATATTTGATTGTATACATTAAACATTAAATACAATTTAATACAGCCAAACCCTAATCCTCAAAGAAATCGATGCTTCACTTTATTCATTCATATTTTATTTGTTAGAGTGTCAATAAATTATTATTATTAATGACGTGTATTAAAAACTTATTTGAGGCGGCTATACAAATCGATTAATTTCAATGTCATCTATTTTGTTAATCTATTACATTATTTTTGATGTATCTATTGTTTCAGATATTGTATATAATTATTTATTCGTGGCATATTGTTTCGTTACGTCTTTTTTAAACTCGCAAACAAAGTACCGGAAGCTAGAGGGAGTTTCATTTGCAAAATATTATGAACGCATTTTGTTTGTTAAGATATGTTAAGAAAACTATTTTTTGGCTTTGGGGAAATGAATGTTGTCAGACGATTTATTGGTTGAATAGTATCATAATATGGCGCTAGAGCTGCGTCCTAAGAACGAACTTTGTGCATGTATTTCAGTAAAAATAAGTGGCCACAGCTCACACAAAAATGTACTTCTTGGATATACATAAAAGTATAAAGAAGGATTAAGGGATAATAGAGCTTTACAAGTATGTATTGAAAAAATATATCTATTTCAAAGCAATTTTTTACAGAATATTGTAGTTGTCACTTTATTTCATCTGCATATATATACCGGGTGTCAACGGAATCATTAGACAAGCTAATTTTCAGATTTTGAAGATATAAGTCAAAGTTCAGGGGTAATATATACCAAAAACGGCAAATTTTTTATAATTTGAAACTTTTCCATCACTTCCGATTTCCTCGGCATATTTTTACATTTTTTGATTCCGGAGATGATTCTAAGTACGACTGCGTAGATTAAAAAAATTTTTGAGACCACTTGCTATTTTAATTTTTGCATCTAGAGTACAGTGAATGCACGCAAATCAATCAAATGGACCAAAACAATAAGAGAAAAATTTAAACGTGAGATCATTGGATTTTTCGAATTGGTTTAGTAGCTACGACAATCCAAAATTTCCGAAATCACTCATTTGTAATTATGTCAACTTTTTCAAATGGCAACCTGCTTTAGACACCCAGTAGTTACATACTAATTTTCACGACAAATTCACTGATACCTTCAAATCGAAAATCGGTTTGATATTAACCCAAATACAAAGAAGTTTTTGGTGGATAATAATTAAAATATCGAGAAAACACGCTTATCAAATAAGTATGCCATGGAAATTGAATAAAATTGGATTCAAAACATTCATTTGGTCAACAAAACAATGCTGCAAATAAAAGAAGTATACTGTCCGAAATTGTTTATTTTAACAATAACATTAAAAAATTAATTAAATGATAGCAAATGTTCAAAGTACATCTCCCTTCTTCTTGACATTTTCTGGCTCGGTCAATGGTGCTTTGCATAATATGTCGCAACATAGCAGGAGTTATACTTGCAAAAACTACACGGATACGATTTTGAAAAATTCGAAGTGTTTGATGGGGTGCATAAAAAACTCGTTGTTTCACATAACCCCCCACAAGAAAATCGAAAATGCTTAGATCTGGTGAGCAGGCAGGCCAACGTACAGGTCCAATGTGTTGCAATTACCCGCCCATACCTCGAACCTCGAACAGTATGAGGCGGAGCCCCATCTTGTTGGAAATGCATTTGTTCAGAAACTGGAAGTGGTAAGTCCATCAACATTTCTTCAACATTATTTTGTAGGAATTCCAATCTCTCCCCTGCCAAAGGTCCTTGAAAGAAAATAGGTCCAATAATTAGTTTTCCAATCGCGCACACATTTATTACAAATCTTTGCTTAAAATTACCTTGCCTCATTAAATGTTGATTTTCCTGCGCTCAGTATCTATTGTTTTGTTTATTGAACATTCTTGACTCATCAGAAAACAATATCAAAGAAACAAAATTAGGGTTAGCGGTATTGTTCTGAAGTAACCAGTCACATAATCTTTGGTTGCCATCATCTTCGTACAAATGTTGGTGCACTTGATATAAATGAGCGGTAACCATATTTTTTAAGAATCTTTCTTACTCATTCATGACTAATTTGCACCTAGTGGCCAATTTCTCTAGTAGAAGCAGTAGGATTCACTTCTACAAAAGCCAACACGTTAATTTCTGTCGCTCATCAACGATACAAGCTGCAGGATTGTTATCAATTCCTCTCCTGATTTGTTCCTCCACAATTGAAAAAATTGAAACGTGGATGATGTCTATTCGGATACCTTTGGACATACAAATCTGCGGCGTTTCTGGAGTTTTTGTAGCGTTGTCCAAAAATTAATAACAAATTCACTTTTTCGTACCTTGTATACACGTTAAACATTAATAACAATAATTAACAAACAACAAATTTAAAGATATAGAGTAAACTTATTAAGTGGATGAAGTAAAAAAATATTTTGAGGTTTCTGGTTCTTGTACATACACTAAATCACAATTTTCTTTCATCCCCTTTAATAAGGGAGTGGGGTGGTAATGTGGGTGGCTAATGCCAAAAATTTTTTTGAGACCCTAGCTTCTCTTGTATATACTAAATACCAATTTTATCGACTCTTACCTGCTCGATTTATCCATTTACCCCAAATTTACCCCAATTTACCCCCCAACCCTTCATTGGAACAACATGAAAATATAATCTAGTTCCAGATCTCGTTAAAGTACATACGTGTACCAAATTACAAGTCAATATCTTAAACGGTTCCAGAGTAAACGTGCGCACAAAAAAAAGTTAAGACAGACCGACAGTCAGACAGACCGACAGTCAGACAGACCGACAGACAGAAATTTTTTTTTCACTCAAACTTAAAATCTCGACGTTTCATGACAGTTTAAAGCCTATTTGAACAATAAAAGTTTTTAAAAATTTTTTTTGTCGTTACTATACTTCCAGTGGATGTGGAAGTAAAATAGCCCTAAAAAAATCAAGTAATCTCAAATAATTTGTAAAACTACGCAGTCATAATTATTAGAACCGTCTCCGGAATTGTAAAATGTAAAAATATACAGGGCGTTCCATTTAAAATCTCAAAGTTGGTGTCATTTCCGGGGAAACCGGAAGTGATGGAAAAGTGTCAAATTATGAAAAATTTGCCGCCCTTGGTGTTTATTACCCCTGCCAAAGGATCTCTCCGGTTAAATATATGGAATTGGGCCCAGCGGCTTATTGGTCTATTCATTCACATGCATGTTGCTTATGACTAGGAATGATCAATAAAATATATAATAAACCTCTATCCCCTATATTAGCAGAGTTATGAGGTAACAACCCTCAACTTTAAAATTAATTGTTCTCAAAACTATTGAAGATAATTAATTGAAATTAATAGGAGACGTTGATATAAAATAGCTTTATATTTTACATTTTTTTTACATTCCTATTACGTCATTTAATATATAAAAAAAATAATTTAATTGTTTTTATATCAACCCCTTGAGTGACACCTACCAAAAAAATATATATTATTTAACACTAACATAATTATCGTGTGTAATAATTACTTCAAGGTCAAATTTGGAGAAGATGCTTAAAAATATAAATCTAGGTAATGAACACAAGCACACAAAAAAAAAATTAAGTGCAAAGCCACTTAATTCCTACTCATTTGGAAGTCAATAGTCAAAAAAATATACTACTACTTTTAGCTTGGCTCTCAATTATTTTTTTTGCTTCAGAAGTATTGATTTTATTAGACAATATGGTTAGGCCATTTTAATTAATCCACAGAAATATCTCCTCAGGAAAGCAGATTAGCGAAAAATGTTTCAGACAAAAGTTGTTCCATTCAGAGGGAGACATCCTTTGGGCAGAACAATTTTCCACCCCCCACCCGTGATAAACGGGGGGTGGGGGTAACTTTTGAATTTTTAATGGTACTCTCCATTTTTGATCACGTATTCTGATTCTACGAAAAAAAATCGGCAGCTACTGGAAGCGGCTGGAACCTCCCCACCCGGTGATTCTTTGAAGCCGAAAAGAGCACTAAATAATATGAACGACCTCATTTAATTATATTTATTAAGTTGAAATATTTTTTTCGTATTACAACGGGAAAAAAAGTCTTGCGTTCGGTGGGATTTGGACCTAAGAACTTGAGTGTTAAATTTATAGTCTGCACAACATTAATATTTTATTCAATGTTTTTAATACAAATATATGCTTCATCGGATCCTAGCCCGGGGCCAGCCAGACAACCACGGTGAACACCGCCGTGGCGAGTGTGAAGCTGGACGGGGTAGGTCCGGTTTGGCTTGGAGAAAAATAGAAAAGTAGCTCCTGTCTTCTGTAGGCAGGCTTAAAGACTAGGTTAAAATTATAATGTGTCCACATGGACCTAAAATTAATATGAAAATAAACACAATTCTATAAAAACGTTCGTAGGCAAGAGCACTTAATAATTTTGATTATTGATACGGGAAACAACTAAACGAAAAAACCTGTTCGTTGGTAATGGGATGGATGGCAGGGATGGCCATCTTTGGAAAAAATCATATAACTCTTGGCGGACAGCTTCCCTGCCAGATGTAGCCAGGGTAGTGTTCATGGTGGATCGTTTAAGTTTGAGTTGGTATATTTTGTTTTATCTTTTGGCCTCGACCAATTTTTCACTAAATCGGTCGGGGAAGTGATAGCTGTCAAATTTTTGGTTCCAATGTTTCTCTGGGGAATTTGGTTTTTGAAAAATGTTTAGGTTGGTACCAATGTCTTAAATTGTTTTTAGGTTATGTAGTACTATTTTTAGGTTATGATGCCGGAAGAATTTCCGGCGGTATGCCGGAAGCAGCGGAAATAGTTTTTAAAATATGTCACTGTCACTTTTAAAGTTTTATTGGAAAAAACTCACCGAAAGCGTTCCGGTGGGATTGCTTACACTTGTAGAGCTTGTAAGCGGTTCAGGATGGACTCTCACACCATCCGTGGGCTTTATAAACGTCGAAAAAATTTGTAATCTCTCGATACACCTGACACGTCAAAAATACTCAGCATACAGTCTGCACGCTTTAACACACTAGCAGAGAACTTATACCACAAATGGACCCGTAGTATTTTTTGGGAATTTTCCTTTGAGTCCATTTAATAAAATTTGACATTTTTCTGAAAATTTGACATTTTTCTGAAAATTTGACATTTTTCTGAAGTGACATTACTCCGAAAATTTGACAATTTTCAAACATTTGACGTTTTTCTGAAAGGTGACATTTCTTCGAAAATTTGACGTTTTTTCGAAAATTTGACATTTTCCTGAATTTTTGACATTTTTCTGAAAAGTGACATTTCTCTGAAAATTTGACATTTTTCGAAAATTTGACATTTGCCTGAAATGACATTACTCCGAAAATTTGACAATTTTCAAACATTTGGTATTTTTCTGAAAGGTGACATTTCTTCGAAAATTTGACGTTTTTTCGAAAATTTGACATTTTTTTTAAAAATTTGACATAATTCTAAAAAGTGACATTTCCCTGAAAATTTAACATTTTTTCGAAAATTTGACATTTTTCTGAAAAGTGACATTTCTCCGAAAATTTGACATTTTTTCGAAAATTTGACATTTTTCTGAAATGACTACTCCGAAAATTTGACAATTTTCAAACATTTGGCATTTTTCCGAAATGTGACATTTCTTCGAAAATTTGACGTTTTTTGAAAATTTGACATTTTTCTGAAAAGTGACATTTTCCTGAAAATTCAACATTTTTTCGAAAATTTGACATTTTTCTGAAAAGTGACATTTCTCCGAAAATTTGACGTTTTCCTGAAAATTTGACATTTTTTAAAAATCTGACATTTTTCTGAAAAGTGACATTTCTCCGAAAATTTGATATTTCTTGGAAATTAAAAAAAAAAAAAAATTTCGTGACTCGTCTTGTAGAAATATTTTTTTGATATCATCATCAGTTCACCTGTTATAAGAATTTTATGCTTTTACGACGTCATCAGAACGTAGGTGTATTTTTAATTCACTCGTATTCCATCCATCTACAATATTTCCATCTACGTTTCAAACTTTAATTGGATGTTTCCAATAGTTAAGTCGATATCTGCACCAGTTTCTAAGAATTTTTCTTATTTGTGACGTAATGTGACGTAGGTGTATTATTAATTCACTCGTAATCCGTCCGTCTACAATATTTATACCTACGTTTCAAATTTCGGTTACAAACATTAAATATGAGAATAAACGAAAACACCTTAAAATTTGAGGTTATGTTAGTTATGCGATGCACATGCTCAGGTAATTGTAGGACCGTATTGCTCGCGCCATCTATTAAAGTAAATAGAAACCATGCACTTACGAAGCCATTATTATAATAGGAAAGTGCCGGACCACCTATTTAATACACCGTGGTGTAGACGCAACTGGTACGCAAGGTCACAGAAAACGAGCCATCAAAACTGAAAGGAACCGCCAAAGACTTCGCCTCTGTGCAGTTACTGTATTCTGTGGTTCCACTATAAAATATATTTTACACAAGAAGCGTGTTATTTGGTTTTTAATTTTTTTCACGGAAACCAAAGCTAAAGAGTGCAAGTGTTATATATCGTTGACATCGGAATTTTTACTGCTTTTCAATGGTTCGATTACAAATTGTAAGTAATCATAAAATAAACAACTTGTTGTGCCAAAACAGCAACAAACGTAATCCGATCTCAACCAAAACCTTTTCAGATCTTCTGGAGCACTAAAGAAACCCTCATGCAAAGTTTCATCCAAATCCGTTTAGTGGCTTCGCCGCTATCGTGCTAACAGACATACACACACACACACACACACACACACACACACACACACACACACACACACACACACATACACACACACAGACATTTTTCAAAAACAACTTTTTTGGGTTCCTGGGACCTCAAAACGTAAAGATTTGATGTTATCTCAATTTTCGATTTTGAACTAATTGTAGTAACCTCCCACAATTTTATTGTGGGGAGGTTAAAAAAATGCATAACTTTTGTACCAAACATTTTTTTCTCCCCCTCCACTTTGATCAGCGGGGATGGCGGTGTAACTTTCGATTTTTCAAAATCCTGCAGGCGAACATCTCTGAACTAGGGCATTTTTGGAAAAATGTTTCAAATAAAAGATGCCCTTCTCTGAACTAAACAACTTTTGTTTGAAACATTTTACCTAAAAATGCCCTAGTTCAGAGATGTTTCTCTGCAGGTTTTTGAAAATTTGAAAGTTACATCTCTGTCTCCGCTCATCAGGGTGGGGGGAGAAAAAAATGTTTGGTACAAAAGTTATGTAATTTTTTTCGTAGAATCAGAATACGCGATCAAAAGTGGAGAGTGCCATTAAATATTCAAAAATTACCCCCACCCTAAGCTCATCAGGGGTGGGAGGTGGAAAATTATTCTACCAAAAGATGTCCCCCTCTGAACGGAACGACTTTTGTCTGAAACATTTTTCGCTAGTGTCCATTCCTGAAGAGATATTACTGTGGATTAATTAAAATGGGCTAACCATATTGTCTAATAAAATCAATACTTCTGATGCAAAGAAAAATAATTGAGAGCCAAGCTAAAAGTGGTAGCATATTTGTTTGATTATTAGCTTCCAAATGAGTAGGAATTAAGTGGTCTAGGTCTTCGCACTTAAATTTTTTTTGTGTGCCTGTGTTCATTATCTAGATTTATATTTTTAAGCATCTTCTCCCAATTTGACCTTGAAGTAATTTTTACACACGATAATTATGTTAGTGTTAAATAATATAAATTTTTTTGGTAGGTGTCACTCAAGAGGTTGATATAAAAACAGCCCCCTCAAAAATTAAATTATTTTTTTTATATACTAAATGACGTAATAGAAATGTAAAAAAAATGTAAAATATAAAGCTATTTCATGTCAACGTCTCCTATTAATTTCAATTAATTATCTTCAATAGTTTTGAAAAAAATATATTTTAAATTTGAGGGTTGTTACCCCCATAACTCTGCTAATATAGGGGATAGAGGTTTATTATATATTTTATTGAGCATTCCTAGTCATAAGCAGCATTCATGTGAATGAATAGCCCAATAAGCCGCTGGGCCCAATTCCATATACTTAACCGGCGAGACCTTTTAAGACATATCTTGAAAACTCTGGAAACTATGGCTTGTCTAATTATTCCATTGACACCAAGTATATATAATCTTATATAGGATGGTTCACATTTTTTTACAAATGCATGGTATTACATGAAACCTCATAATTACACGGTTTGGCAAGGTTAACGGGTACTGGTCTTTGGTCCTAATATATATATATATTTTGGTCGCAGCTACTTACTTTCTTGCAATGTTTACTTATAGTCCCATTAAAGACCAAAAATTCTGGGTACCGAAGTTGGAAGCAAAATGGCGTACAGCCCATTTTAAAAATTGAATTTTTTCGTATGTGATAACCTTCCTGCATCAAGAAAATGTGAAAGCTAACTTCAAGTAGAGTTGCACTTTACATATTTCAGAAGCTTTTATGGCAACGGGGGTTTAACGAAAAATCCAAAGAATAACAAAAATAAAAATATATCTGATAACTCTTTCAAAATCATTTTAGTGGAATCATTTCAACTTTAAACACTGAAAAATAAGTATGCAAGTAAACGTATTGCAAGCAATCGATTCGAATGTTTTGGGGGTTACAAAAATTTTTTAAAAATGTAACGTTCCTTCGGCTCTGAGTTCATATCTAGAAATTACAGAACATTTTTAAAATAATTGATTGTTTAAGCAATTCAAGTTCCCTTAGCAATCTTTAATCAACAAAATTAAATAACTAATGTATGAAATTAAAGAACAAATTTAACAAATCTATAGGAAAACATAATTGTTTAAATAAATTATAATAGTTTAAGTAATTTCAGAAATATTAAAGGACAAGGGTAGATAAGCTATATAATTTTCGCCCACCAATTTCATAAAAAACAAAAGTTCTCCTTAAAGTCATTAAGCGTTATTTATTTATAGTTGAACACATGATCTTTATGTTTCTATATTATGTTTTACATTTGAAAAACAACAGTAGGTCATAGTAATATCATTTCAAAGTGGGCATGTTTGCAGTTTTTTAGTAATTTTTTACCTTTTTCCCAATTTTTAATGTATATTTCAGTTAGATGCGTTCGATGAAAGAAGATAAACTATACTTCATTTCATTGTTGAGCATTTAAGCTTTTAAATAATGGTTAATTTATATTGTTTCATCGAGCGCTTCAATGTATATAAAACAAAATCGTTTCCGCGGGAGTCGTAGTAGTGTCGACGTTGCGTGTGAATTTAAACGTGTCAGCGCTCAAAACCACATATTGTGGTATGTATTGAATAAAAATATGTTTATCCACGACCATCGTATAATCATTGCATACTACATTTAACAATTGTCAAATAATGATAGTCATTATTCCAACCAAACGTATAATGAACATAATCTGATTCTAACACATATTTAACTAACCAGGAACTAGTTGTTTTTATTCTAATGCACCTTTGACCAATCAGGAACTAGCAATTTTCATAAGGAAACGGCTAATCCATTTTTCCATGTTTTCGTGCATACTTTCGTGTTTGACGTTTAACACGTCAACGTTTTACTGTAAATGAACTTTATTTTTTCAGTTTTAAATGATTAAAACAGTTAAAATATGCGATAGTCGTGGATAAATTATAGTATTCAGTTCGCGTATAATGGCTATTACACACTCGGATGATTTACGACACGCCTTCGTCTCGTGCCGCAAACATCACCCTCGCGATTAATAGCCGTCATTATACGCTCACTGAATAATCTACTATTCCAACGAACAGTGTTTTATTACTCGTCAAGACATATACTACTCGGAAAATATAATGACATACAACATGGCCGATGGGCCGAAAAAGGCCCTTATCTACCCTTGTCCTTTTTAATATAAATAGGATGTGGCTAATTAATAAAATTTATGTAAAAAAACAATAACAAACGTCCAAAGTACGCAATAATTTATTTTTGTACGTATCCGGTCAATCTTGGATCATATGAAGGGATTACATGTGGATTTATTTTGAAAAGAAATTATTAACTCACATTCTTTGGAAAATTCTGAGGAGGGGACTTGCATACGATTTTTATTTTACTGCATTCTCATAATTCTATCGTAAGTTTATGAAGAAACTGCCTTTTTCCCATGAGAAATGTATGAGAAACTTCATGGCCTCGGATACGCTTTTTAATATCAACCGATTTTGATCCAATTTGAAAAATTTATTTTTGAGATTTCGAAATAATCTGGAGGTGAGACAAAAAAAAATCAAACTTGATTTTTATCTTCTCGTCGGCTTGTCGTCTGTGTTGCACTTAAAGTACAAAAAATCGGAAAAAATTTGCTCAAATTATGCGTAAGTGTGCAGGATAGACATTTCTCAAGGCAAAATAGTCCAGTATGTACATCTGTCTGAATGAAAGAGAAGTGTTTTACTAAAAACCAGTAGAATAAGCAAAAAACGCACAGAAAAATTTCTTCCTTTAAAACGGCTTCAACGATTTTGATTTAACACATATAGCAGTGTTTATTATCAGTGTCATTTTCAACTCTAAGTAAGCATTTGATTAATGTATTCGTTTTATCATTGAGCCAATATATAGTAATTTTGGCTTTGTATTGCGTAATAATAAGAAATTTAGTTGCTAAATTTATATTGGTAAAAGTTTCTTTTTTCTTTAGACTGATTGTGTCCGTTGGAAACTCGAATACGTTTCTGTGGTTTGGATTCCTTTATATATGAGGCATACAATTGAATTAGAGAAAGTGCACAGTAGATGCTTCAAAACTTACTACACTTTGTTACTGATAGAATATATTCTCCCCGTGGTTCACCACAGGATGTACTATTGGAGAGATTCAAAGAGTTTATATCATGAAATAAGTTTCGAATCACCTATATCGAGAATTTTATTTCTTGTGCCTAGAGTGAATTCGAAGTTTAACACGACATTTCATTTACCTATAGCTCGCACTAATTTACTCACTGCCTCATCCTTTTATTAAATATTTCAAAATTATCACATGTATGAAGAAATACTCATATATTTTCTTGCTTTGTTCGTCCTATTAATTTTTAATGCATCAGTAATTGTTGTATTGGGAAAAAGCTGAAAACACTTTAACTTCTTTACAAGATAATGCAGAGGGATGGGTTGAATGTTTCAAAACAAACACATTGTTCTTGAATATTTCTAAAACTGTGTTTATTGTATTTTCTCCTAGAAATTCTTCATAAACTAAAAGTGATTTTATCAAATTAGAGTGTAAATCTGTACAGAAAACAGATTCTGCGATATTCTCAGGAATATAATATATTGATAATATTCTAAATTGCTCTACGCATATAGGAACTATTGCCAAATGATATCTCCTGCCAGTTACGCATTATACAGATTGTTCAAATGAACCATTAAACAAACACTATTGATGTACTATTACTATTACGCACATTTTGTATCTTGAATATTACACGAAAATATTTTCTGATGCCCATAATTCTGAAATATAATTCAAATTACAAAAAAATATATGTAATTCGATATATTTTAGGATAATCTATATATGACATTATTTAAAGATTAACAGCTACTTATTTCAAAAATATACAACTTCGAATTTCCACAAAATCAAGTCGATTTCTTTTGACAAATTTTGTAGCTCTACTATAAAATAGCAGTAGGACAGAGTCATCAGAATCATACGATGTTATCGATTCTATATTTTAATTTAATTTTCAAGTTAGTGGAACCACGTTCCATTTTTAACCGGCTTCATCAAATTTAACAAGGAGGATCCGTATGTATGTTTTTTTTTCTTTTATATCTGTGCAATAATTACTCTGGCGTAACTTAAGCGATTTCTGTCAAACCTGTTGCAAACTATTGGCTATGGTCCGGCTGTGTCCCACTCTAAAAGGTACATCTAGTGTAATGTGAACAAAAATTGGAAGATAATTTTTCGCAAATAACAGGGTATTATTATAACTTCCTAGCATGTCATATACCATTTCACAACGAAACAGAGCCTTGCATGGAGGCGAATCAGCTGAAGAATGTTTTTACGATAACAGTATGAACTGAGACTTTTATTGAGAAACGTATCCGTTGGACAATTTTCTTTTACAAATAAATTTTACAGCACGATCTCGCCCAGGTCGTTGTTCTCAATGCTGTTAATGATGGTGAAGAAGGAAACTGCATTACAGACCTGACCGATATTTACGCCGGCGAACAAATATTTCATTGTACGATGGTTTTTGAAATGTGAGAGTGTCAACAATTTTTTTGCAGATTTACATGAAACCTGGTACATGGGGATTTCAGTATTCGACAACGGCTAGTATGATGACGAATTCAATACGGCAGACATAATTGAAAAATTTTTGTAGGTTTGTGTGAAATTTGATAAATAAGAGTTTCTTATCACTAATTTTGAACTGAAATCAAACTTCAAGAATAAAACATATCCTATGTGTGTACGTCTGTGCATTTGTGTATTAGTCATCACGAAAGTCTTTGTAACCTTAGAGTGGAGTGCAAGGGTGGTAGATAGGTAAAGCAAGCAAGTTAGAGTCCATAAAATTGGCATTTAGTGTATGAACGAGAAGCCAAGGTCTCAATTTATTTTTAACAACAGCCACCCCCACCTTATTATTAAAGGGGGGAGAAAAAAAATAACTGTGATTTAGTGTGTGTACAAGAACCAAAGGCCTTAACTTTCGATTTAACATCAGCCTCCCCCACTACTACCCTCAGTTCATTATTAAAGAGGGTATAAAGATAAAATTGCGATTTAGTATGTATACAAAAACCAAATGCCTAATGATTTTATTTCGGAATTATCTGCCCTTACTACCACCCGCATCGGAAATTTGGATGTGGAAGTAGTGATTCCTTAGGCGGCGCTTTTGAACAGATTCCGTCACAATAGTTTCCTTCACTATGTAGAAGATAAATAAATAAAGAAGCTACTAAAAAGGTGGTAAAAATCTCTAAAAAGTAAGAAATAAAATTTCGTTCAGTTCTGCAAATGCCTGTCTACCTATTAGTGGAAAGTAGCAAAGAAATCTACTTTATTACCTAATATCAGTTTGAAGTCGGTACAAAAATATCTAATTTCAAAGATAATTAGGTACAGTTCTTTGCTACTTTCCACTAATAGGTAGACAGGCATTTGTAAAACTGAGTGAAACTTTATTTATTACTTTTTAGACATTTTTTGAAAGCGGTCCTTTTTTTTAAGAATTTTTTTCCATACATTTCTCACAACATTTATGTTCCTACTTCTCGAGAATAGGTATCCTGGTCAGTTTAGTGTCCTCCAAGACTACCCTTGTACCTTCTCTGGCTAGCCTGTCTACTTCTTCCTTATTTGTGTTGCACTGGAGTTCTCCTGTTCACTTCAATTGTTGCTGTTGTGTCCAGCCAGTTTCCCCAGGGACTCCAAACAGTCTCTTAAAATTTTAGAACGTATCTATACTGCTTCCGGACCATTGAAATCTGCTTAACTGTCAGTAGTGATACGGATTCTCTTATCAGTGTATCTTCGCATCATTTCTTGTGCACAAACGTCTACGGCTACGAGTTCTGCTTGGACCACTTTCGAGATACTATTCAAAATTTGTGTTGATATCTGACTCTGGTTAAATTTTCGTAACTGGATACTTCCTTAGTAGCCATGGTATGGCAAGACTAATTCCTCGTTGGAAGTATAGGAAAAGAGGCTGCGGAGGGAAGAGTTTGAAAAATTTAAAATTTTCTCTAAAACAATTACCCCTCCCCAAAACCAATTAACTAAAGAGTATGGAAAATTGCAGAAGAACATCAGTCTGGAGTGGAGAATATAAATACTACGCACTAGATTACCGGGCAATATTCGTCAAAGGCAGATCAGCAAACGATCACAGGTGCACCATCAAAAGCCAAGAGAAGTCTGAGCAGAGTGATGAAAAGGATATCTTTCAACTACTAGCTAAAACAATAGGGACAAAGGAACGATAGGAAACGTCAACATTAATAGGAAGGAAAACAATAACAAAAAAGATATTAATGCACGCATTGGGTTACTGGGGACATGTCCGAAGAAAATATTCAACATGTCTGCTGAAGAAAGTGCTAATATCACATAGCAACAAACTAAAAATAGAAATATCATAGTAAACGTTTACAACAACAATTGAGAGGATCATAAACACTAGGAAGGGACCAAACACACTGGGTACGAACAGCAAGGTAATAAATAAATTCCTTACAAGTCGCAAGTATATGTGTGCTACCAAAATCACAGATGGAGGAAGCAGAAAAATCTGAAAATGAGAGCTCTAGAAGCAAAAGTACAAAAAAAGGAGTATAGACACTGAAAATCACGATGTAATGCTGTAATCAATCTCACGAACATCTACACTTATCCTTGTATATTCGTGTACCATGCGCTATGTTGCTTTCTCTATTAGCAATAAGTCACCTCAATCTAACCCAGCGGAGACGTAGCTGGTCCGGATGTTTTACGGAAGTGGCAGGAATGTTTACCGTATGCTGGTACATTAAATCAAATCAAAACAGTTCTAACAATTTTGATTCAATTTAAACACATGAGACGGTATGATTGGTCCTAAATAATGCAAGTAGGAAGATTGTGATAGGTAGGGGTTAAAAACGGAAAATAATTTGTACCCGAGTTTCTATCGACATAACGGATCTAAAGATTAAATTTAACATAGCGCTAGCATGACCAGTTCCCCTTAGGAACATGACCAGTTCCTTATAGAAAATATGTGGAGATTGAGACTCTCTGGGATAGGAGGTAAAAAAATCACAAAACTACACTGTTCTGTATAATCACTACAAACAAGAAGATGTAGTCGGGCGTGTCGGGCTAATACATGTTTAATTAATGCTTTGTTTGATTTACTTTTACGTCGTGCTAGTGAAATTAAGTGCACAGCCAATCTTTTTCATTCTTATTGTTGATTGATTGATTTACCAGCGTGCGGTAGGCATTGCTGCCACTCCCAGGTATACAGGTATACAGCAGGGCCTGCTACATCTACACTGAATTGGACCAAGATCATGCTTGTTGCCAGCAGCGAGTGCCACATGGCGCATGGTAAAGGAATGTGGGATGGGAGGTGTAGGTATTTGTGAGATGCGTTTCCGCATTGTGTCGTGAGGGAGCGTTGAAACTCCCTTTTTTGTGTTTTTGGTTCTGGACTTCTGCCTCTTCTGAGTCTTATTGTGAAATATGTTGCTGCGTTGTGTCCTAATATGGAGTATTTATGCTCCTCTTTTTGTGTTTCTGCTTCTTCGAATCTTTTTTGTTCTGCACTGTAGCATGGTCTTCCTGTCTTAAGTTTGTTGATGTTCGATGCTAGCGCTTTCTTCAGTAGATGTGTTGGGTCCTTTCCTTGGGTATGTCCCCAGTACTTCATTGCGTGCATTTCTATCCTTTTTTTTAAATTGTCTTTCCTCCTAATAATGTAGATGTGTTATGTCGCTTCGTTTTACTGTTTTCGCGAGGAGTTGGGCGATGTCCCTTTCTGCTCTTCCCAAAAAACTTCTTCTGTTGGCTTTTGTTGTTGCCGTCTTTTGACTCCATATGTCATCGTTTTTACGGCTATGTACACACATTTGGTAAGGTCCCATGATAGTTTATTTTTCTCAGTTAACGGTATGATTGTCCTTGTGGCTCTGTATGCCGTTTTGATTCTCTCCTTTATCGTTTCTCTCCGTTCCAGTTGATTCGTCAGGCCTGTTCCTAGGTACTTCAGTTTGTTCGTTGTTCTTAGAAATTATTCATCTATTTTGTGTTCCTCTCCGCTGGTCCAACTCTCTTTTGTTGACGGGTCTCGCTCCATTATTAGGCTTTTCTTGAGGTTTGTTTTCAATCAATTCTTGCTCATAGGTGACCTGTCCCTTTTTGATGTTTTTCTTGTCGCAATTTTTTCGCATGATTACCTATTGATGACCAATTCTTCCCCTGTGCGTAGTATTTATATGTCAGTTGTTTTTCGATTTCTTCGTGGTATTTTTCCGAGAGTATTCATGCTGTAATAGAGAGCTATTTCAGGTACTCTGTGGTGGCCCATGTTAATTAAATATAACTTAATTGTTGTTATGTTAAAAAAAAAGAAGATATATAGCTTTGCGGGTCTACAGGAATATCACGGCAGCACTCCAACAATCTACTGCCCACCATAAGGCTTGGAGGTATAAACACTTCTCAGAATTCCTCTAAAAAAGCTGTTTGTCAGATTTTCAACAGTATCTTATAGCACTCACAACGCAAAAAACATGCAACACCGCAAAACACACTCCTATTAAAACAGACACCAGCAAAAAACCAAGATCAACAACAGTTATCTGTGGTACTTCTCTTCCCTTCCATTCCTTTCCCTTCTTGACTTGTTCCATTGCACTACATCACAACCACTGTACCTAATTCCGGATTATGTACGAAACTAATCACTACTCACAAATCGTCGATCGCACACCCATCACTTACCTGAAAACTCAAAATTACATCTTTTACACCTCGCCAAGTGACGGCACACAAAAAGGTCTGGTAAAAAACGGGTCTCCTTCTAACTGATGAATTTTTTGTACCAATAGCTGATGTGTCTTCGTTCCTACGTTCTGTAGTGGATACATTATTTTTGTGTTTTCTGGAGACTTATTTCTTGATTACTTTTTGCTTGTTACTATTATGATCCTAAACTTTTTAATAAACTTCCTTAGCCTTACGAAAGCCGTACCAGAAGTATAAACTGTCAGTATATATTTTTTAGCATGGATGAGGTTTTCTTTAATTTTTAATGGCACTGATACCAAGCTAATGGGCACCAATATTATCCAACTTTTTATTATATTTTTAAATTGATTTAATTTGACAAGGTGTACTGTTACCCTGATGGTACGCCCCTGGCTAGGTTTACATGTAAAATTGCTAGAAAGAATTGTTTATTTAAGTTATTACCTGAGTTTGTTTATAAATATTCTTTTTTTTTTTCAATTTGAAAATTTTATATATAAATTAAAATTTAGTATACTACACTTGAAAAAAGCATGTTATTTGGAATAATCATTAAAAATTATTTGTTTGAAATAAAATCTTAAAAAGGTTTTTCGCCTACAGGGCTATTTTTTGTTTACTATTTCAAAGACAAATATATACATCATTTTATATCTCGAATGAATATGACACTTTATATTTTCTTTTATGTTTCAAATAGTGCCATTAGTTATTTCACTTAAGTGTTAAGAGAAGCCTTACATAATTTATTGGTCTGGTCGTAATTGAAGACCTAAGTGGATAAAGGTGTTATGTCGCATTTTTTTAAAAAATTACTTTATGCAATTTTTGAACACCCCTAATATAGATTTAACACCCAATAAACGGTGAATTCTAAATTTGTAATATTTTATAGAAACTTTTTAATTATAAAGGCGCCATGTCATACATACAACCAGTAATTTTAGTGGATGTACACAGTTTTGGACAGAAAAATCTAGTTTCATAAGAGCTTGATATTTTTCTTTGATATTAGTGTAAACGAAAGAACATGACCCAAAATTATCTATTTTATGAGGTATTATTCATTTGAATCGAAGACAAAATAAATAAGTTCCAACTCAAAACCGTCTTGTTTAATTTACTCAAAACTTTAAAAGTGTGACATAACACCTTTATCCACTTAGGTGTGATAACACGCCAGCAGAGGACAGCCCCTTGAAAGCATTCTGAGAAATTTGACATTTCTTGCCCTATAACATTACAATGCAAACAATTTTACATGCTACACTACGTACACTTGTTAATTGCAAATCGGTAGTTTGTTACTGATTTAAATAAGATAGTAAAACTTCCTTTCCTTTGTTGTATTCCTCTCTTCGGTTAGTACTGATTTCTTCTCCTCTTTGCTGCAGGTACACGATTTCACTGCACTGTATATACTATGATTTACTGCGTTAGAGGGGAGGTACTGTGAAACACTAACTATTGTTTCTTATCAATTACTGAAAATGTTCCGAGGTATATATTATTTTACAAATACATCCATTTATACACATTTAAGTATATCTTCTACACATTGTCACTTTATATTTAACTTTTATGGGTATCCATTTGTGACAGGACACTGTAAGGCATATCTAGTCGCCTCGACAGCAAGATGACGAGTCCTAGTGGTGCGTCAATAATGTTGTTAATAATTTTAAGAATGAATATTTCAGATAAACATTCTCGCCTACGGCGTAAACTAACTCAATCTTTTTCGTTCTTATTGTTTAAATAAATATTCACTGTCGCCGTCCTTCTACAACTCTCACTTGTTTCATAATATTCTTATTGAAGGCGTTTTATAACAATATCTTTCAAGATAACATTTATGTAAATCTATTTATAGTTCGTTCGAATCTGAGAGAGTTGATATTTTGTACATCTCCGTATTTTTATTTGGGTGACCACGTTGTACATTTTGCTTTTCATTAACGGAAAGTATGGTTTCTATCTTTGGCAAAATGGTCATCTACACTCTATATATTATTTTTTTCCATTGTATTCCATTGACTACTCTATTTAATATCACTAAGAAAAAATTAATATTTTAAAAATCTAAAAAACACGCTTTTATAAATACTGAACTAAAAAGCAAAAAATGATCATCAAACCTGTTCTCTCTGTCTACCCCGTAAGGGTCTTAGTATAAGCCGTATTTGTAATTAAGTATAATATTTGAGTATAAAAGCGTGAGGCGGCGGCCATTTTGAACATATTATAATATTGAGTATACTACATTGTATTGTCATCAGAGCTACACACAATTGTCAAGTTTCATGATAATACAACAATTAGAAGTGAGTGAAATTCAGTTACTTAGACTTTATTATTTACATACATACATACATAGTATTCACTGGAAATATAATCAATGACCTACCAATTTTTTTTCATCAAATGGTTTTGTAGATATAGCGTCAACAGACACGCAGACAGACATTAAACCGATAGACAGGTACAGACAGATATACAGTCAGACAAATTTTTGTAATCTACATGGACTGCTTTTTTCATAATTACATTATTTCCCTCCGGTAAGCGAGGGAAATAAAATCCCTAAAAAAATGTATTCCGAAATTATAATAAAATATAGTACATATAAATCCAGACTGTTTACGCGCCTCTGATGATTATCCTGAATAGCGGATTTGACCCAATTTCAAAATTTTAAGCCTGACACAAGTCATCACGTTTAATAGGTATTCGGAGTCGCCAACATCAGACTGAAACTTGCATTCGTTCGTCTTATGAGGAACACTTCATAAACATTTTAAACTAAAATTGATATATTTCCTAATCTACGTAAACTTCTTTCGAATCTGAGAGGCGCGATATTGGAGTTTCGCTAACTTCTACATCTTTTTATTTGCGTGTGCGTAATTAAATACCTTAGTAGTCTTAGTAGCTTTTATGAAAAACAGAATTGGATACAGTTTATAAAAACATGACTCTGGTGATCACCCTATGTACTAGGTATGACCTGATTTTAATAGAGATTATTCTACGATGCATATGTTCCAAATTTCAAATAAAACTTTTAAATCTAAGAGAAGTTATCGTCTTTAGGTATATTCATGCTGCAAAGCCCAAATACATTTTCATTGGCTTCGCAAGGGTCTTATTATATACTTGAATAATGTTTTAAAGATACATTGATATATCTGCTAATCTACTTAAAGTTCGTTCGAACCTGAGAGAACTGAATATTGTAGTTTTGATATCTGGTGTAACTTCGTATTTTTCTATGCATAATCAAAAACCTTAGTAACAGTTTGCTCTAAAATTATAACAAAACTTACGTTATATAAAAATGACAGTTTATACTCCTCAGGCAAACGCTTTGTATGACGAATATGTCCCAATTCCAATAGGTAGAACTCTACCATAATTTTTACAATTGTTTCAAATTTTAACTAAAAATTTTAAGTCATACACAAGTTATCGCTTTATTAAGTATTCTCATTCGGCAGCGCCGACTGTATTAGTTTAGTAATAGTCTTATTAAAAAAAACCTCAATTACATTTTAATGTAACAGAACAACAGTACCGTTTTTGCCCCCAAAGAATAACCTAAAAAACCCATTAAATTTTATAGATTTTAAGCCACTGAACTCGGTTATTCTATTTAAAAATGTTAAAAACTTCGGGAACGTTATGAAATTCAAGATTAAACTGCTAGTTTTCCGATTTAAATGACCTCAAAAACGTAATGTCACCAGATTGTTTGCATTTTTTTAATGCCTAATAATGCCTAATGGTGATTTGACAAATAGCTGACAGGTGCCAAATGTCAAGATCGTCTGTTTGACATCAGATTTACATGAATCCACAAGATAGTTTCCATTTTTTAATGCTTAATGATGATTTGACAGCCAGTTGACAGCTGCCAAGTGTCAAAATCGTCAATTTGACTATAGATTTGATTCCATTGATACCAATTAAAAAATGTTAGATTCAAAAAAAATCGTTTCTTTTTGAAAAACTAGCAGTTTAAACTTGAATTTCATAATGTTCCCGAAGTTTTTAACATTTTTAAATGGGATAACCGAATTCAGTGGCTCAAAATATATAGAATTTAATGGGATTTTTAGGTTGGTCTCGGGGGGCAAAAAACGACACTTTTTAACATTGTTCTTTATATATCTCTTAATCTAGCTAAAGTTCTTTCAAACCTCGGGGACACACTGTTCAAGATATTATACATCTTCATATTTGTGTGTGCTTAATCAAAAACCTTAGTCATATTTTGCTCTAAAATTATAGAATAACACATTCCACATAAGCCATGTTTATGCGTCCCTGATGGCGATCATGACGGATATCTAGCCCAATTTCAACAGGCAGTATTCTACCATGCCATTTTTCGTACGTGCAAAATTTGAAACGAAAATATTAAGTCTAAAAGAAGTTATCCTGAAACATGACATTTTTTATTCGATATTTAAGGTCAGCATATCATGAAACGGATTTCTTCCACGATGATGATGAAATAATTTTTATTCGGTTATAATATACCGATTTAATTGAATCAAATAGGTATAATAATAGTCTAATCAAGTTCGATTTAATAACAAAATTACTTAAATATGAAATGAAATCTCATCTTGATAAGTAACGACTTTAGCGTGTTAGGAGACAGTTATTTCTGGCACTTCAACACTGTGACGAACTATAAAAAAATAACTGTTACCTAACATGCTAGGGTGGTAAATAAAATTTACGAAAATAATTATTTTTTGTTGGTCATTTTTCAGCAATGTTTTGTTGTATGTTAAAATAAACAGTAAAGTTGACTCTGGCAGAATTTATCGTGATTAAAATTAATGAGTATTTTCCAGCAGCTTTGTTTCCTAAACAAAATATTATGAGAGTAAATTTCCCTCTTAACCATAAATTTCCGCATAATATAGCACATGATATCAATGTATAAATCAGTATAAAAGGGCAAATATACGACTACATATTGACAAACTGGTCGTTCGACTAGTGTCGTTATCTGTCTGCCGATATGTTAGGCAACCTCTTTATATTTAATTAGTGGTGGTAACCACATTGCATATTTCGTATTTCTCGTTTCAATTTGATATAGGCAAGATTTTTTTTTCAAATTGCTGTACTCGTCGAAGGCCACTTTCCTAAATTTCTTTGTCGTGTAACCACGTTCTACATAATCTAAGGAAATCTAATATATAAGAAATGCTCTTAGAGATTTTTTAAAGAAAATATTTATCGGAAATATTAATCGAATATGGACGTCCGTTTCAAATTGACAAAGACAGAAAATTTGAAATTTGTATTTCTTACTTCACGTCTGAAAGGAATAAAACAAAAAAGATGAATGGTTCAAATGGAAAACATATTTTATTTATCCAAACAGTCACGGTAGCCACGAAATAAGGTGTTCAAAACAACATTAATGTGTGGACGAAGTTGGTAGCTAGTACAGTAACTTGGCGATTTCACTTCGAACTAATTCTATAGCAAATTCAAATATTTCTGGACAGTTTGATTCGAAATGGGTCAAATATGAAATATTAAAAAGGAATAAGGGCGCTTTTTCGTTCGAGGTGAGTTTCACCTCAACTCAGCGGTTTCAAACAAAAAGTGACTATTGGAATGTGTAGACCATCAAATAGCCCAGCCGATGAAAGTATTTACCCACAAAAAGTTGCAAACTGTGTAAACTTTTTTTAATGAGTTCGTGAAAGTGTGTAGAATAATATCCTGAAAAGTTTACATTTCGCTCGGATGCAGAATATAAAAAAAAAATTTAAAAAAAATTTCTTTCATCCACTTTTTCAAAATTTTGAAATTAAGTCAAGCTAGGAAAAACAAAAAATACCGATGGATAGACCACGTATTTATAAACAAAAAATGTCTTAACAAAATTTATCGCTAAAGCCACGGTTTTCCAGGAAAAAAATAAGTCAAGTAGTCCAAGATCCCAGAGCTGCCAGACCTACGTCATTTTAGCAAAGCTAATATTTTGACAACAAATAGTGTAATATCTAATTAAGAACGTATGCGTATTTGCTAGTTTGAAAGCGGGGCCCTTTTGCAGAAAACAGGTACAAAAGGTACATACAAATTTTACTCAGTACGTGAAAGTATGATAGCTGGTTTATTTTCCACGTGGCACACTAACGACGTGGTGTAAGCGTCAACCTCCGAATCTTAAGGTCCGAGGTTCGATCCTGAGCGTTCTCAGCTTTTTTTTTCAACAAATATTAACTTAAAGTGGCGATTACCAAGAAAGAGACAACCGATAGGGAAATATGTATTATTTTTGGCCATAACTTTTTTTCTTAGTACGTATATTTGAAAAAAAAAACTGAGAACGCTCAGGGATCGAACCTCGGACCTTAAGGTTCGGAATGAATGAATGAATAACAATTTATTAATAATTTTTATACATGTATGCGCCTCGCCGGAACTTGGTCCGGAGCCAGCCAGACAACTACGTCGCACAGCGTCGTGGTGATTGTAGGGCTGGGCGGAGCCGGTCCGGTTTGGCTTAACGACAGATGATATGTAGGTTAGTGCTCCTGTCTGCCGCAGGCAGACTTAAAAACTAAATTAGACATTAAAAATGTGTCCACAAGGACCTAAAACTAATTAAAAGAAAAACACTATAAAACTATCACTTACTAGACAAAGCACTTATTTAATTTTGGTTGCTGGCACGGGAAAACAGAACACAACGAAAAAACCCGTTCGAAGCAATTCCACCCTGGTGGTCTTCCTACCGCCAGGAAAATGTCGTGGACATTTAAAAGATATGGTAAGAAATATTTTGGTTTTGAAAATTTATTGGTCAAGATAGAATTTAGAAACAAAAAGGACAAAATAACAAAAAGGATAAAAACAAATAGAACATATAAAGGGAATGGAGAAAGTTGATTATAGTTTTTAGTAAAGGTTAAAAGTGGGGAAATAAGAAGTTGTCGTATAGGAAAGTGTGGCTAGAGAGGTTGCCGGAAGATAGGCAACGCCTGGTATGGTAAGGGGTGTCGAATATCGAAAAGGATTGCATTATGCTGTCTGATTCGGGTTATGTTGCGGGTTAGCGGACTATCGCCCAGTTTGAATTCGTAGAATTTTTGAGAAATTTCTTGGACGTAGTCCGCTATTGGGGTTATGTCGTGGCAACGATCATATAAATCTCTGAGGGAGGTGTATCTGTCCGAACCAGAGATGAGGCGCATAAATTTATGTTCGAGAACTCGAAGTTTTCTCATTGTCGTGGCCGGTATGCTGCACTACACCGGCGCCGCGTATGTGATGGCCGGCCTGATCACCATCGTGTACAACAGTTTTTTATTTGTCCTGTTAAGTCCGCTACCCCTGGCCAGGAGCGGGTACAGACTCCTGGACATGAAGTAGACCTTGCGTACCGTCTCGTTCACGTGGGCGTTAAACGTCAGTCGTTTGTCTAAGTTCACCCCCAGATACTTCACGCACCGTTTGATTGGAATTTCTTGTCCCCCGATCGAAATTGGCGTTAAGATGCGGTTCTCTGTGAACCGGCGCGTGAAGAGAATCGACTCGGACTTCTCGGCGTTAATCCGAATCTTCCACTTGTCGTAATACGCCGTGGCACGGGTCATGTGCGCTTTCAGTAGCATATTTGCCGCTTGTGCGTTGTGTGAATGCGCATACATGGCCGTGTCGTCGGCGTACTTGGCAAGGTTCGTATTCGGGAACTCCGGGAAGTCGGAGACGTGTAAGTTGTACAGTTTCGGTGACAGGCACGATCCCTGTGGGACGCCCGCGCGAATGTCCCGTCGAGTTGATAGTTTATTATTCACCCTGACCTGTAGCGATCTACCTGTTAGGAAAGAGTGAATAAGTTTGGTTATGTGCATGGGGAAGTTCAGTACGTTCAGTTTGTGAAGAAGCCCCGGGATCCATATGGTATCGAAGGCCTTCTCAACATCGAGGAGCACCATGACGGTGCTCTTCCCAAGGTTGCATTGCACCTTGACGTCATTCACGATCCTGACGACCTGCTGCACAGTGCTTCTACCTCTCCTGAAGCCGAACTGGCACTCGTCGTTGATGTGAAGTTCATCCTGAGCAGAGTCTAATCTGATCAGAATGACCTTCTCTATCAACTTGGAGATCGTCGACAGTAACGAGATCGGTCGATAACTGCCGGCGAGCTTCGCGTTCTTTTTCGGCTTCAAGATCGGCACAACCACGGCGTATTTCCACTGGCTAGGCCAGTGTTGCAGTCGCAGGATCGCGTTGACAATGTACGTCAATTGCACAATACCTTTCCTCGGGAGATATTTGAGCAGTTTGTAATCGATGGCGTCCGAACCCGGGGCTTTGTCGTTCGGTAAGGTCTGAACAATGCTGGCCACTTCCGAGGGCTTGGCCATGACCTTTAAAAATTCTCGTTGTGTCAATTGGACGTCATGGCCAATTTAGTTCGTTAATGTCAGTTTCAATGCGGTCGTGTTCAACATTGTTTGGTATTTGTACGTTATGTATGTTCGCAAAATGGTTTGCTAAGTCGTTCGCTTTCTGCTAGTCCGTCAAAGCTGTCTGTCCGTTGGCGTTTGTCAGAGCGGGTATGGCCTCCCGCGTACTTTTCATGGCCCTCGCTAGCTTCCACAGCGAGTTGTCCTGAGGATTCAACGCTTCCAGCTTATCGCGCCATTTCCGGTTTTTTGCGGTGTTGATGGCGATCCTGATCTGCCGTTGTAGACTGCCCATCTCGGCCTTGGCGTCGACATCGCGATTTCGCTGCCAAATTCGTCTCAGTCTGTTTTTCTCTCGAATGTCTTGTATGACCGCTGCGTCGAGTCGGTCTTTGTATGGATTTATCGTTATCGTTGTAGCAACACTCTGTTTGGCATCCTGCAGTACCCTTGTGAACTCGTTCACTACATTTTCCAGTTCGGCGGCTGTGGTGATGTTGTTTCCAAGTGTTAAGTGCGTGTTAATATGTTAAGTTTCTGAGGTTGATGCTGACACCATGTAGTTAGCGTGTCACTTGTAAAATAATCCAGCTATCATAATTTAACGTACTGAGTAAAATTTTTATGTACCTTTTATACTTGTTTTCTGCAAAAGGGCCCCGCTTTCAAACTAGCAAATACGCATACGTTCTTAACTAGATATTACACTACTTGTTGTCAAAATATTAGCTTTGCTAAAATGACGTAGGTCTGGCGGCTCTGGGATCTCACTCTATTATAACTTGAACCGAGATACATGCGTGCGCGCGCTTGAATACGCATGACTGTGACACCGACGCATTGAATTACATGTCACTAAATCAAAATTTGTTCAATCTATATGAGTGTTGATTCATTTAAAAGATGGAAATTGTAGCTTTCTGATGCTTTTTTGTTTTAAACAAAACAGGCAAAGGATGGATGGGAAAAATATACTTATATATATTAACACGCCCGAACTCCATCGTCTCAATAAAAAATATAGAAAAAAATAAAAGCTCTTCAAAAAAATTCTTTCTTCATTGAGAACTGTTAAAAAGTATGTACACTTCATGATTATTATGGTTTATTAAGTTGTAGTAACGTGGATTGAAAAAAAAGTACATCTCAAATCATTTTAATTTAATTGCTTGATGATTTTCTTGATAAATATATATATTGGAGACTGTAACTTGCCGAGAAATTGACCCATTGGAAAAAATAAAACATCACTTTTTCGGAAAAAAATGTATACTTTTCGAATGTTCAAACACAAATTCGTTTACTTTTATGCATTTTTTCGACAATATGATTAATCGTATCATGATAAGAAAATGCGATTGTCACGATCTTATCCTTATAACTATGAAAATATTTTTGACTGTTTTGAATATGGAACTTTTCCAATACATTAACAAATGCATACGGAATTCAATGGATATAGCTGAAATGTAGGTAGGTGTACCTGTAATAAATACAATACCAGTAAAAGCACGTAAAAATTCATGCGAGCGATTCAGCAACTATGTGTGGTGTCTGTGTATGCGTTCATAATTTTATATTTTCCCTTCATACTCACTATTTATCCTCCTATTTACTAAGAAAAATGTTAAAAATGTGTAATCAGAAAAAGAAAAAAATCTTTATTTTACTCGTTAGAACTGCTAAGAATTTTTAGAGGTTCCGTAGTATGCATTTAACCGTGCGCTTGGCCGAGCAGAGTGACAAAGTTACTTCACTATTTTTTCCGGGAAAATCGTGGGTTTAACGATAAATTTTAATGGAACATTTTTTGTTCAGAAACATGTGGTCTACCGTCTGTATTTTTTGTTTTTTTCTAGCCTGACTTAATCAAAAAAATTTGAAAAAATTGATAAAAAAATTTTTTTCAGTTGTTTTTTATGTTCTGCATCCAAGCGGAATGTGAATTTTTTAGAATATTATTCTATACACTTTCACGAACTCATTAAAAAAAAATATTCAATTTGCAACTTTTTGCGGGTTTCACTATAAAATGATCTCTGTCGTCTGGGCTAAAATTCTATTCCAAAAAACCCCCTACAACGTTATTTTTGCTTTAATACCCACCGAGTTACAGGGGGTTGAAAACGTTGATTTTTAAGCAAAGAACACTGATTTTTTCAAAGGTTTTAAGTAAATTACTCAAAGAGGATCACATTTTCGAAAAAGTTTGCCATAATAAAAAAGTTAGCTTATGAAATAACAAAAATAACAAATTTGTTTATAGAGGACCGGATCTGGTTTTGAAATGAAACCAACTTTTTTAAAAAAAATTTTTTGGCAATTCAGTTACACACGTCCTCTTTTATCATCTTATCAACTTAGTTTAGCTTAATCACACGGGGTGGCGGAGGAATTCGCATTTAAAATTCGCAAAAACACGTTTTTCCACGATAACTTTTTTATTAATTAACTGCTATTATTATAGTACTTGCAGTACCTGGCCAACAATCACTCATTTGCAATTTTCTCGAAAACTGCTAATTCTAGAAAAAAAGTTTCAAATAAAAAAAGTTACGTCCATCTTTTGTCTTCGTTACTTCTCAATACACTTGGTATCTATTTCGAAAGATAAAAAAGTTTCCCGAATGTTAAATTTGAGAATGCAAATTTTCAACATAGCCTTAGAAAAAAAATAATGCTTTCTACACTTATTAAAATTTGACCTACATATTAACACATTATGTTAACAAATATATAGCGATTATTTCACTCATTAACGCTATAGCCAATGAGAGCCCGTTTTTTCATGTTTTCGGCAAATAGGACAATTCGTGCTTTTAAACGTTATCGCAATTTCATGGCTACGTTCAAGTGCACCTAACATTAACTATATCTCGGCAACGATGAATACTGGAGCGGATCTGGCGATAAAAAGAGGAGTTTCGGAACCAATTTTTTTTTAAATGTTTTTGGCAATTCGTTTACACGCGTTCTCTTTTATCGTGCTATCAACTTAGTTCAGCTTAATCATAGGGGGTGGCGGAGGAATTCGCATTTAAAATTCGCAAAAACGTTTTTTCACGATAACTTTGTTATTATTGACCCGACCAAAAAAAAAGTAAAATTAAAAATTGAAGATCTCGCGGAAGCGCATAATCTGGCAAATCGGACGGTAACTTTTCGTGAAAAATTTCTTTGAAAATACTCGTTTTTTTGCCCTAACATTAATACACAAAAAAGCAATTCCTTAATTTTTTTACGAAAAAAAGAAGTTGAGGTGGTAATATTTTTTTGAGGTAGGTGAAATAAATAAGAATTGATGGAGCCAGAGGATTGAGGTGGTGGGCCAATTAGGGGAGGGGAGGGAGGTAGGGAATGGAAAATTATTCAACCCCCTCGAACGTTTTTCCCTGTCGTGCGATTTTCAAAAATCAAAATGGAATTTGTTCGTTATTACGTCTAATATTTGACTGAATACTTTTTTTATTTTTTTCAAATAAACAAACTTGTGGGAGGGGAAAAACTTTTTTTAAATGCGTTTTTGAGTACGAAGGAAAGTGCTTAGAAGAGAAATTTTTTTACAGGTAAGTGATATTTTTTTTAACTTTAATTTAAAAAAAATATATCGCAATTCAAATAATAGGAAGGGAGGGAGAGGGCATAATGCGTTTGTGGAAATAAAGGGTTATAGGCTAGGAAATAGCGTGCAAATTCGACGACGAGTGGTTACCATCTGCCAGTCGGTAATCGAAGAGACCATATAAATACAACATTTTTTTCTACGATTGTGCTGAAAGTCAAATTTTCTAACTTCAAAATGAGTGCAGAAAATATCACTTTGCCGTACGCCGTGCGGCAAAGAATTTGCCACACGCCTTGATTAGATCTTCACGCACCGGAATAGAATAGTGTGTTTACCTTAAAGAATTTTATATTACTTACTGGTAATAACAATTAAATTCTATAAATGTACATTAATTACACATGAATTGCAATTACAAAGTCAAATTTTCTTACTTCAGAATGACAGCGGTAAATGTCACTTTAAATAAAATCTGACAAGCAGCAAATTTAAAATTTTGGAAAGACTTTGAAAAGGGAAATAACTTCACAACCGTAGAAAAAATAGTATGTAACACACGTGTGGCAAGCTTCATTGCAAAACTCGTATGATAGGACTTTCATACATCGTTTTGCAATGAAGCCCTTGCCACACTTGTATTACAATCTACTATTTTCTGTCTGGAACTTTTTGGTATGGTGGGGGGATAGGGAGGGGGGGGCATTTATTTTTAAATCGAATGATTATCGATATCTATCCGCAGAAGTAGTTAGTATATGTACTTCACATACCCCAATTACGCTGGCAGACGAAAATTCCGAACGGCGCGCGCGCTAACCGGAAAAAGAAACTAAAAATTTTTTTTCTTTTTCACCAAGGGTTAGCTTTCTGTTATTAAGCGTAACAGAAATCCATAACTGTTCAAAATGGCAATCGTCTTCAATGTAATCTGTAATTATTAAACTGTGTTTGATATTTTTATGTACATACCAACATACGCCTCCTCCTCCTCTTCTAGTACGATCTTGCCGCAACAAAGTGTACTGGGGTATAACAAAATTTCCTGATGGGTCATGAGGAGCTAGCTATGTTTCGCTTATCGCTATGATGTCAAATCGTTGCTCAATAACCAGGAGTTTAAAGACCTAATATTGACATGACAGATGTGTAATATGTTGTAGACTGGTTTATTGATTTTCATTGCTGACTGCTATTCGAATTGGCAGCTTAGATTAGCCAGAGTTCTAGATCTTATTAAATTCAATTTGGCGACATAGAATGGACATTTGGGATCATTTGCACAGTGGTGGAAGCTGTAATTCGTTTTATATTGGTTGTTAGACTTGATACAAAATGCACATTTTTCTACATTTGATGTACACAGGTTTTTCTCATGTCCATTGGCGCCATTGATTCACACTGGAATTCTATTAGGGCAGTCTTTTGATATTTGGCCAAAATTACAGCAAGTAAAGCAACGCTTCACGTGGTAAGAATCACGTACTTTGCAGCGGTACCATCCAACATAAATATATTCCTTGTTCAGCAACGATATTCTAGTTTTGGCATCAACTGCAGCAATTATGTCTGTCGAATTTTCATGATCGATTTTCTGTACTATTTGGAATTCGAAATCAGGATGATTGGTAGAAATATTATTGTGCCTTATTATTTCAGAAACCAGGTTTTTATTATTTATTGGATTTTGAAGTTTTTCTGTACCGAAGATTATTCATGTCCATATGTTCAGTATAGATGTTAATAATAATTAGTAACACAACACAGTGCTGTCTGTTGCCTTTGCCAACTTTACATTTGTCGGAGTTAGTGTTATTCACATTCACCAGAGCAAATTTTTCTCCATACTGTTCATAAATAATACAGATCGAATATTCAGATGTCCCCTCTTCAGTAGTACAGTTTGTCCCATTCAAGGTTGTCAAAAGTACGTTAGTTTGCGAAACAAAGTATATGTAGGTACATATTTATTTGTACCAATAACACTAAATTTACAACCGGACAAAAATATTTAATAATAATTGCAGAAAAAAACTGTTTTGTACAGAAATCCGTTTCAAATATAGAAAAAATATTCTGTATGTATGTGTGAGTATCTGTAAACTATTTTTGTAAACACGGTAAATTTCATTAGCACATTCAAAAAGCTACAAACTAAATAAGTCTTAGTGTAATTAAACGGCAGTTTTTTCATAAAAAACTGGCAAAAAGATAATAAATATTTTTTTTCTAAGTACGATTGTTAAAAAAACTGTACTTTTTCATTATTTTTACTGCATAAAACATATGTTTATAGTAATAGTGAAAAAAAATAAAAAGCGTTAAGAAAAAGTAAAATTATTTCACTCTTATCTATAACAAGATTCATGAGCGCTTTGAAAATAATTCAGATCTTCGCTTCAGAAACGTCAAATTATGAATTTATGTTTTGACTATAGAATATTATTTAGGTATTAAGCCAATCAGAACTTACACACTTTTTATTTATTATGAAAGTACCTACTTTCTATATATTGTTGCCCTAATCTGGGCCCGCTAATATACTAATTAAATAAATACTTTAAAACACTCATTATTGGAGAACCAATCAAAACAACTACTCTTCTAGCTAATACTGACGAAGTATTGAATTACATGATAGGATTTTTAGCATTTTATAGCAAAAAAATTTATTAAAAATATTTAAATCATTTATTGAAATTCAGTCATTCAGACTTTTTTATTTAATATGAAATTATCTACTTTCTGTATATTTGTACCGTAATCTGGTCAGGCTAATATACTACTTAGGAAAATACTTTAAAACACTCATCATTGGAGAACCAATCAAAACAACTACTCTTCTAGCTACTACTGACGAAGTATTGAATTACATGATGACGTTTAAGCTAATTTTTAATTTATTTGTCTAATAATGGAAATTGAGGACTGTCGTAGAAAAAGAGTTATATAAAACTCATGCATAAAGTGTCTTTTATGTCTTTTATGTCCTTTATGTCTTTTATGTCTTTTATGTCTTTTATGTCTTTTATGTCTTTTATGTCTTTTATGTCTTTTATGTCTTTTATGTCTTTTATGTCTTTTATGTCTTTTATGTCTTTTATGTCTTTTATGTCTTTTATGTCTTTTATGTCTTTTATGTCTTTTATGTCTTTTATGTCTTTTATGTCTTTTATGTCTTTTATGTCTTTTATGTCTTTTATGTCTTTTATGTCTTTTATGTCTTTTATGTCTTTTATGTCTTTTATGTCTTTTATGTCTTTTATGTCTTTTATGTCTTTTATGTCTTTTATGTCTTTTATGTCTTTTATGTCTTTTATGTCTTTTATGTCTTTTATGTCTTTTATGTCTTTTATGTCTTTTATGTCTTTTATGTCTTTTATGTCTTTTATGTCTTTTATGTCTTTTATGTCTTTTATGTCTTTTATGTCTTTTATGTCTTTTATGTCTTTTATGTCTTTTATGTCTTTTATGTCTTTTATGTCTTTTATGTCTTTTATGTCTTTTATGTCTTTTATGTCTTTTATGTCTTTTATGTCTTTTATGTCTTTTATGTCTTTTATGTCTTTTATGTCTTTTATGTCTTTTATGTCTTTTATGTCTTTTATGTCTTTTATGTCTTTTATGTCTTTTATGTCTTTTATGTCTTTTATGTCTTTTATGTCTTTTATGTCTTTTATGTCTTTTATGTCTTTTATGTCTTTTAAACTTCGCATTAGTGAAAAAAGTGCCACTTTGTGCACTTGTTGCATAAGTTACTATTATTTGTAATTTTTTGCGATAGTTTATATTTATAAGATCTATAATTTCACCAAGATACATTAAAAATATATTACAATTTTTTAAGTAATTCCTTTCATGTAAAATTAGAAATATTCGTGGTTTTTATTTTTTTATTTTTTACAACAAAACAAAATGGTAGATCGGATTTGGACACATGTAATTTATTCACATTTATAAACATTTTCATACAAACTGTCCAACTCTATTTATACCTAGATTAACGAAAACAATTAAGGATAATAAGGTTATATAAAATGCATATTAAGTGGAGCATCAATGTGTATTAAAAGTTACTCAAATTCTTCCCATGCAAATTACACCTTAGAACCGACCCCAACTTTATATTTTGAAATTAGACCCCCATATATTTAGATGATATTGGACAGCTAATAAGCCTACGAATATCATGTACCATACTTGGTATAAGTAGTTTGTAAAACTACTACAAAACATCACATAAAGCAACTTTCTGTGTTAACTATATTCTAGCGAGTTCTAAGGATTAATTTTTAAGGATTTTAATATTTTTATAATTCACATTTATGAAAAATGGCACTTATTTAATATATCATTATTATTAACATATTTTCAATAAAAAGGAAAACCATAAAAAGTAAGTTCGTATAAACCTTCATTTCGAAATAATTTTACCACCGTGTAATTTATTAATTTAAAATATAACTCATCGTGACAATTACTTTTCAGACACATTATAACTTAGATTAGCGAAAATCCATGAAAAAACAGAACGCAGAACAACACTCAGAGATAACATTCTGATTTTTATGACTAAATCTGATTGTAGGGGCTCTTGAAAGTGCTGGAAGCAAATAAGGGAGAAACAAAAACATATTTTATGTACGTGGTATAAAACTTGTCCTTTAAATTTCATAAATTCATGTAAATCATGAACACGATGTGGCTCTACACCAAAAATTTGTAAAACCAGGAACCTATATAAAATCAACAAAAACACCTTAAAACATTGTAAAAAAAATTGCATTTGGTAAGTTACCAATAGCTTATTAGATATCCAAATCACATTTACGATAAAGTATTGAAAAAAATTATCAAAAAGTTGGTAGGTATAACTGCGAACCTATGCTAAATCGACAAAGTAGGATAAATTAAAACATAATAAGAAAATATTGTTAAATTTCAACATCGGACTCTGCTATGAGTTTTCATAATCATATTTTGAATCGTGCTTGCGCAACGCTTCATCTGTTGGTGTTAGTGTTTTTTCGGTACTTTACCTCATATTAAATTGGAAATTTACGGTTTTACATCTGAGCGAATGTGGAACTTCAAGAACTACTAAAAGTACGTAGATTATAGCAGATTTTGGTTATCACTATAAGAACTTCTCTCTTATGGCAGCAATTTTACAAATTCATTACTCTTCAATTAGTAGGTACGTTAAATCAATGTTAACTGTGAATAATGTTAAAATAAATATCTACATTTCAATTTTCAACTCATGATTGGTGTAATAAATTCATTACATCAATTACATACGGTTTTAGAAAAAACCGATGGGATTTATCTGCGTGCGGTGGTTTTTTCGTAATTAGCGATTACACTAGTTATTTATGAACAAAGTTCATTGAAGGATAATTATTGAAATATTTAATATTTCAATAACGATTCTGAAATTTGTTATTTATATCTGAGTAAAGTGAAAGAGCAGAGGCTGAACTGAGAGCGAGACTGAACTTTTCCCTTCTGTTATTGTACTACAACAATAAATAAAGGCATATTTTATTATATTCAACCAAATTCAATTTATATTGCTGGTACCAATGAAAATGAGGTTAAACAAATTATTGGCATATTCAAAAGCAGAAAATCGCCAGGTCTCTAGACCTGACGTTATCTATAACGTCAAGTCAGAAAAGTTAAGAAATACAGCAGATTATATTTCCAGAATATTAGCTTTTACAATTAATAATTCCATCAGATCCGGTATTTTTCCAGAAGCTTTAAAAAATGTTCTAATAAGACCAATCTATAAAAATGGCGACAAAATCGACATGTAAAACTATAGGCCTATATCATTAATAAGCAATCTCGCTAAGATATTTAAGAAAAATTTAAAAATGCGAAATATCAACATTTTAAATATATACAATATTCTTTCAGATAAACAGTTTGGTTTTAGGACGGCGAGATCGACAGAGGATGCAATGACAAATGTTATGGAAAAAGTATATAAAGCAATAGATGAAGGAAATCCGTCATTATGTATCTTTGTCGATTTATCCAAGGCCTTTGACACTGTTTGTCCCAAGAAATTAATCAACTTACTGGAAAATATCGGTTTCAGAGAGATTCCCCTTGACCTTATTCATAGTTACTTGTCAAACAGGAAGAAATTCGTGGGGATCGGAAATATCAAAAGCCTTGAAAAAACTGTATAATTTGGAATACCTTAAGGAACTATATTAGGTTTCTTTATTTTCAATATATATGTCAATTTGTTCAGCCTTAATATGCAAGGGCACATCACTAGCTTTGCCGATGACCCTGTAGTATTCTATGAAAGTGAGACTTAAGAACAACTAAAGGGTCTAGTCGAAAAAGATTTTGTGACAATTATTGAATGGTTTAATAACAGACTCCTAACCATAAATTTAACGTTTTCTATGCCGTTCAGTAGTCATGTTGAGGAAGTCCAAATTTCCGCTGCGAGTAGTATAAAATATTTAGGGATAGTTGTCGACAGCCATTTAAGATGGAACCGTCATGGAGGCAACCTTGGGCTTAAACTTAGATGTTTAATAAGTATATTCAAATTTTACAAGAAATTATTCGAATTAAACCAACTGAATACTTTATACTACTCGCTAGTTCAAACACACTTGACTTATTAGTCTAGGTGCCCGCGTACATAAATGCAATTTATACATATCCTCGTATAACTTCTTGTACGGCATAATTGCGCCTAGTCTATCACTTTTTTCCTCTGCGAAAATTTTCGTAAACGCGGCGTTCCTCCTCGGAATGAAAAAGACGATTTCCACGCGTCGGACTGGAAAATCGGCAAATATATTTTGTCGGACAATTTGAGAATTGGATTCTACATATATATTTCTACAAACTGTCCGACAAAAATTTTGGAACGTTAAGGGTGTCTACCACCCTAAACATAACAACATAACTAACATTTATTGACAACCAGCTGATTTTTTCAAGATTGCTTAATAAAAATATGTAGAATCCAATTTTCGAATTGTCGGACAAAATATATTTGCCGATTTTCCAGTCCGACGTGTGGAAATCGTCATTTTCATGCCGAGGAGGAACGCCGCGTTTACGAAAATTCTGGCACAGAAAAAAAGTGATAGACTAGGCGCAATTATGCCGTACAAGAAGTTATACGAGGATATGTATAAATTGCATTTATGTACGCGGGCACCTAGACTATATGACATTTTAGTTTGGGGTAGTCTTTCAAATCTACACCTTAGTAAACTCGTTATACAAAAATGGGTTCTTAAAATAATATTAGACAAAATTATAGATATCCGACTGAATTATTTTATAATGAAACTAATATTCTTGACACTAGACAGTTATACTTCCAAAGCTTTGTAATCAGACACTTTAAATAGAAAAAGAAAATACGAACACTGTTTTCTGAAAATTGAACATCAGCACGATACACATTTTATATGGAAAACATCTAAAATACCTAAAATTAAAAAACGGTTAGTCAACGAAGTTTTGCTTATCTTTGTACATTGGCATATGCTGAAATTC
This sequence comes from Rutpela maculata, assembly GCA_936432065.2. NCBI lineage: Eukaryota > Metazoa > Arthropoda > Insecta > Coleoptera > Cerambycidae > Rutpela > Rutpela maculata. The sequence continues at coordinate 144,006,684 of OW386287.2, read as the reverse complement.
CTATTGAAATAAAAAAATACTTATTCACTAGGAAATCTGAAAAACAAACGAGAATATTCGAAGGAAATATTCCAACAAACACATATATACAGTGTGACCCACTTTTTACGGTAACACCTACGTAGCTCAGTTATTACTCATCCAATTTCAACCAAATTTGGATAGAAATCAAAGACCATTACTGTATCCTTTTTGAGTAAGACAAAACTTATTTCAGTCATTGGCGTGCATTTTTATTAAGAAAAAAAGTCGATTTTTTCGAGAAATCATATTAGGCATTTTTCGTCGAAAAACGAATACAATATTATTGATCGGCGTGCTATATTCAGAATTTAACAGCATTTTGATTTTTTGGTTTTAGAATTACGGCCCACTTAAAATTGCGTATTTTAAAAATTAAATAATCAATAAATTGGTAACGAATCCTCTTTCGAAAGAAAGTCATTCTTTATTTTCTCTTTAAATTCATTTTTTCTACCACCCTATATCATCAATACCTTCAAATGTGGTAATCCTTATAGCCCGAATAATTTACAGGTCTGATTACCCAAAATTTTCCAATGAAAATTCGTGGCCTTCGAAATTTGAAAATTTATTTTAATATGGGATAGTGGAAAAAGTGAATTTAAAGAGAAAATGAAGAATCACTTTTTTTCGAAAAAATTTAGGTACCAATTTATTGATTATTTAATGATCGAAAACCAAAAATCAAAATGTTGTTAAATTCTGAATATAGTGATTCTACAGCATGATGATCACTAATATTGCATTAGTTCTTCAACAAAAAAATGCCTAATATGATTTCTCGAAAAATCGACCCTTTTTTTCTTAATAAAAATGCACGCCACTGACTGAAATAAGTTTTGTCTTACTCAAAAAGAAATATTGAAGATATTTGATAGAGATCCAAATTTGGTTGAAATTGGATGACCAGTAACTGAGCTAAGTAGGTGTTACCGTGAAAAGTGGGACACACTGTATATGTAGCGACAGTCAAGCGGCCCTCAAGGCCCTTGCGTAAACGGTAAACAGGCTATCTGTGAACTTGGCTCATCCAACTGGATCAAGCTTGTCTGGACACAGGTGTCTGGACACAGCAACATCGAGGGTAACGAGCGGGCAGATGCTCTGGCCAGGGGAGGCTCTCACAGGCCTCTACTGAGTCCGGAGCCGGCTCTTGGCTACCCTAAATCAAATGTCAAGGAGTCAATAGAGAACTAGATTCGTTCCCAGTTCGTTGACTTATGAACCTCTTACCAAGGACTCCTGCAAGCGAAGCTCCTTATCTCAGGGCACTTGCCGAAGCGAGCAGAACAAATCCTACGACTAAGCAGGAAACAGGTCAGAATCGTGGCAGGTCTTTTGACTGGACTTTTGACTGGTTCTTTCAGAAAACACCTGGTGGAGGTGGTGGACAACTCCGACCGCAGGTTCTGAGGGGACGAGGAGGAGGCTTCCATCCACGTTCTAACTTCCTGCGCTAGTTTTATGGACTTAAGGCACAAACACTTCGGCATTGGTTTTCCGGTGCTGGGGGAAATAAGGAATGCCCCATAGGAATGATTTTCGCTTTTGGGTTAGAATCCCGTCTGAATGAGGGAATTCACTAATTTCGTAGCGGTAGCACAATGGGCCACAAGGGCTGAGTGCGGCGACTTTTCGTCACCCCGCTGAAAGAAGAAGAAAAAGAAGAAGAATTCTGAAGAAACATCTAAAAACATGGCTTCCCATACGCCTAAAAACAAACTACATCAATTCGTAGATAGGGAAAATTACACATGTTTTCTGCTTTTTACACTCGTTATTCAGATTAGTGCCGCTCTTAATATTTCAATTTTTATAATATCTTACTTACAAAAACAGATTTCATTCGAATTTTCTTGATGTTCTTTAATAAATATTACTGTTCATCTTAACACTCTTCCCCACTTTATTTCATTTGCATCTAAACAATAAATATATATAGCATTTTAAATAGTTAAAGAATAAATGTGTAATTTTGTATATTATTCTGCTAAGATAATTTTGGTCAGAGTAATATTAGTTATATCTTATTTACGCCTCTCCCTTCCCACGCAAAATAGTTCGCCTTAGTTGGTTAGCAGGCTCGTTTATTTATATATTTTACTTACCTTATTTTTTTATAAGTGTTCTTGTAAATTTTGTAATTTGCAATTTCTAACTGTAATTTTAACTTGTAACTTTGTAATTTGTATAAATAAACATTGTTACTATTATTATTAATATTATTGTTAAAGCAGCAACCATATTTTAATGTTTAAGCTTAGTATAGAAAAGATATCCGAAGTGAATTGCTTTTAATCAAGAATAAATGGACATAAATACATAAAAGTAAATTTGTGTCAAACCTGTTCTTCATCTCATTAGAAAAATTACCACATCTTACAGTAAAGGATGAAAATATTCGTTGGGACAAATGGTCATATTTACTTCTGTAGAATAATCAAGTCAGTTATGCACACAACAAAAAATAATTAATGTTGTTATAAAGGCAATCGTCCTTCATTTTGCAATATTGATAATTTGATAGTTGATCTCGGCATACGTAAAATCTGACACAAGCTCTGGGAAATTTTTCGGTAGTCACATGAATGCAAATGTAATAATAAAAATTAATATCATTCTTTATTCCAATCAAAATCCCTGTTTGAGAGATCAACTGACCTCGGTATTTAGATGATTTTTTGGAATCTGGAATCTCGACGAAGTATAAAGCAGTCAATAATCCCCGATTAAAAGCTTTGTAGATCGCAGTTTTATAAGTGAAGAGACAATCAACAAAAATCTTGTACTGCCATTGAAAATACACGAAAACATGGGTAGTAACAAAAGTACCAATTAGTCTTGTTCGTTAAAGGAAATACAAGTGAGTTTACAAGAAACAACGGTATATATCGAGTGATAACAACAAGGAATTGGCCTGATTCAGAATACCAGATCATCACCACAGCATTTATAGGAAGCGTCCATGTTATAACGCTATTAAAGCTTACAATGCCCCGTCAGGAGAAATAAAATCCATAAATAATTTTCATTCATAATGCATAATGCATTTTATTCTTTCAATGATTTTTAAATGCATACAAACAAATTATTGGCCATCAATTATATTTGGTAGGTGATAGTTTATCGTAGTCTTTTACTTTTTTAGTTTTAGGCTTATTTTAGTTGCATATTTTGCGGCTCACTTTTTATATATTTTGCCGTAGGAACTTCAAAATATTTGAATACTTTGACAATTCTTGACAGTTTTTTTGTAAGACTTACAACATTAAAGTTTATTTTATTTTACTCTACGTTAAATCAGTTTTTTATGTAATGCTAAAATCCTATATGTGCTTAACAGCTTATCAACAGAAGTTGATTATCGTTAACACAAAACTAGTAGACCTAGAAAATGTTTAAATATTGTGATTAATACCCGACAACTAGTTAACAGTGTATCCTTCTTTCGTAACAAGTATAAATACTGTATGTAGAAAGCAAGTCGTACGCTGTGAGAGGACTGCGACATCTTATATGGCGCGAAGAACGTGGCTTTTTATTTTATTATGAGTCCGAGTTCGGAGCTTACACTTCTCACTGTTTTCTTTACAAAAGATTTATTTTGTGGCCAAAGGAGTGCTTGCCAAGTAAAAGATAATCAAATCGTTGCGGATAAATCTGAAAGACTGGTGGGGACAGAAAGCAATAGTAAATGTAAAATAAATTAAAAATATAACGAATTTATTTTTCATCAATATAGTGTACAATATAATGGTGCTAAAATATATAAAACGTAGTAAATTTTGAAAAAATGACCCGACTACAAAAAAAGAAAATTATTAAAAATTAAGAAATAAGACTTATAGTGCAATAAAAATGAGCCTAAAAGTATGCAAACCTGGAAAAAATTAGTACAAGCAAGAAATTTGGTGGAGATGTTGCAGTTATCATCTTATTGAATACACTAAAAGTCCGCTAAAATCTAAGCTGTGCTACGCTCGCCATATTGAAAAATTGCGGCCCATTTTCAGATTCTTGTATATAAATCCTTTACCGTTGCAGATAGGAAAACAAGTTTCAAATAAAAAATGCAGGCAATAATAAAACAAACAATTTTTGATATTAACCTTTTTTTCTCTAAATCGAACGATTTTTAAATTACACAGGTCTACAAAAAAAAAATAAAAAATTCAGCTCCAAGGACTAAACCTATCATGCCTTAAGTATTTTTGTGTGCTGAATCCGAATTTTCAATTTAAAAAATTTTCTATCTCATAGATTTCGAGTAAACGTCAAAATTTGTCAAAAAAAATATTTTTACGATAAAAATCGAGATTTACTCGAAATCTACGCGGTGAAAAAAATTTTTAATTGAAAATTCGGATTCAGCATACAAAAATACTTATATACCTAAAAAATATTTTTTGTTTTACTTACAACTTATAAACACGCATTTTACAGTGTATTTTGTACACAATTGTGATTTTGAAAATTCAATAACAATCTGCACCTCACAATTCAAAAACATTATCAGTTTTTTTTAACTGTTTAACGTCGGCCTATTTCCGCTACCAGGGCCTATCACCGACGCCAGGAGACGAGCTACCCCCAACCTGGAAATTTTGCCGAACCTCTTCCCTTAAGAAGAGTAGGGATCTTTTACTTGCCTAACATTTAATAGACAAGGAACCGCCTGCTTTACATCCCCTCCGAAGGATGGTATATCCACTACGTAATCCTCGTCTGAAATTACGTAACTTCCGAGTATACACTGATATACAAGCCTCTAGAAGGTGGGACGAGAACGCTGTATTTCCCAAGATGGGAGCCCATCCAAGTACTAACCGCGCTCGACGTTGCTTCAACGGAATATCGACTGATATTCACATTGAAGTCGCCTCTACGCTCGCCCCTTCGTTATCAGTTGCCAATATTTTTTCTTACTTTAATTTCGTTTTTCCTACTAACTACGATTGTTTTATGTTTTTTTTTTCATAATTGTTTAATAATTTAATGAGTAAATGTATTATTTTCAACTCCGTAATTTTTACAAGTCGGGCCCAAGCAGTCTTTGCCTGAGCCCCGCTTCAACAAACTCAATTTATTATTATTACCATTATATGAAACCGTCTACCTCAAAAACCCATAAAGCGATATGCCACATAGGTGGTATTGGGGCTGCTAGTAGGAAGGTGGTACGGGGGCAGCTGATGACAAAAAAATTTGAGGCCTTTGGTAAACACCTTAAATCACAATTCTATTTTTTTACACCTTTTAATAATGGGTTGGGGATGGCAATGGTAACGATAGTGTGGGTAGCTGATGCCAAAAAAAGAGAAAATCGAGACCTTAACTTCTCGTGCTTAGTGTAATTCCCAATATTATTGACTCGTTCTGCTTGCTATACCTATTTTCCCCATTTACCCCCCAATCCTCATAGGAATAAGAGGAAAAATTTATCGAGTTCTAGATCCTGTTATAGTAGATAGATTTACCAAATTTCAAGTCATTATCATAAATCGCTCCGGTGCAAGCATGAGCACAAAAAAAAGTTGGACAGAATTTTTCTTTGCTCAAACTTAAAATATTTACGTTTCATGACATTCTAAGCTTATTTCAATGAAAATATCAATTTTTATTTTACCGTGACTATATTTTTACGATCTGAAAATAAAATAATGTCAATGATCAATTTATCGGCAATAACTCAATTTTCCCAATTTAGTCAACTATACTTACTTTTATTTTTTCCAGGATATCCCAATGGGATACTTTTAACTAGATCCTTCCTGTACATAAATTATATTTTGAATACTAGTCAGACACTAATTTATATAAGTTGAATTTATGTATTTTATATATTCGTAGCAAACCAGATTTTGAATATTATGGCAGAGTTTCAGGCAATAATAACAAAATGCTGTCATATTACTGAAAATAAATCATTTGTCATTTTAGTGATTAATAACCATCCGCTGCTCATAAATTATATTTCTCCAGTTCAATTTTTTATTATAATTATGGAATTTTCTGCGAATGTGACGCCTGTATAGAAAGTCGTAAATGGAAATTACTGAATATAATTAAAGTCAGTTTTATGAATGTGAATATTTAATGGAATTGTTTACAAATGGGTATAATATCTGATTAAATCTACTTATAGAAAAATAAAACAGTGGAGGTAATACGTATTAACAACTTTTTACTCCCTTAGTCGTATATATTCAAGTTGGATAACGTCCTAAAGGATAGGATTTTGCAAAGTGAGAGGGAAATATGCATTTATTTTCTGTTTATTATAAATATTTAAAAAATCATAAATGGTATAATCTTTAAAATAGTTTCAAGTACTCCCCATTGCTCTAAGGAATACAACCATATACAGTAGGGTGGACCGAAAAACAACAAAGTTGTCAGAGCGAAACGCTATAGCAAAAAAAAGTTGTGTTTGGTAGAGAGAAGACGAGGAAATTTTTTTTTTTAAATCGGTTGGTATCTTCCGTTCACGCACGGCTCTCAAAAAAATTAAAAATCGATAAAACCTACCAATTAGTCTCATTTTTTTATATGACTGAAAGAACACTTACGAGGTCACTATAGCGGGGAAAGCGATTCCTATTAAAAGTAGAACGCACTCAATTTTTTTTTTTTTTGAAATCTGTCAACATCTTCCGTTTGCACATGCGCTTTAAAAGAACACATTTTTGGTAAAATATGGTTTTTATTTGTATATGTTACATTTTCTCTGATAGCTATTTTTCCAGAATGACTAGTTTCAATTTAGCTTTATTAGAAAAATCTGGCATTATGGATCTTAATAGCAGAATTGATTTGATGTAGCCATCTCTATTCTCCGCACCACAGACCTTGCCTGATGCCTCGGTGATAAGCTTTACACATCGCTCCACAATTTGCGTGTGGCAGGGAAAGCTTACTATGTTCCAATTTGGGGCAGTCTCACAGTGTATTAGTGATAAAATAGTATCATCGTCAATATTGCGCAAAATAGGTGGAAAGAACTCCAGTCAATTATTTCAAAGTAGTTTTCAGCATAAAAGTTTAATTTTGGAGAAAAAAATGACCGAATTGATTTTTCTTTAGCAGAACGTTTCCTTGACTTTATTATTCGTCTCAACCTAAGCTCCCTGATGTGCTTTCTGTCATCCATGGCCATTGAGAGGAGAAGGTTTTCAGGATGGACAAAAAATGAATTGCGCTCGATTACAGGTTCTACTACTTGACACAAGTTAGCAGGTAAGTATCGAGAAGTTTGTATTACCTTAAAAACATGCTTTGTTCCATCGGTAAAAGAAGTATTCTTCTTAATATCAAACCAAACATGCATATATGAGTTCAAAATGAATAAAACTGTTTGTTTCAGTTCAAAATTGGGACTTTCTTTGGATATGTACAAACGAAGAACTCTGTTAGCAACAGCAGCATCTGGCATGTGAAATAGTAATCAAGCGCAATTCATTTTTTGCCCATCCTGAAAATCTTCTGTTAATTTTGGTCCTTTATTTTCTAAATGTAAAACTTCAAAGTTTTCATTGGTCTCATGATTTTCTTCTAAAAGGTGTTTCGCATAAGTAGAATTTGTTTTTCTGTTATTAAAACTAGATATATGTTCATTAATTCTATTTTTGAATTTTCTTCCTGTTTGTCCTATATATAATTTAGGGCAAGTACCACATGTTAGCTTATAGACTCCTGATTGATGTTCTTTCTTTGTTTTGTCTTTATTGTTTTTTATGAATTTCCCAAGAGAATTGGATGTGTTATATGCGATATTGATATTCCGTTTTCTTAAATTTTCAGCGACTAATTCTGTAGGAGTTCCCATATACGTGAGGCTTTTATATTTTAAATTGTTTTTATGAATAGGATATACAAGGTTTATAGCTTTTTTGAAAGATTTTGAAGTAACTATATTATCTATCATATTGGGGTTATTATTTAGAGCAATTTGTTTTAACATACTTAATTCCTTGTTGCAGTTTTATTCGAACATAGGGATTAATTAAACTATGAACCATGATATTGTATTCTGTTTGTTTATGTTTGGCGGGGTGAGTAGATGTGTTATGTATTGTGGTATCTATAGGTGATGTTTTATGATATATTGAAAATTCGTGTAAATTATTCTTTTTGGTGATAGTTAAGTCTAGGAAGTTTATGGTGTTTTCTCTTTCTATTTCTAATGTAAATTTTATGTTAGGGTGTAAACTGTTAATTCACTCTAAGAATATTTTTAACTGCCTTTTTGTTCCGGTGAAACAAGCGAATATATCGTCTATATATCTACTTATGCGAACCACCTTTTAGAAGAAAATCCTGAGATCAATGAAAACTTACACATCGCATTTAGAAAATAAAGGACCAAATTTAACATTATTAGAATCATTAGAAATCAATAAACTGAAAAACTCGGACATAATTTTAAACGATCAGGAAGAAAGTAATAATTCGCCGTTGCTAAACTTGTTCCTAAATTAATCTTTCAAACAATAATGTACGTCAATACAGACTATTTATTATTATAAATATTTCCTAGTAACATTGTATACCTGAGTAATCCTCTATTTAGGTATAATTAAAATTTTATTACCCTCTGTACCCCATTTATATACCCTGTGAGGTATCGTAATTTTTGGTCTAGTACTCACATCCGAAGAAGGCACTGTGTTGGCGATACAATTGTCATGTAATTATTTATCTGTAAAATTATATAAATAAATTTGTGAAAATCATAAAAATATATAAGTTTTCTTTCGTTCTGCGTTAATATAGATTTTCATCAAGGTCGAAACCATCAACTATCAAAAATTTCTAAACTGCGATGCTGGTCACCTTAATTCCGTCACATCTTGTAAGGATGTCTCTTTGGATGTATTTTCTGGACAGCACTATGACTGATATTATTGTCACGGGCCAGTTGCCAAGCTAATATCACTGGTTGTTCATGAATATCTAACACGTCCAACTTAGTTGTCATCTCGTGCTTTAGTCTAAAGAATTGAGCAACCTCTGTCCGAATTCAGCATCTTTCACTATATCCCATCATCATTGAAATATTGACATGAAAGGTTTCTGGTAAACAAGTTTTACAAAGCTTGTAAACTCACAAATAACAATGTGAAAACTAACAAATTTAGCAGTTTTTGCAAAAACGTTATAACAAAAAAGTTCCAACAAAAATTTCGCGACAGTAAGAGAAATTCACACTGTCAACTTATTTTTTATAATAAGGAGCTTTTAACAGAAGGATATGGTGTACACTTTGAGCATCTCGTACATTAAACAGCGTTTAATTTAAAGTATAAGTTTTATTATCACGTAACTCCTTGAAATATTCAAAAAGTTTTAAAAAATACATTGTTTTTCTCTTGAAGTCAGCTATCAAAGGATATGCCACTTGAGGTGCTCTTATATTTCGAAAAGAAAGTTAGAGATAGTTGAATCTGTCAAGGTGAAGATAAATTAATACATTGCCGCCGAAATTTTAGCCAGTGAAAAAGTAAAATTGACATGTTTTGGGGCTTTCTATAGGAATACTACATATCCAAATTACAGAAGTTATCCGTGTTAAACTTTTTACAGTATTTATCCCCGCGTTTTATGTAAGTCTTACTGAGGGTGGTATGGCAATAGCTTCTATTTCCCGAGAAATGTTGACTATTAAGTTTGTATGTACGGTTGCTCCTTATATACTTTATATCTAAATGTCCCCGTAAGAAGAATTCTGGCATTGATAAACAAGGAAATAGCGGCAAATTTATGTCTCTGTCGTAGACTTTTGATGAAATACGTCATTTCGTGAAAATCCTAGGCAGTACATGAACTGCCGGCATATCAAGTAAGTTTTTAGTATTGAAAATACTACTGGGATCATTTTTATGCAAACGTAACATTGGATGTCGTGACCTCGACCGGCAAAAAGCCAGTGTTAAAGTGTCGACGGAGCAAGGTCGAGGCACATAAATAGTTCTTTGTAATCTAAGACATTTAGTCAATGTTTATACTGCTTTAATATGGCGGCTCGAAATTTTAGTATTGAAATATCTTGCTTGCGATAATACCTAAATATTTATTTAATATTAATGCAAGTAAAAACAAGATGTGGTTACCATTGTTAGAATGAAAAGCCTTATTCAATGTTTACACTGGGGGTACAGCAGAAATTAAAATGGCCTATTTTGCGAAGAAGGGGGGGGGGAAATCAGTGGCGGCTCGAAATTTTTAGTTAAGGGGGGAGTTCAGTGACGGGTTGATATTTTAGTTAGGGGGGTTTACTAATTTTTTTAGATATTTGTTTTTGTCGAATATTTATTATACATAGGAGGGAGCATCAAAGCAGTTTATTGAATTTGTATGACAATATTTTTTAACCAAGCTTTTAGGTTTTAGATCGCCTCTTTTATTTATATGGATTTTAATCATTTCTTTTATACAGGGTGTTCAATTAAGGGTTACCTCAGATAATTTACGAACAGTGGTTTGTGAGATATAGCCGAGAGCAACCCTTAGCTGAACACCCTGTATAATGTAAAATATAAAGTAGTTTATTGAATGTATGACAATATTTTATAAGCCAAGCTTTTAGGTTCGAGATCGCTTTGTTTTTTTTATATGGATTGTAATCATGTTTTTTATAATATGTACTTTATAATATAAAATATATTTTATTTGAATTGTAATAATGTCTTTTATTTTATAATTTTTCTATTTATTATAAAGAATTTGTTGTTTTTATTCACTGTTCGAGAATATTTATATGACACATAAATTTATATGTTTACGAACAGCGGTTTGTGAGATATAGTCGAGGGCAATCCTTAGGTGAACACCCTATGACAATATTTTATATTGTCAATGTAATTGCACTCAAAGAACTGATAGAAATGAATATATTAATAATTATTGAATTTTTCTATTTATTATAAAGGATTTGTTGTTTTTATTCACTGTTCGAGAATATTTATATGACACATATATCATAAACAAAACAAACGCGCTCCGATTTCATAACCTAATCCTACAATCATCAAAAAGGAAAACATTAAAATGTAAGAAGTTGTGTCAGGTATTTTCAATACATAGGATGCTTGCGTAGGTGCGAGATCTGTGAATTTTGATTTTGCACATACAATCTGTCTAGGCATTTCGTGAAACGCCGTGGTCGTCTCGGCACATGATGTTTAAAGTCGTTCTACGCGATCTATCGCAAATTAGATAGGTATGGACTTTTCATGCAGTGACTGATACCCGGCAGATCGTGTTGTGTGTTCTGTGTTTGAGATTAGGTTAGTTGCCGTTTCGGTCGATTTATTTGCCCGGAAGCTATGTTGAGCTGTTGATATTATTTATTATGGAAATTAAGAGTAAAGAAGACTTGTTCAGTGATCATTACAGATAGAGAAAGATGAAGATTTAATTAATATTGAGGTTAAGTTCTGATTTTTTTGGTACGTTTCGGATTTTAGATTGCTAACGAAATTACGAATATAATACCTTAACCTAACCTAACCTCAAAATTAATTAAACATTTTTCGCACCTCGTTTAATTTTCTGACGGTAACGGTCATTTATTTGACTTTGCTTCTTAGTACTCTTTGTAATGATCATTGAATAAGTCTTTTTCACTCGTACTTTCCATTATAGGCAGCAAGTAATAGAAAATAACCTGCCGGTCTAATTTGCAACAGATCGTGTAGAATGACTTTAAACGTCGCGAGTCATCGACGGCGTTTCACGAAATGCCTAGGCAGAATGTGCAACCTCAACATTGCATGATATGCCGGCGGTTCATGGATTGCTTAGGCTTTTCACGAAATGATGTATTTCATCAAATGACTACGACGTCTCAAATTTTTAAAATCAATTTCCTAGACAAACATTTATGAAGATTTGCTATATGAACGTCGTCTTATTCCAGCACAGTAGCTCAGTCAGCTAAGGCATAGTGTCTTGCAAATATGCTGGTCGCACTGTTTATCATGTACTGGGTTTGAGCCCCATGCCTGGTACACTGTGTTAGAATGTCGTTAATCAACTTTTTTTGTATAATTTCTAAAATCTTGTTAGAGAAAGTATAGTCTAAAACACAATTGGAATGGCATATTCCACACTCGTGAACCGTAGTCTTCGCCTTTGGCTCGGACTACAAACTTTTCTCTCGTGTGAAATATAGGCCATTCCACAACATTGTAGAATATTCTATACTAGCATCGATCAATTTTTGAACCACCTGTGTTTTATATTGATCAAAATGAGTCTTTATATAAAATTATTAACAGGTTCTTTTAAGAAATATACATAATATATAAGAAATAAGTGCTTTACTGCCAATGGCAACAGATTTTAGAAGTTTGCTGATTAAACAGAATGCGCAGTGCGCACTTTCAAATTTTGCTTCAACTTCTTGAAATTGCCTGGTGACTTTATTCATATATTTCTTTAGTAAAATGGATGTAGATTGAGTAGAAAAATATTTAAGAAAGTAACCATAAAGTAGATTTTATTTAGTTTCTTCAGATTCACTTTGAGTCCAGATATGCATTTTGGTATGCAAACTACTACTATTAAACAAAAAAAGCGTCTTTTGCTTATTTGCTCTTTCCTGGACAGACTACTCTGATGTTCTTTTCTTGTTCATACAACTTTGATTAATGGACTATGTAATAATTGTTTCTTATCCGTTTTTCACAAAAACGGTTAATCTCTCGATTTTTTGTAAGAATTTTTGTAAGAACATCCTTTTTACTACTAAAACTATCAGAGAATCATAATATCAATGCAAAGTATTATAAAATGGCATAATAAGAAAAATATGGATAAATAAATTCAGTGACCAGCGTTGGTACGCCCCTGAATATCAAAGCAGGTTGCAGATGGTTGCCGATGGTTGCCGATGGTTGCTTAAGATAACCCCTAATAGTGATAGTTTACATACCAAAATGCATATTTGGAGTCAAAGTGGATTTGAAGAAATAATTAAATAAAAGCTACTTTTGGGCACCATCTTCAAAGGGCTCTAATGCCCTTAGGAAGCATTTGCAGACCTATGTTCACAGCAACTTTTTTTAAATATTTTGTTGTACCCAATCACATGTTAAAGTATGGCAACGGAATTTCCGAACACCCTATATATGAAGACGGACAAATAATGAATGTATATAAAATTATAAGAATTGCTATAATTACGAGTAAAATAATGAACATGCTGAATTCAAACAAATATTGAACAAAAAATATATGTGGGTTTATATGTCTCTATGTATGTCCATATACAGTCATAATGACTATAAGATTATGTAAATTATTATTGGATTCTTTAAGAGAATATATTTAGTTGAAATATAAAAATGTATTCAATCAATTTATATAAGATTCATGTTTTTAAATTAAATTAAATTGTTATTATATTTTGTTTTTCTATTTTCATAGGTACTAATGCACGTGATTAATATGTAACTAACTTAATGTAAGCGAGTTGCTACAACACATCCCCCCGTTAACAAAAAGAAAAATCATCAACTAAAGTGTCGATTGCGGGACGTACCTTCTTAACATTAGTCGGCTGAATATCACATCTGTCAACCAACAAAAAAGCAGGTTTGACTCTGTCAATATTGACAGTTACAACTTTATTTCTTTTATTAAATGTAATTAACTTGTCTGTACGGGGTAAATAGTCTAGGTGCCCGCGTACAAAAATGCAATTTATACATATCCTCGTATAACTTCTTGTACGGCATAATTGCGCCTAGTCTATCACTTTTTCCTCTGCGAAAATTTTCGTAAACGCGGCGTTCCTCCTCGGCACGAAAAAGACGATTTCCATACGTCGGACTGGAAAATCGGCAAATATATTTTGTCCGACAATTCGAAAATTGAATTCTAAATATTTCTATTAAGCAATCTTGAAAAAATCAGCTGGTTATCAATAAATGTTTTAAAGTTATGTTATGTTATGTTATGTTTAGAGTGGTAGACACCCTTAACGATCCAAAATTTTTGTCGGACAGTTTGTACAAATATATAGAATATATATGTAGAATCCAATTCTCAAATTGTCCGACAAAATATATTTGCCGATTTTACAGTACGACGCGACGTGTAGAAATCGTCTTTTTCGTGCCGAGGAGGAACGCCGCGTTTACGAAAATTTTCACAGAGGAAAAAAGTGAAAGACTAGGCGTAATTATGCCGTACAAGAAGTTATACGAGGATATGTATAAATTGCATTTTTGTACGTCGGCACCTAGACTAAAAACTCTAAATGTGCCCTCGTACAAAGGTGTAAAGGTACGTTTAAAACGTTCATTACGAACAAATATAAAGTCACATTTGAAAATCTCAGGATTAACAAACGTTTTATAATTAACATGAGAAATTGGAAAAAAAAATTTTACATTGTTAAATTAATTGCGTAATTTGTTAATAAATAGAGGCATGTCTGGTGTATCATAAGACTTATAAAAAATTCGCTAGGTAACCGTAGAGTTTGACAGTAAATTAGTTCGGCAGAAGAACATTGCAAATCTTCTTTGGGAATCATTCTAAAAGCTAATAATACAATTGGAAGTTCATCTACCCAAAGTGACGCATTAGCCCTAGCTGTTAATGCAGCTTTAAGAGTTCGGTGAAAACATTCAACTAATCCGTTACTTGGTGGGTAGAACGTAGTGGTACGAATTCTATGAAAATCCAAAAATTTTGAAATAATTTGGATTCAAATTGAACTCCCTGGTCAGTTGTCACGGTACACCGAAGCGGCACACAAAATTTTCAAACAATGTGCATGCTACAGTTTTCGCTGTTATGTCATGCAGATGATAAGCTTCTGGCCATCTGGTAAAATACTCGATTACTGTACTGCCCTCCTACGGAGAAAGGACTTAACTCAATGTTGTGTTAAGTCCATTTCGCCTAAGAATTCTTAAGATTTTTGATATACAATGTATTTTATTAACGCTTTTATCGACATACCACTCGAGATAGAGCCAATCTGCTTAGGTAATATCGAAGGTAATATAATAGATATGTTTGAATCCATACTAAAAATGCTAAGAACAGATTTTAAAAAAAAATTGAGATAAGTCCTTTCTCCTTAGGAGGGCAGTGTAAGAATGTAAGAATAACCTATGGAAGGAGGTAATGGTCCTACTAAATCTATATGTATATGATCGATTCTGCATTCAGGGATTTCTAAATTTCCTAGTGGGCTTTTATTGTGACGTGAAACTTTAACAGTTTGCGAGCAAAGCAAGTTTTAGCCCATAAATTGCAGTCGGTATTCATTTTGGGCCAGAAGTAATTATTTGTGACTAAAGTCCTAGGATGAGACAGACCATGAAATATATCAAATATTGTTCTTCTATAAATAATTGGAACGTAAGGTCGTAATTTTGGACGAGAAACACCGCACCAAATAAATCCACCCAAATTTAAAATTTTAATTATTTTCAAATTCAAAGTATGTTTAGAATTTGAAGACTGATTTGACAATAAGTGTTTAAGGTCAGAATTTTTTTCTTGCGTTTTTCTTAATAATTTCAAATCAAAATTAATATTAATTATAGGAGATTTTTCTGTTTGTATTGGTAAAATACATTGATCCATAAGAGAAGTGTCATACATACGTGATAAAGTGTCTACTATGATATTCTCTTTTCCTTTAATATGTTTCATTTCACAAGAGAATTGAGCAATATATTCCAAATGATGTATTTTTCTCGAGATCTTTCGGCTTTCGTGACTGAAGCATTAATCAAAGGTTTATGCTCAGTAAAACAAATAAATTTATAGTAAATATTTCACATGTTTAATAGCAGAGTACAAGGATAAAAGTTCCTTATCAAAGGTCGAATATTTGGTCTGAGCTATGGTAAGTTTACGCGAAAATAAAGCTAAAGGAGTAAGTACTTCTTTGTTATCTCGTTTTTCTAGAATTGCTCCCATAGAGACATATGAACAATCTACTTAAGTGATAAGAATGTATTATCGCTACAACAAGGATGAGCTAAAATAACTGCATCGACAATAGCGCTTTTGGCTTTTACAAAACTATTCTTACAGTCAATAATAAAATCATCTATTTTCGCAATTTTATTATTTGATAAATTAGTACAGAAACAATGTAAAAGAACTAAGATTTCAGCGAAGTTAGGTATACGAAACGATGATAAAAGTTTACCATACCTACAAAACGTTGAAGTTGCTTAAGAGTTGTTGGTAATGGAAAATTATTAATAGTATCAAATTTTTCAGAAGAAGGTAATATACCATGTGAAGAAATATGATGTCTTAAACAGGTCAAACTATCAGTTCCAAAAAATACACTTAGACGGTTTAATATTTATACCATATTGGTTTAACCGCTCGAAAACAAGTTTTAAATGTTGCGCATTTGAATTACTTGTAATTAAGATATAGTCCAAATAAACAAAGATGAAAGGCAAGCCGGTAAGGACTTCGTCCATAAATCTCTGAAAGGTTTGTCCAGGAGTACGTAGGCCGAAAGGCATCCGATAAAATTCGAATAAACCGAAAGGAGTAGTAATTGCTGTTTTGAAAATATCACTCTGCGACTGGTATTTAATGATAAGCTCTAACTAAATCTATTTTTGGGAAAATAGTAAAGCCAAATAATCGAGAGTTGAAATCATATAGATGAGGTAGTGGATATCTATCAGGGACCGTAACCATATTCAGTTGCCTATAATCTCCGCAAGAACACCAGTCATTGGGCTCTTGTTTAGCTACCATATGAAGTGGTGAAGAGACGGAAGAAGACGGAAGAATGACTATAAGATTATGTAAATTAATTAAAAAAGTATATGTGTTATATAAAATTATACGCTTATTACCAAGACTTAGTCATAATAAACCTTCACAGGTATATCATATTACATAATAACGACTTCTCTTATTAATCGCTTATCTTAGAGATATTATGTTTCACATTTGTTTCTCACATTTTATGCTGAATGTCGAATTGCATTTCCTTTGTTCTATATTTTGCTTACTCGGGTTCTGTATGTTATAAATATGACTAAACACGCTTTGTTGAATCAGTTATTAAACTCATTTAGAATGAAACACTTCTAATTACTATTATATTCCTTCTCCAAGAGCCAACGTTGGCTCCATTAAATAAATAAATCTTTTTAAAAAGTCACTCATGTGAATCGTGATCTAACATATGTACAATAGTTGAAATATAAAAATTTATTCAATAATATTATATAAGATTCAGGTTTTTAAATTAAATTAAATTGTTATTATATTCTGTGTTTCTATTTTCATAGTTATTAATACATGTAGTGATTCATATGTAACTAACTTAATGTAAGCGAGTTGCTAACCCATATGTACGTATGTGGACCATCTCTTGTAAGACGATAATTTTCGTTACATTGTTACAAATTTGATACATATGGAAAAAAGCATCGGAGAATATTCCATAATAGAATTAGCAGATATCCGTTCTACTGGGTACTTGGCAAAGGCATGTATGTGATATTTAAAAAAGATTGATTAAACGCTGTGTCTCTCAGGATCCAACTACGAAGATTAGATGACGTCAGTGTTACTTAAAATATTATTAGGTATTTATGAGAAGTTAAAGTTGCACTCGGGCGTTGCCGACTGCGATACCTAAAAATAGAAAATATATTAGCTGAGTACTTAAACTCAGTGGCACCACGTAAAAGTAAATTGTGTCGTATTCGAGCAGAATGTTAATTAAGTGCGCACTCACAACCAGTCAATTTCGACTGTAACCTATTAGTTCTACATTCACATTTAATTTAGGTTTTTCTTGCAAAAATATTTCTCATAAGATCTTTAGTGGCATCAACTTAACCTTTTTGAGGCCGTCCTCTTCTCTTCTTAACATGTGACTTTCCCTGAGCTATCAACTGCTCCAAAATACGATGCTAAAGAGTCGTTTTTCGTTACGTATTTCTTAGAAAATCGAGTTGTTCGTGGGAAAGATTGTCCAGGGAATCCACAGCAAACGTCTACAAAGCCATATCTCGCAAGCATTAAACAACTTAATATTATTCACAAACGTTGCATCAAATACATAAAATTATACAAACCATTTTACTACTATTAATATTCATGCGTTCATATACATATCGCGCGTTTAGCTCTATGCTTTTGACTACAGATACTAGACTATAACATCTTAAACTCAAACAGTAATAAAGAAAGACATCAGTATATTAGACAAACAACCTCTAGTATTAACTAGTCTCAAATGCCATTTAAAATATATCTGCGTAGTTAAAAAAATTTTATCACTTACTTTTTTACTACTTTTTTTTTAGTATATTAAGATACAATGACTTTAGGTTAACTATATCAAACCTTCTGTTGACTCATTTGTTGATTTTCTCATTTCGTAAATTCTTCTGAAAGGTTTTTAAATGTTTTATTTTTACCTATTATACTTTTTTCTTGAAAATTAAGCCAACGGTGTTTTTAATGATGTTCCAAACTTGTAGTATTTATTCGCGTTCTGTTTGGGTTGCGTGTATTTGCACAATTTCTGATATGTTCAAAAATTCTAGTCTTTAAATACCTACCCGTTGGTCCTATAATATAAATTGCACTAACTACATGATATCTTGTAAATAATATTAAAACTGTTGATGTTTTGGCGTCTCGATTTTCTATAGATGAAAAATGTACTTTCTTACTGTTTTCACTTTTTGGAGTTACTTACCTTGTTTCACGCTTAGCAATATTAACAGTTCTTCTGATAAATTTCGTATATAGAGTGTTTTGTCATATATTTTGCTATGACATAATTTAGTTTTCTTGCGATCTTGGAACAAAATTTTATTAACCATATTTTTGGGGCTATCTATTTATTTTTAATCAGTGGATCTTTTACCAGCTATATAATTTTCCTCATACTTTTCATGAGATAAGTTTATTGCTCTATATTTTAAGCCATTAATATTGTCTATTTTGTCTGGTATGCTGTACAGGAAAATAATTTAAATATCTCTCTTGTGTTTCTTTCATTATGCTAATTTATCGACTTCAAAAAGCGTTTGATTAATTGGAAACCTGCCTACAAATCTCCACCTGCTAGCATAAATATTAATGCGCAATAAATCTGAATTGATATCTGTAACTGTACCCAGCTTGATAAATTTGATTTTCAACGTTTTAGTAATGTTAAAGTAATTAGGCTATAATATTTCTGTTTTGCTTATCGATTTTTGCCTAAGAGGGTTATTCAATAAATATGAAAATTTAAAAAACGAACCATTTCGTATTATGTATAGATGCTTGTTATTTGTTATTATTTTACAATTAATATAATATGAGTAATAATAAACGTTCTTAATAAGAAATATTTGCAGTGTACAATAAAGTGAACTATATGTTAAAGCTACTTATAAAGCGCAACGTTATCGTAAACTTTACATTGAAATTGAAACAGATACAAGTGATAAACATCTTACTATATGCTAAGTATAAATATTTGAACAAAATGCAAGAGCATCAAAATTCAGCTGTTGCAGATTATTGCAATAGAAACGATTGACATTATTCTAAAAGTGGAGCATTGTTATTGATTACTGAACAAATCTGATCTGACTCTTTTTAAAAAGACTTGTTAAGTGATTAGGCAATAGATTATAATGTGAAATAATAGGATACGAACAAATAATTTGCATGATGATATACTGACCCAAAAGAAACAAAAAAGTCTTACCAAATTTTTGCTTCACTCCAACGGTTTTACTTAAATTAATTATTCTCTAAAAATACGATATTTTCAGGCCAGACAGTATATAGATAATATTGTGTAGGTCAGTTTTGCAGTAAAAACTAGAATCAAGTTGAATGTCTTCTTATGACCCCCATCTCCCTTTTTATTATGGTTATTGTATAGATAATGAGGCATAAAAAACTTACAAAACGCCGGTGTTTCTTCCATAAAAAGAATTCTCCGCTGTCGGCACCTGCGGTTCAAAGGAAATGTTCATTTATTTTTCATACTCCGTTGTTTATCTGTAGGTAGGCTGCCGCAACAATCATACAGTGTTGTCAATATGCTAGATTTATCTAGTTTCAAGGTAAATTTATAGTATTACTTTTACTGTAAATAAAACGGTGTAATTAACGAGGTAATGAATCAGGTGTTTATTAAAATTAAATTAACCGATATTAATTTAATTACTACAGTGGTTAAAGAAATGTTCAATAATGAATACAAAAATGGCAATTCTTTAATTCCTACGTTAAAATTTTTTGCAGACAGTAATTTACTGAGATAAGTAACATTTTTCCAGTAAAGACACAAGAAGCTTCAAAAAACTCACCTGCACGTCCTACTTTTTCTAATAAATTCTATGGAATAATTGTGGTTTGTGAAAAATTGCTAAGATGACAATGAGTAAGTAAATTAACATCTTTTATTTCAAAACTTATTAAACAAGGTAAAAGTAAAACTGTTTTATTATTTTTAAATAAAAGTTTTGCAACACTGTAAAACTCATGTTATTGACGGAACAAGTGAGTGAAATACCATTGTCTATTTCGTCTTCTGTTTATAGTAGTACTATTAAAACTGAAAACATTGCCTATTTCTAATTAATTTTAAATCAAAAAATACGTTTGAGCTAGAAAAAAAATGTATAAAGATTTTTTACTTCTTTTGGGCCAACATTCCATCCTGAAGCATATTTGTACGCACAAAGCAGATACCCTGTATATTATGGTTTCTCTAAGTGAATTTTTATGACGAATATTGATAGAGTGTAATTTATATCTACGAACAATTTTTTCCTTTAGATATTGAGGAGTAAAGTAGGTAATGATTTTGTGACGAAAAAACATTTGTTGTAATTTGAACAAATACAAACCTACAATAGATATTTTCTGTAATACCGATTTGGGAATGACATCTAAGCAGTGTCAGTAGACGAAACTATAGTAATTTATATGTGATATAACTAAAGTGGTTACGAACATTAAAATTGAAATGAAACGTTCGTCTATTAGTATAAAACAGTTTCATGTTAGAGTACGTCTTTTAAAT
Source organism: Rutpela maculata (assembly GCA_936432065.2). Taxonomy (NCBI): domain Eukaryota; kingdom Metazoa; phylum Arthropoda; class Insecta; order Coleoptera; family Cerambycidae; genus Rutpela; species Rutpela maculata. Next base: position 143,985,608 of record OW386287.2, on the reverse strand, counting down.
GTTATCAACAAGTTTACAATTTATTTGAAAATTAAGGACAACGCCAAGGTACTTACATCAATAAACTGTTGGAATTACAGCATCATTAATTTTTATTTGTATTTAATTTTAAACAAACTAAGTTTCCCAACAAAAATGCAGCACATTTACTAAGATTTGATAGAGGAAATAATAGTATGTAATTAATAACTTGGAGTACTTGTTAGCAATACCGATATCGAATATGAAACTCGGTGGAGAATTAGAGAATTAGATAGCAATATCACAAGACGCATAAATATCACACTTACTAATGGTCTGCTTTCATCCATAATTGTATGTATCTCAACGCAATGGCATTATTTCAAAGACGAGATTTAATAGATGAAATTCTGGTCATTAATTATTAATTAATGGTTCAAAATATCACTAATACTTGGGAAATTTGCAGAGAAATAAGACATCATTTCTGCAGTATAAGTGGAAAAATGTATTATTATACAGGGTGCATCACGGTTAGTGGCCTATTAGACGTTTCACAAAAATTACAAATAATTTGAAGCTGAAAATTTAGGAATAGTCCAGACGAATTAGACATCATAAAAAATTTTGCGTTCTGCGGACTTTTTTTTTGTGGAAGTTGTTTAAGAGGGCATAATAAGCAAGGACAGAAAACTACACCCTGCTACACCATGTGCGTCCCCTATTTTTAGGGGTTGAAACTTTGGTTGGAATCCCATTAAAAATATAAAAACAAACACCAATCCGTGAAGAACGGAAATTGTAAGCCTTGTAGAAACCTGATAATTAATTGTGAAAAAATGGCTTGACCGAGTTACAGCGATATGGCTAAAACCTCGTTTAGATGATTGGCCAGGTTATATACATCCTAAAAAAAATCTAAACGGACGTTTTCTGTGTTGCACGGTTGTACAAAATGAAATGGAGTCGTCTCTTACTCTGCGTATTTCAGCCATCACGCTATAGAGGTATGAAGATAACTGACCGAGGGATAAAGATAAAATAGATCCAAACGACGTCCGACATCTTCGAGATCCATGAATTTGTCTTCTTTCTTTCTCACTCCCGTGGTCTAGCTGCACGCGTGTCTTCCGCCCCCTTTGTACCTCTATGTCTATGCCTCCACCTTTACAGCTATACAGTTATACTAGAATTCATTCTATCTTCTGCGGTGAGCTGTGAATATTCATATTTAGTGATTACCTTATTTCAATTTTATCTTTTATTTGACATTTTTTGAAAATTTAACGTTTTTTAAAAATTTTACAATTTCTGAAAATTTGGTATTTTTAGAAAATTTGACATTTTTGACATTTGACTCTACAGCTTTTGTCCGAAATTTTTTCCTCGTATCCTTCCCCGAAGAAACACCCGGCTGGTTAGTTTTTCAATTGTATACGAAAAAAGTTCACGGGGGAAAAGGTTGAAGTATGAACTCAAGAGTTGTAATGTTCCCTGCGTTAGGTAGACTTGTCTCTTTGCTTACCCCCCCTATCGGCCCTTTCCCCCGTAGAGTTTGGTACGTTTGGCTCTTCAATTTCCTCTCCCCTGCTAGTTAGATTTGCCTGTGTGTTTTTCCTCCCTATCTACCCTTCTGCCTGTGAGTGTGATTATTGGTGTGTGTGTGTGTGTGTGTGTGTGTATATGAGTCTATTCACGCACCCGAGGTACATTTGCAAGATTCCGACAAATTGCAGAACATGAAAACACGAAACACCCATATTGCGACTTTCTAATGCGACGGAAAATGGATTTTCTGGGACAACAACGCAGAAACATCAGTTCCAATTTTTTTACGTAGGTCTAAATCCTACAAATGATTTAATTAAGGAAACGGACGGGTCGCGATACCTCGCGGGAACCTCAAAAAATTACATTTTACAAATTCATCCACTCTCAACATTCAAATCGTCCGCTTTCATTTTTCAAATGACATGCCACATTTTTTATGCCGGATTCGAATCCTATTCGCTATGTTAAGGTAACTTCCAATATCAACCCCATCTAGATTAGATTTGAAAAATGAGCTGGCTGATTGACTTTGACCTTTGGATCTATTGTGGCCATATCTAAAAAAAAAAATACTTTTTTCAGATATTTCGATTTTAATGAAATCTGCTGTGGAAACTACCCATAGTTGGAAATTAATAACCTTCGCTTTGATAAATTCCTATAACCAATTTTCTTCCATATATCTATGAGAGATTGAGAAAATGTGGGCTCAATCTACAAATGTCTCAAAATATACAGAGTGCTCAGTAGGGTGCCCCTTATTTTTGAAGTTTTAATTTTTGGGGAGTGCCGGGCGGAATTTTGTTCCATTATGTTTAAAAAAAATCCCCACCAATTTTTAGCTTAATGGAATATAAGCAACACGTCGCGCTCGTGGCCTAAAATTTTCAAAAATCAAAAATTAATTTTTTATCGATTTTATTTTATTTTTAGCCCTACATCGTGTTTCAAAATGGTTTACTATTTGGAAATCATATATACATGTTAAGTTATAAATTTATTTATTGTTTGATTCGAGAATACAAAGTTTTAAAACTAGTCCATAATCTAAAGTTCTACATTTCGAAAGTTTTCTGCAATACTTTTTTGGTTGTTTGAGGATATTTACGGCGGTAATCTTGGACAGTCCAAAAAGAAAACCAAAGGGACAAATACATTAAGAAAACGAATCTTGTAGAAAGTTTGGAAATATCAATGAAAAAATGACCCACCTGCAATAAAAATTGTTTTTTATCCTGGGATTTTCTAACTTTTTCGTTAAAATCTTGAATTAATTTTATTCTCATTTACTAATTTTAATTCTCCAATGACTAGCTGTCCTTGTTTATACCCATTAGAATTTTTCCATTCGGATGGATGCAAATGTAAAAAAGTGTCTATTTTAAATCGGTGAAATAAATTTATTGACTTATTACTAAGTAATTTTATTAAAATATGATCATCAGAGAGTTTTAAGAATTCGAAAATGTCTTCTTTCCTCTTTGGAAATGTCTTAAGATTAGGTATCTTCTGTTTCATCTTCAATTTCATTTTCATCTTCTACATTTACTGCTTCTTCTAAAATTTTTTGTGCCATCTTTAATTTTGTATTTTCTGTAATCGAGTCATCAAGCGACACATTCATCAATCAAATAATACAAATGGTTCACAAATTTCCCAATAGCTACTTCGGAGATATTTTTATCAATTTCTTTATACTGATCTAATTCTCGCAAGAATTTGATATCCATTAGTGAAGCAGATATTACTTCTGACGCATAAATCCAGTATTTTACGTTGCATTTTACAATGAAGCATGTTGTTTGGCAAAGTGATTTTTCCTCGCCTTTGGTTAAATCGAATTCTGTTCGAAATAAAATGATTTTTAAGAAATATATGGCTTTTACCATCCACCTGGCCAAATGGTAAGCACCCGGCTTTCTAAATTCTTCTCTAACCTCCTAGGAATATTATTACGAGATTCAGATAGTCTTCTCGTGGGAACTTTTTATAAATCGCATCATTTATACTTTCTAGACTAGTTTCAGTATGATCACTAACAATTTGTTTAATTTCATGGTTTACCACAGCTGGAACGGAATTTTGAACGTTGATTCTAGACCAATAATTTTTAAATCTTTTAAATAATGGAATATCTGGTCCTGAAATAGTAAATTTGCTTTTTTCAAAAACTGTTGCCGAAATAATTTCGAAAACATGGTAGGTGACGGCAACCAAAAAATAATATATTTCTTTCAAGTTTTTGTTCTAATAGCGCACAAACGCCTTTAATTCTACCCGTATTTGAAGTAGTGGTATCAAAACTAAATTCTTGTACCTTTTCTATCAAATCCCAAAACGCGCATTGAGGGTAAGTGGGGCAAATATTTCTTTAAATTATTTTTCACAGTGATTATTATTTGTCTAAATCTTACTGTATATAAGTGGAAATAATTATTTTAAGAAATACGTAGTCACATGAATGCATACATAATAATCGATGCCATTTATTAATTTCTTGTTTAATTTCAACTAAGAAAATTCTGTAATCGTTTTCTCCGGTCACTCCTAGCTACCCGGGTGATGTCATTTGTCGGGTTTCATTGATAATTTTGTATGCCTCTTTTATTCCTTCGATATACTACAAAATCATAGCTAATTAGAAGGTTCTGTGGATTCTGCGATAGAAAAGCATTACGAATACACTTGCGCGCAGATTCTCATTACGTTAGACGCCAAGCGCGACGGGTTAACAGTGTTCGATCGAGCTAAAATTTGGTAAGACTTATTTTTAGATCCATTGGAATAAAATTATGCCTGGCACTCCCGAAAATCTGAGATAAAAATTTTATTTTATAAACTTCTGCGCTTCCCTCTTTTATTACCTTTCAACCTATACGTGAATATCTTTATTTTAACTATAGTTAAAATTTCCGGTTATTGGATTATTTAAAGTTATTTAGAAAAATGATTAACATCAAAATCGACAATAGTGTGCCATGGAGGTCACAGTAATTTACAGTAATTTTGTAAAAGAGTCACAGTAGATTTATTTATAAGTTGCTCCGGGGTGGTAAAAAGTTCGATTTATTCCTGTTTTGTACTATCTTTTTTTCGAGAGAGAGAGAGAGAAAGAGAGAGAGTACAAAACACGAATAAATCGATCATTCAAGTTGCTTAAAGTTCGATTTATTCGTGTTTTATACTATCTATTTTTCGAGAGAGAGAGAGAGAAAGAGAGAGAGAGAGAGAGAGAGAGAGAGAGAAAGAGAGTACAAAACATGAATAAATCGATTTTTTTTACCATCCCTGAAAAACTTTAATCAACTTTAATGAATCTACTTCAATTCTTTTACAAAATTATTGTAAATTACTGTATTCTCCATGGCACACTATTGTCGATATAGATGTTAATTTAATAATTTTTTAAAATAACTTTTTATTCCCTCTAATTTGTGGAGTTACGAATGGCGCTTTGGCCACGAATATATTTTTATACACGCACACATATGTATACCACAATTATAAAATATTATGGGCAGCCGTATGTGCACACACCCGCGCGCATACACTAATATATACACACGCATATACCAACACACACACACACAACTACTAGCATAGTCTAGATGAAAAGAGAATGATTGAAAGCCTCATATCAATAACCGTCTCAACAAAGACAACAATAATAACTTAAAAATGTAGGTATGCATAATAATAATATAATGATCACAATAACAATAACCACTTTAATATGTATATATATATATATATATATATATATATATATATAATTATAATGATTCAAATTCAAACACAAGGATTAGACAGGGTCACACGCTTCTTGCCCAGGGGTCTTTCAGGGCATTTTAGATTTGACATAAGTAAATTGACCACGGATGACATGGGAGAACAGCATATGGATAGACAATAGGAAGTTGCAGAGATTTGAACAATTTATATTCAATGATTCGATGTTCATTAAATATTAAAATCAGTTTTCATTAAAAAAGGTATATAATAAACTGTAAATATCGCAGTTACTAGAGCTAAGGATATTTGAAAGCCAGATCGGGGAAGATTGTAATTTTTCAGTTAGTTTTGACATTAAAATATTGGAATCATTGATTGTCAATGGACAGCTAACTAACATTAAATAGCCCCAAAACCATACATTTTAGCTATAGGGAATCGAGGTAAAAGTTGAAAGGTAATAAAAGAGGGAAGCGAACAGAATTATAAAATACAGTATGTTGCCTTTGAAATAAGAGACTTAATGGAGGTTCGTTGTCGAAGTTGGACTTCATTTTTTTGGACACTCTGTATATTTTGGGGCATTTATAGCTTGAGCCTACATAATAGGATGGGAGCCATCGACAAAAATTTCTCGTCATCGCGACATGGACAAATCCATAAAAACTCGTTATTTTAAGGGAAAATAGGAAACTTTGTTATGTAAAGCAAAGCTCTGATGCGTTACGGATGTGGTAGAAAAACATTTTCCGTCGGTAAAAAAAATTGCGTAATTTTCTTATAGCACTTCGTCCATTTTTAATGGAATCCCATTAAAAATATAAAAACAAACACCAATCCGTGAAGAACGGAAATTGTAAGCCTTGTAGAAACCTGATAATTAGTTGTGAAAAAACGGCTTGACCGAGTTACAGCGATATGGCTAAAACCTCGTTTAGATGATTGGCCAGGATCTATACATCCTAAAAAAAATCTAAACGGACGTTTTCTGTGTTGCACGGTTGTACAAAATGAAATGGAGTCGTCTCTTACTCTGCGTATTTCAGCCATCACGCTATAGAGGTATGAAGATAACTGACCGAGGGATAAAGATAAAATAGATCCAAACGACGTCCGACATCTTCGAGATCCATGAATTTGTCTTCTTTCTTTCTCACTCCCGTGGTCTAGCTGCACGCGTGTCTTCCGCCCCCTTTATACCTCTATGTCTATGCCTCCACCTTTACAGCTATACAGTTATACTAGAATTCATTCTATCTTCTGCGGTGAGCTGTGAATATTCATATTTAGTGATTACCTTATTTCAATTTTATCTTTTATTTGACATTTTTTGAAAATTTAACGTTTTTTAAAAATTTTCTCTACAGCTTTTGTCCGAAATTTTTTCCTCGTATCCTTCTCCGAAGAAACACCCGGCTGGTTAGTTTTTCAATTGTTACCCTGTATACGAAAAAAGTTCACGGGGGAAAAGGTTGAAGTATGAACTCAAGAGTTGTAATGTTCCCTGCGTTAGGTAGACTTGTCTCTTTGCTTACCCCCACTATCGGCCCTTCCCCCCGTAGAGTTTGGTACGTTTGGCTCTTCAATTTCCTCTCCCCTGCTAGTTAGATTTGCCTGTGTGTTTTTCCTCCCTATCTACCCTTCTGCCTGTGAGTGTGATTATTGGTGTGTGTGTGTGTGTGTGTGTGTGTGTATATGAGTCTATTCACGCACCCGAGGTACATTTGCAAGATTCCGACAAATTGCAGAACATGAAAACACGAAACACCCATATTGCGACTTTCTAATGCGACGGAAAATGGATTTTCTGGGACAACAACGCAGAAACATCAGTTCCAATTTTTTTACGTAGGTCTAAATCCTACAAATGATTTAATTAAGGAAACGGACGGGTCGCGATACCTCGCGGGAACCTCAAAAAATTACATTTTACAAATTCATCCACTCTCAACATTCAAATCGTCCGCTTTCATTTTTTCATGAATTTTTTGAGCGGAAATTCTCAAATTACACTGAAAACGAAGGAGTCGCGATGACAAAATTTTATACTTTCAAATTTATTGGGAAATTTTCTAATTTTCTCTTAATTCGCTGCTTGCACAAGGCGGCAAATGTCCGTTCAAATTTTTATAGAGCTCCAGAAACCGTACTTCAACACAAAAACCAGGAAAAGAACGTGTCGCGATAACAATTTTAGCCCATTTTTTTTACATGTTCCTTATTGTTTTTCGATCGATTAGCAACATTGAAGACTTCAGCAATAAAGGACTTTTTTCTTTATTTGAGTATAAACTCTCCGAAAAAGTTTGAAATTCTAATGTCGCGATGGGGCTGAAAATCCCGTACTATAAGCTCTATTTCTCATAGATATATGGGAGAAAAATTGATTATCGGAATTGACAATAATAGCGAAGGTTATTCATTTTCAACATGGGTTAGTTTTCGCATCAGATTTCATTAAAAGCGAAATATCTAAAAAAATACTTGTTTGTTGGATAGGGGATGATATTGAAAGTGACCCTAAAAATAATGAATAAAATTCAAATCCGGCATAAAAAATAAGGCATGTCATTTAAAATAAAGAATTTTTTTTATCTATTTATTTAACGTCGGCTTATTTCCACTACCAGGGCCTATCGGCGACGCCAGAAGATGAGCTACTCCAACCTGGAAATTTTGCCGAACCTCTTCTCGTAAGAAGAGTAGGAATCTTTTACTTGCCTAATATTTAATAGACAAGGGACCACCTGCTTTACATTCCCTCCGAATGATGGTATTTCCACTACGTAATCCTCGTCTTGAAATTACATAGCTCCGCGTATACACTGATGTACAAGCCGCTAGAAGGTGGGACGAGATCGTTGTGTTTCCCAAGATGGAATTCACCCATCCAAGTACTAATCGCGCTACACGTTGCTTCACTGGAGTATCGAGATACATACACAGAGAATACGCATCTACGCTCGCCCCAATAAGGAAGTTGGTGTCAACTTCTGGTATAGCTGGAATTGTGATATATCTGACGTTATATTTATTAAATAGAGCTCCCATGAAAACTTCTCTTCCTAAATTTTCAGCTTCAAATTATTTGTTGTTTTTCTGAAACGTCTAACAGGCCACCAACCGTGATGCACCCTGTATAACCCTAACTGCGTATCTGATGAAATTAGTAACCTTCAACACATATTCCCTTGGAACGTATAGTATCAGATTATAATATAGAAAAGTTATGTAAACACTTAGTCGTTGAGAAAATTGAGATGTCTGTAAATATTTGTCAAGATAAAATACAAGAGTGTTTCTTTTCTGTACACATTTACTTATCCACGAATTTGCCAACATATATATAACGTGGTTTATGTTAAATATATACGTACCTATATATTCACTTTTCTGCAAAATGAATTAATATTTGCCGAAATCCAATTCAAGCCAAATGCACGTTGCCTTATTTTATAAACATTTGGTATGTATGTAACATGTTTATCGAGAGGCATTTTATGTAATTTACAATATTATTCAACATTCTATTACATTGTGGAAAAATACTTAGCATGATAGATATTTGCAAAGTGTGTAAGGTGCAAGCGCGGATTTATGGGGGGCTAACGAGGTAATTACCTCCCCCAAGATTCTGTAAACCATCAACTTTCGTTTTAAAATTTCATAATTTTTATTATTTTATTTTATATTTTTGAATACCTATATATTCTATTTAGTTGTTTATAATGTTTTTTTGGGATTTTCTTCTCCCCGCTCATCAATTTTAATTTTCGGGTAAAGACATTTTTGTTATTTTCAGGACGCGGCTGTGTTATCCCCCCACCTCCCCCCAAAGCTCACGGTTCAGATCTGCCTTTGGTAAAGTGCGTTACTGTCGATACAAAGTAAGTTGTCGCGCGGGGTAACCTTCTGGAAGGATAGGGAAAAATAGGCCCATTCCAGCTGAAGGTGCAGATAAACCTGCATCATAGTAAGAGGGCAACAGCGGTCCTTACTAAAGTGATGCAGAAGCAACGTTGCGAGTGAAGCAACATCGCGAGTGACTTTCGAGGGACTTTCGAGTCACTTTCCCACTAGGAACCCTTTGTTTTTTCTTGTTGTCGTCGTAACTCAACTCAGTCCAACGAAAATTCAATATACTTAAATCAATTTCTCAAACATAACAAAATAGTTACATTTTTATTAAACAAATGCGAGGACGTACATTTAGTGGAAGACCAGACCCTCTGAATTCGACACCCTCTATACAACTCGCGAACACCCACCTAAAAAATAGGTAATCTGATGTAAAATAACCTGTTAAACTTGATTTTTGAATTCGCCCATTGATTTGAGATTGCCAAAATGACCAAATTGGCAATTTTCTAAAAAAAATAAAAATTATGTGTTATTTTTTGTATTTCATATAACACGTCATATATTTTTTATTTTACTTCAGATTTTTTTAATTTTTTTACATAATATTCTCTAACTATTCTTTGAAATGTTGAAAGTAAAAAACTTTACCTAAAAAATAATTAGTTGGCAAAAAAAAATAACAACTTTTCTTTGACGCAAAATCTTTAAAATTTGCAGAGTAAAATGTCCGATCGAGGTATGGTTTTTATTTTTAAAGTTAGGTGCCTACTATAACCGAAGAAAATGTTCCGAATGAACTAAATAAAATCTTTTATAAGAAGTTTTTTTTGAAATTTTGCTCCCTTATCGAAATATTCATTGATTGTTTCAGCGTCCGAACGAATGCGCGCTACTATGAATCGGCCGCGATCGCATTTAGAGCTAAAAGCAGACACGTGCCGGGTGATTATTATTTTCCAGTGTCCATTTATGTTAAGTTGAAAGTGCTTTTTGTCTCAGTCTTTATATTTAGTGCGTTATAAACACATACCTAGTTTGGCATAATAAATTATAATTACTCGGATAGGAAATCAAAGGATACAAGCTAAAAACGTACTCTTCGCCTGTTCACTGGATTTTTATATAATTGTTATACATTCAATAGGATACTTTTCGCAGTTTTTTGTAAATAATGTTACTTTTAGACATTTTTAATTTTATAGTACGATCTTAGTTGGTAAAAGACTTCGTAAAAAACTATACCAAACCTCGATTCCGAGTCAAAAGAATTACACCACCACCTTACACGTAAAAGAATGTAAATTTTTACATTATAAGACACGAGCTAAAATCATATTTTCACGGTTGTATATTACATTATGAAATGTATATTTGTAAAATATATAAATATTTAGATATTAAAATGAAATATCATTTCACCAGATTTCTATTCAATTATAAAAACATAAAAATTAAATTTTTTTTTTCAAATTTAAATCATTAAGTAATAAAATTTTTATTTACCGATCGATTTTGTTAAAATAGGGTTCTTCCTCTAGCTAACACTAATTTACTGTCCAAATTTTAGTACAATCGGAATTTTCTTTCTTCAGTTATCGTGCTTACAAGAAACGTGACGGACGGACAGACGGACATTTTGAAAGTTGTTCAGAATTCGTTCACTAACACAATGGTATGAAAATTTTTTTGTCTCCGAGCGATATTTACGGTTTTAGAAATGTGCCGATCAAATGCAAAATCCGATGACATTTCTGTGGGTCTAAAACAATATTTAGAACAGAAAAATTTATTTTTATCACTAAATCCAGTTTACCATGCACAATGTAGAAGATCGTATACCCGAACTGCTTATAAAAGAAAATCAGAAATTGTAAATCCTAGTACAGAGAATACAAGTAAAAAGGGCATTTCTGCAATGTGCTATTTACAAGACAGCCTACTAAATTAAGCCCTGAATTCCAAATGTTTTAGATTTTGGATGGTACCTAAAGGAGGAAATCTTATTTCCAAAAATAATTTCAAAAAGCCTAAAAACCCAATTTTATTGAGTTAACTCCATTTTGTAAATGTAAATTATATAACTGTACTACAAGCTGCAAGTGTAGCAAAGCAAACGTGCAATGTAACATCAGTTGTTTATGCGAAGGAAAATGTAATCTTTAGTACCCACTTGCTGTTATAATTAATGAAAATATATTTTTTAATGTGTATGTTTCGAGATTAACTACATAATTTTATAACATTTAATTGCAAATAGAAACTAATTAATCCGTAGACTCACTTGATCGCTTAAACGACACCACAGATGGGCGACGTTAACAGAAGTTATGCTTTAAATTAATGCGGACGAGTTGCGCGGTCGCATTCAACAGCGTCATCTCGTTACATGAGCCGAATTTCAAAAAAATCTCTTCATAAAAAAGTTTGTTTAAAGTATATGGAACATTTTTTTCGTTTATACTATAACTCCCTCTAAAAATAAAAAAGTTACCTCGATCGGGTATTTTTCAATGCAAATTTTAAAAAACCGCGACAATAGAGGGTAATTACATTTTTTTAGGCACTATATTATTAGTTACACTATATTCTTTACCGTCAGCCTGTCCAAGAATATTGGAGGGATAATGTGTAAAATATTGGTCTAAATCGGAATTAAAATAAAAAAGATATGATGTGTTATGTGCAAAACAAAAATTAACACATAATTTTAAAATGTTTCAAAAAATTTGCGAATTGACCGATTTGGCAATCTCAAATTAACGGGCGAACTCAAAAATCAAATCCAGAAGGTCATTTTACATAATATCATCTGTTTTTTAGGTGGGTGTTCGCGAGTTGTATAGACTACTTTTAAAATGCTTCCTACAGATTGGCTGCTCTCCGACTAATTGTTTCGATCATGATAACGTCTTTGTCTTTTATACTACAGAAACAAACGAAAAATCGTTTGGAACCTTAATTAATAACCTTTAATTTTAATTCTCACTACTTTCGAAGTAAGTGCCATAATTTCTTGGATATTTAATCTATAAATATTCGGACGCCATCTTTAAACTTCCACATTTTTGTTAACTGTTAATTCTACAGAAAACCGCACTGTCATTACGATATTTTTCTAACCGAAACCGAAACCGAAACCGAAAACCGAAATGAGAGATTCTGAAAAACCGAAACCGTAACCGAAAACCGGATTGACGCTGCTTTGAAAACCGAAACCGTAACCGAAAACTGAAAATGGTGTACGTTAGATGACCGTAAACGAAACCGAGACGAAAAAAAAATTCGTTTTCGGTCCCTGCAAACATTAATTTAATTTTAACCGAAACCCCAACCGAAAACCGAAATGTGATATTCTGGAAAACCGAAACCGTAACCGAAAACCGGATTGGCTCTGCTCTGAAAACCGAAACCGTAACCGAAAACCGAAAATGATGTACGTCAGTTAACCGTAACCGAAATCGAACAGAAATAAATTTCGATTTCGGGCCCTGGTTTATAACCCTTCTTTTTGGTCTGTATATTTTTTCGCTAAAACTAATATTTTTTTTTTTTCAAAAATACATCTATAATTTAAAGTGTAATTTTTTTAAGGCATGTGCTTTAATAACCGAACAAAAAAATGAGCATCTAGGTAATGCTATATGTTATCGAAAAACAGAATTTGAGAATTATTTTTTTTAATTGCTGGCAAATTAAACAAACAATGGCGACATTAGAAAAATAAAATATGAAGACGCACATTGTCTCGGTCATAACTTCTTTATTTTTTATGCTACAGAAACAAATAAAAAATCATTTAAAAACATAATTAAAACCTTTTTACGTAAGTACCATAGTTTCTGAGATATTTAACATTTTAAATGAATACTTAGTCTGCTTAGAATCGATCGGTCGCCATTTTAATGACGTCATAACTATGTACTCCACAAAATGAGAGCAAGATATCAGGCATTTTTCCATTCAGGAGACCCTATCGAATATATTTTTGCATGCTGTCACCATTTCCCAGCGGAGTCCGACGAAAATCGTTAGTTGACGGGTTATTTTAGTTTAGTTTCTCCACTTATATATCACTACTTATTATTTCTAACGGTCTTATATAATTTAATAGCAGGTCAACATTGTTGCGGTGCAGTATAGAGTCTAGAGTTTAGGGTCAAAATAATAAATCTAGCAGTTTCTTTAGGCAGAAGTTAAACAAGGCTTCTGCAAAAGAGTTAAAACAAAAAAGTTCCGAAAATGCACACTATCAGAATTTATTTGTATAACAAATAACGCTTAAAAGAAAGATATGATGCTCACTTTCGAAATCTTATAGTACTGAACAGCGTTTAGTTTAAAATGTAAATTTACATTTTCTTTACCTTTTTAACTAAAAATATCACAAATACGTTATTAATATAAAAATATTGAGATTTTTTTTTTTTCTAAACGGTCGTAAAATTCTGTGTCAAAACATGTTTCCAACCTATACCTAAACCGAGCAATTTCGAAGATATTTGACATTTTATATAAAATTTGACAGGTGCAACAGTTTGCAAGAACCGCTATAACTTTTTTCATGTAGGAGATCCTTATTTGCTATTTGGCACGTAGAAAGAACACACGATGAGCTACTTTCTGCAAAAAAATAAGTCCCGTAATAGTATACCAAGTGTTTTATTTTTCACGTTACATTTTGTCAAATTCAAACCTCAAAAACTTTGTTATTTCAAATGGAACACCCTGTATTTTTTACACCAAATTATGTTAATTTAAATTCTCTTTTTTCTAATATCAGCATTGTAGGGGTTAAAGTTACAATTTTTTGAAATATTGGCGATTTTGAAATACATGCTAATATAAGTCCATCTCAAATTTAATTCTACATCGATTGCCATAATAAAATTTGGCACGTGTCATTTGACAGAGCCAAATAGTCTAAAATTATCCAATATGCGTTTTACAGTGTATGGTGGACGATTTCTGTTCTTGTGGGTATCGAGTGGCAAATGTGTTACATGTTCTTGGTATTACTTTATCACATTCTCCATAAATAATAAACAAATCTAAAGGTCTTCGTGGGTGTAATTTAAATGGGCTAGCATTTTTTAACATAAGAGAATGTCCTACATTAATGATTGCTTCTAATCATGGGTAAGTTGATGGCAATTTTTACTAAAAATTCTTGGACATTTAAGAAAATCGCCAATATTTCAAAAAGTTGTAACTTTAACGCTTTCTGCTTATACTAGAAAAAAGGGAATTTGATTTAACATAATTTGATGTAAAAAAATACAGGATGTTCCATTTGAAATAAAAAAGATTTTGTGGTTTGAATTTGACAAAATGTAACGTTAAAAAAAAAACACTTGGTGTACTATTATGGGACTTATTTTTTTGCAGAGAGTAGCTCATCTTGTATTCTTTCTACTTGCCAAAGAGCAAATAAGGATCTCCTACACGAAGAAAGTTATAGCGGTTCTTGCAAACCGTTGCACCTGTCAAAGTTTTTATAAAATGTCAAATATCTTCGAAATTGCTCATTTTAGATATAGGTTGTGCTACATTTTTTGACTCAGAATTTTATGACCATGTCGAAAAGTTGAAAATATATAGGGTGTTCCATTTAAAATAAGCAAGTTGGTATCGACTTCCGGTATTTTCGGAAGTGCCGCCATATTAAAATTATTATTTTCGGACTCGCAATGGTCGACTATGGTGGGGTACCAAATCTCAAATGTTTAACTCATCTGCAAGTGGGAAATATTCTAATGGCCGCCTTAAAAGAATCACCCTGTATACTAAATGCCAATTTTATGGACTCTTACCTGCTTGATTTACCTATTTACCCCAAATTTATTCCAATTTACCCCCAACCCTTCGACGGAAAAAGATGAAAATATAATCTAGTTCTAGATCTAGTTAAAGTACTTATATGTAAGAAATTTCAAGTCAATATCTGAAACGGTTCCAGAGTAAACGTGCGCACAAAAAAAAGTTACAGACAGACCGACAGACAGACAGATATTTTTTTTGCTCAAACTTAAAATCTCGACGTTTCATGACATTTTAAGCCTATTTGAACAATAAAATTTTTAAAAAATGTTTTTGTCGTTACTATTCTTCCACTGGATGTGGAAGTAAAAATGGACAGCTAGTTTATGTTCCACCAGTGCCACCGAAATTTAAACACACGCATAATCGATCACTTAAAACATAAAATTTTTGGATATTCCTATAAATATCCTCTATTTTAATAACCAAACGATTTATCTTACGAAATTGGCCCCAGCGTGGTTAAGTTCGTCACATGTCCTACGAACGGGATTCCCTATGCATCTTATATTGTGTTGAGTGATTTTTTCATTTTAATAAAGGCGTGGTATTCTCAAATACTAACGTTTAATATACGTCACGTAACAAGTGTGGATATACATGAAGCTGGATAATATTTAAACATTTTTTATGCTAAAGACTAATTCTAGGAAAATGTGGAGAAGCTACACAAGCTCCCTGATATTTAGGTCCATTGAATATTTTTATTTAATAAAAACTAAACAACATAAGTACATTTCTTTCATGTGATTTACTGTGACAAAGAAAAAACTTGAAATATATTTGGTCTTAAGGATGATTGGAATGTTTAATGTAATAATGACAATTTAATTTCCTCAAATGCTAAAGCAATGACATTGCACTTGGCGAACTATTTATCCATCACGTTGGCATCATCAGCAGAAGAATACAGCCGATATCTAAAACTGAGTTTCGACCATGTATATCCTCGTAATATCACAGTGTGGAAGACTTTATTTTGCTAGTTGGTGAAATAACGTTCGAATTTTTCGGTGGATGGTTCTACACCCAAAAATGTGAAGAAAAGTTCATATGAACGGGGATCCGCAAATGCTTCTTAATGAAGCTACGCCCCTCCGAAGATGGTATAAAAATATGGTTTTTTATTTTAAAAACTATTACTGCTAGACTCTCGCATATGATAGTCGGAGAGCAGCCAAACTGTAGGAAGCATTTTAAAAGTAGTCTATACAACTCGCGAACACCCACCTTAAAAACAGGTGATATTATGTAAAATGACCTTCTAGATTTGATTTTTGAGTTCGCCCGTTAATTTGAGATTGCCAAATCGGTCAATTCGCAAATTTTTTGAAAAATTTTAAAATTATGTGTTAATTTTTGTTTTGCACATAACACATCATATCTTTTTTATTTTAATGCCGATTTAGACCAATATTTTACACATTATCCCTCCAATATTCTTGGACAGGCTGACGGCAAAGAATATAGTGTAACTAATAATACAGTGCTCAAAAAATATATAATTACCCTCTATTGTCGCGGTTTTTTTAAATCTGCATTGAAAAATACCCGATTGAGGTAACTTTTTTATTTTTAAAGAGAGAGTTATAGTATAAACGAGAAAAATGTTCCATATACTTTAAACAAACTTTTTTATAAAGAGATTTTTTTGAAATTCGGCTCATGTAACGAGATGACGCTGTTGAATGCGGCCGCGCAACTCGTCCGCATTAATTTAAAGCATAACTTCTGTTAACGTCGCCCATCTGTGGTGTCGTTTAAGCGATCAAGTGAGTCTACGGATTATTTAGTTTCTATTTGCAATTAAATGTTATAAAATTATGTAGATAATCTCGAAACATACACATTATAAAATATGTTTTCAGTAATTATAACAGCAAGTGGGTACTAAAGATTACATTTTCCTTCGCATAACCAACTTATGTTACATTGCACGTTTGCTTTGCTACACTTGCAGCTTGTAGTACAGTTATATAATTTACATTTACAAAATGGAGAACTCAATAAAATTGGGTTTTGGGCTTTTTGAAATCATCTTTGGAAATAAGATTTCCTCCTTTAGGTACCATCCAAAATCTAAAACATTTGGAATTCTGGGCTTAATTTGGTAAGCTGTCTTGTAAATAGCACATTGCAGAAATGCTCTTTTTACTTGTATTCTCTGTACTAGGATTTACAATTTCTGATTTTTTTTTATAAGCAGTTCGGGTATACGATCTTCTACATTTTGCATGGTAAACTGGATTTAGTGATAAAAATAAATTTTTCTGCTCTAAATATTGTTTTAGAGCCACAGAAATGTCATCGGATTTTGCATTTGATCGGTACATTTCTAAAACCGTAAATATCGCTCGCAGACAAAAAAATTTCATACCATTGTGTTAGTGAATGAATTCTGAACAACTTTCAAAATTTCCGTCTGTCTGTCCGTCCGTCACGTTTCTTGTAAGCACGATAACTCAAGAAAGAAAATTCCGATTGTACTGAAATTTGGACAGTAAATTAGTGTTAGCTAGAGGAAGAACCTTATTTGAACAAAATCGATCGGTAAATAAAAATGTTATTAATGATGAAATTTGAAAAAAAATTTTTTTTAATTTTTATGTTTTTGTAATTGAATAGAAATCTGGTGAAATGATATTTCATTTTAATATCTAAATATTTATGTATTTTACAAATATACATTTCATAATGTAATATACAACCGTGAAAATATGATTTTAGCCCGTGTCTTATAATGTAAAAATTTACATTCTTTTACGTGTAAGGTGGTGGTGTAGTTCTTTTGACTCGGAATCCAAGGGTGACGGGATCGAAATCCAAATGAGGTTTGGTATAGTTATTTTACCAAGTCTTTTACCAACTAAGATCGTACTATAAAATTAAAAATGTCTAAAAGTAACATTATTTACAAAAAAACTGCGAAAAGTATCCTATTGAATGTATAACAATTATATAAAAATCCAGTGAACAGGCGAAGAGTACGTTTTTAGCTTGTTTCCTTTGATTTCCTATCCAAGTAATTATAATTTATGCCAAACTATGTGTTTATAACGCACTAAATATAAGGACTGAGACAAAAAACACTTTCAACTTAACATAAATGGACACTCGAAAATAATAATCACCCGGCACGTGCCTGCGTTTAGCTCTAGATGCGATTGCGGCCGATTCATAGTAGCGCGCATTCGTTCGGACGCTGAAACAATCAATGAATATTTCGATAAAGGAGCAAAATTTCAAAAAAAAACTTCTTATAAAAGATTTTATTTAGTTCATTCGGAACATTTTCTTCGATTATAGTAGGCACCTAACTTTAAAAATAAAAAAGATACCTCGATCGGACATTTTACTCTGCAAATTTTAAAGATTTTGCGTCAAAGAAAAGTTGTTATTTTTTTTTCGCCAACTAATTATTTTTAAGGTAAAATTTTTTACTTTCAACATATCAAAGAATAGTTAGAGAATATTATGTAAAAAAATTAAAAAATTCTGAAGTAAAATAAAAAATATATGACGTGTTATATGAAAAACAAAAAATAACACATAATTTTTATTTTTTTTAGAAAATTGCCAATTTGGTCATTTTGGCAATCTCAAATCAATGGGCGAATTCAAAAATCAAGTTTAACAGGTTATTTTACATCAGATTACCTATTTTTTAGGTGGGTGTTCGCGAGTTGTATAGAGGGTGTCGAATTCAGAGGGTCTGGTCTTCCACTATGAGGTAATTTTGTCATGAGAAATCATTTGGTGTTGACGAAAATGGGAGGCAATGACCAGAGGCGTACGAAATGGGCAGGCGCGGATTTATAGGGGGTGGGGTGACGGGGTAATTACCCCCCCAAGATTCTGTAAATCATCAAATTTTGTTAATTTTGGGAAGAAAAATTTTTTATCAGAGTAATTACCCCCCCCCCCCAAGAAATTTTCATTTCAAAATTTTATTTTTTAGGATGAAAAATTTTTTGTTCTCCAAAAAAATTTTGGAACGAAAATTTTTTTTTGGATTTCCCCCCCCCCCCCCCCAAGCTCAAGGTCCAGATCCGCCCTTGGAAATGGGGAGAGGGGGCTCCTGATTAAAATGCCCATAGTTTTTTTGTTTTGACATTTTTTTATTTTTGACATTAAATATAACTTCTCAGACGAATTTTTAAAGAAAATGGACCCTTCATGAAAATTCGTAGAACGTATCGTTTTCCTTTAAAACCCGATTGAAAAGTTCGATGTAAAAAGGGCGATTGATCAATTGCGCCTTCAAAAAATTAAAGTTGGCTTGTCCCATTATTGATAAGTTTTGCCGTCAAACCTGTAAAGTACTGAAAAAGACTGAAAAATGGAACACAATTCTTTTGAAAAAATGGCGGATATGCATTTATGAAGAATCATTCAATTATGGTAGAGAGATTCCCTGTGACTTTGCGACAAAACTTTCGTCAGTTTACATATCAGACCTCGCGAAAGAGGTACTTTCAAAAAGAATTCAAGTGACTCTGGGAGACATTCCACCACTCGCACCTGGAATTAATGGCAGCTAATCCAGGTACCAGCACCAGGAGGGTATTCCGAAAAGCTGTGTTTGGGAAGTTCTTCGTGAAAAGTTGCTTTATCCTTACCACCTACAGAGAGTACATGGATTAAAAATCTGAGGATTTTCAGTCCAGGATGGAATTTTGAGGCGAAACTGGCACGAGGACCTTAATTTTAAAACTAGAATACTTTTCACCAATGAAGCCGGTTTCACTAGGATGGAATAATCAATTCCCACAATTCTTATGTGTGGGCTGACGAAAACTCACATCAAATTTTTAAATCGAGGCATTAAGATAAATTTTCCATCAATGTTTGGGTGGGAATACTTGGTGACCATTTGTTTTGCCAAGTCGTTTAAACGGTCAAATTATCTAAATTTCCTGAATAATATTTTAGATTATTTGCTAGATGATGTGGCATACTATTCTATGTATAACATATATTTTATGCACGATGGGGCACCGGCATATTCTAGTTTAAACGTTAGGGCACATTTAAATGCTGCTTGTCATGAGCGATGGATAGAACGAGGCACTGTAGCTTGGCCTCCTCGATCTCCTAATTTCAAGTGCAAAAGTCGCGTTACCTCCGAATGGAATTTTTGATACAAATAAGCAAAAATTGCGAAGGACCGTTTTTACGGTAAAATTAAATTCAATACATCCAGCAGTTTGACCATGGGGCAGGGGCAATAGATGGCTATCAAAAAGTTATATCTTGACGCCCGAGGGTACATTTTTAATTTGGGAGAAGTTATTAGAAAAAGTCCCTTAGCACATAAAAATTCCTTACACGGATATTACATTGGGGTAGCTCGAGAGCGCACCTTTGACACTCCCCACACCCTTATTGGGTTGTATGCCATCAGTACGTTTATCTAATCGCAAGTGCCCCAAAATTTTAGTAAAATATTTTTATATTAATAGAAAGCCAGTACCAGTCCAATAGCCATAATACAATCTTCTAAGAAATTAGGAATCTTTTCGTGTCAGTCTATTAATACTGTATTTCTCCATTACTTGTAGTTGCGATAACGCCCTTTAGGGTGGCGTGTGTTCTTGCCATGTTTGGAAGGCGGATTCCGTTGAACTAAATATATTAGCTGGACAGGCCATTTACCACTTTTATTTGTATACATTTTTTAACTTTATTTACAATAGATGGTATTACTGAACTCTTAAATGTTCTTGGTTGAATGATTAACTTTATGTTTAATCTGTCAGGCGTCTTCGTATGTTATTCACGACATCGACCTAATCACGAAGGTTGATGGGAGAAATTTTATAAAAGTGATTAAGAAATTAAGAAGTGATTAGAGTATAAACAGTGTTTAACATTAATATACGTGTATCATCGGAAGGCAGCTGGAGAGAAGCAGTAAACAATCTATTGATGGATATAATTTTTTCTTTATCTCGTCTGTTATAGAACTCCGGTTCTTGGTGTCTCACAAAAATTCAAAAAAACCCCTCTGAGAGTGGACAAGCCAACAGTGTTGGAGAAAGAGCGACTTGGAGCCCGAGAAAAATAAATTTAGTCACGTCCTTCAGAGGAGTGTTGGCGAGTTCATCTACAATCTCATCCCACCTAGCATAGCGGTTTGTATATCAGTGAATAGGAAAAAACTGTGCAACCTTAAGTGAAAAAAATATAGTGGACATATCATTCTGCGCAGGGGATGAAAAGCAGTCGGTTCATTCTCTTTTAAATGTTAGGCAAGTAAAACTCCCTACTCTTCAAAAGAGAAGAGGTTCGCCAAAATTTCCAGGTTAAAAGTAGCTTGTCTCCTAACGTTGATGATAGACTGAAAATAAATGGACGTTAAATAAATAAATTTGAAAAAATCGATAAACTGAATACAAAAAAGAAAAAATCACTGCTGTGTGTTTTTTTAGATGTTTTCTCACTTCACTGACAAAAACAATTTCTGTTAGCATACAGAATACATCCGCCTAGAAAATTGTGTTAAACCTTTAATACATTTACTAAAACAAATATTCAACATGATGGATGTCCACATAAAGCGGTCACTGCACATGAATGGTTAAACGATAATTGTAATAGATGATGAATTGGTCATGTTCTATTTTAGAGACCTCGAAGCCTCACAGGAAAGAGTGAGTTATGCTGTGAAGAAGACCATCGCTATGTTACTTAATATCTCTAGGGAGTTCTAGATAAGAGTTGAATTATGTGTCGGAAGAGGCGGAACCTCTAAGATGAATAACATCTTCCTAGGAAAAATTCTAATTATTCTCGAATGTTGTAGCTTAAAATTGTGGAATATAAAACCTAAATTTCAGTTTACATTGACACATTTGTGTGCACCAGATCAATTTTCGCAACTAAATGTTCAAATACAAACAAAAGTAAAGTAGTGGGCTTATAACAAGTGGTGAAATATATACGCTATATAAACGTAAGTAACAATCGAGTTGCGAACAAATTATTAAGTGCGATTTTCATAAAAAATTGCAATATTTATGAAAATAACACGTGTCATAAATTACTGAATGTTTTGTTTAATCTATCTGGATTTCATCACAATATCAAATTTTTAATAAATATATTCCTCAATTCAATTTTCCTCACGTATTTTCCTTATATTTTGATAAACTCCTAATAATAATAATAATAAACTTAAAAAAGCCGCTGCCTAAGGAAATCACCTCTTCCACATCCAAATTTCCAGTGGCGGTGGCTGATGCTTACAGAAAGTTTAGACCTTTGGTTCTTATACACACACTAAATCACAATTTTATTTAAGTATGAGACTACCCCCACTACCACTCCCAGGTGGTAGCAGGTAAAGCTGACGGCAAAAAGAAATTTAAAACCTCTGGTTCTTGTACACACACTAAATCACAATTTTATTTTTTTAATGATGGGATGGGGGTAATGAGGGTGATAGTGAGATCATGCCAAAAAAATATTGAGACCTTGGATTATTGTACATAATGTACATGCACTATATCCCAATTTTATGGGCTTTTACTTCTATATCTATTTATCCCTCAATCCTTCAACGGAATAATATGAAAACACAATCTAGTTGCAGATCTCGCTATGGTACACCAAATTTCGTGATAATATCTTAAATCGTTCCAGAGTTCTTGTGCGCACAAGAAGTTACAGACAGACAGACAGACTAACAGATAGACAGAATTTTTTTCTCAAACTTAAAATCTCGAAGTTTCATAATATTTTAAACCTATTTGGAGAAAAAAATCGTTGTTACTTCCCTCGGCGAAAAGAAATATTGTAATCGTGAAAGTATTACCCTCCGAGATTTCTTCGAATTTTCTCGTTTCATAGTATGTAGATTACTAAAATTGAAGGCGTTGGTCTGTTGGAGCTATATATCTTCATAACCTCTAAACGGAGAAGAATAATATTTGGTAGTTGACGAAGAACTGAGATATACTTCCTTTGGAAAATATACAGGGTGGACCCCATAAAAAATATAATTAAGGAAAAAATGTGACAGAACACAGTAATATTTAACATGAAGTTAACACAACTGTCAGGAAAGAAAATATGAAAAATATACAGATTGATCAATGTAAAAATAATTTTGGTGGAAATAATATTCGGAATGTAGTTGTTAGTATTTCCAGGACGAATACCCGATATAACTTTAGTTAAAGAAATATACAGGGTGGTCATCCTACAGAATAGATAATGAATAAATGAAAGATGCTAAACAGAGAGACCAGCTTGGCGTAAATACTATTTTTTACGATTACTATACTTCACGATGTAGAAGTAATAATACCTTGCAAATGTCAAATTAGTTTATTGACAACTCGAGTACCTGAGTTACTTTAAGAAAATTTTTTATTTTAAATGAAAAACATGCAATTGTCAATAAACTAATTTGACGTTTACAAGTGATGTTGTCTTTTATTTCAATAGTCTACTTTGTAAATCATTATTTATTCGTAACATTTCGATAAAACGCAGTATTCACTTTAAAAGCTTATAAAACCATCACTCTGTATAATTTCCATGGCAAATATGGACTTTTGGAAAGGAGAAATATTATGTTTTCCAACTGTGGAAAAATATACAGGGTGTTCCGTTTGAAATAACAAAGTTGCCCTATCTCCGAAAATACGCTATGTCATTTCCGGTCAAACCAGAAGTGAGTAAAAAACGACGAATACTCAGGAAATAACTTATCAAAATTAGAAGGAGACTGGTGAAAACCGCATTTCATTATCTCAACTAGTTCAAAAGTTATATAGGTTTAAAAAGGATCAAAATATAATGGGGCGCCCTGTATAACGGAAACACTTAGAATTTAAATAATACCCTAGATATTTAGCATTTATCAAAATATCTTGTCAATTTCTATATAAAGTTTAACACTCTTAAAATGAAGACACCTCTGTATTTAATTTATGTTTAGAAATAGATTTGAATTTTCAAACACATTATGAGCATCATTTCTTAGAGTATTCAATTCAACTCAAATATCAGATCAAACCCCAGCCTACTGGGAATTCATAATAGTGTGTAGTAGCTCACTTGCCTTCAAAATAAAGATTCTTTTGGATTATCCAAGGGGATAAAAGAAAAACAAAAATAATATATAATAATAACAACTTTTAATTTAATAAATTTGCATACAATTATATTTATGGAATTGTAATATAACCTTTTTTAATATATTTAATATCATCCTTTGAAGATTTATGACTTAATAATTAATATGGACTATTTATACCCAATAGTAGGGCTAGTTCTCGATATTTTGCGACGCTTTAGAAATATCGGAAAAAGTAACTAAAAAAGTTTTGCAGCATCTTATTTTAATCTTAGATGCCCAGTTTCAAGACATATTCGACTTTTTAAATTTTAGTAATTTTCATTCGAAGTCCGAAATTTTTATATGTTTACTGGCAAGCAATGGAAACAATAAAAATTGTCAATATCAAATCCTAAGAGGGATTCAAACGAACAAATGTTTTTTTTAATTTTTAAAATAAAAAATTTCGCACTTCGAATGAAAATTACTAAATTTGAAAATTCGAATTATGTCTTCAAACTCGGTATCTAAAATTAAAATAAGGTTCGGCACAACTTTTTCTAGTAACTTTTTTGATATCTCTAAAGATACGCAAAATATCAAGAACTGTCCCTATTCACGAAGTCGCAGTAGGCTGGGGGGTAGATCTGATATTTCAGTTGAGTACTCTAAGAAATGAACCTTATGTGCCAAAATTCAAATCTCCCTTTCTAAAACTAAATTAAATATAGAGGTGTCTTCAATTTAAATGTGCCACGCTGTATATTGCGACTACATGTTATTGATGAAGCACGGTAAGTTTAAATTGATTAATTGAGTAAATCTTGGCAATTACTAGTGCAATGAGAGTCAAGAAGATAAATACGTATATCCGGATAAATTAATATCTTGTCTATAAAAGTACAGCCCATCATTTTGCTGAATATGATATATTGCAATAAGCCAATATTGAATTTATTCCACTTAGGAATGTTGATCTTACAGAAACAGTAGTTTGATACGCTCGCTAACTCATAACTACCTGTTTGATTTGTAGCCTGTTTGAATTACGTACAAGAGAGGACATTGTATCCAGCAAAGTGGAAAACTGCGGTACCTATTAAGTGCACCGGGTGGGGCATTTAAGTTGACAAACGCGAATAACTTGAAAATAAAGAATTTTCGAGAAAAATGTTTCAGGAAAAAGTTTCATCATTTGAAAAGTGGAATCTAATAGCTATATTTTTTTACGTTTGGTGGAGGACTTCAAGGTCAACTTTGATAATTAAGCACTGAACGTAGATGTAGCATATATCTGTAACTGCAAAACAAAACAAAATTATGGAGAAGTATTCAAAATTTGAGCTGATCTCATACATTGAATATAGTCTGTTTTCTTGCATTCATCATGATTTAAAAATGGATGAAGTAAAAAAATATTTTTCGGTTTCTGGTTCTTGTGCATACACTAAATCACATTTTTTTCAACCCCTTTAATAATGGGGTGGGCGTGGTAATGGGAGTGGCTAATGCCAAAAAATTTTTTGAGACCTTAGCTTCTCTTGTATATACTAACTAATAATAATAATAATAATAATAATAATAATAATAATAATAATAATAATAATCTTTATTGTCCAGTAAGCCATGTACATGGATTGGAGTCGTCAAAGGTATAATACATTAATTAGTATAAAACATTAGTTGTGGTATAGTATAAAGTTACAATTAATAAATAGTGTAAAATAGTTACAGACACAAAATATAGTATCACAATAAAACAATACAAATGGTGCTAATTTAAGATTTTCTATTTAAGTACTCCTGTATACTATAGAAGCAATTTTGCTGCAAGAAGCTCTTCAATTTCGACTTAAAGCTACTGAAGTTATCGATATCTATAATTTG
This sequence comes from Rutpela maculata, assembly GCA_936432065.2. Taxonomy (NCBI): domain Eukaryota; kingdom Metazoa; phylum Arthropoda; class Insecta; order Coleoptera; family Cerambycidae; genus Rutpela; species Rutpela maculata. Next base: position 143,959,732 of record OW386287.2, on the reverse strand, counting down.
TTTGGGAAGTTTGTTATATAAAGTGATACCGGCGTAAGTCGGTGAGCTTTCCAGTGTGGTATTATGAGGGCTGTTTCGGAGTAGTAGATGTCCATGTCTAGTGGGATAAGTGTGATATTCTGAAGTTGCTGGGATATTAGCTATGTTTAGTTTTATGGATAAGATTGTCTTAAAGATATAAACAAAGGGTACCGACATTAATTTATGCTTGATAAAATATGGACGGCAGGATTCCCTACATGCCACATGGAACATTAGCATTATGATCCTTTTTTGCAAGATTAATACACGATTTGCACTGGGAGCTTTTCCCCATAATACTATGTTATAGGAAATATGTGGGTAACAAAGGCTGTAGTAAGTATTGATGACTGTTTGCTCATCAAAACAATCTTTTAAATTTAAGATGGCAAAATAAGACGATCTGAGTTTGCCACATAGGTTGTCAATGCAGGTAGTCCAAGACAGGTTTGAATCAATTGTTGTGCCCAAGTACTTAATGCTGTCAGAGAGGGGAATGGTAATATTACCAGTAGTGATGTTAATAGCAGTTAGAGGGCGCCTATTATAAAAGTTGATACCTACAGTTTTTTGGGTGTTTAATAAAAGCTTTTTACATTGGCACCACATAATAAAATCGATCATGACTGTGTTGAGTTGGTGCTGCAGGTGAGTAGGGTTCGGTGCAGATATCAATATTGCTGCGTCGTCAGCAAACATTATAATTTTACCCCAAGTAATATTTTTGTGAAGGTTATTAACAAATAACAGGAACAAGAGTGGGCCTATAACTGATCCCTGCACAACTCCAAAATCGGTGTTGTAGGGGTCAGACTTTACGCCATTTGTATTTACTATAATTTTCCTATGAGTAACATAGGATAAGATCAGGCGTGAAATATTTCCTCTTATACCAGCTTCCTCAATAGCTCGGAGAAGCAGAGTGGGGTCTACACTATCGAATGCAATACTTAAGTCGAAAAATAGACCTACGACAAAATTGCCTCCGTCAATTTCCTTGTATATAAAATCTAGACTATCAATGCAAGCAGATTCGGTTGATTTCTTTGACCTAAAGCCATATTTCGCAGATGTTACAATATTATATTTGTCAGTGAATATTAGTATACGTGTACTAATAATTTTTTTCAAAAATTTTAGAAAATACTCTCAATATGGCTATGGGTCGGTAGTTTTCTATATTTTCCGAGTCGTTGCGTTTATAGATAGGAATAATGTTAGCAAATTTTAATGTCAGGAAATATGCCTTTTTCGATGGATAGGTTAAACAGGTAGACTAGCGGAACCAGGAGAGCGTCGTAAATATGTTTAATGATGCGCGCAGATATGCCATCACATCCGGTCGAATTGGTATTTTTTAATTCGAGAATAGCACTTTTAACTTCATCCATTTCTATAGGGTCCATGATGATGGAATTAGGAATTGAGTTCGATTTAAGGTTCGCCGAGTTAAAGTTGCTGTTACCATATACTGCAGATATTTGTCTAGAGGCATTAGTAGAGAAGAATTTTCCGAATTCATTAGCAACAGTTTCGGGGTCACTGGTGTACGGCCCAGTCTTCGTTTTAATACGTATTGCATTAGCTGTGTTTTTATGTCGGCCTAGTTTATCGTTCACCAATTCCCAGATCTTTTTCTGTTTATTTAATGATTCATTTACTACGTTCTTTAGGTATTCTTTTTTTGTAGATGCGAGTAATTTTGTGTATTCAGCTTTTTTGACTTTATATTCATTTTTCAGCTCTTCGGGATAGACATTTTTCAGTAACCAATTCATGTTTTTTAATTCCTTATTTTTATCTTTAATATTCTGCTTAATCCATTTTTTGTGAGTGTTTGTTTTCTGCCTGCTGGTAGTTATAGTTGGGCAGGAATTATCAATATGGGTAGTGATTATATCGAGAAAATAAGAGAAGGCTTCATTTACGTCTGTATAATTTGTTAAATTATTCCAGTCAATTTGGTATAAGTTTTGTAAAAGTTGATCCAAGTTATCCTCATTAACGATTTTTATCGATCTTTTTGCGCTCGCTGTTTTTGCTTGAGGTAGTGTTTCTTTAATACTTAGAAACATTGCGGCGTGGTCGGAAAGACCAGGATCATAGACGTTGCACTCAATAATATTTGACGGGAAATTGGTAGCTATATAATCAATCGCTGTCGCTGATGATTTGCCGTGAATATTTGTAAAAATTCTTGTTGGTGCAGTACTCTCGCATGTAATTTCGTATGATTTGAATACGTCATCTAAAATCTTTTGTCGGGAGCTATTTTCCATTCTATCGATATTCAGGTCGCCACAAACTATTATATATTGATGGGATTTGAATAATTTGTTAAGCACCAGTGTTGGGGTTGTAATAAATAAATCAAAGTTACCATCAGGGGATCGATATAGATTCAGAAGTGCTACGTTATCATTGTTAAGTTTGAAACGTATAGCACATGATTCAAAGTGCTTTTCTAGGTTATAGTTATTTAAATATTTGATTTCATCCACCTGTATGTTCTGCTTGCAGTATATGATTGTTCCGCCATGTTGATGAACCTCCCGACAGAATGTGGATGTAATTTTAAACCCAGGTATGTTAAAGTAATGTATTGCTTCTTTTTGTAGCCAATGCTCACTTAAGCATAGTATAGTAGGTTGGTGTATGGTTGAGAAGACTTCAAGGTTATTTATTTTATTTTTTAGACTTTGAATGTTTAAATTTGCTATTTTAATTTTGGTTTTAGTTTGAACTGCGGTAGGTGATTCGGTTATTTTTTCTATTTCGAAAAAAATCGAAACGTTTAACAAGTATATTTTTTGGCCAGAACGCCTCTGAGTAGAGGGTTGTCATTAAGTCGAAGTCGGCACTAACTTTGAATCCAGCACTCGTGTCACATTTAACTAGTTCGACTGTGAAGTCCCTGTTAGGAATTTTTTTGTTTAAATATTGCTTTATTGTTTCTGGATTAATGGTTGGTTTAATGCGACCCATATATAGCCATATTTTTTTGGGGGCAGCTACAAACTCTTCGTCGTCATTCGAGTTATCGGGACCACTCCCAATAATTGCTTTACTTTTTGTGTTTTTCTTGCTAGGGTTCCTGTTTGGAGGTCGTTTATTTTTTGGGTTGACAGTCGTCCAAGAGACTACTATGTCAGCTGAGGAATTTGAGCTAAATGAGGAATCAAGTACATCTGCACCTATAGATGTAATTTTCACTACGCTACTGTGGCTAGGTTTAGCGAGGTCATGAACAGAAGTGTTTTTTGTTAGCAACTTAACCATATCGATATTGCTTTGCTTAAGATTGGTTATCTCTATCTGTAGCTGTTCAATTTTATCAAGGAGAGGTTTTGTGTGAGCGGTGATTATTTCAGTTAATAATGTTGATAAATCTTCTTGGGAGAGATTCGTCTGCATAGTTTTGCTATGTTTATTCTCTAGTTCAGGATTAGCACCTTTGCGGGTAGAAACCATTTTACTGGATTTTACAATTTCGCACACACTAGAAACACGCTAGAAACACTACAAGAAACAGTTGACACGTCTATACTCTACGCACTCTGTGAACGAACTAAATACTAATTTTATGGGCTCTTACCTGCTTGATTTACATATTTGCCTCAAATTTACCCCAGTTTACCCCCCAACCCTTTGACGGAACAAAATGAAAATATAATCTAGTTCCAGATCTCGTTAAAGTACATATATGTACCAAATTTCAAATCAATATCTTAAACGGTTCCAGAGTAAACGTGCGTACAAAAAAAGTTACAGACAGACATTTTTTTTTTTCGCTCAAACTTAAAATCTCGACGTTTCATGGCATTCTGAGTCTATTTGAACAATAAAAGTTTTTAAAATTTTTTTTGTCGTTGCTATACTTCAACTGTATGTGGAAGTAATATAGCCATTATAGTCCAGTGTTTGAAGGTTTTTCGCTCAGAATTCTTTCAGAAAAAATCGATTTACAGTTTACCTTATTTAAGTACTAACAATATGTTCTAGAAGTTTGATCGGTTTGGGATGCCTAGATTTGAAAAAAAGTTTGATTAAAATTTGATATTTGAAATTTCTTAAAACATTTTAATTTTTCCACAATATTTCAAAAACTAAAGAAAAGACGTAAAAAATACTAGAGTATAAAAATTAAGTTTTTCTTTTGCTGATTTTTTTTTAAATTTCTCTAGAATAAAAATTAATTGAGATAACACCGTTATAAGTTTGCATTTGAGTGTGAGGACCACCTTCCCCAATCCCTTTAAACTCAAAAATCTCAAATACGAAGTGTTCAAGGAAGTTCAGCTTTACATGCCTTGCAGCCCTTAAAATTCTCTGCAAAATGGTTTTTGGAGCGATTGATTAAAAATGAAGGAAGTTATCGTTGAAAAAACCTTTTTCGATGAAATTTTCGAAGCATGTAAATTGTTTTATTTTCGACACTTTTGAAGCATTTATAAATACATATAAACACATATGCCTATATATGTATAAATATATAAATCTATCAAATACTATCAAGGAAACGGGAGGCTGACGAATTAATAGTTGCCAGAGCAAAGGTCGACGACGAAATTTATTTCCTGAAATTAGGAAAACAAAATGTTCCTCGATGGTGTATTCCTCGAAAAGTTTTGAAGTTGATCATCCAAACAGTGCGAAGTTAATCCTCTTTCCATATTGTTTCACTGGAAGAAATTTTAGAAGCCGATAAGTACTGCACAATATTACTCTACGGAACTACTAAGGAGATAAAGTTAAAAAAATTGAGCCGTGTCGAAGACTTATCAGCGTTTCTCGAACAGATACGCTATGATTCCTTTATTAAGGCTACCACTAAAAACAGTGCTGTGAGATTATCATCCCTTGTTTCGACAGTTGATGCTGTGAATGAGCACATTAAGAGGGCTTATTTACAAACCCAGATGTGGCTTGGGAACAAAAATATTCGTCCAACTGATTGGGGACGGATTAATAATGAAGGGATTTTACTACCCATCAAAATGCTGGGTATGCCTGCACCGGAAGAAATCCTCAAAATGAAATTTTGTAATTGCAAAAAAGGACGCGGCGGAGCTTGTAGCAGAGCTCGTAGCTGCCGAAAAGCTTTTGTAACGCAACATGCGGAACATGCTTCGGTGACAACTGTCAAAATTGTCCTCCAATTACAGACCAAGAGGAGGAGGTCGATAGTGATGATAGTTCTTCTGATGATCCATAGATTTTCAGTAATAAAACATGCTATTATGATGTAAATACAATTTTTAGTTTTCTCCTTTAAATTCATTCAATAATTTCGGTTTTTAATTTTAAGTAAATATGGTAGACAATTTTATCACGAGGGCGGTTTGTAATGGAAGAAACGTTGCAATAAATCATAAATTGTATTATAAACAGTGACGGGATTTTAATTTATTATAAGTGCACCATTAAAACATTTCAAGCTCTTGAAAATTAGTTTTTTTCAAAATTTCATCATGAGGGGTGGTTCAAGGGTTGAAACGTTATAACGCATCACAAATTATATCCCAGGACATGAAATAATGTTTATTCTACATATTTAAACATGATTTCAATATATGTAACGCTTAAATATAGGTAGTTTTCACCCCAAAAAAAGCACACATCAGGAACATATAACTTTTGAAGAGAAGGGTTAGATACGCTTAATTACAAATTTTCATCAAAATCGATGTTATCCGAAAGAATTCATAGGTAATACCTATTTTACCGGCCAAACACTGGACTGGTAGATCCCACTTTTCAAATGACTTTTTTCTGAAATATTTTCTAGAAAATTCTTTACTTTTAAGTTATTTGCGGTTGTCAACTTAAATGCTCCACCCAGCATAAGCAGACAGCAAAATATAATTATTAAACAAAAGCTTTAAAAATGAAATTTTCATATACAAATAGGCAAAGCATTTGTGACCAATGTGGTAAACATTAAGAAAAACAAAATTCAATGAAAACAGTGTGAGTTAATTTATAAATGGTTGATAAACTTTTAAAAGAACTTTTTCTCAAAATAGACGAAAATTGAAAATTTAAAATTGAAATACCTATCATTTCAATATGCCCTCATTCGATTTTTATTCAAAACACCCACCAGAATGAATGATATTGAGTATAGTGGATCCAATTTATCAAGCGTTGCACGTACTCACTGCAAGTATGCTGACGTCAGAAAGTACCAACTTAAAATTAAATTAGTATGCTAATTCTGTATAGATATATGCACTTAAGTTGCTATAGCGCCACGTGTTCGTATAACTTTGTTTACATGTTGTATTGCCACGCGTTGCTTCGAATAACTCAGCTTATAGTCGGGAATCTCAGCTCTAATTTAAGGCTTAGTTTTTACTTCCACGTCAGTGGAAGTATAGTAACGACAAAAAAATTTTTAAACATTTTTATTGTTCAAATAGGCTTAGAATATCACAAAACGTCGAGATTTTAATTTTGAGCGAAAAAAAAAATTTCTGTCCGTCGGTCTGTCTGTGTGTCTGTCGGTCTGTCTGTAACTTTTTTGTGCGCACATTTACTCCGGAACCGTTTGAGATATTGACTTGAAATTTGGTACACATATGTGCTTTAACGAGATCTAGAACTAGACTATATTTTTATCTTGTTCCGTCGAAGGGTTGGGGGGTAAATTGGGGTAAATTTGGGGACAATAGGTAAATCAAGCAGGTAAGAGTCCATAAAATTGGTATTTAGTATATACAAGAGAAGTTGAGCTCTTAAAAAAAATTTTGGCATTAGCCTCCCCCATTACCACCCCCACCCCATTATTAAAGGGGATGAAAAAAAATATACAGGGTAGTCACCTACAAAAAAATTAATGAATGAATGAAACGTGTACTTGCAAAAACAACGAACTATTTTCTTTTACTTCCACATCCAGTGGAAGTACAGTAATGACAAAAAAAATGTTTAAAAATATTTATTGTTCAAATAGGCTTAGAATGTCACGAAACGTCGAGATTTTAAGTTTGAGCGAAAAAAAATTTCTGTCTGTCGGTCTGTCTGTAACTTTTTTTGTGGGCACGTTTACTCTGGAACCGCTTGAGATATTGACTTGAAATTTGGTACACATATGTACTTTAACGAGATCTAGAACTAGATTATATTTTCATTTTGTTCCGGGTTGGAGGGTAAATGGGGGTAAATCAAGCAGCTAAGAGTCCATAAAATTGGTATTTAGTAGATACAAGAGAAGCTAAGGTCTAAAAAAAAATTTTGGTATTAGCCATCCCCATTACCACCCCCACCCCATTATTAAAGGGGATGAAAAAAAAATGTGATTTAGGGTGTGTACAAGAACCAGAAACCTCAAAATGTTTTTTTCCTTCATCCACCCCCACTACCACCTCCTATCACCACCCCCACCCCGCTACCGATGTAGGGTATCGTTTTATGGGTTTTTGGGGTAGAGGATTTCAAATATTATATTATTAAAGTTCCATAAACAATTATTTCCACATACAAAATTTTTTCGTTGTGAGTGACTTAGATAAAAAATTTGGATGTGGAAGTAGTGATTCCTTGGGCAGCGGTTTTGAAGCCTAAGTACCTGTCACACATACAGCTGAAAAGTGTCGTACTCGATGTAGAATTGTCTGCTGAATCCGAATCCGGAGGGTGCATAAAAATCGGGGATTGCCTTCAACCCTTAATCCGCGAATATACCTGTTTGTTATTAATCTAAATTTGTATAACAAAAGTAGAATAAAATTAAAAAACTCACCGTTTGGACTGTATCTTGTTATCTACCTGGTAATCGCTGCAATGTTGTAAGGAAAGAAGGAAAGGTTAGATAGGACTTTCCTGGATACAACACGTTCACGGATATTACAATGTTAATCAAATAATTAAATAAAATTTCTCTTTTTTTCACTAACCAATGCAAACTACATTCTTTGTCACCACGTGCTAATATTACAATCATCAACTCCCGGTCTTCGTTGTTTTCGCATCGGTTAGCGTCTGCGCATCAGCTATCGCGCTATGCGAACTAATGTGCTTAGGGCTGCAACACAATTCTCCGACAGGTATGATTCTTATTTTTAACATACGCGCAAACATACCCCCCACCATGATAAATAAGTTTTTTCAGCCCAGATTGAAACTGAATGGGAGGAAAATATGATCATGACAACAATAATTAATGATCCCAAAGAAACAATAATTTTGAGATTGACCAATCTTAAACCTAATTTCCCGATTTACCATACCCTAGGATTGACCACAAGCTGCATTCTAGCTAGGATATGAATAATTTAAACACCCATTTTAAAAATAAAATTTTACTATCAGAAATATTCAAAATTACCCCAATTAATTTTTCTTTGTTAAGACAGTAGGTACTTCGTAAAAAAAAGTAACAACAAAAAAAACAAAATATTAAAAAAAAAAAGAAAAATCTAAACCTACTGCGTAGGCAAAGGACATACTTTTACTACCGGTCTAGTAAAGATACCTTTGCTAGTCTTTATAGTAACAACTCGAATAGTGCCATCTTTGCCAGGATGCACTTCCGTTATAACTGCTAACGGCCAATGAAGGGGCGGAGAATTCTCAATTTTTAAGACTACTACAGTACCTACTTTTATATTCGGAGATTGTTTATCCCATTTTTCCCTAACCTGTAGAGTAGTGAGGTACTCTAGGTGCCATCGCTTCCAAAAATCTTGCACCAACCTATCAATTAACTGAAAACGATCTAATCTATTAACTTTAACTTCCGTTACATCTTCGGCGGGCAAACTTTTCAAAGGCGATAATGTTAAAAAATGAGACGGGGTCAATGCCGTTGGTGCAGAAGGATCTGCTGATAATCTACACAACGGACGAGAATTTAACAAGGATTCGACTTGCGTTAAAAGTGTAGAAAATTCTTCATACGTTAATACTTGGTCTCCCACAACCCGATAAATATGAGACTTCGCTGATTTAACGTTACTTTCCCAAATGCTTCCCATATGCGGCGCTGATGCAGGATTCAACCTCCACTCAATCCCCTGAAGAGCTAATTCAGTTAATAATTTATCATTAAATTCCTTGGAACACAAAAACGTATAAAGTTCTGACAATAATCTTTTGGCGCCTATAAAATTTGTCCCCTGATCCGAATATAAAACGCTGCAAGGTCCCCGACGAGATAAGAATCTTTTAAATGCTTGCATAAAATGAGGCGTTGATAAAGAACTCACTAGTTCCAGATGAACTGCTTTTACACTCATACATACAAATAAGCACACATATGCTTTCTGAACTGAAGCACCTCTTTTACGTCCTAACGTAATATTTATTGGCCCAAAATAATCGACACCTGTATGAAGGAAGGCTTTAGATTGCTGCACCCGATATGCAGGCAAATCTGCCATTAAAAAAATTAAAAATAATGATTACACGCATGAACTCTACTCCGGATTAAACTACGCCCAGAAATTATCCAAAATTTCTATCTAATTAACGCCTCCAATAAATGAGGACCCGTGTGCAAATTAATCTGATGATAATAATCCACCAATCTGGTTACTAATGGATCTTTTGCTGGTAAAATCAAGGGATGCCGCTGCTCAAAATTCATTCGTGCATTAGCTAATCTACCCCCCACCCTGAGGAGCCCGTCCTTAACAAAAGGCCGTAATCTACGTAATTTCGCCGAACATTCTTTTCCTGCCTTCAAACTTTGAATATCAGGCTCAAAATGTTTGAGTTGTACTAATTTAATTAATGCTAGTTCAGATTTTTGTAAGTCCGCCGCCGAAATATATTCTCCAAGTGGCATTAATTTTAAAAACCGAAGTACCCACACCGTTGTACGTAATATTAATGTCCACGAAGAACACCGTAAAATAAAATCATGTAAAGGATGATTGTTCATCTCGGTGACAGTGGCCAAAATAAGCGATTCTCCCTCTGACGAATTATTCTCGCGACTAACCACTGTAGTGGGCCAATTTGGCTCCTCGAGAACTATCCAGTCTGGCCCGGACAACCACCAAGAATTCTTAACCATCTGAGAAGGAGATAGTCCCATTGACAGACAATCCGCTGGATTACTAGTACCTTCTATGTGTTGCCACGAAGCTTCTGGTAAATTTTCTCGAATTTGAGTAATTCGATTAGCCACAAATATATCTTTCCAATAGGATGAATTCAACCACTGAAGAACGGTAGTCGAGTCCGGAAAGGCAAACATTTTAGAAATGAAAATTCTCTTACCACAAATATTTGTTACATGCCTGACTAACTTTGACAACAGCACCGCTGCGCAAAGTTCTAATCTGGGAATCGTAACTACTTTGAATGGCGAAACTTTAGATTTCGCACATACTAAACTACTCACTACTGTTCCCGTGGCAGTGGTAGTTCGCAAATAGACTACCGCACCGTAACCATCCATGCTTGCATCAGCAAAAGCCAACAACATAACTGGTTGATTTTCTTCAGCCAGTACATGACGTGGAATTAAAATTTTACTAAGTTCCGACCACTCGTCGAGTAACTTAGACCATAACCGATAAATAGGTAAAGGTGGTTCTTCGTCCCATCCTAGTCTGAGTCGCCATAATTCTTTAACAAGTAACTTTAAATAAAGAATAAACGGGGCGATCAAACCGATCGGATCGTAACACCTTGCAACCGCCGACAACATAATTCTTTTAGTGCATTTAGCATCCGGAATTACTAGACTAAAACTTAATAAATCTTCTTCCGGGTTCCACTGCATTCCCAAAATTTTGCTATCAGTTTTGAAAACAACAGTTTTTGCTTACCTTTTTTCATTTGGTATCTGTTCCAAAAGAGCTAATAAATTTGTTGACCATTTGGTCAGTTCAAACTTTCCTGCCGCAAATAAATTCATTAATTCCGTATACAACAGATAAGCCTCTTCAAGTGTAGATACACTCGAGACAATGTCATCCACATATAAATCTCTCTCAGCCACTTTGGCTGCTAAAGGATATTTTTCCCCTTCCTCACGCAATAATTGCTTAACCGTACGTAAAGCTAAATAAGGAGATGATTTAACACCAAACGCAACCGTATTTAACTCGAAAATATTAATTTCATCATCCGGTTTAAATCTCCACAATATCCGCTGAAACTTACGATGATCCTCTACAATATTTATTTGCCGATACATTTGGCGAATATCAGCTGTTATTGCTACTTTAAATAACCTGAAATTAATTAACAAGGTACAAATATCCGTTTGTAGCTTAGGCCCCCCGTACAACAAATCATTTAAGGACACATCGCTATCTGAAGGCGCACTAGCATCCAAAACTACTCGTACTGGAGTACTGGGACTTTCAGGTTTCAGAACCGCATGATGAGGAATATAAAATGATAATTCATCTAAGTTTCCCGATATTACCCTTCGCATGTGTCCCTGATCAATAAAATCTTGCATAACTTTATTATACTCTAACCGCAACGCGGGATACTTGGCTAACTTTCTTTCTAGCGATATTAACCGACCCTGAGCACCTGCCCTGGAATTCCCTAAATTTTTTGGAGAACCTTTAAAAGGTAATGCTACCGTAAATCTCCCTGTAACATCCCTACTATAAGTTTCTAAATAAATTTTTTCGCATTCTAACTCCTCGGGCTCTGGGGGTATTGAGTGCGGCACCTCCTCAATTTCCCAAAATTTGCTCAACAGCCGTTCAACAGCTACGTCACCCGTTAATGTAACAAATGTTTGAACATCTGACGGAGATATAAGTTCTGACGCTTTTCCCATTACGACATAACCTAATGTGGTTTCAATCGCTAGCGGCTCTTTCACTGACCTTGATATCCGACCTAAACCCATTACAAGGGGGAAGAGTTCTGCCCCCAAAATGCCATCAATTTCCTGTGATTCAAAATAAGCGTCATCTGCCAACTGAACACCTCTGAGGTGCGAAAATGTACTTGTATCAATCTGTACTCTGGGTAATTTCTCCGAAATTTTATCTACTAACAAAGCCTTAATTGAATATTTTATATCCGAATTGTGACGAGAACCAATTATCAAATCCGCAATACCTTTAACAGGTTGTGAACTCTTACCAAGCCCTTGTACCGATGAATAGAATTTCGAAATTCTAATTCCTAATTTTTTGCAACATTTAACCATAAGTAAATTAGCTTGACTTCCGCTGTCCAAAAGAAATCTCGCCGTCTGATTCTTTATTGGACTATTGACAACGTTTACTACCGCCGTCGATAGTAAAACCGTGTTGCCATGTTGAACATTATGAACTGAAGTGGAACACAAATTGCTAACAGCTTGGTGAGCTTCGCCCTTCGTACTAGAAGTCGACGCACCATCCTGTACATTTACTTCATTACTGAAACTCTCTTGTTCAGTAGGTACCCTTGGACCTTTTTCTGTAGCCCATTTACCAGTATGAAGTAATATGTGATGCCTTTTACCACATTCCGTACAAGTCCGCTCTGAGGGACAAGCACGTACCCCGTGATTAGCAAATAAACAATTATAACACCAATTGCTATCTCTTACAATTTCATAGCGTTTGAATTTTTCACACCGATTTAAATAATGCCATCCCTTTTGACAAAAAATACAAGTATTTTTATTACCAGATTTAGCTTCCCTATAACCATTACTCACTATAAAAGATTTGGGTGAACGTGGTTTCGTATTATCGACATAAACACTTTTATTAGTTACCGTTTTCCGATTTAGACTTAATATTTTTGATTGGTCTTTAACAAACTTAATAACTTCTTCGTAGGTAGGTATTGCTGAACTCCGCCTAGACATTTCAAATTGTTTAACCGTCTCCGAATCTAACTTTGATAAAGCCTGATGAACAAGAATAAAATCGGAAAGGTCAGCTATCTCCAATTTTTTAAGTGCCCTTACCGCCAAGTCAAATTTCTCTAAAAATATACCCAAATTTTTTGATGACTCACCCTGTATCGCCTTAAACTCGATTATCTGATTTAAATAATTATTAGCCAAAGCCCTCTTATCCTGATATTTATCGATTAACGCTCGCCAAATAATTTCATAATTTTCCCCGGTTGGCGCTAGCCCCGAACAAATACTTAAAGCCGGACCTTTAAGACGTCCCACTAAATAATGAACCTTGTCCACATTGGTTAAACTTTCATTATCATGAATTAAACTCTTAAAAATGGAGTAGAATGTTTCCCATTCGCGAATTTCCCCTGAAAATTGTGGTAATTCAATTTTAGGAAGTCTGGGAAGACTCCGTCCCATATTCACAGCATCCGCATTATTATTATTATTGACAGTTGCACCTGAATTTTATCTGACAAAAACACTAAATTCGATAGTAAACTTCAATCCAAATACTATTTTACTAAATAGACTAATTTAAATTAAAACTAAAATTACTACTCAATAGGTATTTAATTTGGCAACTAAATTTTGAAGAGACCCTGTATAATTCAAATTTCAGATTTAAAAATAAGCACCTAAATGTTTACTTATTAAAAAAAGTACTTCAAACCAAGGTACAAATCGTGTAACCTTTTTCCAACAATATCAAAAAGAACCCAAGTTTTTAATGTTTCAAAAAACAAAACAAAAATGCTAAAGTATTATAAGTATTGCAATATGTTTTTCCTAGAACGTTAAAATGCAGCCGTGATTTGTCAATCTACAGTAATTATACTATCTAGGCTAAAAACAAATTTTCTGTTGAGGGGCAATCCCTAAAGCAAAATGTAAACAAACAAATTTTGCGACGCAATCCACATAAACTGCCAGAATAGCTGATACGCACACCTTCCGTATTTAACTATTAATAAATGATAATAAATCAAAACACTATACAAAAACAATCCAACAAAAAAACTTCTTAAAATGTTTCTTGTAGGATTTTACCTCATAGCAAAAATTACCAGTACTATGTCATTTATCTGAAATAACATATACGTAATATAAGTAATATTAAATAAACCACTTGTGATTTACCGTCTCACAAACCCGCTGGTTTATAATATACCGAATATTATATTAAATTTAAGTAACGACCCGCCGACGTTAATTTTATAATTTTCTGCTGAACCACCCGAGCTCGCTTGTGACAAAGAAATGTAGGTATATAATCTTGAATTTAACCGTCTTAAATTCCTAGACTAACCAAAAAACACTCAAAAGTATTAAATATTCAAGGATACTTACAACGAACAATTTTGTTTTGAAACCCGATATTTCATTCACAAAAAAAATCGACTATTATCGATGTACAATCCAAGAAACAAATGTATTAAAATAATTTACTCTATTTAGTTTGCAAAGAGAATTAGCAAATTCTAATGGCACAATCCGTGCTCGAATCAGGACCAAAAATGTATGTTATTAATCTAAATTTGTATAACAAAAGTAGAATAAAATTAAAAAACTCACCGTTTGGACTGTATCTTGTTATCTACCTGGTAACCGCTGCAATGTTGTAAGGAAAGAAGGAAAGGTTAGATAGGACTTTCCTGGATACAACACGTTCACGGATATTACAATGTTAATCAAATAATTAAATAAAACTTCTCTTTTTTTCACTAACCAATGCAAACTACATTCTTTGTCACCACGTGCTAATATTACAATCATCAACTCCCGGTCTTCGTTGTTTTCGCATCGGTTAGCGTCTGCGCATCAGCTATCGCGCTATGCGAACTAATGTGCTTAGGGCTGCAACACAATTCTCCGACAGGTATGAATCTTATTTTTAACATACGCGCAAACAATACCCTTGTTTCGGAAATTGTGAAAAAAAATTTTTAAATATAACTTGCGATTTCTCCAACAAAAAATAAGCTAAAAATCAATAATTTTTTTCAAATTATAGCCACAGTGCATTTAACGCAACAATATAGTCAAAACACATCCAATACTTATAGAAATATTAGAAAAAAACATGTCGTGATATTTTGAGTGAAACGGAAGTTATGATTTTTTTTTTTAAATTTGACCGTCCTGCTATCGAACGCGCTGTGTCAGATTTTACCGGCTTAATTTTGTTTAAAAGATATAGTTATTAATATAGTTGTAGTTGTTTAAAACTTCTTAGGTTTAATTACTTCTACTTCATGGAAGTAGAGTAACAATAAAAAAATGGGATTTATTTTGTTCAAATATGATTAGGATGTCATAAAACGTCGAAATTTTAAATTGGAACGAAATTTAAAAAATTCTGTTAGACCGACTTGTCTGTAACTTTCTTTGAGCGCACGATTACTGTGGAACGGTTTATGATATTGACTTGAAACTTGGTACAGTCTTGGATAGAAAATCTGGATGTGGAAGAAGTGATTCCTTAGGCAGTGGTTTGTATTTATATCAGCTAAACGAAATACTTTACAATTAACAATTAGAAATTATTATAATTATAAGTTTTCATCAGTACATTTACCTAAACATAATAATAATGCAAGACCAGTTCTCTTACAGAAACACCTCTTGTTGCAAATATTATTCTTACACTTGCAAACGACTACTTAGAAGTGACTGGCTTCGATTGTTTCTTACACATGGTAGCTATCAGTGCACCTTTTGTCAATGTCTCATACTGAAGAACATCTGGAAGTTTTGGAGACAGGTTACCTGTTTTTATCCAAATAAGAAGTGTATAGGCACATATCTTGGCATGTTCATAAAATGCGTCTTCAGTAGGTGGTAAAACCCTATATCGCTCTTGCAGTTTAAAAATAAATGTGCCTTTAGTTCTTTAAGGCTTACGTGGAAATGTGAGTGACCATACAGGCATTTAAAGAATATGGATCCAGTGTTTATAAATTCCATGACGTTGTAATCGTCCACGTCATTTATATATTTTGTCAGAGGATTGAGTATTTCTCGATTTTCAATTGCCGTCGTAAATTCTGTCTTTTCCCTTGTGTTATCCCACCCACTAAGTACAAAGGTAGACGCTGTAAGGAGGAGAGGTATGAGTGCCTGTTGCTGCGTCTTCAATTATTTTATTGCAGAACAAATACGAATCGAACTTTTGAAGCTACAACTTTACTTTCATTTTGCTGTACAAAAATGATGAAAGCAAAAAAATATCTGTTACTTGCCATTAATGCTGGTCTTCCAAAACACAAAATTTTAGTATGGAGAATATAACTATATCGGCTTCCTCACGGTTAAAAATCTTCGCATTTTCAAGATATAAGCTGATTCTAATGATAGTAATTTCTAATTATTAATTGTTATGTATTTTGCTAAGCTGATATAAATACATTCATATCTTGCATATTTAGAGACAATTTCATTTATACAGGTTAGATACTTGCATATATATTAATTTAAAGGTTTCTAAAGTTATGATGAAAGTTAAACCTAAGGCATTTTAAACAACTAATAACTACATATTTCAAACAAAAAAAACCGGTAAAACTTAACACAGGAATATTGTACCTACTAAAACAGTACCAAATAACTAAATATAACGCAAATGTGTGTTCGCATCCATCGGTTTCGATTCGTAGCGCGCTTGATAACAGGACGGCCAAATAAAAAAAAAATCATATCTTCTGTTTCACTCAAGATATTAGTTTGAATCAATCACTAAAAATAATTTTGCTTTTTTCTTGTAATTTCGTACTATCTAGTTTTTGTCAATTTCTCAAAATAAAAAAAAATCTCGCATGCTACATTTTTCAGTGCGCCGACTGCGTAGAGGTTCACGTGATATTTTTTTTTAAATTTTTATAAATATTAGATGTGTTACATTCAGTGCATTGTAAGCTACAATTTAAAAAAAAGAATAGATTTTTAGCTTATGTTTTGTGGGAGAAAACCCAAGTTATATTTTAACAATTAAATTTCTCACAATTTCCGAAATAAGAGTAAATTCGCGGATTGAGGGTTGAAGGCAATCCCCGATTTTATGCGCCCTCCGGATTCGGATTCAGCAGACAATTTTACACAGAATATAACACTTTTGAGCTGTATGTCTGACAGGTATTTAGGACTGAAAGATAAACGTCTCCAGAATCTGGACTATTAGCCTGCACTATTAATACACTCTTCGCAAAAACGAAGAGTATATTGCATTTGCTCGGTACATTTCTAAAACAGCAAATATCGCTCGTAGAGAAAAAAAATTTCATATCATTGTGTTAGTGAACGAATTCTGAACAAGTTTCAAAATGTCCGTCTGTCTGTCACGTTTCTTTTAAACACGATAACTTAAGAAAGAAAAGCCCGATTGCATTGACATTTGGAAAATAAGTTAGTGTTAGCTAGAAGAAGAATTGGTAAATAAGAAAGTTATTAATCATTTAATTTAAAAATATATATTTTCTTAATTTTTATCGCTTGTACTTAAATAGAAATCTTGCGAAATGCTATCTCTATAATATATATATTTTTTTTGTTTATGCATTATTCTAATATATATTTCATAATAATGTATCTAACGAGTTGAAATATGATTTTCGAAAGATATATATCAGACATTCAATTTTCGAAGCAATATGTCATAGTCTAGTGGCTTAAGTTTTGCCTTGCAGAAGGCGAATGACTAAACAGGATGAATGAAAAACTGTTGTACACAATGGTAATCAGGCCGGCTATCAATTACGCGGCGCCAGTGTGGTGCTGCATATCGGCAGAGGCGGACTAAAAGGGGGGGCTTTAGGGGCTTAAGCCCAGGGCCCCGGTTACTAAAGGAGCCCCCGAATGCTGAAAACGGACTTAAAAACCAAATACGATATGATTATGACTATGCTCTGTACTGGTGATCTCATTGACGGTATAAATAATAAATGTAAAAGTATATATAACATTTCTTGCTCTTGTCTGCTTCCGCATCGCAATCCACAGTCTCTATGTCACTGTATGCATCTGGATTTGCCGTGGTCGTGCCAATACTGAAACCGAACAAGAACCCCAAACTCGCCGGCAGTTATCGACCGATCTCGTTGCTGTCGGCGATCTCCAAGCTGGTGGAGAAGGTCATCCTGGACAGACTAGACGCTGCCCAGGACGAACTCCACATCGACGATGAGTGTCAGTTCGGTTTCAGGAAGGGCAGGGGCACTGTACACCAGGTCGTCAGGATTGTGAATGACATCAAAGTGCAATGCAACCGCGGAAAAAGCACAGTGATGGTGCTGCTCGATATTGAGAAAGCTTTCGATACAGTATGGATCCCGGGCTTACTGTACAAACTTAATACGCTTAACTTTCCTACGCACATCACCAAACTTATTCACTCTTTCCTGACAGATACACTCTTTCCAGGCAGATCGCTGCAGGTCAGGGTGAATAATAAACTTTCAACTCGAAGGGATATTCGCGCGGGCGTCCCCCAGGGGTCGTGTCTGTCACCAAAGTTATACAATCTATACGTCTCCGACTTCCCGGAGTTCCCGAATACGAATCTTGCCAAGTACGCCGACGACACGGCCATGTACGTACATTCGCATAACGCACAAGCGGCGAACATGCTACTCAAGGCGCACATGGCCCGTACCACGGCGTATTACGACAAGTGGAAGATTCGGATCAACGTCGAGAAGTCGGAGTCCAGAGTCCGCCGATTTACCGAAAATCGGATTTTAACGCCACTTTCGATCGGGGGTAGAGAAATTTCAATCAAGCGGTGCGTGAAGTATCTGGGGGTCAACTTGGACAGGAGACTGACGTTCAACACGCACATAAACGAGACTGTACGTAAGGCCTACTTCATGTCCAGGAGTCTGTATCCGCTCCTGGCGCGGGGTAGCGGACTAAACAGGACTAATAAAAAATTATTGTATACGATGGTGATCAGACCGGCCATCACATACGCGGCGCCGATGTGGTGAAGCATCCCGGCCACGACAATGCGGAAACTTACAGTTTTAGTTAAAGTTTTACATAAATTTATGCGCCTCATTTCAGACTTCGGTAGGTACACCTCCCTCAGAGATCTCTATGCACGTTGCCACGACATAACCCCACTAGCGGACTTCGTCCGGGAAACTTCCCAAAAATTCTACCAATTAAAACTGGGCGAAAGTCCGCTAACCCGAGACATCACACGAATCAGACAGCATAATGCCATACTTTTCAACCTGAAACACCCATTACCATACCAGGCGTTGCCTATCTTTCGGCAACCTCCCTAGCCACATCTTTCCTATACCACAATATCCTTTCACCACCTTTTACTTGTACCCCCTCTATTCCCCCATTAGTTGCATTTTTATTATTTTTGTCAATTTTTGTTCTTTTGTCCCTTTTTGTTCTTCTTCCAAATTCGCTTTAGACCAATAACTGCTAGTAAATCCCAACTTTTAAAATCATAATCTCTCCTCACCCCATCCTTCCAGAGGCAGGTAGACCACTGAATAAATCCGTGACTCTCGAACGGGTTTTTTCACTAAGTTTTTCCCGTATGGACAACAAGATTTTCTTCGCAAATTTAGTGCGCGCGTGCGACAGTGCGCGTGTGTTAAAAATTCAATTGTTTCTTCGTAGTTCTAGCTATTTCTAAGTATTTTAATATCTTCCCGGATTATTGTTCAACAAAATTGTTCGGTTTAAGTTTTTTATATATGTTAAACAGGAGCCCTAACGCCACAATTTCATCTGTTGTTACAGCCGAAGCTAAACCCCTCCACCCGATCACCTACCTACCGCGACGTTGCACGCCGCGGTGGGGTGATCGGCTCTAGACTGGACACAGCTGAGGCGCATTCATGTCCTTAAACATTAATAAATATCTTTGATTTGATTTTGGATTTGACCAGTCGCAACCAAAGCCCAGTGTAATGCGGCTACTTGCTATTATTATTATAGTTTAGTTCAGTATTTTTCCAAAACAAAGTGAAACGTGTCTGTGGTGCGTGATCTGACCTGATCTCAAAAAAAATGTTATCTTATGAGATGGGAAGGGCCCCAAAGCATTAATAGCCCAGGGCCCCAAAGCATTAATAGCCCAGGGCCCCGCATCCGCTTAGTCCGCCCCTGCATACCGGCCAGGACAATGAGAAAACTTTAAGTTCTCGAACATAAATTTATGCGCCTCATCCCTGGTTCGGACAGATACACCTCCCTCAGAGACTTACATGCTCGTTTCCACGACATAACCCCACTAACGCACTACGTCCAAGAAATTTATCAAAAATTCCACGGATTCAAACTGGGTAATAGCCCACTAACCAGCAACATAACCCAAATCAGACAGTATAATGCAATCCTTTTCGATATCGACACCCTCTACCATACCAATCGTTGCCTATTTTCCAACAACCTCTCCATACTATCTTATATGACAACTTCTTATTTTTCCATCTTTAATCTTTACTAAAACTTATAACTAACCTTCCCTATTCCCTTTATACGTTTTATTTGTTTTATCCTTTTTGTTCTTTTGTGCTTTTTTGTTTATAAATTCCATCTTGATCAATAAATTCTGAAAAACCAAAAGATTTCGAACTATCTTCCTTTAATTTCCACGACATTTTCCTGGCGCGGCGGCAGGAAGACCACCAGGGTGGAATTGCTTCGAACGGTTTTCCCGTGCCAACAACCAAAATTAAATAAGTGCCTTATCTAGTTAGTGAGTGATAATTCTTTACAGTGTTCAGTGTTTACAGTGTTCTCTTTTAATTAGCTTTAGGTCCATGTGGACATTTTTATTTTTAATTTAGTTTTTAAATCTGCTTGTGGCAGACAGGAGTACTAATTTTAAGTTACTTCTCGTTAAACCAAACCGGATCTGCCCCGCCCAATCTTACAATCACCACAGCACTACGTGCCGTAGTTGTCTGGCTGGCTCCGGGCCAGATTCCGGGAGGTACATACTCTGTATGTTTAATGCAAATATATGATTGTTGCTTGCTTGCTTGCCTTGCAATACAAAGAGCGGGTGTTAGACTCCCACACAGGTTGAATGTCTTTTTTTTCAATTTTTTTTCCAATATATTTTTTTCACAACAAAGTTGGTATAACAAAAGGATGTCCAAAAACGTTATAAGAAAATTGCGAAGAGTATCCTACAGAATGTGTAACAATTATATAAAAAGCTCAGTAAATTGGCGAAGAGTACGTTTTTAGCTTGTTTCATTGTACGTTTAATTGATTTGTTTTTAATTTCTTGATTGAATTAGTCAAAGCGTTATAGTTAAGTAAAGTTTAGTTGGTGTATTTTTCAATATTAATATTATAGTGCAGTATTTTGATTAAAGATTTTATGTAATAAATTTGAAACCATAAAAACAACTGACATAACATCTTAGGAGTGACGTGCAAAACTTAATAATATATTGGAAATACTACAATAATTTATATTCGCATAGTTGCAATTTTTTCATAAACTATTTTGATGCAAATACAGTTCAACTGTATACACATTCAATACCAATGGAATTAGATCACTTACAAAGAGCTGAAGTCAAAGAACTCCATTTATCTTAGAAGAACTAGATTTACACCCTACAATACCGATAGTTGCCCATACCATCCTTGGCGGAACTAATAGGAGTTCTGCAAGTGGTAATAGAAATCATGAATTAAACGTCAGTGGTAAATGCGCGTCAGTGCGCATGTGAACGATCAGCAGAACAGCCCTACTTGCTCTAAATTATTATAAGACAGAATCTGGGCTAGTTCTGCAATCTAGAAAGGCTCCAAATGTGCTCGGCTGGGTAAGAACATACAATGAAATTCAGGGTAACGAAGAGGCGTATGCTCTAGCATGCAAGGCATTTGAAAAAGCCCTACAGGTTCCTGAAACTGCAATGGCGCTTTCGGATTCAGTTCCCAGTTACCTGTTAAAGAACTATACCCTTAAACGCACGTGGAGTGTTGGAGTAGCCTAAGTAGCTTCAGACAAAGCCAAACGGTTTACAAACACCCACTCGCAAGCTAAGCAAACACTGTCGCCAAATCTCCAGGAGTAATCTGCGTATTTATGTAGAATTACCAATAAGACACCTTCACACACTGGGAGTTACAAATAACCCCAAGTGTAGATGGTGTAATCTGGAAGATGTGACTGCTGAGCCTATAATGTATCACTGCCCTGCACTCTCATCGAAAAGAGGATCTATACTGAGGGACTTCTGATTCAGTATGACTAGTATAAGTGGCACCCTCGAGTACATCAAAACAGTTGGTTGGCTTGAGAAATGAGGGTAGTTATGCCTCCACCTACGGGTGCAGAACAATAAGCCCACCCATGAGACTTGAGTGCACATGAGCACAAGCTCACCCTCCCCCCTCCAAACAATTAATTATCCATTCAGAACAATTAAATTTTGTCAAAAAACAATTTCTAAGATGCGTAGTGCAAACAGCTTTTCCAGAGTTTTGGGAAAAGCAATAATAAAAATAAGAAAATAGTTAAAGTAAGCAACTCAGTAGATTTCAATTATATATTCTTGATTACAGAAACCACCACAATAAGGCAGCGTGACATTGCAGTCTCATGATCTTAACCTATCAGCTGTTTTACGATTCGAGAAAGGAAAGGGATTTAAACCATTAACGTTAGCAATATATTTGCTTCAGAAATAATCAACGGAGAATTTTCATGAAGCATTATATTTTTTTATTGCAACGTTAAAGAGCAAAATACAAGAATACGAGAATACCGAGAATTGGACTTAGTTTAAATTCCTCATCTGGGATAATTTCTGAGAGGCTGTTAAAAATAATAGCGAAAGATGGTATTTGATAAAAGTTTATAAAAAAAAAAGAGTTAGAGACCTTTTAACAAAAATCAAAATAATAATCAATTACAGAGGCGGATTTATACTTCTGATGCCTAGGGGCTAACGACAACTTGCCGCTCCCACTCCCTTTCCACTCTCTACTCCTTGCCCTCAGCATTCAAAAATGATAGAGCCTCTACACCTCACCTCCCCTTTTAAAGCGCAAAATCCCTCCTCGCGCACTCCCTTTTATGCTTTTTCCTTATAGATTTGTCAATAACACAAAGCACAGAATCATTAGCACTAGCCTAATTTTGTTCGACAGATCGACATATAATATTGTTTGTTTTATCATATGAGAATGGGAACGAGAGAACACACATTAACAGAACACTACATAGAACATAATTACACTTAACACTTATACGAATGACCAATACCTATACCTACAGAATTCGAGGATTCATAACAAACAGTTTGCTAAAAGCACTCAAGATTAAGTGAATCATTTCATTTCATTATGTTAACACATAGACGCAGATTGCAGATTCCCTAATCGTGGCGTCAGTGTTGCGCATTTGGACGACTGGACGAGCCCATTTTTCAGATGTGATTGAGGAGATAGGTACTGGCATTCTGCATTCCTGTGTTGTGGGTTTTAAGTGATTTCTCGTAATTTCATACAACGTCCTTAAGACGTGTTATTTTTATTTTTAAATTAGTAACACTTTTATTTTTTCGCCTACCATATGTGAAAATGAATCATATTGACCCTAAAAATATGACCGAAAGTAATGTTTATCGTCCCTTGGGCCGCTATAGTTATTGAGGTACCAAGGGTGTTATAAGGATAATAACGCACCGAGGTCGGCAGTGTACAATCCCGAGGGCCTCTGGCCCGAGGGAGTGTACGTCGACCGAGGGCGTCATTATCCTATAACACCCGTAGTGCCTTCAACGTTTAATGTCCTGCAAGTCTGTTATTTAATTCGAATTTTTTTTTTGACATTTACGATTTATTAATTTGACATCTATTATGTTCAGAACGATTTGATTTAAAAGATAGTAAAAATCAAAATTGTTTGTAAACGCCGCCGTTGCATAGCAACGCATTTTGTTTGTCAATAACGCTATCATAATTTGCTTGTTTTGGGTTGTATTATAATTTTATAATGCCCTAGGGCGTTATAGATATTCATAACGCCCTAGGGCGTTATTTTTCATTTAATGTATCTCAAAATAGGGTGGTTATTGTAAAATAACAGACTTGTAGGACATTAAACTCATAACAACACGATTTTGTAGTTTTTCACAATCTAGACACCTTTGATTGTCATTTGCATACTTTGACGTTTCACATAATTTTTCATTATATGTCAATTTAAACCAAAATTTGGAATCAATACAAACAACAAAAGTATAAAATAACAATAAGTTGTGAACAATTATAATTCTGTGAATAATTTAAAATAAATGATAACTCAGACAGTGACGAAGAATTTACGAATACTCCACCGGACTTGCAAGAGGAAGCTAGCAATGTTTCTCTGAACTTGTTACCTACAAAGTAAAGACAACGGTACGAAAAGTACTATGAATTGTTCAATAACTGGAAAAAGAATAAAAAGCAAAAAACTTAACAAAAAAACGTACTGCTTACTTATCTATCGGAAAGATCAAAGATTGTAAATGCAGGATCACTATGGTCTGAATTTTCAATGTTGAAAAGCACTTTTAATGTCAAGGAAAATATTAATTTTGCTAATTTTCATAAAGTTCGAGCATTTTTTAAACAAAATTCTGTAAATTACCTGCCCGAAATATCTAAAACTTTGACTCAAGAACAATGCATTGAATTTTTTAAGAAAGCAGATGATTCGGAATATCATATGATCAAGGTAAACAAATAAATTAAGGCAAATTAATTACTTTTTTTTTATTAACATTGCGTTGTAGGTTTTTCTTATTATGGGACTATACGGAGCTTGTCTTCGAAGTGAGTTGTTGAATATGAAACTTGACCACATAGATAATAGAGTAGACGTATTGATTGTCACAGTTCCAGAAATACTATTACAAGAACGTTTTTCTACACCTTTAATTACATGAGAATTATTAGCATTTTTTTGGTGAAAAATCGTACCTATAATTCACCGTAGTGAATTATCGATTCATAATTCACTGCATCCGGCCAATCACAAATACAAATTTAAAAATCACTGTTTCGCTGATCCAATGATATTTTAAATCTACCGCGATCAACTCTTGCTGCGGCTGACAATCAACTCGCGTGACAGTGACAAATGTACCGCCATATTGTTTGTTTACGTTTTCGACTTCTTACAAATAGGTACCGATTAATGTTATGAAATTTCAGTCTAATTTATTTGTTTAATAGATGTAGAAAAAGCATAGTATTATATTCGCGATTATGACCATCATTCACTCAGATGATTTGCGCCACTCGCCTATGGCTCGTGGGCTCAAACATCATCTTCGTGAATAATGGCTATCATAATCGCTTATATAATAATATACTATTATAGTCATAAACAAAACAGTTGATGGATTGAATCTACTTACAATATACAACAAATATGTTTCCATTAGACCTACCCATACTCCTCACAATCGCCTTTTCATTTATTACAAAAATAATAAATGCACAAAGTACAACCGATCGGAAAAAATGTATTTAGCAAAATTCCAAGCAAAATAGCCACCTTTTTGAAACTGCCTGAACCTAAAATATACACAGTACAGGGCATTGCTTCTGGGAGTGATTTGCTAACACTAAAAAAAACATGGAGGTTGGCATTCTTCTGAAGTTGCAGAAGGATATATCGATGACTGCGTATCAAATAAGATTAACATTTCTTAAAAAATCCTGACAAACCTAGAACAACAGCCTAGTACTAGAGAAAATAACACAACTGAAGTATTAAATATTTCCGATCAAATAAATACCAGTCAATCTAGACTTCTAACGAACCATCAACTTCGTCTATAGAAATAAGTCACCATGCTACTAGCACTTTACCACACTTACCGGATACCTACAAATTCTGGTACTACTATCAATAATTCTGCTCAAGGGATAATTAACATTAATTACTATAATAAATAAATTCGCAAATTGTTACTACTTAAGTTTATTATTAAATTCCGTTTGTATTTATAAAATTAAAGATTTTTGTTATATTGTTCCTTTTTTCTTGGTTTTATTTAATGCTAGGCGAAAAACAGTTGTGTGTCACACATGCAGAAAACGCATTAGCAGCCCTTAGCTATCAGCTAATATTCGCGGGCTACTAATGCTCATTTTCTGCCCTTGTGACACAATATACTATATTTTTGTTTTTATGTGCCTTTGATATTTTTCCAAAAATTTTCCGCCCCGGGATTTTGCCGCCTTGAGCTATAGTCCTTACAGCCGCCCCATAAATCCGCCACTGATCAACTATGTGTAAAAATAGTCGACATTACTACTTACTTGCAATTTAATTATCTTTAATTTATTTTTATTTATAATAAGCTTGAATATTTAGTATGTTTTTGAAGTACTGTGTTAATTTATTTGTAAATTATCGCAGTTTTTATTAATTAATACTATGTTTAACTATTCCTTATGATAACATAGGCACACAAAGTAAAAAAAAGTCGAAACCCAGAGGGTAGACCTCCCTACCCTCGTGTATTTTGGGACCGAATAAAGGTTTTAATTATCCAGTTTTACTCTAGCACCCTCTTACAACCCTCCTGTGGGATTAAAATTCCACTTGTTCTAAAGATGTGAAAAGTAGGTTTTTTGGTGCGCTAAAACCGAATATGACGATAAAAACTGATTTGAACCACCCAGTCACCCCCTAGCACCTCCTACATGCCTCAGGAGGGGTTGAAATTTCACCTGTTCTAAACATTTAAAAAGTATGTCTATTTTTAAGTTTTTTAGTGCACTGAAACCGAATATGACGATAAAAAATGTAAGGGGATGCTAGGGGGTGACTGGGTGGTTAAAATCATTTGTTAGCACCAAGAAACCTAAAAATAAACATACTTTTTACATGTTTAGCATAAGTGGAATTTCAACTCCTCCTGGAGCTTGTAGCAGGTGCTAGGGGGTGACTGTGCGGTTTAAATCAGTTTTTATCACCATATTCAGTTTTAGCGCAGCAAAAAACCTACTTTTCAAATGTTTAGAACAAGTGCAATTTCAATCCCCCATGAAGGTTGTCAGGGGTTGATAGGGAAAAATTGGATAACTAAAACTTTTTTTCATTGCCACATTCGTAGATCCCTGCCAATTTCAAGATCGCAGCCATGCTGTTTTGCTACATCATCTCAGATTTCCCTATTCATGTGTTTCCTACCATGGGTTTTTTAATCATTTGCATTTTTAGACTAGACAACTTCTTGATGAAAATCTTGAAATTTTCGTTGAGGTATAGTTGATCATCTCTTTGCATTGATATAGTTTTTTTTTCAAAATTCTAAATGGCATTTTTGCGTTGTGGTCAAAATAATTTGTTAATAATACGGTACAGTGACAGAACCTAACCAACTCACTTCAGTTTTCAATACTTCTTTATATTTCCAAGAAATCGCAGATCTTTAAAAAACGTTCGAATTTGGATAAATATGCTTAAAAAATATCTAAATTAATTATTATTTATATGATATATTTATGGAATGATTATACAAACCGTTTTAAAATTGTTGATGCTATTGACCGCTGTTGAATATTGAATTATTAGCACCTATTTTAAGTGAAATCAATGAAATATTATTTGGCAAAACGCCCTTTCCGACTTTCTCAATAGGACTTAACTAGATCGGGATTGTTCCCATTAATGATAGCGAACATAGTTGGATTGCAAATTAGGGCATTAATTAATTTATTATGTTTGATGACAACAAATGTTTCTGACGGACATTCATTTGAATTATATAATTAAAATAAAATAAACCACGTTGTAATAATGACAATTATATTTTCTACTCGAATCAAAATTATATTTTGAATATTTTTTTATAACAATGTCTTGTAGAATCGTATTCTGTACGTATTCTGTACTTTTCCAATGTAGACGGTTGCGTTTACTGATTTATATCAGAATTTTAATTCTAAATATTTTCTGCTGCTTTTAAATTAATAATATGAGTAAATATATAGTGATATTCCCAAATTTTCATCTGGGCTCTCGTTCAAAAGAATGTTTAAGATTTTACATTGTTATGTTATATTCCTACATTGGTGTTCTCAATCAAATATCTCGCTAACATTTCACTCTAAAATTATAACAAATATATTTTATTTAAAAATTGACTGTTTATACGCCTATGGTGGTCCCACTTTCAATAGAGGGTGTCCTACCTGACTACTTTATATATGCTTTAAATTTGAAATGGAAATTTTAGATCTAGCAGAATAATGTAATTCGGCAACTTGCGACTGCAATTTTCATTAGAACTAGCCTTATTAAAAAACTTCAATAAAAAATTAAAGATAAATTAGATGAACTGTAAATGTACTATTTTTGTACACCTTCGTATTTTTCTGTTCTTAATCAAAAACCTAAGTAACATTTTGCTCTAAAATTATGATAAAGCATACTTAGTTTATATAAGAATAATTGTTTACTTGCTTCTGGAGAGTACGCTGTATGGCGAATATTGCCCAGTATCAATGCTACTTTATATATTACAATTCCACATTTGGAATAAAAAAGTGAAGCATAACAGAAGGTATCGTGTTTGCAAGAAACGGTATACACACATACACACACTTATTTGATATTTGAGTTCAGCGCATTATGAAATGGATTTCTGCATAAAAGTGTTTTTGCCACGATGACTACTACAAAAATGTATTCGGTTATAATTTATTGTATTTCATTAAATCGAATGGGTATAAAAATTCGATATATATATATTTCAACTTACATATTATGTCTTAAAGTTTCTATTGTCTTGACTTTCGAATAAATTTTTTTTTACCACATTGGTACCACTGCTCCCACCAGTTTTCGTAAATATCAAATTATAATCTTGAAAATGCCTCTACTGACAAACATTGGAAAGGACAAGGGCTCAAGTGGTAAAATGTACCAGAGAATATGGGAACACGAAGAGAGAAATACAGAAAATAACGTGAAATCAATTGAACCAAATCGAAAAGAAAAAATATTACATTTGCAAACGAAAAACTAGATGTAGTTATCATCGACGAGTTATTGAAGTTTATATATAATTGTTGAACATTATACATTACACTTTATGTTGTTCTTGGAAATAAGTAATTTTCTTAACTGAAGTGCAATATTTTATAATTTTTAGTCATCTGCCTTCAATTTAGTTGACGAAAGACTCGTCAGTGTATTATACAGTACTTTCTTTTGTAGAGTCATATACAGGTCACAAACTTCTTTGGGTAAACTTTTATTATCAAAATGTTTAGTACCTTTTATATTTATAGATCCATTTTGTCCAATAACGATACGATTTTTCCTCCAGCTGACATTAACTTACAAAGGCAAATTTTAATTTAATCGGACTTTTTGACTTTGAGGAACCATATTTATAAGAAATGTGACGTACGAACAGACGGACAAACAGATAAATAGTCGGACAGATGGACGGAAAGGCGGACGAACATTTTGAAATATTAGTCAACACTTTTCGTTTAGTTTATGTATATATTTAATTCACAAGGCAATTTTCTCCGGATTCTCAGTTCCCACTGGATCGATTTTGATGATTCTTTTTTAAATTAACCAGTTTTCGTAAATATCATCACAGGTGTCATTTTTATTTTATTAATTTCTATGTTATTGTTTGGGGGATATTTCTTTTCATCATATACTAAAATGTAAAAAAGATAAGCTAATAAGGCTAGTGTGTTCATACCCCATTTATAAAGGTTTAAATCATTTTCTTTTTAATTTTAAAATTTAATAAAATGTTATTCTTTTGTTCTTTAGTTCTTGGTACTTTAATTGCTATCTCTTCTTATTCTTGAATAAAAATATGGATTGGGTTAGAAATTAACCTCCTCTCAATTATGCAGCAGGAAGCCATGAAGATATGTCCTTGGTGTTTTGGCAAAAGGGCGAATAGACCATTTGCGTAGTTTTGTTATTTAAAATTCCTTCAACTGTTTCCGGTGAGAAATATTTTTTACATGATGAGAAACATATTAGATATCATTTGAAATCAAAATTTTCAAAATACTATGTACCGCCGACTTAAAATTAAATATTTTGTGGATTTAGCCCTTTTGCTTATTACATAATCCACGCAATATGGTTCTTTCTAACTTTCGGTTTCGATTGTTGTAATAATTATTACTAGTTAGTACTACCACTACTTATCTAAAATTTTATTTTAATACAAAAATCATAAAATAAAAAAATAAGAAACCATTATATTTAAAACATTAATAAACTCTAAAGCAACGAACGTCGTAATAATTTTCATAAGTAGAAAAACGAGAAATTGGTAGGTATTTAAATTAAACCATCTTCCTGTAACAGGTCCTTCGCCCCATCTGTATGTTCTTCCTCTTCTAAAGCTTCTTCTCCATCTTCACCTCCTCCCTCATCTGGGCTTTTTTCCTCATCTGAATCTTCCTCTTTTGAATCTTCTTCTCCTTGCGAGTCCGCTTCTGGTGCTTCTTCTCCATCTTCATCTCCTCCCTCATCTGGATCTTCTTCCCCATCGGAATCTTCTTCATCTGTTTCTATTAAGGTGTCTAACACATTGGACTTAATTGGAAGTGACAGATATTCCTGTTGATATCTTTCAGCTATTGTATTATTTAGACAGAGATTTTTAAGGCTCTGATATTTCTTGAGGGAGATTGCCTGTCTTGCCTGTTTTACATTTTCCTTAACCTCACTTTCTGCAGCGGCTTAACGCAGAGCAAGGTCTACTAGTTTCTTCCCTCTACTGGACATTTTTACTATTAGTCATTGGATAACATTCTGACATGATTAACATTTAACTAATTATTATAATCTGAAAATCGATCTTTAGTCTTACCAATGGACGTCTATGTGACCACAAAAATGGTGATAAATTGGTGGTTTTCATCACAATAATACAGGATGAAATACACATGCATTCGCTTTTTTGCAGAAATGAAAAGAACACGTCTGTCCTACGAAAAAAATTATATGTACACTCCTGGCAAGCCCAGAATTACATAGGGGGTTACAATGTGAATAAAGAGATGGATTTATGCTAAGCTTTAAGATAAACAACGATAGATATAATTTGCAGCGATGTCAAGTTAATATCGTCACAAAACAAAAACTTGTGATGACCAATGTTCATTTACTTCCCCCTCCGTCGATTCGGGCAGGCGGTGTCCCCACCATCGACTCGGCGCGGCGCGGCGCGGCGCGTACTTTCATGACATGACCAGCCAGTACCCATTATCAAAGCGCAGGGTGCACATCGTTATTAGTAGATTTCGTAATAAATTCGAATGTATTCCCTATATTTTGAAATTATTTCATACATATATCATTAGGTCAATGTATGAAATTAATTACATTGTTTTTAAAATTGTGGTCAGTTAGTTCGCCGGTCTGATAAAAATAAAACTGATATTTTGTATAAAAAATAAATGAAAACTAAAAGAAATCCTAATTCTGTACAAAAAACAAATAAAAACTAAAATAATAAAATGAAATAAAAAAATTATCTCAATTCAGGTTCAAAAATTGATCCCCCTTGTGCTTCGCAATAACCTAACCTATGATAAAATTCTGTTATTACGTTTGTCAGTACTTCAGGGGAAATGTTCTGTAGGACTTCCACAATTCTGGCCCGTAAATCGTCTAAATTACGTGGCCTTTCATGTGCGTGTCCATAAATGGTGTCTTTTGTATGTTCCCACAGAAAAAAGTCACTGGACGATAAATCAGGAGATCTGGGTGGCCATTTAATTGTGCCCCTTGTACTAATAAGCCGCTCAGGAAATGTAGCTTCCAAGAAAGTTATTACTCGTAGAGAATTATGAGCCGGACAACCGTCTTGTTGAAACCACACTTCCTCAAAATTAATGGGCAATCCCTGAACAGCCGGAATAATTTGATTTTCGAGCATTGTTAAATATTTGTCGGAGTTCCATTTATAAAAAATGGCCCAATAATGGAAGACCTTAAAATGCCAGCCCAAACATTCACTTTCTGTGGATACTGTGTACGTAAAGGCACACTCAAGTGTTTGTTTTCCGTCGACCAGTAACAAACTTTAGCAGAATTGTGGGACCCATGAAGGGAAAAGGATGTTTCATCACTAAATAGAACATTGCTTAGAAAATTTGATCGTCGGGAAATGATTCTTGAGTACGTTTTAACCTGTAGCACGAGTATCTATTTTTTCTCAAAATATGCCGAACTGTACGCGGAGGCACATTAACTTGTTCCCCGATTTGCCTACTAGAACAAGGTTCACTTACTTCCACCGCCGCACAAATGGCTATTTCTTTTTCTACCCTACGCTCATCAGGTTGTCTGTCGGGTTGATTTGGATCCGAGCAACACTTTCTACACCCAGTATTACAACCCGATGTTTCAAATCGATGAAAAATATTTAAGGCCGTTTTCGTAGTGGGTACTGGTCAATTTTTGAAAGTAAATACAAATCGCCCAACGACTTCTTCCGCACTTTGGGATAATAAATACCATTTAATAAATTGTACTTTCTCCTCTACTGTGTAAACAGACATCGTGTAATTTAAATAAGTTTTCAGTTGTATTTTCAGACAGACACGGCGGAGGATCGATGATCAATAAATGAGTAATATGATCACAGATCAAACAAACCAGATGTTTCACTTAATAGTATTCCCTATGTAACCAGTTTCATTTTTTGTCGTGTGACGTTTACCTTCCAGGATTCTGCGCAGAAGTCATAAACAGAGCAACCTAGCGGTTGACATGGAAGTTAAGACCAGCGAGTACAATATCACAGGAGAGAGTGTTTAGTACTGAAATCTCAGAGATGGAAGTCGTCATCAGCTACACCAGTGATATTAATTATTTTGGAATGCAGTGTATTCTATTGAAGCTTAGAGTTCTTATTGTTTTACATTTAAGTGGTTTTTTTGAGTATTTATTAGGTGACTTTTAATTATTGTTACGTGTCATCACCTCCCTCCTGTGTCTATACTCGCTGGTTAAGACTGCTTGGTATATGCGCAGATCACTACACAAATTCGTACCTTCCAGGAGTTGATTTATTATCTAAACCATGAAACGTCATAAGTGATCTGTGATATTATGACAGAATTCCAGCTCCGCTACCCTTCTTTGTTTCTAGGCATGCGTTCTTGTGCGCGCGGGGCGTGGTCAACAAACTCGAGCAAACACAACACGTGGCATCAACGGATGTATAACTTCTCTGTCTAACACCCATCAATATACGTTTGTCCTCGACTTGCACTGTAATTGCTATAGGAAACGAAACGCTTGCCAGGAGTGTATAGTCTGTCTGTAAAGCGTCACCCTTCAGTATACACGTTCTGCCTTTTGCCAAAAGATGTATATTATTGTCCTCTAAATTCTAGTGCATAAAACTTAAAATCGCAAAATTGGTCGGTTCGCCCTTTTACCAAAACACCAACGATGTTATTCCCATTTTAAGTAACGACAACCGTTTATCTCACGCTCTCTCAATCTCATTTTTTATTTAATAATGACGAACATCTGAGTCGTCGAAAAAATTCAAAATGAATGGAAATATTATAGGCTGTAATAAAAGTATAAAAACCAGCATCTGTCTGATCCTTTGGCGCAGAGGTTTATTTAATGAACATTTTTAAATATTTTTACAGTGGCAAAATACCCAACAAACTTAAGAAATTCATGAATATGCCACAAATAATAAATTATAAACAATATTATAGGCGGCCCATTAATAACACAAAATAGAAAAAATCGTTTCTTTTTCTGAGTAGATCAACTTATCTTTATGTATTTTGACGCACTAAATTCGAATCCGGAGTCAGAATTGCTCCATTATTCACAATTTCTTGTTAGTCGCGAAAATAATCTAAAAAAGGATTCATAAGCTAAACGAACAGCTGATTCGTATTCCGCACGTCGAAATACATAAGGATTGCCCAATGGAGTCAGACCAATTTTCATTTTTTTGTGTGTGTGCGTCTGTGTAATATATGAATCTAGGAAAAAAAAGCCGTGAAAAAAAAATCATCAGAAAGAAACGCCTGGAATAAAAAGCCGAAGGAAAAAAAGCATTGGAAAAAAAATCCGCGGATAAAAAAGCCACTTTACACAAAACACATTGACACAAAAAACCATCAAATATGTAAACAGATGCGACCCTGGGAACGGAAAAAAAGCAGCGGAAATAAAATCCGAGGAAAAAAAGCCGTGGAAAAAAAGCCGCGTAGAAAACTGCTGATAACAAAGCTACATTAAAAACTTATGAACGATGAGACGAGATATGCAAAAATAGAATTATGGCAACGGTAAAGACTCGTACAAGGAGCTTCTTTAAGAGAGTGATTTTTAACTCCCATTCCAAATGCTTAATTCGCTCGTGAGGAGCTCAGATTCGGGAGCTCAGATTCGATTCCACCCTAGTTTTCGGTTAATAACACCCAAATGCCTCTGTTTATACTATTCCTAACATTTGATGAAAAATCAGGTGAAATGAGTGCCATATTGGATCCAAAATGGCGAAAAACTGTATTATACGTTACAAATTAGACATGGGCGACAAATAAAAGCTAATTATATATGAGATATAATTAACATATTTATTTTATTTCTTTATCGGTAACATAACATATTTATTCTTTCGTTTTAGAATAAATATTTTTGATGGAAACACTTTCAGACTTAAAGATTCAGTTCAAATTATTAGCTAATATTCATCTTCATCATCAATATTATATTTTACTAAAAGAATCTCTAATATTTTCAGTCTTCTCATTGTCTGCTAAAAACATTTGTATTGTGGTAAAAATTTCGATGTACTGTTATGAACACCTCACTCTGATGTGCACCTTCCCAGGATCACAAGGAATATCGCACATTACAGGCCGATAACATCCAATTTCAGTAACTTTCCAACCAAAATCGGTCACTGCTGCTGTACGATATGTACTTGTTTTCACATCTTTTCTTAATGGTGAGCTCTTCTAAAACCTTGCCGGAGCGCAGCTCGAGTTAGAGGCATACCAGTCTTTCTCGTAAAAAACCACCATCGCAACTTACTTAATATTTTCAGGTGTCACGCCATTTGAGGGGGTTCAGACGAATGAGCAGACTATATGTTTGGACCACAGTCAAGTCGGCCTTTCCTCATTAAAGAAAAACACAGCAAATATGCAACAAGAAGTAATAGTGAAGAGTAATTTAGCGTGACTGGAGATTAAAATATATAATTTATTTGAACCTGAGAATTCGAAATAACTGAAAAAATAAATGCAGTTATGGAACAGTTATTATTATTAGTTTAAATATTTGTTTCAATTGACTTTGTGCTATTAAACAAACGTGTTAGTTCTTTTCTATATATAATTAGTTTTAATTTGATGCCCAGCATGACTATCCAATTTGTAATATACAGAGAAGGGCAATGGTAAGCCGGACTTCGATATCTCGGATTCTACGATAGCTAGAAATTAAAAAAAAAATACAAGTATAGTATATAAAAAAGTACAATACCGGAAATTATTTTCGAATATACAGGGCGAGCCAAGACGAAATTGCAGGATCAAGTGCTTTTTTTTTAATGGAATGCTATATATATCAGTACATTATTTGAAGCATCTTGCTAGACTCTATTTATTCCTATACTATTATTGGCTATCTCCCAACCACTTGGGAGATAAGCCAATTTTATGTTGAAATAATGCCATCTGCGATGCATATTGAAAAAATCAGCAAAGTTACAATTATGGGTTTTAAGAGAAACTTATGTGAATTCTAGTTACGAGACATATAATTAATGTTTTTGAATCATTGCTACTTCCTGAAAACGTACAGGGTGGCCAAAAATTATTTTTTAATTGAGAACTTTTTAAATTGAATTTTCTCAATTTTTGCAAATAGAACACCCTGTATATTTTTCGACGATGTGATGAAGAAATGGAAAACGAATATTTTTTGTAAATACTTCCTTATGGCTAATTGCAACCATTTTCGTTTTATTGAGCAATAAGTACAACATCCGAGAATAAACTTTAAGAATAGAGTTTTCTTCAAATAATTCATTAGAAAAAATTATAATAAGTGCTCATTTTGCCCATTTTGATCGACACACATCTCTATGCGCTTTTCAAATGAGGTTTCTACTGTTCCTAAAATTGCCGGTGTGATAGATCTAAAAGGAGTTATCAATATTTCCTTCATATTTTGTATTGCTGTTGATGTGTCTTTATAAACAATTTCCTTCACATATCCTCATAAAGAGAAATCCATTTTTGTAAGATCTGGAGATCTAGCAGGCCATTTAGTGTGTCCATTTTTTCCAATCCATTGAAGTGGGTAGGTATTATTTAAGTGGTCTCTCTAACTGCATTTAAATAATGTGGTGGAGCACCATCTTGCTGAAATATATTCCTACTAACGAAAGAGAATTCTCAATCGTTGCCAGCACCACAGAAAGCGCATTTTCTTGATTCACAACACGTGTTATTCTTTTACTTTTTTATATTCGAAATTTCCAGTTTCCACAAATCAATCGAGAAGGTTTTGGAAGCTGCTAACATCAGGAATCCTTCTTTCAGAATACCTTTGCTTATAAATTGTACTGACAAGCAAACAATTTCTGCCCGACTCCCACAAAGCAAAAGTAGTGTCTACCAGTTCCGCTTTATTAAAATTCATTTTGTAAAACTAGAAATATTTTAAATTTAATACAAATTATTTACTGACGACTAATAAGTGCGATAAATGTTCATTTGTACAAGACAATTTATATCAAACTGAGCAAAAAAAATTACAAAAAATTATTACAGTAAGGGACCAGTGAAATACTATTTCCCACTTCAATGGATTGGAAGAAATGGTTCCACTAAACGGCCTCATTTCAAAATTGCATAAAGACGTGTGTCAATCAAAATGGGCAACATGTGGAGCACTTATTATAATTTTTTCTAATGAATTATTTGAAGAAACATTTATTTTTTGTTTATTCTTGAATTTTGCACTTATTGCTCAATTAGATGAAAATGGTTGCAATTAGCCATAGGGAAGTACTTACAAAAAGTGTTCGTTTTTCAGTTCTACTTCACATAATCGAAAAATAAACAGGATGTTCCATTTGAGAAAATTGAGAAAATTCAATTTAAAAAGTTCTTAATTGAAAAATAATTTTTGTACATTTTTAGGAAATAAAAATGATTCAAAAACATTAATTAGATGTCTCGTAACTAGCATTCACATAAGTTTCTCTTAAAACCCATAATTGTGACTGGTGATTTTCTCAATATGCATCTGCAGATGGCATTATTTCAACAAAAAAATTAATTATATCCAAGTGGTTGGGAGATAGTCAATAATAATATAGTAATGAATAGGGCCTAGAAAGAAGCTTCGAAAATGTACTGATATACATACCATTCCATTTAAAAAGAAGGCACTTGATCCTGTAATTTCGTTTTGGCTCGCCCTGAATATTCCAAATAATTTGTTTTTGACTTGTTTTTTTTTTATTTAGTTTACTTATATATTTTTTAAATAATTAACAATTCGAAATGTTAACCCACTCCCCACCAGTCGCGGATCTCATCACTTTTCACATTCTGTACAATGTACCGAACATACGCCAATCACAATGATCTATCACAAACTTGCAGACGAGATGTAGTTAGAAAACTCGCTACTCTGTTTTGTCGCAGAGTTTAGGTTCTTTTTTCCTCGGCTTTTTTTTCTGCGGCTTTTTTTTCCTAGATTCGTCGAAGTGAAAGAAACCTTGTTTTCTGTAAAGCAGACTTTTCTTCCGCGGCTTTATTTTCCTCGGCTTTTTTTCCGCGGCTTTTATTTCCTTCGGCTTTTTTTCCAGGATTTTATTTCCGCGTTTTTTTTCGGCGGCCTTTTTTTCCGTTTACCGTAATATATATACCCGGTTTTATAGAAAATGGCGTAGGATTCGGTGATTTTCATATATTACACAAAAAAAAATGGACGAATCGACTATCCGCTTAGCTCCATCACCCACCTATTTTTTGTAAATCCCGGAAATAACCTAAACTATAAGTTTATTTTTAGGTTATTTTCGCGATTTACAAAAAAATGGTGGGCGATGGAGCAATTCTAACTCTGGATTCGAAATCAGCGCGCCAAGATAAGTTGGTCTAGTTAGAGAAAGAAAACACTTTTTTTATTTTGTGTGCCTGTGTAATTTAACTGAATATGAAAGTTTCTTATCGGTAGATGGTGAATAGATTGGTTCTGTCGATCTGCATTGCATTAGTCAATTAATTCCTAATTATCTATTTAGGCTATATAGAGATGATAATAATGAAATGAAAATGAATGTCGATGTTGATGCAGGGGCTAACATCCAATATATAATTTTATGCAAGATTCAGTTTCCCATGCTGTGTAAAATTCTCTCCATAATAATAATATTATGATAAAAAATGATTAATTAATGAATGCGGGGGAGAATAATATTTTACATGCAGCTAACAGAAAGGCAAAAACGAGTATAGTTTTAGTGGTTATAATAAAAAAATAAAACGGCAGGAAAATAATATTTAGAATGTCGTTGACTAGGAAGAGTATCCAATACATCCAATACATCCAATACCGGTAAAAAGAAAATAGTAAGTGGTCACCGAAAAGAACAAAATAACTAATAAACACAAGGTATCAAACAGTGAGGAGATTTTTGCAAATAGCTTTACAAATTTTTTACATGTCTCGCTTACTGAAGGGAAGTATTGTAATAGTGAAAAAATCATTATCTTAGATTACTTAGAATTTTTACATTTAACATTACTTAGATTATGAAAATTAAGGCCTTTCAATTCAGTAATTCTCTATGTCTGTCTGTCGATGGTCTGTTGGCTCTATATCTCTAAAAAACTATTTGACAGAAAAATAATGTTTTTCAGACAGTGATGCGTATTGCCATGGAAAATACCAGGTACATTTCCTATAAAAATATAGCGAGTAGACACCCTAAAAAAATAATTAAGGAAAATGTTACGGAAAATAATATTTGCCTGTAGTTAACTAATAATATCAGAGAAAGCAACGTACTTTAATTCTAGTGAAAAATATACAGTGTGGTCACCAAAAGAATAACAAATTAACCATATTTGTTTGAAAGTGTAGCAAGTCAAGTACCTACTTTGTTTTTTATAAATTTCTCTAGGGAAAAGTCAGACCATTGCATCGAATCGGGGCCGCGAATTTCTTGAAAATGTGCGGGTGGCAAGTTCAAAGGAGTGTGTCTGAACAATAACTCCTGGCATACTTTTAAATATCCCCACTCCGCATAATTTCGGTTAGTCTAGTATATTTTTAAGTGTAAAATATGTTGTGATAATCAGTATTAAAGTTTTAAAAATCAGCCACTGTTTGGTCCATTTGGCACAGCTTTTTTAATAAATTTTTGAATATTTTGTAAAGCCTTACTCCTTGTAAGACATTATAAAAAATATGTCACAAATAAATAATTAAGTATACATAATTTCATTGAGCATTAAGAGAAATATTGAAAACAAATATTACATTAAGCTTAAAAGCAGTTTTTAGTCATTATATATCGTTACATGACACAGTTATGTAAGTGCACGTGTGCCAGATAGGACCTGATAATCACAAATAATTTATAAAATTCAACGTTCAGCCATCCAACACGTGAGTTGCATAACGCTTCTTCGAATAGCTATTGAGTATGAATGTCCACACTGATATATTTCCTAATTTGGTTAATTAAAATTATTAGTTTCATTCAGGATAAATTATTTGAATGTTTATTTTCTTTTTAGTCATATTTAAATATATGGCGAAGGAGCCGGTTCAAAGATATACTTAAATAATAACATCGGTACACAAAAACAAAGACTTTCAATCTCAGACATGCGAATACTCTTATTCCATATATTTTTGGTCGCCGAAACAGAATTTAATGGGAAAATCGGCTGATTGACTCTTTTTTCTTCAAAAACAGCATGGGGATAGTACTTTACAAAATGACTATACTCATTTGAATGTTATGGCAAACCACCAGTAAAATGGTTTAATGAATCGTTTGGTAAAATACGGGACACGTTGTTTAGTGTCAAGACAATTTAATGTAACTAAAGACCCTATTCATTTCCCCCCAAAATATATTTAAAAGTTATAAGCACAAGATAAATATAACAAAAAAAAGCTGCTTATGATCAACATATCGCAAATTTTGACAACAAATCTAGAGACGCCTGGAAATTAATAAATTATGATCGTAACAATATTTATTCATCGAAATCCCAAATAGATCCTGCTTTGACACATGTTGATTCCAATAAATAGGATTTCATTGAAAAATAATGCTAAAGAATTAATGCACGCTGCTGCTCTGAATAACGCATTGTGAACGTTCACCAACTAACGGATAAACAACCACTAAATTAAACATTCCCCAACGCACAAATAGTAATTTATACAACAAGTGCATAAAGTGGCCATCCAATGAGTGAAAGAAAGACACGTTATGCATGAGTTTCATACAATATTTTTTCTACGACTGCTTAATTTCCATATATAAATAAATTTAAAAATTACCTTAACTGTCAAAGCACAAATCCATAATTACTTCCACATCCAGTGAAAGTATAGTAACGTCAAAAAAAATTTTGAAAATTTTTATTGTTCAAATAGGCTTAGAATGTCATGAAACGTCAAGATTTTAAGTTTGAGCGAAAAAAAAATATGTGTGTCTGTATTTCTGTAACTTCTTTTGTGCGCACGACTACTCTGGAACATTTAAGATATTGACTTGAAATTTGGTACACGTACATGTACATGTACTTTAACGGGATCTGGAACTAGATTATATTCTCATCTTATTCCGTCGAAGGGTTGGGGGGTAAATTGGGGTAAATGGGAGGTACATAAGTAAATCAAGCAGCATTAATGTATACAAAAGAAGTTAAGGTCTCAAAAAATTTTTTGGCATTATGGGATGAAAAAAAATTGTGATTTAGTACAAAAAACCTCAAAATACTTACTTACTTCATGCACCCCCACCCCATTACGGATGTGGGATATCGTTTTATGGGTTTTTGGGGTAGACGATTTCAAACATTATACTGCTAAAGTTCTATAAACAATTATTTACACATACAAAATTTTTTCTTTGTGAGAGACTTGGATAGAAAATCTGGATGTGGAAGTAGGGATTCCTTGGGCAGCGGTTTTTGACGTTTCTAAAGCGAAGATCGTGAGATAGCTTCAATTGTTTTCAATGCACTCCTACATGTACTTTAACGGGATCTGGAACTAGATTATATTCTCATCTTATTCCGTCGAAGGGTTGGGGGGTAAATTGGGGTAAATGGGAGGTACATAAGTAAATCAAGCAGCATTAATGTATACAAAAGAAGTTAAGGTCTCAAAAAATTTTTTGGCATTATGGGATGAAAAAAAATTGTGATTTAGTACAAAAAACCTCAAAATACTTACTTACTTCATGCACCCCCACCCCATTACGGATGTGGGATATCGTTTTATGGGTTTTTGGGGTAGACGATTTCAAACATTATACTGCTAAAGTTCTATAAACAATTATTTACACATACAAAATTTTTTCTTTGTGAGAGACTTGGATAGAAAATCTGGATGTGGAAGTAGGGATTCCTTGGGCAGCGGTTTTTGACGTTTCTAAAGCGAAGATCGTGAGATAGCTTCAATTGTTTTCAATGCACTCCTAGATCCGTGTATACATAAGAGCGAAATAATGTTACTTTTTTCCACCCTTTTTACTTTTTGCATTTTTAACATAAACATGTTTTTCGCACTGAAAGTGATGAAAAAAGTGCAGCTTTTTTAACAGTCGTAGAAAAACTTGTTTACGTTACTCATCGTCAGTCTACCTGCACGTGACAACAATCGCCCAACGGATTGCTGCATTCTTTCTGACCTCATATTCTAAATCTGTAGAATTGCGTTTTAAATGGGCCACCCTGTATTATACATACAAATTACTTTTCCTTTCATATGTTCTATAATAAACTTTATTCAGCAATGACTCCTGAGATTAATTCCAAACCGAGCTCCATATGATTAGGGTTAAATTCGAGTATTAATACAAAACTGACGTAAGAATAAATTAGAGTATTAATAATCACAGGCACACAGTTAAAAGTGGTATGTTCTTTTGACTGGACCAACTTATCTTTATGTAATTTGACGCGCTGAATTCGAATCCGGAGTCAGAATTGCTCCATCACTCACCGTTTCTTTGTTAAGTCGCGAAAATAACCTAATAATAACTCATAATTTAGGTTATTCTCGGGATTTACTAAACATTGCTGGGTGATGGAGCTAAATGGGCACCTCACTCGTATTCTGCACGTCGAAATACATAGAGGTTGCCCAATGGTGTCCCAGAAACAGGCCTTTTTTGTGTGTGTGCCCCTGTAATATATGAATATCACCGAATCCTCCGCCCATTTTCTAGAAAATCGCGTATGCAAATATATTAACACAGGCACGCAAAAAAAAAGTGCAAAGTGGTCAATAGGTAACCTCTATATATTTCGTCATGTTGAATACGAATCAGGTGTCCGCTTAGCTGCATTACTCACCAATTTTTAGTACATCGCGAAAATAATCTAAATTATGCATTTATTTTACTTCCACGTCCAGTGGAAGTATAGTAACGAGTATAGTAACGACAAAAAAATTTTTAAAAATTTTTATTGCCCAAATAGGCTTAAAATGTCATGAAACGTCGAGATTTTAAGTTTGAGCGAAAAAAAAATTTCTGTCTGTCGGTCTGTCTG
This sequence comes from Rutpela maculata, assembly GCA_936432065.2. Classification (NCBI taxonomy): domain Eukaryota; kingdom Metazoa; phylum Arthropoda; class Insecta; order Coleoptera; family Cerambycidae; genus Rutpela; species Rutpela maculata. The sequence continues at coordinate 143,917,086 of OW386287.2, read as the reverse complement.
TAACTTTTTTTTGTGCGCACGTTTACTCTGGAACCGTTTAAGATATTGACTTGAAATTTGGTACACATATGTACTTTAACGAGATCTAGAACTAGATTATATTTTCATCTTGTTCCGTTGAAGGGTTGGGGGGTAAATTGGTAAATTTGGGGTAAATAGGTAAATCAAGCAGGTAAGAGTCCATGAAATTGGTATTTAGTATATACAAGAGAAGCAGAGGTCTCAAAAAAAATTTTTGGCATTAGCCACCCCCATTACCACCCCCCCCCTCCTTATTAAAGGGGATGAAAAAAAAATGTGATTTCGTGCATGTACAGGAACCAGAATCCTCAAAATATTTTTTTACTTCATCCACCCCCCCCCCCCACTACCACCCCCACCCCACTACCGATGCGGGGTATCGTTTTATGGGTTTTTGGGGTAGAGGATTTCAAATATTGTATTATTAAAGTTCCATAAACAATTATTTTCACATACAAAGTTTTTTCGTTGTGAGTGACTTGGATAGAGAATCTGGATGTGGAAATAGTGATTCCTTGGGCAGCGGTTTTTTTTGGGTTTTTTCGCAATTTACAAAAAAATGGTGTGTGATGGAGCTAAACGGACACCTGTTTCGTATTAAACACGTGTAATTACATGGGTCTTACCTAGTGGAGTACCAGAAACAGAGTATTCTTTTTATATTGTGTGCGTGTGATATTTTTTATAGTGAAGTCAAAATAAATTTCGAATGGAATTGTCTTGCTGCAGCGATTTTATGATTTTAATTTGCTTTAAATATGACAATAAGTGTAATCAGAAATTATGGATTAAACCTATCCATGGCTTCACATAAAATTTAAACAATTTATATTGCAAAACTAAAATAATCTGCTCTTCTCCTTATTATCTCCGATTCTAGTAAGCGCATCGCAAAAACAAAGATAACAATTTGTTTACAATAAAATTTCGAATAAAACTAGACCTACAAATAAACTTTCTGATAAACTGTAAAAAAATAAAAATCATTGAAAACTGCTCTTCTTGTGTAATTTAAGAAATATGATGTAATACTAAATCAATTTTAAAGACAGTAGAAGTCGTGGCTTTTATTGAACTAAACCTTGTTTCTGCCAAATTTTAACGCAACATATTTATTTGGTTGAAAATGAAAAAGATTTCGAAATTTGAGTCGCTTATTGCTTCAACTCGTAACGGGGCAAAGAGTGCCCCCAAAAATAGACCAAAAATCGCCCATTTTCTCGCTCTCGGATTTTGTTTTAACCTAAATGCTAAATTATTGTTAATAATGAGAACATCCTGAATACAAAATTTCAAGATGAGCATATGTTTAGTTTTAGAGATATGAGGGATTGAAGTTGTGATATGCGTGATGCACTATAACAGCATATAAAAAATACACAGCCCCACAAAAAATTAATACTGAACAGCCACGGCAGAGCAATCAAGATATTCTTAGAATTTTTTGATGCAGAATTCAAATCTAAATCACAAAATATCGCAAATAATTGATTAATTCAGAAGAGTGTTACGCTAATTTAGTGTCTCTAAGCGTACAGTCGTATGGACCTGGGCACTTACAAAGATACCTATCTACTTACTGGAATTTGGGGTATGTGCCGGACTAGCTACAGTGGAGACGGTCTGGGTCGACTGCAATTAGATAAATAAGTGTGGTATAGGGCGCCAAGCAACTTCCTGTACTCAGCCACCTACCCCAGTGATTACCGAAACCCCGCAAGTTACTAAATCGGAATTCCCTTATGCAATTGAAATAAATAGACCACCCTGTAAGTATTTTAAGTCTATATTACCAGAACTATATATACATATTATATTGCAACTTGCAACTGGCCCTAGTGGCCACCACTTAACTATTGTTACTATATGTAAATTAGATCACCTAAGTCTGTATCAAGATAAAACCCCTAATTTTCATATTGCCCTATAAGCATATAGCAGAAATTAACCATGGGGTTGGAACCGTTGGTTTATGTATTAACCAAGACAAAATAGAACGTTCGAGGTGCACCTTACGTAAGATAGCGTTGAACTGGTTTAGCAAATCAGCTGATATTGTAATTAATGTCGTAATTAATTTCCGCTGTACAAATTAGGTAATAAGGTATATAATCCCACCTATGTTTAATCTAATCTATATATACACAAAATACTAAAATAACATTATTACTAAAAGTTCGGCAAACTATCCCTCGGGACCGCAATATCTAAATTCTCTAAATCAAAGGTACAGCACAAACATATAACTTGCGTGACAGACGTTTTCCTGAGCGAGACCTCGAGGATAGGAGGCCGTACAGCACGGGGGCACCAGTACTCCTTGACCGTGACCTATGACCCAGCAGATTGATTACGATGGTAGCTGCAGCACAGTCTACTCAGCTTGGACACCAGCGAATACTCCAAGCGCGGCTCCGATTTGCTATGGAGGTCTCCAAGACCAAATACTACTGACAAGTCTTCCACACGTGGAGTGGTCTACTTTCGATTCGCCCAACACAAGGACCCTTAATTAAATGAAATAAAAGCAAATATACCGATACCAAACATTTATAAATTGGCATACCTTCCTAGAAGGGCACACAGCTGGCACGAGGTTAAGAGAGGTTAAGTTTCGGTCACGAGGCTTGTATCCAAGATGTTAGATTTCAATAAATATACACTCCAAAAGGTAACCACCAATGAAATCTTGAATTCCTGCCACCAAAAGTTTGAACCCCATGAAGGATGATTAAGAAATTAATCAATTTAACTTCTCGGTGCAGAGCGCCTAGTTGCGACAACTTCCCACGATCAAAAATCCGAATAATACCTCGCGCAAGTCATTTCCCTACCTGTCAATCTAGTTCTATCACACCTACTCGATCAGCTTCCCTACTCTAATTATTCTCTATCCGCGTTCCATACCTATTAGCCAAACTCCATACCCTAGAAACTACTATTTACATTATGCCTACATTATTTGGAATATTAAATTGAACCGTTAAAAGAGCCAAAAATATCCCCTATATAAGGATAAAAATGGAAAAAATGATTCTATTGAGTTACAGAGCTTACATGAACAGAAATGTAATATAAATCTATTTGCTGAATACATGAACGAAAGGCTCCTGGTGACAAAGCTTGAACCCTCTAAGCTTTATTAATAGAAATGAAACATAAATCTGTTACGACCTAGTACATGAAAACAATTCATTACATTGTAAAAAACTACCCCTTATCTTGAATTATGAATTTGAATCAGGGAAAAAATAGTCAATGTACCAGATTTCGCATTTTGATTGCAGTAGGTGTGAATGTGGGACGATAACTAGAATTTTTGTAACTATTTTATGACACACCTACGATGGGGTAAGAGAACGGGACGAAAACTTATTGGTGGGTCTTTACTCCCTGGCCCCCTTCGGGGATCATTTCTGGGATGAAAAGGAATCGAAAAGCCCTGACATAAGAGAAAGGCACTCTTACCCCTCATAAAATCCACTTGAAAGTTAAAAACAGACCTCTATACTATGGCGTTCCGGAAAGGGATACTTACCTTTATGTCATAATTTTTTTCGAGACAATATAATGATTGTAAAATTGCTCAGATTTTCAGCTTCTAACCCCTGTGAATTTCTCTAGAGCGATGAGAAAGAATCACGAGGCCAAACCTTTGCTAGAAGATTTTCTCTAATGTGATACAGCGATTGCGATGTTTCTGATATTCTCCCCCTCGCACCCCCACCTTCTTATAAAATTCTTATTAATAAAGCTTAGAGGATTCAAGCTTTTTGCCAGTTATTGGAGTTTCGTGCAGTTTGGTATAGTATTGGGGGTAGTTTTCACCCCCTTAAGGATGTGTCTCAATTGCTTTCTGTAAGCCCTAGTCAACACATTCATTCATGCATTCAGCCAATAGAATTATAATATATTTCTGTTCATGGAAGCTCTATAACTCAATAGCATAATGTTTCCATATTTTCATCCTTATATAGGGGATGTTTTTGGCTTTTCTGAGTTAATCAATGGATATCCGTATATCGACGAATCCGTATTCGTCGATATTCGATATGAATTCTGCGTCGAAAAATACTAAGAACATCTTGATTGCTATGCCATAACTGATAAATATTCACTTTTTGTATATGGCTTTGTATTTTTTGATATGCTTCTATGTTATATCACGCTTATCACAACTTTAATCCCTCAAATTTTTTGTTCATAATGTTCTCATCATAGACATTAATTAGCACTTAGTTTGAAACAAAATTCGAGGGCGAGAAAATGGGCGATTTTTGGGGTCATTCTTTATTTTAAAAATGTAGATTTCTACTTGTATTTTACAACGGCATTAAAAAAATGTGTTCTTCATTTAAACGGTTCTTTTGGAATTTGTTTACAATCTTCGAAATTGTAGTTTAAACAAATTCGAATAGCTCAAATTTTTTTTTCAAACCAAATACGGTATACGAGTTATGAAAGTAGATAAAAAAAAGCAACAAATGAAAAAAATTAATCCCCTGGGCATGAAGTGTGTCTATCCTTTTTACTTCCTTCTCTTTTTCCCATCTGTGTAGCTGGTTGATGGAACCTAACCAAGGAAAAAAATTGAAAAAAAAAAATAAAAATTAATGTTCTACTTGTATTTGTAGCCGATATACGACTATTCAGAATTAATAAATTTCTCTTCAGCCAGTTGAAAGTAATTCAAAACAATAATTTTCTAAAGATGGTGTATAGAAGTCCGAAAGTCGGGTCTTTAACGATTAAGTTAAAGATCCGAAAGTCGTCAAATAGATCTACACGTTATATTACTGTTTCACAGATCCGGCCTCAGTGAACACAGTTCAGTATGTAAGATGGTTACCAATGTTTCTCCAGGATGGAGACACCTCGGATTTAAATCCTGATCAAGGCACGCTTTGTTTTATTGTATCAGTAATATTAAAGGTTTTACAAAGCTGTGTACATAGACTTAAGTTTAGTTGTTCAGGAAATGTTGGTTTTCCAGTTTCGCATCAAAAAATAAGAAAGTTATAAAAAAATTAAAAATGTGCATTATGTTCTCAAAGCCGCTTTATTCGTTAGATTTCTTCAATCGGCAGAGATAAAAACTTAAGCACTGTAGAATAACCAACACAATTTTGAAGAAGAAATATCAATGTGTTTATTTATTAGCGATCAAAATTCGAAAACTAACATATTTCGGCTACAAATGCGAGTAAAGCATTATGCCTAGATATTTTTAATGTTGGTTTTTCTGGCTACTTTCAAAACTTGTTTACAGTTTTTTGTTTTTAACAATAAAATCCAAAGAGATATTAGAATTTGCTTACAACTGTAGTTTCGAAAATTATAAACAAGTTAAAAAAAATGATTTATGAATACAACTATTTTTCTTAATGTTATTGGTAAATATATATAAAAACCTACATTCTGAAAAAAACGGCGTCTAGAAGTTAATGCACTTAGGTAATAGAAGATTAAAATTTTGCAATATTTTTTATTTTCAGCTGTTTAAATAAATATTTTGTGCTAAAATGTGGCTGGAAGATTTTGTTCAATAAGTGGTTTCACCTATTTTCTTTAAAACGTATGTATTATTACATCAAATTTCTTAAATCATACAAAAAAGGCAATTATTGACAGTTTTTATTTATAATTTAATGAGTTATCACAAAGTTTTTTGATATGAGGCCGATTCTGATATTAAAATTAAAATCTAGGGTATCAGTTTTTGTCCATGATCCCTGTTATCTCCTAAAAAGGCAAAGGTTCTAAGGTTCCAAGGTTCTAAGGTTCTGATCTAACTTTCTGAGGTATTTTGATGCGCTGAAGCCAATTTTGAATTAAAAAAATCTATCGTGTCAGTCTCCATCTAAAACCCCCTCTACAACTCCCCTTTTATTTCCTAGAGGTGGCAGCAGGAAACTTTAGGAGATCAAAACACTTCAGAAAAGTTGGACCTTTTTCTCCCCCTTTTAGGGGATAAAAGGGGTGGTATTAGTATAAATTTTTTGTCTAAAATTGGCTTCAGCTCATCAAAATATTTCAGAAAAACTACATCAGAACCTTAGGACAACACCATCTTTGCCCTTTTTAGGGGATGAATAGGTGGTAGACAAAAACTGATGTGGTCGTCTTTTTCTTAATATCAGAATCATTTTCAGCTAGCCAAGAAACATAGGATAAAACGGTTCTGGTCAAAAGAACAATCCCTTTTTTTTGTCTACCTGTGTTATTTGTACGTCTAGTTTTAATTGAAATTTTATTGCAATCAATTTAATCAATTTTTATTTTTGCAATGTGGTTACTAGGACTAGAGATAATAAGGAAAATAGCAGAAAATTTTAGGTTGCAACAAAAATTGTTTAAATTTTATACAAAGTAATGGACAGCTTTAATCCACAACTTCTCATTATACTTATTGTCATCCCTAAAATAAACTAAAACAATAAAATAACCGCAGCAAAACAATCATTCGAAATTTATGTTGGCTACACTATTAAAGCAAAAAATTAAACTGGTTTTCAATTTGTAATTTTCTCGATTTTATCTTTTCTATCTTGTGCGCAGACTGTTGGTGTCTCCGAATTGATTGATATATACATACTCGAGCACGCATATATCCGTGTACAAATAAAGCAGTAGAAGAGGATAAACAAATAAAATACGAGAATTCTTTGCACAGCACGATTTACTTCATTGACTAATTTGTCACATAAATCCTCTTAATTTGTTTGAGCAATTACTTTAGAAATTTGGATAAGATAGTATTATTTTCATAGAAGAAATACAATGACTATTATTAAAGACAGCCCACTCCTTGTAGACAATTTTCTTAAACGCTCTTATCACGTTGGAAAATATCGAAGAATATTTTATTTACACAAAATTGCGTATTCTCCGTATACATAAAAATACCCAACACTGTCATATTTACTAGTAGGCCGGGAGCCCGTGTATAAAATGACTGACTATCCGGCGAATTTTGACAATATGTAAAATGGATTGTCCTTATATAAGTTAGCAATGAATGGACCATCAGCTGGTTGGGTAGCGGTGGGGGTGGCTGTCAAAGGGTTAAGAACACGTAAAAAAAATTGAAAAAAAAAACTATCCGGCGAATGCTGAAACTTATATGAGGAGAAGATTATGTTATATAATGAAAGTAAAACATAGTCAGCTGGACGGGGAGCGGTGGATTTACCGTCAGCTGATCGATCGAACAGGTCCAAAAACATGAAAAATTAAATTATTCGGCGAACTTTAAAATTCGGGTATAAGATAATATTTATACTGAGATTCACGAAAAACATAGTCAGCTGCAAGTATGTGGGTGGAAAAGTCGTCAGCTGGCACAGTAAAAGTACTGAGTATTGATTCGCCTGAGAGGCAGCGCGCACCACCTTTCTTGCGCCAGCTGACGACTTTTCCACCCACATACTTGCAGCTGACTGTGTTTATCATTAATCTTAGTATGAATATTATCATATACCCGAATTTCAAAGTTCGCCGTAAAGATTTAATTAGTAAAATATCGATATTGATAACTTAATGTTGGAAAACGTGCGTGCGACATTCCCGAGTTTTGTTTTTTTTTTAATTTTACTAAATATTCAACTTATTATTAATATACATCATTTTATGAAAATACAAATTAATACATTTGGATATTTCAAAATTATACAGAATAATCTGCTTAGAAAATTTATTTATATAGTTGTGTGAAAAAGAAATTAATTTATTCGGCTTCCGATAACAAATCTTCCTCATTATCATCTTCATCCGACTCATCACTCTCTTGATCCTCAGTGGGTGAAAGATCATTTTCCTCTTTGCCACTAGCATCTGAAAAATTAATTATTATTTATCAAAAATTTATTAAGATTATAATAGAATGAAATGCACAAATGATATAATACCTTCAGTATTTTCGCCCTCTCGGATAATCATTTCTACTGATTGATCTCCATCAAACTACTTGCAAATAAACTTATTATCCTCGAGCTGCCACCCAAAACCAAGGGGATTTAATATAGATGGCACTTGTTTGTGTGCGTTGCTCCAAATCGTGGACACATAAACAGTTCTTAAAATGTGCTGTATTAGTTCCGATTTCGACGGTGGCAAGAGAGACGCATCAAAATGTTTGTCTGGTAACCGGAATTCATGATCGTTCTCTTTAAATTTGTACATCTTCATGAAGGTAGCTACTCGAGCATCATTGACGTTTTTTATGGCTTTAAATCCATACATTGCGCAAACGAACTTCTCTATTTGGTTAATGACATTATTTAGATTCTCATCTGGTAAGTTATTGAAACTTTTAAAAGCTTCAATAAATCCTTGATTTTTTCTTAATATAGTAAATGGCTTTTTTTCCCTTTCCTAAAAAATGCGGGATTATAGTCACATCCCGTGAAACCGTGGAAAGCGGGAAACGCATTACACAAGTCCTCGCCAACTGCTAAATACAGATCGTTTATGTACAAAAATCGTTCTTTATTCCCTACGCCCATTTTCATCCAAATTTTTTTACATTTCTCCAGATTAGACAAATAGTTTACCCGAGAGTTTACCTAAATTAGATAAAAAATTGATTTAAATTAGAAATATGCCTTTAGACAAAGCTGCTAAATTATTTACCTAAGTTAGGTACCTAAATGAATTAGCTGTTTCAGATAAATCCATGTTTCTAATTTAGATCAGTTTTTTAATATAATTAAAGTAATTTTTTTTCTAAATTAACAATATTCAATACTGTTAATTTAGCTCTATGCATTTTACTAAACTGGCCAATGAAATTTCTATCAGTGTAGAAAATGTAAATAATAGTTTTTTGCACACTACATAAAAAATAGTACAAGCAACTCGTGTGATATTGATTAAAGTAAATAAGAAATAAAAAACTATTCAAAATCGAAATGTCTATCAGACAAGTTTTTAAGAATTCTATTATTTTTTTTTAATTTTTATATTTTCAAAATAAAAATTAAATTTTGAGAACGACTGGAAAAAACGTACTATTTCTGAAATAATTCATATAAAGAGTGAGAAAAACAGTATTAACAAATAAGAGGATGTTGAAAACCTCGGTAACATTTATTTTCCGATCATCAATTACTTCCACATCCAGTGGAAGTATAGTAACGACAAAAATTTAAAAAAAGTTTTATTGTTCAAATAGGCTTAGAATGTCATGAAACGTCGAGATTTTAAGTTTGAGCGGGAAAAAATTTCTGTCTTTCGGTCTGACTGTAACTTTCCTTGTGCGCACGATTACTCTGGAACCGTTCAAGATATTGACTTGAAGTTTGGTACACGTATGTACTTTAACGGGATCTGGTACTAGATTGTACTTTCATCTCCTTCCGTCGAAAGGTTGGGAGGTAAACTGCGGTAAATTGGGGGTAAACAGGTAAATCAAGCAAGTAAGAGTCCATATAATTGGTATTTAGTGTATACAGGAGAGGCTAATGTCCCAAAAATTTTTTTGGCATTAGCCATCCCCATTACCACCCCCACCATTATTAAAGGAGATTAAAAAAAAATTGTAATTTAGTGTATGTACAAGAACCAAAAGCATCAAAATATTTTTTTACTTCATACACCTCCACTACCACCCTCCTATCACCACCCCCACCCCACTACCTATGTGGGATATCGTTTTATAGGTTTTTGGTGTAGACGATCTTAAATATTATATTATTAAAGTTCCATAAACAATTATTTCCACATACAACTTGAATAGAAAATCGGTATGTGGCAGTAGTGATTCCTTGGGCAGCGGATTTTTATTTTTATCAAACTCTTGATTGAGTTAAAAATATGTTATCCGCTTGAAAATAATGAAGTAAAGCAATTTAGTAGATATTATTTACTTACTTGATACATTGATGCTGCTGAACTATTCGATATTTTGGTGGTAAAGCGGTAAAAACACGGAGGCACTGGCTATGGTATAGTTGTTTACTTCGCTAGGAAGATGCACATTGCTCATGCTTAAATTATTGTTTTTTCTAGTAATTAAGATGTTTTTATATTTTACCAATGTTTCCTCACTAAAAGACAATAATTTGTCTTTTTCTTTAAACAAATCATACAAAACTTTTCGATATTAGACATTTTCGGTCTCATTTGATAATATTATATCGTTAGACGATCTCAATAATTATACGAGGCACACTGAAATTCGAATACAAGGTATTATAAACTAGGCCAGAGCCGGCAATTTTGAGAATCGGAATCCCTGGAATCGGAGAGAATCGAAATAATAATCGGCTTCTGAGAATTTCAATCTTTAGTTCAGTTTGGTAGTTTTGCTGTGGTTGTCAGGCCAATTGATGCACGTGGGGGATAGAAACTTTTCGTCTGCGTCTACAGATTGATGATCGGGGGGAAGAATTAAGAAAAAAATGGGAATGGAAAATTGAGAATCGGATAAAATAAAATAATCGGAACGTTCCGATTCTTTCAAGAATTTATAAATTAATCGGAACATCCCAATTCTTCCAAGAATCAGAATCTCCCGATTTTTTATTCCGACTCTGCCCCCATCATTATTCTAAGCATCTGATGATTCAAAAGTAGGTTTCGTTCTCCATACCCATTTAATAAATTTTCTGAGCAGATTATTCCGTATAATTTTGAAATGTACGAAAGTATTAATTTGTATTTCCATAAAATAATATGTATTAATAATAAGTTGAATATTTAATCAAATTAAAAAAAAAACAAAACTCGGGAATGCCGCACGCACGTTTTCCAACATTAAGTTATCAATATCGATATTTTACTAATTAAATCTTTACGGCGAACTTTGAAATTCGGGTATATGATAATATTCATACTAAGATTAATGATAAACGCAGTCAGCTGCAAGTATGTGGGTGGAAAATTCGTCAGCTGGCGCAAGAAAGGTGGTGCGCGTTGCCTCTCAGGCGAGTCAAGACTCAGCACTTTTAATGTACCAGCTGACGAATTTTCCACCCACATACTTGCAGCTGACTATGTTTTTCGTGAATCTCAGTATAAATATTATCTTATACCCGAATTTTGAAGTTCGCCGAATAATTTAATTTTTCATGTTTTTGGACCTGTTCGATCGATCAGCTGACGGTAAATCCACCGCTCCCCGTCCAGCTGACTATATTTTACTTTCATTATATAACATAATCTTCCCCTCATGTAAGTTTCAGCATTCGCCGGATAGTTTTTTTTTTTCAATTTTTTTTACGTGTTCTCAACAGCCACCCCCACCGCTACCCAACCAGCTGACGGTCCATTCATTGCTAACTTTTATAAGGACAATCCATTTTACATATTGTCAAAGTTCGCCGGATAGTCAGTCATTTTATACACGGGCTCCCAGACTATAGTTAATTCTGAATATTTACGATTTGTCTTAGAATGGTGACTGATGGATAAATTATCAAAATTTGAAATCGTAAATAAAGCGAGATATATATATATATATATATATATATATATATATATATATATATATATATATATATATATATATATATGACACATTTGAGATACATAAATATTTGCAACAAAAAATAACCAATAAGTTCAACAAATTTAAAAGAACACATGATTATTAAATTTAAAAAGTGCTTAAGCACAATGTAAACCCATATAAGAGTAATGTATGACCTAAAACGATGAACAACTACGTCTAACACCCATACGCCATCTAATTCCTGAAATTAATCACAAACATAATTAAGCTGCGAGAATACTTGTTACAACATAATCAATCGAATTATACATATTAAGGTTAAACAGCAGCGCACATACAATAACAGATATGAAACACACCCCCACGGAGAGGTGAAAACTATCTCCCATATATAAAATAATCGATCCAAAAGAGCAATGACTGCTGAAAAAGCTCGAAATGTCGAAGTTTTGTTAAAGTGATAAGAAACCGGATCAGGTTCGACGGAATCTACATAAACTAACCTACAAGGTTGAGAGTTAGTTTAAAAGACACGAGAAAAATAATAAAAACAATAAAAACGTTAAATCCAACAGGATCTCTATTTTTATGGATGCTATGATTGGCTGAAATTGCGTAGTACTCTAAAATAGAACTAGGATCTTACGTACCATCAACATCCTACAGTGTCAACCCTCAGAGAGTGTGAAAACTGCCCCCATTCAAGATTCAACTTGAAAAAAGCTGCAGTGACCCTCGAAAAAGTTCGAAACTCCGGAGGTTTTTAGAGGTGAGAAGAATCTGCAGTACTTTTGGCTTGCTACGACCTGCACAGGTCTAGTCATAACAAAATAGTGTAAACAAAAAGGAAACAAATTTATCAAAAACACAAAAAATCATAACTCAAATTTCTGTATTTTTTACGAGCTAGAGCAAGTAAAGCTGACGACAACTAAAGATGCCTATGAGCAAAGTTTATTATAAATGAATAATATTGATAAAAAGCTCGTCGATTCATAAAAGGAAATATTTTTCTTTTAAAGATGAACTCAGAGAGTTGCTTCATCGGTTGGAATCCTCCGTTATTTAAACATTCCCGGAAGCTACTCTGTAGTGCGTGCAACTGTCATTGCCACTTACCAGTGGCGAGGAAACTATGGAAATGAAATTAATAAAAAACGGTATAGCTTCTTCAGTAATCACTTCAACATTTCTTTCATTGCATCTTGAATAACGGTAGTTTACATCCTTTCTGGGGGATGTTACTTAATAACATTAATAGGACATGAGTCTCAAACTCTAAATGTACAACACGATTTTTGCCAATTATAGCATCCATAAAAATGTAAATCCGGTTGGTTTCTCCTGTTTTTCCAGCATCCTACGGATATAGGAGTGGCATCTCGCAACCCCGTGGAGGTGGTTTTTAAGCACAGCGTCGAACATAGTCTAGTTTCTTCTCACTTCCACACAACGCGGGTGTTTAGAATTTTTATAGAAGTCGCTGTAACTTTTTATAGTTAAATCTTACACAGGGGGTAGTTTTCTCACCCTCTGAGGGGTTGACGCTGTAGGACGTTGATGGTACGTAAGTTTCTAGTTCTATTTTAGAGTACTATGCAATTTCAGCCAATCATAGCATCCATGAAAATAGAAATCCTGTTGGATTTTACGTTTTTCTTGTTTTTCTCGTGTCCTTTAAACTTAAAGGTGGTTGTTCTCAACTCTATAGGGGCAGTTTATGAAGATTACGTTGGATCTGATGCAGTTTCTTATCACTTAGACATTTCTAGCTTTTTCAGCAGTCATTGCTGTTTTGGATCGATTTTTTTATATATGGGGTAGTTTTCGCCCCTCCATGGGGGTGTGTTTCATATCTATTGTATGTACGCTGCTGTATTGCCTTCATTTGTATAATTCGATTAAATTAAGTGTGATATAACATGGAGTTTTTTTTTGTAAAATTCTGAAAACGTAATATATCGCCTTAACCGGCGCGGTAGCTCAATCGGTTAAGGCGTATTGAGTGGCGAATATGCTGATCGACTCTCTACCGCGCTCTGGGTTCGACCCCCAGCCCCGGTATTGGGTGTGGATGTATGTCTGCGTTTTTTCAAATGTATAACCCCCTTCCGCACAGCCTTGGCTATGGATTTGGGAGTTGTCTACTACCTGTGGTGTGTTTATGTTTAAAAAAAAAAATCATCAGTAACATACACAAACAATAAACTGAAACCTTAGATAGATAAACATTCAGAAAGCCAATTAAAATTTTAAAGTTTCTTATAGTGCTGAGGATTTCCTTGCACACATAATATAATTTAACACCAAATGGGTAAGTCTCAGTTAGAGAATAGACTCACTGAGAGCAAGAACAAAACAAAAATAATTTCACACATATGTCCGAAATTCGCTTCCTACTAATATTCACACTCCGAATCCAAGATAGCGACGTAACTTATGCACAACTGATATTGAGTGTGCTAAGAATGCCTATAATTTTTTTGCATCAACATAACCCAGGAAACTTTGTGTAACATACATAACAAAGAAACTCAACCCGTTATAACACATTTTAACAAAAATTTAGTTTTTGAAAAATAGTCAAATTCTCAATAACTTTAGTTTACCTGAATCCGATGAACTAACAGCAGTAGTCTAAAAATATGGTGCGAGTTGAAGTTGTAAACCATTTTCCATTGTATTTCAAAATTCCATCAACTTCTCTCAATTCTACCTCCTGTGTGGCTAAAAACTTCGGACATTCCGGTTCAATAAAAACTAAAACAAAATAGATAAATTAGTTTAGAAAATCCAACTGAAAATAACGAAAAGAATAATTGTGGATCAAATGCTGCCACTTTTAAAGTTCAATAATATAATTCCAGAACAACAACACGAATAACTGCCTGGGCGATCCATAACTAATAATTTATTGCACTGATTTGTAACCGTTGAAAGTCCACTGGTCATCCTTGTACTAGTTTTACTTTCCTGATTAATAGTTGATGTTTGAAGGCCTAAAACAAAAACAAACATATTATAGACCAGGAGCCCGCCGACCACTAATTGTGTGTCATAGTTTACTTCCAAAATGTGTGAATTATTGTTAATTTGGGGTAGCAGAGCAGAGCACAGAAATGTCCATGCCAGCCCTTTCTTTTGGTACAGGCCCCCAAAAGTGTAAGAAATATGAATTGTAAAAGTAAAAAAAAAGCCACAAGTAAGTCATAATTTACCCCCAAAAATCATGAATCCAGACTCCCATTCATTTTGGGTGGTACAAGGCTACGCTCACCCAAATTTGAAAAAATATTCAGGTAAGAAAAATGATAAGTTTGTGAATGGCAATTAGGAACTTGGTAAGTACCTCCTGAGTGCGAAAAAACATTCGTCATCTTTGAAAAGTGGTGCGAACGTCTTGCCTTTCACGATAATTTACAGCGTATTGTCTCTTCCTACCGCATGCACTAGTTACCCTTGTATTCGATGAGTACTACAAATTTACGACTGGCAATCTTAAACTTGGTAAGTATCAACCTCCTGAGTGTGAGAATACATCCGCCATCTTTGAAAAGTGGTGCGCAGGTTTTGCTTTTCACGATAATTGACGGCGTATCGGCTCTTCCTACCGCATGTACTATAGTACAGACGAATTTTAATTTGACATGGCGAAAATACATAAACACGATTTTATTGTTTTAAGTTCATGGGCTGAACATCCACAACAAGCCCTTATAGTTTGCCAACTGATGTCATACCGGATAAGGGGGTGGGGGGTTGAAAAGTCGGTTTTTCGCGTTTGAATAGAAAGGCTATAATAATCTGAGAGGAAAGTTCAAATGAGAAAGTCATACGTATTAAAAAAACCTATAAAATGAGCCCTCGAACGTTAAGATAGCTTTAATAGGTCAGGAGTAAATTCAAAAAAACGGAAATTTTGAAAAAAAATTTTTATATCAGCAATATTTTAGAAAAACTTTTGAGATTTTACTAAAGTATGTGCTATATAGGAGGGAACATCTGATAAAAATGTCACATCGATATCTGCATTATTTTTTCATATATTCAATTTAAAAAAAAAAAAAATGGTCTACGCAAAATGGCTATAAGTACTTCACTTTCTGTCAGATTTTGCTGAGAAAAAAAATTCTATTCTTCGAGAGTTGTTCAATTTTTGCAGTTTTTTTCTATATGGTCATCATTCAGAAAAATGTGGTGAAAATTTAATTTGAAGAAATAGAAATTTTTTTTTGCATAAAAAAATTCAATTAAAGTTAAATATCTTTTGAATGGAATGCAGTGTCGAAAAATCGTGTGTACCATTTTGAAGTGCTATTTCTTTAGTTCACTTAAAAAACATTACTCTATGATAATTGGTTTTCGAAAAATATGAAAAAGCAGTGTGCGTGAGCGTAGCGGTGCGCGGATTGGGCAGTCATAAAATGCGTTCAGGCATAATAATTGAGACAAAATATAAGCTACTTAGTTTACATTTTTTATATTTTTAAAATATGACGGCAGTTGTAATTAAATACACAATTATTTAAGAATAATTATTTTTGTTCCATACCGAATTTTTTAAAATTAAATTAATTTCATACACTCGTCAAATAAATCGCTTACATATATAATAATAATAATACACTTTATTCAGTAATGACATGAAAGAGCGAAGTTCAGCTTAGTACAGCACAGACGCTATAAAAGCTGTTCTTCAACAACAAGGTAACAAATTTTAAAAATAGGAATATACGTAACAATATACGCACTATTTTTTATATATGTATATATTTATACACACTTATCTAAACAACAGAAATACACACGCATTTTTTTTCTTTTTTTCCTTTCCCAAGGTGACAACATTTTGTGATAGGTAACTGCGTTAGATATTTTTGGGAGAAGAAGAAACAGAGAGAGACTTAACTGCAGTTAGGATGGTGTTATATATAATAGAAATCTTTTGAGAAAACGAACTTTCAATTATCGCGGTTTATGAACCGGCGTGGCGGTGTTGAGTCTAATATTTATGTTGTCTACATCCGTCCAAAATACAATATTTCTGAATAGGTAGCTAGGATTATGAAACAGTATTATTTTACGGTATAATGCAGCGCTTATTTTTCATGCTTAACCACTTGGCCTCTGGTAATTTGTGACTGACTGGCTCACATTTTCCGATTCCATATACTAATCTCAAACAATAATTCTGAATTTTCTGCATGCGTTCAGAAGAAATTGCTGAGGGACGAGAACCCATAAACAGTATATCGCATAAACAAACAACTTACGAATAGTTTTCATCCAACCTAATTGTTTTAATACAGATTTACTTGTGATACTAAATGAATTAGGACATTCAAAGAATACCATTTTTCTACTTTCACTCACCATGTCCCTCCGTCCATCAATTTTAAACGCTTGTGATATCGTGATATATGCACATATGTACCTGATCTCACCATTTACCTGTCCAGGGACTTTTATATAATGCCCAAATCAGCATCCAACGACATAGGTGACAGTTGTGAAAATTAAACACTCATATATGTTTAGTTGCCTGATCATCTCAGAAACTGTCAAAACATAGTATGGTTACGTATAGTTTTAAGTGGTAAAAAAAGTCGATTAATTAAGAATTTGTTCAGTACTGGTAAGTATAAGAGTCATTGTTTGTGCAATATTTTTGTATAATATTGGAGCTTCGATTATGAGTAGGATTTTGTCATGTCCCTCACAAGGGACATTCGTACTTCATGGATGTTTTACTGAATTTTTGAATAATTTAGTTTTCAGTTAGTAATATAATTTTTTAATGAGATCGACTGTATTCCTGATCTTTGCTTCGTTAGTGAAGAGAACTTGGTCTAATTCATTGTAGATTGCGCATTCGTAATGTGTTTTGAATACGTAATATAAAATTTTATGCATAACTAGCTAATGCTCATGACTTCGTTCGCGTGGAAAACTTCTTGCGCGTGAAATTAAGAACATTGACATACTAACTTATGCCTATGAAGAAGTACTACATACTCACTGAGTACTCCTATAGTATTCAGGAAATACACTCGAAGAAATCCACTGAGCATACCTGGTACCCGAGAAAATCCACTGCGCATTCATTGACTCAAGAAAAACTTCTGTGCATCCATAGTACTCGGGGAAACCCACTGCGCATCCATCCATCCAGTACCCGGGGAAAGCCACTGCGCATCTATTGTACTGAATTCTTGGATAGAATACCGTAATCATGCAGTCGAACTTTGTGTTCCCAAAAAAAATATACTTGACATCATTTAGAGTTTCGTCAGAATATTGCAAAATATTTGATTCTAAGCAAATCCAAACTAAAAAGAGCAAGGCCTAGTCCAGTAGATCACACGAATGCACTACAATGCCCACAACAAAAAAAAAATTAAAACCAGTCAGAGAAATGAGGATAGAAGACTGTGATGATTATCCTGAAATTGATAATAAAAAGAAAAATACTAGGTGCAAGTTGGAGGCATGCAAAGGAAAAACACATGTATATTGTACTAAGTACAACGTACATTTATGCCTTCTGAAAGACCCCAACTGCTTCTTGAAGTTTCACAAACAATAAAATTGTGATTTTTTTTTTAAACTTTTGTTAATACCTATTGTTTAAGATTTTGAACATTGTAACTGCAAAAAATTTCCTTTATTTCATGATTTCTTATTGAATCCTGCAAATCGTACAAATCCTACAAAAGATCCACGAAGTCACCATGTCCTTCGTCGGGGTCATCCTTTAAGGACAAAATGAAAGGACCTAGAGTTATTCCTGTGCCACTAAAAATCATTGTATTAAAATGAACCTCAAGTTTCCGATTTTTCTGAAAATTATTTTTGGTTCGTGACTGAAAGGGTTTTAAACTAGGAAAAGGAAACGTTGCTGGTAGTTATTACAATAGTAACAGTTTTCTATATGAATCTATACAAAAGTTAGTTTATTTTTGTCATGCTTTTACCGGATGTGATACGTCTTGCTTTTATGGCCAGGGAACAAATAAACTCCTGAAAATAATTACAAATAACGATAGTTTACAAACAGCTGATAATGTTTTTTATGATTCAAATGCAATACCAGAACAAATTTTTAATTCGGCTAACAAAATTACTTGCCATTTATACGGACTAAAACACGAAAACATGAAACTCAATGAGTATCGTTTCTTCTTATTTCAAAAATTAACTAGTAAGAAATTTTTTTAAATTAGAATTATTACCACCGACTGAAGAGGCAGTAAAACAGCATGCTTTGAGGACATATTTACAGTTACAATTTTGGTTAGGAAATGAATTAAGCCCTGCTCAATATGGCTGGACAGTTTCTCCAAAAGGTCTAAATCCAGTTTATACTGAAGAAAAGTTAATTCCAGAAAAGTTATTGAAAACAGTTAGTTGTGCATGTGAAAGTGGATGTAAAACAATGACGTGCAGCTGTAAAAAACTTGGTTTGAAATGTACAAGTATTTGTGTAGCTTGTCGCGGCGAAACTTGTTGTAACGTTGAACTTAAAAACATCGAGTTACCTGACGACGATGACGATGTAAATATAGGTATAGACAGTGAGGTAAATCCAGACGAACCAGATGAATACGAAGATTTAGATTTAGAAAGTATTAAAAGAATTAGGTTGTATGAAAACGATTCGTAAGTTGTTTGTTTATGCGATATACTGTTTATGGGCCCCCGTCTCACAGCAATTTCTTCTGAACGCATGCAGAAAATTCAGAATTATTGTTTGAGATTCGTATATGGAATCGGAAAATGTGAGCCAGTCAGTCACAAATTACCAGAGGCCAAGTGGTTAAACATGAAAAATAAGCGTTAGCTACATTGCGCTACATTATACCGTAAAATAATACTGTTTCATAGTCCTATCTACCTAGAAATATTGTATTTCGGATTGATGTAGTCAACATAAATATTAGACACAAGGGTACTCTAACACCGCCGGTTCATAAACCGCAATAATTGAAAGTTCGTTTTCTCAAAATATTTCTACTATAGATAACTCCATCCTAACTGCAGGTATGTCTCTCTCTGTTTCTTCTTTTCTCAAAAATGACTAACGCATTTGCCTCGAAAAAAAGAAAGAAAATTACGTGTGTATTCTGTTGTTTAGATTAGTGTGTATAAATATATACATACATAAAAAATAGTATGTATATTGTTACGTATATTTCTATTTTTAAAATGTGTTGCCTTGTTGTTGAAGAACAGCTTTTACAGCGTCTGTGCTGTACTAAGCTGAATTTCGCCCTTTCATGTCATTACTGAATAAAGTGTATTATTATTATTATATATGTGAGCGATTTATTTGACGAGTGTATTAAATTAATTTAATTTTAAAAATTCGGTATGAAATAAAAATAATTATTCTTAAATAATTGCGTATATAATTACAACTGTCGTCACATTTTAAAAATATAAAAAATATAAACCAAGTAGCTAATATTTTGTCTCAATATTATGCCCGAACTCATTTTATGACTGCCCAATCCGCGCCCCGCTACGCGCGCGCACACTGCTTTTTCATATTTTTCGAAAACCAATTATCGTAGAGTAATGTTTGTTTTTGAAGTGAACTAAAGAAATAGCACTTCAAAATGGTACAAATGATTTTTCGACACTGCATTTCATTCAAAAGATATTTAATTTTAATTGGATTTTTTTATGTAAAAAAATTTTCTATTTTTTCAAATTAAATTTTCACCACATTTTTCTGAATGATGACCATATAGAAAAAAATTGTAAAAATTGAACAACTCTCGAAGAATAGAATTTTTCTTCTCATAGCCAAATCTGACAGAAAGTGAAGTACTTATAGCCATTTGGCGAAGACCATTTTTTTTTTTTGAAAAAATTGAATATATCAAAAAATAATGCAGATATCGATCTGAAATTTTTATCAAATATTCCCTCCTATACAGCACATACTTTAGTAAAATCTCAAAAATTTCTCTAAAATATTGCTAAAATTAAATTTTTTTTTCAAAATTTCGGTTTTTTTGAATTTACTCCTGACCTATTAAAGCTATCTCAACGTTCGAAGGCTCCTTTTATAGGTTTTTTAATACTTTCCCATTTGAACTTTCCTCTCAGATTATTAGCCTTCCATTTAAACGCGAGAACCCAACTTTTCAACTTTACGACCACCCCCCACCCCCCCCCCCTTATCCGGTATGACATCAGTTGGCAAACTATAAGAGCTTGTTGTGGATGTTCAACCCATCAACTTAAAACAATAAAATCGTGGTTATGTATTTCGCCACATTTTAATACTATTCGTGATAATTCGACCGGACTACTGGTTACCTTTGTAATTCGATGAGTATCATAAATTTACGACTGACAATCAGATACTTGGTAAACGTGAAACTCCTGATTACCAAAATACGTGCGCAATCTTTGACAAGTGGTTCAAGAGCCAGCTAGAGGATTGAAACGTCTAAGCGCTCTATTTTCATTCTAATAAAGTTTGTTTTTTTCTAATTAGTTTCTCTTCTAGTTTTAATTACTCTCTCTTTAATTACCATCTCAAACATGTGACGCCCACATACGTACACGCACGCGCGCACACATGCACGCACATATATATACATGTAAATTGAAAAACAGTTTCCTCTCAAGGCAGACAAGAATTTCGAATTTTCACATCTTTTTTCAAGAAAATCTATCAACCATCGGACCAAGTTGGTACGAAAAGATCCTATCCAATGCATCCTATTTAAAAAAAAACAAATTGAACGAAATTTATACTAATTTATAAACCTCGCTAAAAGTTATGAAATAATATGTCTCCGTCGCGCGTCGCCCAGTTCATTTAAATGTTTTACCTAATTTCGATATTAAGGTCAGTGTAATAATAAGTTTGAATTTGTTTTTCCTTCATTTTTACTCAGATCTCAATATCGATATTAGGCAACAAAATTCGATTAAATGAGTTTTGAAATTTTATTTCATAATTTTTAGCAAGCTTTTTTGAAGGCGGTTCAATTTTGTCAAACATTTCTCTTACCCTTTTTAGTGTTAGGAAGAGCCGATACGCCGTCAAGTATCGTAAAATGCAAGACCTCCGCACTATTTTTCAAAAATACCGAATGTATTTTCGCACTCAGGAGGTTCATACTTACCAGGTTCCTGATTGCCATTCATAAACTTATCATTTTTTTTACCTGACTTTTTATTCAAATTTGTACCGTTAAACACGAATGGGAGTCTGGATTGTAGCATACATATTGCTGCTTCATAAATTATAACATAATTTAACTCAAGCGTCAAAAACCGCGGAAGTTTCAAATATTGTTTCTTTAATTTACTTCATAAACAAACACAACGGTATGCAACCAGAGTTACGTCTAAGCTGTCCTCAACGTAGCTGGGTATTCTAACTTAACTAAGGAGAGAGGGAATACAGACAACACGATTTGAATACGATGAAGGGGCGCGACAGAACTAATATTTCTCCGTTACAAGAAGCTTGGTACTTCGTGTCTGCTAAATTTTTGAATAGTGATGTGTCTTCATTAAGTTTCTTTTTACGACTTCAACATCGAAAGGGTTGATAGTCCCTCTTCATGAACATGAAGCAGCCCTAATTGCTTTTCACCGGTTTAATCCGTAAGTAATTTATAAAGAAATAATTTTTTTTGTAACTTAAATTTGGCAACGGCCATTTTGTAGCAAGTCACGCTTACACTTCATTTCTTTCCAGGGTTTTCCATTTAGATGCAAATCGTTTCAATTTAGATGCAAATCTTTTAATATTAGATGCAAATCTTCTGATTCTGGATGCACGTTGTAGATATGCATTCTAGGTAAGTTTTTTTAATGTCACATTAAAGTTTGGATTGGAAACTTAATATTGGGCTCATCTAGAACTCAGCGATTGCATCACACTTTAATCCACTGAGAATTCCAGATAAGTGTCGAAAATAAAATTTTTATCTAATGTTTTTTTATATGTATATCTCATATTTTTATGCTTTAACATTTTTAGAGTTCTTTAAAGAATCAAATTGCAAATGTTTTTTTTAAATTATTTCAACTTTCAATTTTATCTTTAATATGTTTTCAACAAACAATTAGTATTTTCAATTATTATTTAGGTATAAATTATCGACGTAACATCTAACTGCAAACAAATATATAAAAAGCTCTGTAAAGACTTTGTGATCACAATTTCTATGGAACGCTTGTATTTAAATAATTAATAATGACATTCAAACACCATATTGTCGATTCATGTTTAAGACTTAATATTTTAAATAATATCTACATAACATATTATCGTCCATTCGTTTTCTCTTTTGTACATAAATTTGTTTAATTTTAAGGCCTCAGTTTAGTTGTTTTCTAACAAAAACACATCCAGTTTGATTGGTTTATAATAAAATCAATTTTATAATCACATTGTCCACTTATTTCAGGTATTTTGATACAAACCCAACTATGCAAACCATACAAACTATACAAATCATTTAGATAATACCTACTGAATTAGTTAATTAATCTTCTTGTAAAAGGAAAGTTGAATATCTTTTAGAAATATTTACAAGTATTAATCTAATCTTGATTCTTGCTAAATTTGGAATATTAATTTACACTTTTTTTAGTCAACAATTTATACTTTCTTTATAATTTGATTAGTTTATCTTTCTTGTAATCAAACTTCACTCTTAGTGTAAATTACGAATATAGAAAGATTGGCGCCCCGCCTCTCTAGAAAAATTGTCATTATACAAGTCAAATCAACATCTGGTTGAGATAAATTATAAAAACATCTGTCATATATTAATTACAATCTACCAAACACGTAAAACCATTTGTAAAGTATTTTCTGACCCATGACTCCTCTACTGAGTCTCTGAGCTGCTGGTGTAGTAACTTTTTTTTCTCTAAATAACATAAAGTTCAGTCTAAATCTCGAACATATTACAAAAAAAATTAATAATTTATTAAACAGCGAGGAATTAATGTTACAGGATTCGTGATTTTTGGGGGTAAATTAACAAATCCCACCAATCCACTTGCGTAAATCTATGACTTATTTGCGGCTTGTTTTTATTTTTGCAAGTCATATTTCTTAGACATTTGGGGGCCTGCCGTACGCCCCTATACCAAAAAAAGGGCTGGCATATACATTTCTCTGCTCTACTACCTCAAATTAACAACTCACACATTTTGGGAGTAAACCTATGACACACAATAGGGTCGGCGGGCTCTTGGTCTATTAGGTGTTATGGTATAAATTAAAATTAATAAATGTCGAGTTCCAAAGTAAATATTAATACGGCAGAGAAAAGTTCTTAAAATGTTTCATGCTTTACTCTCGGCTTTACCTGTAATTTTGAAGATTTAAATGAGTCTGGATGTAACTGCACTTTGTTTTAATGTAGTTCTGACAGTTTAAAAAGGAGATTTTGAAATAAGCGAAGAAGCAGGTTTTAAGTTTAAAAAAAATAGAGAGCAAAAAGTATTCAGCTTGAAATTTACGTTTTTTCTGGCATTTCCCGTTGATTTATGAAGACGAAAAGATTTAATAAGATTTAAGATGAGTCGATCATTAATTATTTTAATTATTAGGTTACATATTGACTGGAAAATATTTCATTCCTGGTCTTTTCTCTTCGTAGTTTAATTTTTACTTGTCTTGAGTTTTCAACATGGTTTGAGTTTTAAACTGTCGTAAAATAGTACCGTAAGTAGAGTTTTTAATTTAGAAATAATGTCATAGCTATGAATTAAAGGCCACGGCAGGTTAAGATAAGTGTCCGTACCTTTGCAACCTTTTTGCGTGTGGTCCCTTCCAGTAATGTATATTTGCGTAAAATACTACCTCAAAAACTTCATAATATCTGGAAAATTTTTTTTTCGAAAACCTGAAAAAAAAATTTTTTCTTAATCAAGTGACCTAATTTGTATTTCACATATATTGCAAATATATTCGTGACAATTTATTAATTATATTTTCAGGAAGTTCTTTCAGGAAGAAAAAAAATATTTCTTTATTATTTATACACCTTACAATAAGCTACAACATATATTTTTCACAAAACTCTATCGAAGGGGTAACGTAGTCAAATTGGAAAAGATAATGTCAGGAACATAATAGTATATTATATTACTAGGAGTAGAATGCACTCTTTTTTTGTGTTGAGCCCAGGATTTGCGGCTGAGGCGAAGCCGAAGCCGCAAACTGGGCGAAACACAAAAAAAGGCGTTCTACTTCGTATAATATATACTATTTTTTCTTCAAGCGTATTAAAATGCAAAAATTCATTTATTTATCATAAATGTACAAATATTCAAACTACAGTCTTACATGTTGACACAATATGACTAGTGGATAGCGCGCCACCGGTGGCTTTCGGTATTAACATTATGTTACTAGTAAAACAATACCCACTACGGCGGCGCTTTCGGAACTAACATTATGTTACTAGTAAAACAATGTCCACTACGGTGGCGTTCGGTACTAACATTTTGTTACTAGTAAAACAATGTCCTACTTCTACTTCTGTTTTTGGTGACATAATTTAAACATTTTAATACGCTTGAAGAAAAAAGGATTTTAATGCCATGGGCGTATGAAGAACTTTATGAAGCTTCTAGCTTTAATTTAGTTTCTAGGTCCTTAAAAGATATTTTGACGTTTTATTTTGTTCAATTTTCCGCTCTGAATTAATTACTTCCACACCAGTGGAAATATAGTAACGACAAAAAAATTCAAAAAAACGTTTATTGTTCAAATAGGCTTAGAATGTCACGAAACGTCGAGATTTTAAGTTTGAGCGAAAAAAAATTTCCGTCTGTCGGTCTATCTGACGATCTGTCTGACGATCTATTCCGTCGAAGGGTTGGGGGTAAATTGGGGTAAATTTGGGGAAAATAGGTAAATCAAGCAGTAAGAGTCCATAAAATTGGTATTTAGTATATACAAGAGAAGCTAAGGTCTCAAAAAAAATTTTGGCATTAGCCACCCTCATTATCACCCCCACCTCAATATTAAAGGGGATGAAAAAAAATTGTGATTTAGTGTGTGTACAAGAACCAGAAACCTCAAAATTTTTTCTTTCATCCACTCCCACTACCACCCCTATCACCACCTTTATTACCACCCCTATCACCACCCCCACCCCACTACCGATGTGGGGTATCGTTTTATGGGTTTTTGGGGTAGAGGATTTCAAATATTATATTATTAAAGTTCCATAAACAATTATTTCCACATACAAAATGTTTTCGTTGTTAGTGACTTGGATAAAAAATCTGGATGTGGAAGTAGTGATTCCTTGGGCAGCGGTTTTTTTACTTCCACATCCAGTGGAAATATAGTAACGACAAAAAAATTTTTAAAAATTTGTATTGTCCAAATAGGCCTAAAATGTCATGAAACGTCGAGATTTTAAGTTTGAGCGAAAAAAAAATTTCTGTCTGTCTGTCGGTCTGTTTGTCTGTCTGTCGGTCTGTAACTTTTTTTGTGCGCACGTTTACTCTGGAACCGTTTAAGATATTGACTTGAAATTTGGTACACATATGTACTTTAACGGTGTATAATTAATAAAAAATGGTCGGTGTCTTTAACGTGTAAGTACGTCGTACCTATTTAAATTTTTCGAAAATTTCAAAAGCATCAAATTTTTTTTTCTTCATGAAAAGATTTCCTGGAAATATCATTAATAAATTAATAAATTGTCACGAGTAGATTTACAATATATGTGAAGTACAAACAAATTTGTTCACTTGATTAAGAAAAAAAAATGTTTTTCGGATTTTCGAAAAAAAAAATGTTTCCAGATATTATGAAGTTTTGGATGTTAAAACTTTTTGTGGTAGTATCTTACGCAAAGATGCGTCACTGGAAGGAACCACACGCAAAAAGGTTGCAAAGGCACGGACACTTATCTTAAGCTGCCATAGCCTTTCGTTCTTCTTTTAATAATTTAATAGTAAATGCATCAAATAAACGTTTCTATATTATCCGGAGACTTGCTAATTGGTGATATCTCAAAAAAAGTAATAACCACTGAAACTTACATAGAGTCAAATTTTGATAAAAAAGGAGTTATACAATTTTTTCATATAAATTGGTACTCTGTAAGGTATATTGAGTTGGAACTTGCAATTTTAACTTGAGAGAACTGGTATCTAAAAACGATTTTCGTCGAATAATTCGAAAATTGTTATATTTAGGGAAACGATGCTAGGGATCAATAAGAAGACATATAATCTGAGGACGATTTTTTTACTAATTTCTTTAGAATCAATAATTTCGGAGGTTTGGAAATTTAAAAATAGCATCCGAACCTTAATAAGGCGAAGTATTTAGTTCGAATGTTAATAATCTCAGAAACTATGATACTTGCATAAAGAATGCTACTTACTACAATAAAAGACTAATATTAATTAAGCTTTCAAATGATTTTACTTCCCTCGCTTACCGAAGAGAAGCATACTGCCCTCCTAAGCCAAAAAGACGTATCTCAAGGTTTCATTGTTTTGAGATATAAGGCATGTTTTGAATTTTCGAAATCGTGTCAATATTTTCAAATATTTACTATTTTTTTTTCTTGTAGTTGTACCAATGTAGAGGTTAATAGTGGTGTAGTTATGAATTTATATTAATTAGGTTACTAGTTTTTTTTTACAATGAGATACGTCTAATTGGCTAAATCGCTTAGGTTTTCTCACATTTTTTTAGATACGTCAAACTTTGTTAGCACTTTAAAAATACTTAACGATTGAAATACGTTTATTTCGCTATGGAAATATATAGAAAATAGATCCAGCTATCCTGAGGTATAAAAATATGCATTTCGGCCAAAACTTGAGATACGTCTTTTTGGCTTAGGACGGCAGCATAGTAATCTTAAAAAAAAATCACCCTCCAAGATTTCTTAGAATTTTCACGTTTCAGACTTTGTCAGTCTGGTCTGTATGTTGGCGCTATATCTAGAATATTATTTGACAGAAGAATAATATTTGATAGATAGTTGACGTTATTGCCAACGAAGAACTGGAAAGGAAAAAAATATGACGAAATACAGTAATATTTGGCTGTAGTTAACACAATTGTCAAGGGAGAAAAATATTAAAAATATACGGTTGGTAACCCTAAAAAATGTGACCAATGTCAATAATATTTCGCATGCAGTTAACATAACTGTCAGAGAAGAAAAATATGAAAAATATATAGGACGGCCTCCCTTAAAAAAAATTGAAAAATGTGAGGGAGGGCATTGAAATTTCGCAACGCAGTTAATATAACTGTCAAGGAAGAAAAATATGATAGAACATACAGGGTGGGTACTCTAAAAAATAATTAATTAAGAAATTATGATGGAAATAATATTTGGACTGAAGTTGACACAATATCGAGAAGGAAATCTGGTATACTTATAGTGAAAAACATGTGCTCACATTAAAAAATAAGAAAATATAGAGGAAAATGATATTTTAAATGCAGTTGTCACTATTGCCAGGAAGAAATCTGAGATAATTTCAATAGAAAATATGCAGATTCTTGACATAAGAAGTCATGACAGAACCAATGTGCTTCTTCGCATTGTAGTTACTCTATAATTAAACTCTATAATTAAAGTAATATAATCCTCAAATCCTGTTTTTCGTTAACATATAGCATGACCTAGATCCTCAAATATTCTCATCCATTTACAGTATTTGCTTTAGAAGAAAATTGTAATTTAAGCTATAAATATATTTTCAAAAAAACGTAGAATTGTTGTTTGTTTACAAATATCTCAACAAAAATTACTTTTAGCGAAAAAATGGTGGAGATTAAAAGTAAAACTCATAAACTGAGGATAAATTTGATTTGGTTAATATTTATATAGGATTGATACCGGAGATTTAAGTTTATAGATGGCGTCCAACGTTTACAGGGTGAAGTATTTACTTTTAGAATGTCCTCATTTTGTTAGCGTAATTACCCCGTTGTTAAATTAATATCAAGTACTGTCTTTCGGGAACATGTAGCATCACCTAGATGCTAAATTTTTTTGTCCGTTGAAAACACTTGCTTTAGAAAAAAAACATCCCCCCACCATATTGGAGCCTCCATTTGTAATTTTTTAAATTTGTGTTTTCAGTTTCGTAATCAGCGGATCTAAAAACAGAAATATCCTATATTCAAATATAAATCAGCAATACTTTTTGAAATATTAAATATTAGTATCACATAGAAAATGAAGAAGATATCTTTTACTACAAGAATTACCCATAAAAATATATTTTCATTACATATGACATTGTTTCTAAATTTAACATAATTTTTACCTCTAGGCACTGTACTAGAACCACTCTGCCTCTGGTACAATATGGAAAATGTTTGAGCCATCTGGGTAGCCATAATTTATTTTTATTCCACTGCACAAGTACATTTTAAGAGCAGTCATCGTAACCTCACAGGATGCTTCTTCGTAGGACTGGAGTTTGACCTGCAGTCATCTCAGTTTCCAAGGTTAGGTTATGTTAAGTATAACCAATTCAATTCAATGTAACAAGACTTTATTTTTTAATTAAATATTGTGACGTACTTTCCGGTGAGGCCTGAAAGTGTCACTTTTGACACCTTAGCAACAGCTGTACTTATAGATCGGTTGCTAGGGCGCCAGTTTCCTTTGTTATGTGGGGAAACACCACGTCCCTCAAACAGCCTATAAAGTAGGACTGGAGTAGCTACAGTGAAGAAACGATAATTTTCAGTGGATCAAATAGGGAAAATTAGACTTACACAGCAGTAAAACACATAATTCGGAATACAATGTATCTGTATTACTACTCTACAGTTCACCAAAAGTAGGTAAAGAATGAGAAACGGCATGTACCCCCCTCCATGCCTCCCTGTGTACCCCCCACTCCTCACCCCACCCTAAACGGGATTGGTCGATGGGAGGGGATGAGCCACGCCCACCTTAACGTGATTGGTCAATGGGAGGGAATAAGCCGCGCCCACTTTAACGGGATTGGTCGATGGGAGGGGATAGGCCACGCCCTCCTTAACGAAATTGGTCGATGGGAGGGGATAAGCCGCACCCACTTTAACGTGATTGAACGATGGGAGGGGATAGGCCGCGCCCACATTAACGGGATTGATCAATGGGAGGGGATAAGCCGCACCCAATTTAACAAGATTGGCCAATGTGACGGAATAAGCCACACCCGCCCTAACGGGATTGGTCAATGGGAGGGAGGTGAACCTAACCCCATTTATTGGGATTTAAAAAATGGAAGATACAATCTCATGCATATATCGGTTCATTTCATAATAAACCGTTAATGTGTAAATATGTCATTTACTTTTGTTCTTAGTGGAGAATCTTCTGTATTAAATTACAATTTCAATCCACCAATATATTTAGATGATGAGGTAGATTATGAAATTGGATTGACAAATTTTGATACTTATAATATTATTCCAAATATTGACAACAGCAACAATAAATTTGAGTGGGGGAAAAATAATGAACATATAATTGAAGTCTCCGAGGGTTGTTATGAAATTGATGACATTATAAAATACATCGTAAACAAAATAAGTGAAGAAGATGATGAAGCAATTATCAGAATTACCACAGACATTAATACTTCCAAAGTCACTATACGCACAAATAGGAAAATTAATTTTAACGTAAAGGACTCGATAGGTCCTGTATTAGGTTTTGAGAAAAGAGAGTTAGAAGTTAATGATAATAATACTTCCGATGAAACTGTAAAAATATCTAAGGTGAATACTATCTGCGTCGATTGCAACATTGCAGTAGGTTCTTTTTTTAATGGACAACCTGTACATATTATTCATCAGTTCTTTCCAACAGTGCCTGTTGGGTATAAAATAGTGGAATCACCTTTAAACATTATTTATTTCCCAGTCAGTGTTAAAACTATCAGCAACATCACTGTCAAAATAGTCGACCAAGAAGGGCATCTTGTTAATTTTCAAAAAGAAACTTTAACTGTTAGACTTCATCTTAGAAAATCAGTCAAATAATAAAAATGGTGCTGATATTTAATTCAACGTCATCCATTTATAGACATCAGCCATACTATAAAAGAGCGAGGAAGAAGGAAACCAACAGTTCTAAAAAGAATATTGAACGATTAACATTGAAAAACCGTCAGTATTTAGAATCACTTGGACTGGAAGTTTTAGTATAATGGAGTTACTGAATGTTACTGATCTGCCCTTTAGCGACAACTCCATTTCAGAGTATCAGTTCCATACATATCAACCTAATATATCCGGAACTTTGGATTACAATGATGAAATAAGAATTTCCATCCAAGATTTAGATGCTTATACTGCACCGTGCAATAGTTATTTATACATTGAAGGAAAACTAATGAAAGAGGATGGAGCTGAAGCTAAGAAATTGGAGTTTATTAATAATGGTATTGCTTTTTTGTTTCGCGAAATTAGATATGAAATGAATGGAATTGTTATAGACGCAGTGAGAAATGTTGGATTAGTTTCAACCTTAAAAAATTATATATCATACAATAAAAATGAAAGTATTTCCATGCAAAATGCTGGATGGTTTCCAAAAAATAAAAAAGGTGACAAAATTATAGCTGATACAAATGGAAATTTCAATGTTTGCATTCCATTAAAATTACTAGTTGGATTTTTTGAAGATTTCCGAAGGATTATCATTAATATGAGACAAGAATTAGTATTAATACGTAACAGTAATGATCTAGATAGCATTACAAGTGATGATGATACTGAAAAACCAAAAATTACTATTAGTAAACTATTTTGGAGGGTGCCACATGTCACTGTTAATATGTCAGAACAACTTAGATTGAATAAGCTGATAAGTCGAAATATAGATTTCCCTATAAAATTTAGAAGCTGGGAATTAATTGAATATCCATCTCTGCCTCCCTCAAGCAGACATACGTGGCCTGTCAAGACGTCTACTAAGGTAGAAACTCCTAGGCATGTCATAATAGCGTTTCAGAAAGACAGGAAAGGAAAAATTACATCTGATATGAGTAAATTCGATGACTGTGGACTAAGAAACATAAGGGTTTTCTTGAATTCCGAAAGATATCCATATAATGATCTGTACTTAGATTTTAAAAGCAATAAATATGCAACACTTTATGATATGTTTGCAATTTTTCAAGAATCCTATTACCCTCATAAAATAAATCAGCCTATTCTTAATACAAAAGAATTTAAAGACTATGCAGCAATAACGTATATTGATTGTTCCCGCCAAAAAGAAGCTATACAAACGGGGTCAGTGGTCATGAGAATAGAGTTTGAGACAGATACTCCCACTACTTCGGATATTACTGCATATTGTCTTATATTACATGAAAAACATTTCACTTATAATCCTTTAACTAAAATTGTACATCAACATTGAACTGCGCATTACATCTTTTTTCTTTACTGGCATAAACAAAAAATAGTGCGAAGCAAGTTAGTATGCTAATGAGATCAGAATATGCACGACTGTTGAAAGAACACAAAGAAACTGAGACTTTTAAAAAAATAGTGGAATTATATTGCATAAAGAAAAAAGTTTTGAAAAAACTACAAAATTTAAAAAATATGATGGTGCTTGTGGATATTCAAGGATTTAAAACAGAAAACAATAAATTTATTGTTAAGGAGCTAGCAGGATATGATGGAATGAAAACGTGTCACTATATCTTTAAACCACCTTATCCATTTGAGATGCTTTCACCAGAATTACAAAAACAAGTTCACTGGTTAACAAAAAATCACCATGGTATTAAATGGGGTGATGGATTTACACCACTGCACTTATTCAGCAAAATTATTCAAAATTTGACTTCGGGGGTTGATTGTGTTTATGTAAAAGGACATGAAAAGGCAGACTACATGAGACAATTTATCGCCCAACCTGTTTTAGAACTAGATGAACAACCAACTTTAAGAAAGTCTACCCCAAAATGTTTTTATCACTCAAATAATAAATGCATGTGTGCACTTTCTAATGTCTATTATTTGTATGAAAATTTTTATTTCTGTGTTAATAAATAATACTAAAATGGATTTTTTTGTTTTTTATTTTAATCCTTGAAGATAATAAAAAATATTACATTGAATACAACTTTTAAATATTATCTAATTAATTCAATTATCCTTGTCTTGAAGATCTACCATGTTTGCAAGATCCGGCTTCAAATACTGTTTTATTACTTGTAGAAATTGATGTAAACCCAATTTCACCAGCTCCTGGACAAGGCACTTCTCGCATATTCTTTCTTTTAAAAACTTCTGACAAACTCCGTGACCCACTTCGTATGTCTTCGCTAGTTCGTTACATTCATCCTCGGAGTAAAATCTTCCCATCCCATATACTGCCTCATGTTCTGCATCAAACTGAAGATTTGAGAACTTTTGGCTTAAATGTCTGACACCACTTTCCAAATCAGTAATCTCAACTTCCTTAACGTAACACATCCACATCTTTCGTTACTATTTTTTTCTTTTTTCGGATATGATGATACGGTCAACTAATCACTTCAATTAATGTTCATGTTTTATAATGAAAGATCATACCTCCCACTTTACTTCAGATACACGTGAAATACCCCACACCCGTTTCACCACATTTGTGAAGTCAGCAGTTCATTCAACTTGCAAAGTTAACAGTTTATTTTACTTACATATCAGATATTTTATTCAACTTATGTCAGCAGTTCATTCAACTTGCAAAGTTTACAGTTTATTTTACTTACATAACAGATACTTTATTCAACTTATGTCAGCAGTTCATTCAACTTGCAAAGTTAGCAGTTTATTTTACTTGCACATCAGATATTTTTATTCAACTTATGTCAGCAGTTCGTTGTACTGACAAGTCATCTATTACCTAACTTGCAAAGTTAACTGTTTATTGTACTTGCAAAGTTAGCACTGTATTGTACTTACACATCCCCTAGATTATTCAACTTATACTGTCAGCAATTCATTGTACTGACAGTATTAAATAGCAGCAAAGTCAGTAGTTCATTCAACTTGCAAAGACAGCAGCTCCTTATTTACTCCACATTGTATGTTGTACAATATGTTTCAAAAATAGGAAATATGTCATTACTATATCTAATGGGATATGTGTAATAGAATATGAAATAAAACTAAATAAAATTTTAAAAAATAAATCATATATTTGATTAATATCAGACATTACCTAAATACAGTTATTTCATATATCTTTATACAAACAAAAATGGATGATGATATAAAAATAACAATTTTTGTAAATTGAAATTACAAATAATTTTTACATTAAAACAAAAAACTTACAATAAATCTAAGTCAAAGTCGATATCATGATTTTCCTGTTCAATAATCGCATTAGCTAATCTTAAAAGAACCGTTAAATTATCTTCAGCTGTATTATGGTCAGTGTTATCGTATAAATTATGAATAGAGTAATGCCCCCATGCAAGAGTTTTTGTGCTTCCAGGTATAACATATCGCTTATCATCTTGTGCGGAAAGCGCAACTTTATTTTTCAACTCAGTATATATTGTATGCAGATGTGAAGAGAAAACATACATTTTTCGATATATGAGACCGCCGTCTTCTACTATTTGTTTATAATCAACCAAATGTAATTGATTCTTTATAACACTTTTTGTAACACCCTTGGCTTTCTTTGTTACGCTATCGTTTACTTTAACACAGTAAGCTTTTGCCCCGGTACCAAAAAAGCCTTCTATTGGCATACCTGCATATTCATCCTTCATTTTCCCTATGACTGATTGCGTTTTCGGAATGTTGTGTACATTTGGAATCGAAAAATTTGATGTGTCGAATAATTCTATATTTTTTTGAATATCGTCATAAACATTTTTTGTGTAAATTTCTAGAATTAAAGAGTCCGTGTCAGTATAACACAAAATAGCTTTGTCATTATATTGCTTCTTTATGAAGTTATAAAAAAAGTTATAAATTATTGTTTTAGAGATGTCCAAAATGGTGAAGCCTATATAGAGCGGTTTGTCGTAAAATATTTTCAATAAGGACATTTGCACCGCTACCAAATTTTCTGAAAATACTGTACATGATTTAAAATTGGGTTTTGCAATAAGTCCTTCGGCACCCACACTATCTATGCTATTTCTCCAATGCGATACTAATTTTACATCAACCCTATTGTCAATATTTTCCATTGTCTTCCCAAATATTGAATTTATTAAAAATTTAAAAAGATCTCGTTCAAACGCATTTTTTGAAGAATTTCTAAGTTCAGTGTTCAAATGGATATATGTTTTTAACCAAGCAGATTGTGAAAATTCTATGATTCTATATATTTTCCTAAGTATTAACCCATGTTCCAAGCACTGTTTCAAATTTCGATAATGGAGAACATATTTATGTTTATCATGCAAATTTAGAATTAATTTTGAATTTTTGGAGCCAGGGGGCACAATGTTTTCAGGACAAAATGGTAAATCATTATGATTATCATGCAAATGTTGAGGATATTCTAAATCCACTTCTAGTACATAACCTTTTGGTGAATCATCACCAAAGATAGTACAATCGAAGTTTTCGATTTCATAATCATTTAACCATCTAAAATCTCCTGTGGGCAAACATTCACTCATCGAAGAACCGTACATATTTGTGGCGTCTAAATATAATATATATGACGTTGGTTCTGATGAATTATAATCCGGAATAAATGGATTGTTGGCAATGGCTTTTCTATTGCTGCATTGACTAACACCACCACGTATTCCCTTTCTAAAAAAGTGAAGCATATCAATGTCAGTTAGAAGTTCTAGCTCAATGCCAGTCTTTCGTAACATTGCATCCCAACTCAAGGATGGTGCAGTTAAATATTGTGCAGGATCTAATTTATATGTCTGTAGACATATCTGTCGAAAATTTTCAAAAATATCAGCAAGAAGCAATACATCTGATACTAAATAAATGTCTGAATATTCACCAAGAGTTCGGCAATTAAATGTATGCCATACATCACAAGCCCGATCATAATCTTCCTGAGAAATTGAGTCACCACTCAAGATATTAAAAAACTCATCCTGTGATGGTAATTTGGTATCATCCAATTTTTCCAGCGAATCTACGTAGGAATATGGAAAGACACCTTTACGCCTTAATAAATTGAATTGTTTGTCATCGGTATAAAATTTCCTTACTTCGAGGCATTGATGTGTTTCTAGCGTTTGACTTAGTTTATCCAAAGATGCTGGTAAAAAGCGGAAAGAATCGACAAATCTTAATTTTATGAAAATTTTCTTCGGTTTTTTATCATTAGATTTATCTACAAGAATTTGTTTGGAAAACGTAATATATTTTTCTTTATTCTGTGCAAGAACTTGTATACTTTCTCGTTTTAAAGCTAATTTTTTAATAAATAAATGAGAATCGTAATTAGTTAAGTTATGAAAGAACACTGGTATAAATTTAGGTATTTTAAAGTTTAAATTACAATGAGAATGAGCGGCTCCTCTAAAATTACCACTAACGTGGCAGTGGTCGCGAACCCTTTCATCGCCATTCTCAAAAGGTTTATCGCAGATATGACAAATTTGACTATTATTGAAAATATCTTGTTGATTCTGTGATAATGGTTTCATTTCAACTATAGTTTTTAAGTGATTTTGATATAATTGTAAGACAAGTTCATCCAATCTTTTCACAAATACTTCCACAGCATCAACACCTCGATAATATTCAAGTTTGGAAAGATTATCATCAAAATTACACTTTAAGTAGATGCAAAATGAATATGGCTCATGTTGGTACGTTTTAACGGAGAATGATTTACTATCAGATGGTTCATTATAATGAATTGGTTTTAATAAACTTTCAAAATCTGCATATACAACGAAAGGAACAGGCAATTGTTTCTCAATATTAACAAATTTTAGGATATTTCCTGCAATTAGTTCCCCACACTTATTGATTTGTGGATCTGTATCAGGTAAAATAGTACATAAATGATTACAGTCATTTCTTTCATGAGCATACAATTTCTCAGGAGAATTAAAAAATAGTAGGCAGCCATCACAAATATAATTTCGACCGTGATGTTTAGATCTTTGGCTAGAGACTAATCGTGACAAGTCTTTAATAAGGGTGTAATGACTATTACCTTCAACATCAGCAATGAGTAATAAATTTACGTGTGTATTTTGTTTTTTATTTGTGAAATGTAAGGGGCCTACAATCTCACTGACCATTTTACCATCTTTATACTGATTATTTACCCCGAATACATTTATAGAGATATTATTTAAAAT
Organism: Rutpela maculata; assembly: GCA_936432065.2. Taxonomy (NCBI): domain Eukaryota; kingdom Metazoa; phylum Arthropoda; class Insecta; order Coleoptera; family Cerambycidae; genus Rutpela; species Rutpela maculata. Next base: position 143,880,314 of record OW386287.2, on the reverse strand, counting down.
CTCAAATTTATGAATATCATTTAATTTAACAGGAAAATCGATACCTTCAAAATTTAGCAATGTTGCGTAATGAGGATAGGATGATACTTCATGCGGAGGTCCATTGGCTGGGAAGATCGCAGCATTAACAGCATAAGCAAAACATTTGTCATCATTATTTTGAATATTTAAAACAGCTCTCTTATTTTCAATAAATTTAGGTAACCTAATGTATGACGATGCGAATAACGGGTTGTATTTGTTGAGGTTGACTTCAAGAAAACAAACGTGCTTCAGAGCCCATCCTAAAAAATAATTAATAACCATGTAAGAAAAAAATATAACTGCAGAAATCATACGTTAACTGTGATTGACATAAATTTGTTACACATACCTGAGTCTCGCTCTTGAAAGGTTGTTGCTTTCTCTATGATCTCCTCTTTGAACTCATTATACAGGTTTAATACATTCAATGAGTGCGTCACAACTTTATTTTTAGTATTGAATGACTTTATGTCTGACATTTCTTTCTCCTCAATAACGTATAGCCCAAATAATTCCATATTAATTTTTAAGCTGAAGAATGTTTTAATATATTTCTCAATCACTGAGATAACTTTCATTTTTACTTCTTCCAAAAACTGGGTGATATCTGTGCACTGATTCTTTGTGGAAAAACGGTAGCTCGAAATTCGGTTTTTGAATGCGCTCTGAAGTTTTTCTACCCCATCTTCTACAATATTGATGACTTTCTTGTGAGATGAACTTTTTAAATGTCCCATTAATTTATTTTTAGGCATTTTCTCATAACATTGCGGGCAATTAATAATAACCTCCTGAGCTTTTGTATGACCACCAGAGGGGCTGCCTAGATTTTCAGATTCCTTATTACATTTTTTAGCATGATACTGCACACCAGAAGGGCCAGGAAGGTTTTGGGGTTCCTTATTATATTTTTTAGGCGGTGAATTGTTTAGTTTGATTCTTTTCGGGGCACTATGTACACTTATTTTTCTATAGGGACAGCTTTCCCGAAGATGACGCGACAAACTACTTTTTGATGAAAATTGTTTTCCACACTGAGGACACAACATTGTAGAGTATAGTTTTACAAGGAACTATATATTCGATACCAAATAACTGTATTTAAGAAAAATCTGATATTAATGAGTTAATACATTACACATTTTTCTTTATATACCCCCCCCCCCCCCCCAACACTTAATTAATATAGTTATTTGAGTTGGGGAAAACAAACATGCTTTGCTTGCAAAAAAATTGTTGTGTTGGTAATTAAGACAGATTTCCAACCATTCTTGAGTAATGTCATAACTATTATCAAACCCCCAAAAACATTTTTAGCTAATTAATTTTGAATAATTTTTGTAAACCTAGAAAGCATTTATTGAGACTCAAAAAATCCCCGAATTTTATTTATTTATTTGGTTATGAAAAATATTTAAAGAGGACTCTACATATTTTGCTGTGCAATCATCCTTTTTACCTTCAAAAACTTCAATATTTTGTGGGTCCATTAAACCCATGCAATAATATCTTTTTTAATTATTTAATATGCTATAATTTGAACATTCTGTTGAATCACATATCAATAGACTGGCAATGTAATATAATACCGGAAAATATTCAATCACACCATAGGTGACTAACCTTGCCAACTTGCAATAATCGGTGATTTATGTATGTCATTAATTTAATGCAGTTTATTCAACTTGCATACATTGCAGTTCATTTCATTCACACTTACTGCTTACCCATCTCCCTACCTGCAGTTTTTTTTTGGGGTGGAACTTTATTTAAAGTAAAATTCAGCTGTGAATTTTAACAGTTCATTCTGTACTTTCCACACTATTTTATTGAATTCCGCCGTTTTTTTATTATCATTCAGTTTTTTATTTTTTTATATATATTTTCAATCCTTATTTTCTAGTTTATTTTTAGTTAAGTTCGAATAGTAGTATTTTTAAGTGTTAATTAGTTCATTATATTTGCGCCGTTTTTCTGTTTATTTTTTTTTAATTTTTGCTTTTTGGTTCGTTTGTTCGTAAGTTATTTCTAAGTGTTAATTTTTTATTTTTAAGTGTTTTTTTAAATAGACTAAATTTTCAAATTTCGCCGCGTTTTCGTGCACCGCGCTTCACGTTTGCTGTTTCCTGCTAATAATAAGATGTCTGGTGGAGATATGTTCCCAAGAGGCCTAGGGAGCCAAGAGGCTGATCAGTTTTCCGACTGCTCGTTCGAGGAAGAGATGGCACAGTTAATGAACCGTGAGCGGTCGGCTAGGAGCATCGGATCCGGCATTGAGATTCTGGCCGGATCCTTCACGGACCTCAGGCCTATTGGGGCACCATCGGGGCCACAACAGCCAGGTACTGTTTCCTTTTTTTATTGAATAATTGGATATCTAACTTTCTTTTCCCTTATAGTTCTACCAAAATCAGATGTGGAGAGGAGCACAGCGGTGTCGTCCTTAGGAGATAAACTTACTGGCACTACTACGGATGAGAGATCTCCGGGGACAGTGCAGCGAGAGGCTGAGGGAGAGGCTCTTCTCCAGTTTGAGTTGAACGGGTGGCTGGACCTTGTGCGGCACGATGTCGCAAAGCAGGAGGCGGCAGTGGTCAACGAAAGAGAGAACTTTAAACGTGAAGTGCGGGAGTGTATGGTGAAAAAGGCATATAGGTATGCTCACAAACTGAAACTTTCAAAAAATAAAATGCTCCAGCATCTGCACCGACTTCGCCACCGCCAGCAACTTATTGCCGAAGAGGCCGATACGGTGGAGGCGAAAGTCGGTGTGGTTGATGTGGAGCTGAAAAAGTGAAACGCCTTTGTGGGCAATATGCCTTTTGACTGAAGTGTAGTATAGTGTAGGTTAGTTGATTAGTTTAGTTTTGTTTTATTTAATTTTTAATCTGTTAGTGGTAAGATTCTAAATTTAAGGTGTTTTTTTGTAGTTTTTTGTAGTTTTTTTGTAGTTTGAAAAATATGTCTTTTTTTAATAAACTTTTTTAAGTTATTTTCTCTTTTATTATTTTATATAGTATTCGTGACAGAAAAAAATATATAATTTGGGGGGGGGGGTTAAATTTGTGAAATGTTGGTAGAATGAAGTTGAAGAAATCAATTATTCTTCAAATTTGAAAAAATCACTGCTTGAAGTATAACTATAGAACTGAATGATAGGAAAAGTGGATACTTTGAAAAATATTGAAACAAATTATTTATTATTAAGGTATTTATTATTAATTACACTCTAAGTTACATTCATAAATATACAGATGCTTATTGCATACATACATAAATTATGTTATAAAATATCAACAGATTAGGCAACGTGTGCCCTTCTATCACTTATATCACAATTGCGACAAACAGTATATATTTTATTATCCATGGGTGCATTATATTCTTCTAAAACACTTTTACATCTGAGACAAATCCATGTACAAACAGGCATAATATCCAATATATTAGTACAGACGTATATATTGTTTTTATAAACATATGTTACGTATCATAAACATATAGATACTTATTACATGCAAGCTTATGGTCACAAGCCACGTGAAACCTCTTCTAAAACCAACCATATGATTTTTTGTTATACATGTGTGCTCCTTTATATTTCGCAGCAATAGGCTTCTCATTAATTTTGCATAAGAACAATTTGCTGAATATTTCAAGTGTTCATTTATAGGTATGTCACACGCCTCCCATCTATAAATCTCGACTCCACAACAAAAACAGCTGACTACATCATGGCAGCCACTGTAATAAAATCCTGCTAGAGCAAGTTCTGATGGTTCCACAGTACCATTCCATTTTTCAAATGATAATAAACGTTCATCGAAAGGCTTATATATTACTGGATTATTTGATACAATCGAAAAATCTATCATGCAATTATTTTTATTGTAAAATTTGGATGCCATTTTCTGCATGATATCAAAAGAATTGTAAATATGTTATATCACAATTAATTTAGGGATCCTCACCGCTCACCAGTCACTGAGAAATGCATGGTAGGTGGCTATTCTACTCTGTTTCTCCTATGAATTAATGATTTATGATGAGATCAGGTGGAGTTCACCTCCCACCAACAATCAATCTGCTATTTATATTGATTATACAAAAAAAATAAACATAAATGTCCACAGATATATGAATTATAATTTTGCACAGAGTCATAATTATATCTGACTGTATTCAAGCTGCCGTCACTTAAAAAATATTTTATTAATTCTTCTGGAGGTCTTAAATTTCCATAACTGTCAAAATAAATTATTTCTTTGTTTTTCTTGGCGTACGCTACCCAGTGAGTGCCCTCTCCATCATTCGTATCTAGATTTATTATACCAGTTTCATTCTTCTTTATTTTTTTGGGAAGCGTATCTCTCATAAATATATCGCGAAAATGAGGAATTTTAAGCATTTTAGAATATTTCATTAGATCTAAATTAGTGAGTGGTCGGTGAGGCAGCTTTATTGGGAGTTTTTTGGATAAGTTTTCAAATATAGTCCAGAGCCTTTTTTATAAGGACCCAAGTATAAACCTTTCCCTTTTGTGGCTTGCTCCATTGCTAAATTATGTCTCTTCTGTTCAGCAACCTGTTCACGATTTGACTTAGCGTCATTAACTGCTTTTGCAATGCCAGCTGCACCTCCTCCTATAGCTCCTAGTGCCCCCAAAAGAGGCAACAAAAGTGGTAGAAATCCACCTATTTTTGGGGTATCTAGAATTCTTCTCCTACGCTTCTTTGATTTTGTTTTTCTCTTTACACCAACTTTTACATTTATTTGTCCACCTTTCTTCTTTGAGGCGTGACTTCTTCCACGTTTAAGACCCATTCCCAACTTACTTTTTAATTTCATCACCCCACCGACTCCCAACGCGGCAACTTTTTCACCAAACCCTGAGTCGGCTGCTTTTAAACGTTTAAGTGCAACTTCAGCTAATTCTCTGTCAGCCTGATTTCTTCCTTCCACGTCTTGAAATTTAGAATATGCTATATCGTGTTCTTTGCACGCCTCATCCAATGGATTAATTCCTTTATCACCTCTTTGTAATCGCTTTGAAAGTTTAGTTCCAGGCCCACAATAATTATAACCAGGTAAATGCAATTCTACTGGGAGCTTATTAATTATTTTATTAAGCAGACCACATCCTCTCTTCTTAGCGTTTTCAGCTTTACTGGATGGAGAACTCTTTCTTCTAACCATTATAACGTAAATGGTGTAAAGAAATGAAACATGTTTGCTAGGTACCCTTATATATATAGGTAGGATGCGATGTCCAGTCAGTTTGCTATAGTTCTTATCGTAATGAAATTCCACCTCGGGTATTAATTAGTAGCAGCTTGAAATGAAGATTCATCAGCAAGAAACGGTTCTACCAATAGCAGATCATGATCACGTTTCCATGACCAGCACGATTCAAAAGCATGGCATTTTATTTGGTGGACAATCGAAACGAGGACTTTTGGTTGGAAGCTCTGGATGTGGAAAGACAAATGTAATGCTCAGTTTGTTAGAACATCCCAATGGTTTACGTTTTGAAAATATATATTTATATTCTAAGTCCCTATATCAACCAAAATATGAGTACTTAAGAATGCTAATGGAACCTGTGAATGAAATTGGATATTTCGAATATAACGATGGTGATGCAGTAATACCTCCAGAAGAAATAAAACCGAATTCAGTGATAATATTCGATGATTTAGCTTCTTGTAATCAAAATATCATTAAAAGTTATTTTTGTTTTGGACGTCATAAAAACACTGATTGTTTTTATTTATGTCAGACATACAGTGCCATTCCAAAACAATTGTGTAGAGATAATGCTAACCTTATTGTGATATTCTCTCAGGATATGACCAATTTGAAACATATTTATGATGATCATGTAAATGTGGATATGTGTTTTCAAGATTTCAGAGAGCTCTGTGCATTTTGTTGGAAAGATAAATATGGATTTGTCGTAATAGATAAAGATTGCGCTATTAACTCTGGAAAGTATCGAAAAGGATTCGATAAATTCATTCATATATAAAGTTAAAACACTGAATGATATCAGTCAGTAATCATGGATAACCGATTAGCAGTACAACTGTTAAAAACAAGAGAGGCGCTGAAACAAAAATATAAAAGTTTGAAAAGAGATATTGACAAATCACAGTCCCAGTTAGAGAAAACTTACAAGCCAATTACTCAACCTCTTAAAGATTTGGTGTCAACTCTAATTAAAACGGAAAGTGCTTTGCCAAAACCTTATTTGAAAAAGGAGCTAAAAGAAGAAATTAACCGTGAAAGTTTAAACACTCGATCAATTGGTCAAACTCCTCTTGAATATTACAATACCGCAGGACCTGTTTACTTGGAGGATGAAACATTTCAGTATGATCCAACCCAAGTAAGACCTGAAATCGCTGGAAGTTTCTTTGATGAAACTTTTCCAGCAACGATAGCAGATACATCTACAGCGGCCGAGCATGAAAAGTATTTACAACAATTTAAAAAACCTTTACCGCGAGCGTATATAGAAGGTAAACTTGAGGATGTAAAAAATGAATATGACGATACCTTCGGTGTTTACTTCGACCCATTTGCGAAAAAATATGCGATTGGTGATGCAACTATTGACTTTGATGGAGCCGACTTTATTATTAACGGTCAATTTAAATACATAGGTACACCGGGATTGTATGAATTAATGTTTAAAAAGCATCCTGCGGGTTATCGACCGACTGATATAGATCAGTACATTGATATAATTAGAAAGACTAATGCTCATTACCTAGGTTACGATCCGGAGAAAGGCCTATCTACATCGAATTCATTTAAATTTATAGATATTATTAAACCAAGAGTTACGAACTTACATTCGCTGACTCAAGAAAGGAACAATAAGAAAACCAGTACCTCAAATAAATCAGCATCATCGATACCCGCTACGGTGCAAAGATCGAGATCTAGTTCTCTTCCTACATCGCAAACGATGAAAACAAGGAGTCAAAACAAAAGAGGAGGAAATCTAACAATGATGGAATTCAATAATAAGCAGGTTGAATATAAGCATTTTGATGACTATAATGAAATTGTAGATCGTTTAAGACTCCTGATAGCGTCACAACTAGCAGGGAATAATGGACATAATAATGAAATAATTTCAATAATAGAACAATTGAGGGAAGCTAAAATAATACGATAAATAGTATGTGTGGAAAGTTAGAGCCTCATTAAGTGTAAAACTTTAGGTCTGTTAACCATGCCAATTGATAAATTTGGAAGGCACATGTTGAGGGAGAGAATAACTCCATATTCTGCACCAACTCCCCCTTCACCCATCTTAACCTCACCCCCAAGAACATCACCTTTTTACATTTGCGAGCCCTCATCATATCATAGCAAATGTATTATAAATGTACGAGGTCGTGTACAGAAATCTAAAAGTATAAATTTCTACACATTAGAAAATACTACAACAGAGTACAAAATCCTTTTATCTGGTAGAGTTGAAAATATAGAGGTTTCACCTGTCGATACCACAGTTTTCTTGAACACGAAAGAAGTTTTACCAGAAAAACTTGTGGGGGAAATCATAAATATTGAAGATAAGTTTATGTTCTATGCAAAGAATAAAGATCCGCTATATGTTCAAATTGTTCTGCAGTGCCCGCTGACCAAGGATGACTAACATTAAACAGGAAATAGTCAATGAAATTCATAAGCCTGCCAGAAAGTACTTTAAAAGAAGAAGAGTAATTGTTAAGGGTCTTAATGATCTTGTTCAAGCAGATCTTGTTGAAATGATCAAGTATGCTAAAATAAATAAAGGTTATAAGTATATTTTAGTGGTTATTAACGTATTTTCAAAATTTGTTTGGTGCGAACCTCTGAAAAATAAAAGTGGAAATGAAGTTGTACGAGCGATGGACAAGATCTTGTCGCAGATGAATGTACGACCCAAAAATTTACAGACTGATATGGGTAAAGAATTTTACAATAAGAAATTTAAGGAATTAACCGATAGGTGGAAAATTAACCACTATAGCTCTTACACACACCTTAAAGCGAGTGTTGTAGAAAGAGTGAATAGAACTTTAAAAATAAAATGTGGAGGCAGTTCAGCCTACAAGGAAATTACAAATGGTTAGATATCTTATCAGATATCGTTACAGAATACAATAACACAAAACACAGAACTATTGGAATGAAACCAATAAATGTTAAAAAGAAAGATGAGAAACGATTGTTGCGAACTGCCTATAGCCATCTGAAAACAGTTGATCCAAGAAAACAAAAATTTAAAGTTAACGATTATGTAAGAATTAGTAAATATAGAGAAGCATTTTCAAAAGGTTATACTCCCAATTGGTCAAATGAAATTTTCCAAATCAGAAAGATTCATAGAAGTAATCCTAGAACATATCTCTTGGAGGATCAGGAAGGGGATCAAATTCAAGGAGGTTTTTACGAGCATGAACTACAGAAAGTAAAGTATCCTGACATATATCTTGTGGAGAAGATTATCAGAAAAAAGGGGGATAAACTCTACATAAAATGGCTTGGGTTAAACAGTCAACATAATTCATGGATTTTGAAAAATCAAATTGTATAAATATAATCTGTACATATGTCTTTTTATTTTAATAAAACAAATTTTAAGTAACAAGTGTTTTTTATTTATATCTTTTTCACATATTTTATAAAATTGTATAAAATAACAAGTAAATGAATTACGCTTACATTAATTTACAAAATCTATCACTATATACATTACTTCTAAAATAGGACTTACAATATGTGACATTTAGTAACGCTAAATTAAATGTCATTTTTCTCACCATTACACCCTACCAAAACATTCCACTTCGAATACTTCGGGATAAATGTAAATTAACTCCATGAGCATGGAAATATTCTCATTATTACAATTCATGCTCTGTTGAATAAGGTTTACAGCATTTTCAAATACATTTCCTCCTTGACGTTGTAGTTCTCTCTGCACGTTCTTGAAATAATTTATAAACTGTTGCCTTTTTAACATATCAATGCTATACTTGACAAGTGGTAATACTTCCCACAACTTGCAGATTGATTCATAACCCAAGTAAACGTATGAATTTTTCTTTACAATTTTTATAACTTTGGAATTGGGGAATTGCTCAAATTGAATAAGGAAATCACCAGCGTCTATTGGTTGTGTTTTATCGTTGGAGTATATGAAATTATTAACAATTCCTCGAAATGTAAGAAAATGAGTCCACTCTTTTTCAGTAAAAATTATTGCATCATTTTTATTTCCACTTAGCTTTACACATGGGTTATAACAGAAGTCACTGGATAATCCTGTTGACACATATTTGCTTCTCGATTTATTTAGTTTATACCTTCTTTCACCAAGTATCACTAAATCATTTTTATTCTGAGGTGCTGAAGGTAAATTATTAAATAAGTCAAATTTCAGTTCAGGCAAGACACTACAGTTTTCGACCATCTTGAATAGTTAAAATTTAATTGTTTCTTGAAATACTGTTAGCACATGAACAATAATGGAAACCTTAATGGTGTTAAATGTATTTATACAATAAAAGTTAATTTGGTTGGGGGGAGGTGCTTTGTATTTGAACTCTCTAAATATATTTTAAGATGTATGCCTGTAACAGAGGTCTATAATACCACCACCATTTCACACACCTCCCACCACCACTTCACACACCTCCCACCCCATTTAGAAGAATGTTGAGTTCCCCTCCCTCCCTCCCTCCCTCCCTCCCATAGACCAATCCTGTTAGGGTGGGTGCGGCTTATCCCCTCCCATTGGCCAATCCCGTTAAAGTGGGTGCGGCTTATCCCCTCCCATTGATCAATCCCGTTAATGTGGGCGCGGCTTATCCCCTCCCATCGTCCAATCACGTTAAGGTGGGTGCGGCTTATCCCCTCCCATTGACCAATCCTGTTAAGGTGGGCGTGGCTTATCCCCTCCCATTGACCAATCCTGTTAAGGTGGGCGTGGCTTATCCCCTCCCATCGACCAATCCCGTTTAGGGTGGGGTGAGGAGTGGGGGGTACACAGGGAGGCATGGAGGGGGGTACATGCCGTTTCTCATTCTTTACCTACTACCAAATGCTGTAGACAGTTAATCTTACTCTAACGGTTACCTCACGCTATGGTAAACTACAGTGATGCGGTAATTTAAGCTACGGTTTAATTACGATAGGCGAAAGCAAGCGGGGTTATGACGTCATCGAGCGCCGAATGATACTGGTGAATAAAGCAGTGAGGTGGGTTAACGGGGAAAACGGTGAAAGTGGTGAAAGCGGTGAAGTCAGTTATGTTACAGACGGTGTTTGGATAGCAGGAATGAGAAAGCACAAACAACAAATAATGCAACAATAAAATGAGTACTCTAAGTGTCAGACTTGGCTAATACGTAGTACATATAAGCTTAAAAGAGGTAATATTAGGTGAACGCATTCTGCAACTCCTGGCTTGAAACAATTTATGATTAAGTACAATTAAGGCGCCCTGGTTGAGAGGTCCACGCCAACGTAAAAAAAATATAAATGTTACAAGTGACCCTGGTTGAGAGGTTCACGCCAGAGCCAAAATAAATATTGCGAATTACTCTGGTTGAGAGGTCAACGCCAGAGCGGTAAAATAACAATAATGCAAGTTGCGAATTACTCTGGTTGAGAGTTCCACGCCAGAGTAGTAAAAATAAAATATTCCTGAAAACGATTAACAGTAAAAGAATTATTAAAACAAGTTCTTCTTATCAGCCAAGTCGCTACCTATTATTATTAATATTCTTACTATTACCTTCTCCTCTGCCAGTCTGCTGTAGGCGAGCGCTCGGTCGGAACTGATTTCGAGTCTTCCGGAAAGCTGGCGGTTACTGCTATGCGCGTCTAACAGGAGTTGGAGGACGGTCCTTTCGGTTGTGGTCTGGTCACCTGCTGCTGGCTCGGCACGTCTGGCTGGTGGTTGAGCTCGTGAGGAACTGATACTTTGTCGTCTGTTCAACTGCCAACTATCCCCTGTCTATCAAAAGTTTGAGAAGTAGGGAAGATGACTTAAACATGATGCAATATTTGAAGAAATGTATTTTCGAACTTACAATTTCTGACGTCACGATTCGGAGCTGCTGTCATACATCCACTGCGGACCTCTATTCTGTAATTATGGAGAGAGTGAGCATTCATCGTGCGAAGCGAGAGCTCCCATCACACGCATCTCACCCGACCGTCCTAGAATGCATTCCGTAAGTGCGGTGAATAGGTGGTGAATGTGAAGTGATTAAGCGAGAATAGCCGAACTTACAACCAATTAGGTTGACGCAAAAGCATCAGCTGTTCAGTGTACAGTTGCTATTTTATTGTGGTTACTCTTTTTAAAGTTTAGCGTTGTCATCTTCGAACATATAAGTGAAAAGTTATCACTTTATGCTCTGTGGTGATTCCTGAACATCGTATGGGGGGCTTGTATGAAAGGAGTTACCACTTCGATTACATCACGCGCAAGTTCTTTGCTGACCCTGATTCTCCTTATAAGTGCTTGGTCGGTTAATGATGAATGAAGAACTTGCCGTTCCCCTTACAAATCCTCCTTGGCATCACAAAGATTTCGTAATACCTAGAATTTATTTATTGACCAAAAATTCCGAAAGGATATACCCTCGTTATTGGTAATGTATATTTAAAAAATATTACTATAATAAACTAAAAGTAATTGTAATATTCGCTAAGAATTATATTATTATAACCTCATTCGCGATGAGCAAATCCGCAATGTCCATTCTGTTTAACAGATTTGACAACAATAACTTTTGGCCGACGCAAATTGTCATAAAAGTAAGGTTAGGATCGCCGTTCTCCCGGGGAACTGACGGATTCCCTCACGATTTGCCAGTAGAAGTGAGTTTACGCATTTTTCGCACTAGGTGATCACTCCTGTAGTTACAGAATAAACTTTTATTCATTTTCAAGTGAACTCCGCCCACTTCTCACGGGAATGTGCTTTCACGCTTTTACAGAATAGAGGTCCAGGTCGGCTGCAGGCGCTGGACGGGCGAGTCACCGTACTGTACTCGCGCACGACGTTTACAACTTAGTGCTGTGTGCATTTCGACGGTCCGCGATTATATTTCTTTATTTCGCGGAGATATTAAAATTATTTAAGCATAGCTTGTGAATTTATATAAGATTTAACGGATAATAAAAATATAATGGGTGCAACGAGAATTGGCAAAATGTGCTTTGTTACAATATTGGAACGGGGTTTCTCTGGCACCCATGCTCGCAGCCGGTCAGAGATCCACGATGCACAGCGCCGTGCAATTGCACAACTGGACGGGACAGGGTCAAATCAACTAAAAATAATTATAGTGACCAGGCTTCTTTTGCCTGAGGCGATTTAAAATGGTAATGAAGTGAACTTTCCTCAAAAGGAATATTAAAAGTAATTGTTGGTTGCTGCCACAGGAAAAGAAGACGAATGAAAAATCTGCTTAGAATAATTCACTAGAGCGAAAGCGGCACTGCCGATCGTCTAAACTTGAGCTTAAAATGTTTGGGGATTATGGTGTAACCAAGGACACAAGCGAAGCGATAGTGCACAGAAATGGAAAATAAAACCATTACTGTTACAATTATATGTCTTTGATTGACTATCCTTTCTCCAAATTTGACACAAATAAATTGTTCCGTTTTTCAATTAGAGCGAGTTAACCGAGAAAATAGTTTTATACATCAAATAGATGCAGAAAACGAGAAAAATTGTCCCTGATAACTCGTAACGGTGTTAAATATTATTTATGATAATTCAACTACTCTCATCCCAATGAAATTCAATAAGGTTCTATTCTAATAACAGACGAAGCTATTCAAAAAATCAAGTGGATAAGATAAAGATTGCGAACTGTAAACCGTTTTCGTGCAGACCAACTGACAAGACTTATGGTAATTTTAAATAGCAATTTCACCCAAGCTGTTGAGAAGTTATTTGGTGTTGGTGTACTTTCTTGATTAGTTTCGATAATACGGAGAGCAGTTCACCGAGGCGATGATATTGTTGCCCTTATTATAAGCACAATAGACCGTTTTAAGCTCTACTTTAAACATGCAACGCCGCGCCGCAAGGACCTGTTGATCTATGTGGAAAATGCACTTTGTAATAATATCCTGCCTGCATATTATTTCTGTCATCGCGGTGTCAAGTTTTGTTATTTCTGAGTAAGTTTCCTTGAAATTCTCACGAAGACTAATAGATTATGTCTACAAAAATATTAGTCTTGTCTCACTGTTGAACCATTCATTTCTCAAGGGGAGGAAAATATAGGTAGTTATAAAACTGAAGATCGTGGAACATAAATTTAAAATTAATTTTATATTACTCAGTTCAATTTTGTTAAAAAGTCCTTCAAATAGTCTATACACAATTAGTCAAACTGTAATAATTGAAATAGGAATTCTTTAAAATTCATGCAGCTTGAGTAAAAATTATTTTCTACCATATTACACACCCCATTGGGTTATGTTCTTTTCTCGAACAGCGAGCCAGTACCCAGTTTCGGTGATAAAAGTATATTTACTTGCTTAACTTTGTAACGAATCGATTTTAATGAAAACATTTTGAAAAGGGAAGATATTCTAAAGAATTACCATTTTCAGATTAATTTGAACTTTTTCTTTAATTACAAATAGTTATTTGAAATTTGCCATAGGTCTAAGTCAGTTAGTCTGTAGGTACATATGCACGAAAACACTCTACAGGTCGCAATTCTGAACGGATCCACTTCAATATTAATCGATTTGTCTCAGAATATAATCCTTTTGAATTTTGTAATGATTCGTCGAGTAGTTTAATTATTATAAATAATTATTCAATACGGTCACACGAGTTTTGCCAACAATCTCTCGTTTTCGGCATCTATTGAATAAATGAAACAATAATTTCTTCTTTCAACATGCTCTAACTCAAAAGGAAATAATGCATCGATTTCAAATTTTCACCATGTTACTGTAGAAGAACCTACTACACAGCGTCTGAATGACGCGACACCAATTTATTTATTAAGAGCGCCAGTCGCGTTCTCCTTTGATCGTGTGTGATCTTCCACTCCAGGAGGGTTTTAGAAGATGTAAAAGATATTTGATAAATAGGAAATAGGCCAAGGCTGCACTACCGTAGATTATTAACGACGCTCTCTCTAAAAATCGTTTTTTTTTCTCTATGCAATTTTTCTTATTTACCTAATGGCGATGGATGTTATGCTTAAAGAATTGTTTTGATAAAAAAAATTCTTCTCGAGCTTGCGTAAGGTGACCGGGGTTTTGAGATTCAAACTTGTGAGGTCCTGAGACACCCGATTTATTCGATTTCGACCTGTCATTCAAAAACCCTCGAGGGATGAGACTTACAACAAGTCATTCGATCAATAAAATGCAAAAGTTCAAAGAATACCATTTATTAATTAGTTTTAAAATAAGTACAATTAAATTATGCGATATCATATCTAATAAACGATATAATTTGAAGAGAATCGCCTCCCCAAGTAGAACAAGGTCGATCACCTTCAGTTTTTTAATGCTACCATACAATGGAGAGCATGTGCTCGCAATCAATTTGGTAGAAAAAAAATTACACAACTTCCCTAGAAATTGATGAAAGCATTTTTGGGTTTTTGATGGCTGACTTTAAATAATGTTAAAATATTTTATTTCATACTGTCCCGGACTCATTTGCGGCCGGTAAATCGAACATTACAGTATCTGATACCGTAATGTGTTACCTGCGAACATTACGGTATCTGATAATGTAATGTGTTACCTAGCAACACTATCATATTATTGTTATTAATAAGCAATTATTTTTTAGTTTTGACTTTTGACTTTTTCCTAGACTTTTTCACTTAAAAATATTAGAAATAAAATATTTAAATACACAGTTTTAGCAATTATTTAATACATAAAAAGTTTATTTTTAACAATTATTTATTAACACAATTTTCAAATTCTTTCAGAACTTCTCTCCTTAATGGTGAATATGTGGAATGAAAATCGTCAACGATCAAATGTTTATGTTTCATATAATAGAGACAATTGGATTTTTCCTCTTGTTTGACAGAAAGCTCTAAAAGAACCTCTTGAATTTTCCGGAACAACATTTTATCATCCGCTTCTAAAGTACAATTACGAAGTCAGGTTAAGTACGTTAAATGACGATGACAATTATTAATATCACTAAATTCTGTACAAAATGTACAAACTTAGTACACCTTTTTGCCATATTGTTGAAAAACAGGGAAATAATAATATCTCTTAATAGATTATTCAATATTTAATACAAAAATAAGTGTCATAATTCAAAGAAACACATAAGAATGGAGTCATAGTCAACTATAAAAATGCGTCCCGAGAAGTGTTTCATTGAAGAAAATTATTCACCGCTGTATAGCGTTTTTTTTTACTGTAAAATATACTTTCTACCAACTTTAGTAAATGAAGAATATTACATAACTATAGATAAGGCTTCTACTTACAAAATTTATAATATTTTGCTTAACTAAAGCTAGTAATTTT
This sequence comes from Rutpela maculata, assembly GCA_936432065.2. NCBI lineage: Eukaryota > Metazoa > Arthropoda > Insecta > Coleoptera > Cerambycidae > Rutpela > Rutpela maculata. Next base: position 143,864,729 of record OW386287.2, on the reverse strand, counting down.
TATTTCATTTGAACTTACCTATATTAATTCATATTGATACTATTGTGAAATAAGCACTTTGGGCCCTTTGGCCCCTATCAAACATACTTTGCTACCAACTTTAGTGAATGAAGGATATTAGATAACTACAGATTAGGCTTCTACTTACAAAATTTTTAATATTTTGCTTAACTAAAATTAGTAATTTTTATTTAAGTTGGAGCTATATTAATACATATATTAAATACTGTTAGGTATTTATAGATACGTCTACTTGTAAAATATAATTTTCTACCAACTTTAGTAAATAAAGAATGGTAAACAATAAAAAATCGGGCTTTTATTTACTAGATTTTTATTATTTCGATTAAATAAAGCTATTTAGTTCTAAAATTCTCTATTTTATTTGAAGTCAATATACAGATTATTTAATTTATACTAAATACGATGATTTTTTCTGGATAAATTTTCCGGTTGCTTCAAAAGATTTATTTTAAATCTCCTCCGAAATCTCCATAATACAAAACAATGTAAAAATTATGGTTTTATTTATTTGACAGACAACCTAAAGACAATTATAATGGAAAATAATGGCTATAACATCGTTATAAGGTGATGCGCTTGTTAGATTACGAACTAATATTTTTCAAATTTCAATAATTATAACTTTTTATTCATTTTAAAAAGGATTTACCGGACAGTATAGAATAAAATATTATACGATACACATCCGGTAGGTTTCATTACAGTACTTGTTTATATTCCGGACTCGGCTCCTGCGTCGCCTCGTCCGTAAAACAACTCGTAATGTAATAAGTCACCTACCGGACTTATAACGTAAATTACCATTACTTTTAAAAGGACGAGGGTAGATAAGCTATATATTTTCGCTTACTAATTTCATAAAAATAAAAAGTTCTCCTTAAAATCATTAAACGTTATTTATTTATAGTTGAACATATGATCTTTATGTTTCTATACCTTTTACATTTGAAAAACAACAGTAAATCGTAATAATAGCATTTCAAAGTAAGCATGTTTGCAGTTTTTTAGTAATTTTTTATGTTTTTCCGAACTTTTAATGTATATTTCAGTTAGATGCGCTCGATGAACCAAGAAAATCTATACCTCATTTCATTACTGAGTATTTAAGCTTTTGAATAATGGCCAATTTATATTGGTTCATCAAGCGTTTCAATATATAAAAAACAAAATCTTTTCCACAAGAGTCGTAAGTGGTGTTGACGTTGCGTGCGAATTTAAACGTGTCAGCGCTCAAAATCACATATTGTTGTGTGTATATTGAATAAAATATTTTTTTGTGAAATCGGTAAAAAATGTCTACTTTCTCGGTGCAATTTCGGATCCCAAAATACGCTACTCTAGTATTTTAGTCCGAGAAAACAGTCCGGAAGAGTTACTTTCTCGACTTAGGCAGTAAATAATAAGCACTAAATCTCTGGCTTTTCTTTTTTTATGGATTTAAAAAATTCCTTAATTTACAATAATATTGATTGCGATTTCAGAAAAAATAGTATATATACCTCGTAGTAAAACCACATTCCCGGACTTCATTGCAGGTTCTCCTCAGCTTAACACCTCGGCCAATAGTTTACAGCGTCGCACAGTGGCCTCAAAATGATTTTTTTTTTCAAATCAGTCTGCAGTTCTTAATACTTACGCAATCGGAAAGTTTTTTTTTTAAACCTTCTTAATTTTTTAATTGACTATCGATCTGTCAAGCCAGATTTTCGGTTTTTGTCCCTGCTATTTCATAAATTTTCCAAAGAAGTTTGAACTTTCATCAAAAATATTGAAAAATGAGGGGAAAAAACGAAAATCTGACTTGACAGATCGATAGGCGATTTAAGAATAAAAAACTTTCCGATTGCTCAAGCCTGATGATAAAGTGACAAAGTGATTTTTTTTTAAATCATCGAGTCCTAAAAGGATATTCCGATTGTTTAATTATTAAGACCTGCAGACTGATTTGAAAAACAAAACTTACTTTGGGGCCACTGTGCGTCGTCCCGGAATGTACTGTACTAGATACACAATGTACTATTCCAAAGAACTGTTTTTTATTACTTGTCAAGACATATACTACTCGGAAAATATAATGACATATGACATGGCCGATGGGCGAGAAAAGGCCCTTATCTACCCTTGTCCTTTTGGGTCGCTTGTGATTAACTTTAAAGTTCTTTATCATGATTATATCATTCACAAGAACGGAGTTCCATATGAGTTCAACTATATAAGAGTTTATAACTTTCTGTCGGTCTCACGACGTACCAGTCCTCATATAAGTTCAATATAGGGGATGTGTCACGACTTCGCCTTAGAGCGGCTTTTTGGTAAAATGGCTTCTTGTCTTATTTTTGCACAACGCGGTTTTTTCTATAACTTTGTCAGTTGGAAAGACCTTTCCTACTATCGCTTTCTACTTATCTGATTATCCAACGCACTCGTTCAATTGACGAGCTGCTAGATGAATCCAAATTTGTTTTATGCGAAAAACCGGCCTTGTCCATTTTTAATAATTTTGGCCAAATAATTGCCTATAAAGCCTGATCAAATGGTAGTTTTTCGGTAACATGAGTCCGGTAGAAGGTTTATCAACAAAATTATATGTTTTTGGGGAGCTGAACATGAATCTGAAGTTTGCTACCTCGTGGCAGTACCGGCTCAGGTCGAAAAACGCTAAATTTTCGTAGTTTTTTTTAGTTTTCCGCTCATATCTTGCAAACGACGCATGGTACGGAAAATATTACTGTATTCAAAGTTGAAGAGCATTAAATTCTACGTCGAATGACCTACCTAACTTCCAAATTAGACCGATTTATAAGGTCGCTGTCAATATAGTCAGCTGAAAAAAAGAGCAGAAAAAAGAGCAAGTAAGTTGTAGTGTGAAGATGAGATGTATAGAAAATACCTGATAGCAATGTCCATTATGATTTACTCTACAGTAATATTTTCCGTACGACGCGTCGTTTGCAAGATATGAGCGGAAAGCCGGAAAAACTCCGAAAATTTCGAGGTTTTTTGCATTTTTCGACCTGAGCCGGTACTGCTACGAGGCAGCAAACTTCAGATTCATGTTCAGCACTCGAAAAAACATATAATTCCGTTGAGAAACCTTCTACCGGACTCATGTTACGAGACAGGCACTTTTGAACACCATTTGATCAGGCCCTTATCAAATTAGATTAAAAAACACTCTCGTAATAATATTTTCCGTACGACCCGTCGTTTGCAAGATATGAGCGGAAAACCGGAAAAACTCCGAAAATTTCGAGGTTTTTTGCTTTTATCGACCTGAGCCGGTACTGCTACGAAGCAGCAAAATTAGATTCGTGTTGAGCACCCCAAAAAACATATAATTCCATTGAGAAACCTTCCACCGGACTCATGTTACGAGACAGGCACTTTTGAACACCATTTGATCAGGCTATATAGACGTTACGCGTCTTTGCCACATTTGTCGGGTTCACCCTTGTACGTTGCATCGTTAAAATTTGATATTCATTCTATTGAATGATATTCACAATGACAGTATCTCCACTTTCATTGTGTTTCGTGAAGCGATTAAAAAGTTAAAAATATTCATAAATATTTTCAACATACATTGTTTCCTTTTTCTTGTCCATAAAAATATTTTCCAACTTTGACGCACTTTTGAAAAAGTATAATATATTTTTGTCTTTGACCAAAATTATACTATTTTTTTCAATACACTTTCCCATGACCATAATAATGCGGACAGATTTTCCTAAGTGAAATTCGGTGTTTCTTCGAATTTTCGCCTAGTGGTGCCTTACGTCCCTGCGAACGTATGTGAGTTCTTTTGTGCTAGTTTTCGGCGCTGATGCCTTTCAATCATGTATATTATGCTCAAAATGTCTATAAACGAATTTTTACCTAAGTCGAAATTTTTATTTAGTCTTCGACATAGGTCGATTCTGAAGTGTTCTATAACATTGTCACTGTATGCTACTTAACAAAATGTGTTAATATAAATATCGAACATTAACAAGAGTGGAATATATGATTTTTTTATACAGATGTATAGACAAAATGCGGAAATTTGCAATTGCATATATAGCAAGCCAAAAACTTTATTTTTCGAAATGGCTACATCGTGAAAAAATTAAGATGAAGGTTGGACTTAACTTTTTTATTCGAAATTTTTTTTTGTGAAGAACCATTTTCAAAAAAACTGTATGAGAACGCTTGTTGGTACGGTATTGCAATTAGTTGCTACTAAATTTCCACATTTTCCATTATTGAATAAGTTTTGCATATTATATTTCTTCCATCATTTTACCTTGTGTTTCATTTTCTATAAGTGAAGCTTCTTCACTGTCGGTATATTGTTTATAACAAATTAACCACAAATTTAAAAAACAATTAGAGTAAACATTATAAACTTCCGCAAGTTTATTGAACTTTTAATATGATTGTACATTCTATAGGATACTCTTCGCAGTGTTTTTGTAAATAACGTTAGTTTTAGGCGTTTTTAATTTTATGATGCCAACTTAGTTGGTGAAGTACTGGTTAGCGGAAAAGGGTACAAATTCTTAAATAAGCTCTTTGAGTAACATGATTACGCACATTTTGGATCTTAATGAGTGGTTTTCGAAGATAAACAGAAAAACAGTAACTATTAATGATGTTTCCCTTTCTGCAAAAAATCAACACTAAATAATTCTACGGATCACAACTCAACACATCGAAGACAATAATAATAATACTCACAAACACCGATAAAATTGATAATATTCAGGAAAACAGTTGAGGTGAACTGAACGAACTAATGTACAATGTTGCTTATGTTGAAAAATTTGATATCCCTATAATGTTGTTAGTTAAAACTAATACAAGATCTCGATTGGCCTAAAGTAGATAAAGCAGTTGAAGGACCCAAATCACTTGATGGAACAATAAACCAGCCAACACATGAAAATTGATGTAATTTTTTTAGGCAAATATATTGGACTGACGAAATTAGAAATATCGCTGCTACCATTAAAGAGTCCCTGTTCATCGAAATCCAGACATTTGTATGAATATAATGCGTATCGTAAATGATGTTCTAATAAGTAAATTAAAAAAACTCGTGAAGACAGCATCAATAGCTAATCAATCAATCTTTAACTACTATGGAGCAAATATTCCTTCTTTGATGGACCGTAAATCTGCTTGAAGGAGTTGACATTAGTAAATTTTCAAAAGTCGTTCCTTTTTTTAGAACGGAAAGGAGAATGATAAAAGCTCCTTATATTAACTGAGAATCATATACTTTGAAACTGACGATAAGGAATATTTATTGAATAAGGTATGTTTTAATAACTTCAAAAATTGTGTTAAACCGCATTCTTGTCGTGAAACCTCCCAGAATTGACCTAGGTCGAAGCCAATATAAAAATTCGACTCAGGTAGAAAATTCAATTAAAGGCACACAAACTAGTTCAAAAAGACAGTTATGAGTTCGATAAGACATTAAAAATAAACAGGTAAAAAATTCGCAGAAACACCGAATTTTTTACTTAAGAAAATATTATTTTTCTAACTTTTTAATTCCTCCGCCGAAGACATTGACCATGAGGATGCAAGCACTAAATATATCATTCAAAAGAATAGATATAGAATTTTAACTATGCGAAGTACCAAAAGGTCGAATCCGGCAAAAGTAGCAAAGGCGGCGGTGCTTCTATAGGCAATTACTTGCCAAAAATTAGTGAAAATGCAAGAGGCTGGTTTCTCAAATAAAACAAGTTTGGATACGTCTGGCGGCTCGAAATTTAGACGAGTACGTCAGACGATCAACACAAAGCGATTGTAGGAAGGCCAAATGCAAGGCTCTTCAGTTGCCAAAATTATAGAGAAAACCGCCTTGTGCATAAATAGGCCAAAATTCAATTTTACCTGAAAGTCGTTCGTTTTCCTATATTGAACTTGCATAAGGACCTGTAGGCCGAAGACTGGCCGAACGTTATCTAACTTATGCATTAGTTGAACGCACTTTTACACTCAGTTTTCGTGAATGGTATAATCACATATCGAGAAATTTAAAGCTATTTATTATCGAACTAATTGTTTTTTTTTATTAAGACATTTTTGTCATTTTCAGTCAGCCGTAATTATCCTAATTACTAAGTCACATAAACTTTTAAAAAGGCTTATATTCAATTCTGGGGGAGTTGTACGAATCTTTTCTACCAAAATAGATTTTTAGCGTTTGCTCTCACTTGCATGGTAAAACTTACTTTGCCTTAGTTGGGGAGGCGCGATTCTTTCGCATTATAAATGTAAATAAACACTGTATTAAATCTGCTGAATAAATGGTATTATTTGCATCTTAATTGATCTTGAGACTTGTTGCTAGTCTTGATCCCTGGGGTTTTCGTTTGGAAGACCTAAACAACTGAGTTAATCCGAATCTCATGATTCTTTAAGCCCGATACTCGCCTATTCTGGTCGCCTTACGGGAGCTTGATAGAGATTTTTTTTATGCATTTTCTCAGGAATTTCGAGAATCCGTTATCGATAGGTGCACGCGTGAAAAACACGTCAAATAACCAAATCCCGTCTGAGAAATCTCTCGATAGGGATTTTTTATGAGGAAATCTCAGAAACCAAAAGACGTAAAACGTCATTAGTGGATTTTGCAAAAGGCGTAAAACGCCATCATTCCTTAAGGCTGATACTCAGTGTTCTGGTCGCCTTACGGGACCTTGATAGTTTCAAATCGTGCAAGGGAGAAAGTATTCGATGATCTGAGGTAGTGCAGCCTTGCTCCATTACTTGTCTACCGAGTTATATCTTATCTCGACTGGGAGTGGAAGAACATAGTAGAACGCGACTGGCGCCCTTAACAAATAAATTGGTGTCGCATCAAGTTGATGCTCTTTACTGATTTGTTCTACTTTCTCACTATGTAATATATTTTCAAATAGAGTTTTATGACTTGTTACAAATTCAAAGGGAAAATGTTTTAAAACAGACGAGTTTTAAAAAAAAGGGTTTTATAACCAGTTGCAATGTTTCCGTCCTGTGTCAATAAACATGAAAGAAAATCTGTAACTTTCTGTTTTATAACTTGTTTTAAAACATGTAAAAACAAATTACTTGAAACCAAATGTTATAGAACGTGGTATGAAACCCTGAAGTTTTAAAATAATTGTTTTATACAATGTTTTATAACATCTTACATACCGACAACGTGACTTTAAGCCTCATTCTCTTTATGTAACATGTTTTAAAACAATGGTGTTTTAAAACAATTATTTTGAAACTTCAGTGTTTCATAACATATTTATAACATTTTGTTTTAAAACATTCCACAGAGTACCAGACTATGTCAGAAATCATTTAAACATCAATGGCGTGTTCAAGCGAGAATATAATTGTCAGCTGCAATTTGTGTGATGTTGAATGCGTGTTTTATAACATGCTACAGTTTCTACACGGAATTTCTACACGTTTTATAACAAGTTACAGATTTTCTTTTTCATGTTTACTGACACAGGACGGGAACAGTGCAACTGGTTATAAAACATGAAGATTGTTTTAAAACATGTCTGTTTTAAAACATTTTCCCATCGAATTTGTAACAAGTTATAAACTCTGTTTTAAAACACAATATTTTAAAATATGTTACATAGTGAGAATGCGGATTTATGTTGTCCTTATATTTGGTGTGGTTGGTGCCAGCAGACGAGAAAAATTAGTGACGTTATTGGCAACATGCGTTGAAGATCTTAAAATGCAGTTTTTAGTTAAGCATGAAAACACCAAAACCAAAGCAAATCTGTATTTTATAATAGTATTAGGTAGAATAGAAAATATTAACTACATCTTAACCGATCTTCTCCCAATTTGGTAAGGAAACATTTTTTAGGCTAAAAAAACGATAATTTATGTATTACACCACGCTAACCCGTAGAGGGCGCCTCATGAGCTGTACCTAATGATGAATATTTTTTCTCTCTTTTTTTATGAAATGTAGTGGCACTTTTGACTAGAAAATCTCATGCAGGAGTCATCTCTACGTAAAAGGGTACCCTTGATAGAACTTGATAATTCCAACCATTTTCGAGAAAACTGCCGCATAGATCTCAAAAATTCTTTGAAAACAAACCTAATTTTACAATTTCATTAGTTTGACATTTTGACAGAGCTAAGACATCACCAGAGCACACTTTTCAATAAATATAATTTTCCCTTCTCAAATTGGGTTTGTTTTCAAAGAATTTTTGAGACCTAGGCGGCAGTTTTCTCGAAAATGGTTGGAATTATCAAGTTCTATCAAGTGTACCTTTTTGACGTAGAAATGACTCCTGCAAGAGATTTTCTAGTCAAAAGTGCCATTACGTTTCGTAAAAAGAAAAGAGAAAAAATATTCATCATCGCCCTCCAAGGGCTAGCCTGATGTATTACATAAATTATTGTTTCTTTGCCTAAAACATGTTTCCTTAACATATTGGGAGAAGATCGGTCAAGAGGTAGTTGAGATATCACAAAAAAAGAAAAAAATTACAATTTTGACACTCTTTTTCCATGGCAGCAATTTACTAAAGCATGTTCGGTTATATCCTCATATTTTGATCTAAAAAACTATGACCTATTATTAATGGTCCACCCTGTATATCCAGGTTTAAATTTTTTTCTTCGTATATGAGTTTTCGCTTTAGGTGCACTTCGGCTACCCTTCTAGCAAATGTAGGACCCAATATGGAAGGAATAACAAGATATGGAGGTTGGCGCTCATTCGCAATGAGGGAGGGCTGTGTTGATGTTTGTGTAAATACAAAAATTAGTGTTGCAAAGAAGATCCTAAACGATATGTCCCGTGAAGAACATTCTACTTCCAGCGCTTCTGTAGAAGGTCAAGAAAACTAAAAAGTTCTAGTGTAATAGAGAAAACCATAAATATTTCTATCAATCGTTGTATTATAAATACTAACCATTATTAATACAATAATAATAACAATAAACAATGTTGAATATTTAGTTACAATGTAAATGTAGTTTCAAGGTAATAACTAAATTTAAAATTTATTTTACTAGTACTATAAAGAGATACTTTATGGCCGCAAAACTATGTCATAAACAGTAATTTATAACCTAATCGTACATGAACCAATTTGCATATTCAATTTCGGAATATTATACCGTTGTATTAAAACCTCTTATTTATCGAGTCTAATATGATATAATAATAATATAACAATAATTATTAGGAAGGTATGAAAAATTGATATAGAACGGCTTTCAGTATGTGCAAAATTTCTCTTATATGTACAATTACAGTTTCTGTAGTTAGCCATTAAACATATTATAATATTATAATTTGTTTTTCGCTATAATGGGGTTTGAAGTCATTTGTTACGATGAAAATGGGAAACAACAATAATAATTACACAGCTGCCAATATTAGTTTGATAGTTACTGTTGTTCCATTTGCGAAATGTACAATTTATGATTGCAATCATTTACGTAAATTGGTGAAATTGAAGCATGTTATTTTATTTTAAAATTGCAAATAACGTTCCATTTATTATTTTCGTAAAATATGTATACTACAAGATATTGCATAATTATTTGAATCGGCAGATGTATCTGGACAGTAAATCAGATATATAATAATTTTATTATTTTTTAACCAAAATGTAGAATTTACGCAATATCATATTTATTGATAAAAACTATTACATTTTATAGCCCAGACGACCGAGGTCATTTTATAGTGAAACCCACAAAAAGTTGCAAATTGAATAATTTTTTTTTAAATGAGTTTGTGAAAGTGTATAGAATAATATCCTGAAAAGTTTACATTCCGCTGGGATGCAGAACATAAAAAAAAGTGAAAAAAAATTTGTTTTTTATCAATTTTTTCAAAATTTTTAAATTAAGTTAGGCTAGAAAAAACAAAAAATACAGATGGGTAGACCACGTGTTTCTGAACGAAAAATGTTCTAATAAAATTTATCGCTAAAGCCACGGTTTTCCCGGAAAAAAATAGTGAAATAACTTTGTCACTCTGCTCGGCCAAGCGCACGATTAAATGCATACTACGGAACATCTAAAAATTCTTAGCAGTTCTAACAAGTAATTTGAAGCTATTTTCTCTATCTGATTACACATGTTTAACATTTTTCTTAGTGACTAAGAGGATAAATAGTGAGTCTGAAGGGAAAATATATAATTATGAACGCATACACGGACACCACACATAGCCGTTGAATCGCTCGCATGAATTTTTACGTGCCTTTACTGTATTGTATTTATTACAGTACACCTAAGTTCTGCATCCGAGCGAAATGTAAACTTTTTAGGATATTATTCTACACACTTTCACGAACTCATTAAAAAAAAGTTTACATAGTTTGCAACTTTTTGTGGGAAAACACCTTCATCGACTGGGCTATTATTATAGCTGTTTCAATTACCGATTAATTTGCAACAAGTTTGGTAATATGTGTTGAGAAAATTAACACACGAACTACCGAGCAATTATTAAAAAAATAAATGAAAACAAATGATTACAGTTTCTCTAAAGAAACGTGGATTCAGATATAAAATTGTCATAATCCTAAAATAGCGACAAATAATTTTATCTCTACGTTATATACATTAAAAACTTTAAAACAATATTTGAAAATAAATGTAAAGAAATTAAACCTTGCATTACGTCGGGGTATTATGAAGTCCATTAAAATAAGAAATGAGTTAAAAAATAAAAATGAAAAAAAATTAAGCAATAGATGAATTGTTGATGAATACAGCAAGTATTGATTGATTGATTGATTGATTGATTTACCAGCGTGCGGTAGGCATTTCTGCCACTCCCAAGGATTATACAGCTGGGCCTGCTACGTCCACGCTGGGTTGGACTAAGGTCATGCTTGTTGCCAGTAGCGACATGGCGCATGGCAAAGGAATGTGGGATGGGAGGTGTAGGTATTTGTGACATGCGTTACCGCATTGTGTCGTGAGGGAGCGTTTAAGCTCCCTTTTTTTGTATTTTTGGTTCTGGACTTCTGCCTCTTCTGGGTCTTCTTGTGATATATGTTGCCGCATTGTGTCGCTGCTGTTTGTGCTCCTATTTTTGTTTTTCTGCTTCTATAAATCTTCTTCTTCTGAATCTTCTGATTCCTCCGTTTCTGATTCTGGTACTTTAATTTGTTCATTGTTCTTAGGGAGTATTCATCTGTTTTGTGTTCCACTCCACTGGTCCAACTCTCTTTTGTTGACGGCTCTCACTCCATTATTAGGCTTTTCTTGAAGTTTGTTTCAGTCTAGATGTGTCCTGTGCAGGCGCGTACGCAGGAATGGGGGGAACTAAACAAACACATAACACAGCACAGTGGAACTTAAAACCTCACTTTTCTTTTTGGCGTATGCGTAAAAACGAATTTAAACTAATATTTGGTATGTAAAAACACATATGAAATGATTGCCACTATCCGAAAAATTCTCAACCGCGCCGCGCCTGGGGGGAGGGCAACCAGGGGGAACCAAATAAACATATAACACAGCACAGTGGAACTTAAAACCTCACTTTTTTCGGCATATGTTTAAAAGCTAAGTTAAACTAATATTTGGTATTCAAAACAGATATGAAATAATTGTCACTATCCCAAACTTCTTAAACCACGCGCCGCGCCTGGGGGGTAGTTGCCCCCTTGCCCCCTGCGTACGCCCTGCGTACGCACCTGCGGCAGTTAGATCATCGGTGTATGTGTATGTTTTCTTGGAAAATACCATTTTTCTGAAAGAAGCCGCACCACGCATACCTCCGTTGAAGTGCTTTGAGAATCTGAGAACTCAATTTTGACTCCGTATTTTATGTTCCAATCCGCTGGTCCAACTCTCTTTTGTTGACGGCTCTCACCGTGGCCTACGTAAATGATTTTATCAGGCCACCGCATTGCACTCGAGTCCGCGTGTGACGTCACGAAAGGAGTCCTACGACTTTACAAAGTTACTGCGGCTACGGGTGGATTTAGCGCTCTTTTGCAAGATTAATATTTTATTTCTTCGTATAATTTGTTTAGTATTAAGTTGAGTATGGACTAGTGCCAACTAATTGGATTTCAATTTGTACTGGAGTCGAATGAAAAGGGAATTACTTAAATATTTAATGTGCCTAACACAGTAATAATTCACAAAATAGATCGTGAGAAATACTACAAATAAATGATTCAGCCTCCTAATACTGAAATTAGATATTGATTTATTACTGTATCTTTATACTGTGAACATTATGAAAACGCCCTTAATTAATGAATGTCAATTAAAAGAATGCCCCGTCGATGGCGTCGATGTTGTGTGCCAGTGCAAATCAAATTACAATAAACAACGATATACTACTGTTTCGTTTTCCGTCGGACAAGAACCTGGCAAAAAATGGTCTCACAGCATTCACCGAAAACATTTTATCTCGAAAAAAAATTCAGTAATCTGCGTTAATCACTTTAGTAAGCAATTACTTCCACATCCAGTGCAAGTCTTGTAACGACAAAAAAATAAAAAAAAAAATTTATTGTTCATTTAGATTTAGAATGTCATGAAACGTCGAGATTTTAAGTTTGAGCAAAAAAATTCTGTCTGTCTGTCACTTTCTTTGTGCGTACAATTACTCTGCAATCGTTTAAGATATTGACTGAAAATTTGGTACACGTATGTATTTTAACGAGATCTGGAACTAGATTATATTTTCATCTTATTCCGTTGAAGGGTAAATTTGAGTCCATGGGGGTAAAGAGGTAAATCAAGCAGGTAAGAGTCCAAAAAAATTTATATTTAGTATATATAAGAGAAGCTAATGTCTCAAAAAAAAATTGCCATTAGCCACACCCCCTCCACCCCATTATAAAAGGAGGTGAAAAGAAATTGTTATTTAATGTGTGTACAAGAACCAAAGACCTCAAAATATTTTTTTACTTCATCCATCCCCAATACCACCCCCCCTTCACTACCCCCACCACACTACCGATGTGGGATATCGTTTTATGGGTTTTTGGAGGTAGATGATTTCAAATATTAATTAAAGTTCCATAAACAATTATTTCCACGTACAAAATTTTTTCGTTGTGAGAGACTTGATATACTTTTCTAATATATTGTTGAACAATTATTCTAAAGTGAAAAATAATCGTATCAGTGAGGAAAAAAATGAGGTGTAATAAGAAAAAAAAATGACTAGCAATGAAGAGATTAAAATAAAGTCTGATAAAGAAACCGCTGCCCAAGGAATCATTACTTCCACATTTAAATTTTTTGTCCAAGTCACTCACAACGAAAAAACATTGTATGTGGAAATAATTGTTTATGGAACTTTAATAATATAATATTTGAAATCCTCTACCCCAAAAACCCATAAAACGATAACCCACATCGGTAGAGGGGAGGGGATGGTGATAGGGGGTGGTAGTACTAAATCACAATTTTTTTCATCCCCTTTAATAATGGGGTGAGGGTGGTAATGGGGGTGGCTATTGCCAAAAATTTTTTTGAAACCTTAGCTTCTCTTGTATATCCTAAATACCAATTTTATGGACTCTTACCTGCTTGATTTACCTATTTATCCCAAATTTACCCCAATTTTTAACCCTTCGACGGAACAAGATGAAAATATAATCTAGTACCAGATTTCGTTAAAGTACATCTTATGTGTACCAAATTTCAAGTCAATATCTTAAATGGTTCCAGAGTAAACTTGCGCACAAAAAAAGTTACAGACAGACCGACAGACAGAAATTTTTTTCGCTCAAACTTAGAATCTCGACGTTTCATGATATTCTAAGCCTATTTGAACAATAAAAATTTTTTTAAATTTTTTTGTCGTTACTATACTTCCACTGGATGTGGAAGTAAAAGAAAAGTTGAAAAGTTGCAATCTCTGTGATAGGAATTAAATTTAAAATAAATATGTTCTACATACCCGTGTATGTACCGATCTTTTAATATTTATTACAATAACTGTTGTAACTTATTATTAGAGAGGCATTTTAAATTTTTGTTATCCACAATTTATTGCTGTTAGAGATTAAAGAAATAATTATTTTTTGTTTTGTTTTTAACTATTATTAGAAGTGTTTAAGTGTTTAATCAATAAGGTATCAAGTGTGTATTTTAGTTTTATAGATATATTTTATTTAATAGTACAATAATACTGATTCTTAATCATTTACATATTATTTATTTATTTTTAGAAAACTATTTATGTTTTTATAATATATTTTATTATTAATTATATAACGTAAATCATTTTTAAGCATATCTTTGTTGTATTAGTTCATATAATTTTGTTAGAAATATTCAAGAAAGCGTTAAGGGTTTCAGAATGCACCGGAATGCTAGGACTCCGACGGCCGCCATTGAAATCCAATGCGTAGGCCTGATGAAATCATTTACGTAGGCTACGCTCTCACTCTATTATTAGGCTTTTCTTGAAGTTTGTTTTCAGTCCAGATGTGTCCTGCGCAGGCGCGTAAGCAGGAATGTGTTCTGAGGGGGGACCAAATAAACACATAACACAGCACAGTGGAACTTAAAAACCTCGCTTTTTTTGGCATATGTTTAAAAACAAAGTTAAACTAATATTTGGTATGCAAAACCAGATATGAAATAATTGTCACTATCACCAAACTTCTTAAACCACGCCGGGCCTGGGGGGTAGTTGCCCACCTGCTTACGCACCTGGTCCTGCGGTGATTAGGAGATCATCGGCATATGTGTATGTTTTCTTAGAAAAATACCATTTTTCTGAAAGAAGCCTTCACCACGCATACCTCCGTTGAAGTGCTGTGAGAATCTGAGAATTCAATTTTGACGCCGTATATCAACAATGTCTCATTAATTATTTCGGGTTTAATCCAAATTAAATTCGTTTGAGTACTTTTAATAATTATAAAAACCTCACTTGAAAATTTACGTAAGAAATTGTCCCTACTTTAATATAAATTATACCCGCAATAATCAAATGCATTACTTTTAAATTCGTTTGAGTATTTTTTATAACTATGAAAAAAAGAATTATTTGAGAGAAAGAAATATATGACCATATTTTACGATACGTTATTGATTATTTCGGATATAATTTAAATTAAATCATTTGAATATTTTTATAATGATTGAAAACAATTTATTTGGCCATATTTTTACTGCTCTCATAAATTTGTCAACAGATGTCGATTCTTCAAGGGTCTGGACCTATACATTTCAATTGTTTTATGGGCAGACACTTGTAGTCATTAAGACACAAATAAACTAAGATATACTTATCTCTTATACGCCTGAGTTTGGGTCGTGTTTATATATTCGTTTCTTTAAGCTCATTTCTTTATGCACTGATTGCCACTAAATAACTCTGTATTAGTTATTTCAAAATATTAATTATATTTCAGGAAACAAATTAAATACAATAATAAATGCAAAAAAATATTATTATATTAGTACCCGAATTTAAAAAATTTCTAATGGCTGTAGATAATAGATAAGAACACTCATTATAGATGCAAATCCGTTAGAAACATGGTCATTATAAATATTTCTTTATATTTTATCTGCATTTTTGTCTCTGATAGTCTGAACTGTATCGTTGATCTCTATCTTGTATCTGTCTCAAAAATATTCGAAAACATCATAACCACCGTACAACGGGGGCGAGACTAAGAATTGTACATAATTAAATAATTCAAACAACAGATGTTTATTTCATGTAAAATGCGTAAAATTTTCGATAAAATTTCTATGAACGTTAAGAGAAAAAGTAGTAGGGAAATGGCCGCTCTGTGCTTGAGTAATTTATTACTCTCTGTATTTACTAGATAGAGTATTCTCAGAATTCTCATATCAGTTCTTTCTTTTCTTTTATTATACACACTAAATTCTGTAAAAAATATTAGTATAACTACTATCACACACTCCCTCTTTTTAACGACTATTATTCTAATTGATAAGGAATAGGAACACAATACAAATTATTATATGATTTAATTGCATTACATGTTTTGGTATTATTTATTTTTCCTACTACTATACGCAAAGTACATGTTTTGTGCACGTTGTGTACTGCGTAAAATTAAATTTTACACCCTAGAGTGTAAAGTTAAAAAGTTAAAAATTGCCTATAATAATATCTTATCTATAAATGTCGAAACCCGGTTATTTAATTTTATATAGTTCATTTATTTACTATCACTGGGTGTATGATTATAAATCATACCTATTTTCAGTGTTCTTTAACAATAATGTTTGAGTTATTTATAATATTGAAGTTTCACTTATATTCTTAAGATACGAATTAGTTTGCTTTGTTTAAAATTAGGTTGGCCATTGTGAAATTGCGATTTTTTTGTTGTTGTTTTATTAATTAACTTTAAAGTAAATTGTTTATATTTTAATGTACACGTATATATTACTTCCCTCGTTTACCGAACGGAAGTATTGTAATCGTGAAAAAATCACCCTCCGAGATTTTTCCGGATTTTCACTTTTCAGAGTATGTAGATTCCGAAAATTAAAGCCATTTAAGTCTGTCTCTCTGTCTGTCTGTCTGTTGGCGCTATATCTAGAAAACCACTTGACTCAGCACAATTATATTTGGTAAACAGTTGACGCTACTGCCAACGAAGAACTGAGATATACTTCTGTTCAAGGAAAGAAGACATGATAAACATACAGGGTGGTCGGTCATCCTAAAAAAATTAATAAAAAAGTGAGATGAAAGACGATAATATTTCTCGTTTAGTTAGCATAACTGTAAATGAAGAAAAATATAAAAAATACGCAGGGAGATCATGCTAAAGAAACATTGAAAAAAATGTGAAGACGGACGATAATATATCGCTTCAAGTTAACGTCACTGTCATCGAAGGAAAATATGAAAAATATACAAAGTGGCCACCCTAAACAAAATAATACAAAAATGTTTCGCATTCAGTTAACGCAACTGTCAGTGAAGAAAAATATGAAAAATGTACTGGGTTGTCATTAAAAAAAAATAAAAAATAATTATTAGTGACGGAGGACGATAATATTTGAAGACCACGCGAGTAAAACAAAAAGTTAGTTTCGAGAATTTTTTTAAATTTGAAACCTCGCTAATTCTTAAGTAATGGCAAGTTTAAATAAAGACTTTCGTGTTTTATTTATGAAAGTATATTAAATCATTTGTTAACAACATGCTGATAAAAAAATTTATTTATGTAAAAGAAAATACAATACAGAAACGATTACTAATTAATCAGGGGAAGAGCAGGAATTGTCACAAAAATAAACATATATTCATGGAACAAGGGGAATTGTCCAATATTACATCTGCTTGCCTTTCTTTATTGTGTTATATTTTTCTATTTCCTGAGAGAAATTAACCTACATAAATATAGGTTTTAAAATTTTTCAATATTAATTTCTGTCTCCATTTCTGATACTTTCAAAGCACTTCAATCTTTCCACTCTCAATCTTTCCCTGCTATATCTTTATTTACCTAATTCTTTTATTCACTTCCCTAAACCGCTCATATATTTTCAATTTTTTGACATTTTTGCTGCTTAATATTTTCACTTTCTTTATTTTTCTTCATTAGGCCATTTTCAATAAGTTGCTGCCGGTAAAAATATAAAGAATATAACATACACCACTTGCAAATACTCTTAAAACAAATTGTCTGTTAAAGGCAAAACAGAACATTATTCGCCCAAAAATAAAGTATATGGCCCTTCTCGTTTTTACCATTTCTCCCTGTGTACGATTTTTCAAACACGGATATTGGCGGACTGTGCACTTTCTATAGTTCAGTTATTTTTGTAACAAAACATAAAGGTTTGCCTACTAGATGGCAGTGCCAGCTGACTTCATGGTATATTGTGACATAGTTCTATTTTCACCTGTGGTCTTCATTTCGTTTCTAGTTACAACAACTGTCAGCCGATAAATATGAAAAATGTACACAAAATAATCGCTATAAAAATTAATTAGGGTGGATATAATATTTGGACTGTAGTTGACACAATTATCGAGGATGAAATCTGACATACTTTTAATGAAAAGTATACAGTGTGGTCGCTCTAGGAAAGCTAATTAAGAAACGACACAGAAAAATCAATATTTGGAATGTAGTTGTCACTATTGTCAGGAAGAAAATCTAATATATTTTTAGTTAAAAATACTATACAGGGTAGTCATCCAACAGAAAAGATAATGAATAAATGAAACGTGGTAAATAGAGAGGGAAATTTTGCGTAAATACTTTTTTCTACTGACGTTTGGAAACTGTTCCATATTTCTGTACTAATTTGAGTTAAGAGAAGTCGAAGTCGGGAAAAGATATTTCCGCACTAAAAAAGTTGTAAATTAATGTTTCTAGGACAAAATAATAATTTAATATAAGAAAAAGTAATAAGTATGTGAATGTCAAATATAAAATTCAAAAAATATCTCGGTTTAATCGTTTCTCCAAACGTCAGTAGAACAAATCATATGTGCAACACGTAGGAAAAGTATTTTTTCTACATGCGGCGTAGGCTTACACCAAGAAAAGACAATTTTCCTAACTTTTACACAAATAGCTATTACAAATTTACTTTAGTAACGATTTCGGTTTTAGAAAAAATATTGTATGTAATTTGTGTGTAAAGTGCCCTCGAAAGTGCCTTTTTCCACTCATAGGATTATTGAACTCGCCTACAATTCGTGCGACAAAATTCCTATTCGTGAAGACCGTATCACTTTCCACACTTGTTGCATAAATAACTTTTTTTGTTACTTTTCTAAATATGAGTTAATGCATTATGAACACAATGTGTCCACGGCAAAGTGATATTCTAGGTGTAAATAACAATTATTTTTTTTACTATTAACACAATTTTCTGTATTCTGCACTTGCTTGATCCAGACCATGTTTTCAGTACGTTAGAATTTCAAAAATATATACAGGGCGCTGGTGGCATCTTAAAAAATATGACGTATACCAAATTTGATAACTATAATATGCATATTTTTATATTTATTATTTTTTTTAATGTTTGTCATAGAAACTAATATGTCATTGTGTGAAAAGTATTTGTTTTTTGCATTTAAAATGTCAATTGTACAAGAAAAAATGTATCTAGCTTAATGCTATGGCACTAGCGAATCCAGTATGAAATATGTCATTGAAAAGTTTAATGAACAGTTTCTGAATATCGCCCTAACGATCCCCAAGGCATGGGGCAGAAAGCGAGCTAGTCATACAGGGGTAAGCAAGTCGTTAATTTGTAAGATATACAAGAGAATAAAATTGCTTTATTCAAATCGAGATTTTTACATAATCTTGAGTACGGTGATGAAGGTAAGCGTTTGTATTTTTGTATGAATAGGTGAAATTTATGGAAGACCGGTTTTTTCATCGACATATAATTTTATCTGATGAAGCCGCTTTCAGCACCAATGGTGTTGTGTCGAGTCAAAATTTTCATTACTGGAGCGATACAAATCCAAATTTTAGAACTGTAATCAGAAGTCAATATTCTAGAACAGTTAATGTTTGCTGTGCTACAATGATGTAATCGGACTATACTTCATTGATGGAAAATTATACCAGCATAAATATTTAAATTTACTAGAGACATTTTTTTAATATTATTTAGATATATTTCCACGCAGCGAGAGAGAACATTTATATTTTCAGCAAGATGGCTGTACACCCTACAGCACACAAATTGTAAGGCTAGATAATAATTTTCCAGAAAAGTGGATTGGACGATTTGGATCCTTTCCGTTTCCACCTCTATCATCTGATTTGACTATTTACGATTTTTATTTATCGGGTCATCTGAAGAGCAGTGTTTACCCATTCTTTAACAATGGATGAAAATGAATTAAGAGTAAGAATTTCAGATGCTGTAAATTAAATTAATCGTCAAGGTTTTCAAAATAGATACAAAGAATTTAAGAAAAAAATTGATGTATGTGGTGGAAATGGAGGAACCTGAGTAGAATAAATTTTATATTAACCTTGCAATTATAATATATATATAATTTATATAATATATATAAATTATTCAACCTGAATTATTAAGTAGTGTTTTCATTTAATTTGTACGAGTTGAAGTATTTGATTTACTTGGCAAACGCTAAATTAATTATATGACAAAAATTGAGTAAACATAATGAAAATGTGAAAATATGCACACGGGGTGATTCATTTAGGCCATTAGTCAGAAGTTTTTCAACTTTTGGTTCACCCTGTATAGCTGTAAGACTGACAGTAGATAGAACGGGCATGATCGATTGTGGCTGCATACGAAATTTCAAGTTTCTAATCCGACTATGCAAGTTGAAAAACTTCTAACGAACGGCGTACGTGAATCACCCTCTATAGTTATCATTTGGTACAATTTTATATGTTTTAGTTCTGAGCAAGTTTTTATTACAACATTTTTCAATATCTTGCACAGAAATGGCAGTTTATCTGAAACGAATTTTATTTTTAAGCTGTCACCAGCGTCCTTCTATACATTTTCGAAATTCTATCATACTTAAAATAGGTTTTGGATCAAGCAAGAGCAGAATACAGAAAATTGTCTTCATGGTAAAAAAAAATGTTATTTACACCTATAATATCGCTTTGCCGTGGACACAATGTATATATAATTATATTAATGCAATTAAAAAAGGGAGAACATTATAAAATATAGTCAATCACAGATTTTACATTTGATAGAAACTGTATTTATTCTTTTAAGAAACTCTAATTTTATAATGAACTGCAATCTACATTAAATTTACTAACTATATTTACTTACTTATTTACTTACTTAATTGCCATAATTTTATGCGTAAGAACCTACGCATAATCTTTCGCCGCCAATTACAAAGGAGTGAGGAATAATCACATAGAATGACCTGCCTGTTCTCTAGGGTTTATCTCCGTCAGACACGCCTGGCTAATCTATTCTTCGCAGTATGCATCATTATTTCCAAGCAACTTGTGACATGCATTATTAACTTGTTGGAACATTGTAATATACAGTGTAGTCCAGCGATTAGGTGCTTATACATGTAAAGATTTATCGCCTGATGTGAACGAGCTAGTTAGTTAGTTTATATGTCAGTATGTCTAGGCGGACTCTTGTAAGTCAATTTTAAACCACTTAAAAACATTCAATTGAGCTGAAATTTTGCACACAGGTTTAGCTTTGGTGATAATACAATAACATGGTACCAAGAAGTGTTTTTTTTTTAGTTTTAACACTATAGTTTTCAATTTTTTTGTCGCATAGTGTATTCACTTAGACGTTGTATTCCAAGAAATGGCGAAGGATCCGGTTTTAAGTAAGGACGCGTATAGCGAAGGATCCGGTATCATTTTAAGTATGAATATAAAATAAAATAATTTGGAAGTAATTAAAAATATAAAAATGTAATTAAATGTGAAAAAACTTTTTAAAAACAAATTATCGTTATTATTTAGGTATACTAAAACGAAAAAAAAATTAAAAAACAAAATTAAATGTCTAATAAGCTTATCCCGTGGAAAGAAAAAAAAACAACAAATTTTTAGGACAATTGATTTTATTTTTCTCATTTTAGTACACTTAAATAGTAATAAAAGCTTGTTTTTTTTAATTGCATTTAATTTCTTAGTAATCTAAATCAGTTTTGACAGTATCAACACGAAAAATTATAGCTGTAGTTTTCGATGAATCGACAGATTTATCGCGGTAATATTTTTAGGTTTTGTTTCGTGAATTATACAACGTGATCTACCAAGAAATGCGGAAAATAAAATGGTGTGCTAGTCTTCAATGTGGGAAAGCCCCTGCAAAATTTTAGAGGATTCTGAGATAATTTAGTATATTAAATTATTAGTCAATTTGCGAAGGTACACTACTGATGTTGAGTAAGTCCTGACCTAATTCTGAAGAGGTCGACGAACTTACTGGCGAAATAACGTATTCGAGTTGTTTACATTTCCTTAATTGGCATAAAAAGTGAGCCGGTCGGCGAGATCAAAAAAAGAGGTCTACACACACGATCGAGCGGCAGGTAGTCAACATTGTTGCTACGCTTTGAAGATAATTGGAATTCCAGCGGACCAATTCATTTTTACGAATGAGTTCAAAGCATGCCGACAAGGCTGGCTCCGTGCCACTGGATCGTGTGTAGACCCCTAGACAGCCGCGTTTTTTGCTTCCGGTCGTGTCATTGACCAGTTTAACTAAATATCTCTTATATCTGCTTTTCATTTCAGCATAAGATCTACGTCTTCGATTTATTTCGATTTATTTCGGTATTTTTGTAGTGTGATTTGATTAAAACCAAAAGTGACTTCTATCTTATTATCGAGCTTTACTGTCAGTAGTGTCAATCCCAAGTCTGATAAAGTGATATGGTTGTACCGCGTTACGTTAGATTAGTTGAAGTCATTGGCGGCGCATTCCTACAAAAAAAATAAGGTAATTTTTTTGGTCATTTTTTAAAAAAAAATTCATTTTTTTACTCCTTTCGGTGGGGACAACCTACTGTTAAATTTTCCGCATGTCCTGGTAGATCACGTTGTATTACCCACAAATATGACCACTGGTGCTTTTAAATTATATCTATAAATGTTTTCTCTAGCTTATTACTTATTGGTAATATAACTTGTAAATTGTTGTATTCTATTATAACATATGTAGTAGTATAGTAATATAAACACACCACATAGAGTAGACAATTCCCAATTCCGCAGACAAAGCTATCTGGAATATAAGCTAGGGATAAGTTAAAGACAGCTTGGCTCATAATAACATAGTTACAAAGTAATTGTCACTGTGGAAACTAAAATTAAATAGAAATGCCTACCAAGCAGGTACATCAATTATCATATGTGTACAAGTTAAACACACTCTCTCGAGAAACAAGTAAACAAAAGATATAAAAATGTGCTTACATTCGCTCATCCATCACAAAGTAATAACACGTTAATAATTCGGAAAATCAAAACTATGTGCTATACGTTACAATTCTCTGTACTTAAAGTTATCTCTGCTTAATCGAGTAAACTATTAGTTATTTATTAAATTTCTTAAGTTAAAAATATGGATTAAATAGGTAAATAATATATTATCAATCAACAATAATGAATATTGTAATATAATAAATCTTGAATAATTCATTGAGTACATAGTTTTACATTTGGCTCTAATGTAGCGTTACTAGACGGCGATACTAGAACAATATTTCTTTCCTGCGTCTGATATCGGCAACCTTAGAACGTAAAGACGGTATTGGTAAATGCAGTAGTGCACTCACTCTCTGTCTCTGTGAATTTACTCGTAATGTGATTGGTCGAAACGTGCCCGAGAACTCTTTATAGTGGAAACTTCTCAGCAGTTTTGGACAAGTCTGTGCATTACAATACCTATGGCTCATTGTATTTTGTTTTTCTCAATTGTCATTAAATTTATAATATGGCGAATTCCGTAGACTTTTAAGTTTCAGCAGCTGCGTTTGTTAATTTTTATACTCTTTGCAAATACGAAAATTAAGAGTCTATTGAATTTGTTCGGCACATTTCCAGTACCCGAAATATCGCTCGTAGACAAAAAAATTTCATATCATTGTGTTAGTGAACGAATTCTGAACAAGGTTCAGAATATCCGTCTGTTCGTCCGTCCGTCTCTTCATCCATCACGTTTCTTGTAAGCATGATAACTTAAGAAAAAAAAATCCAATTGTATTGAAAACTGGACAGTAAGTTAGTGTTTGTTGTGTAAGTTAGTATTAGTAAATACTATTTTAGATGAATTCGTTATTTTCTAGGTAAAATAGATTATTTACTAACTAATCACATTTTCTGACCACAAATGAATAAACAGAAGTTCGTATTGACATAATTTGGTGTTCATAATTTGATCATAAATCAGTTATTCTGGAAGCAAATTAGAATATTTAGTAACTACAAATAGATAACACAAGTCTGCGAGGTCTTGTTGTTGGGCAGATGGGGGGTCATTTCCGAAGTAATTTTTTCCCGTCAGAATTTTGAAATATTTGTTGTTAAGTACTTAAAAAATTACTTTTTTGGCAACTTTTGAGGTAATGTATAGGATTCAAAAATTTGTTCAGCTTATTTCTAATAAATACATCATTTGGTATCATCCTTCCTCTTTAAAATAAGCTTTCGAATGATCACCTACGATGTTTCCTTGCAAAGTTATAGCCATTTTAAGGTGACATGGATTTGAAACCATAATTCCCTACAACTCAACAATCTTAACCAAACGACTCCAAACGAATCAAGATTTAAAGCTAAAAAAAAAAAAGAAATAATCTCTCTCGCGAATGAATTGGATATGATCGTTGGGCTGTTGTAGGGGATCATTGTTTCAAATTCATGTCAACTTGAAATGGCTATAACTTTGGGAGGAAACGTCGTAGGTGACCATTCGAAAGCTTATTTTAAAGAGGAAGGATGATATCAAATGATGTATTTATTAGAAATAAGCTGAACAAATTTTTGAATCCTATACATTACCTCAAAAGTTGACAAAAAAGCCATTTTTTAAGTATTTAAACCTCAAATATTTCAAAATCCTGACGTGATGGACCAATTCTGAAGCTATATTCGGACTCAGCGCGACTAATTACTTAGGAAATGGCTCTTAGCTGTCCAACAACATTCATGACTCTTTATTCGCAGACCTGTGTAATTAGTGCTTGGTGAAATACCCTATAAATTTTGCATTCGCGAAAAATTGAATTTACTTAAAAAATATGTTTTTGATATTACTTATTAAAAACGAAAAAAATAAAATCAATTCTCTTAAAAGCCTATCTAGCGACGTCTCAGTTATTAGTTTTTATATATTTATTGCGTCGTCCTTACTTAAAAGTATTGGATACTCCGCCATTTATTAGAATGCAACGTCTGAGTGCATACACTATCCGATTAAATAGTAGTTTACAAAACTAAAAAACATACTTTTTGGTACCATATTATTGTAAGGAAGAACCACACGTGTATGCAAAATTTCAGCTCAATTGGGCGTCGTTAAGTGGTTCAAAATTGACTTGCAAGATTTGACTTAAATATGTCACGAGTTTCAAAAGGCACATGTAATAGGCACATGTTGATTTGTTAAGCCTCTGTGAAACTTATTTGAATTACATTCCTTCCAAATTCAGACGTCAACAGGATACGCGGTTCGTACTCATCACGTGCATTTATTACTATCCTCCTTTTACGGTTAAGGTTATGATAATAAATTCTTTAGTGTCTGTTTCAGAATCGCAAATTGTATTAAAGGGAGTAAAGAAATAAAATTGCAATTTAGTGTGTGTTAGCACCATCAGAAGACGATTAATCGTAAGATTGTGACTTTCAGAGGTCCTCACGATTTTATTAAAATCTTCATTGATCTGGTCAACTGCTACTATAACATGTTAAGGTAAAAAGGAGTTGCGTAATTGTGGCATTGACATGTTAATCTCACAGTGCTCAATTTAATTTTTTAAATCAAAGGCATATGTATTATATATTATATATTATATATTATATATTATATATTATATATTATATATTATATATTATATATTATATATTATATATTATATATTATATATTATATATTATATATTATATATTATATATTATATATTATATATTATATATTATATATTATATATTATATATTATATATTATATATTATATATTATATATTATATATTATATATTATATATTATATATTATATATTATATATTATATATTATATATTATATATTATATATTATATATTATATATTATATATTATATATTATATATTATATATTATATATTATATATTATATATTATATATTATATATTATATATTATATATTATATATTATATATTATATATTATATATTATATATTATATATTATATATTATATATTATATATTATATATTATATATTATATATTATATATTATATATTATATATTATATATTATATATTATATATTATATATTATATATTATATATTATATATTATATATTATATATTATATATTATATATTATATATTATATATTACATATTATATATTATATATTATATATTATATATTATATATTATATATTATGTATTATATATTATATATTATATATTATATATTTTACATTATATCATATCTCTTTTAATTATCGGGAAAATAGCTCAGGAAGTTTTAAGCACACTCTGTATATCAACTTAATTAAAAGGAAAATAGAAGCTTCTGTACACTACAGATTAGAAATATACATCGATCCGTCACAATTTGAGAAGTTTTGTAGTAATTAAAAAGAAAATTTCAACAGTGTAAGTTGAATAATTTGGTAAACTGTAATGAACAATTAAGATTCTTAAAGCATTGCACTCCATTTCTCCATTTTGCAAGCTTAGCGATTCCGGCAGTGAATTTCAGGCACATTCCCTTGTGTCAATAACCTAATTGCTACAGGAAAACATATTTTTAAGAGCATCCACGAGAGTGGAATAATTTCACGAAAAGCTACCACTTTACCTCCTCCAAAACCAATTGTTACGCTTCGAGAATACAGCTGAAAAAGAAGGTATAATGCGGAAGATCAAGACGCTCTTTGTTATTTGACCCTGGCGACCCCATTTTTATTGTTCTGATGTATTGTTTGACGCGCCTCTAAATTAAAGTCTATTATAATGAAAATCATTTGAATTCACTGGCTGTATTGACTACCAAACTATTAAACGTGATGGTATATTTTTTTCTTATTGCAAAATTCTGCTTTATACCGAGAAAGCGATAAAATACGACCAATGGATGAATTTGCGAACGCACATTCTTGATTAGACTATTACTAGTGTTATTTTAATACTTAATTTTATTATTACGTTGGGTTGAAAGTCAGAGTAAAGTCAAGACATGTTTCCGTACTTTTTTCATGTAACTCTATAATTAAGATAAAACGTATGTCTTTATAATAAAATAGATGAAAATTAAAAACCGGTGCACAAGGAATCACTACTTCCACATTCAGATTTTCCATCCAAGGCTCTCACAACGAAAAAATTTTGTATGTGGAAATTTTTTTTATGGAAATTTAATAATATAATATTTGAAATCGTCTACCTCAAAAACCCATAAAACGATATCCTACATCGGTAGTGAGGTGGGAGTGGTAGCAGGGTGGATGAGGTAAAAAAATATTTTGAAGTTTTTGGTTCTTGTACACACACTGAATCACAATTTTTTTTCACTCCCGTTAATAATAGAGTGAGGGTGGTAATGGGGGTGGCTAATGCCAAAAAATGTTTGGAGACATTATAGATTCTCTTGTATATACTAAATACCAATTTTATGGACTCTTACCGGCCTGATTTATCTGTTTACCCCCACTCACCCCAATTTACTCCCCAACCCTTCAACGAAATAAGATGAAATAATCTAGTATCTGATCACGTTAAAATACATACGTATACCAAATTTCAAGTCAATACCTTAAACGGTTCCAGAATAATCGTGTGCACAGACTGGCAGACAGAATTTTTTTTTGCTCAAAGTTAATACCTCATGATATTCTAAGCTTATTTGAACAATAAAAACTTACAACATTTTTTTTTGTCATTACTGTGCTTCCACTGGATGTAAAAGTTATTTGGCTGGTTACTCTTTAATGCTTATATTTTTGTGTCAGCTAGGTGAAAACAATCCAGAAGCACAATTGTTAAATTAAAGATAGTGCACAGAGGTCCGAAAGTCGGCTATTTAGTAATTATGTTAGAGATCCGAAAATCGCCAAATATGTCTAAACGTTATATTATGGTTTTACACATCAAATTTTAGTAATGAGATAGCCCAGTATGTAAGACGACTAGCCCACAAAACGCCACTAGCGGACTACATCAAAGTTACATCGGAAAAATTCTACATATTTAAACTTGGTGAAAGCCCGCTGACAAACAACATTACGTGAATTAGAGTATAAACACCTTTTCGCTTAAAACACAAATTGCCATACTAGGTGTTGCCCATTCTCCGGCAACATATCTAGCTACACCGCCTTTCTCTATCCAACCAAGTATAAAAATTCACAAACAAAATTTCCATTTTTAAATCTAGGAATCAAACATTTTAAATCATAAATTGTGTGGTCTTGCATACCCGCTTGATCTTTAGGTCTGTTTGCACGCATCCAGTCGAGTCATGTAGTAATTTAGTACTCGACCAATACGGACAGCGTGTTTTAGTCGAGTAATTTAGTGAAAATCAATGGAAAGCAATTACTAAATTACTCGACCGTCTCTCTACTCGACTAAATTGCTGGATGCGTGCAAACAGGCCTTTACTGCATTGCTTGGAATGGGTTTTTTGGCTAGTAATTTCCCCGTGTGGACCAACCATATATATCTGTGATATCTTATTTACACCACCGTCTTTTGCATTATATACGCCAATTATTTTATGTTTATTTTGTACATGTTTTACTTTATACATTTTGTAATTCGCTTATCTGTGAAGAAGAGTTTGTGCTTATATTTTTTCATTTTATTTTATATTTTGGCTAGTTAGTTTCTCAGTGGGGGCCGCTGGTAAGTGTTGTATTTTCTTTGTTTTCAAAAAAATGATAAAGGGTGTTGCATCAGGAGAGGGACATAGCTTAATAGGAGGTAGAGAACATAATTGGTATTCAGAACCTCCCATAGAAATGTCTCATTGGGCCTGCACTATTAAGTTACAGGGTGTTTTATAATTTTTGGCAAAAACTACTTTTTGTCATTACTTTGACAGGGAATGGAATAATGGATTCATATTTGGTACATCTAGTACAGAAACAATGCTTCAGAAGTACAGGTAAGACATGCAAAAAAATCCTGGTCCGGAGTCACTAAAATTTAGGTTTCTTCTTTATCTCTAAAAAACATGACCCTATATATATATATATATATATATATATATATATATATATATATATATATATATATATATATATTTTGAATTTTTATATGGTATTCGAAAATAACACAAAAAATAAGCAAAATGACCTATTTCACTTTTTTCTTACACTTTTGTGGTTATTTAAATGTGCAAGAATATGGATTTCAGAACCATGTTAAATGAAAATCACGTGAGATAAATAATTTTGTAACTAAAACTAGCAAAAATTCTATTGAGGCTAGGTGGTCTGAGTGATGTTCTCTACCTCCTATTAATCTATGCCCCTCTCATGTTGCAACACCATGTATACTAGAAGAACAATATGTAATTGTAGTTGACTAAAAGGGCGCCAAATGATTTTCTCTGCTCAACATATGCCCTATAGCCAAAGGTAAGCAGCAATAGTAACAAAAACCATTAAACATTTACTACAAATTGAATAAATGCTTATAAACCCAATATACACGAACAAAGGAGTGTGTTACATACAATAAAAATGTCCCTAAGGATTAAAAATATATTTAAAAAAGTTATGGTGATTTTTATTCTTAAAAAAAATGATGTTGAACTTCAAATATCTCGAGAACCAGAGAATTTTCAAAAATTGTTCGTATCATTAAGGTGGCTTAGAATACAATGCCTCATCATATGCACCTCATATCAAGGTTTCTGAGGTGGAATAATTTTTTTGCATCGCAACGCCATCTATACCTCATTTCGTAAAATTACCGTTTTACTCCAAACTGAGGTCATTTATATATACCAGTATACCTTTTACGGAATACAAAGGTCTGTTTTAGTTATCGAGAAAAAGGTTTCGGGATTTATAAGTGGGACACCCTGAAAAAAAACAAGTTACTGATTTCACTATTGACATTACCTTATTTTTATTACAAGTTTTTTTTTATTTAAATTGTTTTGTATGTATGTTACTTTGTATGTTTAGGTCAAATCTTGAAAATCAATTTTGAACCATTCGACGACGTCCAATTCAGTTGAAATTTTGCATACACATGTAGTTCTAGTGACAATACAATAAAAGTGGTTTTTTTAGTTTTTTGAACTATTATTTATTTATAGTGTATTCACTCAGACGTCGCATTCTAAGGAATGCCCGAGGACCCGGTACTTTTTAAGTAAGGACGACGGAATGAATATAAAACTAATCAAGACGTAACTAAAAATTTAGAAACGTAAGAAAAAATTTTTAAAAACAAGCTTTTATTATTATTTAGGTGTAATAAAATGAAAAAAATTAGGTATGTTGAATTAATTGTCTTATAAGCTTGTGGAGTGAATAAAAAAAAATGTTTAGGTACTTACAATCTCTGTCAAACAAAATTAATGCCTGTAAGGACTTCTCGCACACGACAAACTTTTAAGACAATTAATTCAACATAACTAAATGTTTTCGTTTTAGTACACTTAAATAATAATAAAATCTTGTTTTTAAAACGTTTTTTTAACATTTAACTTGTATTGTAACCACTGTGTTCGTTTCCATCTCTAAATGATATTTAAGCATATTTAGTAGAAACACCTGCAATTTGTGTGCTCCAGTTCTTGTTTATTCCTCACCTCAGACCTAAGAAAATGCTACGTGGTTGTATCAGATTTTGGAAAATGATTATAATTCATATAATAATTCATATAATTCATATTCATCTTTTATAAAAAAAAACAAAAAGTGGAATTATCTGAAAAATCACTAAAATTACATTTCTTTAATAATGTAGGATAAATCCAGATAAATCCCAGACGTGGCACATTATTAAACTCTTTTTCTTAAAGAACTTCTAGCAATATCAAATCTAGGATAATGTTAATCCCTAGTAATAAAAATCTCATTTTAGCTGCGATCGATAACATTTGAGTAATATTATATCTGCTGATATCATTTATGTAACGATGGAGTGGTTATTTTCAGGGGTTACGCCAAATTAAAAATAAAATCTTTAATGGAAGAACACTGTTTCAGAAATATGAAGTAATTGAAAGTCAAAACAATAATGTCATTCTAAATATTTTAGGTGGTTCATTCAAAAGTATGCGCTACATAGTAAAATTAGCAAATACTTTTAAAAGTTGAAATATCTATTTAAAATGATTGATATACCCTCGTAGGCCCTACAAATTATCTGAACTTGCAGTTTTCTTTAAGATCAAAATTAAATCAACGCTACATATGGAAATATTGATCCAATTCTGATTATAAAGAAAATTCATAAACAACACCAATAAAGATGTACGAGGGTACATCTGATATAAATATAACCTAAAATATCTAGGTGAAGCCTTTAGAATGAGTGTAGTTTAGAGCTTACGAATAGGAAATTGTACGCTAGTTCTGATGCCGTTCTACTGAGACAACTGCGGTGCGCGACGATGACGCATAATTCTTCTTCCTATTCACAACGTTTTGGCAGACGTCTTGTGCTCCATGATTTAGTATTTAGTGTTATTATTAATATTTATCTCACTAACCCACATTTTTATAATAAGGTGGTAGTGGTGGTAGCTGAAGCAAAAAAAAATTAAGACCTTAACTTCTCATACATACACCAAATACCAATTTTCTGGACTCTAGCTTGCTACTTTCTTGCTTTACCTATTTACCTCCATTTATCCCCCAATCTTTCATCAAAATATAATACAATTCCAGATCTCGTTATAATACATAAGTGTATCAAACAAGCCAATATCACAAACGGTTACAGAGTAATCGTGAGCACACGAAAAGTTACAGACAGGCAGGCAGACAGAAATTTAGATGGCCTCAAACTTAAAATACCATCTCATGACATTTTACTTGAACAAAAATCATTTTTTTTACTGTTACTATACTTCCACTCCACTACATGGACGTGGAAGTAATTACATGAGAGGAATGTGAAGTTTTACGACTTTTTAAAAAGATTTCTTGTTTTCTTTTTAATTTTATAGGTACTTTTTAGTTGTAAATTCCCGATAGATTACAGTGCATCAATTCAACTGATCTATTTCTTTCACAATCATATTTAATTATATTTTTATCATATTTAACTGTCACATTTCTGAAATGTGACAGGCATATTTTGTATTATTTTTAATATCTGAGTATCCTATATTTGTGGATTATTTTTTATCAAGCTTAACGATAATTATGCAAACGTGTATAATAACCAAATGCACTAATTAATAATAACATGGCGCAGCTAATAATAGTATTACCGTGTGATATTTCTTGAGAAATGTATTATATATAACGTAAATGCGAAATATTTCAGTGTGATGAACACATCTATTTCATTTAAATATAGGCAAATTATTATGTTCGTGACAAAACGTAACGATTAAAGGGGTGATAAACAATAATATATTACTTATTACTACTATTACGAACACTGGAATTTTAAATTCTGGTTAGTTTTCCTTATTACATTATCGTGTGCTAAATACCAGAATTCAATCGATATAAATGTGTATTTTCATAAAAGATGTTTACGAATCTACCATGTTAAATTAAATGTTATGTCATACTAAATGGTTAAATATAATTGAACCATAAAAAGTAAGTGTAACTTAAAAATAAGTTAGATATAAACTTTACACTCTTCGTTGGATTGTTGAATTTTCTTTATAATTGTTGAACATTTTATAGTATATATTATCTAAATGTGGCATTTTCTTAATTTGTCTTTGTTTCTTATTGGGATGCTCTGCCTCATGTATTTTCTTCTAAACAATATCGTGAAACTTACAAAATAATACAATTAACCAGTATATTACTGGAAACTAACCTCTACGCCTGTGACTTTTACGATAAAGGATCAGTTAGAGGGTGGTTTTTGACAAATAATGAATAATAATATATAATATATAAAAATAACGTATTTTGCTGACGTTTCGGAAAACGAATCTGTTTCCTTTCTCAAAGCGTATTATAATGTTTGTGTGCTGTGGATATTAAATACACAGCGTTGTTATATTCAGTATCCATAGATACTTACTGCTTACACAGAACTGTTGATATATCAAGCTGATATATTTTGATATATCTAGTTGATAGTTTTATTTTAAACAATGTTGAGTTTGTTAAGTTCTTCTTTTAACATCGGCAGCCAGATTGTGCAAACATCTACAGAACAATTCTGCACGCATTTATTCTCATTCAATAGTATTACAACCGCTTCTTTAATTTTTCTTTTCTTGCTATCTGTCACTTTTGTTAAAATTTTTGCCGAGTCCCAGTTTATTCTGTCCGTTCTCCCAAGCG
The DNA here is from genome assembly GCA_936432065.2 of Rutpela maculata. Classification (NCBI taxonomy): domain Eukaryota; kingdom Metazoa; phylum Arthropoda; class Insecta; order Coleoptera; family Cerambycidae; genus Rutpela; species Rutpela maculata. Next base: position 143,831,571 of record OW386287.2, on the reverse strand, counting down.
TGTTCGCAAATCTTCGATTTCTGAATCTCATTCCTTCTAATGTAACTCCTGTGCTCACCCAATCTAACACTGAATGTTCTGGATGACTCACCCACATAATGTTTATTACACTCACACGGAATACTAAGAATGCAGTTTTTTGAATTTTGCTCATGATTTAGCGGTTTTGTTTTTGTTAAAATAGATCTCAATGTATTGCCCGTTTGAAATATCGTCCTAATATCAAATCTATTGCCTATATGGCGTACTTTTCAGATAATCCATGTACATAAGGAATTAACGTTGTGTACCGTTGTTCAGATTTTTGTCGTACATTATTATTATTTTTGTCTATATGTGGAAGTTCTATCAACAAAAGCTTCAGGGTATTGTTTGTTTATAAGAACCTCTTTTATAAAGCGTTTCTCATTTTCTAATATTTCATCATTAGAAGAAATTATTTTGGACCTATCAGATAAACATTTTATGACACCCTTTTTAACATGCATCGACTGATTTGAGTTAAATTCAAATACCTATTGGTGTGTGTTTTCCTTACATAAGCAAAATATTCCTTTAAGACCCATTGTTAGTTCCATTAATTCGCCATGCCATAATTTGGCAAAATTCTTACTTAACATTCTAAATCCATTATCTGGAAACATCGATTCGTATATTAAAAATAGTAGACACTTTATAGAAAAGATTTATGAAAACAATATTCATGATACCCATCTGATGGTTAGTTTTGATGTAGTTAGCCTTTACCGATGTCCTAGTAGAGAAAACTTTAGAAATAGTCAAGGATAAATTGTTAAATGATAATAATTTGGAAGCTAGAACTAAATTAACTGTTAATAGTATAATGGAACTTCTAACATTATGTTTATAAAAGACTTACTTTCAGTTTGAAGGTGATTTCTATCAACAAAACTTTGGTATGGCAATGAGGTCTCCATTGTCACCAGTTTTAAGTAATATATTTATGGAGGACTTTGAAACTAAACATGTTCAAAATCCTATATATAAACCGGTTAGCTGGTGGAGTTATGTTGACGATATATTTGCAATTTAGCCCCATGGAGTCGATTTGCTAGATATTTTTTTAGAAAATATAAATAATAAAGAACCATGTATTCAATTTACATTAGAATTAGAAAATAGAAATGAACTACCATCTTTAGATGTTTTCATTAAAAGAGTAAATAATACAGTTGAACCAAGCGTTTATAGAAAACCAACACACACCGACAGGTATTAGAATTTTTACTCAAATCAGTCGACGCATGTCAAAAAGTGTCATAAAATGCTTATATGATAGGGCCAAAATAATTTCTTCTAATGATGAAATATTAGACAATGAGAAACGCTTTATAAAAGAGGTTCTTATAATCAGTCAACACCCTGAAGCTTCTGTTGATAGAACTTTAACATATATAGAAAATAATAATCATGTACAAGAAAAACCTGAACAACGGTACACAACGTTAATTCCTTATGTACACGAATTATCTGAAAAGCTACGCCGTATAGGCAATAGCTTTGATATTAGGACGATATTTCAAACGGGCAATACATTGAGCTCTATTTTAACAAAAACAAAACCGCTAAATCATGAGCAAAATTCAGAAAACTGCATTTATAATATTCCGTGTGAGTGTAATAAACATTATGTGGGTGAGTCATCCAGACCATTCAGTGTTAGATTGGGTGAGCACAGGAGTTACATTAGAAAGAATGAGATTCAATCGAAGATTTGCGAACACGCTTGGGAGAACGGACATAGAATAAACTGGGACTCGCCAAAAATTTTAACAAAAGAGGCAGACAGCAAGAAAAGAAAAATTAAAGAAGAATGAGGATAAATGCGTGTCGAATTGTTCCATAGATGTTTGCACAACCTGGCTGCCGATGTTAAAAGAAGAACTTAACAAACTCAACATTGTTTAAAATAAAACTATCGAGAAAAATTTTATAGTATACTCTTTGTTTTTTGAGAGTAAGTAAATTTTCAGGTGTAATTGTAACTTAAATCATTTCTCAATGGTCTCTCATTTTGATCGATGAAACGTTTTTGTGATTGTAAAATATTATCACTTTTCACAATTTTTTGTCTCAAAACGTTTAATAATAAAAACGATACAACGATTTCACGATTCACTTCACAAACAATGAAAATATGTTAAGACCACCACTAACCTAAGCGGGGCTGATAGATATATTATACTACAATAACAGGATTCAAATGAAAAAGTCTGTCCTCCGAAAGTACGTGTAAATTACACATTCAATCCCTATCGTGATGACGTTCCGATGGGGATATTTGTAATGCCATACCTTGACGTCACACTGAACTGAAGCCACCAATACCCTCCGTATTGTTATTTACGAAGAGTATAATACTTGTCATTTTCTCCATATTTGGGACCATTTCCATTTACCATTTAAATCTCTTTATTGATTTTTATGTATTTACAATAATAGAAGAATTATTGTATATATGTATCTCATTTGTATACATTGTATAAAATTGACAAAAGTGTAACAACCGCGATAAGCGTGATGCACTTTTGTTGGCCACTGGAAAGCCCCCCAATATTTAATTATTGCATTCTCCTGTGCGATTAAATGCGCTTTTATAATTATTCAAATAGCTAAAAATAATAAGATAATAGGATGCTTGAGGAGGTATGGATGTTCACCGATCATGCAAGAAAATTATTGAACAAAATCTGCTTAAAATCGTAGTCATGAAATATTTGGGACTACAGGCTCACAGTAACGGTTGAAAATGTCAAGCATTAAAAAAAAATAGCACGGAAGAAAACCTGTAAACTAGTCCACAAATCAAATGGTATTTCATAATAACTTTAAAAATGAATTAAAGTAGAAATAGTTATTACTGCAACAGGTGCATAAAGGAAAGAATGGAGAAAAGGCAATATCATGAGTGAAGACACTTTATGCATGAGTTTTATACAATATTTTTTTCTCCTCAATTTCGATAATAAAATAAATAAATGTCAGAATTAACGTCAAAACACAAATATGTAGTATTTATTTTTGACCTGCACCCTCCGTGCCTCTTCACAGTTGAAATATCAACTCCAGTTGATACTATGTGAGCTAACATTGATGCAGATGACCTACTGAAGCAATGGTCAGTGCATTGTGCAGGATTGAATAATTTAAGTAACAAAGCAATATCCTTCAGTATCCCGTAAAGGTGTTTATTCCTACAGATTGCTAAGTACATTTACCATTCTTGTAAAACACAGAGAAATGACTACCCTTTTTCCGATTTTCCGGTGCTAGGCTTACGAGGGCTTGTTGCGGTTTTTTTGTCAGTTCGAATAAAATAAGTAACGATTGCCCACAGGTGACCTAACCCACCCCTGGTCGTTGAAACTACCGCCACGCCCAATAACGAAATGCCACAAAAACAACGAAAATCAGCTGGAAAACGTCATACCCCGTTTTCGAGGACAGGGAACATGATGGAGACAATATTTCCCGACCTACCCTTTACCCACTACTTCTGAATCGGAAAATAGGAAAAGGCCCTTTTCCTATTTTCTGCTGCTGGTCTTGCGAGGGCTTGTCGGATAGGATTTTTCTCGTCAGTTCGAACAAAATAAGTCAAATCTCGATCAGACGAGACCTAACCAACCGGGGGCTTCAAGCAGCCTTTACACGAAGTAAACTTTCCTTTCAGTGGCTTGTAGGGAATTGATAACATGAAGGTATTTTGGTCATTGATTATATATGTAAAAATATTCTCGTTTTTATTCATTCATTCATTACATCTGGTTATAACCACACTGTTCATCCGAGTCGAAATGGAAGTCACAGTCACTGAAGGAAAAGTTCACTTTGTGTAAAGGCTGCTTGTTTGGGTGTCATCTGATCTAGGTTTATTTATTTTATTCGAATTGAACGAGAAAAAATCCTATCCTATAAGCCCTCGGAAGCCTAGCAGCGGAAAATCGGAAGAGGAGGTGGTTTCAGGTTTAGGGGTAGTGAGTGAAGGGTAATTCTAAAATATTGTCACAAATGTGTTCCCCGCCCTCTCGAAAACGGGAGTATACAATTTTCAAGCTGATTTTCGTTGTTTTCGTGGTATTTCGTTATTGGGGGTGGGAGAAATTTCAACCCCCGAGGGTGGATTAGGTCACCTGTGGTAAATTTTTACTTATTTTATTTGAACTGACAAAAAAAAACCGATACGCAAGCGCAGCACCGGAAAATCATTAAAAGGAGTGTTTTTTTCGGTGGGTAAAGAGTAGGTCGGGAAATATTGCCACCATCGTATTTCCCGTCCTCTAAAACGGGGCATGCCGTTTTCCAGCTGATTTTCGCCTTTTTCGTGGCATTTCGTTATTGGGTGAGTTAGGTCACCTGTGGTCAATCGTTACTTATTTTGTTCGAACTGACAAAAAAAAAAACCCGATCCGACAATGGAGTGAGTTCAAGCAGCCTTTACACAAATGGAGTAGTGGGTGAAGGGTATGTCGGAAAATATTGTCATCATCGTATTCCCCGCATTCGAAAACGGAGGAGTAGATATCTTGCGGTCCAGTCACAGAACTTTCGGTTTCAAAGTTTCACCTCAAGAGACTATAATATAAGAACGTTATATTTTTAGACTCTAAAGGCCACTGGCTGCCGAACGATGGAATTTTGAGCATTATGCCTAATAGAACTATTGTTCGGGAGGCCAAGACCTATGACATACTAAAATTTGATGCAATTTAACCGAGGGCCATTTTCCTATCATTCCGTGCGAGGTCCTTTGCTATTAAGATGCAAGTTTATAACCAACAGAAACGCGACACATAGCAATATTCTACCAATATCAACTATTGCCTTGAACATCTGACAGATCTAAAATTTATCAATTTTGATAAGTCATACTTACTGTTTACCTAGCAAATTCTTTCAAACTTTGTGCTTCTTGGAATTAAAATCAGTGAACATATGTGATAGTGAAAGTGAAATTGAAATAATAATCCATAATATTTTTTAAGTGTTTAGTTCGCATTATATTTCCTAAATTGTAATCTATAATTAATAAATTTCAGAAATAAAGTGTTAATTTTCTATTTTATTATGACTGGTCGTAGAAAAAATAATGTGTGCAACTTACCTACATTTAATGGCTATTAAGACACGAGCATGAGAATTATGATATGAGCGGTAGGCGAATGTCATAATGAATGCGAATTGTAATCTATAATTAATAAATTTCAGAAATAAAGTGTTAATTTTCTATTTTATTATGACTGGTCGTAGAAAAAATAATGTGTGCAACTCACATTTAATGGCCATTAAGACGCCTACGGCTCATGTCATAATTCTCATGCTCATGTCTTAATAGTCAACATTAAATGGTCGTTGCATAATACACTGTTTTACCTCTCTTATATCGTATATAACTATTTTTTTACGCAATTTACTTTGTTTTTTTACTTTTATTATAAGCATGTATTTACGCACAAGAAATAATGAAAAGAAGTGCAGTTTTTTAAGAGTTGTAAAATTAATTTGAAATGAAAGGAATTATGTGTTTCTGATAAGACAAATTAAATAATTTTCCTTTGATGCCGTTTATACCACAGAAAGCTTTTACCCAACAGGTGAGTTTTTATTGCCATGAAAACCTGATCATTTGATCTGTCTAGACTTTTAGAATGTATCTTCGCTTGTTATTCGCATTTAATTGAGAGGAGAGACTTAACGCTTGTTTTTTGGCGAACTCAGTGAAAATGTCGCAATATTTAATCAGCCTGATAGAAAATTGCATTGTATTATAAATTGTGTTAAATAAAAGAAATATATAGTGTAATGCAATGCCAAACGACTATATTTTGGCTTATGTACTGGATAAAGATAACACGATTATACTTGGACTTGACATCAGACTGCAGTAAAATAATGGTTTCAGGCATATTATACATTCTTCAGAACAAAGTTAATTATCATAAGAAATATTTTAACTATAATAAAACAGCGCGTAATTAGTTTCTAATTTTCTATGTCTCAAAATATGAAATCCCAGTAATCATGATTTTTCTCGACCAGGTAATGTTACCATATATATATACAGAGTGATAGGGAAATAACTGTCTCAACTGTTAAGCAGCTGATTCTACACAGAAAAAATCGTAAAAATGTGTCTATAAATATGTGACCTGTAAATTTTAATAATAATTACTTCTTTTACAAAAAAAGAGCGACAACATAAGGGAACGCGGCGATTAGCAATACACTGACTTCGAAGCAGTAAACAAATTTGTACACCTTGGAGCCCTTGTGAACAAAACTGGCGAATGCAAATATAAAATTCGGTGAAGAATACAAATGGCAAGATTGTCAACTTACCAGTTGGCCAAAATATTGCGTGACAGAAATGTCACGAGACGAGCATAGATCAGACTTGCTAACACTTTAGTTTTGTGAATCTTTCGTTGCGCTTCTGAGATATGGACCGTTCGCAGCCAGACGGCATTTTAATGCTTTCAACATGTGGAAACGTTTGTATTTCGACCCGCTAAAACCGAATCCGAAGTCAGAATATTGTCAGATTGGTTCTTTTTTCACTCCTAACTCTAATAAAACAACAAAAAAGTGGTCATAACATCTCTTTTTCCTTTATTGGATTTAACACCGAATTAAAATTTGTTTCAGAAATAACACATGCAGAATATTTATGTTTCAACAGAATTACAAATATTTCTCAAAAAGTTCATCCTCTCAAACTAGATTTAAGTTATAAATTTCCTAGCACGTGTTTCATTGGTATAGAATTTCTTATATTTTTTCAATATTGAAACACTACATATTTCTTTGAAAACTGTTCGTTGATTTGACTGTAGGTTGTTATTTATTTCACCGTAATTCTTGTCAACACTCTTGGAACTATTGAATGTTGAACTTTTAAATTACTTAAAAATTCGGAACGTGTCTTACAGAACTCCTGATAATTGTATTATGCGATGTGTCCCTGTTCTAGTTTTCTGTGAGCATACTAATTAACAATTAAGTCACATTGTACGCTCCAATTAACAAGTTGGTTTCAAGCAACCACGTGCACATTTATGATGCGAGATTTTAAAAGTAGAAAGGTAAACAAATTAAAATGTTTGACAAGTAAAGAAATATGTTGTATTGACAACATTATTTTTCTAACATACCAAATAAGTTAGTTTTGTTGCTAATTCTCAATATTTCACTGGATATATCAATCAAGTTTTTCAGAAAGCAAATTTAATTGCAATAAATATTTTTTTGTAAGTAGTAGTGGAGTCAATAGAGACTGAAAATATGTATTATTTCGGAATAACTACGGGAATCTTCGATTATCCTAAAATTTTTTGACATCACTTTTACATAGCTTAAAATAAAAAGTTATAAACATATGATCGTGAGGAAACAGTTTATTAATTATTTAAACAAAAGAAACTTCTTTTAATAAAATTATTATAAGTTGAAAAATTTTAAAGTAATTTAATTCAAACTGACATATAAGGGGGTTTTCGAGGTCGCTGAAACAGATTATGATGTCAAAAAAGGTAATTCAAATTGGCTGATCCAATATGGCCGACTTCCATCAAGCAATAAAATAATAATAATAATAGGAATCATAATTGTGATTCCCTCACCGAGGGAATCACAATTATGATTCCTAAAAACTACCGACGAATCACTTGTCTGCCAGTTATTTATAAAATCATAACTAGTATATTAGAAAATAAAATTACAAAACATCTAGAAAATAAGAACATACTAGCAAAAGAACAAAATGGTTGCAGAAAAGGAAGCAACGAGTGGTTAATAGTAGATACAATTGTCACAAAGCAAGCGATAAAGCGGGAAATATTTCAATAGCATGGATTTGACTCCATCCAGAGATACTCAATTTCTTGAGCACAACTATGAAATCATAGAGGACATCTCTAAGCGTGAATGTGAATTATCAAGCTTACTCGACTGACACCATTCCAATTACCAGAGGAATATTTCAGGGAGACAGCCTGAGTCCGCTGCTATTTTGTTTGGCAGTTAACCCTTTAAGCTTTATGCTAAAAAAGGAAGGTCGGGGGTATGCCATTAATAAAAACCCTGAGACAAAGCTTACTCATCTGTTTTATATGGACGACTTAAAGCTATACGCTGCAAACGAACTGCAACTAGAAAACCAACTTGAACTTGTCAGAGCGTTCAGTAAGGATATTAGGATGCAATTCGGAATGGAAAAATGTAGATTTATACACGCAAAAAGAGGAGTCGTCCAGGAATCGGAGAATATTCAGCTGATGGATGAAACGGAATTTAATGCCCTTCCGCTAGCAGAAAATTACAAATATCTAGGCGCTAGGCAATGTCTTACTATTGAACAGACTCCATCAAAAAAACTGGCAGAAGATAACCTAATGAAACACTCTTGAAGACGAAGACACTCTTGAAGACGAAGCTATATGCAGGAAATCTAATTTCGGCAATTAATACCTGGGCCATCCCTATAATGTCACATACATTTGGAGTACTAAAATGGACTCAGACAGATCTAGAGCGAATAGACAGGCAATTACGAACAACGATGACTAAATTTAGAAACCACCACCCAACATCGTCGACTAGTCGACTCTATCTGCCTAGAAGGAGAGGAGGAAGAGGACTGCTAAATCTAGAAATTCTCCATACAAACAAAATAAAAACACTGTATACATACTTCACGGACACCCATGAAGAACTACAAAGAACCGTTGCAATGGTAGACATCAACTTGTCTCCCTTGAACCTTGCCGCCCGAGTACCACCGGAAACACAAAAGACCATTAGAACGTTAGAAGAAGTTTGGAAGAGTAATGCTATGCACGGAAGATATGCTGCCGCACTATATAACCAGGACATTGATCTTGAACTGTCAATGATCTACCTCAGACAGGGATTCCTCATGCCGGAGACAGAAGGCTTTATTAACGCCATCCAGGATCAGGTCGTGTCTACAAGAAATCACCGCAAGCACATATTAAAGCAAGATATAACAGACGACAAATGCAGACTCTGCGGATCTACTTCGGGGACAATACAACATCTAGTGTCCGCGTGTACTTACCTTGCACCAAAGGATTATCTTGATAGACATAATAGAGTAGCGGGAATAGTGCATCAGGACATCTGCAAAAATGAAAATATAATAAAAGAAATCATGCCGTATTACAACTACATACCGGAAGCCTTCCTAGAGAACGAGGCAATAAAAATATACTGGGACACGGGAATTGCAATGGATAAGGAAATTAGACATAACAAGCCAGATGTACTGATTCTAAACAAAAAAGAAAAATGGGCACACATTATAGATGTTACAATTCCCCTGGATGAAAATGTACGAAAGGCCAGGGCCGAGAAGATAAGTAAATACCAAGACCTAGCAAATGAATTGAAAGCTATTTACTTACTTGAGAAGGTTATCATAATACCCATAGTAATATCTGCTAATGGGCTGATAGATAAAGAGCTGCCTAGAGCGCTAAATCAATTGGGAATATCTGACCATCAAAGAGTGATAGCACTCGCACAAAAAGCTACAATACTAGCTAATTGTAGCACGGTTCGAAGGGTGTTGGCCCAAGAGCAAACCTGTGGTCGTTTAGACCCCGGTTGACCATGAACCACGATATCCAACATTTAGTTGTGAAGCGGAAATTAAAAATAAAAATAAACAATAATAATAATAATAATAAAAATAATAATAATAATAATAATAATAATAATAATAATAATAATAATAATAATAATAATAATAATAATAATAATAATAATAATAATAATTATTATATTAAAAGGGGCAAACTGTCATCCATCTAGCCTTTGGTGAGAAGCGCCACCACTTACTCCAGCTGGGATGCAAAATCGAACCGGCAGCCCTAGCGCATCCGGGAGAGGAAAGAATCTTCCCCTCTGGTGTCGGTCGTGGGCTTGCTGGGCTAACCACCCACCAGCTCAATCTTCCGGTTCCTGTTGGCCGAAGACAGGGCCCCCACGATCGACCCCGTGCGGATAGGGGTCAAGGGCAAGGTGGTGGGGCCCAACAAGATCGACAGCCCATTGTTGACGACCGCGATGACCAAGGACGCTTTGAGTGGACAGATGAACTGAGAGACCACCTTATGCAGTGCTACGAAAGCAGTGAGCCCGCGCGAAGGGGATACATGGGGCGAATGCATGTTCTGTGGTGTGCAAGACACCCAGAGCACAGCGCCTTCACGCCACAAAACCTGCGTGATTATGTATCCCACCTTCGTCGCAGGGGCTACGTGAGAGCTACTCCTCAGCCGGTGAATGAGGTGGCCGAAGGTCCACCGAATGAACCGGTTGAGGATGCAGTCCCTGCCGTTCCACCAATACCAGAGGACCTCAGTACCAGACGGGGGCTACACCACATAAAAGCCCCCGAGCCACAAGATTTGGCCAGAGTGGATGAAGAACTTTGTGAAGCGCTACCAGAACGGGCTGACATCTGGCACATAAACTGTGCCGTGTATGACGCTACTCAACGCTTTTCTCGGTTGGAAAGGCGTAATATTGCCTCCCCACAGAAGAGGGCGGAGCGGCGCATACAAAATATGGAAGCCAAGATGCAGTCGGCGAGGCAACACGCATCCCGTATCCAATGTGTGATGGACTATATGGCGGCCAATAGGCCGTTCACGCCTAAAGTGCGTCGAATAGCCGCCAACTTAAGACGCGTCCATCACACACTCAATGAGGCAGTGCTGCGAACCACCAAACAGCACTGTCTCGACATGATACGGATGCTAGTGGTTTGTAAAAAATCACTAGTGAGGCGGGCGAGGGGGCTGACGGAAAATAAACTCTTCCGCCAAAAGCCCTCTCGCCTTTTCGAACCACCTCCGCGAGTTGCAGAGAATCCGCCGACTGTAGATCAGGTGGAAAATTTCTGGAAAACGCTTTACGAGGAGAAGCTTCCACTCAACCGAGACTCTCCAGCCCTGGCACACTTTGAAGCCTTCTGTCAAAGGCTTCAACAACCAAACGAGGTGTACCAACCGATAACTCCAGAAGAGGTTCGAAGAGCTCTTGAGGGCTCTAAGAACTTTGCTGCTCCACGTCCCGACGGGATCAATAACTTTTGGTGGAAAAAGTTATCCGGTACCCACCACCATTTGGCCAGAATTTTCAATTCATGGCCAAATGGGGAGCAGCAAATTCCTTCTTGGGTTGTCAAGGGGCGGACAGTGCTGATCCCGAAGAACGGAGATTTGTCTAACCCAAAGAACTACCGGCCGATAACTTGCTTAATTGCATGCTACAAGGTGTTGACACGCATTTTGTACATGCGGGTGCTCCACGCAGTTGAACCGGCTTACGAGCGGATATATAAGCAACGAGGGTCAAAGAGAGGTGTCGCTGGCTGCAAGGAGAACCTGCTTATTGACAGTTGTGTCACGCAGGACTCCGTGCAGTATAATCGGAACCTCTCCATGGCCTGGATCGACTACCGCAAGGCATTTGACATGACATCTCATGAGCTTATTTTACACTTGCTCCAATGTCTTGCGGTGCCCGGTCCCGTAGTGAGATGTATTGAAGAACTGATGCCGCTCTGGAGGACTCGCTTTACCATAACATCGGGTAACGATAAAGTCCAGACGGAGCCGATATCGTTCAGAAGGGGAGTATTTCAGGGAGACTCCCTCAGCCCCCTTCTGTTTTGCATCTCACTACTGCCATTATCCGTTTCGCTCCGGAAAACCCGTGGCTACAACTGCGGTACCCCCGGCGATAGGAGGCATAAGGTCACCCATCTGTTTTATATGGATGACATTAAACTTTATGCCTCCGGAGAGAGGGACCCACACCAGTCCTTCAGGGTGGTACATGAGTACACGCAGGCTGTCGGTATGGAGTTCGGGTTAGACAAATGTGCACTAGTCCATCTCAAGAGAGGACGATGCGGGAACTAAGGAGAGAACGTGCAGCTCGTAGACGGAAGCATCTTACATCATCTAGATGCCGGAGAGTCGTACACTTACTTGGGTGTCGAGCAACGCTCCACCCAAGAAGTGGGTGTAGTGAAAAACGCTCTTCGCGGCAAGTATCAGCACCGACTCCGACAGATCTGGTCTTCAGAACTGTCGGGGAAGAACAAGGTGTCTGCTACCAATATGCTTGCCGTTCCGGTCCTTCTCTACTCCTTTGGGGTAGTGAAATGAAGTCGAGAAGAGTTGCGTCAACTCGACGTAGGAACCCGCAAGAAGATGCATTTTAATAGGAGTTTGCATCCTAAATCGTCCGTTCCACGGCTATACCTCCCGCGACATCGGGGAGGCCGTGGACCCTTGAGCTTGAAGAGTCTCCATAATAGGATGGTTCTGGATGGAGCCTGTAAGGTCATCAGGAGTTCGGATCCCCTCCTCTGCATGGTCCGGGACCATGAAAATGCAGGGGTAGAAGCCTTTCTGTTTAATGCAGCACAGAGAGCCGATGAACTTGGTCTCTCCTTCGACGTCGAGCGGGTAAATCGCGACTCTTGTCACCGAGTTGGAACCTGCTCGGCGTAAAGCCCAAATTAAAGCTGCAGAACACAACATCTTTCTGCAGCTTCACACGAATAAGCCAGTGCATGGAGTTTTCTATAAAAATATAGAAAACCTTGGCTTATCCGAAAGGCTGACCTTTGCCTTCTTAAGGTCAGCCGGGCTGAAGTCTGAGACCGAGGGATTCATAATGGTTTGCCAGGATGGTGTATTTAATACCCTCGTCTATCGTAGTCGTGTCATGGGTATAGAGGTCCCTGATGTCAGCTGCAGGGCCTGCCGCAGGGCGCCAGAGACTCTGATGCACTTGTTGTCGGCTTGTCCGACGTATGCAGTCTCGGCCTATATCCAGAGGCATGACGGAGCATTACGAGTGTTTTATTATCACCTAAGGCACTCGTATGGGACAGACGAGACACCAGTACTGCCTTACGCTCCGGGGGATATTGAGTTCGTTGTGGGAAATGAGAAGTGTCTAATTTATTGGAACTACTCGTTTCTTACCATCAGGCAAATACGAGCCAACAGGCCTGACGTAGTACTCCTCGACCATCAACTTAAAACAATGTACGTCGTGGAGTTCTCGGCTCCCGCGGAAAACAACATTGTCTTGAAGTATAAGGAAAAACGGACAAAATATCGAGATATGATCTTCGAACTCCGCAGACTCTATCCAGACCATACTGATAGTGGTACTGATTATAGGAGCCCTCGGTGGAACGAGACACACACTGCTTTCAGAAGATCATACCGGCATGCCGAAATTCGGCAGAGGTCTTAGCCGGCAGAATGCAGAAGGCCGTCATCCTCGGTTCATTACGTCTGCTCAGGGCACACGATTCTCGGACGCAGTAGTCACTTGCCCCACGGGCGTGGGGAATGGTTACTGGTACTACCAGCTCCCCTTTGTCAGGATCGGAGCCACAGAGAAGGGTGACTGGTTTTTAGCTACCTAAAAAAAAAAATAATAATTTCAGGGAGATTCCCTAAGCCCCCTTCTGTTTTGCATCTCACTACTACCATTATCCGTTTCGCTTCGAAATACCCGTGGATACAACTGCGGTACCCCCGGCGACAGGAGGCATAAGGTCACCCATCTGTTTTACATGGATGACCTTAAACTTTATGCCTCCGGAGAGAAGGATTTACGCCAGTTCCTCAGGGTGGTACAGGAATACACGCAGGACAGCCTGCATGGAATTTGGGTTGGACAAGTGTGCACTAGTTCACCTCAAGAGAGGACGATGCGGTGACTACGGAGAGGATGCGCAGCTTGTGGACGGAAGCATTTTACATCATCTACATGCCGAAGAGTCGTACACTTACTTGGGTGTCGAGCAACGCTCCACCCAAGAAGTGAGCGTAGTAAAAAAACGCTCTCCGCGGCAAGTATCAGCACCGACTCCGACAGATCTGGTCTTCAGAACTGTCGGGAAAGAACAAGGTGTCTGCTACCAATATGCTTGCCGTTCCGATCCTCCTCTACTCCTTTGGAGTAATTAAATGGAATCAAGAGGAGCAGCGACAACTCGATGTAGGAACCCGAAAAAAGATGCATCTCTATAGGAGTTTGCACCCTAAATCGTCCGTTCCACGGTTATATCTCCCACGACATCGGGGAGGCCGTGGACTCCTGAGTTTGGAAAGTCTCCATAACAGGATGAAAGTGGAGGGGTAGGAGAATTTTTGTTTAAGGTAGCACGCAGAGCCGCCGATGAACTTGGTCTCGTCTTCGACGCTGAGCGGGTTAATCACAACTCTGTCACCGAGTTGGAACCTGCTCGGCAAAAAGCCCAAGTCAAAGCTGCTGAAATTGATCTATTTCTGCAGCTACACTCGGATAAGCCATTGCACGGAGTCTTCTATAAAAATATAGAAGACCGCGGCTTATCCAAAAGGCTGACCTTTGCTTTCTTAAGGTCAGCCGGGCTGAAGTCTGAGACCGAGGGATTCATAATGGCGTGCCAGGATGGTGTATTCAACACACTCGTCTATAGAAGTCGTGTCATGGGTATAGAGGTCCCTGATGTCAGCTGCAGGACCTGCCACAGGGCGCCGGAGACATTAATGCATTTGCTGTCGGCTTGTCCAGTATATACAGTCTTGGCCTATATCCAGAGGTACGACGCAGCATTACGAGTGCTTTATTATCACTTAAGGCACTCGTATGGGATAGACGAAACACCAGTGCTGCCTTACGCTCCGGGGGATATTGAGTCCGTTGTGGGAAGTGAGAAGGCAGAGATCTTAGCCGGCAGGATGCAGAAGGCCATTATCCTCGGCTCATTACGTCTACTCAGGGCACACGATTCTCGGACCCAGTAGTCACTCACCCCACGGACGTTGGGAGTGGCTGCCGGTACTACCAGCTCCCCTCTGTGAGTGTCGGAGCCACAGACTATAAAGGGTGACTGGCTTTTATATAAAAAAAAATATTTATTAACCTTTTCTGCCATACAGTAGAATTGATAAGGTACGCCAGTAATTATATTGTATAAAAAATACATGAATATATAAAAACAACATATAGTGAAAAACAAACAAATGATTGGGGTATGTGAAGTACATATACTAACTACCTATGCGAACAGATATCGATAATCATTCGATTAAAAAATAAATGTCCCCCCTCCCTATCCCCCCACCATACCAAAAATTCCAGAGAGAAAAACAATTTGTACTTATATGGTTTCTTCGATTACCGACTGGCAGACGGTAACCATTCGTCGTCGAATTTGCACTCTATTTCCTAGGCTAATATACTATTGTAAACTGCCCTTTCGATTAACTTAAAAAAGCTTTGTAGTTAGAAAAGTCAAGACTGTCGCCTTTTTTAAACACAGGTACAACTTTGGCTGTTTTTAGTAAACTAGGAAATTGTCCGAGAAGTACGGAATTATTTATTATAATGGTTATATAGTGTGCAACACTCTTTAAGTAATGTTGTTCCATCAACGTTGTTACTGAGTTCGCAAAATATTTCCCAAAGGCATTTGAAATCTGTAAGGGATCACTTAATATTTCATCATTTCATACTATATTTTTGGGAATGGTTTGCTTACCGACGTTTCCCAGGTTGTTGTTGATTATTTTCCACATAGTTTTAGTTTTATTATCTGAGCTGTTTATGATTTGAGAATAATGATTTATTTTTTTATTTTTAATTGCTTTAGTTACATCTTTTTTTAACAGTTTATATTGACTATCAATTTGTGCATTATTAGCATTTTTCCTCAACCAGTTTAGTGATTTAAGATCGTCTGCACTCTTTTTTAATTCTGATGAAATTAAATTTTCTTTTGTTAATAATTTTATCTTTAAGCATAATCTTTTTTTGGGAAATGCTGCGTTAAAGCACCATTCAAAATGATCCCGAAAGATCTGACACTGAAACGCCTCATCTATATTGCCATAGTGGGAGATATCAAGGTACCCAGAGTTAAATAAGATTTTAAATTCTGAAATTGCTGTGTCGGTATAGGACCTCCTTAAACTAGAAGTAGGTTAATCATTGTTAGAGCAGGGAGGTATTTTCCAAGTAATAATCTGAGCAGTATGGGCAGATAGGCCAGGATCAAATACTTGCCATTTTAGTAAATTAATAGGTAAATTAGATAGATATTAAGTGGTCAATTGCTCTGCACGTAATCCCACTTTTTTGTTTAGATAAGCGGTACATCCAATAAGGATGTAACCTGAAAACATTCAAGTACATCATTTAATTTATTTAACTCTGGACTATTTACTAAATTATCTATGTTTAAATCTCCGCAGACTATAGTTTTCTTAGCATTTTTATTTATGAATTATAACAGGTTAGTTAGTTGATCTAAAAAGACACCAAAATTTCCCTCTGTTGACCTATATATTACAGCCAAGCAAATACTGCTATTAAAATTCAAGAAAGAATATTCAAAATCAACTTCAATACAGAGGCTATTTACATAAGGTAAGTATTTACATTTGTGGGCGAGATCACTTTTAACAAAAATTACACCTCCATGTATATGAGACTTTCTAGAGTAGTCAGCTACTTTAGTGTAGCCCAGTAAATAAATAGTATCTATTTTTTTCTGACACATCTAGTGTTCGGTCATGCACAAAAATATAGGTTGAATCTTATCACATAAAATATCAACAAGGTTTATCTTGTTTGATAGGCACGGTATGTTAATATGATACAAACTGTACTCATTCTCGTCTGGTGAAATGTGTTTTTTTTCTATTGTAAGGCCCTCGATGATCTCGAAAGGGCTGTTTATTTCTAAATATAAATTCTGAGACTTCAGTACCCTTCGGCCACATTTCAGGATCAAGTAAAGTATTGTGCAAATCATCGTCAACTGCAATTTTGAAAGAATTAAAGGTTCCCGAGTTATTGTTTACTTGGGAGCAGATAAAGGTACGATCGGGATATTCAAATTCAATTCAAAACACTATTCAATTAAAAACACAATTTGAATATTCACATAAAAACTTAAAAAGAAGCTGAGAAAACGTGATATTAGCATTACAAGATGATCTGTGAAAAAAATGCCCAAACTACTTTTACAATGCTCTGCGGACACACACGGCGCAGCATGTAGGGTAGGTAATGCGTATTGCTTGCGTCGAAGATGTTGGTTTACTTTCAATCTCTTTCTATTATTCAAGCATTATAATTTGACTCATGGCCCTGTACCACGTGAATATTTTTAATATATTTTCGATATTTTAAACAGGATAAAAATTGTAGAAACAATCTACATTGAGTCGATTTACCGAAAAAACTTGAATTTTTCAATATTTCGTAAAAAGTATAGGTTTATATATATTCCAAAATTTTCTCGTCATCACATTTACTTATTTTGAGGTCCTACTATAAACGTATGCTGCATAGGTAGGCTAAATAAATTTTGCATAAAAGTTATTAATTTTTATTTTATCCATAATTTCACGAATTTTAGAGCAAAAATTTTTTTTTTATTTTCATAAAAATTTAATTTTAAAGGTAAATCCCCTTGAAGCATCTTAAAGTACACATTTCAAAATTTAAAAATCGCTCCAAAAGATATCTAAAAACGCGATTTAACAGAGAAATAGGTGGTTAAACTTAGTTATATACAGTGTGTCCCAGGATAGATGTAACAAGAGGTGTAATGGACCAAAAATTTTGGAATTTTGGAATGGTATTTGGGGATTGAGTCCTGCTTGTTGTAAAACTAAAGTATACCAAAAATGACTTGATTTGGTGTTCTACAGGGTGTTTTATAAGCAAAGTTGTAAAAATCACCACTAATAAAGTACCTTTATTTTTCAAAATATGAAAGAATTCCATTAAGAAAAGTTATTTAGAATGCAATTTTATACCTCTATACCAAATTTCAGGAATATAAAATTATTTTTTTGAAACTTCCCATTTTTTCAATAAATTAGTATTTTATTTTGAACCATTCAATTAAAGCTGCATAGAAATTATTTTTTGTGAATTAATGTTTAAAGTTATGTAGAAGCTAAAAGTAGGCTGTGAGAAAAGCAGTGGATACACATTTATCATTTATTATTGACATATCTGTCAAACGTAGTAAATATTATCTGTTTCAAATTAACGAACCAAGCATAATAAATTAAGAGAAAATGGTACTCACAGTGCGTGAAAAAATTTATATTGTGCAATGCTACGGAATTGGCGGTGAAAACTCGCTAAGAGGAGTGGTAAGCCAATTTAATTTGAAAATTTCAAACACTGCTTTGTCACGTACTCAGGCTATGAGAATAATTAAAAAGTTTCTGGCTACTGGTAGTGTTCTTAACATGAAAAGAAAAATAAAAGCATATGATGAAGACAATGTTGCGGCTATTATGGCACATGCCTCTGTTATAGAAAATCCTAGGATGCCACTAAGAGAGAGATCAGCTCTTATTAATATTAGCAAATCTGAACTTCAAAGAATTTACAAGGCAAAGAAAATTAGAGCATATAAAGCAAATTATAAACATACGCTTGAAGAGGGAGATGACGGCCGTAGGTTGGATTTTTGTTTGACCATTGGAGAAAAAATCATGGAAGAGAGATTTTTTCATCATTTCATAATTTTCTCAGATGAATCCACATTCACAACCAATGGTGTTGTTTTATCTCAGAATTGTCGGTTTTGGGCTTCTGAAAATCCAAATTTTAGAATTCATTTTAGAAGACAATATTATAAAAAAGTGAATGTGTGGTGTGCCGTTTCTTATCACGTTGGAGTTATTGGACCTTATTTCATTGAGGGAAGGTTAAACCAGCACACTTATTTACAGCTTCTTGAAATATTTTCTGAAGAACATTTAAATATTTTAAGAGATATGCCTTTAGTTCATTTTCAACATGATGGTTTCCCTGGCCACTCCACAGAAATGGTTAATCGGTGGTTGAATTTAAATTTTGGAGAAAATTGGATTGCCAGGAATGGACTGATCAAGTGGCCGGCGAGATCCCCAGACCTATCAATATTGGATTTCTTTTTAAGCAGTTGGTTTACGCTGAACCACTTCCTAACGATGTAGCAGTATTGAAGCAGAGAATTACAAATGCCGTAAACTCCATACCGTTAGATCATATTCGAAACAGTTTTAAGGACTTCAGGCGAAGGATCGAAATGTGTGTGGATGTGGGTGGTAGCTACGTCGAATATTAAAAAAATTATAAACATTGTTTTGTATTGGTCAATAATTAATTTGTTTGTGAATCTGTTATGTTTTTGACATTTATTACTTGTTATAATTTTTAATAATTTTTTTAATCTTCTGTTAGTAATTGTTTCTTGTTTTACAATTAGTTCGATTAATATTATACCCTCTTACATCTGGTATATTCAATTTTTTATTTACCAATAGCCTACTTTTTGAGATGATTAACATTTGATCATTTGATCCTACACAACTTTAAATATGAATTCAACTCCTAATTCGCAAAAAATGGGAAGTTTCAAAAAAATAATTTTATATTCCTGAAATTTGGTATAGAGGTATAAAATTGCATTCTAAATAACTTTCCTTAGTGGAATTTTTTCATATTTTGAAAAATAAAGGTACTTTATTACTGGTGATTATTACAACTTTGCTTATAAAACACCCTGTAGAACACCAAATCAAGTCATTTTTGGTATACTTTAGTTTTACAACAAGCAGGACTCAATCCCCAAATACCATTCCAAAATTCCAAAATTTTTTGTCCATTACACCACTTGTTACATCTATCCTGGGACACACTGTATATATCAAATTTTATCACTTTCTCAAAATGTTGAAATTTTGGAAGTGTACATCTTCAAAAATAAGTTTTTGAGATTTTTTTCACTCATCGGATCTTTTTATATATTACTTCAAGAGTAAAATGTGAAAGACCCAAGTTCTTATCTTTAAATTTTTAGAAATGGTAGAGCTTTCACCTATTTCATCGCAAATCTCTTTATGTTCCGAATTCGTATATATACTATACCTACATACATTCATCTTTATATCTGAAAATATAATAATCCAATAGCTACATGTTTCTTCTTTCATTTAAGCTTTTGTAAGGTCAATTTCATTGATTAGTTCAAAAGTTACAATAAATTTAGTGTGGAGCACCCGAGGCCGCGCGCGCTTCGCGCACCGTACTTACGAGTCCCTGCGTTCCATTTTCGCGCGTTATACAAAAAAAAATCTGGAGCCTACATTTTTGATCGTACAAAAAACTTCATTTACATTTTTGATGTGAAATTTCCCGCATTTTCGAATGGCGCAATTATTTTTGAAAGAAAAAAAATATTTTAAGATATATTTGCAATTAATTTGTTTAATAACAAATTACGCTCAAGGACTATTGTTGGTAACTTTTGTTATGTTGTTCTTGACATGTTCAGAGATATATTCTCAAAAGTAAAAATCTCTATTGAGTCCACTATAGAGACCACATGGGATTCAGTTTTCAGCCTCTTGTCACTTGTGTCAGAAAACAAAATAAAATTTGTTGCTATTAGAAAAAAAAACACGGTGGTCTATAGAATAGCCTCATTGGTGTGAGAAAAAGCAAATATGGTTGCTTATAGAGAAAAACTTGTTGGCCTATAAAAAATCATGCGCAAAGAACTCTCGACCAGCCACTTTTTGAATTTTGCCTTATAACTTCCGAATGGCTGGAGATTTCAAAATATCGATGGAAAAATAGAGAAAGGAAAATAAAAATTAGCTTTAAATACAATTCCATTTGTTACAAGACACTTAATCAATCGCTCCATTTCCCATATCCCAGGTGATCTTAATTATATAGTATTACCAACTGTTTAAGGTGTTCTTAAGTTAATACTGTATAATACAGATATAACCTGAAATGTAAAAACTTCACAGTTTTGAGCAGGAAACTAACTTTTTTCAAAACGTCATTGACGATATTTGGAATGAAGCTTTTTCACAGTCTAGCGTGATCGCATTTTGCACTGACACGTTGCTATCGTGATGAATATTGTGAACTAATATGTTTTTTTAAGGGCAAACTCAATATATATATTGCGATATAAAAATTAACGTATGAAGATAAAGCTCAAGTTGTTCGATATCTATATGCAAACGTAAACTTTTTTGTCTTCATTCCCGTAACAAGTCTCGGAATATTCCCCTAAGAAATAAACCTTCATACTGGACCAACGATTCATCAAAAAATGGTTATAGTAGCGATTGATTCAGTCCAAGTTTAGAGAAATAAAAAAACTAAGAAATGGAAAATTAGAGAGGCAGTGAGCAAGACATGATAATTTCTTATCATGTTCTATTTCTTCTAAAGCATCTAAATATAAATCGTATTTGAGCGTAAACAACTTAAAAAAAGTAACTACAGTAAGTAGAGATATAAGTCAATTTTTTTAAAATTTAATGATGCAGGGTGTTTTAGGAAATGCTTGTAAAAAATTGGTAAGTCTGGCATTGTAAAGTTCACCAGATACTTTTATAATTATCAAAAGCAATAGGAAATAATAAACCCAAATCTATGCTCTTTCTATTGCACTGACAAAGAACAGGTGCAAAAATAATAATTTATTTGTAAGTTCTAGTCACCAAAAAGTGACATCTAAAATATTTTATGACAACCGACTGTTTGTAATTAAACCGGATTACTTGTTAAATCAATTTTAGTACAGTAGTGTTCAAGAAATTTTAAGCAATTCTTCAACTAGTTTTGTTTCGAAAACTAAAGTACATAAGTAATTAGGTGCGTTAAACTTGCAATAGAAGAATGCAGCATATTTCCAAGATAAAAGTTAATATAAAAATGTCATGTCATCCGCAAACATGCATATATATTGGTAATAGTCAGGTACAATAGACCATCAAGATAACAGACGAGAGGTACAACACTCACTGCATGATATTATCAACTTTCGGCATGAGAAAAATGCATGTGCGAACCTCTTTCAGTATAGGTTAAGGTCAATGACCTAAAATGAAGCAGAGCAGCTTAGGAGGAAGAAATTGCATTCAAAATATAATTTTATGTAAGTACTTATAGGTAAAAAGATATCACCTTGTATAACAAATATCAAGTAAACAGTAGACAAACCTCGTAATAAGTTATTGTGAATATATTAGGAGACCATCACGAGGCCTCATAAGTGAAAAATCATGCCTGGTTCAGGCCGAAACGATACCATTCCAAAATACCTCCGTAGACATATCGTCAAACTGAAAAAGAAAATAAATTATTAAAATTGTGATACTATATTATGTACTAAAACGTATTTAAATTTAGTTGTAACTAAAGCAAATTAGCTTAAAAACATTATTTTAGTAAAGTAACAAAAACTCTCTCTGAGATAAAATAAATACATAAAATTTGTGAAATGGGTAGATCGTAATGAAGTGAGACTTATAGAAATTAAGTATAATTACCTTTAGGTGAAGGACAGCATGAAATTTCAAAATTGGAACACCTTGGGGGAGTTTCCTTTAGATAGAACTTTATACATACAGGACCTGTCCATATAAACCAGTGTGAAACTTTTATGAAAACTGCAAATAAGTATAATTTTTCTAAACCAGGTGTAAGTTCATGGCAGCAGCTTTGTTTTGCATATCAATTTGAGGGGCATTGCTCCTTTGAACATGCTCTCTGTACATGTGTTTATGGACAGGCGGGACCTAAAACGTTCGTTCATTGTTAAATGTATTTAAAACATATGTAGGCATAAAATGTTAGTAAATAAGTAATCTATAGTGTATGGATGAATTTTATATAGTTTAATATAGTATTAAGACCAAAATGTGATAATATGAAATATTTAATAAAATTTCTCAAAATTCAACTAAGGCACCCCAGAAAGGTAAAAGGTAAGAAAGCTTATTCCAAATCCAAAATTGGCATATCATATGTAATAAGTCCAAAAAAGTACATATTTCGAAATCTATCACTAAATTTCAAACATCAAGTTTTCTTATCTTAACAGTCCTGTCAAATTTGGCGAATCAAAACGCTGGATTTGGCAAGGCAGTCGCTTTTAGGATGTGGTAGAAGACGCCACGCTGAATTTTTCTCCCAAAATAACATAACCTCAAAATCTTCAAAACTCATTATTTCTAAAATCATCAAATCGTGTCCTTACGAGTTTGGATTGAAAAGACACGACGTATAAGACCGTAATAATAAATATTCCTTATTAATTTATGAGGAAATTGCTTAAAAAGGTTATCAAGCTGCGTCTCACTTTGTCGCCAAGAATAAGTTTCTACCTATGTCTATTTCATGCTAAAAAATTGTGCTTACCTTGAAAATAATAATAAATAAACCCAGTGTTTCGTAATTGGCAGCACCATCGTCCATACGGATCGAGAGCACATAGGCGTATCGTCGATTTTTGTGTGCGGTTGAGCTCAGGGGCGGAGGTAGTCGATTAATTTAAAAGGTACCATATATTTAACATTAATTTGCACTGATCAGTGATTAATAAATTAAAACAAAAGATCAAACATTTATAATTATTTCTTTCTTCTTTATTTATATAATTGATCTTACTGTTGTTTTTTGTAAATTTTTCAATTTCAGCCCAGAATATTAAAATTTGTTAATTTTGAAGTCAATTGTTTTTTTTTTAAGTTTGCTAGTAGGATTTTCAATTTCAGGAACCGGCTAGCTGAGAGGAATAGTTTGCACAGTGACAAACATCTCATGCTCTGACAGTATCGAGTGCTACTCGGCTGTCCATTTTGATGTTATTTAGGTATCGTCTGGCGCCCAACTTACGACGTATATTGGCTTGCCCGGATCGGGAGTACATATACGACATTTATGGGTGTTATTTAAGAATTCTTTGCAAGGGATATTATATCATAACTTTGACCTATTTTATATTATAGAACTTCAGTTTCATAAAATCAATTATGGTTCATTTTAACTACTTAACAATTACTTAATTTACCACCATAGATCTATAAGGCAGTGGAGGGCAGGAAAACGACATCCAAAATATAAAAATAGGAAAAGAATTCCTAGTTTCTGCAAAATGCATCTTTGTAAATCTAAACCTAAACCTGAATAAAGTTTCATTCATTCGTTCATTCGTTTCTATTCTGAAGCATAAATAGTAATAAAAAAATTGCATAGATATAATAACTGCCCACCCTACTGGATTCATATAAGATGTGGCGAGGGGTTTTTTATTATTCATTACATACCCTCCATTTTGGGAATGCCATTGACGTCAAGTTGGTTAAGTATCCAGGTGGCAGTCTTTCTCTACACCTCAGCTGCTTAGTTTTAGCAGTTTGTTGTTCTTTGATTAGGATGATTCATCAACAAATATTTTCAGTTAAATATTTCATATATAAATAATAATTTACTAATTGTACCTTTATTAAAATTTAAAGTTTTCAAAGATTCCTTCTATAAGTTTCCAGGGCCATTCTTGATCTCAGTATTAAGCTTGCAATACAACAGTTTTATTTAATTTGGCTATAATTTTTATTTCTGTTAAAATAATTCAAAATTTTAATGCAACAGACCTTTGCACCAAGGTGTTAACAAAACTCTTCAACCAATGTATCAAAAGTAACGTATTTCCCAAAATTTTCAAAGCTGCAAAAGGCAAAAGTGATTCCTATTTATAAACAGGGCAAGATTGATGAAGCGACTACAGGCCAATCTCGATTATGCATTTTTTGTAAAAATCTTCAAAATGATCACTTCATATTATGACCAATACAATTTGTTCAATAACTGCCAATTTGGTTTTGAATCTAAATTATCCACTATACTAGCTATAAACATACCGACTAACATAATAAACAGAGGTTATGAACAAGGCAAAATTTTATATACCCAGTTTTTAGATTTGAAGGAAGTACACTATGCATGTTATATAAAATTATACGCTTATTACCAAGACTTGGCCATAACAAACCTTCACAGGTATATCATATTACATGATAACGACTTCTCTTATTAATTGCTTATCTTCAAGATATCATATTTCACCTTTGTTTCTCATAACTTGTGATGACTGCAGAACTGCATTTCCTTTGTTCTATATTTTGCTTACTCAGGTTCTGTATGTTATAAATATGACTAAACACTCTTTGTTGAATCAGTTATTAAACTCACTTAGAATGAAACACTTCTAATTATTGTATTATTCCTTCTCCAAGAGCCAACGTTGGCTCCATTTAATTAAATAAATCTTTTTTAAAAAGTCATTCATGTGAACCGTGATCTAACATGCATAGCATGATATTTTGATAAAAAAAACAGATTTTTACAAATTGTACAATTAGTAGTAGTCAGAAATTACTTACATCTTACCTAGAAGAAAGAATTCAATTTGTGAGTCACCACAACACGAACTCCCAATTTATAGTCAACTTCGAGGTACCTCAAGGCTCTGTATTAGGCCCGACCATTTTCCTCATTTTCATATATGACTTCTCTGAAAATACCGTTGCAGCTAAATCGGTTCTTTTTGCAGACGATACAACATTGATATCCAACAACACAGATGATAGTGCATTGCTATCCAGCGTGAACGATAGCTTATCAGTAATTCAACACTGGATCCTATCTTACAAACTAATGCTAAACCAGAG
Source organism: Rutpela maculata (assembly GCA_936432065.2). Taxonomy (NCBI): domain Eukaryota; kingdom Metazoa; phylum Arthropoda; class Insecta; order Coleoptera; family Cerambycidae; genus Rutpela; species Rutpela maculata. The sequence goes on along the minus strand of OW386287.2, from coordinate 143,805,955 downwards.
TAAAACCGAAACAATAATTTTTAGTTTACTGCACCAGACATTAGAGGATGTTGTTTCTCCCAATTGTACAAAATATCTAGGCATCCATAAATTAACGTGGGGGGAAACACATTCAAATTTTATCTGTAATAAAATTTCCAAAAATATTTTTCTTTTACGTTGCCTTGTAAATTGTATATCACAGGCAATCATATTAGTGGCATGTTACATATTAATTAATTCCGTAATTACTTATGCAATCTTGGTTTGAGGCCACTCTTCACATACTGCATCTGTATTCGCTATACAAAGACGAGCAATAAAAGTAATTGTGGGCCAGAGAAGACTGTAGAGACTCATTCAAAAGATTAAAAATCTTTATTTAGCGCTTATATATTGGAGTATCTCCTTTATGTAAAAGACAATAAAGGCACTGACTTTTGCGTCTATCAAAAACACGCGATGGGGCAGGATATTCTTAAAGCGTTACCCCATAGAATTTAGGAACTGCGGTAAACCGTTTTTAACTGAAAATACCTTTTATGGCTATAATGAGTTTTAAATGCCGACTTTTCTTCTATACAACCTCTCTGATATTTTTTGAAATTATTTTGTTGAAATTGTTCTATTTTTACTTATTTGATATATATTTATATTAGCTTATATATATTGTGTACAAATCATATTTCTGTATGAATGACTTGTGTAAATACTTCTGCATAATGCACCAATAAAGTACTTACACTTACTTACTTATTTTTTCTCTGTTTCTTCTTGGGATGCTCTGCCACATATATTTTCTTCTATACAATGTCCATGAAATCTATAAAATAATACCATTATCCGTATTTTACTGGAAAATAACCTCTACAACTGTAACTTTTACGTCAAAGGAGCAGTTAGAGGGTGTTTCTTTGACAAATAATGAATAAGAACAAAAATATAAAAATAACTTATTTTGCTGACGTTTCGAAAACCGATCAATGCGTGTCGAATTGTTCCGTAGATGTTTGCACAACCTGGTTACCGATGTTGAAAGAAGAACTTAACAAGTTGAACTTAACAAACTGAACATTATTTAAAATAACGCTATCAACTAGATATATCAACTAGATATATCAACTAGATATATCAACTAGATATATCAACAGTTCGGTGTAAGCAGTAAGTATCTATGGATACTGAATATGGACTGGCGGTACATGACCAGTCAGGTGCAACGTTTTTAAAATGCATGCCAATCATATATATGAATGAAATTAACATGAATGTGCCAGAAACGTAAATTTTAGGCAGTCGTCGCGTGCAGAAAGGTGTGCAAATCGATTTTTTTGTGTTCTTTTTTTTAATTTTAAAATGGATGTCAATAGTGCCAAATGAAAAGTCGTGAAAAAGAATCCAGCGGAAATTCATTGGCATGCAGTTTTCGCGCGCAAAACAACTTTTGATGCGCACATTAAATCGTAAAATTTTTGGTGTTCTTTATTTTGGATGATTTTGATTTTGGATTTTTTTTTCAAGGCTTTTCGTTTGGCACTATTGGCATCTATTTTAAAATTTAAAAAAAAACAAAAAAAAAACAAAAAAATCGATTTGCACACCCTTCTGCACGCGACGACTGTCTAAAATTTGCATTTCTGGCATATTCATGGTAATTTCATTCATATATATGATTGGCATGCATTTTAAAAATGTTGCACCTGACGGGTCATGTACCGCCAGTCTAATATAACAAATATATTCTTCAGGCTGTGTATTTAATATAATACTTATATGCCTTGAGAAAGGAAACAGATTCGGTTTCCAAAACGTCAGCAAAATACGTTATTTTTATATTTTTGTTCATTATTTGTCAAAAAAACACCCTCTACTGCTCCTTTGACGTAAAAGTCACAGGGGTAGAGGTTATTTTCCAGTAAAATACTGGATCATTGTATTATTTTGTAGACTTCACGGACATTCTATAGAAGAAAATAGATGTGGCAGAGCATCTCACTAAGAAACAGAAAAAATAAAAAATGCCACAACCAACATTTAGATAATATTACTTACTTACTCAGAGACGGATCAGATAGAGGCTGATTTTTAGTTCTTCTGATTAGTACATGTCATAATGTCACACCTAAAAATATATAAAAGAAACGAAAATATTAAATGATAATCTCCCAATGAAATGTTAAATTGATGGATGTTAATATTTCGGAAAAGGTCATTCTACTTCCGCTATCAAAACTATTTTAGTACGTGCCATATTTGACGCAATTGGTCCATTTGGTGCAGAAGTTTTTTTCATTAAAAATTTTTAATATTTTCACAGAAAGTGGTAAAATACCCAATAAACAGTAAAAATTCAATTTGCAATAAAAAGAATCACCATACTAGCAAAATAAATTCAATTTAATAAACTGATTCCATATATAATTTCGCTTAGCCCATAAGCCTCGCGCTTTTAACCGATTACCTAATTTCTTTACTCTAATTGCGGACTCGAGAGGTGACACCCTAAATGAAATGAGTTTTGTGTTCTACTTATTGTTGTTGTTAAACGTTTAATGAGTAAATTAATTTTCTTGTGCAAACAATTAGTGTGAAGTAAACATTTGCATATAATTATCCAGTTTAACATCCCGCTGGGTATGTTCGTCTTACGTTTGGGAATTTAGAATCTTAATTGACTTACCTGACGGTGTAATAGAGCTGTTCTCTAAGTAGAGGGATAAATTAAAATATTCCTGTGTAATCTGTAATGTGCCAGTAAACATTTTTTCTTCATAATATTCTAATAACATCGCATAAAAACAGTTGATTCATATATATATTTTTAATAATGTTTTGAGGTAATAAAATGAGTACACTAGATGCAAAACCATGTATTTGCAGATTAAATGATTTTGAGAAAAACGCAAAAAACTTTCATGTGTATTTTTTTGTAAATCTTTGGAAACATTGCATGAAACTGAAGCTGAGATAATTACTATTTGAATAAAGGCTTAATTTTTGCTAAAAATCCCATAATATCAATATATAATTGCAGCTAAAGGATTCAAAAATCCAATTTTGCATATGCTTTATGCAAAGACCAAGTTTTGCAAATGAAATATGCAAATACTAACAAAATGTAAACAATTTTAATTAGTCTATTAATTATTTAAAAAAAGATGAAGCAATCTGCCTAAAAGTGTATTACAATATATTGTAGCATACTTTTGATACTTTGTAATACACTTGGAAAATAGAAGTATTCAACATTAAAAATCACGTAATTCAGAAAGTTTCAAAAAGCGGTAATAAAAAATATTTACTAGTTATTTAAAAACATTTTATTTATTAAAAAACACATTCATAGAAAAGACATACTCATAATGACAACTTAGAAAAACCCTCGTCAAAATCCTCAACATCACTAATAAATATTCTATGCACTGGGTTCTTCTGCATGATCAAAAATATTCTGCTTTTCCGAAAGATCGGAGATTTCAAATTCAAACAATTTCTAGTAATTATAACTTAGTAACACTAATTACATTATTTAAAAATAGAAACACCTTCTAAAAAAACTAATAAAAATGCTCAAATTGTTAACTTTTTTTAAATTCAGTAAACACTACCGACGGTTCTGGCGGCAAAATTGCTGGTCTAGCTGGTATATAAAACTGCACAATGATTGGTTAACAGCAAATACGTAGTTATGCATCTGCCACAAGCAAACAAATAGGTACCGAGTTTTGCAGCTGAATTAGATTTTAACATCTACAACAGCAAAATACTGACTTACGCATCTTATTGGTTAAATAGTCTTGTAAACAACACATTCTTGTATTTGAATAACATAGTGAATATTAAATTTAGAGGTGTAGATACAATTTCCAGAAATTTTTGATAATTCAATTTTAACCTATAATGAAAATAGTAACCATTTTTTATTTCAACCAAGTTAATTTATGTTGTTGTATTTAATGTGTTTGGATCTTTTGGGAATATAGTTGGCAGTCTTTCTTTGAAAATTTGAAATAATTATTTTAACGCTGGATGGATAACATTATATGTAGTAGCTCACGTTCTGATTTGTTTATTCACCTCAATAGTTTTACTGACTTTAGTTAATTCTATAGTATCGACTTCATCATAACTTGATTCCACATAGGTACAAGACTCTTGACAGTGACTATATTCTGTTTTAAATAGCTACAGTTTCGTAATCTTGTTTAGATGAAGAATTAAGAGATATTTGCTACTGAATAACTATATTAAACCTGAATCAGCTTTGCCCGGTGATGTGTCAACAAGGTGTATACTGTACACTGTAATTTAAAATTCTTAAAATGGTCATTTCATTTTATCTTTCAAGCGAATATGACCAAAATACTTGATATTCCTTAGAAATTGAAATTATTATATTTGAATATACAAAGTTACAGGTTAATGCTATAAAGATTACATAATATTACCTAAATAATAATTTTGCATTTTAGAAGACAGTTTAATGTTGTAAGAGCTTTTTAAGCATTTTATTTAACTTCGTTTGGCAGCAGTTATAAAATGCTTTTTAAAAAGTCACAATTAAATTGTTGCTAAGAGTAAATAGTTTTATAAATCTCCGTCATTACTATACAAACTAATAATAAAGCTTTTATAAAACTAGAATGCATATTTTATAACTGTTTCTAAATACTGCTATAAATCAACTATTATAATGTATTTGGCTTAAGCGAAAATAGTCGTTTTGTTATATAAACATTCCTAAGCAAGATTATTAATCTACTTTTAAAACTGTTCTATTAATTAGTCTTAAAATTCTTTAATTTTTATAACTATATAAGAAAATAGACTTATTTCTACAGAAAATTTGTATTTTATTTAATGTCGGCATAATTCCGCTACCAGGATCTATCACCAACGACGCCAAGAGACGAGCTGCCCCCAACCTGGACATTTTGCCGAACCTCTTTTCTTTCGAAGAGTAGGGATCTTTTAATAGACAAGGAACCGGGCCGATATACAAGCCGCTAGGAGGTGGGACGAAATCGCTGTGTTGTGTTTCCCAAGATATATTTCACCCAAGTACTAATCGCGCTGAACGTTGCTTCACTGGAGTATCGAGATACAAATTACCGAATTACTAAATTATTATACTTTTATTCTATTTAACTATCGTGAACATGTCAATGTGTATTTCATTTATATCATTTTGCAGTCATTTAAATAAACAAAACTACATCACAATAAACGCGTACAGACTATGTTGTTTTTTAATTTTTAATGACGGTCTTCGGTAAGCTGAACCATATTTAAATAATTATGTAAATACTTCAGATAAAATCGTTGTTTTTAAAAATCGTTTTTGATCATATAAGTGATTGTGCAGAGAAAAGAGAGAAAAAACCCTGCTTAAATTGTCAATGCGTAAAAATTTATTCTGCACGAAGGTGCAGATTTATTTGGCATATAGTTTCGACGGGGGGTCAAGGGGGCTGAGGGGATGCTGATAGAGTTATTCTTGTGGTGTTATGGGCTTTATGGTAATCGAAAAACATGCCCAGTCAAGATGTCTCCATGCTCACACACTTCAGCCTATTAGTAATATTCTTGTGCTATTTGGGACATACATACAAAAAATATATAATTGAACTTATGAAGCTGAACTATGTTAACCCGTTTATATTTATTTTTTGAAAGCTTTTTTGAAGAGTGAACTTATTTTGTTTGAAGTACAGATTATATACTTTTGTAATTTGACATAAAAATAAACATTTATAATGTTCAGTACGGCGGACGGGATTTCTGCTTTTAAATCTAATATTAAGGTAATGAACATCAATGAATGTTTGGAATGAGAAAGAAAAGAATAGATGCCTTATTTGTAAGTAGGCGTTGTTATATTTAACAATTGACTTTCGCTCAGGGGTAAACAGGAATCATTTTCTTAATGTAGATAAAGCTTTATATTATAAAATATACGAACTCGTTAAAGATCAGATTTTTTTTATAATGATTAAGAAACCTACATAAATGCCCAGTGATAAAAGAACTGTCTGTTAAATGGCAAGCTTGGCTAAAAATAGAAAAATACAAAAATATTCATTTTATAAAGTCTCTCCCAATATTATTTATATTTTGTCAGTCTATCGTTCTAAAACACAATTTGGTATCTTGAATTTGTAGTTTTGAAGAAAATTGAAACATTTCAGTGCTTTACCACGAAGATACAATTTCTCTTGAAGTATTTTCTATTTTTAACCGGCCTCAAAAATGAATTTATGAGTTCAGTTTTATGTTTGCCCATGTGTCTTTGTGGGTGTATACAGTTTGTAATATTTTCTGTAATTTATTTATTTGTATTCAAATATGTTTCATATTTTCAGAGCAAGATGCGAAAAGAAATAGGATGTACACTTTAACTACAAATGTATTTAATGTTATGTTGTAATGGTTAACAGAAATATAAAACTAATAATAATGTGATTTGTTCACAAAAAAAGTTTGTTTAAGTAAATAATTATTCAAAAAATTTTGAAACAACTAAATTTATTTATTTAATTTATTTATAAATTTAAGATCAGAAAAAGAAAAGCTCCTTAGCTTATACAATCAAATATGGAGTGAAGGAAAGTATCCCGAAAGTTGGCGACAAGCGATAATTTTACCCATTTTAAAATCCGGGAAAAATCCAAAAGAGCCCTGATGTTACCGCCCAATTTCACTCACAAGCTACCTTAGTAAAATAATGGAGAAAATAATTAACTTAAGGTTAATATGGTACTTAGAAAGCAAAAATCCTCCTAACTGACTGGCAGATGCTTTAGGAAATATAGATCAACGCAGGATCAAATGGTTCACTTAGAAAACTATATACAGAACAGCTTTGCAAATAGATCTCACGTAGCAGCATATCTTTTGATCTTGAGAAGGCTTATGATCTTACGTGGAGATACGGTATCCTTCAAAAAATGCATGAGTGGGACTTAAGAGGACGACTACCTCTGCTTATACAGAGTTTCCTAACGAATAGGAAATTTAATGTTCGTGTAGGCAATAATTTATCAAATAGTTATGTGATGGAAAACAGAGTACCTCACGGTTTCACCTTGAGTGTCACCCTCTTCGCGATTGCTATTAACGACTTAATAAAAACTATTAATGCTGCTATTCCAAAATGCCTGTATGTAGATGATCTACTTATATGCTATTCGGCGCCTTCTACGAACGAGATCCAAAATACTTTACAAGGAGCTATTGACACTATCAGCAGACAAGCACAGCAAAAAGAGTTTCGTTTCTCTGAAACAAAAACTAAAGTCATTCACTTCTGCCGCCTCAGATAAGAACAAAACGAGCTGTAATTGACCCTAAATGACATACGAAAATGTAGATTCCTTAAGATTCTTAGAGCTAATATTCGATAAAAATAGATGCCTTAAGGCGTTAATTAAGTTTGTCACTGTTGATTATAGCAGTCTTACTTTAAAACAACAACTATCAGAAAAGTCATAAGCAAATGATGCGACAACTTTAAACAATAGTTATTTTCTTAAAGAGCAAGGCCTACAATGTGGATATTAATGGCATGGATCAATTAATTCAAATAATTTTTGAATGCCACAACGAAATTGGAAACAGTCCAGATGTGATGAGATTAATGGGTCATCTTGTGAACTGCACCAGAAAATGTACTGAGGCTGAGGAGGAGGAAATTTTGAACACAAAATTTAATTATGATTCTAATTTGTAAATACGTTTTATGACAGTATCTGCATTTTTTGTTCTTCGTACAATTATCCTGTTGGTATTTTGTTATTTTGTTACGATATGATTATTGATATGCAACTTTTTTCCTATCATTACTGTTGTTGTTAATAGGTATGTTGTGTTGCTGTTTTACCAGTTCTTAATGAATGAGAGAAATGAAACAAATTCTTGCTTCGGTGTCCTCTAACATTTATATTTGTTATTTATATTACCCTCTCCATAAAAATTGATAATTAAAACATAATAATTATTATTAAAATAAAGTAAATAATTAAATTGTGGAAGCATTTTTTGCGAACATCACTCATCGATATTATCTCTTATATTGTTTATTTAGTGGATATCTAGTACCAAGGCGGCAAAAGTGTGGCAAAAAAGTCATTTTGTTCTATTTTTAATGCACTTTTCGAATTATACAGTGTGTCTCCGGGTGGACCTAACTATACTTGTAATTTTCCTTATTTCGCATTTTAAGAGAAAAAGTCATTCTTCATAAAAAGTTTTGCTTATCGTGAAAAGTCATTAGCCATACTCAGACTTTCAAAATAACAAAACTATTCTATGTGTTGTCCTCCTACTATTTTTCAATATTTTTTCTCAATTTTTCATAAACTGAATAAATTTTATCCTCGTTTATGTCGGCTATTGCTTCAGATATTTTCTCCTTTAATAGGTTTAAATTCTCTTTTACATCATGGGCATAAACTTTTTGCTTCAGGTATCTCCATAAAAAGAAATCAAGAGGGGTTATGTCTGGGGACCGTGCAGGCCATCTTATAGTACCAAACTATCCTATTCATTTATTGTGGAAATGCTGATCTAACCAGTTTCTTATACTAATTGCACTGTGTGCAAGACAACCATCATGTTGATAATACAGTTTTCTTCTGTAAATTTATATCATCCAGAGCAGGCATTAAAAAGTTTTCCAACATCTCTATGTAAGTGTTCTGATTCACGGTTGCGTCGAAAAAATATGGTCCAATAATTTTTTTATAACATATCGCACACCAAACATTTACTTTTTTATATCGTTGACTTAGTAATAATACGGAAATTTGGATTTTCTTCCGACCAGTGCCTACAATTTTGGTAACTAACAGCTCCATTCATAGTAAATGTTGCCTCGTCGGAAAATAAAATCCTTCTGTAGAAAAATCCATCTAACATAATTTGTTTCCCCATTAACAAACAAAATTCTAAACGAAAGGCGTCATCCCCTTCTTCGAGCTTACCGAATCTTACTGGTTTGTATGGATGTATTTTATTATTTGCCAGAATTCTTTGCAAATGGCTCTTACTAACATTTAAATCTAATGACATTTTTCTTAAAGATTTATTGGTTCATTTCTTACCGAATCAATAGCAGCATCATTTTCATCATGAATCCGTTTCTGTTTTTTTATATCTTTCACGTCCCCGGTGTTATCGAACTTTAAATTCAACTCTCGGACACAGTTCACTGAAACGTACACCTCGGGATATTTTTTATTGAAAAGTTCAATTGCATATTTGTACGATGTTTCACCAATACCGTAACATTTAACTAAATAAATTCATTGTTCTAGAGTCAACATTACTTAAAAAGTTCTTTGTCAAGGACGACTTTTTTATAAATAAATGTCAGTGTATGTTGTCATTGATACAACACATAGAATAGTTTTGTTATTTTATTCAATAAATTATGTGCTTTCGTTAAATTATTAAAATTATTTTAATCACAATTTTCGCAAAAATATCAACTTTGAGATAAAACATTCCAACTTCATATCTGGACTACTATTAACATTAGAAACAACTTCTTTCAGTAACATTTTTATATTCCTCTCAAAAAACTAATACTTTACTCTTGGCACAAATTCACGTTTCCTTATTTGCTAACCACCCTGTATGTTATTTGAGGAGTATGGCTAACGACTTCTCACGATAAGAAATTTTTTTTATGAAGAATGACTTTTTCTCTTAAAATGCGAAATAAGGAAAATTACAAGTATAGTTAGGTCCATCCGGGGACACACTGTATATTGATAATTTTTCTCTCGGGACGTAAAAAAGAATTTCGCGGCCTTGGTATAAAAATAACTATTTTGTACCTTTTATATTATTTTTCATGCGCTATTATCCTCGAATATAACGATATTCCTTGCGATATTGTCTAATTTTTTTACTTGTCTCGTAGAAACCGTATATCGGACCCTAATTGCGATATTCGGCTGCTTCGTGTTCAGAATACTTGACCCTAAGAAACCGTAATATCCTTATAACTTCAAAACTGCTGGCCCGATTTAAATGCGATTTCACTAATATCCGGGTTACATGGTAGGAAGGGTAATAAATATGTATCACCGCAGACCACAAAGTAGTGGGTAGGGAAGAAATAGAAATACATATTTTAAATGGAGTTTTAAAAATCACCATTCGCAATTTTCTAGAGTAAAAACGTTTATAAATCGATTTAATAAAGCAGTTAAATCACTAAATCTGATATTTAATTTGAAAATTTTAGTGATAATTGCTTAAAATCTGTTATTTTGTTTAACTTTTACAGTATTTATGCAATAGGGATACAGGACACAGAGACACGATATTATGATCTGGATCATTGATAAATAATAAGATGATTGATTGATTTACCAGCGTGCGGTAGGCATTTCTGCCACTCCCAAGGATTATACAGCTGGGCCTGCTACGTCCACGCTGGGTTGGACTAAGGTCATGCTTGTTGCCAGCATCGAGTGCCACATGGCGCATGGTAAAGGAATGTGGGATGGGAGGTGTAGGTATTTGTGAGATGCGTTACCGCATTGTGTTGTGAGGGAGCGTTTAAGCTCCCTTTTTTGTGTTTTTGGTTCGCCTTCTTCTTCTGAGTCTTCTGATTCCTCGATTTCCGATGTTGGGTTAAATTTGGGCCATGCTTGTTGTCAGCAGCGAGAGCCACATGACGCATGGTACAGGAGTGTGGGATGGGCAGTGTAGTTGTTTTTGAAATGCGTTGCCGCGTTGTGTTCGTGATATTTAATATTTATGCTCCTCTTTTTTGTGTTTCTTCTTCTACAGATTTTCTTCTTCTTCTGAGTATTCTGATTCTTTTGTTTCTGCTTCTGGTAGAGTATATGTCTGTAGGTATATGTGAAATGCGTAGCCGCATTGTGTCATGATGTGGCATGTTTGTGCTCCTCTTTTTGTATTTCTGCTTCTACAAATCTTCTTCTTCTAAGTCTTCCGATTCCTCGGTTTCTGGTTCTGGTAGAGTACATATCACTGCGATTTTTTTTGTGGAATTCATTTTATTTTTCTCCTTGCTCTTCTTTCCCAGTATGTTTGGTAGTTTGTTCATGATCTTCTCGGTTGTTGTTTTCCACGTGTAACCTGGTCTCCCTGTTTTTAGTGTAGAATTTAATGTATAGTTTTTCACTTAGCAACGAGCACAATTTTGGCCTGAAAAACATCACTTGGTACTTTACATAAGAAAATATTTGAAATTAGATTTTCAACACTGTATTATAACACCCACAGCGCAACGAGCATGCAGTATCATAAAACACACTTCTGTTAAACCATACACCAACAAAAGTCAAAGATCAACAATCCTCATCTGTGATGCTTCTCTTCCCTTCCATTATCTTTTCTTTTTGACTTGTTCTATTATTGCATTACACCAAAAAGGCTGTATCTAGGTCTGGATTATGTCACCACTCACAAAATTGTCAATCGCACGTCCCGAGGTATGTATTACCCTTCAAACACCCATCACTCACCTGACAGCTCAAAATTTGTTTTCACTGTTGTTTCCCTGCTTCCTGTACACAGTCCCAATTGGCGTGTTGTCATCCTCTTGTTGGTTGTTGAGGTGAAAAGTTATGATTTCGCCCTCCTCCTGGTGTATTATTTTTGTCATCCTCTTCAAGTTTGCTGTTGCTGCTATCGTCTCCTGCCCACCCCAGAAACCGTCTTTTCTCAGGTCTCCGATGAACGCCTATGTCTTTTCCATGTTGATGCTGTGTTGATTTTAACAGGTTTTAACAGTTCGTTGATAGATGCTAGCATGAAACGGGGTGGAATAATCTATGTTGTTTTGTATATAGTCCGGTACTTGTTTTCGTTCCTTTTTTGCTTTCTCTTCTTCCTCCAGTTTATCTCTCCATTGTTGCTGTGGTATGCTTTTTCTCGTGTATGTGTTATCATTTCTTCTGTATCCCCCCCGCTTTGACGCCCCTGGCTCGTTCCCCCATTTCTGTGCCTACCATGTGATCTTTCGTTCCTACGTTCTGTCTTCGATTCATCATTCTTGTGTATAGATACCATTTCCTAGGAAAATCTGTGCATTTCCATTCAACTGCAACACCCCGGCGTATTTTACCAATAGTATGCCTCTGCTATGTCCATTTATTACCCAAGTCACGGCTTGTTTATCTAAGAAACCCTGTTTATCTTAAATAAAAAAATAACATAAATACTCACACATATAAAAGATTTAAAAAAATTAAATGCTGAAATTAAAAAGGTATCCTGGAGTGATTTTTATAACGCTTATAATGTAGACGACACAGAAAATATATCAAGTGGTATACCGGGTGGCTCAGCCGATAGGAACACTCTTGTATATTTTGAATGGTCGAATAGATTTTTTTCAAACTTGGTGTAGTAATATGGGATGAAACTTTCGATTATATGGTGCAAAGAGCCAAAATGGCCAACTTCCGGTTTCGATATAATTGACATAAAAATCAAATTTTTAAATGGAACAATCTGTATATTTTTGCATATTTGGATCCTGCTGGCCAAAATACATACGATCTGATGCCCAATTATTCTTTTGACGTACAAAAATATAGGTTTTTTAAATTTTTACTTTTATTAATAAAAGGCTGCGATTTTGCCAAACTTGTTAAAAACTGGTCTGCAAGCACCTTGAATTATTATTTCTTCAGATACTAACATTAAACACGATTTATTCTTCAACGATATTGGTTTTTCAACGAAAACTATTTTTTTTTAATGAAACCCCTATGGGAAAACCTGTTATTTAATTAGATCTTTAAAATATGAAGAAAATTGTGTGATTAATGCCTACCTATAATTAAAAAAAATGTTTTGATATTTTAAATTTTTTTTTTTTTTTGAAAATCAAGATAATATTTGAGGGTCGGATCATATGTATTTTGGGCAGCAGGATTCAAATGTGTAAGAATATGCAGGTTGTCCCATTTAAAAAATTGTTTTTATGTAAATTACATCGAAATCGGAAGTCGGCCATTTTGGTTTTCTACAACATATACTTGGAAATTTCATCCCATATCACTGCACCAAATTTGAAAAAAATCTATTCGCCCATTTAAAAGTTACAAGAGTGTCCCTGTCAGCTGAGCCACTAGGGTAATTACAAGGGTAATAATTGACATATATTATGTACAAGCAAAATCAGGATAAATCACAAATACAGAACAAGAACTTCATGGACAACTGCAGATCCTAGTCAACTCTACAAGAAAAGAGATCAACCTTATAGAGATTATCAAAAGAATGTAGATAACTTTGATTTAAAAACTCAATATTTAAATTACCGTAATAAATTGAACTAATTAATAAAATTAACAAAAACTAAAATCACTAGAAATAAAGGAAATAATAAAAATGTATGGAATATTATTAATGAAATTGACAACTGCAAAGTGAAAGGTAACGCAATAATTACAAAAATAGAAACAGAATCTGACTGATTAAAAAAGTTCATATGAACGAGGGTCCGGAAATGCTTCCTAACGGAGCTACGTCCCTCCGCAGATGGTATAATAGTATAGTTTTTCTTAATTATTTTAAAAAATACTACTACTAGACGGATGAAATATAGTTCATGTGGTAATTTTATCATGAGAAATCGTTTGGTGCCGTTGAAAATGAGGGGCAATGACCAGGGGCTTACAAAATACACATAATTTTTTTCCTTTGACATTTTTTTTTATTATTGACTTTAAATATGATTTCTCAGCCGAATTTTTAAAGAAAATGTACTCTTGGTAAGAACTCATAGAACCTATCGTTATTCTTTAAAACCCAGACTCAAAGAAATAGTATGGGTAAATTCAACAAAAAAAAATGGTTAACTGACAATATCGTTAATTTTGTTAAACCAAACTATATTGATGGTATTTTTAAACAAGAGGTGATTGTTATTTTAATTACTAAAAAGTTGTCGTACAACAAAACAAACATTAACTTAAAAAATAGATGAAAAAGACTATTATTTTGTTCGTCTGACTATTATTTTGTTAAATTCTGTCAAATTAAACTAGATAATAGTATATTTTATTTTTAACTATTATCGAATTGTAATTCTAACCCAGTATTAGTTCGCTGTACTATTGTACTTGGTAGACAAACCAATATTATTGTCGTCTTCTAGAAGTTCTAAAAGAATTAGCATAAAATTTGCTTGCTTACCACGTAGTCTTACAGAAATTATTCCCAGATGACGCCACATACAAATCACTGACAATAATCAATCATGCATTATCTTAGACTCTTATGAATTTATAGAAAATTAATAACATGATTGCAGTGTTCAAATTCTCTCAGGGATCATCGATATATTTGGATGGATCTTATAAACGATCTCTAATCTTTGGTTTGGGTGGTCTGATATCTCAATACTGAGATTTTGGCTAACCAAAAAAAACTTCATCATACAATAAAGTGTAGATCAACATAAAAATTAGTTGGTGAACAAAAAACAAAGTCGTTGTACTATTTAATTGTAGACCAAATTGAAAATGGTTAGTGAACATAAAAAAATGTCATTGTACTATTTAATTTGTTACAAGAAGATATGATTATTAAACTACTATTTGTTTACGAAAACAAATAAAGTTGTATGACTATTCTTTACTGATTGATTTAACTATGAAACTAGATAGGCGCGATTTCATATGCTATTTTTGATTGAATTTACCTATCATTTTCTTTGAGTGCAATTGAAAAGTTAGATATAAAAATGGCAATTGATCAATTGCGCCTTTAAAAAATCAAAGTTGACTTGTTTCAACCAGATAAAAATGTCATTAGATGTACATAGATAAATCAAGTGAACTAAATTCTTATCCCATGTTTATTATTTATCATTAAAAAAAGGTGTTCCAAATGCCTCCCATTCATTTCGATGCAGCTTCTCACACGCCTTTCATCGATCTCCTTATATTTCTAAAAATACCAGGTTTATTATACTCTTCGCAAAAACGAAGAGTATATTGTATTTGATCGGCACATTTCTAAATCAGTAAATATCGCTCGTAGAGAAAAAAATTTCATATCATTATGTTAGTGAACGAGTTCTGAACAACTTTCAAAATGTCCGTCTGTCCGTCCGTCCGTCACGTTTCTTGTAAGCACGATAACTTAAGAAAGAAAATTCCGATTGTATTGAAATTTGGAAAGTAAGTTAGCGTTAGCTAGAGGAAGAACCCTGTTGTTTTTGAAAAAAATCAATCGGTAAATAAAAAAGTTATTAATCATTTAAATAAAAAAAAAAATTTTTTTCATAATTTCTGTCATTGTATTTAAATAGAAATCTTGCGAAATGTTATTCCCTATATTTTTTTTTTGTTTTTATATTTTACCGATATATATATATTTCATAATAATGTATCTAATCCGTTGAAATATAATTCTTGAACGATATTCATTCAAGTTTTATGGTAAGATGAGATAGCCCAATTGCTAAAGCATTTGCCTTTCAATCCGTCCGTGTGGACACATTTTTAATTTTATTTTAGTTTTTAAGTCTGCCTGTGACAGACAGGAGTACTAACTAAGACATCCGTCGTCAAGCCAAACCGGACCTGCCTCGGCCAGCTCTGCAATCACCACGGCACTCAGTGCCGTGGTTGTCTGGCTGGCTCTGGGACAGGTTCCGGCAAGGCGCATAAATGTATACCGTGCGTGTAATTTCCCATTAGGCATGTACATTCACGTAGCGCGAGAGCATTCCAGCTCTGTTATTTCATTTCAGCCAGCTGGCACGCGCGATGTTGTAATTCTTTTTTTATAATATACTTATTGATAAAGTAAAAGTCGTGTATAGCCTTGCTTCCAATAAATTTGACTATAAAGTGATATACTCTAAGTTAAAAATAATATAATTAATGTGAAATATAACTCTAAAGTGCAGTCTCAACAGTGTGTGTTAAATAAATATCCTTTGTTAAACAAATAGACCAGTTATTAACATTTTGATAGTGAATATTGTGCCCGGTGTTCAGTGCTGATATTCGAACATAGACGACAAAAAACGCCAATTGATAAGTTAATCACAAAGAGGTAAGTAAGCACGGGAGGATACATATAAGCATACACAAATTTTAATAATATTATATATTTTGAAAATAATGAACATCGATGAACAATTCTATACCAAACTATTACAAACCTTAGAACAGGCAAATACAAAACAGACACAGGATATAACAGATAAAATCAAACACGAAATTAAAACTGAAATTGAGGACTCGAAAAATACCATTAGGGAAGAAGTGAGCAAACGAAATGTGTTAGAAAATAAATATGATGAATTAAAAATCAAATACGAAAAACTGGAAAAATCATTGAGGAAAAATAATATTATAATTTTTGGCTTAGATAACAAAGAAGAAAACTTATTACATTATACAATACAACAACTTAATAATTATTTAGGGCTTAATATTACTAATAAAGACGTAAATGATATTTTTAAAATTGGCAAACAAAAAGAAAAAAGACCCATTATCGTTAAATTTGTTTCTTTTTTAATGAAGCAAGAAGTTTTAAAAAATGGAAAAAAATTGAAGGGTACTAATATAATAATAAGTGAAGAGTTAAATTTGCAAGAAAGAAAAAGAAATAAAATCCTTCGCCAACATCTGAAAGAAGCCAGAAGCCAAAATTACATTGCTTACATCAAAGGATTCAAACTTCATGTCAATAATAAAGTCTATACAGCCGAGGAACTAGCAGATAATGAGTTAGACACTGACCACGAAGACACAGACAAGGAAGACCCAAACGACTGTGAATTAACTGTCGAAGAAAATAAAGCCAACAGTGCTCCAGCTACACCCACTTTTCAACCAACTTATAATAAAGAAGGGGAATATGGAATAATTGAAAGCGAACCAAAGAAAAGAAAATTCACGCCCACGGAAAACAACCTTAGGACATCAGCAAGAACGGCAAAAAACTCTCAACAAAAACCAACAACAGGGAAGAAAAATTAAACTTTTTCAGTAAATATTCTAGGTATTTTACCCTTATTTTAATTAAATGAAAACCTAAGATTAATAATAGTAAAAATTATTCTCATTTGTTTTTTATTTATATAATTGTAATTATTTATTATTTTACAAATCTTAACTTAAGATGGATTCTTATATTAAAGAGTATGATATTTCAAAAATTGATACCATTACAATAGACAGTATACAAATTTGCAAAAATAAAATAAATGAAACAGAATTCAAAACTTTCAATTTACTTCATAATAATATTAGGAGTTTGAATAAAAATTTTGATGAATTGCAATTATTTCTAAATGAATTTGATTACTCCTACGATTGTGTTATTCTAACAGAAACGTGGCAGCTTTATAACTTAGATATGTACAATATACCGGGCTTTAATATAATCTATAATGCTGGTGACATTAACAAATGCGATGGTGTTATTATTTATATTAAAAATCAAATTAACTACAACTACGAAATAATTAACATAGGTAACGCCAAAGCGATTAAATTAAATCTAATATTTAACAAAAAAACTATACAAATATTATGCTTATATAGGTCACCTTCCCAATGTGCATATACTTTTAATTATAATTTACACAACTACCTAAATTCTAATAAAACACTGCATGATATTGACATGATTGTAGGAGATATTAATATAGATATTCTCGACTATAACAATGATTTCTCTCAAGAATATTTGAACATATTAACCGAACAAGGCTACGAGCCTTATATAAATGATTACACCAGGGTCCAAGCATCAAGTAGATCGTGCTTGGACCACATATTCCTCAGGACTAAAATCGAATTAGAACGTTTCATACCAATAGTTTTGCAGTACCAGATAACAGACCATTATCCCATCATCTTGCAGTATATTTTATCTGAAAAGAAAGAAACAATCAATAAAAGTAAGCATATAAAAAGTTATGTAAATTATAATGAACTAAAAAGTAAATTAAAATCTGAAAATTGGCTTGATGTATATACCACAGAAAAAGTAGATGCCGCTACCGAATTACTTATAAATAAATTGAATTACAATATTGAACTATGTACTAAAATAGTCAAAATCCAAAGAAACAAAATTAAAAGAAATCCCTGGATTACGAACGGTTTGATTAATTCTATAAATCACAAAAACTCCCTATATAAGAAACTCAAGATAAATCCAAATAATATTAATTTACACATAAAATACAAGAACTACAGGAATATGGTAAGTGAGATTATTAAAAAGGTTAAAGAAGACTATTATAAAACCCTAATAGATAAAAATAAAAACAGTCCAAAAAATATGTGGTCATGCGTCAAAAATATTGAAAATAGGTCACGCAACAATGAAATAAATAAAATAAAACTGGACAATGGAGAAATTACTTTAGATAAACAAGTAGTTGCAGAATCATTTAACACTTTCTTTACTGAAATCGGTGGTAATTTAGCAAAAAAAATTAGGCCGGTGAAAACGAAGTTCTCGAAAAAACAAGTAGCTAACTCAATTTACCTAGAGCAGACAAACGATCAAGAAGTTACACAAATCATAAAAGAACTAAAATCCAACAAAGCACCAGGAATCGATACCCTCAGGGCTGAAACAGTCAAAGAATGTGCGGAGTATATAGTTGCTCCGTTAGTTTATATTTTTAATAAATCCCTCAACAGTGGCACCTTTCCTGCTGCATTCAAAACAGCTGTCATTAAACCGATATTTAAATCTGGTGACCGATTAGAGCTTTATAATTATAGCCCATCTCACTGTTATCTCGTCTATCAAAAATATATGAAAAAGTTATCAAAAAACGATTATTAAATTTTCTAAACAAGTATAACATATTATCGAACAAGCAATATGGTTTCCGTGAGGGCAAGTCGACACAGGATGCAATTGCTGATGTAATGTCAAAAGTATATGCTGCAATGGATAACTCTGAACCAGCAATATGCATATTTGTCGACCTTGCCAAAGCTTTCGACACAGTTAGCCATCCTGATTTGCTAGATAGCCTAAAAAACATTGGTATCAGAGGGAAAGCTCATGAACTATTAAAAAGTTACTTACAAGACAGGAGACAGTGCGTTAAAATTGACAATGTAGTCAGCAATGCAAGAAATGTTCTTTTTGGGGTCCCGCAGGGCACCGTGCTGGGCCCATTACTATTTAATATATATGTAAACGACATATTTAATATCCCTATTACTGGCCAAATAATAAGCTTTGCCGACGACACAGCCTTGTTCTATAGAGACAAAAATTGGCTGACTTTGAAAGAAACTATTCAACAGGAACTACCAATATTATTAGATTTCTTTGCTACAAAATTACTTACCATTAACCTAAAGAAAACAAAATACATACCATTTACCAGCTATGTTAATAACCTCCCCAATTATAATACTATCATTTTCAATTATAACGATACTGATATTGAGTTAGAGTCCTCGCAAACAGTAAAGTACTTGGGAATTATCATCGACAGCCACCTGAAATGGGATTCACATGTAACTAGCATAGTACAAAAAGTTCGTGGCCTCATACCAAAATTTAAATATTTTAAAAAGATATTCGATACTAACCACCTCAAAACTATGTACCACGCACTAGTCCAAACACATCTACTATACGGTATCATCGCCTGGGGAGGTGTGATGAACTGCCACCTGAAACAGTTAGAGGTTCTCCAAAGGTGGATTTTAAAAATAATATATAATAAACCTTACCTTTTTTCAAGTAACGATTTGTACCTGGAGGCAAGTATTTTAGACATCAGACAGTTATTTTGCCAAACCCTGATACAATATCAAAAAAATAATATATCTCAGAACCAAGTAGTCGACCACCCTTATCATACTAGATACAAACTAAATTCTATAGAAATACCAAAAATGGAAAAAACAATTGGCCAAAGAAGCTTTATTTACCTATGTCCTAAGGTTTATAATGCAGTACCTAATGAACTAAAAAATCTAAATTCCATAAAATTATTCAAAAAGAGACTAACCAAATGGATTATTTCAACTCCAAGGACTGTAATTCATCAATTAATTTAAATAAAAACTAAATATTATTCGGCTGTCAATCTAATGGTATCAATTATTTTATGTGTTATGTTTTTTTTTACTATGTTTTCTACTCTACCCGGCAAACATTGCCAAACTGTTTCATATTTTACTTATTAAAAAAATAAATAAATAATAATAAAAAATAAATAAATAAATAATTTGTATCGTCCACGCACAGACTTGTTCTCAGTGGATCTTCCTATGTTTATTTATGTAATTACTATTATTTAACAAGTAATTCATGTAAACTACTTTTATTCCCTAAATAAACATTATTATTATTATTATTATTATTATTATTATTATTATTATTATTATTATTATTATTATTATTATTATTATTATTATTATTATTATTATTATTATTATTATTCTCCCCATGCCTAGCCCGCCTATTGTTGTTGTTGTTGTTGTTGCCTTTCAATCCAAAGCTCACGTGTTCGATCCCTCACATGGCGATTTTTTTTCATATATTTTTTTTTTTCACAACAAAGTTGGTATCACAAAATTTAGAATGTCCAAAAACTAACATTATTTACAAGAAAAATGCGAAGAGTATCCTATAGAACGTGTAACAATTATATAAAAAGCTCAGTAAATCGGCGAAGAGTATAATGCTTCCACTAGTTTCTTATGAGTTTACATCCATCTACCACCCTCCACTCCATGATAAACAGCATTTAAATGTGCTCTAACTTTCAAACTAAACTGTGCCGGTGCGCCATCGTGCATAAAATATATGTTATACATAAAATAGTGTGCCACATCGTCGAGAAAATTATCTAAAATATTTTTCGGGAAATCTAGATAATTTCGACCATTTAAACGAGATTTGGCACACCATAGGGTCCTATCAAATGATCACCAAGTATTCCCACCCAAACTTTGATGGACAATCTATCTTGATGCCCCTATTCAAAAATTTGATGTGGGTCTTCGTCAGCCCACACATGAGAATTGTGGAAATTGATTAATCCATCCCTAGTGAAATCGGCTTCATCGGTGAGAAGTATTCTAGTTATAAAATTAAGATCCTCGTGCCAGTTTCGCCTCAACCATTGACAAAATTCCATTCTGGACTGAAAGACCTCAGGTTTTAATGCCTGGATTCTCTGTAGGTGGTAAGGATAAAGCTTTTCGGAATGCCCGCTTGCATAGCAATTCTCCCGGTGCTGGTTCTTGGATTAGCTACCATACCATACATGAACTGCATATCCGCCATTTCTTCAAAATTTAAGAACTTTACAGGTTTGAAGGCAAAATTAATTAACAATGATATTTCTCTCTGGTTGAAACAAGCCAATTTTTGGAAGGCACAATTGATCAATCGCTCATTTTACACCGAACTTTTCAATCAGGTTTTAAAGAAATACGATACGTTCTACGAAGTTTCACCAAGAGTACATTTTCTTTAAAAATTATTCTGAGAGATCATATTTAAAATCAAAAATAAAAAAAATCCCTCCCACCCATTTCGTACACCCATGGTCGTTTCCCTCTATTTTCATCAGCACAAACCGATTTCTCATGATAAAATTACCACATGTACGAGATTTCATCCCTCGAGTAGTCGTAGTTTTTAAAATAATTAAGAGAAACCATATTTTTATACCATCTTCGGAGGGGCGTAGCTCCGTTAGGAAATATTTGCTGGCCCCTGTTCATATGGGCTTTTCTTCATATTTTTGGGTGTAGAAATATTCGAACCGAATAAGGTACAGAAATATTCGAACGTTATTTCCGAACACGCTGTATTTGTGGACTTCTTTACCAACGTTGGAAAAATCTGGCTAGTCAAATTAAGAAAATAAAATCTACTCCTCTCCGAAAATCTACACTTTTTTTCATTTTTCATAACACCTACAAATACAAAGGTGGTCAGAGATACAATACAATCATTAAAGAGTGGAAACGCCCCAGAGTATGATGTGATAACGCTGAAACACTTGTATGTGTGTGTTATGTTAAATGGCACTGGTCATAAACCAGTTAAAACGGATTGTTAAAAATAATCAAGAGAGAGTGGAATAAAAATTACACCTTTTAAAATATGTAATAAATAAAATTAATATACATTTTCATTTAAAAATTACAATCAAATAATAATTATCTAGTATAAACTGGATTGTTTTCAAACATTTGTTACAGAATGTTTGTTCAGATACATGTTAGATCACGGTTCACATGAATGACTTTTTAAAAAAGATTTATTTATTTAATGGAGCCAACGTTGGCTCTTGGAGAAGGAATATAATAATAATTAGAAGTGTTTCATTCTAAGTGAGTTTAATAACTGATCCAACAAAGCGTGTTTAGTCATATTTATAACATACAGAACATGAGTAAGCAAAATATAAAACAAAGGAATTGCAGTTCTGCAGTCTGCACAAGTTATAAGAAACAAAGGTGTAATATGATATCTTGAAGATAAGCAATTAATAAGAGAAGTCGTTATCATGTAATATGATATGCCTGTGAAGGTTTGTTACGACTAAGTCTTGGTAATAAGCGTATAATTTTATATAACAACTTCCCCCTAAAAAAAAAGTTGATGTTATGCAGCAACTTTTGAAAATTGTTAAAACGTTAAATGAATATAATGCAAAAATAAATTGAAACAATGTTGAATGAATACAAAGCAAAATAATAAAATAATGTAGAAGTTAAAATTGGTAAGCGATAATAAAACATTACATAACGTAATAAGGATAAAATACAATAGTCTAAATTAATAGACAAGGGTAAAACTCCACATGAAAGTCTATGTTAACTCGATGTCCTCTTCTTCTTGAGGTCTAATACCGGGTCGCTTTCTTGGAGGGATCAGTCTAGGAAATTTGGTAAATACTCTGCTTCGCTCTGAAGGAGGTGAAGGAGGGTTATCCGTTGAGGGTTGGATTCGCAATGCTCCACATCTTCTTCTTCTGCATTTACAAGTTATGTAAAGTAGAACTAATAGGATGATGAGAGTGATTATGAAGTATGTGAACCAAGATACGTGTTTGGTCACAAAAGGTTCGTTTATGAGGTCATCTAGGTCTTTGGAATATTGCTCTAGTTTGTTTTTAGCAATATCTAAATCTTCTACGTCGAGACTGTTTAATTTAAGCGGTTTTAGTTTTGGAATTTCGATTTTGTCGGGCATGTGATTGCAGCATTCAAAAGGAATTTGGATTGGATGTGAATTGTCCTTAATTTCGGAAAAGTCTTTAGCACTGGCTTGTATTCGAGTAATGCCTGCATAGGCGTAACATCCTGGTTGTAGTTTTATGATGGAATTTTTGTTAATTAGCTCTGTTATGGATTCTCTCTTCGGGCAGTTGATGGTAATGTGAAGTGGTTCGGAATTAATTACTAGCCATGTGTTGTCTTCAAGTTCTTGGACGTTGTATCCTTGACTAATGATGAAGGAAGTTTGACAATTTTTTGGGAGTTTCGGCAATGGTTTTAATATTCTAGCTTCACAAATGGCATTTTGGTCGATAGGATATGCAAACAGGTTCGAACATAGTTTGGTTCCAAAATAGAGTGGTTTGCATTCTTTCAAATTTTGTATAGGTATGTACATTAAAGAATCATCGTCTCTCGCGATAAACTTTTGTGAAATAGATAAAAAGTGATGTAGACCAGTTCTGTTATCAAGTATAGGTATAGGGTACAGACGAAAGGTGTTGTAATTTTGAGGCTCAATGAGAGGTATTGTTAAGACAAATATTAAGTTAGAATCTAGTTGAAAAGCTTTTAGTTCAATAATATCCAGATATTGAGCAACTGCTGATAGTTTAATTGGAAGAGGTAAATTGTTCCTTCGCAAACTCTGTGAAATCTCTTGTAGCGCCGTTACTAAGTGATCAGGTGTTATGATTGATGAATGAATAATTCCTAATCTGGCAAATGTTATTGAATTTAAAATATCGTTTAGATTGTCTTCGATATACAAATAGCTGGCCATTAGTTGTTCGGAAATGTATAGAAATTTTAGTTTTATTTCGGCAGCTTGGATCGTTTGGGTCATGGTTTGAATTGTGTGCTCGATTTCTTTGATATCTTTGTTAAATGTTTCCTCATCAATTTGTAATTTTTGTATAGTTGAGTTGAAATTTTTGATAACAGAAGTTGTAACTGAGATTTGATTTTTGATTAAGTTTTCTAATTGATGTTCGTCATTATTTAATTTATTTATACAGTTAGTGTAGTACTCGCCATCTTCGGCGTCTAAGTTTCCGGTAATTGATTTGAATATTGTTCCGAAACCGTTAAGTATTCCGCGTTTATATCTCTTTGTGTCTGAAAAGACTTCGTCAAATTTCGTTTTTATCGAACTAGCTATTTGCATTAAAAGGTTAAACTCTGTTTTGACTTCGCTTCTAAACAGGATTGATTTTTGGTCAGCACCATCGAGGGTGTTCAAGATTCTGTCTAAATTATTTTGATTTTTGTCAAAAGCTAGTTTGAGGGATGAAATATTTTTATGCACTAGCAGAGTCCATTTGTCATTTGTCACCACGATGTCCGTGTCTTGGTGATAGTATACACCAACAGTGTTATTGATCGGGATAATTTTGTATTGACAGAGTGCTGATCCGAACAGCAGGAGAAACCTGAAAATAAATTTAATTTTCAGTATATGGTTTCATTCTATCAAAATGTACTTTAGTTTCTTGTTTTGTTTCGAGATTTAATAGGGTAGCAGAATTTTGAAAAATTTCTTTTATTTTAAAGGGACCGTTAAATTTATTTTGTAGTTTGTTCTTAATTTGTGATTCTTTTACATAAACTAAGTCACCTATTTTGTACTCAGATCGTTTTTGGGGAACATTTCTGTCAAAATGAACTTTCGCTTTCTCCTTTTGTGCTTGTGATCGATTGCGAGCGATTTCATAATAGTGAGATATTCTATTGTTTAGATCTCTAACGTATTTAGTTATTAATTCTTTTTGGTTATATAAGGTTTCGGGTGGTCTGTTGGACGTATGTCCAAATACAAGTTCGTATGGGGTGAAACCGTGTGTTTTATTTACCGAATTGTTATAGCATATTACCGCATATGGTAAAATTGTGAAAGGATGTTCGTTCGGATTCTCGGTTTTATGAATTCTTATCATTTCAGCTAAAGTAGCATGAAATATTTCTATGGATCCGTTCGATTGGGGATGTCCTACGCTTGAATATGTTAATTTTATGTCGTAGAGGGTACAGAGATCTTTGAGCAAATGGTTGTCAAATTCGCCACCGTAATCGCAATGGATTCTCAATGGGGTACCATAATGTTGAAAGTATAACAACAAAGTATTTACGACAGATTTTGCGGATTTGTCTGGGACTGCATAGGCTTGCGTGAATTTAGTTAATTCGTCGCGAATGGTTAAAGCGTAATTTCGAGTGGGGAATTCAAATAAATCGATATTAATTCTTTCGAAAGGTGTTCTTGGGGTTTCCGTGATTACTAGAGGGTTATTTAAATTTTTCCGGCATACTTTAGTCTTTTGGCAAGTTTCGAAATTTTTTATAAAATTTTCAACGTCTTTAGTTAGACCTTGCCAAGTGTATTTTTCTCTAATTCTTCGAATCGTTTCATTTATTCCGCGGTGTAGATTATTTTTACCAAAATGATTTTGCTCCAATATAATTGGAATTTCATCTTCGTCGGCAGTTCTGACGATATCTTGACAAATTACTACTTTTAAGTCTTTTTCCGCAAAAATGAATGATAGGACTTCAAGAATGGGGAGGTCTAAGTTATTTTCAACAAAGTATGTCTTAGAGAGATCTAGGACATCTTGATTTTTAAATAATACTGAAAATAGATGTTTAATTACAGATTCGATATCAAAAGGTAGAGGGATGATAAAATATCTCCTATGTCTGACTGTTTTGCTCGATACAATATTGATTTTATCGTTATGAAATTCGGGGTTTTCTTCGAATATGTCCTCGATAATTTTATGATGGAGGTCTTGTAGGTTATTTTGTTGGAAGAAAGTTATAATATCTTTGTGTTCTCGATACAAAAGTTGTTTGTTCGAGGCTTTGATTTTCGAATAGTCAATTAAAGATGTTATTTTATATTAGTTGGCGAAAGTTTCGAATTCTTGGGAAATTTGTTCGTCAGTGATCTCGTTATTGTCTGGGTTTTCGTCGTCGTCTGACTCTTCGTCATTCGTGGCTAGAACCTTTGAATAGAATTTGGAACATTCAGAAAAATGATTAATTTTGATTCTGGAAAGTGCATCCGCGTTCTTATTGATTTTGCCGGGTTTATAAATTATTTCGTAATCGTACTCTTCTAATTTGAGTCGCCAACGGGCAAGTCTACTTCCTGGGTCTTTTATAGAGAATAGCCAGGTGAGTGGTCTGTGGTCGGTTACAAGCTTGAACTTTCTACCGTACAGATAGGGTCTAAAGTGCTTTACACTTCATACTATCGAAAAAAGCTCGCGTTCAATCGTTGAATACTTAGTTTCTGCACTGCACAAGGTTCTAGAAGCATAGGCAATGGGTAAATCTTTGCCAATGGGCCCCTGGCTCAGCACTGAGCCGACGGCAAATGCGCTCGCATCAGTGGTTAGAACGAAAGGTTCATCAAAATTAGGGTAAATTAATATCGGAGTTGTTGTTAATGTTTGTTTCAAATTTTGAAAAGAATTTACACAATCATTGTCGAAGAGAAATGGTATGTCTATTTGCAGTAGTTTTGTTAAGGGCTTGGTAATCTTGGAGAAATTGGGGATAAAGCGCCTGTAATATCCGGCTAAGCCTAGAAATGATTTAATTTCTTTTTGATTTTTTGGTTGAGGGAAATTTAGAATAGCGTCAACTTTCGAAGGATTCGGTTTTACGCCGTCTTTTGTAATGAGATGTCCTAAATAAGCGACTTCCTTGCGGAGAAACTCGCATTTGTCGGGTTGAATTTTTAGATTGGCTTTCTGTAATCGTTTGAAAACTTCCGTTAATCGAGAAATATGCTCGTGAATAGTAGGGGAGTAAACAATGATATCGTCCATGTAGACGAGACATCGTTCATTTTGGATACCTAATAAAATGTTATCCATCACTCTTTGAAATGTTGATGGAGCATTCTTAAGTCCAAAAGGCATTCTTACGAATTCAAAATGACCATTTTCAACTGTGACAAATTACTACTTTTAAGTCTTTTTTGAATATCTTTCGCATCAATCTCGATTTGGTGAAATCCGGAGGCTAAGTCCAAAGTTGTAAAATATTGACATTTGCCTAATTGATCGAGGAGGTCGGAAATATTGGGTAGCGGGTATTTATCGTCAATAGTCAGTTCGTTGAGTTTTCTGTAGTCCACTACAACTCGCCATTTTTGTTTACCGGAGGCGTCGAGTTTTTTTGGTACAAACCAAACCGGAGAGGACCAGGGAGAAATCGAAGGTCTAATGATGCCTTGATCGAGCATATTAGAGACTTGTGTTTTGACTTCCTCTTTATGGATATGAGGGTAGCGATATGACTTTGTGAAAACCGGTTTTGAATCGTTCGTGTCAATGGAATGCTTAATTTCGTTAGTAAAAGTTAAATTGTCTCCTTCCAAATAGAATATATCTTGAAAGTCTAAACAAAGCTGCGTTACTATTTCGGCCTCTTCTTCGTTTAGACGATCCAAGCGCAATTCGTTCCTAATTTCGAAGGATCTGTCCGTCTGTAGGTGTGAGTCAGAATTTTGAGTGTTTAAATTGAAAATTGATTTGAATTTTTGTACTGGCTCTAGTTTTATGTTAGAAAAATTTACCGTTTTTGGTATTGCATTCGCGTTTATAATTGAGGTTAAAAATTCTCCATTGTTATCGATTTTGACAATAGCATTTGGCAAGCGTACTTTCTCGTTTTCCTGGGCTAACAGTATAGCTTCGGTATTTTGCAAATTACATTTTAATTTACAGATTTTTTCCATGCGAGGTTCGATAGAAATTAAATTTTTGATGTTGCATAAATTTGGGTTTTGGTTTCTGATGTTACTAGTTGGTTGTACAGGTAAATTTACTGTAGTTTCTTCCATGACTTTAAATAATGGTACGTTTTTAAAATTCGTGACTAGTTGTTTGTTTTTAAAGTCTACTTGGCATTCGTAATGTTCTAGAAAATCTGCGCTTAGTAGTCCATCAAAATCTATATCTAGATTATAGATATAAACTTTGTGTGACTCATCTGAAAAGGGGATGAGAACAGATTCGTTGATATAAATTTTTTGATCAGTAATGCCCTGTATAATTACATTTTCAGGAGATCTACGTCTATAATTTTCAGCTGTTTTAGGTTTAAAAATTGAAATTCCTGCACCTGTGTCTATCAAAATTTTAAATTTGCCGGTTGCGTCTTTGATGTAATAAAGATTTTTTGAATTTACGGTTAATAAGGTGTGAGAAAGCGTATTTACATGAACGTTTGTTCTGGGAAGTTCAGCATTGGATCGAAACTGTCGTTGAGATTCATTGTTTGTATTTGGCTTGATATTTGGTCGAATTGGTCTATTTGTTGTGTTGGAGTATCCGCGGGGTACTCCGGATCTAAGCGAAAATCCTGAGGATTAGCAGTATAATCCTCCTGTAGTGTTTGAGAATTAGCAGTATAATTCTCGTACTGCTCATATTGAGAATTAGCCGTATAATTATCTGAAAAGTTTTGAGCGTAGCCTGAATCGTAATTTTCATAACTATCACTTACGTTTTGATAATCGGGTGAGTAGTCATTGTATTGATTAAATTGATCGGCATAATTATCGTAAGGTTCGTAATTTAAATGATGAGCTTTTTGCTGATTAAAGCGGTTAAAATTCGGGTTAGGCTGAATAGCGGATGGTCGTTGTTGCGTAAAGTTAGGGTTCGGCCTTATGGCTGAGGGCCTGTTTTGCTGTGATTGATTTGGCTGATTATTTTGAGGGAATGTCCTCTGACTAAATTGATTATTACTCGGTTGTGCAAAGTTTTGATGAGAAAAATTTTGTGAGTTTGGGTTTCCTTGGAAACTTGGTCTCTGGAAGTTTTGAGACTGTTGCCTTGTGCGGCATTCGCTTATTACATGTCCATTCCGTTTACAGAAGGAACAAAACTTTTGTTGCAAATTGGGACCTTGTGGTCGCTTTTGTTGAATTACTGGATTTTTGACTGGACTATTTTTTGGGAATTTTTGCTGTTCAAAATAAGAGAGTTGTAGCTCTCTACGAATTCTAATAATTGCGTTCATCATAGTCGGAGGGTTACTGGCACGTATTATTCTGCCTAGATTTGGTTCTAGACCCGTTAACAAATTATTTAATGTCATAGTTTCAATCAGGTTTGTTTGCGCGGTTCTTTGCTCCGAAGTTAAATTTTGTTTTTGCACTGCGGCGTGCATTTTCGCATTGTGCGTTTGTAAACGCGAAACGAATGTTAAGGCGGATTCACTAGGTAATTGGTGAATTCGTTGTAGGTCCTGAATTAGGGACGTTAAATCTCGGGAGTCTCCGAAATGAGTTTCTAGTAGTGCCTTTATTTCTGGCCATGTGGCAGGGTTGCGCGAATTTATAAGTTCGGCAGCTTTACCTTTTAGTTTATTTTTGATATGCACTGTTAACAAGATTTTCTGGTCATGAATTGCCATGCGTTGGGCACACTGACATGAGTTTAAGAAAGTTTGGAGGTTGATGGCGTTACCATCAAATTCAGGTATTAAAGAAAATATTTCAGAGAGCTTGTAAGGCTCAATTTGCTCTGGTTGTTGTTGTTGTTGTAGTTGTTGTTGTTGTTGTTGTTGTTGTTCGGCTGATGCCGGTACTATTGGTTGAGCTGTCTCTGGTTGAGCTCTGTCTGGCATTTTGCTTTTTATTTAGAGATTTTTGAACTAAAATTGGTTGCGTATCAGCAGTATGATACGGAAATTGAATTGAAATAGTTTGTTATGTTGCGTACGTTAATAAATTGTGTATTAACTGTATAATACACAGTCGTTTCGTGAATACGAAAATAAATAACTTAAAATTAAAATTGTTGCGTTGTAGCTTGTATAGGATTTGTTTGATAACAGAATTGGCTTTGTTTGCCGAGTGTATTAGCGGTATAACACACGTAAATATTTGTGAGAAATAATAATTGTAAAAATGAAATAAAATAACGAGATGATTCTTAAAAATGACTTACATTAATTTCATCTCCATGAGTAGGTTCTTCGTCCGTCAAGGGATTGGGATCCGCCACCACCAGTGAGGAAGGTCTCCTTGTTCTCGCAGATGTACACGTACTAGTTAGGCACCTTCTGCAGATGTTGTCCTTGTTCTTTTGCGCTTCACTACCAGTTAGGCTTCTTGTTCTGATGATGTTTACGGATCCTACCGACTGCGCCACGGTTCACATGAATGACTTTTTAAAAAAGATTTATTTATTTAATGGAGCCAACGTTGGCTCTTGGAGAAGGAATATAATAATAATTAGAAGTGTTTCATTCTAAGTGAGTTTAATAACTGATTCAACAAAGCGTGTTTAGTCATATTTATAACATACAGAACATGAGTAAGCAAAATATAAAACAAAGGAATTGCAGTTCTGCAGTCTGCACAAGTTATGAGAAACAAAGGTGTAATATGATATCTTGAAGATAAGCAATTAATAAGAGAAGTCGTTATCATGTAATATGATATGCCTGTGAAGGTTTGTTACGACTAAGTCTTGGTAATAAGCGTATAATTTTATATAACATACATACATATATATACACAAATCTACATACATATACACATATAAATATTTTTTTGTTTAAGCTTTTTTTTTTAATATTATTTTTATTTCTTTATTTTTTAATTACCCTTCATGGCCACAGTTATTACCTATTAGTATATTCCCTTTTTGGTTTTTTTTGGTTTTGTTTTTTTTTTGTGCCTTCTTTATACTTCTATTATGCTAATATTTCACTTTTTTTTTATTTTATTTTTTTTTTCCAAAACACCTACGACAATACTATCCTAAAATATAATATATACACTATATATATATACATACGTGTATATTCACATATATACACACACTTACTTATATACTTTTACCTAACTAAGTTACAGCTCTATTTTGTTTTTTATTATAAATTCATAGAGTATTTTATACACATATTTGTTTTCTAATGCTAATAAGTTGAGTAGATTTGTAGGTAGTGAAATATTGTTGCGGGCAAGTTTAAAAAACATTTCTCTTATTTCCTGGAACTCTAAAGGACATTCCATCAAGCAATGTTGTAAATTGCCTTCTTCTCCACAGGTGCAGTACGGATCTTCTTTGAGATTCAGTTTGTATTTGTATTGAGGGTAAAGACAATGTGAACTTCTAATTCGGCACATTACTCTTACGAAATTTCGATTAATCTCACCATTAAACCAAGGATGTCTGATTTTAATTTTTGTCAGAAGTTTTTTTTAGTTTTCTCCTGCTGGGTAATTTAGATAGTGCTGCTGCCAATTTTCTCTAAGTCGTTCCTTTATCAGTCTATTAATATCTGTACTGGGAATTTTAAAGTTAGGGATGATGTTACCAGTTTCAGTTGCTTCCTTCGCTAACTTGTCAACATATTCATTTTGTGTAATACCTGCGTGTCCCTTTATCCATGTTAGTTCAAGGGTCTTGTCTCGTTGTATTAATTGGTTGTAATATTTTATAATATCAATTATTATATAGTTTGCGTCAGACCTTGGGTTACAATTCTGTATTTTCAACGCCGCACTCTTACTGTCTGTGAATATAACAAATTTATTGTTCTTCTCATATTCTGAGCAATATTTAATTGCCTCCTTGAGCTGAAACACTTAAAGAAATAATATTTCCAATTAATAAAATATTCGATACAGGTTTATGTCCCTCGGCTTTTAAGAGAGCAGTAATACAGCCAATAGTTAAATATGATGACAAAACTGAACCTTCTAATTAATTATAGACGAATAACAATTTATTGATAACATAGCCGAAACATTTGAAAACATCTTGAGAGTCAGAATTAATAACTATAATAACAAAAATAACTTCGGACAAAAATATGACTTTCAAGACAACAAACATATGTAAATCATTAGTGGAAAGCAAACCAAATCTGTGCTTGTTCTTAGATCTTGCCAAGGCTTTTGGCTGCTAGCCACTTACAATTATTATTAGACGCTTTAAAAGATCTCGAAATTAGGGGCCCAAAATTGAAACTAATTAAAGTTATTTAACTAATAGGAAACAAGTCATTAAAATAAATTCTGTAGTGAACAAAAAATGCGTAGTTGAATGTGGTGTGCCGTAAAGTACAGTATTATGTCCAGTACTTCTCATATTATATTGAAATAACCTATTCATTCAAAATTGTAAAGATATGGTGACGAGTTTTGTGGACGACAAGGTAATTCTCTACGAGGACAAAAATTGGCAAGACCAAAGAATTCAAGCAGAGGAGGATTTAAAGAACATTAAAAACTAGTTTGATTCTAAATTACTTACCATAGATTTTACTGAAACGAAATATATATCATTCGGGTATTTTGAGAGAAACGTAGATCATTTTTGTTCTCTTAAAATTGACTGATACTGAAATTGAAGAAGCCGATTCAATAAAGTACCTAGGCATTACCTTAAACATGAAGATGAATAT
The DNA here is from genome assembly GCA_936432065.2 of Rutpela maculata. Lineage (NCBI taxonomy): Eukaryota > Metazoa > Arthropoda > Insecta > Coleoptera > Cerambycidae > Rutpela > Rutpela maculata. The sequence goes on along the minus strand of OW386287.2, from coordinate 143,773,295 downwards.
GAGAAGAAACATGAGATGGGACGAACACCTGTACAAAGTATATTTTAGGCATTCTCGATTTAAAAACAATATATTACTCTCTAGTGGAATCAAGGCTATCCTATGGGATTACCGACTGGGGAAGTGCTGTGTAGACATAACTAAAAAAACTGGAAATAATTCAAAAGAAGTTTCTAAAAATTATGATTGACAACCCAATACCTACCCTTCCGATAATCCTTATATAGACGCTAAAGTCCTTGATATAAGACAGTTATATTGTTATATGATCATAAATACATTTAACAACAAAATTTAATCAAAACCTGCTAATCACACTTAGGTACATCTTACAGAATTCCATTTTCTATAAAATCAATTCGACAAAGAAATATTGCTTATTCTTCTCTCACATAAGGTAAAAATATACTCTCTTAATTTATTTTAAAAAGTCACAGTATTTATTACAAAAATTAAAGGAATATAGTTACACAATATCCTTGACATGAATACTGCTTATATTTTTGTATGTATAGTTGCTGTATATAACATATTTGGATAAATTGTTAGAAGTATTAAACATAGATAGAATAGATATGTATGTGTGTACGTGTGCAGTGCGTATGTGTCTCTGTGTATGTGTATATATACAAGGTGTCCGGAAGGCAAAGGGACCTAGCTTAATGAGGTGAAATGGGGCCGATTAAACTAAATATACCTTAGTGCAAATGTGCTTCCTTAAAAAGTTATAGGGCCTTAAACAATTTTTTTAATGTGCATATTTCAGAAACCAAACGACTAATCAGGCTGAAAATTCTTACACATATATTTTAGGGGAGTCCAAACATTTTGAAGATATAAGTATTTCGGCGTATCATAGATGGCATTGTCGGCATATTTTTTTGACACATTTTTTATCATATCTTTTTATTATTATTATTTTGAATCTGCATGACTTAACATTATGATACAAAAACTAATTTGGCAAAAACAAGGTCTACTTGTTTCATGTCGATAAAATGCACTATTTTCAATAAAATTGCACTTAAATATTTCAGCACATGCCAAGAGCCATCATGCAAATTAATATTTGACCAAGTTATCGTTTGTCAAATTGATATTATTGAACCCAACGTACCTTAGTCCAAAAGTGCTTCCTTATGAAATTATGTGTTTTTAAAGAAAACAAATTTTCGTTTTGTTTTAGGTATATTTCAGAAACTTAACAAATTCACATAACCTTTTAAATCATAACTAATTTTCCTAATTATTCTTGTTGTACTTGCAGACATTTAAAGAAGGTTCTTTGAGCACCATTTTGTTCAATCTTTGACAGCGTTTTCCAAAAGTTTGTTTAATACGACAAAAATAATCAATATTAGTTCCAATTTTATTTCCTTCCACTCTAATATTTCTTGACTATTCTTCTATAGTATGGCTGGAGTGTTGGTACACATTGAATTTCATATGGCCTCAGGTAAAAATCTAATGGATTAACGGCTAGGCTTTGTGGTGGCCAAATATGATTAGATGTACGCCCAATCCACCGTTGCGCTGAAATATCTAACCCATTAACGCCCAGTGATCTATTTATAGATCACAAGAGAAAACAATTTTTAAGATGACAATTACACATTTAATTTCTTCTAAAAGTGATTTAAATTAATATCTAGAACTACTACAACAGTAAAAGCTCATTTACTAATAATTTGTCAAACTGGAAGTATTTTTTCTTAATTTTTTAAAATCATGAAAAAAATTGTCTTTTACACTACCAAAGGGTATAGCCGGAAAAGTTAGGTAAATGTGCCCCCGCACTTACTTAGTTAAAATGGCTTCCAGATGATGCAGTTTATAGAGTATATTACACGGTAAAAATTTTAACCCTACGAAGGTGAAAAAAAAAATAATATGTCTTTAATTATTATATATATTTTTTTTCGGTTTCTATACAACCGATCGATTTGAAATTTGGCACGAGTATTGCTTGCGTGGAGGTAACTTACTCCAAAAAATAAGGTCATTTTATGACTATTTTAACCATCGGAAAAAAAATATACATTTTTTCTAGAGAACAAAAAGGTGGCTACCCTTCGTGGTACAATCACCATTCTATGATATATTATGTCTTGACAATTCGTGACTATCATACTAAATTGTCAGATTTTTTCTGTGGTGGAACGATATGGAAAAAAATAAAATTGGGTAAAATAAAATATTTACACATGCCTCTTAGTTGTAGCAGTTAATACTTATAGCCTTACAATATATTGTTGCATATCTACAACCGACCGCGGGTGCCAGTACGATGTTGCCAAGTCTACTTTTTCCACAGACGTACGGAAATTCGGCACAATCTGGCAATACCACTTCTGGAGGTCCCAGGGGCGAAGTATTAACCCTCTAGGACCTTGGGGAAAAGTTTAGCAACGAATGATGTTCATTGTAATTACTGTCGCATTACGACATCTAAAAAACGACGTACTGAACCAGATGAAGAGAGTGAGGGAACGATCGAAGAAGACCAGCCTTTTGTGCCTTCGACATCTTCTAGCACTATGACTAGTGACTCTGACGAAATAATGGAACTGCCATTGCAAAGACTCGTTGCTACACATAAATACTGTTGCATATGTGGTGATGATAAAGAACTGACCGTAATATCCACTAATGTGAGACTACAGTGCTATTGAAACAAACAAATATACATCCTCGAGGCAATCGTTGCTGTAAAATACATTTGATTAAACATCACTTTTATGAAGACGATATTACACATCTGGAACCATATTCCATATTCCTAGATCGAATTTATGCATTCTCTTGAATTCCTTAACCCCAATAACAAATCTAAAAGGCTCCACAGACCACTGCGGTTTATCAGAGAAGCAATTATTAACGTTTACAGGCTTAAAGGTAAATGCCATTTACGAATTAAAGTCACTGTTGGAAAATTCCAGTACAAGAACTTCTTCTGTGCTTGTTTTTCTATCAAAACTGAAAACAGGTAGTAATAATGATAACAGAATGACCTCCTACATTACTAAATTGTTCGATATGGTGCCAGCGTGCAGCGAACTTGCTAGGAAGCTGAACAAATTGACCATCCTCAGAATGGTATCATTGGTATATTATTAAGGTTGTAATTAATAACCATAACTAATAAGATGGTCTGATAAACCGCGGTGTTCTGTAGAGCCTTTAGAGTTGTTATGATATTGGCGTTAAGGAATTTAATAGAATGCATAAATCCGATCTAGGAATCGAGCTACAATTGGCATATGGCTCCAGATGTGCAACGTCTTCATAAAAGCGATGTTTAATCAAGTGTAGACACATTTCGCGCCCAGGGATCCATCAGGGCGACTTAAGTTTACACATAGACTGCACCACGGATAGTAGGTTAAACCACAAAGGTTATAAAAACAAAGGCATATTAGGAATCAATATCACAAGTCAGGATAAGTATTGACAAACGACAACTAATGTTAAACAACTGTATATTTGTTTGTTTCGATAGCACTGTAGTCTCACAGTAGTGGGTATTACGGTCAGTTCTTTACCATCACCACATATGCAACAGTATTTATGTGTAGCAACGAGTCTTCGCAATGGCAGTTCCATTATTTCATCAGAGTCACTAATCGTAGTGCTAGAAGATGTCGGAGGCACAAAAGGCTGGTCTTCTTCGATCGTTCCCTCACTTTCTTCATCTGGTTAGTACGTCGTTTTTCAGATGTCGTAATGCGACAGTAATTACAAAGAACATCATTCATTGCTAAACATTTTCCCAAGCTTCTAGAGAGTTAATACTTCGCCCCTGGGGGGTGAACCCTGGAATCTCCAGAAGTGGTATTGCCAGATTGTGCCGAATTTCCGTAAGTCTGGGGAAAAAGAGACTTGGCAACATCGCACTGGCACCCGCGGTCGGTTGTAGATATGCAACAATACCTTGTAAGGCTATAAGTATTAACTGTTACAACTAAGAGGCATGTGTAAATATTTTATTTTACCCAATTTTATTTTTTTCCATATTGTTCCACCACAGCAAAAAATCTGACAATTTAGGATGATAATCACGAAGTGTCAAGACATAATATATCATAGAATGGTGATTGTATCACGAAGGGTAGCCACTCTTTTGTCCTCTAAAAAAAATTTATATTTTTTTCCGATGGTTAAAATGGTCATAAAATGACCTTATTTTTTGGAGTAAGTTATCTCCACGCAAGCAATACTCGTGTTTAATCTCAAATCGATCGGTTACATAGAAAACGAAAAAAAAAATATAATAATTAAAGACATATTATCTTTTTTCCACCTTCTTAGGGGTAGTAGCGGGTTAAAATTTTTACCGTGTAATATACTCTACAAACTGCATCATCTGGAAGTCATTTTAACTAAGTAAGTGCCGGGGCACATTTCCCTAACTTTTCCGGTTATACCCTTTATTTATTTGTAAGAAAAAATGTAATAAGTATTAGAATATGATATATGTCATAATGAGTTCCTAGAATATATAAGTTTATTATTACATAACTCATTTTACAATATTTTCTTTATCTGAAAAATTGTAAACAATTTTATTTCGCTGATCTATATTTATACCACTGGGCACATATAATATCTAAGTGGAACATTGATAGATTATTCGCATCCGACACCCATGTCTTAGGACATTGTTATTATTATCGGTCAGTTTAATCAGTGCGTGAGATAAAATATTTTAGTGCTGTTTTAACTAAAATATTACCGTTGTATTGGTGAAAAATATAATTGGTAAGTAAGGCTAGTAATGGACTTTTTTTCTTTTACATTGCTACAGTCAAACATTTGTAAGTTAAAATTATGACAAAATTATAATATAAACAATTAAAACATGGTGATAGTTTGAATAATAATAATAATAGTAATAATAATAATTTCACTTTTTAGAGAACATGAATTCAAAAAGGGTGCTGACTATGCAGCAGATAGAAGAAATTGTTGATGATCCTAATTTTTATATTGACAATGGTAGACATTGTTGTCTTACCTCCAGAACAGATGAAGACGAAGTGGATGATGACGAATTGGGCCTAGCGGAAGTGCAAGATGTTCCTGGCCAGTTGGAAGTGCAATACGGTCATGGAGATCAAGACACAGGAGACATTGCTGAGGACCAGATTACCAGGCATTACGCTAGGGTCAAGAGTTGTGACCGAATTGTTATCTTGTGTACCAACTTCGAGACCAACTTCATCTCAGCATGCTGTCTTTTTTTATAACTTCTTTACGACTCGGGACTTGTTGGTTCACATGAAAAATACTTGATTTCGTGCAACAAGTACCGTGCGTGACAACAGAACAAACAAATGTCCTATGAAGTCGGCAAAAGACTTAGCCAAAGAACCACGTGGTACTTTTTTTTTTAATTTTTTTTTTTTTATTAGCCTTATTTATATTAATGTCCTGGCGGAGTTCAGCCGTACGCTGATCTTCCACTCTACCAGGACAGACACTCACATAGACAACATCACAACACCCATTCCCTGCGATATTGCCTTCTGCCGCAGCTGAGACTCGAACTCAGGAGAGGAGAGCGACTAGACCGTGTTGTCTCTCACACAACCGCAGTCTAGCCCACTGCTACCATCTCGGTAACACGTGAAAAACGCCACTACACATCCATACCCTAGCCAGGATTCGAACCTGGGACTCCGTGGTCGCAAGCCTAGCATCCAAAGCACTGCGCCACCGAGCCGGTAGATTATAGGTTTGACACTAAATCTAATGTACTCATGGTACGATGGCATGATAATAAATGCGTAATTGTGGCAACTAATTATGACAAAATAAAGCCTTTAGCCAGAGCAAGTCACTGGAAACGTCAAACTAATCAAAGAGTTGATGTTCCACAGCCAGAACTGATTCAGAATTATAATAAATATTTGGTGTCGATCACCATGATTGGTTTACTAGTAAATATGGAATCCAGATTCGTGGAAAAAATGGTACTGGCCAATGTTCATTCGTATTCTGGATATGGCACTCACAAATGCCTGAATTTTATATCGCACCATGCATGGTCGTGAGGCCATTAGCTGTCTAAAATTCCGTAGAGCCGTTGCAGTTCCATATATGAAACTCACATCATCTGCTAAAAGGAAGACCAAAGCTGCAGTGGCCCCTGAAGACGCTCGCTTCGATGGCTTAAATTATTTGACACAATATCGTGATGGTCAGAGAAGATGCCAAAGAAAATATTGCAAGAGCAGACCTAAAAGCTACTGCATAAAATGTGATATTACTCTTTGTGTCGGTGGTTTCCTACCTTACCACCAAATATAGCTCTTATATTTTGTCACTATTATTATAATTTAATGGTATTTTATTGATGTTCTAATGTTAATATTATTACATCTATAAGTACCTAAAGCATAATAATTATTATGTATTAAAATATATATTATATCTGCCCAGTGATTTATTTATAGATCACCACTTTTTTGATAAACAACATGATGAATATTTTTTTTGTTAATTTTTACGGCCATTTGGAAGTACTTTAAACATAGATGCTGAATATTTTTGCAAAATTCAAAAATAAGATGTCTTGGGCGTTAATGGGCTAAATACGATTTTATTGAAAACGGTCCATTTTATCGGCATGAAACAGGTAGACTTTATTTTTGCCAAATTAGTTATTGTATGAAAATGTTTGGTCGTACAGACTTAAAACAATAATAATAAAAAGTTATGATAAAAAAAATGTCAAAAAAATATGCCGACAGCGCCATCTATGATATACAGAAATATTTATACCTTAAAATACCCTAAAATATATGTGTACCAATTTTCAGCTTGATTAGTCGTTTGGTTTCTGAAATATACCCATTACAAAATTTAAAAAAAAAACTGTTTTCAGGCCTTATAACTTCTTAAGGAAGCAGTTAGTTTTGGAATAAGGTATGTTTGGTTCAATCGGCCCTATTTGATCTCAGGAAGCTACGGTTAAGCTGGGTCCCCTTACTTTCCGGACACCTTGTACATCAGAACACCTCTATAAATAATTAATTGACATAACATAAACATAAATACACCACATATACATATTCAGCACAGTCAGCATATTCGCCACTCAATACGCCTTAACGACTAAGCTACCGTGCCGGTAATAATAACATAATTTAATAATTTATTAACATAACTTATGATACTCTGATATGTTGTCTATAAGCCCATTTTGTATAATGTGTACATGTATAATTAACTATTTTACTCACAGACAGTCTTCGCAAGTTTATTTGACATTATAATTTATTTTAAATACGAGTTTTTTGTAAAAAATAAACACTTATTATTATTATTTTTAATATATTTAAAGCGACATTTGAGTATATGCATGTGTTTGTACACATTAAACAAAGAGTTTTAATACATTGTTTGTTGTCTCAGGTTTTAACGACTAGAGTACTCCTTGAGGTTTAGTTAAAATACTATAAAAAGGAATATTTATTACAGTCACGTAATACGTTAGTCCTGTTTCTTGGAAAAAGTAATGACGGTTGTTCTTATTTCCAACTGTTGTATTATATCACTGCATATGTTATATAGTAGGGATACGAGCTCGGATATGAGGGTAAAATACAGTTTTTGTATGTTCTCCAAGCAACCGATTAGCTTTAGGAAATTTATCCACATATTCTACCCATTTGTTAAGTTTGCTGAAAATAGCTAGACGTGTTAATTATTATGCAACTTTTTCTTTAGAAGCTATAAATTGACAATAAGGAAATCAAAAAGAGGTGAAATAAATATTTCTTTATGACTTATTACACTATATCTAAAGCGACATATTTATAGATGTAAAGCATTTTTGGGACAAAACGTTGGTAAACGATTTACAAGTGAGTAAGGAAGTGTATAATATACTTTGTCCACGACTATTAAATAATGTACTCATTATGTATGTGTTTCCTCAAGGATAATGCTATCCATTATTCCCTGCAGTGAATAATGATTTCATTATTCACTAGTGAATTATGAGGACAGTCAGTTGTTTATAAGAGGTCACGAGCAAGTACTTCTTCAATTCGAGTTGAATCTCGCAACTTTTTTGTAGAATTTATGGCCAGTTTCTGAAACGTTAAATGGAATTAATTATTCGTTAACTGTCATTTTATGAATAAATCTTTATTTAACGTTTCAGAAACAGACCATTTTTTAACATACAATTTCGTTTCTAAATTTTATTGATTAGGCCGTTGTGTCAAAAGAACGGCTTGTCAAATTAAATTTAAACGTCAACGTTATTTACAATAATTTTACATATTACTCAAAAAGGATAATATAATTAATTCATTAATTAATCTCTTCAGTAAACAATTTAATCAAAAGTATTTAATAGTCATGGACAAAGTATAGTATTATACTCGCATATAATGGCTACTTCACCCTCGTGAATAATAGCCATCATTATATGCTCGTTGAATAATATGCTCTTATCCACGACCACTATATTCGGAAGGTATAATACATCTATTTTCCGTGGATTAAAGGCCCTTTAATACATTAGCTTTAATACATTAGTGGATTAGAATTCATAATACCACGCTTCGGTTTTATAGAATTTTATTTAGAATTATTATTAATATTAACATTAACATTTATATCAAGAACGATCTTCGTGTCATTTTGACTGGTATTAATCAAATTAACTCGATAGAGTTATTTTTTTGCTCAAAATCAAAAGATTCTTAGTCAAAATAAACTTGTCAAACTGACGTTTTTCAAAATTAGATTTTTTCACCTGCTCTCATATGGCTTTCACGCTCTTAATTTGGCCGTGATCGTCGATAAAACGTTGAATTACATTCGGAGATTAACAGCCTTTCAATCTACTCGAAAAGATGTGACTCTCGGCTGCGCCTCGAGTGCACGTTCTTTCTCATAGATCAAAGACTTATTAATCCCCTTATATAATTAATAACTATAATACAATTTAACGACTGTACGAGGTTTAAGGCTGTAATGTTCCAATTAACACCATTAAAAAAAAAAGGTGCTTTGCGATCGCGAGCGAGTAAACTCGAATCATGCTCCTAAAACGTGAAATTTAACTCTAGAAATGAACGTAGGGAAAAATACTATTTTTTTTGTAACCATCTCTGTCAGAAGTTATTTGTGGTATCAACTAGATAGTTTTCAGGTTCGACTTTGACTGTCTTGTAGTAAATTCGAAAACTTAGTGCATAATACAAGGTATTTCCTTGCTTATTTTAAAGTTAGAAATTCTTAATAAATATAGGCGGTAACGTGTTGCATTACTGATATATATGTGTTAAATTTAAGTGTTAATAATCCAAATGAATATGTATTTTCTAAACGCTGCGATCAGAGATTTTTGTTGCCAATCTGGAATATGATTTTTTTTATTATCCTAAAATTAGAGAAAATTAGAGCCCAATGGCGTAGGTACCGACTGTTGATGAAATGTTGTTATAAAAAAAAGTCAAACAATTACACCAAAGCATTTCATTTCACTTATTTATGACTTGATATTATACACTTTCAGAGTTGGGCTCACTTGGTTCTGTGTTGTGATCTGAATCCTCACTGACGTGAGGAACTATGTGAAGTTCCTTAAGCGAAATCCGTAAATGATCCAACTCACGTCGTAGATAATGTTAACCTGAAAGAGAAGAAGTTCAATGAAAAGCTTATATTGAATTAAGTTCACACGTGCGTATATTGAACGTAAAAATCCAATTTGTATAAATGCAAAGTAAATATGTATCTAAATAAGTGTATTAAATACATATTAATAGCATATAATATGATGAGGGATATGTGACCTCGACTTGCTCTTGATAAACTTCTATGTAGAGACTTTGTTGCCCTTCGCATAATTTTGATTAGCAATTCAAAATTCGTCCTTTGGAAATATTAAAGCCTTTAATCTAGGAGAAATATTAAAAAGTTCAGTTGTAGCTACTCCTCAAATAGAACACGCACACATAGACAACACAACAACCAATCCTTTCAAAAGAAAAGAGGTTCGGCAAAATTTCCGGGTTGGAGATAGCTCGTCTCCTAGCGTCGGTAATAAGCCCCGGTAGCGGAAATAAGCCGATGTTAAACAAATAGATAGATAGATAACCATTTCCTACGACTTGGCCATCTGCCGCAGCTAAGACTCGAACTCAGGAAGGAGAGCGACTAGCCGCGTTGTGTCCCACACAACTGTGGCAAAGACTAGAGAATTAGCAAGACAAGACAGCCGGCAGAATTCCTTTGATCTTTTAGTAATGGCGCTATTGATCTCGTCCCTGTAATCCTTTAATTTGGATTTATCGCGTTGTTGCTGCGTATAACTAAATTTCACAGATAAGATGTTATACAGTGTTGCCTTATTATGATATATGGCAGTTTTTATTAGGCAATAGAAGCCTCTGTGTTATAATAACTGAAAGCATAAAATTTCACTAAAATATAATTTCTTTTATTGGTACAATAATTATTATTAAGCCAAAATCAACAGAGCTGCCAAATCCTAAAAAATTAAATGTCTACAATGCCGTGCGCATGCTCTGACACACGTGCTTTGCATGTGACGTATTTTGTTTTGCTTGTGTATTATTTGAAAGTAACCACCTGGTAACGTTCGTGTTTTCATTTCTTTGCAGAATATTTTATTATAAAAATACAACACACACCACAAAAAACAATATTGTTACGTGCTTACATCCCTTTTGTAAACACTCTGTATCGTGGATCTGGAAATTATAACACCAGGATAACACTAAACATTAATTTATTAACTTACGTACCTACTAATTACAATAATTAATTAATGTACTAATATTACACTAAGTACTATAATTCACTACATTAGTCACTTGATCACTTTGTTTACATCTTAATGTTTCTTAAATCACTATCTGTACTAAACTGTCTTCTGAAATAAACTGTCCACTATGGGCTTCTTGATTGATTGATTGATTGATTTACCAGCGTGCGGTAGGCATTGCTGCCACTCCTAGGTATACAGCTGGGCCTGCTATGTCCACGCTGGGTTGGACTAAGGTCATGCTTGTTGCCAGCAACGAGAGCCATATGGCGTATGGTAAAGGAATATGGGATGAGATGCGTTACTGTATTGTGTCGTGAGGGAGCGTTTAAGCTCCCTTTATTGTGTTTTTGGTTCTGGGCATCTGCCTCTTCTGAATCTTTGTGTGAAATATGTGTTGTGTCTTGGTATGGAGTGTTTATGCTCCTGTTTTTGTGTTTCTCTTTTTCTGAGTATTTTGATTTCTCGGTTTCTCATGCTGGGTTGGATTTGGGTCATACTTGTTGAATTCATTTTTCCCCTCGCTTTTCTTTCCCAGTTTGTGTAACCACGTGTAACATGGTTCCCTATTTTAGCTTGCTGCTGTTCAGTGTTAGCGCTTTCTTCAGTAGGACTTCTGCTGTTCTTTTTGCTTTAACTTTCTTGATCGTTTCCCTTATCTGTCTGCTTACCAGGAGTGATTGAGCTTCCATTACTCCAGGTGTCAATGCAGGTTTGACTTTTGCTCCATGTATTTCTTATTGTTAAGTCAAACATGTGTGCTTTTCAGCGCGTTTCAATTTTCGTTAGGCCATGTGTGGAGTATAGTTTTTTCTATGATGCTTTTGTCCTCCTCCGTCTGATCGTCTTTTTCTATATGTGCATTGAATTTTTCTAATAGTATAATGGACATTTTTCTTGATTTTCATAGCGTTGGTGCGTGCCGGGGTTGTTATGTTTTCTCCTTCTAACTGATGGCTTATTGCTCCATATAGACAGTCTTCTCTTCGGTTATTACTTATTTCTTTCTCCTCTTTGCCACCTGGCAAAATTTCACTACACTATATATTCTATGATTTACTGTGTTAGAGGAGAAGCACCGTGTAGTTTTGATTTATATACCTAATTAAACACTAACTAATATTTCCTATCAATTACTGAAAATGTTCCGAGATATATATTATTTTACAAACACACATCCACTTATACTTTAAATATATCTTCTATTATTGTCACTATTTAACTTTTATAAACTTTTACCATTGGTGACAGAGCATTATAAGATACGTTTGGTCGCCTCGACAGCAAGATGACAAGTCCAATGCGTTGCCGCATTATGTTTGTTATTTAATGTTTATGCTCTTCTTTTTGTGTTTCTGCTTCTACAGATTTTCTCCTTCTCCTTCTGGGTTTTCTGATTCCTCGGTTTCTGGTTCTGGTAAAGTATTTCGCTGCGGTTTCTCTGTGGAGTTCATTTTTCCCCCTCGCTTTTCTTTCCCAGTTTGTTTGTTCCTTTCCCAGTTTGTTTATGATCCTCTTGGTTGTTGTTTTCCACGTGTAACCCAGTCTCCCCATTTTTAGTGTGAATTATAATGTAGAATTATTCACTTAGGTTAGGTTAGGTTGATATGTGAGTGGGCTAGTAACAGACCTCCACCGCGACCATCTGGTCTATTGTGGCTCCAATTATTCACTTAACAACTAGCGCAATTTTGACCTGAATAGCTTCACTTGATAATTTACCTAAGAAAATATAATGACCATACTTTAAGAGTAATGCATTTGATTATTACGTGTGTTATGCTAATATATGCCACCCTGTAGAATTTTTCATTTAGTAGCGGTTTTTGTCACACTTTTTTCATTTCTTTGCACTGAGAGTTAGCAACGAGCGTAACTTCGACCTGAAAATCCTCACTTTATAATGTACCTAAGAAAGTATTATGACCATACTTTAAGAGTAATTAATGCATTTGATTATTACGGGTTCAATTTATATTAAATTCGCCCGAATGTTTTTAATAATTATGATAAAAAATTATTTGAAGGTGAACATAAGAAATTATATATACCTTATGATCACTACGTTATTGATTATTTCGGGTACAATCCAAATAAAATTCATTTGAATATTTTTATAAATTTTAAAAAATAATTTACTTGAAGGTTCACAATGGCATATTCTATTGCCCCTATAAACTTGTCGATAAATGGCGACTCTTCAGGTTTGATGGACCTAAATCTATCTCTGCCTGTCTTGGGTCGTTTGTTTGTTTACGTTCTTCTAATTTCTTTATACACAGCACTCGTCACTGGATTAGTTATTTTCAAATATTGATTTTATTTCACCTTTTTTCTTTTGTTATGACGTATCGATTTGCGCGGAATTTCTTTGATGACGTTTTGTTGGGAGCATTTCAAGCACGCCTCCGTCCGCTTCGAAGGCACAACCGACTCATAACTGTCCACTACAGGCTTCTTCATGCCTTTATATAGTCCTAGGTAGTTCGCTTCTGGAACATTCTACTGTTTTCCAGCAAATGTCACCATTCTGGATATTTCCAGATACTTAAATTTTGACACCGCGCGCGCCATCTATGGGACGACAGCCGGACCAACCGATTTAATTTCCTGTTGTGCCAGAGTCAGCTGATCAGCTGTTTCTTTAAATCGAAGTTTTTCACATATCTTTATCTATTATGTTGTTTTCTTTCTGACTGTTTCCTCTTGTTAATTCTCTACTTTTTGACCGCGATCTAGCCCACTGTTACTATCTCGGCAACACATGAAAAACGGCGCTAAATATTCATACTCTAGCCAGAATTTGAACCCGGGGACCTGTTGTCTCAAGCCTAATGCGCAAGCACTGACCACTGAGCTGAAGTGTCAACATCCCTAGACATTTAGTGAAAATTGCTGTTATTGGTGAGAGTGAGACTCTATAATAAAGATTTTCGTCGGTTCTGACTATTTATTGCTTAGGAAATTTACTAAAATCGTTACGCTGTTTTAAGAACTATTCGGAAAATATTAGCCACACACGTTGTACGTGCTAGGGATATATCTGCTCATCATGAAAAATATTTCATTCCGTCGCATTTGAGATTCAAAAGTTAATAGTAATTTCACGTGTCCTGCGAACGGGGTGCATTTCAATGATGTAGAGAACTCGCTCCTCTAGGATAGATGTGCGAAGACGTCTGTGTTTTCCTTGAATATGGACTGTCATCGACAATTTTCCTATTTTTGATACTCGTGGATGAATAAAAGAAAATAATCTTCTTCCATAAACAGGCCTATTAGCGAATATTTCTTGGCATAAGAAAAGAATACTATACAGAGCGAAGTTTAGACCCCACAGGGCTACTCCTACACTCTATAAAGCACTTAAATTATTATTTACAATTGAATTGCACTGGAAAGACAAAACTTTAAAAATATATGGAAAAATTTGGACATGTAAATTTTTTATTTATTTATTTATTATTATTATTTCTTTCTTGTACTTAATTTGACCTGATGTTTCGCTGATTTTGCTTTCAGCTTCTTCGGAACGACATTAAAGAATTCTGAAAAAGCTGAAAGCGTGCATTCTACTAGAGAAGCCTTATAGAATTATACCTACTGTGACGTATACTTTCCGGTGGAGCCGGAAAGCGGTCACTTTTGACACCTTAGCACCTTAGTGGGTCAATTGGGATGTATCAGACTTTCACACACACACACACACACACACAGTAAAATTCGGGAAACAATATCTATTTATTTCCTATAAGCTACAATATCAACTCTAAATTAGTCTAAATCTACTAATATATACCAGACAGTACCCAGGCTATGATATGACTATCGTGCAGTTACAGCTATGTAACTTATGGTAGGCGGGAGCGAAGCAGCGGTATGACGTGGACTCGAGGTATGGCGGGGAAGGATGGTTAGCGGCGCGAAAATGACAAGGTGGCGGGTTACGATGCAGGTGACGAAAAGCGGTTAGGTTATGTACAGTCGTCGGATACCAGGAAGGAGCAAGCAAACAATAACTAATGCAACAATAAGAAAAATGGCTACTCTAGGTGTCAGGCTTGGCTAATACCAGAAACCCTAAAGCTGAAAAGAGATGTATGATTAGTTACGACGAGACGGCGTCCTGCAGCTGAAAACAGTTAAAAATAATAATATGGCCACGTACCAGATTTCTACGCATTAGCAGATATTACGAAAACCTCGGAGGAGACGCTTTCTCTGTGCCCACAGGGTAAGCGCTCTAGCACATATTACGAATACCCTGGGTACACCGGAGTCAGCCACGCTAGCACGACTGTTCGCACCTGGATGTGAGCTCGTACCCTGGATCTGAAATTGGGTGAGCGTCTTGCTTTCTCCGCATTAGCAGATACTACGAAGACTCCAAAACGCTCTCTCTATGGACACAGTTTGCGTGCACTAGCAGATATTACACGCACCCTGGGCACACAAGAGTTACCAGACAGTAATTAGAATTAAAGGGCCTGATTTCTCCGCATTAGCAGATACTACGAAGACTCCAGGAACCTCTACTTTATGACCACAGGGTACCCGCACTAGCAAATATTACGGATACCTTGAGGACACAACCAGTAAAATAAATACAAAGACAAATAAAAGTTCACAGTATCAGCCAAACCGCTACCTATTATAATTATTACTATTATTCTTACTTATATCCTCTAGTTGCTCCTGGCGCGTCTGGTTGAATACGGAGCAGTACACCGACTGGCTTCTGGACTGGCACGTCTATCTGCTTCGGAAGCTCGTGAGGAACTTAACTGTCGGTGTCGCTTTCAATAGCTAGTAGGCTCGTATCCCTTCTCTCGCCCGGTAGTGGGAGAAGTGAATGCGCGTAGGCCATGAGCGGAACTTGTGAAATTTTCCGTTACAATGGATTTTACAGTTTCGTAAAATGGTATATTTTAAGAAATATTGACAGAGTCCGAAAAGTTGGACTTGAAATAATTTACGGAAATATTCACTTACGCTGGACGGCTGGTCACGAGTGGGCACCTCTGCTCGCTGCTACTGCTTTGGATCGACTGCCTGACACCACAGAGAGCGTGTGCTTAGGACGGTCTCTTGGCGCTGTGCTGATGGGGGTCTAACGCGGGAATGTAGTTTTACGCGGTAATAAATTGTTCGTAGCTGGTTGGGTTTAAATAAGCAATAACAATATTTATAATACGTAAAAATAGGGTATTTGTTTGGGCCTCGGAATTTGCTTCATTACACTACCTGCATTCAAAATAACAAAAATTCTATAACATATTACTACATACATTTACCCTCCTATAACTTTTACTTTCCTCGCCTATCGAAGAGAACTATTGTAATCGTAAAAAAATCACCCTTTGAGATTTCTCCGAATTTTACTATTTCAGAGTACGTGGATTACGAAAATTAAAGTCATTTAATTCCGTCAGTCTGTCTGTCTGTCGGTATGGTGTCTGTCTGTTGGAGCTATATCCACAAAACCACTTGCCCGATAACTGTATACAGCTTCGTTGAAAAATATACGAAAAATGTACATGGTGGAAAAAAATGACGGAACGCAGTAATATTTGACTTAGTTAACACAACTGTCAAGGAATAAAAAAATTAAAAAAAAAAAATTAAAAAATTTAGGGAGAACGATAGTATTTCGCGTACAGTTAACGCAATTGCCGAAGAAGAAAAATATGAAAAAAATATACAAGATGGTCACCCACTTTTTTTTTAAATGTGACGGAGCACGATACTATTTCGCATGCAGTTACTACAGCTGTGAGCAAAAAAAGATATACAGAGTAGTCACCCAAAAAAATTTAAAAATGTGCCGGGGGATGATAACATTTCGTTTGCAGTTAATACAGTTATCAAAGAAAAAAAGTATGAAAAAATATACAGGGTGGTCCGCCAAAGAAAAATTAAACAAAGGTGGCGTGCAACACAAGTGTCGAAGAAGAAAAATATGAAAAAAAAAATATACAATTTTTTTTTTTTTTTTTAGATGTGAAGGAGGACGATAATATTTCGCATGTGGTTAACACAACTGCCGAAGAAAAATATGAAAAAATATATATATATATACACATATCTACAGGGAGACAAAAATACACATTGTCTAAAAAGACAATGAAAAATGTGAGGGAGAACGATAATATTTGGCATATAGATAACATAGCTATCAAAGAAAGATATGAAAAATTTGTAAAAAATTTATGAAAACATGAGAGAAATAATATTTTGCACATAATTAACACAACAGTCAAAGAGCAAAAATATGAAGAACAAAATATGCAGGGAGACCGCCCAGAGAAAAAATAAAAAGTATGTGACGGAGGACGATAATATTTCTCATGCAGTTAACACAACTGTCAAAGAAGAGAGAAACGAAAAATATAAAATAATAAAATATAGAATAGTTCATGAATCATAAAACGTCCGACAAGACGTTGCGAATAAGAAGAATAAATAAAGTATGATGAACATAGAGTTTTGGGGGATTACCAACTTTTTCTGAATGAAACAGTTGCCTATATTATTGTGCTCAGTTTGAGACATACTAGTTTCTAAATTATTTTTCATATACAGTGTGTCCCACTTTTCATGGAGTCACCCTCCTATCTCGCGCATATGATATCCGAATATTTTGAAATTTTGGTGGAGAATATATACCTATAAAGTGAGTCTTTGGACGTAACCACATTTGATTTTAGTCAGAGGCGGCCGATTCTATGATGGGAAAAGTGGGTCGATTTTCAAAAAAAAGTATTAACAATTTTTTGGAAAAAACTAGTAAGATATTTTTAATTAGCACCTTTAGAAACTCGTTTGTACAGGAAAGCAATATTTTCAACTAAAAATAATTTTTATCTGGTAAACGGATTCTCACATGAAAAAAACGAATTCACTTTTTTTTTTGAATAATGTATTATACGAGAACTGTACATACCCACCATTTTTCTAACAAATAATCTTCAACAAAAACCTAAGTAAACCAAGAAAACTAAAGTTATTGCAAGCGTCAATTTAATAATATAATTTTTTGCATTTCTATATAACCACCATCATTCAGAATACATTGCTCAATCCTTTTTCTTATACGTCGTATAAATTTTCTCATCTCAGCCGTAGTGATTTCAACCTGTCTAATTATGATCACTAACTCTTCTTGGCTGCATGGTCTGCTCTTATACTCTATATTTTTTAAATTACCACACGAATAGAAATCAAATAGTGTTAAGTCCGCAGACCTAAGGGAAAACTCCGGCACTTGACTTCTTAGACCAATCCATCTACCTGGAAAATTGTCTTTTATCTAACCCCTTGCAACGTTATGAGCCTGGGCACCATCAAGTTTATAATACACTTTTGACATCTTGCGGCAGATTATTGAGAAAAGGTTGAATTTCATTTTGCAACAAATGTGAATGCGCTCTCCATTTAATCTCGGAATTAAAAAAAGGCCATAAACCACACGTGGGGGTCATGCCATAAACCACACCAAACGTTAACTTTTGACACATATTGCCTGTTAGTAGTGATAAATCAGTGAGGATTTTCGTCAGCCCAAAAACGACAATTTTGGGAGGATACTGTCGCATTGATGGTAAATGTTGCCTCATCAATAAATATGACGTTTTTAAAAAAAATTACCCTGGACCCAAAAACAGAAATCCATTCTTCTGTCTGTATCACCATCTTTTAGGGCCTAGGGTATGTAAAAATTTTTGCTTAAATGCTCTTTTTCTATGTTTTTTTCAAGTAACGCCAAACTATGTTCTTAATAATATTTAGATTTAATACCTCATGCTATTGCTAAAATACGTTCTTCGTTTTCAATTCACCGATATTGTAAATTATAATTCTTTGGTCTTAACTTACATACATTT
The DNA here is from genome assembly GCA_936432065.2 of Rutpela maculata. Taxonomy (NCBI): domain Eukaryota; kingdom Metazoa; phylum Arthropoda; class Insecta; order Coleoptera; family Cerambycidae; genus Rutpela; species Rutpela maculata. The sequence goes on along the minus strand of OW386287.2, from coordinate 143,754,602 downwards.
CCTGTATAGATAAAACTGTTATTGATGGTTGTTACCATGTTATGGCGAATGGGAGGCTGACGGTCAGGAAATTAAATTCAACAGCAGCTTGTCTAATTGATGTGGCAATATCTTCGACCAAGCGAATCAACTCAACTTTTTCTTGCATTGTTAAATGCCGAACCATATTTATTACACAAAAATTTACACTTCACTTATTACATAACATTAAACCAGCATTCACATGAATTTTTAACTAACTAACTTATTTACGTTCAATAATAAATTGACACTTGCAATAATTTTTATTTTCACGACTTACTTAGAAGAATAGTTGATTGTACGAATTAGAATGTTTGCCTTATTAAATAAACATTTTTTTTGTTGTAAAATGCATTCAATTGAGTACAATACATTATTTTGGACAAAAAATTAAGAATATATTTTTTTTTCATTTGAGAATTCGTTTTAAATTGTTTTATGACGTTCCTATCTCAAACATCTTTGAACCGACTACGATTTAATCTTGTACAAGGGGTTTTCTAAAGGTGCTGATTAAGAATATCTTACCAGTTTCATTCTAAAAAAATCGCTAGTGTTTTTTTTTGAAAATCGACCCACTTTTTCCATCCTAGAATCGGACGCCTTTGACTAAAGTCAAATGTGGTTACGTCTGATGACTCACTTTATAGGTATGTACTCACCACCAAAATTTCAAAATATTTGGATATTAGATGAGCGAGATATACAAGTGGGACACACTGTATATACACTATCGGTTACCACAAATAAATTTAAGTTTAGGATTTCTGTCTGCAACATTTCAATTGAGATAAATAATTTGTTATTCTCCCTAGTTAACACGTCGTGTAAAGGGATTTGCCATGTTGGATAGGATAATCCGTGTTATTATTGAAGACTGAAGTGATAATTCCCATTACGGGCGAGGTTCTAGGTCAACCGTGTCAACATGCTATTAAGAGATTAATTCACATTTTGTAATTTTATAATTACGTGTTCGAATTAGTTTCTCTTTCAGCTTTTATTAGAAATATTAATTAATAAATTTAAATTACTTTTGTTGAATTCTGTTGTAACTGCTGTCGTATAAAATACTTTTTCTACGACTATTGAATAATTTATTTATTTTTGAACATGTAATAGAGCTCATTGGGTAAGAATTCTTTACTCAATAGGCTAGGATCAATCACAAGAGTTCATATTCACTATTCAACAGTTTTTGTGGAGCAATCACAAGAGACAATTTAATATTCGAAAACATCGCGTGTGCCATAACTCAATTTAATTTGTCATAATAAATAAGTCATCGATTTCGCTAAAAGTCAAACAAATTCACTCTTTGTATGCTCCTGTAGACTCGAATTGTCGATTTCGCCGGTGCGATTCACGATGTGCATCAGATGCAATTCTTCCTCCATAATGACATATTAACTCATATATTGAAAAAGATGTGAACGTTTAAAGATTTCGTATTTCACCTTCTTTGCAGATTGCGAAAACGGGCGTCTCAACATGGCTTTTGTCGAATAAATTAAAAAGTATCATTTCTAGCATAAAAATAAGAACGTCCAAGGTAAAGATCACGAACCGAGGAACAGTTTCCTGTTTTTAAAATCTCCGTAACTTTTTGTTTTTTCGGAGATATGGAGGTTTAAAAATGGTATAAAACGTTTTTATGTCAAAATACTTCTTTAAAAGTTAAATATCTTAGAAACTATGGAACTTGTGCCAAATATTTTAAGAAATCAAATCAAAGATTATCTATTAAGCTAAAAGTCTTTCTTAAATTATGGCCGATAAAATGTGCGACTTCGCGTTTTCCCTAAAAGTCTCACCATTGGGCATCATTATTATTTTCGTCAAATTTACCTTAAAGTGCAACTTCATGTTGAGTAGCCGTAGAAAAAGTATGGTATTCTACTCGCGTGTAATAGCTATTACTCACTCTGATGAATTGCAACACTCGCCTTCGGCTTGTCACGTATAGGTCATTCTCATGAGTAATAGCTATCATTACACTCTCGTTGAATAATATACTATAATCGTCTTTACCAATGTTTTTTATAAGAAAAATTTATATTAATTTTTTTCAAATTAATTGTGCTCATAAAGTAGGTGTAATAAGTTGTGAATGAACAAATGAGTTTACCAAACTTATAAAGAATACATTTTCAACATTAAATACAATACATTAAATCAACCATACTAATACGATAACATTAACTGTAAAAACAGAAAAGCTGTTTATATAAAATTAGTTGACATCAACAAATATAATAAAAAATATCGTTCATTACACGTCCAGAAATAGATTTTTCCGTGCTTCATGACTTTCTGTACACGCGCACGGAAAAATCCTTATTTCCTAATGAAATATACCGTAACAGCGTTTTTCTTGTCAGGCGCCTACAGCCTTCTGACAAAAATGTTACATTTAGATAGACGTTATTTTCATCCCTCTCTGTAAAATTTAACTGAAAACTACACAAACTTTTCCTACAGTCTTCTGACAAAAATGTTACATTTAGATAGACGTTATTTTCATCCCTCTCTGTAAAATTTAACTGAAAACTACACAAACTTTTCCAATATACCTTTTACCTTTATTTTATCGTTTAAAAACTGTTCCCAATAAATGGTTCGGATCATATCATAAAGTGTAGAGCCCATTAGCTGCTCTTATGCAAATTTAGCAATCTTCTTCTCTAACACAAATTTAGATATTCCAGATTTTAGAAGGTCGAGTCAGTGACATGGAAAGCGTTTAATAACCATTCTTAAAATGTATGCAATCATTTTTATACTACGCTAATATTATTATAAGGACATAAGTGCTATGTTACAAGTATATGCTAAACAAAATAATTTGTTTTATTTGTAGAAATAAAATATACTAATAAAATGAAATATACCAATTCGACATTTTATTTTCTTTTGCTTTTATTTTATTGTCTTATTAAATTACCATCCTGGCAGAGTTTAGGCATAGCTATTTCACCACTCAACTAGGATATGCATACACAGACAACAACACAACAAATATTCCCTGCGAGACTGTCACCTGCCGCAGCTGAGACTTAAACACAAAAGAGATAACTGTAATTAGCCATGTTGACGCACTCAACAGCGGAAAATCCCACTTGTACCATCTCGGTAACCCTGTTGAAAATGTAACTAAACATTCATACTCTAGCCAGGATTCGAACCGCAAGCTTAATACGTAAGCACTGAGACTACATTTTTTATTTATGATTATAAAAATAAAGTAATAAATAAGAGGACAATCTGCAGTAAGACAAAACATATTTTCATTGATATATATGAAAAAGGTATATACGGGTGGGCGTGCACCTTTGACCAATGAAATATGCCGACCAAGTAAAAAGGCGGAGAATAACATATTGTGTAATATATAAGAGAAATAGTTCAAATATATTTCTGTCGTACAGAGTCGAATTTCGCGTTGGGTGCACAAGAATTTTTATTTAAAATAATTTGAGTAGGAAAACTGAATGCGGTTGTAGTGATTCCTTAGGCAGTGGTTTTTAATTAAAAGAAAAAACTATCTGTAGGTACATAATGTATATTTACAGTGTACAGGGTGTCCTAGTTAACGTGTTATGTCCGATTTTCTCGGTAGTTTTTGAGATAAGTATTTTTTTTTTTCGGGGAATCTATGCCGCTAAGAAACATATAATTGAACATCAAAGAAGAATTGATCGGATTATTTATGTTCTTAATTGACTATTAAAGCATTAAAGGAAAGTAAAAAAAGGCATGTAAATTTTAAATATCACTTCCGGTTTACATGGCAATGGCGTTCTTTTTCTTGAAAATAGAATATTGATTACTTCCACATCCAGTGGTAGTATAGTAACAAAAAAATATTGAATGTTTTTATTGTTCAAATAGGCTTAGACTGTCATGAAAGGTCGACATTTTAAGTTTGAGCAAAAAAAAAATTCTGCCTGTCTGTCTAACTTTTTTGTGCGCACGATTACTCTGGAACCGTTTAAGATATTGACTTGAAATTTGGTACACTTATGTACTTTAACGGGATCTGGAACTAGATTATATTTTCATCTTATTCCATCGAAGGGTTGGGTTGTAAATTGGGGTAAATGGGGTGGTAAACAGGTAAATCAAGCAGGTAAGAGTCCGTAAAATTGGTATTTAGTATATATAAGAGAAGTTAGGGTCTCGAAAAAATTTTTGACATTAGCTACCCCCATTACCACCCCTACCCCACTTTTTAAGGGGGCGAAAAAAAAGTGTGATTTAGTGTATGTACAAGAACCAAAAACCTCAAAATATTTTTTTACCATAGGCCAAGAATTTTTATTGAAAAATTACCAAAAATCCTCGTTATGTTGGGGCGATGCCTATTACGAATAACTAGCAAAATAAGGATACATATATTACTTCAACATCCAGTGGAAGTATAGTAACGACAAAAAAATTTTTTTAAAATTTTTATTGTTCAAATAGGCTTAGAATGTCATGAAACGTCGAGATTTTAAGTTTGAGCAAAAAAATTTCTGTCTGTCTGTCGGTCTAACTTTTTTTTTGTGCGCACGTTTACTCTGGAACCGTTTGAGATACTCACTTGAAATTTAGTACACTTATGTACTTTAACGAGATCTAGAACTAGATTATATTTTCATCTTGTTCCGTCGAAGAGTTGGGGGTAAATTGGGGTAAATTTGGGGTAAAGAGGTAAATCAAGCAGGTAAGAGTTCATAAAATTGGTATTTACTATATACAAGAGAAGCTAAGGTCTCAAAAAAAATTTTGGCATTAGCCCCCACCCCATTATTAAAGGGGATGAAAAAAAATTTAATTTAGTGTGTGTACAAGAACTAGAAACCTCAAAATATTTTTTTACCTTATCCACCCCCATTACCACCCTCTATCACCACCCTCACCCCATTACCGATGTGGGGTATCGTTTTATGGGTTTTTGAGGTAGAGAATTTCAAATATTATATTATTAAACAATTATTTCCACATACAACATTTTTTCGTTGTGAGTGATTTGGATAGAAAATCTGGATGTGGAAGTTGGGCAGCGGTTTTTTTTATTGTTAAATTAGTGTACAATATCGATAATTCTATCATTCCCAATTGAAATTAAAATTTTGTGGACATGCCTATTGAAAGTCGCATTTCGGAGATATGAACTTTACTTTGCTTTTTTTTAAAGGAACACTCCATATATGTACCATTTGAAACGCCATAAAAAAAGCTTTGTATTTATAATATAATACATGGTACTTATCTTAAACAAATTTTGTCTAATTTACTATAAATTTACAATTTATCAAATTAGCCATGGAAAACAAAAGTATGTAAATTAAAATAAACAATATGTTAGTTCTGTCTAATTTCACTTTATTTTAAATAAAATGGAGAATTTCAATAATTGATACAGTGTGTTTCACTTGAAATGGTAACACCCCAATAACTTTATTTTTTTTCCGATTTGAATCGCATTTTACTTAAGTATAGAACAAACTAGTATCTACTTATGATCAGAAAAACATTCGCCTCCTACGGTACCAAAGCCACCTGCGGTACCAAAATATGTGGAGAAAATCGGAAAATCATATTAGGCATTTTTTTATCGGAAAATTTTGTTAATAAAACTTGTTAAGAATTGTCCAAAATGGCCAAAATTTAATCAAAATTAAAAAATGAAAAACTTGAAATTTAAAAAATTTTGAAAATAATTAGGTATTTAAAAAAAACTGTTTTACAACTACCTGCAGCTTGGGTTTAATTTCAAACAAAATTGTCATAGTACAGTTTTCTAAACGAAAAAACCCATTCAAATGATATTTTCGGACTTGGACATTATTTTAATAAAAATTTATATATTTTTTTTTATTAAATTTTAGACTTAAGGTTTCTGAACAATTCTTTCATTAACAAAATTTTCCAATAAAAATATGCCTAATATGATTTTTTGATTTTATCCGCATATTTTGGTACCGCAGGTGGCTTTGCATTTGTAGGACGTGAATTTTTTTCTGGTAATAAGTAGATCCTAATTTGTTCCATAAGTAAAATTAGATTCAAATCGGAAAAAAAATTTAAAAAGTGAACAGACTGGGTCATATATCATTGAAAAGATTTTTCTATGGCCTTTCAAATAGTGTAAAAATATATGGGGGTGTTCTATTTAAAAAAATCGCTGCCCAAGGAATCATTACTTCCGCATCCAGATTTTCGATCCAACTCATTCACAACGAAAAAATTTAGTAATGGGGTGGGGGTGGCTAATGCCAAACATTTTTTGAGACCTTAGCTTCTCTTGTATATACTAAATACCAATTTTCTGGACTATTAGCTGCTTGATTTAGCTGGTTACCCCAAATTTACCCCAATTTACCCCCCAACCCTCTGACGGAACAAAATGAAAATATAATCTAGTTCCAGATCTCGTTAAAGTACATTTGTGTACCAAATTTCAAGTCAATATCTTAAACGGTTACAGAGTAAACGTGCGCACAAAAAAGTTACAGACCGACAGACAGAAATTTTTTTTTCGCTCAAACTTAAAATCTCGACGTTTCATGACATTCTGAGCCTATTTGAACAATAAAAATTTAAAAAAAATTTTTTGTCGTTACTATACTTCCACTGGATGTGGAAGTAAAACCAAGGTAAAGCTCATATCTCCGAAATTCGACTTGTTTGAATTGTTTTGCTGAAATGATGTTTGGAAAATACATGTGATATCTCATAACTTTTATTTTTGAACGTATTTACGTAACTCCAAAAATAAAGAAGTTAAATGAGGTTTTAACGTTTGCACAACCACCCTGTACTGTTGACTATAATAAGGAACTTTAGTCTAGTTATTATAAAAAACACGTTCTCAAATAAATTAAACATGTTCTGATAGAACATATTAATAATAATAATTTTTTGTTTTTATGTCTTTGGTGTTTTTCAAAAAAATTGCCGCGCTTGGATTTTACCCTATAGCCCCCCCCCCCTAAATCCGCCACTGACTGCGCTCCGTCAGAAACCCTAAAATACCTATAAGCATGTTTGGAGCATATTTAATGTCCGATATATCAAAAAATATTACAGCTAGATCCTTATATGTTTGAAATCAGGGATAAAGGATCTAAAAGAATATGTAAAAATATACAGGGTTTTTCATTTAAAAAGCAACCTTCATTGTTATATCACGTGACATATCCAAGCAATTGTTTTTTAATTGCATTTAAAAAAATATGTATACAACCTTACAACTCTTATACGAAACTTTTTTTTGTCTCCAATAATAACATAAATAAAGGGGGTCAAAATATAGTTATAATTCGTCCGCTGTCTTGGATTCCTAAATTTTTACCAAAAATTCGTAACCCGCATCCCGAAAATCCCCAGATATCGATTTTCATTCGAATAGGATCACAGATGACAAAATTCATCCGCCATCTTGGTTTTCTAAATTTTGACCGAAAATTCGTAACCCGCATCCCCGAAAACCCCCAGACATCGATTTTCAGCCAAATAGGACCATAGATGACGAAATTCGTCCGCCATCTTGGAGTCCTAAATTTTGATAAAAAATTCGTAACCCGCATCCCCGAAAACCCCCAGATATCGATTTTCAGCCAAATAGGACCATAGATGACGAAATTCGTCCGCCATCTTGGAGTCCTAAATTTTGATCAAAAATTCGTAACCCGCATCCCCGAAAACCCCCAGATATTGATTTTCAGCCAAATAGGACCATAGATGACGATATTCGTCCGCCATCTTGGAGTCCTAAATTTTGATCAAAAATTCGTAACCCGCATCCCCGAAAACCCCCAGATATCGATTTTCAGTCGAATAGGACTATAGATCACGAAATTCGTCCGCCATCTTAGATTCCTAAATTTTGACCAAAAATTCGTAACCCGCATCCCCGAAAACCCTCCGATATCGATTTTTAGTCAAATAGGACCATAGATGACGAAATTCGTCCGCCATCTTGGAGTCCTAAATTTTGATCAAAAATTCATAACCCGCATCCCCGAAAACCCCCAGATATCGATTTTCAGTCGAATAGGTCCATAGATGACGAAATTCGTCCGCCATCTTGGATTCCTAAATTTTGACCAAAAATTCGTAACCCGCATCCCCGAAAACCATCCGATATCGATTTTTAGTCAAATAGGACCATAGATGACGAAATTCGTCCGCCATCTTGGAGTCCTAAATTTTGATCAAAAATTCATAACCCGCATCCCCGAAAACCCCCAGATATCGATTTTCAGTCGAATAGGTCCATAGATGACGAAATTCGTCCGCCATCTTGGATTCCTAAATTTTGACCAAAAATTCGTAAACCGCATCCCCGAAAACCCCCAGATATCGATTTTCAGTCGAATAGGATCGTAGATGACGAAATTCGTCCGTCATTTTGGATTCCTAAATATCTTAGCAGTATGAGATTCCTCGGAAAACCTACGTCAGATTGGATTTTGAACCATAAACTTATCTCAGAAACTACCGAGAAAACCCAGCATAGCGCGTTGACTGGGACACCCTGTACATTTTGCTTGGTAATAATTTCGAATAAATTGATTTCTGACCTAACTAAAAACCGCATTCAAATTTTCATAATAAAATTTGTAGGAGTGTTTATACAAAACCGGTCCTCTCTATTTGGCACCTTTTATTTATGTATTAACATTTTCAAGAATTTCATCTATTAAGTAATTCCTGTAAGATAAAATAATTTATAAATAAATTTAAGATATTACCAGAACTCCTAAATGCTTCCCTGGCAAGCATTCATTCGCGTCAGGTCTCCATGACAACAAGTTCCTCCCTAAAGTCTGAGAGCGTGTAAAGCTATGCGAATGCCGAGGCGAGTGCCATCTATTGACGGCAAAATTGGAAACTATTTATTGAATCTATGTTTGAAAATTAAGAGGTTATATTTTATCCACGTAATTAATTATGGACTAAATTCCAATTTTTCGACGTCCATTTTTTCGTTGATCACGTGTTTTTGACTAAAACAAAAAAATAAAAACGTGACGAACTAGAATATATATTTTAATACATACGTACAAAATTTGAAGTTTCTATCTTCAAAAATAAGCCGAATAATTCGTTTCTTCATTTCACTGACCGCAGATTATACTCATAAGGTGATAAAGTAATAACTGTAAATAGTAATGATAATAATGTAAAAAGGTCTAGTTCTCGAAAAGTTATTAAAATTATAAATTATAAAATATGGATAATTAGTGATTAACTTATTATAAATATTGAAATAAATAGAGGTAGAATCAATCCACAAAAGAAGATACTAACTGTAACAATAATTAACTAAGAATAATAATTATAAAAAATATGAAATACATTACTCATTAGACAGCCATACAAAAAAAAAGTTCTGTGCAGCGGACCAAATTATGTTGATATGATGTATTTTTCGACGCTGAATCTGTAGTCAAAAAAAAAATCTATCGTGCCAATTTTGGTTTTTAGTCAAAAACATCCCTTAAAATGGTGTAAAACCATAAAAATAATGTAATAACTTTTATTGAAATGTGAAAAATGGTAGATGTTTTGTAGTCGAGAGTAGAGAATATAAATTCGAGTCACAGTAAGATATTTCTATAAATTAAACCGAAATCCACCCTTATGTGGGAGTGAAAACTACCGCTAAAACTCAAAAGACGCAGGTGAGTGTAAATAACGTGTACAAAGGACAAACTTTTGTATCTCTTAATGCAGGATATTTGACTCTGGTGCGACAACCAGCCATTACTCTCAAAGGGTAGAGAAATAACCCCATGGAGGGTTAAAACTACATTTAGATAGACCCCTCATAGGTTTCAAAACGGAAAAAAAATTGAAGCTTTTATAGTTTTAAGCAGGGTGAATAAATATGGAGTGAATTCGTTCCAACCACCGACACATGACTAGAGTCTACCCTTAGTAAGAGCTTCCCCCATGCTCAAATGATGCATATAGGTGCTATTGAAATTCGGAAAGGGTCAAATACTTGTAGCTCATCTTGCCAAATATACGAATTTGGTACGACAACCACCCAATCCTAGTAAGGTTGAAAATTACCCCTATTGGGGGGAGAGGTAAAAACTACCCCTACAGACGGAGGGATTTCATTACTTCTAATACCCTGGAATAAAAATTCAGGCATTTGTAGTTTTAGGCAGGGTAGATAAAAATGGAGTAAATCCATACATTAAGCATTGACCAGTTGTGTTTTATTTATTATACCATATCTGCTTATTCTTCAATGACCATTTTTTTCTATCTATGTAAGCTATGAACCTAAATTAACTAAATTTCCGTCTATCTATTTCCTTCCGTATGTGGGGGTAATTTTTACCCCCCACCCCAATAGGGGTGATTTTCAACCTTATTAAAAAGATTTGGTGGTTGTCGTACCAGATTTATATATTTTGCTTGTAGCTCATTGCTACAAGCATTTGACCGTTTCCGAATTTTAGCAGCACCCATATGTAACATTTGAGCATGGGGGTAGCTCCTACCACCCTGAGGATGTCTTAGTATGTCCTAGTATGTCTTAGTATGTCTCTATTCATGTATTGATGGTTGAAATGAATTTACTCCATATTTGTTCACCCTGCCTGATTTTTTTTCCCCGTTTTGAAACCTATGAGGGGTGGGGGTAGTTTTAACTCTCCATAGGATTGAGTCTCTACCCTTTGAGAGTAATGGCTGGTGGTCATACCAGAGTCAAATATTTAGCACTAAGAGATACAAAAATTTGTCCTTTGTACATGTTATTTACACTCACTTGCTTTTTTTAAGTTTTAGCGGTAGTTTTCACTTCCCCATAAGGGCGGATTTCGGTTTAATTTATAGAAATAGCTTACTGTGGCTGGAATTTATATTCTCTACTCTCGACTACAAAACATTACCATTTTTCACACTTCATTAAGTTATTACATTATTTCTATGATTTTACACCATTTTAAGGGATGTTTTTGACTAAAAAACAAAATTGACACGATAGATTTTTTTTGACCACGGATTCGGATTCAGCGTCGAAAAATACACCATATCCATATAATTTGGTCCGCTGCACAGAACTTTTTTTTTGTGTTCTAGCTGTGAATAGAGTTTTAAAATTACACAGGCCTACAAAATAAAAAAAATCGTCTGTTCCTGGAACTCCATCCTACGTATGTCGACGTGCTGAATACGAATCGGGTGTCTGTTTAGCTCCATCACCTACCATTACACAGCCCCACAAAAAAAAAAAAAGTTCAAAACAGCGAACCAAACCCATGTATTCGTATGTATTTTCGGTCGCTGAATCCGAATCCGGGGTCAAAAAAAATCGTACACCCCCAAAATCATTAGCTAGAGCCAAAAAACACCCCTGAAATGGGGTAAAAAGAATATTAAGCTACGAGAATAGTTGTTACATCTTAATCAATCGAATTATACAAATTAAGGTTAAACAGCAGCGTACATACAATAGATATGAAACACACCCCCAGGGAGGGGCGAAAACTAGCCCCCATATATAAAAAAATCGATGAAAAACAACAATGACTGCTGAAAAAGCTCAAAATGTCTAAGTTTTGTTAATGTGATAAGAAACTGCATCAGGTCCAACGTAATCTTCATAAACTGCCCCTATAGAGTTGAGAACAGCCATTACCAAGGACACGAGAAAAACAAGAAAAAACGTAAAATGCAACAGGATTTCTATTTTCATGGTTGCTATGATTGGCTGAAAATGCATAGTACTCTAAAATAGAACTAGAAACTTACGTACCATCAACATTCTACAGTGTCAACCCTCAGAGGGTGTAAAAAATACCCCCCATGTAAGGTTTGACTATAAAAAGTTACAGTGACTTCTATAAAAATTCGAAACACTTGCGGTGTGTGGAAGAGAGAATAAACTAGACTATGTTCGACGCTGTGCTTGAAAACCACCCCCACGGGGTTGAGAGACGCCACCCCTATAAAACTACGGAAATGAAACGAATAAGCAACAGTATAGCTTTTTCGTTATATCTTGAATTAGGGTAGTTTACATCCTTTCTGGGGGTGTTACTTAATAATATTTATAGGACATAAGTTTCAAACTCCAAGTGTGCAACACGATTTTTGCCAATCATAGCATCCATAAAAATGTAAATCCGGTTAGTTTCTCTCTATTTTTCCAGCATCCTACAGATATAGGGTGAGGTGGTGGGGGTGGTTTTCAAGCACATCGTCGAACATAGTCTAGTTTCTTCTCTCTTCCACACAACGCAGGGGTTTCGAATTTGTATAGAAGTCACTGTAACTTTTTATAGTTAAATCTTACATAGGGGATAGTTTTCACACCCTCTGAGGGTTGACAGTGTAGAATGTTGATGGTACGTAAGTTTCTGGTTCTATTTTAGAGTACTACGCAATTTCAGTCAATCATAGCATCCATGAAAATTGAAATCCTGTTGGATTTTACGTTTTCTCTTGTTTTTCTCGTGTCCTTTGAACTTGAACTTAAGGTGGTTGTTCTCAACCCTATAGAGGCAGTTTATGAAGACGGACTTGATGTAGTTTTTAAACAATTTAACAAAACTTAGACATTTCGAGCTTTTTCAGCAGTGCTTGCTGTTTTGGATCGATTTTTTTATATATGGGGGCTAGTTTTCGCCCCTCCCTGGGGGTGTGTTTCACATCTATTGTATGTACGCTGCTGTTTAACCTTAATTTGTATAATTCGATTGATTAAGAAGTAACAACTATTCTCGTAGCTTAATCTTCTTTTTATCCCATTTCAGGGGTGTTTTTTGGCTCTAGCTAACGATTTTTTTGACCCCGGATTCGGATTCAGCGACCGAAAATACATAGGGATACATGGGTCTGGTTCGCTGCTTTGAACTTTTTTTTTGTGGGGCTGTGTTATTTTGTAAATCGCGAAATCTAAAAAAAACTCATAATTTAGGTTACTTTCGGAATTTACTAAAAAATTGGTTACTGACGGAGCTAAACGGACACATGATTCATATTCAGCACGTCGAAATACATGGGATTGTCCAATGGAGTTCCAGAAACGGACCATTCGTGTGCGTACGTGTGTGTATGTGTGTGTAATATGTATGTGAACATCACCAGATCCTTCTCCATTTTCTAGACCGCGTATGCAAATATACTACCCAGAAACGCAAAAAAAAGTGAAAGTAATATGTTTGATGTGTTTCGTCAGCCCACATATAAGAATTGTGAAAATTGATTATTCCATTCCTAGTAAAACCGGCTTCATCAGTGAAAAATATTCTAGTTATAAAATTAGGTTCCCAGTTTCGCCTCAACCATTGACAAAATTTCATCCTGGACTGAAAACCCTCAGGTTTTAATGTTTTAATGTCTGAACTCTCCGTAGGTAGTAACTGTTCACGAATGACTTCCCAAACACAGCTTTTTGGAATGCCGTCTTGCATAGCAATTCTCCTGGTGCTGGTTCCTGAATTAGCTGCTACTAATTCCAGGACCCTTTCCTCTACTTCTACGGTGCCAGAAGTGCGATGGCTTCCAGAGCCACTTGAATTCTTTTTGAAAGTACCTTTTTCGTGAAGACTAATATGTAAACTGACGAAGGTTTTGTCACAGAAAATTTCTCTACCATCATGGAATGATTATTCATAAAAATTTCGCGCTTCGGAAGCATTCCTGTTGGCCTTACCATACATGGAATGCATATCCGCCATTTCTTTAAAAGAATATTGTTCCATTTTTCAGTATTTTTCAGTACTTTACAAGTTTGACAGCAAAATTTATCAACAATGACATTTCTATCTGATTGAAACAAGCCAACTTTGATTTTTTTGAGGGCGCAACTGATCAATCGCCCTTTTTACATCGAACTTTTCAATCGGATTTCAAAGAAAAACGACACGTTCTGCAAATTTTCACCAAGAGTACATGTGCTTTAAAAATTCGTCTGAGAAATCACGTACCACATATACAAGATTTCATCCCTCTAGTAGCAGTAGTTTTTAAAATACTTAAGAAGAACCATATTTTTATACCATCTTCAGAGAGGCGTAGCTCCGTTAGGAAGCATTTCCGGATCCCGCACAGTGGGAAAAATGTGTCCTTTTTGGACAAATCTCTGTCAACAGTAGATCTATCAATCAATTTAAATAAAAAAATGGAAAATACCCTTGAGACATTGCACTTTAGGGTAGTGCTGCGATAAAGTGGCTTTGGGTTAACCTAACCTAAAAATCACAGATATTTTTCTATATTCCGTGTTTACTTCCTTGGTCGAGAGTCACAAACAAACGAAGAAGTGTTTATGTAGATTAGATACCAAATTCATTTTTATGGGATCATAAGTTAATTGCTTAAGTTTCTTGAATCGATTTTAACGTATGAAGCGTAATCCTTTTAAGGGATTAAAATAGGAGTTGAAGGTTTAAGGTGGTGAAGATTCGAAATTCAAGTGAAAAAAAGCTTAAGTAATGAAAAGTTGTTCTTCAGGGTTTTTGATGCTGATCTCATCTTTAATCTTACTCGCATCCTATTGATTCTTCAAAGGAATGAAAAAATTACGATACTCCAAATACTCGTCACTAGTTGCTTTTAGACTTGTAAATATTATTTTACAGACAAGTTATCCTTTCGCATCGGGCGTTTTTTTTTAGGCGACTGGCCTCACAAACGGGGATTTTTTGCGTTCGCAGAATCGTGCGTCTCCCGTTTATTAGCTTCGCGCATTAATGCGGTTCCCGACTCCAAAGACGCGCGCGCTTATATGTGCAAGTTGAAATAAACGAAGATAAAAGATAAACGTTTTATTTAGTAGGTATGCAAACATATAATATATAATTGTTAAAAGTATACAACGTTCTTACTTCATTAATAATCTAAAAAAAAGTGTTTTTTTTTTAAATTATTATTATTATTGTTCGTGTGCATTTTTATTTGATTATACAGAATTTGTATACTGAAGAACTAAAGCAAGTTGCATCAATATTCCAACACCACATATTCCCCACACCATAATAACATTCAAGCATTTTTACATCTAAAAAATTTTTTTCAAGCTCATCATCTGCTAAATATTTATTTTTCCTGTTCATTTTGTAAAAAATGCAATTTATTTTAAGAAAAATTTGCAGCTGTTTGCACACAATAGACTGCCTGACACACTCAAGAATAAACTGCGAGTATACAACTATTTTTCTGACTACAGCTTTTCTGCAACTAACAAGCTACAGCTTGAAGATGCTTTTAAGCGAATATCAGACCACAATCTTGCACCTCCCGATTTTAAGTAGTATTCACGGCGTTCGAAAATATGCGTCTCCCGCACATATGTCAATCCGAGATTTGCGCGTTTTTGCGGCTCCCGTCGTGAAAGGGTGTTAAGTTTCTTGAATCGGTTTTAACGTATGAAGCATAACCTTTTTAAGGGATTAAAATAGGAGTTAAAGGTTTAAGGTGGTGAAAATTCGAGATCAAGTAAATAAAGATTAAGTAATGAAAAGTTGTTCTTCAGGGCATTTTGATGCTGATCTCATCTTTAATCTTACTCGCATCCTATCGATCCTTCAAAGGAATGAAAAAATTACGATACACCAAATACTCGTCACTAGTTGCTCTTAGACTTGTAAATATTATTTTACAGACAAGTTATAATAATGGTCTGTTTGTGACAAATTACCATTATTTCAAATCGGGAACTAAATTTTCGCCAAATCTACGAATATTGTTTCCAATTTTTGTTCACCTTACACTAGATATATTTTTTTAACTATTTAACGTCGGCCTATTTCCGCTACCAGGGCCTATCACCGACGCCAGGAGACGAGCTACCCCCAACCTGGAAATTTTGCCGAACCTCTTCCCTCAAGAAGAGTAGGGATCTTTTACTTGCCTAACAGGGACCGCCTGCTTTACATCCCCTCCGAAGGATGGTATATCCACTACGTAATCCCCGTCTGAAATTACGTAACGTCCGCGTATACACTGATATACAAGCCGCTAGAAGGTGGAACGAGAACGCTGTATTTCCCAAGATGGGACCCCATCCAAGTACTAACCGCGCTTGACGTTGCTTCAACGGAATATCGACTGATATTCACATTGAAGTCGCCTCTACGCTCGCCCCCTACACTAGATATACCTTGATAAATTTAGTGTATGAACACTGCTGGACCATAACCTACATACATACATACATACATACATACAGAAAACCTCCTTCTTTTTAAAATTTTATGAAGTCTGTTAAAAAGCCGCATATATAAATTTTGGGTTTATAATATTTATAGTAGACTTTGCCCATCGCTGTGTTTTAACCACGATCCTCTTGTTGAAACCTTTATACTCCTCTATAGTATGGTATCCATCATACAAAATATACATAAATAATCTGGAGAACATTCAACGTTAATTTTTAAAGTGTATGCCTTTTAAAGAAAATGGAGAGTACCGGGATATTGGTTCACTATTAAAAATGTATGAGATTGTATCGTTGCACTCTATTATTTTTCTACATAAGATCATCACACCTGCATTTGATTGTCCACAAATTTTAAATTTCAGTGTACCAAGGTTGTCATCGCGAGCTTCAGAGATTTTTCATTTAGGCACTCCTCGCACAAACTTACTGGAAGCATCATCATATTTCAAGCTTGCTCTAATTATTTGAAGATCAAATGTACTATTGATATATTAACTGTGGGATAAAAGGAATCAAGGAAAAATTCTTAAGACAGTAGATGTAACTTGAAACAGAAATATACATTTATGTATGTATTTTGTATTGTAGGTATTGTATCCACCCTATGAATTATTGTTTCTCACTTTTAATAATCGTTTTACTTAATTTTAGTCTTTCATCTATTAGGCATTTTTTATGTCATCGATGTGTGTCCTGTATTTTATACATTATTATATTAGAGTGAGATCCCAGAGCCGCCAGACCTACGTCATTTTAGCAAAGCTAATATTTTGATAACGAATAGTGTAATATCTAGTTAAGAACGTATGCGTATTTGATAGCTTGAAAGCGGGGCGCTTTTGCGGAAAACAGTAACAAAAGGTACATACAAATTTTCTCACCTAAGTTAAAATATGATAGCTGATTTATTTTTCAAGTGACACGCTAGCGACATGATGTAAGCGTCAATCTCCGATCAGGGGTAGAGAAATTCCTATTAAACGGTGCGTGAAGAATCTGGGGGTTAACGAGACAGTACGCAAGGTCTACTTCATGACCAGGAGTCTGTACCCGCTCCCGGCCAGGGGTAGCGGACTTAACAGAAATAATAAAAAACTATTGTACACTATGGTGATCAGGCCGGCAATCACATACGCGGCGCCGGCATGGTGCAGCATACCGGCCACGACAATGCGTAAACTCAAAGTTCTAGAACACAAATTTATGCGCTTCATTTCAGACTCTGATATCTTTATGCACGTTGCCACGACATAACCCCACTAGCGGACTACGTCCAGGAAATTTCCCAAAAATTTTACACCACCAAACTGGGCGATAGTCCGCTAACCCGCAATGTAACTCAAATCAGACAGCATAATGCAATATTATTTAATCTGAGACACAGCCTACCATACCAGGCGTTGCCTATTTTCCGGCAACTCCCTTAGCCAAATCTTCACCTACCATAACCTCTATAAAACCCTATCCTATCACCTTTCCTAAACTTTATCTTTAATCCCCTCTTTCCTTTTCTATTTGTTCGTTTTTATGCTTCTGTTGTTTTTCTTTTCTTTAAACGATACTCTTTTACATTATCATATCTTCCTGGAGACAGGGAGACCACCAGGGCCTCGTACGGGTTTTTTCGTTTAGCTTTTTACCCGAGTCAACAACCCAAATTTTGTAAGTGCTTTGCCAAGTGTTGTGTTATTTTTAATTAGTTTTAGATCTCTGCGTAGACAGCAATTTTTAATATTATTATTAGTTTTTAAGTTTGTTTATAACGTTAACCGTTAACCTTTAATCCGAACTGGACCTGCCCCGTAGCACCTTACATTCACCACAGCACCACGTGCCGTGGTTGTTTGGTTGGCTCCGGGCCAGGATCCGGCAAGGCACATAGTTGTACTAAACTTAAGAATAAAATTTGTTTTGTTTTTTGTTTTTTTTTGACAATCTCCGAATCTTAAGGTCCGAGGTTCGATCCCTGAGCGTTCTCAGTTTTTTTTTCAAATATACGTACTAAGAAAAAATTTATGGCCAAAAATAATAAATATTTCCCTATCGGTTATCTATTTCTTGGTAATCGCCACCTTAAGTTAATATTTGTTGAAAAAAAAAGCTGAGAACGCTCAGGGATCGAACTTCGGACGTTAAGATTCAACAACAACAAACATTTATTAATATTCACATACAATAATGCGTCATTCCGGAGTCCGGCCCGGAGCCAGCCAGACAACCACGGCGAACATCGCCGAGGTGGGTGTGAGGTTGGGCGGGGGGGTCCGGTTTGGCGGTGACGAAAATTAATTGTGAGTTAAAACTCCTGCCTAATGGGGAAAGAATTAAATTTAACAGTATCGTGCAACGTAGTACACGAAAAAATAATTAAAATTAAAACTGTAAAACTATTGATTTCGCGCACACGCGAACACTTAAAAATTTTGATTGCTGGCACGGGAAAACAAAACTCAACGAAAAAACCCGTTTGATACAATTCCACCCTGGTAGTCTTCCTGACGCCAGGAAAGTGTCGTGGATAGTTAAAGGTGTGTAATGTTATGTGAAATTATTGTTTGTTAAGAATTTATTGGTTGATACTGAATTTAGAGACAAAAAATGGGCAAGGAACAAAAAAAGTAAAAACAAATAGATTGAATAGAGAGGGGTTGGTTGTAGGTTTTGGTGAGGATTAAAGGTGGGGAAAGGAGAAGTTGTCGTAGAGGAAAGTGTGGTTAGAGAGGTTGCCGAAAGATAGGCAACGCCTGGTATGGTAGGGGGTGTCGGATATCGAAAAGGATCGCATTATGCTGTCTGATTCGTGTTATGTTGCGGGTTAGCGGACTATCGCCCAGCTTGAATTGATAGAATTTTTGGGAGATGTCTTGAACGTAGTCCGCTAGTGGCGTTATGTCGTGGCAACGATTATATAGATCTCTGAGGGAGGTGTATCTGCCCAAATCAGAGATGAGGCGCATAAATTTGTGTTCGAGAACTCGGAGTTTTCTCATTGTCGTGGTCAGTATGCTGCACCACACCGGCGCCGCATATGTGATGGCCGGCCTGATCACCATCGTATACAACAATTTTTTATTTGTCCTGTTGAGTCCGCTACCCCTTACCAGGAGCGGATACAGACTCCTGGACATGGAGTAGATCTTGCGTACTGTCTCGTTTATGTGAATGTTGAACGTCAGTCTCTTGTCCAAGTTTACCCCTAGATACTTCACGCGTCGTTTAATTGGAATTTGGCGACCCCCGATCGAAAGTGGTGTTAGAATCCGATTTTCGGTGAAACGGCGCGTGAATAGAATTGATTCTGACTTCTCGGCATTTATCCGAATTTTCCACTTGTCGTAATACGCCATGGCACGGGTCAAGTGAGCCTTCAGCAATATATTAGCTGCCTGTGCATTGTGTGAATGCACGTACATGGCCGTGTCATCGGCGTACTTGGCAAGGTTCGAATTCGGGAATTCCGGGAAGTCGGAGGTTGTATAGTTTTGGTGGCAGGCATGACCCCTGGGGGACGCCCGCGCGAATGTCTCGCCGAGTTGATAGTTTATTATTCACTCTGACCTGCAGCGATCTGCCTGTCAGGAAAGAGCGAACAAGTTTCGTTATGTGCATGGGGAAGTCCAGTGCGTTTAGTTTATGAAGCAGTCCCGGGATCCATACGGTATCGAAAGCATTCTCAATAAGATTCGGAGGTTAACGCTTACACCATGTCGTTAGCCTGTCACTTGAAAAATAAATCAGCTATCATACTTTAACGTAAGAGAGAAAAATTTGTATGTAACTTTTGTACCTGTTTTCTGCAAAAGTGCCCCGCTTTCAAGCTAGCAAATATGCATACGTTCTTAACTAGATATTACACTATTCGTTGTCAAAATATTAGCTTTGCTAAAATGACGTAGGTCTGGCGGCTCTGGGATCTTGGACTATATACCTATTTAGTTTATATTATTGTATCATGTTTTTACTTAATATTTCTTTACATTTTATTATTTGTATGTTTTCCTGACCAGTAATTGGAAATTTGTCCATTGGATAGTGTATTTAAATAAATAAATAAATAAATAATTAAAGAATCGAAACCGAGAAGTTCACCATTTATGTTAATATATTCCTGAAGAAAATTAGATTAAAAATTAAGTTCCGTCAAAATGCTACTTTGCTTCCATAAAAGCTGGCCATACATTAGAAATATAATCGGCAGTATTTGGATGACAGGCTGGGACTGTCATTCTTTTACTTTCACAGGCGAATACGTTGATAGACCACTAACACAAATAGCACAATGAATGGCCAACACTTTTATTAAGTCTATCGCAATTCAAGAATGCTAGTTGATGGTAAAATACCTCCATTAATACTTTTAAGTTTATCAAATCCGTGGCATTCTGACTCGTTTGAAGTCTTGATGAACGCATTTGTACTTTTGTGGTAAAAAGTGAATTGTATATTAGTTGAAGAAGAAACATATCGGAATATAGGCATAAGTTATAGAACAAAATTAGCTGCTTTTACGGCAGTAAGTGTCATGGTTTTAGCAATAATGTGAAGACAGAAAAATGTACTAAATGGAGGAAGAAGTGGATAGCCAAAAGAGAAATATTAAGCCATTTCCCTTATTACAAGAATTGAGAGAAAACGATCCTCTTGATTTTAAAAATTATCTTTAATTTTAACTTCAAGCGTAAACAAACGGACGAAGGCTGTGCCGGTCGCCAACCACTAACTAACATTACTGTTGACGTGTAAACTTGATCAGTCCGCTACAGTAAACTGTAGCGGGTAAAGAAGGTATTGTTGCCAACCCACTCACTAACCGTATCTCTAGAGGGATTATGAGCTCATTTAGCACTTTTTTTATTTGATTATCGGAAAGATCTTATAATTATAAGACCCTGTGCAAAAAACTAGAATTTTGGGAGACCTATAAATTGTCTAAAAAAAATCATAAAAATGGACCGCACCCGCCTTGTCAGTGACGTCACTTGATAAGAACCCGCTAGCCAAAGCGGTTAGCTGCAGCGCGTTATTATAGTTTCACAATATTACAAATCGTTAACTCAAACAGTGTGTTTTGAAACTTATGCGTGTTTGTGAAGAATTTCAGTTTATCAACTATCTTCACCATATTACTATTCTCTGACGTCACGATGTTGGCCGCACCGCGCTTCCAAGTTCCTCTTTAAAAGTCGTATATTTCGAAAACCACATATCGGATTCATCTGAAATTTTCAATATCGTCTAATTTTAATACTTTATCCACAAGAAGTAACAACTGCTAAATGAAATTCATTAAATGAGCCCATATTGAATAGTAGCTGTTTTCTTTCGTGCTGAACAAAGTGAATGCAATCAGTAAGCAACCAATACAGGTTAAACATTTCAAAAATATCTCGATTTGATTGGCTGTTTAGTGATTGCAATCAGTTCGTTCCGTACGAAAGAAAACAGCTACTGTTTGACATGAGTTGCCAATCACTTTTCTAGACAATTTTTTATGACCTCTAAATTTGTTCTTTAGTATTTTTTCAAAATTTCCCTCGTGCAAATAATGTTTCAACAAAATCACATTAACGAGGTATTTCTAATTTATAATGCAAACGTTAATCCTGATGGAACTACTTCAAAATATGCCAAAATAAGCTTTGACAAATAAAGTAGGTACAGTACAGTACAGTAAGTTAAACGAAGGTCACTTTTAGTAATCTTACAACAAGCCTAAGAGAAATATAGTTTAACACTACTTTAGATGTACTTTGTTATGCCCTACCAATTTTCTCTTTTGTATTTTTTCTGCATTTCTTGCATTTTAGAATTACGAAATTTTAGAATTATGAAATTTTTTATAAAAAGTGCAAAAATTGTCCTCCACTTTGAATTCCTTGGGTTTATTTGAAAAAATTCGCCTGGATAACAGGCAGCTTTGGAATCAGCGACCTTCAATTAACAAACCGTCTATTGCCCAAAAGTATCCAAATTTACTGTTATGCTTGATTTACATAAGACTTTTTAGAAAATTTGCTCCTTCTGCTCTTTACATAGCAAATAGTCCTCAATCAGATTAAAGGGCCAGATTTGGAAGGTCAAATTCGGTACATGTGGAATTACGACTGCTCCGAAAGTCGGGATTCGATAAAAAAAATATTATACCCTTAAAAAATAAATATCTTGTATTTCTGCTTACATCATTGTTATAAAATATTATTTTGGGTATTCAGCAGATAACTTTCAAAGAAATCATTCGTTCCTTTCATATATTATTGATCTAAATCTGATCAAGCTAGAATATCAACGAGTAGTCCTCTTACAAACAAACTTGTCAATTTCTTTTATTTCAATATATAGAGAGAATGGTTATTTTCTTGTTTATCGTATTGAATGGAGTATCCTCTAGGTAGGGCTAGAGATGCTTGAAAGATTTCCTCTTAAGGGTGGATTTCTGACAATATATTGGCATGATCAGACTTAGATCTTCAATATATAGAAAGAATGGTTATTTTCTTGTTTTCATATTGAATGTTAGACATAGTAAATGTATAAAGAAATTGACAAGTTTGTTTGTAAGAGGACTACTCGTTGATATTCTAGCTTGATCAGATTTAGATCAATAATATATGAAAGGAACGAATGATTTCTTTGAAAGTTATCTGCTGAATACCCAAAATAATATTTTATAACAATGATGTAAGCAGAAATACAAGATATTTATTTTTTAAAAACTACACGAGCTATGGGGCTCTAAAAAAGAGTGATTCTTTTTTATTTTTGATATGTGTCAACTAAATAAATATTTCCTGTCATTTTTTACAAGAAAATGTTTTCCTATTTTTTTTATAGTAATTATGTTTTTGAATTGAACATATATCTCTGCTGATGAGTTCTAAAGAGAATGAAAAAGGTTGCGCAATTTTTACAGAGTTTTGGTCAATCAAACATTGATTGAAATATTTTATTTATTATGACATGTAAGTGAAATTTTATTCATATATTTCATTGTGCTTTTCAGTAGTTCTTGGCTTTGAAATGTAACTAATGTTTGTTTGTGATGTAGTATCCTCTAGGTAGGGCTAGAGATGCTTGAAAGATTTCCTCGCAAGGGTGGATTTCTGATAATATATTGGCTTGATCAGACTTAGATCTTCAATATATAGAGAGAATGGTTATTTTCTTGTTTATCGTATTGAATGGATTATCCTCTAGGTAGGGCTAGAGATGCTTGAAAGATTTCCTCTTAAGGGTGGATTTCTGACAATATATTGGCATGATCAGACTTAGATCTTCAATATATAGAAAGAATGGTTATTTTCTTGTTTTTCATATTGAATGTTAGACATAGTAAATGTATAAAGAAATTGACAAGTTTGTTTGTAAGAGGACTACTCGTTGATATTCTAGCTTGATCAGATTTAGATCAATAATATATGAAAGGAACGAATGATTTCTTTGAAAGTTATCTGCTGAATACCCAAAATAATATTTTATAATATTATACCCTATTTACAGAAAATTTCATTAGCTTTAAATTTGTACTGAACAGTTTTGCCATATAATGAAAACAAACCGAGTTATTATGGGAAAACATATTACTTCCACCATACTTATAGCCCAGGAATTTTAGGTTTTGACCCGGAATTAATTATTGTAAAGCTGAAAATTTCCAGAATTGTAGTTTTGGTCCAGGAAAACACGTAGCAAAAAGTCCCCTACTCTCCCCCGTCGGCTTCCCTGTTTTTTCGGAGCAACAAGGGCCTAAGTCGCAAAAATTGGAGAACTGGCTGTAAAGTGCAATAGAAAGGTTGTTACTGGTCTGATTTGGGTCGAAATGATCATAAAAGCTTCGGAGAAGCATATCCGTTCGTATTTCAGATGTTCCATACATATTTTTGTTCGTAATTTTCCGTTCTAGTTCTGTCAACATTTCAAAAAGTTAAAAATTTTTTTAAAAATTTTAAAAACTCCGAAATGGCGCCATAGCGGATAATTGAAGACTCGGAGGGGAAAACGTACCCTAATAAACATTCTTCATAATTTGGTCTTTCCATTGGTCTACCTTCTCTGTAGCGTCATCCGTTACGGAGTTACGCCACTCTGAGTGTCGCAGTACGACGGCCCACAGTGGTGATTTTTCTCAAAACAGGCGTCAAAAATCGGTAACCTAGCCAATTTTCGATACAAATTTACGAAACTTTGTAGAGTTAAGTATTTGGATATGCTAAATTCAGTTTTGTGCAGAATTTTTTTTTTAAGGTGGAGGCTTTAAAATTTGGGTCAGAAGAAGCAAGCAAAAAAGTCCTGATCCTGGAATGCGACTCGAGTAGCCCAATGTATTTTTCGACGTTGAATTCGAATCCGACCTCAGAAAAGCCCAGACACCCTCTAAATTTTGAGCTAGAGCGAAAAAACACCCTTGGAGTAGGGTAAAATCGCCCCTCATATAATATGGTGACAATAAGTACATGCAAAAAGTACTCCTAATGTACACTCCTAGGGTTTTTAAGGTTTATGGTTTCAAATTTCAGCATGCCAAAAGCCTAGAATTTATTCTTAGGTTGAAAATAGAATAAATTGGTGGTTGAAAGTGGTGTACAAATAAAAAGTTGAAAAAATACGTAATTTAGATTCTGAAATTATATTTTTTGGGGTTTTGAACTTGGTGAGTTCAAGTTCGAATCCGATCTCAGAAAAGCCCATGTGCCCTCAAAATTTTAAGCCTTTAGCGTATAAACAACCCTAAAATAGGGTAAATCATCCCTGATCTGTGGTAACAATAAATACATGCAAAAAGTAGTTAACAAGCGCAAACGTATTGTACTTAAATATAGATTTTTGGTATATCGCAAAGAATTTTCTACTCTGAGGTGGTTAAGCAATCAATCCCTAGATAGAGGAAAACCATCCTAATATAATAATAAAGTTCATGAGAGGCGTTAAAGTCACTTTAGTTTTCAAAAATTTATAAAAAAAAAATCTTCCACATTTTCCATACTTTTTAATGGTAATCATTTATTTTATTTTTATATAAAGGTAGTTTTTACACTCATATGTACTTTGATAAAAGGAGTGAACTTTAAGTCACTCTAGTTCTACATAATTCCAAACTTTCAAATCTTCATTTTTTATGTCATTTTTTAGCATTTATATACTCTATGATGGTGTATATTCTTTGCAAGAACAGTTATATTTTTTAGCCTAATCTAAGAGTAGTTGTTCCGCCATTATTTTGGGAGATGACTGCTAAATATAAAACATAACCCTCTCCATTGTTTTGATATTCTTTACCATTCATTCACATCAATTTATAAGCCTCGTTTTAGAGTGGCTTCCTTCTATTTGAGTTGCACCTCAGAGTAGTAAATCCTTTGCGATATACAAAAAAACTATATTTACAATACTTTTGCGCTTGTTAACTACTTTTTGCATGTATTTATTGTTACCACAAATCAGGGATGATTTACCCCATTTTATATTTATTCGCTAAAGGCTCAAAATTTTGAGGGTACATGGGCTTTTCTGAGATCGGATTCGAACTTGAACTCAACAAGTTCAAAACTCCTAAATATATAATTTCAGAATCTAAATTACGTATTTTTTTAACTTTTTATTTCTACATCCCTTTCAACCACTGATTTACTCTATTTTTAACCTATGAATAAATTCTAGGCTTTTGGCATGCTGAAATTTGAAATCAGCAGCCTCAAAAATCCGTAGAAATATACTTTTGGAATGAAAATTACGGATTATGTCAAATTTTCATTGTTCACCCTTTTCAACTCCCATATTACTCGATTTTCACCCTAGGAATAAGATAAAGAAATGTCAAAGTTAATGAACTAAGGGTACAGCTCGTCTTGCGCCTTCTGGATTGTTTAGAGTAAACGTGATAGACGCAACAATGAACGGACTTAAATGTCCGTGTGTCGCCGCTGCGACACTCAGAGTGGCGTAACTCTGTAACGGGTGACGCTACAGATAAGGTAGACATACCAATGGAAAGCTCAAAGTATGAAGAGAAATGTTTATTGGGGTACATTTTACCCTCCGAGTCTCCATTTATCCGCAATGGCTCCATTTCGGAATTTTTTAAATTTTTTTTAATTTTTAAAAATTTTTGAAATGTTGACAGAACTAGAACGGAAAATTATGAACAAAAATATGCATGGAACATCTGAAATATGAACGGATATGCTTCTCTTAATCTTTTATGATCATTTCGACCCAAATCGGACCAGTAATAACCTTTCTGTTGCACTTTATAGCCAGCTCTGCAATTTTTTCAACTTAGGCCCTTGTTGCTCCGAAAAAACAGGGAAACCGACGGGGGAGGGTAGGGGACTTTTTGCTACGTGTTGTCCTGGACCAGAACTACAATCCTGGAAATTTTCAGCTTTACAATAATTAATTCCGGGTAGAAGCGATATTTTGACTAAAATTCCTGCGCTATTAACATTCGTTAATAACACTGAAGTGTTCGGGGCGAGCGTAGAGGTGACTTCAATGTGAATATCAGTCGATATTCCGTTGAATGGGCTCCCATCTTGGGAAATACAGCGTTCTCGTCCCACCTTCTAGAGGCTTGTATATCAGTGTATACTCGGAAGTTACGTAATTTCAGACGAGGATTACGTAGTGGATATAAAATCCTTCGGAGGGGATGTAAAGCAGGTGGTCCCTTGTTTATTAAATGTTAGGCAAGTAAAAGATCCCTACTCTTCTTAAGGGAAGAGGTTCGGCAAAATTTCCAGGTTGGGGGTAGCTCGTCTCCTGGCGTCGGTGATAGGCCCTGGTAGCGGAAATAGGCCGACGTTAAATAGTTAATAAAAAACAAAAAAAAACACTGAAGTGAAGCATTTACAACTTTAGTTTATAACACAGACCCACAAAAAAAAAAGTTGTCTGCGCCGTGGTACTGACTATACCTATCCTTTGTATTTTGAGCCGCTGAACACGAATCTGACCTTAGTTTTTCCCCAGGACGTCAGGTTTTTTTTTTTTAACAGCAAATAAATATATAAATACTCGTATAAATATTACGATTCAACAGACTTTTTTTGCTGTTAAAAAAAACCTGACGTGTTGGGGAAAAACTAAGGTCAGACTCGCATTCAGCAGCTCAAAATACAAAATACAAATACAAGGGATAGTTGTGGTCAGTACCCCCGCGCAGACCACTTTTTTTCGTTGCCACTGTGCCACACTCAGTGTGGCAAAATCCCACACAAAAAAGTCATCTGACCACATCTATCCCTTGTATTTTGAGCCGCTGAACACGAATCTGACCTTAGTTTTTCCCCAGCATGTCAGGTTTTTCTTTTAACAGCAAATAAATATATAAATATTAGACTTTTTTGCTTAAAAAAAACCTGACGTATAAGGTCAGATTCGTGTTCAGTGGGTTAAAATACAAGGGATAGGTATGGTCAATACCCCGGTGCAGACAACTTTTCTTTTTTGTGGACCTGTGTAATCAATATGTATTAAATTTTGTATTATATCTGACAAGGTTTATAAATCATTACTGAATATGAATTTTCAAAAAAACTTGCTTATACTTAACCATATATACAACCGTTTTCTTCTTTAACTTTCATATAAATTGTATTCACCAATGTGTAGTGTAAAAACCTTGTATCAACTGTTTCCATTTCTGGATAACTTTTATTCCTATTGCAAGTAGAAGCTATGAATAAAATCGAATAAAGGGAAGGTTGGCATATATATTTACAGTGATTCCAGTTTGTGTTATATATGTAAATATACATAGATTTCGGATCCATAAATATATCTCTCGAAATTTAAAATTCGTTGCAAACTTCCAACATATCAATATTACGTCTGATCGCAGTCGAAATTAAATCAAGTTTGACATCCATCGCAGATGTTTGAATGCAACAATTAACGTGTACATGTGAATAATATTTTTAATTTTCATTTACTAAAACGTTACATTTGAAGCGTCATAGCCCAGTAAATGAAGACATTTCGACTGGAAAAAATTACGAGAAGGCTGGTTTTTGTGGAGACCTTCACTGAGCTGCCCTTAGTACATCCTGAGAAGTTCGAGCAATTTGAATTGGTTAAAGGGAAAATTTTCAGATTTTTACCATTATTTCGAAAAGTATCACTTTTTCGACAAAAATAGTTATGAGCAAAAACATTTATTATAAAATTCTACACAAAAAAGTCATTAGACTTTTTTCGTAGGATCAATCGTTTTTGAGTAAAAGTTACGGAAATATACAATGTCTGTATTTTTTTAACAGTAACAAACAGTAGGCCTAATCCACACCAACCACTGAAAACAACCTTTTGCATAAATCATTCGTTCTCTTCTAGCAGATCTAATTCCGTGTCAACTTCATCGTCCTCTTCATAAAGAGCTTCGTCAATTGGCTTATCAGTTGATGGTATCATATCTTCAACTATATCTTCATCTATAGCTTCTTGTTACTATCCATTTCTTCCGTCGCAGCCTTCAAACAAGATTACCCACGGCAATGCCCGCATACTGCAGAACAGCGGAGAACTAGTTTTCTGCAGCTACAACTATCTACAACATTTTGGTTTGGGATAAATATGTTTTTAAATGTAAAAAATGTGCCGATCACGGTGGTAATGTCCAAATTTTTCAAAAATGGGCCCTTGTGAAATATTTTCGGAAAGCTGAAAAATTGCACATTATGTATAATGTTAATTATTTCTTTTCCTTGCAATTTTCTGAAAAAAAAAATGGTAAGGACAAAACTTGTTTGATATCATGTTTTCCATACGGAGAAAATATGAAAATCAAAGTTTTACACTTTTCAGAAAATTTATATTGGAAAATCTCTCTAGAGGGAGAGTATTTTAAAAGGGTAGCACCTACTGTGGAAAAATTTGGACATCACCATCGTGATCATTCTGCATCTTTTTACAGATAAAAACATATTTCTCCCAAGGATATAATTTTATCAACCTAATTCTCCGGAGCTCTCCTTTCATCTACTGTACTTTATTTTGTTAGGGTGATTTTGAAATCAGGACTGTGCCACATTTGATAATAATTATATATATTAAAATAGATTTAGCACAGTTTCTGAAGCTCTGGTATTATACTGTACATGCAAATAGTTTACATAATAAAAATATTCAATTAATGCTTAATACTTGCTCTATTTTAAATGATTGGATTATTTTGATACTAATGACAGCTTACGTACAATACATACCATGTATCCATATTTCTTTTGTAATCTTAACGAAGTTCATCCGTTAAGAGACAAATAAATTTAAAAAAAAGTTATCTAGTTTGTTTCTCTTTATTTTAAGAACAAATACAGTTTGTATATTTCTTTTATTGCTTTTTTTATTATAGTGCAATATTTAAACGGCTGAATGAAATTTCGTTGCAAAAAGTATATCTTCTATAAATCCCACCCCCTTTTAACATATAACATTGCTGTTTGGGGATTATCTACGAAGACAAATAGAATATTTATAAAACAAAACAACAGTATAAACAGTAGAAACTAGAATTAATGTATCTGCAACCGCATTTGCTATTTGTTTTTCTGCTGTTTCTACTATTTGTTTATTACTGTTTTTCTACTGCTTGATGACTTCTAATGTCTTTCTTGGATTTGGGAATGGATGTCTTTGTGAAGCTTTGTCCTCCTCTATTAGACACACCACATTTTATGTATATCTGTATATCTTTAAAACGATTAATCCTACGAAAAAAAGCGTAATGACCTTTTTTTTGTGTAGAATTTTATAAGAAATATTTTTTGCTCACGACTATTTTTATCGAAAAAGTGATACTTTTCGAGATAATGGCAAAAAACTGAAAATCGACCCTTTAACCCCCCCGAACTCGATGGGATGTACTAAGGGTATCTTAATAAAGGTCTCCACAAAAAAATTCCCTATTTTGGCCTCAAATTTGCCTTTGTTTACTGGGGTATTAGTAAAGTTAATATTAATGGTTTTAAACAGAAGAAATATGCCATTGACAAAATATAGCTACATTTTTTCGCCTCTATTTATCTTTCGCCTTTAGCCGCAAACATTAGTCTAGTCATCACTTCCAATATTAAAGCAGCGGTGAGAGCACCAAACAGGGTTTGGTCAGAATAAGTGCAGGAGTTTTGAAACTTGGGGAATTTGTAGATGTCGATGCCCTGAATGAAATAAGAAAACATGCGAAATGTGATCTCAACCGCCGACGCCGCCATATTGAAAACATGGCGTACAAAAACAGTTTCTTTGAAATATCTCAAAAGAGCATTAAATTTTCTACAAAATATGTCCTATACATTTTTTCGTTAAACTGAATAATTTCGCTGCAGAAGCCGAGCGAAGTCAAGCATTCTTGACGAAATTATGATTTTGTGCAATTTTTGCATTTATTGCGACTTTTATGAAGTAATATTTTTATTTTGAGACAAAATTTGTTTTCATATCTGAAAATTCTCAAATATAGTTAAACTTACATATCTGCTACGCATAGCTCAATTAAATGTTCAATACTCGTTTCCACACCATCTTGAGGTAGAGTATATGGCGCGTTTTTTTTTACGTTGTCAGACACGCTTATTGTAAATACTGGAATAGGAATGTCCCGCTTTTAGCGGGTCTGACACAACTTGTGCACTTTTTAATCAGGGCAAGTTAAAGTTCCTGAGAATCCTGCAAAAGCATCAGAATTTACAGGACTGCATTCAACTTTTTCAAGATGTATTGCTGAACCGGACGCTGTCGCTGATGCCGGAGAATGCTTTATTCTGGCACTGTATGGAGTCAAACATGGAGACAATATCTCTCTGGACGCTTATCGTTACCAATGTTTCGTGAGATCGCTCCCAAAAAGCAAGTTTAACATTACGTCTCTACCACCCACAGCTGCAGCGGCACGGCAGCATTCATTCAGGACATACTATCAAATCCAGAAGTGGCAGGGGGTTTGTAAAAATGTTGAAGATTGGGGCTGGCAACAGAGCAAGTCTGGACTTACACCAGTAACATTGCTGAAAGATCCTGCTTCTGAAAAGCTACTTAAACTTTCCTGTGAATGCAAGAAAGAGTGCAGTGCAGCATGTGGTTGTAGAAAAGCAGGGTTAAAATGTTCTGTAATTTGCAAATTTTGTAACGGAAAAAGCTGAGACAATGCACCAGCAACAGTCGACGAGACTCTCCAGTTGAAACATTTCTCTCAAGCATGGAGAACAGTCAATACGTAGAATCAGTGGACAGCACAACAGAAGCTATTTCCGAAGAAAGTATTGTTGAAGACTACAACGAACCTGGACATCAAGCAACTAAAATGCCTCAAGAAGCAGGCTAGTCGTGGATTAGGCCTATAGGGGACAACCACGTAAAAAACGCCATACACTCTACCTCAAGGTGGTGTGGAAACGAGTATTGAACATTGAGCTATGCATAGCAGACAAGTAAAATCAACTATATTTGAGGATTTTAAGGTATGAAAACAAATTTTGTCTCAACACAAAAATACTCGTTCATAGAAGTCGCACTAAATCGAGAATTTGCAAAAAATCATAATTTTGTCATGGATGCTTGACTTTGCTCGGTTGCTGCACCGAAACTATTCAGTTTAACGAAAAAATGTGTAGGACATATTTTGTAGAAAGTTTAATGCTCTTTTTTTTGCCGTATGAGGCACCCGAAGCGGGATATTTCAAATGAACTGTTCTTGTGCGCCATTTTTTCAATGTGGCTGTGATCACATTCTGCATTTTTTCGTATTTCATTCAGGGCATCGAAATTTACAAATTTCCAAAGTTTCAAAACTCCCTACTTATTCGGATAAGAATCTACCTATGGACTGTACCATATATGAAGTTTTATGAGAGCAACAACGTTTCACGGTTATTCGGTTTAATTTTATATTGTTATTCAAGGTGTCTTTGCACCTTTATATTCGATTTTGGGAGCGTAGAATCGATTCAATTGTGAGACTAAAAAACGTAAAAGTCGAAGTAAGTTGATTTTTATTTGTATCGAAGTTAGACAGGACTATTAAATTTGTGAAATAATGTAAAAAAATAAAAAAAACTTTTCTGAGCCATCCATGGGAATAAATGAAATATTTTTTGTTTTAATTTTAGTAAATTATTAATAATCGAATAAAACTAAGGAAGTTACAGTAAAGTTTTTTCCAATCTGGGAGGTGAACGTTTCTTGGAAATTAAGTTTTCATTTTGAAGAACGTGTTTTTGTCCCGTTTATTTTTATATCTCGGGTTCTGTACGTCGGATCAGGCCAAACAAAAAATCAAAATTTTTTGTGAATAAAACTGCATAGAACCAAATCATATCCGTCATCTGTTTTTTTAAAAGAAAATAAAAACTAAGACAATTTCTAATTTTACATAAGCCAAAATTATTAAAAAAAATTTAATGAAATTTGGTGTAAACTATTATGAGAAATTGCTAATAAAAATATTTATTATTTTCCCTGAAGAATCAGATTTCTGAAAAATTCTTGAAGCTTAACTGCTATTTGGTCACACTAGGACTTTTTCTTCCATAAATTGTAGCTTTTTGAACGTGCTTTATAACGGTGACAAAAATTATTTTTTTATAGCATTTTAGAAATAAAAAAAGGAACTATCTGTTCAGGATTTGAACCGCGGATTTCCGCATGGAATCCTCACTTTAACCATTGCGCTATGGCCCGGAAACATTTGCGCATTCGATGAGTTACGGCAGAGAAAGCAAAACACGTAATTTTTAAGCCATCAGATCTTCGTTTACACATGAGTGGGAAGGCCGTGCGGTATCGATATCGAAACAGCAAGAATGGTGTTTTAATCTCATCGAAGCTGCTTACTTACTCCAAATCGAAGATTGGATCCAGCAGGAGCGTACAAAAATGACATTTTCCGTGTTTGACTTTGTCTGAGCACTCTAGATGAGTAAGTAGAATGCATGTATATTATTTTCGAAGAATTGGTAGCGGGAGTGGGAGAAATATTGTTGTCGTGGCAGTCGCGATTTTGATGAACGGGAGCGCGTCTACCTGCATAATTGTAGGTATATTAACGACTAAAATCTATTTTATGCATTCACTAAAGTTCTCACACAGAGAATAAGCAGTACCAATTTCAGTTCAAAACATATACAGGGAGATCGAGAAAGACTGAACGTGCCGCTTCCTAAAGATTGTTTTTGTGCCGCCTACATACTGCATACATATGTACCATTTTCTGGTACTTTCAACATTTTCACGTTGGCGACAGTAACCTTAAATATAGTCAATTACAGTATTCACACAAAATGCGAGTTTTTTATTAACTTACCACACAAGTGATAGTGAACTGATTGCGTTGAAAAACACTGATTTATTACTCAAAAAGGGAGATAAATGATAAATCAAACACAAGTCAATAATAATAATATTCACAAAAATGACAGACATCAGATTGGTAACAGTGACTAGAGAACCAGTCGTTACTCCTAGCAACATAGGAAATTAGTTTTAATAATGTATGTAGAATAGAAATCAATTTTGATAATTTTAGTGACTTTTCCGTTTGACGTCATGTTCAGTCTTTCTCGATCTCTCGGTATATGTACAGAAATAAATGCACGAAATTCTCAGCTTCTAATTAATATAGAAGGGTCTAGTTATTTTTAATTGTTCGTTTTATGAAGATGACAAAAGTGTTTGGCATATATTTTTTCGATAAAAAAAATTCATTACAAAAAAATGAATTTTAAAAAATGCATAAAATGGAACTTTAAAATAATATGAGAAAATTATTTTTACCACCATTGTAAAGCTCTTTCAAAAAGCTACAATTTAAGAATACAAAATCTTAGTGTGACCAAATTGCAGTTTTTTATGGACTTCAAAAATGTTTGAAAAATCTCGTTTTTTAGGGAATATAATAAATGTTTTTACTAGTTATTTTTCAAAACAGATTACATCTATAAGAGCTATAATTTCAGCAAATTTCATTAAAAAAGATTAATTGCTTTTAGTTCTTTCAGTTTATGAATTGAAAACTTTCGTGATTTTTTTGTAAAAAAACAAAACAGCAGGTCGAATTTGGTCCCATGCAGTTTTATTCATAATTTCTTTAAAAACATTTTGATTCTTTATTCGGCATGATATAAAGAAGAGAACCTCAGATATTTAAGAAAAACGGAACAAAAATGCATTTTTCAAAATTTAAACTTAATTTTAAAAAAATGCTCTACTCCCGGAATAGACAACACTTTATTGTAACATCCTGATAACATACAAATTGCATTTTCACAAGAAAATCCCCTCCCCCCCCACAATAGTTGAAAATAATAAATATTATTTTTGTTTATTCCTACTATGTCTAAGATAAGTTTTTATTATTACTGTTCACAAATTTAATATCCCTGTAACTTTTAAATCAGTGAAAATTGACCACCACTTTTGTGTTTTTTAGTCTTATAATTAAGTCTACTTTACGCTCACAAAATTTGAACATAATGATACTGGACACCTTGTATAAGAAAAGCCTATTTCCGAATTAAATTAAATATAGGAATTCCAGTTTAATACTTTCTTTCTAATACTTTCTGTTTACAAATTTCTTCCTCTTCAGAAATAGCACGTTGACCAATCTATTGTTTTAAAAGTGTCGATATAGTGACTTTAATTGAGGAAGGTTTACATCCAGAAGAAAACGGTTAAAATTATAGGCATTAAACCATGGTTTATCTGGAATTCATAAAAAAAACATGAAAAACCGTTGAGCATGTATCAGCACAAGAACCACTAGAGGAAAATAAGAACGTTATTTATTACTCCTAGAAAAACTGAAATAATTACGAATTCGTTCAGGTAGAGTTTAGCCATTTTGAATGTGTAAATGTTTCAAAACAAATATACAGGGAGCTAACTGGTTTCAATTTTTTTGTTTACTTCTTATTATATTCTTCACAGATACGAAAACATATTTCATTTGATTGGCACTTTCTAAACCAGTAAATTTCGCTTCCAGAGCAAAAAAATCTGTCAAATTATTGTCCGTATGTCCGTCGCCTTTCTTGTAAGTATGATAGCTTAAGAAAGAAAAGTCCTACCACATTGAAATTTGGACAGTAAGTTAGAGTTAGCTTCTATTGTTTTTTTAACAAAATTAATCAATAAAAAGTCATATTTTTATGTAAAATGACATGCCGAATCCGATTATGGTGTGATTCGATTCGAAATTGCGCAAGCGCGGATCTAGAAATTTCAATAATTTTTTTCTCGTCTGTGGCGCATGGGGCCCATACGAAATATGGGAAATAACATCTCGAGAAGCACTTCTCTAACGACCCCTAAAAAATTTTGAAAAGGCAGTTTGCGAAAAATTTTTTCAAAATTTGATTTGAGTTTAGGGACTCATGTTTAAAATTATTTTTTTTGTCATATGCATTTTACTTTTCATAAAAATACAACACTGTGTTTTGAAGTTTATGAAAATATTTTCGTTACTAACTGAAATACAACGAATTGAAATTTTGTGATTTACAATTTAACAAATCATAAAATTTCAATTCGTTGTATCTCAGTTAGTAATGAAAATATTTTCATAAACTTCAGAACGTGTTGCTGTATTTTTATGAAAAGTAAAATGCATATGACAAAAAAAATAATTTTAAATAGGAGTCCCTAGACCTGGGGGGGGGTAATCGAATTTTGAAAAAAATTTTCGCAAACTGTTTTTTCAGGTCGTTAGAGAAGTGCTTCTCGAGATGTTATTTCCCATATTTCGTATGGGTCCCATGCGCCACAGACGAGAAAAAAATTATTGAAATTTCTAGATCCGCGCTTGGAATTGCGAAATCGGAGAAAATCGCACTTTTACACTTTTTTTATGAAATATCTCGGAAATTTTACATTTCCCGTCTCCCATGTTTCTAAAAATTTACTCGATTTGAGAACTTGGACACATAATCTCAAATATAGTGAATCGATTTCCATACAAAAAATTGTACCAAAAATAACATATCTGCTACAAAAAAAATATTTCATTCGGATGGATTTTTCAGTAGCGGACTTGGAAAAGTCTATATCGAGGAAATATTTTTTCTATAGAGTACTAGTACAAGGTCTGAATTAATTTTTGAAAAACAAAAATCGCTGCTTATAACAGTTTGGTGGTCATGTAAGTGTATAAGTATGAGCGTGGTACGCGCTGCATCAAATCTTGGCTTACCGATGCAGCAAGCCCTCACTTCAACTGCTAGTATCTCAAAAAGGGAGGAGCTAAAAAATGTTTTAAAATAGTTTGTTCATTATGTGTCTATTGTAAACTACTCGCTGAAATTTGAATAAATTGCATTGAACAGTTTTGAAGCTCTGCTAAGTTATCAAGAAAAATATTCCACTTTTTAAAGAGACCAACGGAATAAGCACCAAGTAACGTTTCTGACAATAGGGTGTTTTCACTTTTTTTTTACTTTGAAAAATATAAAATACTTATGGTATATAATATAGCTAAAACAGTTTTTCCGCAAATTTTGTTTTATAATTTTAAAAGAAATATAAATTTAAATTGAATATTCCCGCCAAAAAACACGTGACGTCACTCTCTATATAAATTTCAAACATTATATAATATAGAATCTAACCTTAATGACTTTATGTTATTATTATAAGTCATAAATTTGAGTGGTGCACCAAATAAGTGGTGTTTTGTGCCAAGATGCAGATGCATCATTAAATGCTCGAAATAAAAAGTTCCTAAGTGTTCCTATAACGAATTATTCGCGGAAAGTGAAATGGTTTAAAGCAGCGAGTCGCGATTTTCCGAAATCGAAATCAACATTTTATTGTTGGGATGATAAGCTAGATGGCTTATTACTTTCAATATTGTAAATAGATCATATATACTTACCTTAAAATTGCGGTTGCAATGGTATGAGTTTTATTTTGAATTGAAACTAATATATAGCTCCAGCATTGAACATTTATAATGAAATTTTGTTTGGTTATGATTATTAATATATCAATCGGTACACATCATCGCTAGTGATATTCTGATGTTACAAAGTACGAGTACCAACTTAAAATTCTAACAACGAACAAATTCCGTATACATATACGGATCACCTAAGTTGGCATTGCGCTCGGCATTGCGTAAAAACTTTGTTGTCAGAAACACGTGATATACGAGACGTCGTCACCTCATTACCCAATGAGGTGGTGTTTTCGAAATTATTCTGATATTTGAATTTTAAGCCGATTTGTTTATTAAATATTTATTTTAATCTTTAATCTCTTTGATCTGATTTAATTAATAGAAATGCGTTTAGGCTATCATACTTATGTATTACTTCATATTAATGCATCATTCGAAGTGAATTGTTATGTATGGAAAACACCCTATTGCTCCAAAAATTTAAAATAAAATATTATAAAAAAATTCACCTTGCGAAAAGTGCTGTATTATATCGACGACTAAAATATTATTCACATAAAATACGTATTTTTCGAGATAAAAAGTGGCACATTTTTCAATATAACTTAGGAGATCTTCAAAACTGTTCAACGTAAATTAATCAAATTTCTGTGGTTGGTTTGCAATAGACACATAATGAACACATAATTTTTTCAATATTATCAGGTCTTCCGTTTTTAATACATTGACGGGTAAAATGAGGGCTCTTTTGTAAATATTCTCTCAGAATATGACAACGAAATGCGCTATTCGTAGACGGATACACATCTTGTCAATTACACAGGTCAACATTTAGTTTGAAAAAATACACCGGACTCTACCTAGGTACCCAAGGGTTTTTGGGGTCGCTGATTCCGATGCCGAGGTCGGTTAAGCTCTATCACATCAGGTTCAAGGTCATTTGAAGGTCAAACTAAGAAAAGGTGGTTAAAAAATCTGAAAAAATTCACACATTGGTTTTTGAGGTCGCTGAGTCCGAATCCGGTGTTCGCTTACTCTTAAAAGTCATCCGGAGGTCATTTCAAGGTCAATTTCAGAAAAACACAGGGGAAGCTGTTAAAAATCTAAAAAAAAATATGTACAGGTTTTTTGGGTCGCTGAGTTTGCATCCGATGCCGGTTGACCTCTACCATGTCAGTTACAAAGTAATTTGAAGGTCAAACTAAGAAAAGGTGGTTCAAGAAATCTGAAAAAATGCACACACAGGTTTTTGGGGTCGCTAAGTCCGAATCAGGTGTTCGCTTACCCTTAAAAGGCATCCAGAGGTCATTTCAAGCCAGCATTCGTCCGTCTGATTTAGCTGCACATGAAGATTCTTTGGCTATCTCAGTGCAAATATATTTAACCCAATAACTACTTATTTTTTTCTATGAAAGTTGACGAGCTTATTTATATTCACCACATAAATCCTGTGGTACAAGACTCAAAGACTGGCCTTTAGGTGTAGTTGCAGACGCAGAGCGAACATGAAAATAGAAAGTACCTTGAGTATTCGATGGATGGCGCATGCCCACCAAAAGTGAGTTTGGGCAGAAGAGGGATATAAGTTCGGTGCGAATCGTGGGCGTTGGCTTCACTCACTTAAAGCTCAATCATGTCAAGATCAAAGTAATTTAATGGTTTTTTGAGTCAGGGTTTTTAAATGTAAGTACTTTTAGCATAAAGTTTTGGAAATTTCAACACATGTCAACAGGAAATTAGATCATTCCAGGAACAACGTAAACGTTCTCGCCCGAATTTCGGTTGATACACTTATGCTGAGAGAAACGAATTGATTTATTGAAGGCTTTCAAAAGTTTTTTTTTAATCTAGTCTTTGTACAATCACGCAAAACCGAAAGAGAATGGTAGGCAGAAAGGTAAGAAGACAAACTGACAAGGAGACAGACAGACTGTCAGTGAACATTTAGACGGAGAGTGGCAGAAAAACAGACAGATAGAAACATTTAGTCATTTAGTCAGACAGGAAGATAGATAGAATTACCGACAGAAAGGCAGGTAGAAAGGCAGAATGTCAGCTAGATGGACAGAGAAAAATTGCAGGCGGACGAAGAATACAGACTAACAAGCAAACAAACAGGTGTGCAGATATAAAGGCAGACAGATAAACAGACAATAAGTAGGCAGGTGAGCATTCGTGTAAATTTTTTCCATTTTTTTTCACCTCCTGTTCTTACTTTAACCTTTAAACGACCTTAATTATGAGATGATAGAGGTCAACCGACATCGGATTCGGACTCAAAAACCTGTGTGTGAATTTTTTCAGATTTTTTTCAACCACCTTTTCTTAGTTTGTCCTTCAAATGACCTTGAACCTGACGTGATAGAGCTTAACCGACCTCGGAATCGTAATCAGCGACCCCAAAAACCCCCGGGTACCTAGGTAGACTCCGGTGTATTTTTTCAAACTAAATGTTGACCTGTGTTATATACAACTGATATTCATTTCTTTTATAAAAAAAAGATATTTATTTTTAAATATTTCTGTATTATATATTTTAGCTTGTAAATAAATGGACTCCTAAGTTGTTCATACTTTCTGTGAATTCTGGAGGAAAATATAATAAAGACTAGAAAAACTCTACATACTTTTATTAAGCAATCTTCAATAATATATGCGTCGCTTTTATTAATTTCACCAAATTACGAAATTCCAAAAATTTGCCTTTTTAGAAATTAGTGGAATCTATTATTTTCGTTTTTTTTTGCATATGTTGAAAATAAAACTATCTTTTTTTTAGATTATCACAATATTTAATTAAATGTCCTAAAAAACAAACAGTAGTGAATTAAGCACTCCATATTCAAATAGAAATGTAATAAAATTAAAACAATCTGTTGCCCGATATGGTTAGAAATTGCGCGCCAAAGCAATATTCGAGGCCTTTTTATTTAAAAATGCTCCAAACAAAAAAATCCTCATTTTATTAGCTACAGCTTACTCGCTTACAGTATGCAGTCATTTAAAAAAATAAAAAAGTTACCTACATCCACGATTTTTCGCTGAAAATTACAGAAGAATCACCATTAATATCACAGCCACAGAAAAAAAAAGTGGTCTGGCCTGTGGATCAGATCAGTGTATCCTTATTTATCTGGATCCACTGAAACCGAATCCGAAACCGAATTATCAGATTGCTTCTTTTTTCACATCTAACCCCAAAAAAACACCCCCTCAAAAAGTGACCTGGCATGCGGACCATA
Source organism: Rutpela maculata (assembly GCA_936432065.2). Classification (NCBI taxonomy): domain Eukaryota; kingdom Metazoa; phylum Arthropoda; class Insecta; order Coleoptera; family Cerambycidae; genus Rutpela; species Rutpela maculata. The sequence continues at coordinate 143,714,278 of OW386287.2, read as the reverse complement.
CCAGTGTATATTATGTATTTTGACCCTCTGAAACCGAATCCGAAGTCAGAATTGTCAGATTCCCAAAAAACACCCTCAAAACAAAAAAAAGGAGTCTGGCCTTTGGACCAGAGCAGTATATCCTTATGTATTTGGACCCGCTGAAACCGAATAAAAAAAAAGTGGACCAGACCAGTGTATCCTTACCACATACATAAGGACACACTGGTGTGGTCCTCCGGACAGACCATTTTTGGGGTGAAAAATGAACCAGTCTGACTTCGGATTCGGTTTCAGAGAGTCAAAATACATAAGAATACACTGGTATGGTCCGCACGCCAGAACACTTTTTAGGGGGAGGGGGGTGTTTTTTTGGGGTCATGGGTGAAAAAAGAAGCAATTTAACAATTCTGACTTCTGATTCGGTTTCAACGGCTCCAAATACATAAGGATACATACTGTTCTGGTCCGCAGGTCAGACCACTTTTTTAACCCCCGACCCTCAAAAGAGCGGTGTTATAAGTTTGACGCGTATGTTTGTATGTTTGTTTGTCTGTTTGTCTGTGGCCTCATATCTCTTCAACGGGTGATCCGATTTTGATGTAGTTTTTTTTATTTGAAAGAGTATTTTGTCGAAAAGGTTATAGGCCATATTAGATTTTGATGTTTGGTCGCCATCTTGAATTCGTCATGTTGAACTTCTCTAGAAATTGTCCGATTGAAGTAAAATTGAAAATGTGCAGACAATTATGGTAGCCGAACATGATTTAGGCCTCATTTTGATTCGGTCATATGAAACTGATACGATTAGATACATTGATGGGGGTTTTTATTTTCAATTTTACTTGTTTTTTGTGTGGCTATGTATTTATTTATTTTGCAGTCATCCATAACAAATATTATTTCTACATACACCATTGGAAAGCGAAAGGTCTGAATATTGTAATGCTACAATATCAAGTTTTTACGACAACATATGACAGATACAGAGGAGTGGGAACATGAAAAGTATGGAAATACTATTTTTCATTGAAAAGATGAAGAAGTGCAATTTTCTCCATTTTCGCAATGCCAAATCATATCGCGACCTCAAAAATATATTTTGTTAGGTGGTTTTGCATAACAATATGTCTGTGTTTGTATGTTCGGGAGTTGTATAGCTTGTGTCGAACTATTATATCCAGTTTAAGAAACTATATGGGAACAAGCGAGCGGCCGACTGCGAGGAGTGTTGTGATGTCACAGCAAGGCTTCTCTACGTTTCGCACTCTGTTTTCATTATTTATTTTGAGGGAGAAGTAGCTGAAAAAAATCTGAAAAATCTATTTTACACATTTACTAACTACAAGATGTACTTTTGAGATAATGAATTAAGAAAAAATCTAAATGAGCCCATTGCGCTTGTAACTCTCTGCATGCCGTTTTCCTTTATAAATTGTCTCGTTTACAGTTAAATCGTCACACGTATTCCTGGGTATTCTAGTTTGCTCACCGTTTTTATTCGTTACTTTATATAGTCCAGATGTCTCCAGATGCAGTTTCATGTTTTTTAGGAACATAAGAATATCCTGCATTTGGCTATTGGGAAAAATCTGTAGTTTTAAAACGACATGAAAATCGCTCAAGTGAGACTTGCTGGCGAATTATAGAAAGAAAACCCCTTGCGATTTAAATATACAGATTTTACCGAAATGAATGTTTCCACAAAGTAATTAATCACACAGACATAAAGTCACGTACATCGGCAGTAGAAGGAATTCAGTTTACGGAGAGGTTTAAATGAGGAAAATGTAGCGTTACATATTAAGAAACTGAGATATTACCTTTGGATGGAAACCGTCTGTTGATTGAAAAGCATTCATCATTTCCGTGTTTGACTTGAAGACTAGGAGACTTTTTCATTGAAATACTGCAATACTGAAACGTTGAAAAAATAGTTAGTGAGTAATAAAAGCTTAAACAACGTAATTTTGTTAATGCTATTTTGCCTTCTATCGGAGACCTTATGAAATTTTCAAAATAAAAATAAAAATATTTCTCATTTTATTAAAATATCTCGACATTGTATTTGGGTGTCCTAGAATAAGAACATTTATTTAGAAAAACAGAAACGAAAAATCACCTATCAGATAGTCATTTATTGAAATTAAATTTTCAAGTGTTCTTCGTTTCTATAAAGTATGCTATATCCATTTTCTGGCAAAAAAGATCAAGTATGAATATTGGATATCCTGAGAGATTTTCTCATTTAAATAATGAAACACATTATCCGACAAACGCTAGCCATATAATGTCATTAGACCCTACGTATGTCCCCTCCATATAAAATTTCTTATCTATGCGTCCACATATAGTAAACGTACGAGATATAGGATGTCTGCGGTATATGTACATATAATTTGCACGATAACATATTGGCCAAAAGAAGTAAAATATTCTTATATCGTTTTCTTCTAACTCAAGTCTATTGTCTTTGACATGTGTTTTACAGTATTGCAACTTCGTCACTTAAAAATAATAAAAGTTTTACTTTTACATTCTTCAATTAGTTTGTAATCGTAATCACTAATTGACAATTAATACTAATTTACTTATTGCTATTTTAGCGCTTCTTTACAAACATCACAATTATTACATAAATTTTATTAGAAAATAGATCCGTCCAGATCGGTTTTTTGAAAAAATGTCACCACTGATGTTAGTAATTTGGGCTTAAGGACAGAATTCTGCAGAGTGAGAAGGAAATAAGCGTTTATTTTCGATTTATTATAAATATTTGAAAAACTAAACATAGTATAATCTTTAAATCTGTTTTAGATACTTGCTATTGTTCTACTGAATACAACTATATACAGGGTGTAATTAGTTTCATGTCATTTAAAAAAACTGGTAATGAGAACCGACTAGACAAACAAAAAACCTATATGACTTTTTCTTCTAGGGGCACTTGAGAAAAACTGACCTAAGTCAAAAATTTGAAAGTTAAGATAGGAGACATTTGAGAACCACTGCTTTTCTGGGTCAATGGGCGGATAGTTCCGAATCATAGAAGTATCTTATTACTTTTAAAAAGCCATAAAAAAGTATAAAGCTTACCGACTTTGTCTCGCCGCTGGGTGGTCTCAAAGCAAGAAGCACGGCTTTTTGGTGAGACCGCTTCAACCGAACTTTCGATATCAATTATAAAAATGTAAATAATTCGTTAAAACCACAAGCAGGGGTTTAAACAGAGGATTTGTTTACCATGTGTGTTTTTTAATTTGGAACAAAATTATTGGAGCTTTTATTGTTGTTTATAATTCTTAAAATTTAAATGTGATTCATTAACATTTGAAACATAAATAAGGTAAAAATCTTAAAAAATGAGTAACTATTTCAAGAGACTGGAAAACGAACAGTTAGACGTTCGAGATACGGTAACAGAAAATAGTTATGTGTATTTTGAGTTAGTTAAGTTAAATTAGGATAATTTTTTATGGTTTCTATGCACATTAAAATACGTTGCTGCAATTGTTCTAGTGTCAATTGGATCACGTAACCAAGTATTTAACGACTTGAACGGTAAGTCAATAAAATAAATCTTAACTATAAATACAGTGGCCCAATATTCAAAAAGTGCAAAAGCAACATAGAAAAACAACAAACGGGTACGTCGTGTGTACGTATGGTATTCAACTATGTACAAAACTTATGTTAAAAACTGTATATGGTTGTATTCCTTAGAGCAATGGGAAGTACCTGAAACTATTTTAAAGATTATACCCTTTGAATGTCATGAAACGTCGAGATTTTAAGTTTGATAAAAAAAATTCTGTCTGTCGGTCAGTCTGTCTAACTTCTTTTTTGCGCACATTTACTCTGGAACCGTTTAAGATATTGACTTGAAATTTGGTACACGTATGTATTTTAACGAGACCTGGTACTAGATTATATTTTGATCTTATTTCGTTAAATGGTTGGGGGATAAATTGGGGTAAATAAGGGTGAATATGTAAATCAAGCAATAAGAGTCCGTAAAATTGGTATTTAGTATATATAAAAGAAGTTAAGGTCTCAAAATATTTTTCGCAATTAGCCACCCCCATTACTACCCCCTATCCATTATTAAAGGGGTGAAAAAAATAACATTGTAATTTAGCGTGTATACAAGATTCTAAGGCCTCAAAATTTTTTTTCACTTCATCCACCCCCACTACTACCTCTACCACCACCCTTATCCCCACTACCGATGTGGCATATCGTTTTCTAGGTTTTTGGGGTAGATTTCAAATATTTTGTTATTAAAGTTCCATAAACAATAATTTCCACATAGTGAAGTGCAAATATAGTATCAAAATGTTTTTCGTTGAGACCCTTGGATAGAAAATCTAGGTGTGGAATTTTAAGATTTATAAACACTACAGGTTGCCTTATAATTCGAGTCCTATGAACACACGAACATCAGCGTACCTGCCTTTCAAGACTATTTTAGTAGGCAGCTAAATTGACATCAATGTTTCAAGAATAAATGAGGAGATGCGTCAGAGACGTTTCATCGCGTCAGTGTCTAGCTTCTACGATATCAAATTAGAATACCATGCAGCCTGTACGGTGTTTATTTTCTTCGGTTTCCTCGAGTCAAATGGATACGCAGTGGCTTATCTGAAGTAGTATGGGTGCGCAGTAGGTTACCTTAAGTAGTATGGATGCGCAGTGGATTTTCTCCGATAAAATGGATGCGCAATGGATTACTTCAAGTAGTATGAATACGCAGTGGGTTTTCTCGAGTAGTATGGATGCGTAGTAGGTTTCCTTGAAGAAACTGCATGAAGTAGAAGCTTTACTCCACGGCACACAATGATTTGTTATACCTTTATCATGCCATTGTCTGCGTATTAATTCCACGTCCAGTGGAAGAATACTGATGCGAAAAATTTTTTTGAAAATTTTCAATGTTCAAATGGGCTTAGAATGTCATGAAACGTCAATATTTTAAGTTTGAGCAAAAAAATGTCTGCCTGTCGTGTCGGTCGGTATGTTGGTCCTGTAACTTTTTGGTGCTCACAATTACTCTGGAACCGTTTAAAATATTGACTTAAAATTTGGCACGCGTATGTATTTTAAGGATCTGGAACTAGATTATGTTTTAATTTTATTCTGTTGAAGAGTTGAGGGGTAAATTGGGATAAATAGATAAATCAAGAAAATAAGAGTCCATGAAATTGGTATTTAGTAAATATAATAGGAGCCATGGTCTCAAATTTTTGGCATTAGCCACCCCCACCCCATTATTAAAAGGAGTGGAAAAATATTCTGATTTAGTGTATGTACAAGAATCAAAGTCATCCAGAATTTTTTTCACTTCATTTACCCCCACCACCACTACAGATGTGGCATATCATTTTATGGGTTTTTGGGGTACACGATTTCAAATATCATATTATTAAAGTTCCATAAACAATTATTTCCACATAGCGGAGTGCAGTATTTTCGTTGTAAGGCTTGTATAGGAAGTCTGGTTGTGAAAGTAGTAGTTTCTTAGGCAGCGTTCTTTTTTTAATTATTTTTATCATAATATTATCAGAAATACCAACTTTGAGATATGACGTTCAAATTTCTTATCTGACCTTTTGTTGACATTAGAAACAACTTTTTCCTGTACCAACCTCCTCTCAAAATACTCATACTTTACTTTTGGCACAAATTCACGTTTCCGTATTTGTTAACTATCCTGTACGTTATTTCGAAATTCTGACTATAGCCAAGGACTTTTCAGAGTAAGAAAAACATTTTATGAAGAGTGACTTTTTCTCCAAAAATCCAAAATAAGAATGCAAAATAAGAAAGATTGCAAGTGTAGTTAGGTGTTAGATCTGTCCGGGGACACACTGTAATACTGTATACTATTCTGATATTCACCTTGGTGGAGAATTATTTTTTAATGAAAGAGACAATTTATCACTATCACATCTCACATCGTGCTTTTAGGTAGAGGGTAGGAGGGTACACCATTTGTACTTCTGACTAGAACAGAATACAGTTAATAATATGGTAAATGTCATCTTTACGTGAATTTGCTAAGTATGCTTATTATGCTTGTAATGTAAAATGTAACATAATATGATGACCTCCGATTAAAGAACTTATATCTAGATACATAATGGCATGAATTTTATGATCCCGAAAGACTCCCATTCTAAGGCACTTCTTCCCATAAGTTGCTGATTGGCCCATCGGCGTATTCGCGGCCGCTCGTACACGATCGGCTTCAGTTCGATTATCATAATCTCAGTTGACAGTTCGGCCATTAATGTCAATAAATGTTTTTCGTGTTCTCCGACCAAAAACTGGTGAAAAAGTAATTTTATTTTAAGTTGTGATTTGCTTAATACCTAAATAATATTCTCTATTCATATTTACACAGTTTAGTGACAATATATTTTGTGCAAATAAATAGTGAAGTGCTGTGCCGTTTGCAGAAAGCAGTTTAGAAAAGAAGAAAATCGATCGTTCCATAGTCGTAACATGATGAAGTTCAGTTTACAGTTATAAAGTAAATAGCAATTAAATTTTAATATCCTTTCAATACATATTTATCTTACTGTTTTATCTTACTGTAATATCGTATGCCTACATCACGTTATATAAAGAGCCGGTAATGCAGGAATTGCAATAATTCATTTTAATGAAAATATTTACCATTCTACACATTTTCTACACAAACAACGCCACTGTTGCCTATGGGATGTGATGTTCAGCTATCCATTTTAATGGACATATAATGTGACTATGTTAGGAGCAAACAAGGTATATAGTGAAAAGATAGCCTGTTATGTATCTAGATATAAGTTCTTTAATCGGAGATGATGACTGATGATGATGTATAGATGAATTTGATAATCCCAGCCGTTTTCCAGCAAAAATGAAACAGGAAACCATCATTAACTTGGCACACACCCAATTCAGAAAAATATTTTGAAAAAGTAATGAATGAAAACAGTTTATTATAAAGGGTTTTCTTAAGAATTATTATTATTGCACGAAATCTGTCATAAAATAAATTCTCTTTAGTCTAAATTTTTTTTCTAAATTGGGTGTGAATTCACAAATTTAATGCAGAAATGATTCTTTGCTTGCGAAAATTTTAAAGTGCTCACGAGTCATAAAGAGTTTGGGAGCTTTTTGGAGTGCTCGCAAGCATTTTAGTGCTCGCAAGCATTTTAGTGCTCGCAAGCATTTTAGTGCTCGCGAGCGCTAAAAAAAGTGCTTGCGAGCCTTTTAGAGTGCTTGCGAGCACTTTCGAATTCTCCCGAGCACTAAAGTGCTTGCAAGCCTTTTTTGAGTGCTCGCGAGCACTTTGCGGGATTACTAAGCACTAAGCCCTTTCGAAAAGTGCTCGAAGCCCTAAGCACTAAGCACCGATTTTAAGAAGTGCTCTCGAGCACAAAAGTGCTTAGAGTGCTTAGACAAGCACTAAGCACAGTGCTTAGGAACGGCTCTGTTGCGAATAAAGGATGTCGAATGCTAAAATAAAATTTTCATATAATTTCATTATCGATATGTATGTACGTACCTTCATAGTAAAAAGGGAGATGTATGACGCAAGAAGATCTTGGACAAGGTTTCGGCGTTTCTGACCTAGACAGTACTCTAGGTAGTACCAGGCCTGAAAATATCGTACCTTTAGAAAATATTTAATTTAAGCAATACCGTTGGATTAAAATAAAAATGAGATTTTGTTACTTCCTTTGGGTCCATATCTTATCATGCAAACTAAGTGGAGTTTAGCCGTAGACTATTCCACCACTCAACCAGGGCACACGCACACATAAACACCTTCACAACACCCATTTCCTGCGACATTGTCATCTGCCACAGCTAAGACTCTAACTCAGGAGAAGAGAGCGACTAGCCGTGCTGTCTCTCACACAACCGCGGCCAGGATTCACACCTGGGACTCCGTGGTGGCAAGCCTAACACCGCACCGTAAGCACTGCGCTTCTGAGTCGGCAAATATTTCTAATTTTTAGATGATTTTTGCTTTTATATTGCATCAAGAATGTGTGATATTAATTATGTAGAAGCAGGTAACGGTAGACTTATTAACGCTAATGGGTTGTAACCTTTGATAATAGATGGAGAGCTGGGCACGAAATTTCGATATGACTCGGGTTATGAAATGTTTCCGTAACAAGACATCGTACGTTAAGGGAGGACCCTGATTTGGGAATTTGCTGACAGCTCGACCGGGGAGGGGCACCGCCATATTGAAAAAATGGCCACAAAAACAGTCTATATCTCGCTTCGGATGCCTCATACGGCAAAAAATGTTCTTATAAAAATAAAAGAGCATTAAGTTTTCTACAAAATATCTTCTATACATTTTTTCGTTAAACTGAATAGTTTCGGTGCAGCAGCCGAAATTATGATTTTTTGTAATTTCTCAATTTAGTGCGACTTTTATAACGGAGTATTTTTGTGTTGAGACAAAATTTGTTTTCATACCTGAAAATCTTCAGATATAGTTGATTTTACTTGTCTGCTATGCATAGATCAATGTTCAGTACTCGTTTCCACACCACCTTGAGGTAGAGTATATGGCGCGTTTTCTTTTACGTGGTTGTCCCTTATAGGCCAAATTCATGACTAGCCTGCTTCTTGAGGCGCTTTAGGTGCCTGATGTCGAAGGTCCAGGTTCGTTGTAGTCTTCAACAATACTTTTTTGGGAAATTGCTTCCGTTGTGCTGTTCACAGATTATACGTATTGATTGTTCTCCATGCTTGCGAGAAATGTTTCGACTGGAGAGTCGACTTCCTCGACGTCATGAAGCTCGTCGACTATTGCTGGTGCATTGTCGCAGCTTTGTCCGTTACAAAATTTGCAAATTACAGTGAACAGCGCAACGGAAGCAATTTCCGAAGAAAGTATTGTTGAAGACTACAACGAACCTGGACTTTCGACATCAAGCACCTAAAACGCCTCAAGAAGCAGGCTTGTCGTGGATTTGGCCTATAGGGGACAACCGCGTAAAAGAAAACGCGCCATATACTCTACCTCAAGGTGGCGTGGATATGAGTATTAAACATTGAGCTATGCATAACAGACAAGTAAAATCAACTATATTTGAAGTTTTCAGGTATCAAAAGAAAATTTGGCTGCTGCACCGAAACTGTTCAGTTTAGCGAAAAAATGTATAAGACATATTTTGTAGAAAATTTAATGCTCTTTTATTTTCATAAGAATTTTTTTGCCGTATGAGGCACCTGAAGCGAGATATTTCAAAGAGACTGTTTTTCTGCGCCATTTTTTCAATATGGCGGCGCCCCTCCCCGCTCGAGCTGTCAGCAAATTCCCAAATCAGGGTCCTCCCTTAGTGTATGACGTACTGTTACGGAAACTTTTCATAACCCGAGCCATATTGAAATTTTATGCCCAGCTCTTAGACTATAACATTCTACAAACAAAAAAATACTACATAGCATACTGAATAACTTTTGCCAATCAATCAATCAATATAGAGTTATCGGGGGACGACTAAAATTACAACCATGGCAAGTATTCCTAAAAATTAAATAATTTTCAAAAAACGGTGAAAAGTCTACTAAGGAATCTTTAATAATATATAGCAACATCAGTAATCCGACGAGTGGTAAAATGTTTACGGTTTTTAGATATGAGAACACAACATATGATGCAAAATGATGAGATATCAATTCACCGTTAGTTATATTTTGTTCGATATATTTCATCATGGACCGTATTTTATGCTCATATTTGTTAGTCGTATATAGGAACAAAATTTACTAGGATCCTTCCTAATATCACTTTCAATCTTTCATAAATAATTTTTATGAGACCTATCCACATCAGCGTCAATTTTCTGTCTCCAGTTGTTTTACATCGCCGTAAAATTTTATATTTTTCTTTAACGGCTCTATTAATAAACCACTCAGCATATTTATTGATCTCTGTAGTCTTCGATTTGTGAATACTAGAATCCATAATATCTTACAGATCACTATACAAAAATTACAGCCTTATCAACTTTGTAAAATTCATATGTGGCGACAGCCAAATTTTTAGAATCGTATGAAACAGCATAACGCAAATTATTCAAAATACTGTTTTTAAGATTTGAGCTAAGAGAGAACCGCTGTTATGTTTAATTCTAAACGATAATTCAATATCGAGAGCAAGACCCTATGAGTTCTTTATTAGAAGTATATCAGTGATTTTATCAACTAATCTCGAGTTTGAGCAAGAAACTAAATCCTGATAGCCGTTAATTAATGTTTTCCACAAAATATCATTGACACTACTAGTAAGTAGAAGCGAAGAAGCGCATAGGTTTTTCGTGGGAAATGAATGATTAAAGCTGGCAAGATATTTTTTATGTTTAATTGTATCACAATAAATAACAATATGTTTCTTGTCACTCTGAGATACGCGTCGCTCACCCCCGACCCTCCCTTATAAGTAAAAAATTTAAAATTGCTGTATCTCGGAAATGAATAAAGATACAAATTTCATTCTTATGCGACAATCTTTATCTTCTAGCATACAATAAAGTAGTTCATTATGACTTCGTCGAAATTTTGAATATTTCTAGTTATAACGAAATTGTTAACTTTTTTCTGCATTATTTTCAATTGTTTCAAACAGAGTGCCTAAACTGTAGCTTTTAGAAAGAAAAATTCTAAATAAGAGTTACAGTTCATACTTCTAGCTTTCAAAAAAATTATACACATCTTATTTTAAAGCAATCCTATGTCGAAAAATCACGGAACTTGTTAGCTGGTGATTATAGTGGAGTCAATAGAGATTTTCACTTCGGAAAAATTCCGGGAAGCGGTAACATTTAAGAATACATCTCTGAATATGTCAGGAACAACATACCAAAAGTTACCAACAATAGTCCTTGTGTGTAATTTGTTATTAAACAAATTAGTTGCAAAATACCAGTCTTGTCAGTCAAATGTATTTTAAAATATTTTTTTTTATTTGAAAAAGTAATTATGAAGTTTTTTTGTACAATCAAAAATGTAGGCTCCAGATTTTTTTGTCCCTGTCCTGTTTAAAATATCGAAAATATATTAAAAATATTCACGTGGTACAGGGCCATGAGTCACATTATAATGCTTGAATAATAGAAAGAGACTGAAAGTAAAACAACACCTTCGCGGCAAGCAGTACGCATCACCTGCCCCGCACGCTGTGCTGTGTGTGTGTCTGCAGAGCATTGTAAAAGTAGTTTGGGCACTTTTTCATCATCTTGTAATGTTATGTACAATATCACGTTTTCTCAGCTTCTTTTTAATAGAGCAGCGATTTCGTAAGTCTATCGTGTCGTTTTTTTTTGGCGTAGAACCAGGTCAAACATGTTAGGTTCCTTTGAGTATGTCACCGGGCATATGAAATCATATTTTACGACATTTTTTTGTGGTCTCGAACTTTTTAAATCAATAAAAAGTGAACAAAATGTATTTTTAAAGAAAATTGGGACGCAATTAATACACCTCGCATGCTAGTTACAGTAACTAGAGGTTTTAACTTCGGAATAATGTCATATGACCAATTACAGAAACTACAAACTGGGAATTAATTATATTTTTTGTTTATTGATGTAGGATTAATAATTTCGGAGATATTTAAGTTTATATTTGGTAGTGTTCCGAAATTAAATTTAAAGTTTAAAATGCACTTTTTTCTAAAGCAAGTGCTTTAAATGAGCAAAAAAATTTGAGCATCTAGGTAATGCTACATCTTAACGAAAAACTGCATTTGAGATAATTTTTCTAAATTACTGCCTAATTAGATTAACAAAATGGCGACTTTTTTATATAAAAAAAGTATAAATACGCACATTTTTCCGTCATAACTTCTTTATTTCTTATGCTACAGGAACGAGTAAAAAATAATTTGAAATCGCAATTAATTGTCTTTAATTTCATTTCCTAGCATGCGTGACCTAGGAGTCACAATTTCTGAAATATTTAACATTTAAATTGCATTTTTCGTCTTATAAAAGTTCGGAAGCCATTTGTAAACTTTCATATCTCAGAAACTATTAAATCTATGTAAATAAATTAACAAGCGAAATTCATTATCAGTTTATGAGCTTTATTTTTGGTATCTACCAATTTTTCAATAAAACTAATATTTATTGAGATATTTGGAAAAGGAAAAAAAAATACGTTTCATCGAAAATACCTTTATAGTTTAAACTGTATTTTTGTCTAAAGCAAGTGCTGTATACAAACCAAAAAATTTGAGCATCTACGTTATGCTATATATTAATGAGGAACAGTGTTTGAAATTCCCTTTTTTAATTACTGGCTAATTACAGTAACAAAATGACGACGTTGTTATTAAAAAAATGTGTAGACGCACATTGCTTCGGTCATAACTTCTTTGTTTTCTATGCTACAGAAACAAATTAAAAAACAGTTGAAAGCTTAATTAATAACATATTATTCTACCTATTAGCACCCTTGACGTAGGTGTCACAGTTTCTGCGATATTTAACTCTCACTCTAAATAATTATCTTATGAACACTTGGATGCCAAATGTAAACTTAAATATCTCCGAAATTATTAATCCTACATCAATAAACAAAAAATATAATTAATTCCCAGTTTGTACTTTCTGTAATTGTTCTGCAACATTTTTTCGATAAAGTAATACTTTTCGAGATACTTGACGAAAGCCGTTTGGAAATACCTTTTTTTTTTTAGCTGAAATCCCAATTTTGAAGTCGGTATAACTTAAAAACTATCAATTTATGTGAAAAATTGCATAGAACCTTTTCTTCTTAAAATTTGATTCTACTTCAGCTCAAATAAATATATATATTTTTTAAATGCCACACCCTGAGGGGGTGGCATCCACCCCCTATAAATTAGCATGCCTCCGCACAATATAGAAACTTTTCTGTGAAGCATTTACTATTATACTGCCAAAAATGAACGAATTCCGTTCAATATGACATTTTTCCGAAGTTTTGCATATTTTTTACCTCTAGGTACTGTAGTATGCAGGGTTGATCAGATTAGTCGCGTAGAAGTGGCGGTTGTCGAAAATCATTAAGTATTCATTGTTCGGATAAAAATTGTGACAATCGAAAATGTGCTTGTTTTAAGGAAGGCCTAAAATGTTGCAACGAGTGCAAATGTCGTTCCTGTAACAACATTATTAAAGATTTCGAGGCAGATATGAACGAATTAGAATGCTATTAATAAAGGGCCTACATAAACTACATACTACATATTTATCTATCCAAATAGAAAATTTATTTCAACCATAAAACTCATTTTATTCGTACGTTTTTACTTTAATTCATTTAAAAATGTCTAATAAACTTACTAATTAGATGGGTAGCTAGTAACACTGATACCTACGTCTTTTTATTATCAAAAGGAGACTTTAATATTTTTTGTACAATTTCTTAATATCAACAACATATGATCAATACTACTGTACAATATGTGAAATATGGAACAATAATATTGATCCCCTAGATCTTTTGATCACTACTGGTTTTGTACCTATTGACATAATTTAAACTACTACATACACCCCGACCGGAATCGTCAGATCATTGCAGTCGGCAGGCTTGCTACAGCCGAGCGCGCAAGAATATGACTTTGACCCGTTAAAAAAAAATCGCTGACTCAATACTATCAACGGGACTTGAAAAATGTTTATCCTAAAAACTTTTTTCAACTATTGGCTTCAATTTGTACGCAGCATGTATATACACATTTTCATAAATAATTTTTTTTCTCGATTGCCTAAAATTACGCTACTGAAAATAACAAGTTTGGGTTTCCTATTATTTTACCAACTTAAAAAAAAATAAATCGGGTTCACGTGGGACGTTGTTCGAAGCGCTATTGTGTCTACTTTAATCTAAAAAAAAAAATAGCTTGATAGCACAAATATTTTCAGAGATATAGCGGTGGAGACGTTAAAAAACATATTTCATTAAAAATCTATTTTTTTGAGTTTTTTCGAAATAAAAAAGTTCTCGACCACCAAAAAATGTCGTAAAAAATGATTTCGTGTACACGATTATCTTACTAAAGAATCCCACTAAGTCTGGTTTGGTTCTACGCCGGTTTTTTTTTTCTCGAAAACTAAACGACTTTTCTTCCAGATTTTACTCTACTATAAGTTTTTATCTGAATATTTAAATTGGGTTTTTAACTAAGTAGTGTTTTGAATTATTTTATTGCTTGATGGAAATCGGCCATATTAGATCAGCCATTTTGAATTACCTTTCTTTGACATCATAATTATATGTCAATTTGAATTAAATTGCTTTAAAATTTTTCAACTTATAATAATTTTGTTAAATAAAAAGTTTCTTTTTGTTTAAATAATTAATAAACAATTTCCTCACGATTATATGTTTATAACTTTTTATTTTAAGCTATGTGAAAGTGATAACAAGAGGTTTTAAGAAAATCGAAGCTTTCCGTAATTATTCCGAAATAATGCATATTTTCATTTCGCGCGGACGACTTTCGATCAATATAGTGAAATTAAAGGTACGCGAGTATCGTAATGGTAAAAATAATTACAACATTGGAAAGATAGATCTCTAGCGAACAAACCTTATTTGAAGTGTGAGTTTTATTAGAAAAAGGCGATTTAAAATGCCATGGTGTTCCAAAACAGCATTTTTTTAAAATAATTTTGTTAGGAACAAGAATTGGGCAAAAGTGCTAATAACCTTTTCTTTTCCTCAGTAAAAACAAGACAATCCAATAAAAAAACAACATTATATCTTTAACGGTTTAAGATATATAATTCATTAACCGTTTTACCTAGTCGCGTGACTGGGGGTAGCAAGAAAGGTTTTGTTGTTGACAAATGTATATACTGACATATTAGCCCACCCGATGAAGGTATTTACCCACAAAATTTTGCAAACTGAGTAAACTTTTTTTTAGTGAGTTCGTGAAAGTGTATAGAATAATATCCTGAAAAATTTACATTTCGCTCGGATGCAGAACATAAAAAAAAGTGAAAAAAAACATTTTTTCATCAATTTTTTCAAAATTTTGAAATTAAATCAAGCTAGAAGAAAATAAAAATTACAGATCGATAGATCACGTATTTATCAACAAAAACTGTCCTAACAAAATTTATCATTAAAGCCACGGTTTTCCCAGAAAAAAATAGTCAAGTGTAACATTATAACTCGGAGCGAGATCCATACGTGCACGCGCTTGAATACGCATGACTGTGACACCGACGCACTGAATTACATGTCACTAAATCAGAATTTTTATAAATTTATATATTGGAGGCTGTAACTTGTCGAGAAATTGACCCATTGGAAAAAATAAAATATCACTATTTCGGAAAAAATGTATATTTTTCGAATGTTCATTTTTTCGAAAATATGATCAATCAGATCAATATAAATTCCGGAACTTTTCCAATACTTAACAAATGCATAAGGAATCCATTGGATATAGCTGAAATGTGGATAGCTGTACCTGTAATAAATACGATACAGTAAAGGCACGTAAAAATTCATGTGAGCGATTCAGCGGCTATGTGTGGTGTCTGTGTATGCATTGATAATTACATATTTTTCCTCCATACTCACTATTTATCCTCCTATTCACTTAGAAAAATGTTAAAAATGTGAAATCAGAAAGAGAAAAAAGCTTTATTTTACTCGATAGAACAGCTGAGAATTTTTAGAGGTTCCATAGTATGCATTTAACAGTTCTCTGGCCACACAGAGAGACAAAGTTACTTCACTATTTTTTTTCAGGAATACCGTGGCTTTAGCGATAAATTTTATTAGGATGCTACTGGAGTGGCATCGGGCGTCGGGTGAATATCGTCGACTCAAGAAGTTACCCAACTCAACACGCCGTAGGAGGTCTCCAGGTCAGGCTCATTCGCTCTAACGACTCGAGGCTCGACTCGAGCTCAACACGCTGTAGGTTTCTCAGGGCCAGATTGCATTCGTTCCGTCGTGTTTGCGTCGGGAGATGTACAAAACTGTAATATGTCCAGCTCAGCACGCTGTAGACAGATTGCCAGAGTTGTTCACACTCTGCCTTCTGTTGATTTGTGGCCGGCTTTTATATCCGAGAATCCTTGCTTACTGGTGACGTAGAACTGCATATAGTTTAGTGCCGTGTGCAAATCCTTGCCTCTAGACGGGAGCTGGGTAGATTTGCGTGCCGTGTGCACATTGGTGTCGTGTGTAAATCCAAAAACTTTAGTAATGGAACATGAATTTATGAATGCTTCATTACATAATTGTTTATGATTCATCATGTTTGAATCTTTGTTTGTTTCTTAACTGTCCATAAAATTTATTAAGGGTTGCCTATCGAATTCACTTTGAACATATACAGAGACTTTTCGAGTGTGAAAGTATTCACGCATTTTTAAACAGATTATGTTGCGCGATATTATTAATAAGAACTTATTTTGAGGCTAAACTTAAAATTGGTATAAAGTGGTTATTATCTTCGTCTATATGGAGGTTCAGAGATATCAGTAGATATCAGTAGCCGGGCGGCATATTTATCTCACTGCAGATTTTAGTTAAGTTTATGCTACACGATTTTTTATTTAAAATTCATTCAGTCCACATTTTTTTTGTGTTGTTCATTTGGGAACTTCAGTTGATTCCCATACACTTTCCGAAAATTAGGTATTACCAATATTTTTGAAAGGGGAAAAAGATAAAAACAATAAACTGTTTTTCTCCATTGTTAATATTTTACGATTTACAGCCGCTGCGCGCAGGCGAGAATTATAGCCTTACTGCATATGTTATCTCCGTCCTCGTTGTTCCTATGTAGTAATTAGTTATTACCAATATTGTAGATCATACAATTTTCCAAAGCTTTTGTTTAAACATTTTTTTTTCTACGATGAACCATTTTAAAATTATGATAGCTCGAAGTTTTTAAATTCGACATTAAAATACAAAGAAAAATATATATGACAAAATATCCGCTGGCGTCCCCCAAATGAGACACTTATGAGCGCAATAGAAAAATTATGTTTACAGCGAACGTCGAGTCATTTCTAGGTTAATAAATGAACCAAGATTTATTTTCTTAGATAAAAATATTTAAAAAAAATAATGACGATGTTCCATTTTTAATTTGTAGCTCCGATAGGAAGCATTTTTGGATACAGTGACTTACGTCAAGTCGAAACAAAATAACATCTAGAGTTCGCAGTTCGCAGAAATATTAATTTTTCAGAATTATCTCGGTTTGCTTTGCGTCAACTTGATGGACGTGACCTGCAGACAGCCTAATAAAACCAGGAGGGAGGCCTCTAATTATGCCAATTACGAACTAATTAACTTAATTAAAGGACCACCGCAAGAATTTGCTCAGTCAGACCAATAGTTTAGTGTTTTTAGTATATATTCTTCCGAATTTATTATAACATCCAAGTAATGTTCGATAACGTAGGGTTTTATGCGATCGCCTCTCAGTGTAGGAATATTGTTATTATTTATATTTGATTCATAATACGTTGAAAACAAATATTGTTTTTATTTCGAATTTGTTATTGTAATATATTCATTTAAGTATGTATGCGCAATTGTGATGAGCAGTATTTTTCCATGAAAAATATTTATTACACCGATGGAGTAGAGTCTAGTTGCTGTTAACTACCACTACATTTCCATATAAGATTAGAATATATGACTTTGGTTAACAACTGATATTATTTCGACTAGATCAAATTACCAAAGAAATATATCACAAGGGGCGACAAGTATTTTATAGAAAACTTCAAGTTAAGGTTATGATAGTTTCCGACATGATTAAAGTGCCAAAATGGCAGCGCATTCAGAATACGTGGGACATCTACGAAAATTGAGCTCTGCAAATTAGGATTGGTTGGTTTTCCAAAAATATATTGGTAATTATTTCATAACAAATGAAATAACAGATGTAAAACAGAAAGGTGGATATTGTTAAATGTGTTATGTAACTGGTGTATAATTTGTGTCTACTGACAGGCAAAACCAAACCAGAAGCAAAAATTATTCTAAATAGATTCCATCACTTTCCGAGCATTTTAAACTCAGTTTAACAGTATTTTCTACGAAGTAAATATTTTACAACTCACGAAAAACGCCAAGTGAAACCGTGAGAGAGTGGGTGGTCCAGTTAAGAATTTTAATAGTGTTGCACAAGTTTGAGGACAGTGAGTTAGACAGGGTACTAAGGGATCATTTTATTATGGTCTATAATAAAGGTCCAGCTCAGGATAAACTGAGAGAAACAAAACTGTCGCTTTTAAAATAATTCAATAAAAATAAGCCCAAAAATAATAGGTACAAGGGAAAAAATGGCCCACTCATTATCTGTCAGAGAATACAGAAAAAAGTTTACTGCGAAACCCATGCAAGGGGATTTTCATGAGGAGAACGATTTCTTGTAAGTAACTAATTTTTTTTTTCAGTTATGAAAAAGTGTTTCAAACGAGGTTTCAAATAAAAAAGTATAGCACTTCAACGTAAGTCAAGATCAACAAGAGAAACATTTCTTGGCCACTTGTTAAGAAGATACAGGGTATTTTATGCATTTGGTCTGAATATTCAAAGAGTTGTATCTCGACAATGGTTTGATGTATCCAATTGAAATTTACCAGCAACATTCCGCAGCTGGGGCTTATCAGAATGGCCTACTTGATTCTAAAAAATCAAGGGCTGGACTCGGAAAAATCTTCCCTTCCCGTTTTTAACAAAAAAATACATTTTTCTATCGCATTTCTGGAGAACTATTAGTGGATTCGCTATCAGAATAGAGATTCAATTTTGATGGCACATCTAAACCGCTTCGGCAATAAAAAAACAATTTATTGCATCTAATAGTTTGACCGGGCATTATTTATGGAACAGTTTGATAGAGTTTCTTCAAACGTTTTAAATTTTTACCCCTTCTAACACTTCACATAATACATAGCAAAACGCATACCTAGCAAGGAAAATACAGGGTCGTACTTGTGAAATGTTCTATTTGTTCCGACCTATGGTATCTAATCTATTTATTTAAAATAATAATATCTGAATGGATTATGGGTATAATCTACATAAAAAAGCATGCACAATATGATAATCCTTTTAATAAACAATAAAGGTAATTCTTCACAAATTTAACATCATAATATCGATAAGGAATGCTTCAATTCAAACTAGATGAGGTTCTCAAAATGTCCTCTTCCAACTTTGATGCATTTCCTGCACCGCACCAATAAATATCGTGTGGTCTTCCCAATGATTTGTCTGTGGTTCTTCATGTCATTAGAGGTTGCCACTATACGCTGCCGTAGTTCCTCTCTAGTGGTGACTTTTGTGCTGTACATCGATTGTTTCACGGAGTCGTTCTAAGGCTTGTCGAAGGATTTTGCTCTGCCATCTCCACAATGATTTCCTCTGCCGGTCTAACTGCTCGTTCTACATTTCCGTGGGCTTTTGGAAATCTTCTCGATAGAACTGCAAAACCATGGTAAAAGTGTGGCGCGACGGTACTCATCGATCAAGAAATCTTCGCTAATATTCCCTAACTGCAGCCCTTGTATTGCCTTTGCAAAACCCATACACATGAATGATATCAGCGAATTCAGTATAATAGGCAAAGATACACGAAGAAATCGAGAAACAATTAAAACACCAAATTGTCAAAATAATTATTGGTGTCAAGGTATATATGTTAGATCACGGTTCACATGAATGACTTTTTAAAAACTTTTATTTTATTAAATGGAGCCAACGTTGGCTCTTGGAGAAGGAATATAATAATAAATTAGAAGTGTTGCATTCTAACTGAGTTTAATAACTGACTTTAAAAAGCATGTCTAGTCGTATTTATAACATACAGAACCTGAGTAAGCAAAATATAGAACAATGGAAATGCAATTCGACAGTCAGCATACAATGTGAGAAACAAAGGTGAAATATAATATCTCTAAGATAAGCGATTAATAAGAGAAGTCGTTATCATGTAATATGATATACATGTGGAGGTTTGTTATGACTGAGTCTTTATAATAAGCGTATAATTTTATATAACAACTTCCCCCTTAATAAAAAAGTTGATGTTATGCAGCAACTTTTGAAAATTGCTAGAAACGTTAAATGAATATAATGCAAAATAAATTGAAACAATGTTGAATGAATACACAGCAAAATAATAAAATACATAAAGTTAAAATTGGTAAATGATAATAATATTAAGTGAGTAATACATTACATAAATGTAATAAGAATAAAATACAATGGTCTAAATTAATAGACAAGGGTAAAACTCCACATATGAAAGTCTATGTTAACTCGATGTCCTCTTCTTCTTGAGGTTTAATACCGGGTCGCTTTCTTGGAGGGATAAGTCTAGGAAATTTGGTGAATACTCTGCTTCGCTCTGAAGGAGGTGAAGGAGGATTGTCCGTTGATGGTTGGATTCGCAATGCTCCACATCTTCTTCTTCTGCATTTACAAGTTATGTAAAGTACAACTAACAGGATGATGAGAGTGATTATGAAATACGTGAACCAAGATACGTGTTTGGTCACAAAAGGCTCGTTTATGAGATCATCCAGGTCTTTGGAATATTGGTCCAATTTGGTTTTTGCAATATCTAGATCTTCTACGTCGAGATTGTTTAATTTGAGTGGTTTTAGTTTTGGAATTTCGATTTTATCGGGCATGTGATTACAGCATTCAAAAGGAATTTGGATAGGATGTGAATTGTCCTTAATTTCGGAGAAGTCTTTGGCACTGGCTTGTATTCGAGTAATGCCTGCATAGGCGTAACATCCTGGTTGTAGTTTGATGATGGAATTTTTGTTGATTAACTCTGTCGTGGATTCTCTCTTTGGACAGTTGATGGTGATGTGAAGTGGTTCGGAATTAATTACTAGCCATGTGTTGTCTTCAAGTTCTTGTACGTTGTATCCCTGACTAATAATGAAGGAAGTTTGACAGTTCTCTGGAAGTTTCGGCAACGGTTTTAGTATTCTGGCTTCACATATGGCATTTTGGTCGATAGGATAGGCAAACAGGTTCGAACATAGTTTGGTTCCAAAATAAAGAGGTTTGCATTCTTTCAAATTTTGTATAGGTATGTACATTAAAGAATCATCGTCTCTCGCGATATACTTTTGTGAAATAGATAAAATGTGATGCAGACCAGTTCTGTTATCAAGTATCGGGATAGGATATAGGCGATAGGTGTTATAATTTCGGGGTTCAACAAGTGGTATTGTTAAAACAAATACTAAGTTAGAATCCATTTGAAACGCTTGTAATTCAATAATATCCAAATACTTAGCAACTGCCGATAATTTAATGGGGAGAGGCAAATTGTTCCTTCGTAAGCTCTGTGAAATTTCTTGTAATGCTGTTACCAAATGATTAGGGGTTATGATTGATGTGTGAATGATTCCTAATCTGGCAAATGTTATTGAATTCAAAATGTCGTTCAAATTATCTTCGATATACAAATAGCTTGCCATTAGTTGTTCGGAAATATATATGAATTTTAGTTTTATGTGAGCAGCCTCGATAGCTTGAGTCATGGGTTGAATTGTGTGTTCGATTTCTTCGAGATCTTTGTTAAACGTTTCCTCGTCAATTTGTAATTTTTGTATAGTCGAGTTGAAGTTTTTAATAACAGAAGTTGTAACTAAAATTTGATTTTTGATTAAGTTTTCCAATTGATGTTCGTCGTTATTTAGTTTATTTAGACAATCAGTATAGTACTGGCCATCTTCAGCATCTAAGTTTCCAGTTATGGATTTGAATATTGTACCGATACCGTTAAGTATTCCTCGTTTATATCTTTTTGTGTCTGAAAAGATTTCGTCAAATTTTGTTTTTATAGAGTTGGATATTTGTGTCAAAAGGTTAAAGTCTGTTTTAATTTCACTCGTAAAAATAATTGACTTATGATCGCCATTATTGAGAGTGTACAAGATTCTGTCTAAGATATTTTGATTTTTGTCAAAAGCTATTTTGAGGGATGAAATGTTTTTATGCACTAGCAGCATTTGTCATTTGTCACCACGATGTCCGTGTCTTGGTGGTAGTATACACCAACAGTGTTATTGATCGGGGTAATTTTGTATTGACAGAGTGCTGATCCGAACAGCAGGAGAAACCTGAAAATAAATTTAATTTTCAGTATATGGTTTCATTCTATCAAAGTTTACTTTAGTTTCTTGTTTTGTTTCGAGATTCAATAGGGTAGCAGAATTTTGGAAAATTTCTTTTATTTTAAAAGGACCGTTAAATTTGTTTTGTAGTTTGTTCTTAATTTGTGATTCTTTTACATAAACTAAGTCACCTATTTTGTACTCGGGGCGTTTTTGGGGAACATTTCTGTCGAAACGAACTTTTGCTTTCTCTTTTTGAGATTGTGTTCGACAACGGGCTATTTTATAGTAGTGGGATATTCTGTTGTTTAAATCTCTAACGTATTTGGTTATTAACTCTTTTTGGTTATATAAAGTTTCAGGTGGTCTGTTAGACGTATGACCAAAGATAAGTTCATATGGGGTGAAACCGTGTGTTTTATTTACCGAATTGTTATAGCATATTACTGCATATGGTAAAATCGTGAAAGGATGTTCGTTTGGATTTTCAGTTTTGTGGATTCTTATCATTTCGGCTAAAGTAGCATGAAATATTTCTATGGATCCGTTCGATTGGGGATGTCCTACGCTTGAATAAGTTAATTTTATGTCGTAGAGGGTGCAGAGATCTTTAAGCAAACGGTTGTCAAATTCGCCACCGTAATCGCAATGGATTCATAACGGGGTACCGTAATGTTGAAAGTATAACAACAAGGTATTTACGATGGATTTTGCGGATTTGTCCGGGACTGCATAGGCTTGTGTGAATTTAGTTAACTCATCACGAATAGTTAACGCATAATTTCGAGTTGGGAATTCAAACAGATCGATATTAATTCTTTCGAATGGTGTTCTTGGGGTTTCCGTGACTACTAGAGGGTTGTTAAAGTTTTTCCGGCATACTTTAGTCTTTTGGCAAGTTTCGCAATTTTTTATCAAATTTTCAACGTCTTTAGTTAGACCTTGCCAAGTGTATTTTTCTCTAATTCTTCGAATCGTTTCATTTATTCCACGGTGTAGATTATTTTTACCAAAATGATTTTGCTCCAATATAATTGGAATTTCATCTTCGTCGGCAGTTCTGACGATATCTTGACAAATTACTACTTTTAAGCCTTTTTCCGCAAAAATGAATGATAGGATTTCAAGAATGGGGAGGTCTAAGTTATTTTCGACAAAGTATGTCTTAGAGAGATCTAGGACATCTTGATTTTTAAATAATACCAAAAATAGATGTTCAATTACAGATTCGATATCAAAAGGTAGAGGGATGATAAAATATCTCCTATGTCTGACTGTTTTGCTCGATACAATATTGATTTTATCGTTATGAAATTCGGGGTTTTCCTCGAATATGTCCTCGATAATTTTGTGATGTAGATCTTGTAAGTTGTTTTGTTGGAAAAAGGTTATAATATCTTTATGTTCTCGATACAAAAGTTGTTTGTTCGAGGCTTTGATTTTCGAATAGTCAATTAAAGATGTTGTTTTATATAGGTTGGTGAAAGTTTCAAATTCTCGCGAAATTTGTTCGTTAGTGATTTCGTTGTTAACGTCTGGGGTTTCGTCGTCGTCTGACTCTTCGTCATTCGCGGCTAGAACCTTTGAATAGAATTTGGAACATTCGGAAAAATGATTAATTTTGATTCTGGAAAGTGCGTCCGCGTTCTTATTGATTTTGCCGGGTTTATAAATTATTTCGTAGTCGTACTCTTCTAATTTGAATCGCCAATGGGCAAGTCTACTTCCTGGATCTTTTATAGAGAATAGCCAGGTGAGTGGTCTGTGGTCGGTTACAAGCTTGAACTTTCTACCGTACAGATAGGGTCTAAAGTGCTTTACACTCCATACTATCGATAAAAGCTCGCGTTCAATCGTTGAATATTTAGTTTCTGCACTGCACAAGGTTCTAGAAGCATAGGCAATGGGTAAATCTTTGCCAATGGGCCCCTGGCTCAGCACTGAGCCGACGGCAAATGCGCTCGCATCGGTGGTTAGAACGAAAGGTTCATCAAAGTTAGGGTAGATTAATATCGGAGTTGTTGTTAATGTTTGTTTCAAATTTTGAAAAGAATTTATACAATCATTGTCGAAGAGAAATGGTACATCTTTTTGTAGTAGTTTTGTTAAGGGTTTGGTAATCTTGGAGAAATTAGGGATAAAGCGCCTGTAATATCCGGCTAAGCCTAGAAATGATTTAATTTCTTTTTGGTTTTTTGGTTGAGGGAAGTTTAGAATAGCGTCAACTTTCGAAGGATTTGGTTTTACGCCGTCTTTTGTAATGAGATGTCCTAAATAAGCGACTTCCTTGCGGAGAAACTCGCATTTGTCGGGTTGAATTTTTAGATTGGCTTTCTGTAATCGTTTGAAAACTTCTGTTAATCGAGAGATATGCTCGTGAATAGTAGGGGAGTAAACAATAATGTCGTCCATATAGACGAGACATCGTTCATTTTGGATACCTAACAAAATGTTATCCATCACTCTTTGAAATGTTGATGGAGCATTCTTAAGTCCAAAAGGCATTCTTACGAATTCAAAATGACCATTTTCAACTGTGAAAGCAGTTTTTTGAATATCTTTTGCATCAATCTCGATTTGGTGAAATCCGGAGGCTAAGTCCAAAGTTGTAAAATATTGACATTTGCCTAATTGATCGAGGAGGTCGGAAATATTGGGTAGCGGGTATTTATCGTCAATAGTCAGTTCGTTGAGTTTTCTGTAGTCCACTACAACTCGCCATTTTTGTTTACCGGAGGCGTCGAGTTTTTTAGGTACAACCCAAACTGGAGAGGACCAGGGAGAAATCGAAGGTCTAATGATGCCTTGATCAAGCATATTAGAGACTTGTGTTTTGACTTCCTCTTTATGGATATGAGGGTAGCGATATGACTTTGTGAAAACCGGTTTTGAATCGTTCGTATCAATGGAATGCTTAATTTCGTTAGTAAAAGTTAAATTGTCTCCTTCCAAATAGAATATATCTTGTAAGTCTAAACAAAGCTGCGTTACTATTTCGGCCTCGTCTTCGTTTAGATGATCCAAGCGCAATTCGTTCCTAATTTCGAAGGATTTGTCTGTCTGTGGATGTTTGTCGAAATTTTGAGTATTTAAATAAAAAATTGATTTGAATTTTTGTACTGGTTCTAGGTTAAGTTTTGAAAAGTTTATGGTTTTTGGAATAGCGTTTGCGTTTATTATTGAAGTTAAAAATTCTCCATTGTTATCGATTTTGACAATGGCATTTGGTAAGCGTACTTTCTCGTTTTCCTGGGCTAACAGTATAGCCTCGGTATTTCGCAGGTTACATTTTAGTTTACAAATTTTTTCCATGCGAGGTTCAATAGAAATTAAATTTTTGATGTTGCTTAAGTTTGAATTTTTTGTATCAGAATTAATAATTGGTTGTAAAGGTAAATTTACCGTAGTTTCTTCCGTAACTTTAAATAGTGGTACGGTTTTGAAATTTGTGACTAGTTGTTTATTTTTAAAGTCTACTTTGCATTCGTAATGTTCTAGGAAGTCTGCGCCTAATAATCCATCGAAATCTATATCTAGATTATAGATATAAACTTTGTGTGACTCATTTGAAAAGGGGATGAGAACAGATTCGTTGATATAAATTTTTTGATCAGTGATACCCTGTATGATTACATTTTCAGGGGATCTACGTCTGTAATTTTCAGCTGTTTTAGGTTTAAAAATTGATATACCTGCGCCTGTGTCAATTAGAATTTTAAATTTACCAGTTGCATCCTTCATATAGTAGAGGTTCTTTGAATTTACAGTTAATAGGGTATGGGAAAGCATATTTACATGAACGTCTGTTCTGGGAAATTCAGCATTGGGTCGAAACTGTCGTTGAGGTTCATAGTTTGTACTTGAGTTTCTAGTTCCGTAATTGATTCGAATTGGTCTGTTTGTTGTGTCGGAGTGTCCGTGGGGTACTCCGGATCTAAGCGAAAATGCTGAGGATTAGCAGTATAATCCTCGTATTGCTCGTTCTGAGAATTAGCGGTATAATTCTCCTGGATATTTTGATTGGTTTCAAAATTATAATTTTCATACGATTCATTTTGACTTTGGCAATTTTGATAATTGTCGAGAGAGTAGTCGTCGTATTGGTTATAATCACATTGGTTTTCGTAAGGTTCATAATTTAGGTGATGAGCCTTTTGTTGACTGAAACGGTTGAAATTCGGGTTAGGCTGAATAGCGGATGGTCGTTGTTGTGTGAAGTTAGGGTTCGGCCTTATGGCTGAGGGCCTGTTTTGCTGTGGTTGATTTGGTTGGCCGTTTTGAGGGAATGTCCTCTGGATAAATTGATTGTTTTGTGAAAAGTTTTGGAAACTTGAATTTCCTGGGTAATTTGGTCGTTGGAAATTTTGCGAAGTTGACGGCATTGTTTGCGATTGTTGCCTTGTGCGGCATTCGCTTATGACATGTCCATTGCGTTTGCAAAATGAACAGAATTTTTGTTGGAAATTTGAAATGGGTCGTTTTTGTTGTAAAGTGGGATTTTTGACCGGACTATTTTACGGAAATTTCTGTTGTTCGAAATAAGAGAGTTGTAGCTCTCTACGAATTCTGCTTACGGCTTTCAGTATGCTAGGAGGATTGCTAGCACGTATGATGCGGCCTAAATTCGATTCTAAGCCTGTTAATAAATTGTTTAAGGTCATCGTTTCGATGAGATCTGATTGTGCAGCTCTTTGCGTTGTGGTTAAATTTTGCTTTTGCACTGCGGCGTGCATTTTAGCATTGTGCGTTTGTAAACGCGAAATAAATGTTAGAGCTGATTCACCTGGCAATTGGTGAATGCGCTGCAGGTCCTGAATCAGGGCCGTTAGATCTCTGGAATCCCCAAAGTGGGTTTCCAATATTGCTTTGATTTCTGACCAGGTGCCAGGGTTACGAGAATTTATTAATTCGGCAGCTTTGCCTTTCAATTTATTTTTTATGTGGACGGTCAAAAGAATTTTTTGATCTCCAATTGCCATGCTTTGGGCGCAATGACAGGAGTTGAGGAATGTTTGTAAATTAATGGTATTGCCATCGAATTCGGGTATCAACGAAAATATCTCAGAGAGCTTGTAAGGCTCAATTTGCTCTGGTTGTGGTTGTTGTTGTTGTAGTTGTTGTTGTAGTAGTTGTTGTTGTTGTTGTTGTTGTAGTTGTTGTTCGGTTGGTGCCGGTGGCACTGGTTGAACTGGCTCTGGTTGAGCTCTATCTGGCATTTTGCTTCTTGTATTTAGAAATTACTTGGACAAAAATTGGTTGCGTATCAGCGGTATGATACGATAAATTAAATTAGCTTGTTACGTTGCGTGCGTAAATGGATTGTATATTAGCTGTATAATACACAATGTTTCGTATTAGCAGTATAATACGAAAATAAATAATCTTAAAATTAATAAAAATTGTTGCGTTGAAGCTTGTACAGGACTTCTTTGATAATAGAACTGGCTTGTTTGCCGAGTGTATTAGCGGTATAATACACGTAAATAATTGTCATAAATAATAATTGTAATATGAAATAAAATAACGAGATGATTCTTAAAATGACTTACGTTAGTTTCGTTTCCATGGGTAGGTTCTTCGTCCGTCAAGGGATTGGGATTCGCCACCACCAGTGAGGAAGGTCTCCTTGTTCTTGCAGGTGTACACGCACTAGTTAGGCACCTTCTGCAGATGTTGTCCTTGTTCTTTTGCGCTTCACTACCAGTTAGGCTTCTTGTTCTGATGATGTTTACGGATCCTACCGACTGCGCCAATGTTAGATCACGGTTCACATGAATGACTTTTTAAAAACTTTTATTTTATTAAATGGAGCCAACGTTGGCTCTTGGAGAAGGAATATAATAATAAATTAGAAGTGTTGCATTCTAACTAAGTTTAATAACTGACTTTACAAAGCATGTCTGGTCGTATTTATAACTTACAGAACCTGAGTAAGCAAAATATGGAACAAAGGAAATGCAATTCGACAGTCAGCATAAAATGTGAGAAACAAAGGTGAAATATAATATCTCTAAGATAAGCGATTAATAAGAGAAGTCGTTATCATGTAATATGATATACATGTGGAGGTTTGTTATGACTAAGTCTTTATAATAAGCGTATAATTTTATATAACATATATGACATATATTGTTCAAGATATCGATCTGCATATTTTGTAACTGATTAGTGTGGTACCGTGGTATGGAAAAATCAACAGCAAATCTGAAGACATTAAAAAGTTGTTCGGCCCTGGATTTTTCAAAACCAAGTAGGCTCTTCTGACAAGTCCCAACTAAGGAATGTTACTAGTAAATTTCGTTCGATTACATCTAACCATTGCAGAGATACACTCTGCATTTTCTTAACCAGTGGCCAAAAATTGTTTTTCCTTTTTGATCTAGACTTGCCTTGAAATGCTATACCTACCATTAGGCTATGGCACATTTCTCGCGAATCACCCTGTAGAGATATCTTCTTAACCAGTGGCCAAAAATTTGTTTCTTGTTGATGTAGACTTGCCGTGAAATGTTATACCTACCATTAAGCTATGTCACTTTTCTTGCGAATCACCCTGTATGCATTGAAGGCATAAAACAAACATATGTTGTTCAAGCTATGGATCTGCATATTTTCTAACTGATTACTGTGGTACCCTGGTATAGGGAAAATCATCAACTAACAGCAAATCTGAAGGGTAATGGCACTCGGGAGAGATGAAAAATTCAGATTATAGATTATAATACCCAGAAGGAAGTTTAGGAGATACATATATTATAAAAATATTCAAATATTTTTAACCCAACTTCTATCTTATTCCCAGTAGCCAAATACTCTTAGCCTGTGTGATACTGTATGTTCTTCCATGCTCAACGCTTTTAGAGGTATTAATGAATTTCGCTTTTGATTTTTATTGATGAATGGATAAACCTATAAGTAAAAGAATGTAATTGATAGCAATGTTAACATCTACTATTCCTGATTAACCTTGATATTTATATCTAAAATTCTCCACATTTATGTCTATGTGATATCTAATGTTTAATGAATTAAAGAAAGTAGTTTAGTGTAGCCTTATTTTATATTAAATAATTTATGACAACAAATTAGGGACTTTCTAACGTTACCTTAAAACATTTATTTTTATTTAACTCCTTAAACAGAATAATCTGTTCTGTAATAATGAAATGTGCTGTTTATGACTAGGATAACTGTGTATTCTGGTACCTTTCTCTATATAATACGAGTCCCTTAGCATGGCCCTTCAGAGCAGTGTTATGATAAAGATCCAGATAGGCCTTTGGGCGAGTGCCCTTGTTATTTACCCTTTGTATTTCTCACTCCCTAGGTCATGTTGGGTTAAATTAGGTAATTATATAGATAGTAATATGAGCACATAGTAAGACATTACTCGACTTAACTCATTGAAAATTATACGCTCTCATCTAGTTTTGCTCTGTATTAAAAACAGTGTTAGTCAGTTAAAACGTGCACTTTGATTCATTTAATTAAAATAAATATACAAGTTGTTAATTTTATCAGGGCTCTGAAGGATATATCACTTAATATCAATTGTGTAAAAAATGTTTTTACAAAAATTGTGCAGATTTTTTACAAAAGTTACAAAGTGGTTTAAAGATATTTGAAATCCACGGCCTACTTGCAGTTTTATGACGAAAAATCGCGAAAATGCAGAATGTGTCTAAGCAGATATCTCCGTTATATGAAAAATTTTCTAACACTTTTTCGCATGATGAAATGTTTTAACGAGGTATCATCGATTTTTTTTTCAGAACTACTGGATTTCGAGATTTAGGCTGTTAAAATAAAATTCAAAAACAGGCGGCAAGTGGTGGAAGTAAGTAAAGTATTTCCCCCCCATTTCAACGATATATTTTTCTGTTAAAACTAAGCAAGTAATCAGAGCTGGAGTATTTCAAATAAAAGTAATTGAAAAAAGTATTTCAAATACTTAAAGTATTTGAAGCACTTTGCTTCAAATCCTTTCGATTCCCAGTATTTGGTACTTGGTATTTGAATTACTTTGCTTCGAGTATTTGGATTTGGTATTTGGTTTTCAGAAATACTGGTATTTGAATTATTGGTATTTCAAATACTTTCTGGTATTTCAAGTAATGTTGTAATGACCTCTAGCGGCCATTACAGCCAAAATTAAATTATTAGCATCAATAGTATGAAGCAAGTCGCAGGGACCTCTAATATTAAGAACGTTGATCAAGTTAACTTCTTTTCAACCGCGCAGATATTAGTGCGTTTCCCGTCTAGTGAGGCATTACCGTCGTATTCGAGCGACCGTCGCAGGTATGGATTTAAAATCGAGCCTCTTTTGTTTCAAGTGCGTCTAACGAGCACATGTTTTGGCAAACGCTCTGCCTAATTAAAGTTGCAATCGCTTAAATGGATTAACTAAGTAAGTTAATTGTTGTTTAATTATGATATTAGTTAAATCCTAACCAGGGTATTTTATTTTAGATACTGATTGAATCCTATTTTCGATTTCCGATTCCTAATGCATAATTCAAAATTTTAATTTAACTTCAATGTAATGCACATGGTACCACCATTTTAAAAAACTACGTATTAAATCGTAAATCACAACGGACATAATCCCTGCGGAATAAATGGTTATGGAAGGCTTTATATAGGAATTAAACTAAACTGGGACGGTTCCGACGTCATAACAGGAACACATTTAAATATCTTGGAAGAAATAAATTTTCATAACTTTTTGTCTGGAAGCCATGCTTGGTGACGCAGTGACGCCGAGGTAGGGCAAGTAGCGAGATCAAGTTAGCTGGGGAATTTAGTTTCATGCCGGAATTGGTAACCCATGTGATGTGCTATCTTCGTCTTCCTTAACCTACGAAGAAGTGTCAATTTTTTCGCTGACGTCCAGGGGACATCACGTTCTTATTAGGAGGATCCCTCGATATAAGACAACAATCAACGTCTTATTTCTAAGATAAGTCTAGTTTTTTTATTTGCCATTTACCACCCTTCTAACAAAGTTTACAGTTGTTTTATCACAACGGCTGCTATAAGCAGGATATAAATTTAAAGTAAGTAAACAAAGTGTAAGTTGATCGCTATTGAAACAATAGAGCCATTCTACGATTACGTCGTATATTTCTTAATGTTTAAGCCTTTGGTTCATGCAATTACATTGTTTTTATCAAAAGTGTTGACCGTGTGGTCGTATTTTAAAGTACAGCTGTGCTTTAACCTTTATCGATTTTTTGTTTACCTTTTATCATTAGTATTTGTTGCGTACTGTAGTACAAACTTTTATAGTTTTAAATTATTTATATTGCCTATTATAGATACTTCTATAATTATAGTCGCTTAATTTTAGGTTAGTTTTCTACGTTATATTTAGTGATAGAAATTTTCCTTGGGTCACGGGGTTATTTATTGATTTATGGTGTTTTAGTGATAAACAAGTTTAATTAACATACTACTAAGTTGTCATTTTTCAGTAGTGTTTTTACCTAAGTACGATAGATTTCGTAACATAACTTCTGTTGCTCCCGTGAAGTTGGACCGCGAGGTGAGGTTACGTTCTATTATAATTTTGCGTGTTAGTTTCACAAGAATTGCAATAATCAAGTTCTAGTAAGCAAGTTCAACATTCATAGTGACATAGTGTTAGGAAATGTGTTTCCAGTGGTTAATTTAATGGGAGAATTGTTTTAGTTTCCCTTAACTGAGTGAGTAAATTGCTATAAATGTTTGGATTTTGTTTTTGCTGAACAAGTCATAGTTCTCCCAGGTCTAAATGAAATAGATGTTTAACAGTCTAAGTTGATGGGATAAATTCAGTATTTATAGTAGAAGGAAGTTAATTTCCGTTTATTGGTTGGGATTTGTCCCTATTTCCCTTTTTCTTTGTGAGCGGCTCACTATAAATATGTGACTTTGTCTTGCATAAACTTTACTCAAAATTTAGTTATTTGTTGGCCTTCTGCCTAACTAAATTTACTGACTACCATTTTTCTTGGGGAGACTGTATCGTGAACTTGTAATAAAATGTAAATTTTGGCCATCATTTGTGAATCAAGGCATTGAAAATTATCATTTGAACCTCAAACTTTGTAACGTAACCTTGGCACCGGTGTCTTTATTCAGAGCTAATTGGCCTAACTTTTGCTGGGGTTTTTTGATTATTGACCAACTAAGCTAGGTCGTCTTTTTTGGATAAGGGAATTGTTTATCACTAAATGTCGCCGGGATGCTAAAATAGTGTTAAGGATACTAACCTAACAATAATTTTGTAACTAATACTTTCTATAATTCAAAGCCACGAAGTTGGCATCTGTTGTTATTAATTGCTAACCCTCGAATTTTAGATCGTTTCGTACGATTGGTTGTGATTAAACTGTTAAATTTTAAATTTTTTGTTTCTCTGGTGTCTGCTGTATCGTACCTTTCCTTTTCCGTCTCTTCTTTAGAGACTGGCGCCCAAAATAACTCTTGTAATTTTGCCTTCAAAAAAACTGAAAATTGTTACACAAAAAAAAATATAAAAAATTTTTTTTGACAAAATTTTTTTTCAAACTTTTACAAATTTTTTAAATTTTCTTTACATCATTAAACACTCTTGGCCTTATTGGGACCGTTGCTTACGCTTACCCATGGCCCTAGGCCTCCTACAAAAACTGGCTAGCCGAGCCTAATTTGTTTTGGTAACAGGTTATTACCTTGGTGAGTTTATGCAATTTTAGTGTCCAAACAAATTAGTTTTGTGTCACCCAGGGAATATAAATTTGACTAATAAATACTACAAATTAAATTGTAAGTGATGATGTCAGTTTGGGCTTATCCCATTTAATTTTATAGTAAAACTTCATAGTTAAGAACTCAACCATCTTAGAGTTTTGTGGATTTTTCCCGGGCAAAAAGACAAAAATATCAATGTAGCCTTCGATGAGGGAGTACACGTTACAGTGGCGCCTCAACGCGAGGTTTTCGTAAAATTTGGAGGCAAGAGTGTCCATTAAATTTACAAAATTCAAGAGTCTTTACCTTTCTATTTTCCTTGCTTTTCAAAATTTTTTAACTTGTTTAAAATTTTAGTGTATGTACCTTTTTTAGTTTCTTGTTACTAATTCGTGTTTTCCCTAGTGTAGGAATAAAATAGTAAGCAGTCATGGAGCCAAATTATCTGTCAGTAGAGGAGCTGAACTTCGAACTTTATATACGAGGGACGATTGTCGAGGGAAACTGTGACGTCAAGAGAGCTATTTTACGAGGACACCTACAGAGCGAAAAGTGTCAACTAACGTCTCATCCAAAGGTTCCGTTAGATAATGGGATGGAAAGAATCATCTGTATTGATAAGGTCAACACGCTGGAACGTATGGTAAACAGGTTTGCATTTGATAAACGTCATCCAGATTATAAAAGATTGAAAAGTAAACTCTTACATGTCAAAAATCGAGTAGATTATTTAATAGCTGAGTATCAGACAGAAGCTGATTTTAAAACTGAATTAACCACAAAGATTATGTTGCTTTTGGATTTGCTAGAGAATAAATCTGGTAATGCACCAGAAGTAAATTTAATTGAGTTTAACCAAGCAAATGATAACATTTTATTTTCTGCGGTAACTGTTAGTTCACCAGTAATAATTTCACAGGCCAATATGTCGAATCAAACCTCGACCAGTCACCAATTCTCCGTTACCAGCTCAAGTTTTGTCCCACAAACCACTATGCATTTCAGTAATTTAAATTCATACAGTAATCTAAATGTAAACAATTCGACTTCACAAAATAACCCAAATGTCAATAATTTAAATTCACAAAACAATTTAAATGTCCATAATTTTACCGTAACAAATAACCCAAATGGAAATATGTTAAACTCATTATATCATTCAAATGTCAGTACTGGCAATTCACAACGCGACTTAAATTCTAGTACTTTAAACACACAGTCAAATATAAATTTTTGCACTACAAGTTCTCCGTTTACAAATAATGTAGGCCCAGGGCCCTATCAAGTTTCAAGCTCTTTTCGTGTACCTGAAGTAAGTTCTACTAATGTGTATAATAATGTACCTATACCCAGTCACAACAATTTTCATGAAACTGTTCCTAGAACAAATTTCGGCCTGTATCAACAGTACTATAATGTCAATGACATCAATCAACCTAATGACAATTTTTCAACACTACCTCGTCATTCGACACAATTGTTTAACCATGGACCTCTTAGAGAGCCCATAGTTAGTTCAAGTACCACCAATCGTAATTTATATGTTCCTAGGCCAGAAAATACATTACCTTCCAGTGATACTAGGTACAGTGGTTTGCATACTGCACCTGGCGTAACGTATAACCACCCTAATCTTGATTACAGTAAAGCTTTCTTCAGACTTTCGCAAGCTAATAGGAATTTATTAAAATTTGACGGTAGAAACCAAACTTTACATAGCTTTTTAGAGCGTGTGGAAGAATTTTCAATGTCCCACAAAATTAGTAAAAACGACTTATTAACTTTTGCTCATGAATTCTTTGAAGGAGATGCATTAGTTTTGTTTAGGTCAGTTTGTTCAAATTGCCATACGTGGCAAGATTTAGAAAATCAATTAAAATCAGTATTTTTACCCTGTGATTTTGAGGGAGAATTGTGGGACGCGGTTAGAGACAGAAAACAAGGCGTATCGGAGAGAGTTTTAATTTTTATCGCAGTAATGGAAAATTTGTTTAGGAGATTTAGCCACCCTGTTCATGAAAGTACCCAGTTAAAAATCATCATAAAAAATTTAAGACCGTATTTTCAAGATCGTTTAGCCTTGCGTTATCCTTACAATATTTCCGAGCTAAAACATTTATGTAAAACAATAGAAGATGTTAAAATAAGCAACAGTAACTTTAAGGAGTCTAGTGGAAATTTTTCGAACCTTATAGGGCCTGACTTGTCTTTCTCTAAAACTAATACTCGTGGTATCACGCAGAAAGGTCATATTAGTGAAATATTAGAAGGTTTGCAAATGGCCGACACTAATAGTTCCGAAGGTGTTGCGGACACTAGTAAACACCCTGTAAGCTCGCCTGAAAATCTGAACGTAACCATAGAGGCCGTAAAGTCTATAAACTGTTGGAATTGTGATATACAGGGTCACGCTTATAACAAGTGCCGTAAGAAAAGAACAATTTTCTGTTTCACTTGTGGACAGAAAGGTGTTATTAGAACTAAATGCTTAAAATGTAATTCAAAAAACGAGGTCACAACAGATCTAAGGCCGGGAGATGCTGTTTCGGACCCATTAAATCCGACCACACCTTAAATAATAATTTTAGTCCTAAAACGCGCATAAGTAAAAATTTTAATTATCGTCGTAGAACAAACTTAGCTTCCACCGATAAAAATTGTACCTATTATCGCGGTAAATCAAACTCAGTTTTATATAATAAAAATTGTCATATGAGATCACCTGTAAAAAACTCGAAAAATAAAATTACTAATAAATTCTCCTCGCTAAATGAAAATATTGACAATAAATGGTCTGATTGGTTATTAATAGTTAAAGATTTTTATAAACAGAAATTGATTTCTCCATTATTTGTTAGTAAGATATCAGATAATAGACCTTTTCTCACCATATCTGTCGATGGTATGAAGATGGATGCTCTTTTAGATACGGGGGCTAGTCAAACAGTTTTAGGAAAAAAGGGTCTTAATTTTATTTTAAACACAGAGTTAGAAATTGAATACAACCACTCACATTTCAATGTCTCTACGGCCGATGGGCAATCTCAAAAGGTTATCGGTACCGTATTTTTACCTATCACTTTGGAAAATAAAACCGAAATCATAAAAACTTTAGTGGTTCCCAGCATTAGAAATGATATTATCTTGGGGGTAGACTTAAATAAATAGACGTAAATTTAGACTTTAACAATAAGTCCTTTGTTATGAGTGACCTTCCTTCTGACTTATCTTTTAACCACGAAAATTTTCTATGTTCTATCATGAGTGAGGCTGATTTAAGTGAGGCCCAAAGCAAAAGATTAGAGTCAATCATTACTAAATTCAAGGAAATAAGTTCCAACTCCACTACATTAGGTTGTACTACGCTCGTTGAACATGAAATCGTTTTAACAGAGCCGGCACCTTTTAAGCAAAGAAATTTCTCAATGTCACCATATATGCAAAAACACCTGAACGCAGAAATAGATAACATGTTAGAACTTGGGGTTATACAACCGTCTAAAAGTCCATATTCAAGTAATGTCATTTTAGTTAAAAAACCCTCTGGGGAATATCGTCTGTGTTTTGATGGTAGGAAACTTAACTCAATTACAAAAAAAGACTCATATCCTTTACCGAATTTAACTCAAACTCTAGACAAAGTTAGAGATGCTCATTTTTTAACGGCCATAGACCTTAAACATGCCTTTTGGCAAATAAAATTAGCACCAGACTCCTGCGAAAAAACGGGCTTTTCAGTAGTTGGTAAGGGGCACTTTGAATTTACTAGGATGCCTTTTGGCTTATGTAATTCCGCTCAGCAGTTACAAAGACTTATTGATAGGTTATTCGACCCTTCTCTAGAACAACATATTTTCACTTATCTTGATGATTTGATCGTAGTAAACAAAACTTTCGACGAACACCTCAAAACGCTTTTACGGGTTTTTGATAGTTTGAAGTCAGCCAATTTAACTGTAAACGTTGACAAGTGCAAATTTTGCAAATCCAGTTTATCTTTTCTAGGCTACGTAGTAGACAAAAATGGCCTTCATACGAACCCTGATAAAGTCAAGGCTATTATCGATTATCCCCGACCTAAAAACACAACTGAGGTTAAAAGGTTTCTAGGCATGGCGTCTTGGTACCGCCGTTTTATTAGTGGCTTTTCGGAATTAACCGCTCCTATAACCGAGTTGATAAAGGGTAGGCAAAAACGTCAAAGTATCCAGTGGTCTGACGTTGCGGAAAAATCATTCCTTGAATTAAAACAGCGTTTGATTACTGCCCCGGTACTAGCAAGCCCAGATTTCGACGAGCCTTTTGTTTTACAATGCGATGCAAGCACTCACGCCGTCGCTTGTGTTTTGACACAAGGGGAGGGAGAGAACGAGAGAGTGGTGTCGTACGCCTCACGTACTCTAAGCAAGGCCGAGCGTAACTATACAATTACTGAACTCGAACTTTTGAGTTTGATGTTTGGCTTGTCAAAATATCGCTGTTATGTACAGGGTGTTAAGTTTAAGGTGATCACTGACCATTTCGCGTTGTTGTGGTTAACAAAGCTACAGAATCCTAGTGGCCGCTTGGCACGATGGGCAGTGCAGTTGTCCCAATATGACTTTGATATCGAACATCGTAGTGGTAAATTAAATGTAGTCCCGGATGCCTTAAGCAGAGCTGTTACCCACATTGACAGTATTCAGAGTAAACCCGACAAATGGTACGCTAAGATGTTAGTCAACGTAAATAAAAATCCTGAATTATACCCAGTGTGGCATTTAGAAAACGATAAGCTTTACAAATTTGTTAAGAACAAGTACAAGTTAAGAACAAATTTTAAGGAATGGAAGTTAGTGGTACCGAAAGGTGACCGGTTAAATATTTTGAAAGAATGTCACGATGACCCTCTGTCATCCCACTTCGGCTTTAATAAAACTTATCACCGTGTGTACAATTGTTACTATTGGCCAGGTATGAAGGCTGATGTCAAGAAGTACGTATATAGGTGTGAAATTTGTCATGCACAAAAAGTATCACAACTGGACCGAATTGGACTCATGGGGTCTCCTAAAAATATAAGTCAACCATTTCAACTACTTTCATGTGATATATCGGGGCCTTACCCCAAGTCTAAGTTAAACAATTGTTACTTGTTAGTCGTAGTCGACTGGTTCACTAAATTCACTTTCATACACAGAATGAAACGAGCTACAGCTAAAGAAATTTGTAACTTTATCGAGAATCAAGTTTTCTTAACTTTCGGTGTACCTCAAATTATGGTCCAGGACAACGGGTCCCAATTTACGTCAAAGGAGTTTAAGAGTTTGTTAACCAAATATTCGATCTCGCATGCGTGGTATAACGCCAAATATCACCCACAATGTAACAATGTAGAACGAGCCAATAGGGTCATAGGTACTGCGATTAGATCTTACTTGAGAGAAAATAATCATCGAGACTGGGACAAACTGATACCTCAAATTGCAAATGCGATCAATACTTGTGTTCATGAAGCTACGGGTTACTCCCCAGCTGTCCTGACATTTGGGAGAGAACTCCCTATATCTGGAAAATATTACGGTGAAATAACTTCGAAAATAAATGCTCCCGTTCAATTTGAAAATAGAAATAAATTAGCTTCTGAGCTGCAAAAGTTACAAGAATTATACAAAGATGTCGCCAACAATATTTCTAAATCTTATCAAAAGAATAAGAAACATTATGACCTCAGAAAAAGAAATATTGAATTTGATGTTGGAGACACGGTGTATAAAAGAAATTACGTGTTATCGGATGCCGCAAGTTATTTTTCAGCAAAACTTGCTCCTAAATTTGTCAAATGTACTGTTGTAAAAAAGATTTCCCCTATTATCTACGAGCTGGTAGATGAACATAAAAAAGAATTAGGTAGATATCATATTAAAGACCTTAAGCAAGCTCCTGACGATGACCCCCAACGTATATAGGGTTTTCTTAGTTTATCCTTACCTGAAGGTAAATAAATATGACTAGCTTAGTAATAAGAACTGTAAATTTGTCTCCCTGATTATCCACGAGTATATTGTCCTTGTTCCCTTTATAATATTTTGTAAATTTTAAATTGTAATTTAAATCTGTTGCATATCGCTATTTTGTATATTTTATGCCTAGTAGTGTTAGCCATGATTTAGGTTAGTATTAAGCTTTCGTGTATTTTGTAACATTTCTGTTAGAAATGTCTAAATTTTGGCATAAGTTGTTGAATACTGAGTGTCGGCAACTCTGGTTTGGAGTAAGCTTACGCTTTAAAATTTGTTGGAAGGGGGTATTTGTAATGACCTCTAGCGGCCATTACAGCCAAAATTAAATTATTAGCATCAATAGTATGAAGCAAGTCGCAGGGACCTCTAATATTAAGAACGTTGATCAAGTTAACTTCTTTTCAACCGCGCAGATATTAGTGCGTTTCCCGTCTAGTGAGGCATTACCGTCGTATTCGAGCGACCGTCGCAGGTATGGATTTAAAATCGAGCCTCTTTTGTTTCAAGTGCGTCTAACGAGCACATGTTTTGGCAAACGCTCTGCCTAATTAAAGTTGCAATCGCTTAAATGGATTAACTAAGTAAGTTAATTGTTGTTTAATTATGATATTAGTTAAATCCTAACCAGGGTATTTTATTTTAGATACTGATTGAATCCTATTTTCGATTTCCGATTCCTAATGCATAATTCAAAATTTTAATTTAACTTCAATGTAATGCACATGGTACCACCATTTAAAAAAACTACGTATTAAATCGTAAATCACAACGGACATAATCCCTGCGGAATAAATGGTTATGGAAGGCTTTATATAGGAATTAAACTAAACTGGGACGGTTCCGACGTCATAACAGGAACACATTTAAATATCTTGGAAGAAATAAATTTTCATAATTTTTTGTCTGGAAGCCATGCTTGGTGACGCAGTGACGCCGAGGTAGGGCAAGTAGCGAGATCAAGTTAGCTGGGGAATTTAGTTTCATGCCGGAATTGGTAACCCATGTGATGTGCTATCTTCGTCTTCCTTAACCTACGAAGAAGTGTCAATTTTTTCGCTGACGTCCAGGGGACATCACGTTCTTATTAGGAGGATCCCTCGATATAAGACAACAATCAACGTCTTATTTCTAAGATAAGTCTAGTTTTTTTATTTGCCATTTACCACCCTTCTAACAAAGTTTACAGTTGTTTTATCACAACGGCTGCTATAAGCAGGATATAAATTTAAAGTAAGTAAACAAAGTTAAGTTGATCGCTATTGAAACAATAGAGCCATTCTACGATTACGTCGTATATTTCTTAATGTTTAAGCCTTTGGTTCATGCAATTACATTGTTTTTATCAAAAGTGTTGACCGTGTGGTCGTATTTTAAAGTACAGCTGTGCTTTAACCTTTATCGATTTTTTGTTTACCTTTTATCATTAGTATTTGTTGCGTACTGTAGTACAAACTTTTATAGTTTTAAATTATTTATATTGCCTATTATAGATACTTCTATAATTATAGTCGCTTAATTTTAGGTTAGTTTTCTACGTTATATTTAGTGATAGAAATTTTCCTTGGGTCACGGGGTTATTTATTGATTTATGGTGTTTTAGTGATAAACAAGTTTAATTAACATACTACTAAGTTGTCATTTTTCAGTAGTGTTTTTACCTAAGTACGATAGATTTCGTAACATAACTTCTGTTGCTCCCGTGAAGTTGGACCGCGAGGTGAGGTTACGTTCTATTATAATTTTGCGTGTTAGTTTCACAAGAATTGCAATAATCAAGTTCTAGTAAGCAAGTTCAACATTCATAGTGACATAGTGTTAGGAAATGTGTTTCCAGTGGTTAATTTAATGGGAGAATTGTTTTAGTTTCCCTTAACTGAGTGAGTAAATTGCTATAAATGTTTGGATTTTGTTTTTGCTGAACAAGTCATAGTTCTCCCAGGTCTAAATGAAATAGATGTTTAACAGTCTAAGTTGATGGGATAAATTCAGTATTTATAGTAGTAGGAAGTTAATTTCCGTTTATTGGTTGGGATTTGTCCCTATTTCCCTTTTTCTTTGTGAGCGGCTCACTATAAATATTTGACTTTGTCTTGCATAAACTTTACTCAAAATTTAGTTATTTGTTGGCCTTCTGCCTAACTAAATTTACTGACTACCATTTTTCTTGGGGAGACTGTATCGTGAACTTGTAATAAAATGTAAATTTTGGCCATCATTTGTGAATCAAGGCATTGAAAATTATCATTTGAACCTCAAACTTTGTAACATAACCTTGGCACCGGTGTCTTTATTCAGAGCTAATTGGCCTAACTTTTGCTGGGGTTTTTTGATTATTGACCAACTAAGCTAGGTCGTCTTTTTTGGATAAGGGAATTGTTTATCACTAAATGTCGCCGGGATGCTAAAATAGTGTTAAGGATACTAACCTAACAATAATTTTGTAACTAATACTTTCTATAATTCAAAGCCACGAAGTTGGCATCTGTTGTTATTAATTGCTAACCCTCGAATTTTAGATCGTTTCGTACGATTGGTTGTGATTAAACTGTTAAATTTTAAATTTTTTGTTTCTCTGGTGTCTGCTGTATCGTACCTTTCCTTTTCCGTCTCTTCTTTAGAGACTGGCGCCCAAAATAACTCTTGTAATTTTGCCTTCAAAAAAACTGAAAATTGTTACACAAAAAAAAAATATAAAAAATTTTTTTTGACAAAATTTTTTTTCAAACTTTTACAAATTTTTTAAATTTTCTTTACATCATTAAACACTCTTGGCCTTATTGGGACCGTTGCTTACGCTTACCCATGGCCCTAGGCCTCCTACAAAAACTGGCTAGCCGAGCCTAATTTGTTTTGGTAACAGGTTATTACCTTGGTGAGTTTATGCAATTTTAGTGTCCAAACAAATTAGTTTTGTGTCACCCAGGGAATATAAATTTGACTAATAAATACTACAAATTAAATTGTAAGTGATGATGTCAGTTTGGGCTTATCCCATTTAATTTTATAGTAAAACTTCATAGTTAAGAACTCAACCATTTTAGAGTTTTGTGGATTTTTCCCGGGCAAAAAGACAAAAATATCAATGTAGCCTTCGATGAGGAAGTACACGTTACAATGTCCCGATATTTGAAGTACTAGACGTTATTTTAAATACTGCTTAAAGCACTAAAATGACTATTAAAAATAAGTACCTAACCTATCGCTCTTAATTCTTAATCGACTTACTTCTTTCTTACTTATTGTTTATCAATAGTGCTATTAGTTCTTAATAAGTAGGTAAGAAAGGTTAAAGGCATGTATCTAATCCTATAATGTGTTAGACTCACTTTTTGAACTTCGGTGGTATGAGCAGGGTTACTGTAGCGAGAAAAATTAAGGACCTCTCTAAATAAATGATGGTATCTATTCAAGAGGAAGTAAATGACCTAACAATCCATTGGATTGATATCACTTACACCAGCCTTTCTGCAGCCCTTTCTTGTAGAAGATTTTGTGGAACTCATAGTTGCGATAAAATGACAGAGATTATGGAAGATATTTACTCTGAATTCCACATTAATAATGATGAATTAGTTGTCACTATTAGATAATAGATCCAATTTCGTAAAGGCTTTTGGACGATTTGGCTTGGACTGTAATGTCAGTAATGAAAACACTTCCTATGACGGCGACGAGTATTCAAATGAAGAATATAATTTGCTCATGATTGTCGACGATTGCTCAGGAGAAAATTTGGGTCATCCTAATTTACCAAAAACATGCCCATTGAGCTAGTCATACTTTAAACTTAATAGTTAAAACTGATGTAAAAAATATTATCCAAAAAAGCCGTATCCTACTAACGAAACATATAAATTGTATAAATGAATATTCCATACTCTGGAAAAAGTCAGAATGACCCAAATCAGAAGAAATTATACAGAAAGTTCGTAAACATACTCTTAGCTATCCTGGAGTT
Source organism: Rutpela maculata (assembly GCA_936432065.2). Taxonomy (NCBI): domain Eukaryota; kingdom Metazoa; phylum Arthropoda; class Insecta; order Coleoptera; family Cerambycidae; genus Rutpela; species Rutpela maculata. The sequence continues at coordinate 143,671,484 of OW386287.2, read as the reverse complement.
ATCGCTGGAATTTTATAATGTAGTTTCACAAATAATAAAAGATAGAAGGTAAAGAAAAACTGCCAACAGTTTTTAAAGAACTGCGAATTGCAGATGAGTGTTTCAAAGAATTCGAGTTCGAGTATTTGCAAGGAGAACATAACACCTTCTATGGGTATTTATTGCCATGTTTAGGTTAAGGTCTTAAAAAATATGAAAAGTTTGAAACTGAAAAATTGAATTACGGGAATAAAATATTAGATGCCTGCAAAAATGGACTCATCAAGAGACTTAAAGTATTTTCTGATTTAGCTAGCCCAGAAGCTAAAGAAGCTATTATTGCGTCTTTCACATTACCACAGTTGAAACTCAGATGGATAGGTAATTTCAAAAGTTACACAAATGACGATTTAAGTGAATCGATTCCAAAAATGATTATAGAAATGGTTTGCCATGAAGAATCAGAATCTAATAATAATGACGATGTACTGAGCGGCATCAGCGAACCTTATAAGCCGACATCAATTGAATAAAAATGTTTTGAACCAAATGATTTTTTCACAGGAATTTCAAATACTGAAACTACAAGAAGCAGCGCGAAGAAAATAATAGAACTCGAATTAATTCAATATTTAAATTATGCTGATACCCAAATAAGTGTCTTGAATAAATACTCGTCCATTAGAACCCTTTCTTATCGCTATAATACTCGCCTACCTTCATTGGCTATATAAGAAACAGTGATATAAAGAGAATTGAATTAAAAATTCTTCAATACTTAAATGACTCTGACACCCAACTTGTTTCTCTAGATAAATATGCAGCAGTAAAAACAATTTCTCATCGGTTTAATACATGCCTTGCATTATCAGCGCCTGTAAAAAGACTCTTTTCATTTGCTGAAATTATAAATGCTTCTAGAAGAAATGCATTAACTGAAGAAAATTTCGAAAATTTGGTGCTATTTGAAAGCCTATGGAAACAGATAATTAATTTTACTATTTTTTTATTTGCACTTGTACTTACCTAAAGTTATTACTATGTTTTATATATAAATTTGTTTTCTTTATAACTTTCCTGACATTTGAAGGGAAATCGACCGCGGCAGTATTTATTTTTGTTCGTTTTTATATCTATGTAACAATATTTTTTTTTATTGTTTTTGAATGACGCTGAGTTGAAGAAAGCTGTTAATAAATAATAATAATAACAAATTATAAAAGAAAAACTTAATAAATATAATATTTTATGGATATTGGAAGAACTGTGGAGCATTTGAAATATGTTAGAGTACTTGAAATACTTTAGAGTAATTGAACTACTTTGAGATTTGAAGTACCTATTAAAGAACTTCAAATAATCTGAAATATTTGAAATACGGTACTTGCGATTTACTTGAAGTACTTTCGGCAAGTATTTGGTATTTGAATTACTTTGCTTCAGGACATAGTACTTGGGAATTGGAGCAGCAAGTACTTTGTCAGGTACTTGGTATTTGGTACTTCAAGTACTTTCATTGGGTACTTTCAACAGCTCTGCAAGTAATATAGTTCGGAGACATCGACCTTTTGTAGCTAGTCATTTCATTAAGGCTAGTGTATATAATAGTTTATTACGTACACATACACGAAACGGCGGTCAGCTGCTAGAGTAACGGTGGAGGTAGCTGCTGAGCGCCTCCCACGCGTAAAAAAATTATTGAAATAAAAATATACCAACAAAGTTGAAATTTTGTGTGTTGTTTAATAATGTTAAAAAGTGATAAAAAGTCATAGTCAGCTGTTAAAATGGTGGTGGATAATACATCCGCTGTTCATATAAACATGTTGATTAAAAATATAAAATTTTAGTAATTTCATCAAGGTTCAAATTTTGATATATAGCAATATGTGTAATGTATTTGACGAAAAATTTAGTCAGCTGACGGTAAAAGGGGGGAAAGGTCCTCAGCTGGCGCCATAAACATTTTAGTTTGGGGCTAGCACGCGCCACGTGGGCCATGTGTACCGAGCATCGCGCGTTGTTTTCATAACAAAAGCTGACAGCTTTTCCCTTATGACTCAACAAAATGGAACTATTATTTATATTACTTTAATACAATTTATTTTATTCTTGCGTATCGTTTGATATCAGACTTTTAATGTCGCTCTCTTCCTCGTCATTGGCGTCATCGGAATCTATCTCTTCCTCCTCATTATCTATAAATAAAATATGATATTCATGGAACACTGAAACGTTAGTTAATTAATATTATGTAAAAACAAATTATATCTTTTGAAATTTTTTCTATTAGTTAATCCCTTAATTAAATAGGAAAAAAACTGTTATTCAAATTTATAATACAGTATTAAATACATTGAATAAAATTAACGATCAGCTGAACTACAGCCGATCTCCAATATTTTTGCTGACGACCTTTTCTCCTTCTTACCATCAGTTGACTCAATTTTTCGTCATATATATTATACATATTGTTATATAACTAAATTTAAACCTTGATGAAATTGATAAAACTTAAACTTTTAATCAACATATTTATATGAGCAGCGGACGTATTAATCCACCGCCATTTTAACAGCTGACTATACATTTTTTTCACTTTTTAACATTATCAAACAACATAGAAATTTTCAACTTTGATTGAATATTTTTATTTCAATACATTTTTTACATATGGGTGGCGTTCTCGTAACTTTCCCCATTGCATTTGCGCCAGGTGACCGCCGCACAGTGGCGAGAAATGCCAGTGTTCCACCCAAATTACTCTAGAGGTAGTAAATTTTAAGTTATTGAGACATTTTTTTTTAAATGTTCGTCTTGAATTTACCTATCGATCCCTCTAGCCGGATTTTGAAATTTCATTTTTCATTTTTTTTTAATTTCTAATAAAAAATCATAGCCCTAGTTATCGGTAATTAGAATAAACTACTTGTAATTTAGGACTTCTGGTATACATTTATAGGGTATTTTTAAAATTAATAAGCTCTTACCTCTATATTTTGAAATGAGACAGCAATTACGACAGCTTCCAAATTTAGAAACCATATTTTCCTGTCAGCTACTAAATCTGTCAGTTTAAAAAATTATATATCTATTTTTCTACGCATTTATAGGGTGTTTTTAAAATTTATAAGCTCTTACCTCTATATTTTGAAATGAGACAGCAATTATGACAGCTGCCAAATTTAGAAATCATATTTTCCTGTCAACTTCGGAACCAGGTACATTAAAAACAACTTGTATCCGTTTTGCTATATATTCACAGGGTATTTTTAAAGTTAATAAGCTTTAACTTCTATTTTTTGAAATTTGACAGCAATTATGGCAACTGCCAAATTTAAAAATCATATTTCCCTTCAGCTACTAAATCTGGCAGTTTAAGAACAATATATATCTATTTCTATATATTTATAGTGCATTTTTAACATTAATAAGCTGTTACCTATATATTTTGAAAATTGGCAGCAATTATGACAGCTGCCAAATTTAAAACTCATATTTTCCTGTCAATTACTAAATCAAACAGATCAAAAACAATACATATCTATTTTTCTATACATTTACAGGGTATTTTTAAAATTAATAAGCTCTTCCATCTATCTTTGGAAATTTGATAACAATTATGGCAGCTGCCAAATTTAGAAATACATATTTTCCTGTCAACTTCGGAACCAGGTACACTGAAAACACTATATATTTTTTTCTCAACACCAACCTGTTATCGTATGAATTATTCATCTAAAAATCGTATTTTTTTATATTTGACAGTAATTTTGACAGTTGTCAATAACTAAATCAAAAATTCATCTAGACAGATCAATAGCTGATTAAAAGACGAAGATTTAAAAAAAAAATTGTTACGAAAACTCATATTTACGGCCCGTTAGAATAAATTTAAAAGAAAAGACAGTATTTTTTTGTAAAAATATGATTTTTTATTAAATAAAAAAATGAAAACTGAAATTTCAAAATCCGGCTAGAGAAGTCGATAGGTAAATTCAAGACGAACATTGAAAAAAAATGTCTCAATAACATAAAATTTACGACCTCTAGAGTAATTTGGGTGGAACACTGGCATTTCTCGCCACTGTGCGCCGTTTCGTGTATATACACGCAATAAGCTACTAGATAAGTATATATAAATTAATGGTATGAGTGCCAAAAATGTGTCGCTGCCTCCTGGGCTATAATTTAATATTTAAATCAGTAAAATATTGTTTTTAACCAACATCGTACTTGCCATGGAGAAGCATGATAAAACAAATCAATTAGAAATTCTGATAAGTCGTTCTAAATATTATCTGACTTAGATACGTTCTGCACTTTCGAGATTTTCCGTCCGAATTCTTAAAGTTTCATTTTTTTTTTAAACCATTTTGTACCTTATAGAAATCGGCGTAATTTTTGTAAAAACATTGTTTTTGCACGATTGATATTAAGCGAGATAGCCTCAAAAAAATTGACGGTATGTATAAATATGAACATGTGAACATGTCAGATTGAAATTGTTGATTTTTACACAGCTAAAGGTAAATTGGCTAAAGGTGTAAGCGTGTGTTTGGACTTTTGTAGTAATACAATTAGTTTTAGCAGCAAGAAACATGGCAGGAAGTCCGGGAGTTTCTGTTTCTCTAGAGACGACATCATGTAACGATAGCCAATAATAAGAAAATTGTGTTTGCAATAAAAAGAATTGATTGGACTAGGATACCGGAAAATCAAGAATACTGGAGTAAGCGTATTTCACAACTTTATTTCGGCAATCAATTAGAAAAGGAGAGTGTAACAATAAGAGGCACCTTAGTAAGAGGAAATGTTATCTGGAAAAATTTTGCTTGAAACAATCACAATGAAATGGTTTTGTCTTATTTGATCTTTATTTTACTTCGTTGCTAAGTTAAGAATTATTTGTTTTTATACAGTGATGTTACAGTTTTCCTCTCATTTATTGTTAAAATAAGTTTACTTATACTTTTGATTTTCGACATGTTTATTTGTTTATTATCAGACCGACAGGAAAATACTCCAAACGCTAACGGTAACTTTAAGGTTATTCGTTAAAAAACAGTTCAAAACCAAGATATTAGTAAATCATGGCAATGGTAATTTTGAGAAGATGAACTGTATATATCATTTGTCAATTAGGTAAATAGATGTGAGTGCATTAAATTTGCCAGTTTTTTACTTCCCCTCACTTACCGAAAGGAAGTATTGTATTCATGAAAAAATCGCCCTTCGAGATTTCTCCGGATTTTCACGTTTAAGAGTATGTAGAATACGAAAATTAAACCCATTTAATTCAGTCTGTCTGTCTGGCTGGCTGGATGTCTGCCTGCCTGCCTGCAAGATGATACTAATAGTGAAAAAATTATAGTATGGGATATACTCTTTCGCATGGTAAATTGATTATTTCAAAAGCAGCTAGATTGAACTAAAATATGCGTTTATTATATGAAATTAAAGTGAGAAATTAATTTCCCAGAATATTACAAGAATATTCTAACCAACAACGAACTATTCTTGGAATTTTCTGTTGCCATTTGTGAAACTTCCGAAGAAATATAGCAACCTACTTTTTAAATAAAATTTCATCTGGTTTTATCATCTTTTAGTTCATAGTTTGAAGTTTCTAGTTCTCATTTTTCTCATCACAAATATTCTAATTTCCTTGCAAAGATTTGGATTAATGAAGAATAGTATAACCAAAATTAATCTGTTATTTTTATATATATATATATATATATATATATATATATATATATATATATATATATATATATATATATATATATATATATATATATATATATATATATATATATATATATATATATATATATATATATATATATATATATATATATTTTACAATGAACAATAAACATGCACAAAGTAGCTTTTTAATCTTCGTAATTTATTTCAAAACCAGCCACAACCACATTTTTGTTGCAAAATCGGCCCATCCATGGAATAGAACATAATAGAATAAGATTTTATTTGTGCTAAAAAATTATAAAAATTGTACAAAAACAAACAGTTCAGTTCCAGAAACCTGGAAAAAGGTTTGTTCGTGCCAGATGAAAGAACACGTCTTCAAAGAACTATTTCATATATTATGCCAACTAGAAACTATGAACTAATGTCACCTCCTGTGAGAATGGCAAAGAGCTATAATTGTTAATTATTTTAGATAATTTAATTTAGTTTAAGTTAGGTTAGGTTAAGTCAAGTATATAGGTACAGTCTGTAATTGTCTTGTGAAAGCTCTAAACTTGTCATAATAATAAGTAAATAAATAAATAATAAAAATTGATTGCATTAGTCTTGTCAATCAAATTTTATTTCGAGTTAATAGATTTCATGCAAGAGCTTGTAATTTGATGTGATTTCTTATTCATTACAACTTAATGTGATGACTCCTAATAACTTTAACTTATTTTAGTTTAGCTTAGTTTAAAATTACTTATTAATTTTGTCCTGTAATTGGATTCATTGTAATGTGTTGGGCATTTATTTTTTTATTTATATTTATTTATTTATACTGAGGGCGCGAGACGGAGCCCTATATGGGTTCCAACGCGGGGGTCCTAAGCAAGGCCCTACGAGGACCCAAAAAGGAGGCAAAGTCTCATCTAAAATGCCACCTTACCTGCTTTTAGATGGAACTTTCCATATTTATCTCAACTTTTCCCACTTAGAAATTATTATTCTAATTATTGTTGCAAACAATAAAACACACGGTTCTACGTTGGCATATTCACGATAACATGACTGAATAAATATAAGTGTAGCCGCCAGTCCTCCTATTAGAGTACCTAACTGTAGTTGTCATTTAGCTATATAAGTGTTATTTTATTTATTGATGCATGGCTATTAACTTGCATAAACGTATTTCAATCAATATGAGAAACTGTAGCACCATAGTATTGTCATATAAACAATTAATGGACATGGATATTGTAATAACTATAAGGCATATATTGTTAGCCTTACAATAACTGTAATGAAGGTTCCCGGTAGCTATTACAAATCACTTATAGATCCAATAGTGCTGTGGTTTATAACAAAAACATTTTTGGACAAGCTGTTATTAGAATATTCTTAAAACTAAAAATACGAATAACTATGAAGTTGCTTCATTATTTTATTTATCCTAAATTATTAGAAAAAACCAGCGGAAACAACCCAGTAAACCAATTTGTTTTGTAATTGTCATTTGTACAACAATTTTGTTTTATTGCTATTTTATTACATTTATAAAATTACAATAAAACAAAATAGTTATATAACTGTTGGGAAGTGAACTGCGGCAATTCAATTTTCTTACTTCTTTCTTAAAATTCACTTTTTCTGAAAGTGTAGAGTATAATCTACATTTATGTAGATAATTTCATTATCCCGTGGTGTTCGTTGAAATCGATGTGAAAAATATATGTATCTAAACACGCTACTTCAGTTAGACAGAAAGAAAAAATCAGTTTTCCTTAAAAATCAGCGGGTCTCTTGATTTTTCCTGTATCCTGTATAACTAGATCAGCGAGATCCGATGTAAATTTTTATCTTTATACGAAATTCTCATTAAGCTAATGTAATGTAAAATAATTATACTTACATATAATATCCTGTATTAATATGAAAATATTGAGAGCATGCCATGATGCCATTACATCAGGTTTAGCGTGTGTAGCATGTGTCACAGCTGACAAATAATAAAAAATACATGAAGAGATGAGTCAATAAATGAAGCTGTTGTTCTAATCCTACGGCAGTAGTCAGAAAATATTCATAGGGGAATTTTGGTTATCCTATTTAAAAGGTTTTGGTGTTCCAGAGATAGATTTAAAACATTGTTCACATAGACTTTTTGCCATACAATTTTATCAGAAAATATGACCTGAGGCCTGTAATGTCGATTCAATGATACCGTGTGTAACTATAGATAATATTACGAGTAATGTTGCCTAAAGCAACTAAAGCGGATTATTGAGTAAATTAATGTTTTAGCCACGGCCTGAGGAAAATTAATCGCATTAACACATTTTGAGCAACAAGTCTCGTAGGACCTTTATAAACCCAGACTGATTATAATAAATTCAATCTTGAGGTTTTATGAAACACCTTTTGTTTCGTTAATTAAAAACTAAGTTAAAGTTAACTTTTGTATTAATTTGTAATAATATTTAATAAGAATATGAAAAAATATTTAGATAACTTGTGTGAACTAATCCTTCCAACATATAATGAATTTCAAGGAATTAGGCAACACATATTTTCGAGTTTCTCTTTTAATGAGAAATATTTAAAATTTTAATAGCGGGTGATCAAGTTTGCCCCACAGACATAAACAATTGGACCAATTATGCACTCATAATTTTGCGTATTCTCTTTGTAATTTTACAACCCACAAGTTTGGAAATGGTGCGGGGAATTAGACGGGTGTGCAATCTTGTGACTTACCCCCTCGCCACTTGCTTAAACTGATTTTCCCGTCATCATAATCATCTAGTTTTGCACAATTTTGCACATACCTCCTCCGGCCCCCTCACTACCAAAATTCCTATTATTTTTGTGACATTCTTGAGCTATATTTTCCTTTTCCAAATTCAGCTGAACATATTTCGGCACCTGAACAGGGACAGATGGACAACAGGTTAGCGACACCATTTATTGTTATTACTATTATTATAAGCTTAGCAAGCAACACACTTTCTCAGCCGTAACTGGAAATTATTAACTGATCCCAGCGCGTGTCTTTCCAGGTTTTTGCGCCCTTTAGGTGAAGTTAGTGATGTTTTCTCCAACAGCTCAGTCTAGACCCGATCAAAGGATCACGGAGACTCCTAGTTCAAAATTTTTATCAAAATATGTACGGTTCCCAATAGTGATTTACTGTAAGTTGTTTCTGCAGTTGTAAACTTCGGTCATGGCCCTTCTTAACAGTTCCGAGGGCTCCTACAATCACTGGTACGATACGATTATAGTCTTTGCATTCCACATTCTGTTAACTTTTATTTGGAGGTCTTTGTATTTGCTCAACTTTTATGTTTCCTCGAGCATAATATTGATGTTATGCGGGATGGATACATCGATCAGAAAATAGAACTTCCCATTTTTATTGTGTACGACGATGTCTGGTCGTTTTGCGCGTATGTGTCTGTCCGTTAATCGACACGTACCACATAAATTCGACGTCGTTAGTATTGACAGCCTTTTCAGATACATATTCATAATACCTGAGTTTAAAATAGTAGGATATCAGAAGTTTAGTAGAGGTTAATAGAGAGAAGGTCTCTATCCTTTACTAAACTTCTGATCCTATTATTTTAAACTCATGTATGATCAAATTAAATGCATTTTAACTATGGAGACTTGCAATCTATATCAGTAACATTAAATGTAAGCAGAAATAATAGGTATTTATTTATTAAACTAGACGAGTTTTGGGGCTCTAAAGGAATGTTTGTTTTTGTTATTTTTAATATATTTGTCAAGTAAATAGATGTCTTCCTGTCGGTTCTTTGACATGAAAATATTTCATTTTTATTTTCTAATAGTAACTTTTATTTCGAATTGGATTTATATCCTTCTGACGAGTTCTAAAGAGAACGAAAAAGATTGTACAATGTTTAAAGGAATTAATCCATCGAAAATATATGAAATACTTTAATTATTGGACATGCATGCGGTGAGCGAAATTTTATAACTATTTTCTTTGTGCTTTTTAGTATTTTCTTGACTTTGAAATGTAATAAACGTTTGATTGTGATGTAGTATCCTCTAGGTAGGGCTAGAGATACTTAATATTATATATATTAGCATGATCAGACTTAAATCATCAATATATAGAAAGAGTGGTTGTTTTATTGCTTTTCATGCTGAATCTTAGATATGGTAAGTGTATGAAAGAAGTCGACAAGTCACCGTAGGGGGAGTCTTGTTGATCTTCCTTTTTTGGTCAGACTTGCACCAATGGTATATGAAAGAAACGAATGTTTTCTTTGAAAGTTATCTGCTGAATACCCAAAATAATATTTTTTAACAATGATGTAAGCAGAAATAATAGGTATTTATTTATATATTCGACGGTTTTCAAAAAGAGACCCCCGAATGGGTGAACAGGGAGAGGGATGTTTTTAAGCTTGAAATTTGACATATACCCGTCCATTCGCTTTATTGTCGATTAAAATAATTATTTTTTCTACTCCCTTATGTAAATTTGCTCTTTTCTGTACACTCTGTAGAATGGATAAGTAGGCAATTCCAGTTAACTGAACGGATATATTTCATATCAGTTCTAGGATATATATGAAATGAAACCGATCAATCACATTTTGTGAATTAAGTACATAGACAACTATTCGTTTTAAAATCAAATTAGTGCGTAAGCTGTCAAAGTAACTGTCAGTGTGTATTTGTGTAATATATTAATATTTAATAAATTTTGTAGTTTTTTTTAGGCTGGTCGTAGAGAAAGTATACTGTACAACTCGAGTTTATTATTCATATCGCACTCAATAGATTTGAAGCACTCCGCCTACGGCGTCGTGCTCAAACTTTTTTACCGTGTGATATGGATCTCGTATTCACTCTTGTTGCACAAACTGCTATTTTCACTTAACTCGCTTTAACACAAAAATAGAATAATGAACTGTTATTAAATTGTGGTGTGCAGTGGGTTTCTTCGAGTACAATGGAGTGGATGCAGTGGGTCTCCCCGGGTACCATGAATGCGCATTGGGTTCGCTCGAGTGCACTTTCTGAGTACTATAGCATACTCAGTGAGTATGTAGTACTTTTTTATCGACTTAAGTTAGTATGTTAATGTTCTTAATTTCACGCGCAAGAAGTCTTCCACGCCAACGAAGTCGCGGTCATCAGCTAGTACAATATAAATGAAATGTATACATATAAAAGCAATAAAGATATTTTAATGGTTTAATGGTTTAATAATATATCGAGGTGCTTACTATTATTATTACTATGATTATTTTTATTATTTCTACTAAATGGTAGTTACGCTTAAGTTAGTGCCATATTAGTACATATATTTTTCAGAAGTTTTTAGTATTAGATGCAACATACTGTTAGAAGGTGATCGGCTCAGGACAATGGATAAAAATTTAAATAATTTAATGTGACACAATGTGACAAATAGATTCCTTCCACATACTGCTTTCTTCGGATATTTGGTTAATTATTTCATCACTATCCAGATTTTTTTCTTCTACTTCCATCGACAACATTACCTCTATTTGATTATCACTGAGTGCGAATATATTTCTTGATTGCCCAAATAGCGGAGAGTCGTTAGGCGTAAAAAATGAAAAATGCCGGAGGAGATCATCACTGAATAAATTTTCATGCCATTTTACTTCCCTCGCTTACCGAAGGAAAGTATTGTAATTGTGAAAAAAATCACCCTCCGAGATTTAACCAGATTTTTACGTTTCAGTATACGTATATTATAAAAATTAGTCGTTTAATTCCGTCAGTCTGTCTGTCTGTCGGTTCGGTGTCTGTCTTTTGGGGCTATAACTACAAAACTACTCGACGGATAAAGATTATATTAAGTAGATAGTTGACCCTACTTCTAGCGAAGAACTGGTATACAGTTCCGTTGAAAAATATACAGAGCGGACACCATAAAAAGTACAATCAGGGAAAAAATATGATGGGAAACAGTAATTTTTGGCGTGCAGTTAACACAACTGTCAAAGAAGAAAAATATGAAAAAAATTTTACAGGGTGGTCACCATAAAAAAATAAAAAATGTGACGGAGCATGATAATATTTCGCAACAGTTAACACAACTGTCAAAGAAGACAGATATGGAAAAAAAACAAAAAAAAAATAATATTTCGCATGCAGTTAATACAATTGTCAAAGAAAAATATAAAAAAATATATACAGTTTAGTCATCCCAAAAAAACTAAAAAATGTAATGCAAGGCAATAATATTTCGCGTGTAGTTAACGCAACTGTCAAAGAGAAATGTTTAAAAATATACAGGATGGTTGCCTTCAAGAAATAATGAAAAAAAATATGACGGGGGAGGATATTTCGCATGCAGTTAACACAACTGCAAAAAAAATATATAGGTTGGTCACCTAAAAAGAAAAAAAATAATAGAAACATGTGACGAAGGGCGATAATATTTCGCATGCAGTTAATAAAATTGTCAAGGAAGAAAAATATGAAAAATATACAGTGGATCACACTAGAAAATAACTAATTAAGAAAGTATGGTGCAAATAATATTTGAACTGTAGTTGACACAATTATCGAGGAGAAAAGTTGGCGCATTTTTAGTGGAAAATATACAGGGTGGTTATTCAACAGAGAAACTAATTCATAAATAAAGTATGCCATATAGAGATAAATTATTCGAAATTGTATTATCATGAGCAGTGAACTTCATACATACTGGCAATGAGGCATTTTGAATTGCAATGAGGTAAACTAAAGATGGTGTACAACCCGCAAACGTGATGGATATCTGTCTCACTCTTGTTCTCCACCAATATATTCAATACAACAAAACTAGTCGTCCGACAGTTTCAAGCGAAAAAATTAGTCAATATGAGGTATTAGCATGTAGGTAATTTTAAATAAAAATATACAGCGTAGTCTATTTAAAAAATAGAATTATACCAGTTTAAAAATGTAAAAGTTTGAATCATCGTGGAGAACATGCTGTAGAATTGGGTTGAACTCAAAGAATCCTGGAATGAGTATAGTTTTCGCAATCGCAATAGTGATCGACGTACCGCCTATCTAGGCGGTGTTGTTGAGACACAATGGCTGCAGAACGCAGAGCCGGATTTAACTATATTGTTCGCTAGTTTACTTTTTATAATATTACACTTACAATATCCTCCAAAGTACTGCTATGAATTGGTAACAAAACTTACTAAAATTATTTTCAAAAACACATTACCACATAAAGAAATATAAAGTAATTATCGAATTATATCTTTACCCCGATAGTATAAGCTCGATTGTGGTGTTTAACTGTCCTCGGTTAAACAATACACTCACAGGTTTACGTCCACACGCCAAGTCAGATAGTTGACATGGAAAGGCCGCTATCTCATCTCTCAACTTAATGTAATAGTGGAGTAAAGGCGGGAGATCCACTTGCCGCCCTATTCATTCCTTTCGCCCCTTATAACGTCATAACTCCGCTCACTACTAAGACTGCTTCAACTATACATGGACTTGACAACTAACTTCAAAATGAAATGACTCCCAAATTTATGAAAATACTTTTTTTGCATATTTTACTCTTGACCGTTGTAAATGAATTTTCTTTCGGAAAAATTAGAATAACGCCTCGGTGTAAGTCCAATAATAATATATGTCTGGATTAGAGCATTAAGAGTCAAGTACAGATATATAAAAGAATACTTGGTGCTCCATTTAAAAAATCGTAGTACTTATTCACTTGTTACTGTAGAAGAAACGCACTACCAGGCGTCAAAATGACGCGACACCAATTTATTTCTCGGGGGGCGCCAGTCGCGTATTACCCCGTCCTTGTACCTCCCAGGCGGGTTCGAGATAAGATGCACTTCGCTAGCCGGATAATGGACCAAGGCTGCACTACCACAGATCGGTAATGACGCTCTCTCTGGACATGAATTCCCTCGTTAGGGGTTTAGATACCTCTTAATTTTCTGGATTTTTGCATAAAAAAATCCCAACCGAAGAATTTCTCTGCGGAGGGATTAATTTTTTTACGCGGTATCCACGTTTTTATCTGTTAATAACGGACTCTACCCCTTAGGGATTTCTCAAAAAACGCATAAAAAAATCCCTATCGAATCTCCGTAAGGCAACTAGAAGGTCGAGTGTTAATGTGAGTTAACTCGACACATCCGGTTTTCGATACGAAAGTTCCAGGGATTATAGACCGTCAACAGGCCTCAAGATAAATTAAGAAACAGTAGTTCAAAGAATCCGTTTATTTAACAGAAATGGTTATACAAAATTCTTCAGATAAGAATCGTGCCTTCCCCAATCAAGGTAATGGCTTTCAGACCATACAAGCGAGAGCGCTTGCGCTAACGATCGATTAGGTAGAAAAGATTCATGCATACCTTCTCAGAATCAAAATGCGAGCTTTTTAGAGAAATTTGAGACTATCTGTAATTCATAATTACGGCTGATTGATTTTAACTTAAAAAAGTTTTACTAAATGAATTTAGTTTCGCTAGAGACTACTTAGCTTTAAAGTTCTTGTATCGTGGCGGTTCACGTACTCAAACACATTCGTGAGGACTTATAACTGCATAAGTTTAATGGCGTTCGATCAGTCCACAATTTACTTGCTCCTATGCAGTTGTACAATATTATCGATATGGCAGCAACCCACCTTCGAGCGAATTTTAGGCAAAATTGAATTTTTGTTTTTTTATGCACAAGGTGTTTTCCTCTGTAACTTTGTCATTTGGAAAGCCCTGCTATTGGCTTTCGTACCATTGCTTTGTCTGGACCACTCAACGCGCTCGACCAAATTGCGAGCCGCTGAGTCAATCTAAACTCTTTCTATGCGAGAAACCGGCCTTGTGCATGTGCATTGATTTTTATCGATTTTTGCTTATCGGCACTACGCCGATTTGTCAAAATCTTCTATTTTGCCTTTTGGATGCAGTGCATCGCTAAAATTTTATGCTCATACTTTAGAACTGGGCTTTCAATGACCATACATCAAAGGTCAATGTGTTTGGTGGAGGAATAAAAAATAAAAAATATTTCTAAGTATATTTTCGTGGTACTTTTTAAACTGACTTTGTGGTACTTTTGAAAAATCTATTTTTAGCCCAATTTTGGCGTACTTTTGAAAAATCAATTTTCAAGCCAAATTTCAACGCAGTTTTGAAAAATTATTCTGCGAGTGAAATTTTGGCGTACTTTTGATAAATCGATTTTCAAGCCAAATTTCAACGCAGTTTTGAAAAATTAATCTGCGAGTGAAATTTTGGCGTACTTTTGATAAATCGATTCTCAAGCCAAATTTCGACGCAGTTTTGAAAAATTAGTCTGCAAGTGAAATTTTGGCGTAAATATTATTTTTCAAAGTCCAATTGTGGTACCTTTGAAAAAGTATATTATTCATAAATCTTTGTCATTATATACTTTCGCTCTCATATCCTGAACCAAAAACATATTTTCCTAAGTGAAAATTCGGTGTTTCTTCGAATTTTCACCTGGTCATTTTCAACACCTTATAGAACCCAAAAGGGTCCTTATGGACTGATCTGTGCCCCTACAGACTCTTAAAAATGTCTTTAAATGAAATTTTTTCCTAAGTCGAATTTTGATCCTCTCTTCAACTTAGGACGATTTTGGAGAGTTCTGCAACATTACACCACTACATTTTGAAATAATGTTATAATATACTAACTACTTTTGATCTCCCAAAATTTTTATCTGAGACATTTTTTTCAAATTTAAAATTTTGTTCGTTGACTATGTGGCTATTTAGTAACTATGTATTTATCACCACCTTATGCCAAATGGTGCATTAGTATCTCCAAGAAGTTGATAAACTTGAATTGAATTGGCCAGCAAGAAGTCCAGATTTGAATTCAGTAAAACAGTAAAGGGATGAAATGTTACCTTGATATGACAAAATTGTCCAGAAACAGACTCTTTGCCTACAAAATGAAGCTATATATTGAGCGTGGCGTACCAATGTAAAACTATTATTATTCATTCTTTCCAGAGGTGAACATAGTCGGCATTGAGGGCATTTAAGTTACAAATCTGGTCTCTTAACTTTTTACACATTATTATTATTTATTATTTATATTTTTCCATAGTAAAATAAACACTTAAAAAAACTTTTCAACTAACATGTATATTGCCACTATCCTACAAGTATACAATTTTCTAAAAAAATAAAACAGATTGGAACGTATATTTTTTACCTCACGATCAATTGCTATTAGAAATATTCAAGTTATATATAGATTGTTTAATACACGTTTCAAGCCTTGTGCAAAGTCTCGTGCAAGGAAGGACTAAAGCAATACTCCTTAATATTAGAGCTCGCCCTCTAAACGCCTGATATTCATGAGGGAATATAAATGAAAGAAATGCCAAAGACACATTTGCATATACAAGATATTTCGCACGTATTTTTTAAAGTGGTGACGTAAACAATAAAACGTGCTTTTAATATATGAAAATCACATGTTTCTTAATTACATTTCATTGAACCATTGAATGATATCATACAGTCAGGAAAAAGTATGGAATTGAGTCTGCTTTCCTTTTAATATCTGCCAACCTAAAACATGTTTAAATACAAGTCTCTTCGTTATTTTCCTGCTGTATTCTGATAACTTTAAAAATGTTTTATTGTATATGATAGTAACCAAACTGGTTTTTCTAGATTGTTTGTCCAGAAGTCTGGTCGTTTTGAAAAGGGAAAATTTATAAAATTCAAAGTATGCTAAAAGGTACCGTTTTCTACTATTTAAAGTATGCTAAAAGTAACATGCATAATTCGTGACGACAGTTTATGAATCTTTTCTTTTCTTTAAGAGAAGCTTTAAATTTTAAAATCCATTCATATTCATTGCTTACCACTTGAACCGTAGTACTACTTAATAATTTGGAAAAGAAAAGAAAACAATAATATGTGCAATAATATTTGCATACTATTAAAATGTTAAATAAGAAAACAGAAAGCTTTTCAACAGTAGCAGTTCAATATCCTCGAGATCTTCCACTTAAAGGAACACTTGCCACCCCTCTTTGTATCAGTGAAAGACTTCAACAAAAATGGAGTGGAGACTGATAAAATAAATATCTTATTACTATTATCGAAAGAACGTTTGGTGATAGCCTGTTTTTTCAGACCATAACATAAAAGCAATCTAGAGGAAGAATAACACATTTTGTTTAGATTATATTTCGATTCTTATGAAAAATGAAATTTCAGATACATTATAAGTATTATCATCGGTGAAAATATAAAAAGTCATATATATAGCCATATACAGAGCTTAAACAGCAGTTTAGTATTTTTCGACTCTAACAGATAATTACCATCAATCACGCTATTAACTTTTCAATAATATTTTCCCAAAGAGGCAAGGAGAAGCATAATTTTTCAATTGTGTATGTAGTGGAGTGCCGTTAGATTTATACCTAGGAACCCGGTTCCTATGAATCAACTTTAATGAAACTTTTTGCATTGTGTTGCTAAAACCTAATACTAAAATGTTTATGGATAAGAAAATGACGTTTTTTTTTTTATTTAAAAGTTTATCGAGATTTTCTACAAATTATTTGAAAAAATACTCAATTCACATAAGATTTAATAGTTTTTGTTCTGTAAACAAAGATATCGTACTTGAGTAGTATTGAAGGTTTGTGATTAAAAATGTAAGGTAAAAAATTACAAATTCAAAATGTGGGACCCAAAATGGAGGCCCAAAAACTTTAAAATAGGACATAATTAATACAAAAACAATAGAAATTCTGTAGAAATAATCTTATCGTTAAATCACATAAATCATAATAAATTTAACAAAATATACTATTTATCTTCGATATCTTCGTTTTCAACTTCGCTTATTTCTATAATAGGAGAAGGGTTTGAGCAACTATCACCATTGCATTCGGAACAAGCTACAATGCAAGGTAATCCATGCTTCCTATATCCACAAGCAGCTCCGCATTCTGTCTTACATGTACAAAAAATAATTTTAAGTAGATTTTCAGGGGCTGGTGGCTTATTCATTGTCATCGGTTTCAACATCCCACGGTAATGTTTCCATTGCCATTCTATTGGCGAAATGTCATTTCCCAACCATAATCGTACTTGTAAGTACACTCTTTTCAGATGGTCAGAGACTGCATCAGGTGTAGGCACTAATGATGCCAGTCGTACACAGCTATTTTTAGCTGTAGCTTTGATGAAATAACTGTATCTTAAAGTATTTAAATCTTTTATTTTTTTGGGCATAATGCGAGGACGCATTGCACCCCCGCATCACAAATATTATTCAAATCTTCATTGACATTTGCAAACATTTCAGCAGCATCTTCAAGATCTTTATTTTTTCAAAAATTTCTACAAACCTATTTTTACCTCTATTATAATAAGCTGAGTAGTGTCACATCCTGTAAAAGCATGTAAGAACAAAATATACTTTTTACACAGCTCATGGAAGAAAAAACTTTTTGCAGAACTTTACTCTTCGCTGGTTTTCGAAAATAAATTTCTCGATTATTTGGGGTTAGTGCTGTTAATAATACCAGGACATATATATGCCCCGAAACTACAATAACATTGAAAACAATCTTAACAACACCATACATTCCCGATGATAAAACGATTAAGTCGCGATTATTGTCACACTATAAGGATAATATTTTATTTTCCAGTAAATACAATAATATGCTTCCGAAAAAATATTATCAAAAACTTGGTACAGAGAAAGATTAGACAATGATAATGAAGAGGTATATCGAATTAAAGCTGCTGGTGAGATTCTTCGATGACATATTCGAACGGAAGTTTATTATAATGATACCCAGTTACCCAGCTAGCGATACAATGTTTGAAAGCATTCATACATCCATCCTGAAGTTTTATTCTATCTGAAATAATTGTAAATGATAAAAAGAGCAAACCAGAAAATATGACTTTTTATGAGAAGCGCACTACAATTGCTCATGCCATTATTTCAGCAGTACGACCACGATCATTCATATCACCTTTACGTGTTGCATTATTAGTTACACTTCATCGAAAATTTGGCTCTAAAAAAATTATATAGCTATATGTAACACCTTAGGTTTCTGTGGTTCATACAAAGAAGCAAAATTGT
Source organism: Rutpela maculata (assembly GCA_936432065.2). Taxonomy (NCBI): domain Eukaryota; kingdom Metazoa; phylum Arthropoda; class Insecta; order Coleoptera; family Cerambycidae; genus Rutpela; species Rutpela maculata. Next base: position 143,652,657 of record OW386287.2, on the reverse strand, counting down.
ATGAAGCTTCAGCAGATTTTGGATATCCAATTGAAATAAAAATAGGTACTTTTGTTCAGTTTGCACATGATAATGCAAATTTTAATGTTAACACACTTGATGGAAAAGGGACCTTCCATAATTTGGGTTCTATTCAAATTGTTATTTCTGCTGATAGTATTGAGCCTAGAAAACCAATCAAACGTTTGGAGAAGATTCCATTCAAGTCTGAAATGACATTTCACCAATAGAATGGAAACATTATCGTGGGATGTTGAGGCTGATAACAATGAATAAGCCACCAGCCCTTGAAAATCTACTTAAAATTATTTTTTGTACATGTAAGACAGGATGCGGAGCTGCTTGTGGATGTAGGAAGCATTGATTACCTTGCACTGCAGCTTGTTCCGAATGCAATGGTGATAGTTGCTCGAACTCTTTTCCTATTATAGAAATAAGAGAAGTTGAAAACGAAGATATCGAAGACAAATAGTATATTTTGTTAAAATTATCATGAATTATGTGATTTAACAATAAGTTTATTTCTACAGAAATTCTAATGTTTTTTGTATTAATTGAAGACCTAAGTGGATAAAGGTGTTTATGCAATTTTTGAACACCCCTGATATAGATTTAACACCTAATAAACGGTGAATTCTAAATTTGTAATATTTTATAGAAACTTTTTAATTATAAAGGCGCCATGTCATACATACAACCAGTAATTTTAGTGAATGTACACAGTTTTGGACAGAAAAATCTAGTTTCATAACAGCTTGATATTTTTCTTTAATATTGGTGTAAACAAAAGAACATAACCCAAAATTATCTATTTTATGAGGTATTATTCATTTGAATCGAAGACAAAATAAATAAGTTCCAACTCAAAACCGTTTTGTTTCATTTACTCAAAACTTTAAAAGTGTGACATGGCACCTTTATTAACTTAGGTCTTCAATTATGTCTTATTTTAAAGTTTTTGGCCGCCATATTGGGTCCCACATTTTGAATTTTTTACCTTAAATTTGTAATCACAAACCTTCAATACTACTCAGGTACGATTTTTTTGTCTACAGAACTAAACCTATTAAAACTTATGTGAATTGAGTATTTTTTCAAAGAATTTGTAGAAAATCTCGATAAACTTTTAAATAAAAAAAATCGGCAGCTACTGGAAGCGGCTGGAACCTCCCCACCCGGTGAATCTTTGAAGCCGAACAGAGCACTAAACAATATGAACGATCTCACTTAATTATATTTATTAAGTTGAAATATATTTTTCATATTAAATCAGAAAAAAAAGTCTTGCGTGACCAGTGTGAGGCTGGACGGGGTAGGTCCGGTTTGGCTTGGAGAAAAATAGAAAAGTAGCTCCTGTCTTCTGTAGGCAGGCTTAAAAACTAGGTTAAAATTTTAATGTGTCCACATGGACCTAAAATTAATATAACAATAAACACAATACTATAAAAACGTTCGTAGGCAAGAGCACTTAATAATTTTGATTGTTGATACGGGAAACAACTAAACGAAAAAACCTGTTCGTTGGTAATGGGATGGATGGCAGCGATGGCCATCTTTGGAAAAAACCATATAACTCTTGGTGGACAGCTTCCCTGCCAGATGTAGCCAGGGTAGTGTTCATGGTGGATCGTTTAAGTTTGAGTTGGTATATTTTGTTTTATCTTTTGGCCTCGACCGATTTTTCACTAAATCGGTCGGGGAAGTGATAGCTGTCAAATTTTTGCTTCCAATGTTTCTCTGGGAATTTGGTTTTTGAAAAATGTTTATGTTGGTACAATGGCTTAAATTGTTTTTAGGTTATGTAGTACTATTTTTAGGTTATGTTGCCGGAAGAATTTCCGGCGGGATGCCGGAAGTAGCGGAAATAGTTTTTAAAATATAATGTCACTGTCACTTTTAAAGTTTTATTGGAAAGCGTTCCGGTGAGGTTGTTTACACTTGTAGGGCTTGTAAGAGGTTCAGGATGGCCTCTCACACCATCCGTGGGCTTTATAAACGTCGAAAAAACTTGCAATCTCTCGATGCACTTGACATTTTCCTGAATTTTTGACATTTTTCTGAAAAGTGACATTTCTCCAAAAATTTGACATTTTTTCGAAAATTTGACATTTTTCTTAAGTGACTACTCCGAAAATTTGACAATTTTCAAACATTTGACATTTTTCTGAAAGGTGGCATTTCCTCGAAAATTTGACATTTTTTCGAAAATTTGACATTTTTCCGAAAATTTGACATTTTCCTGAATTTTTTACATTTTTTTTAAAAGTGACATTTCTCCGATAATTTGACATTTTTTCGAGAATTTGACATTTTTCTGAAGTGACTACTCCGAAAATTTGACAATTTTCAAACATTTGACATTTTTCTGAAAGGTGACATTTCTTCGAAAATTTGATGTTTTTTCGAAAATTTGACATTTTTCTGAAAACTGACATTTTCCCGAAAGTTTGACATATTTCTGAAAAGTGACATTTCCCTGAAAATTGAACATTTTTCCGAAAATTTGACATTTTCTTGAATTTTTGACATTTTTCTGAAAAGTGACATTTCTCCCAAAATTTGACATTTTCTCGAAAATTTGACATATTTCTGAAAAGTGACACTTCCCTGAAAATTTAACATTTTTTCCGAAAATTTGACATTTTCCTGAATTTTTGACATTTTTCTGAAAAGTGACATTTCTCCGAAAATTTGACATTTTTCTTAAGTGACTACTCCGAAAATTTGACAATTTTCAAACATTTGACTGACATTTTTCTGAAAGGTGACATTTCTTCGAAAATTTGACGTTTTTTCGAAAATTTTACATTTTTCTGAAAACTGACATTTTCCAGAAAATTTGACATATTTCTGAAAAGTGACATTTCCCTGAAAATTTAACATTTTTTCGAAAATTTGACATTTTTCTGAAAAGTGACATTTCTCCGAAAATTTGACGTTTTCCTGAAAATTTGACATTTTGTAAAAATTTGACATTTTTCTGAAAAGCGACATTTCTCCGAAAATTTGATATTTCTTGGAAATTAAAAAAAAAAAAAATTCGTGAGGTCTTGTAGAAATATTTTCTTGATATCATCATCAGTTAGCCTGTTATGTTTTTATGAAGTCATCAGTGTATTTTTTATTCACTCGTATTCCATCCATCTACAATATTTCCACCTACGTTTCAAACTTTAATTGGATGTTTCCAATAGTTAAGTCGATATCTGCACCAGTTTCTAAGAATTTTTCTTATTTGTGACGTCATGTGAACGTAGGTGTATTATTAATTCACTTGTATTCCGTCCGTCCACAATTCCACATTTCAAATTTTAATTGGATGTTTCCAATCGTTAAGTCAATATCTGTACCAGTTCGCCTGTTGTAAGAATTTATCTTATTTGTGACGTCATGCAGATGTAGGTGTATTATTAATTCACTTTTATTCCGTCCATTTACAATATGTTTCAAATTTCAATTCAATAACTCCAACCGTTAAGTCGATATCTGTACCAGTTCGTCTGTTGTAAAAATTTTTCATTTTTGTGACGTCATGTGAAGTAGGTGTATTATCGTAATCCGCCCGTCTACAATATTTATACCTACGTTTCAAATTTCAGTTCGATATCTTCAACCATTCCCGAGTCATCAGCCGAAATCACTGAACTCCTCTGTCATTATTAGAATATCACCCTGTACATTGCACTGCTTTGAGGACAAAAAACTATAAATTTCACTTGGCGGAGATAGTATCAAATATAATTTGGGCATATGGGAAAATCGAAATTTTGTGTTGAAACGTATATAGCAGCGAAACCATTAATCCTACAAATATTTTTTGACAAAGCAAATTCATCATCATTTTATTGTCTTTCTAATAGATCCCTACTATTTTTTTGCCAAAATCAATATTTATCTAGATATTCGCAAGAGAAGAGAAAAAAACACGTTTCCTTGGAAAATGTAAATTTTCACTTGTTTCGTTCCTAACGTCCTTATTTTTTGTCTTATGTCAAAAAATAAAAAATAATTTTTTGTAGCATTAAATTCTCTACATATTCGTTAGGGCAAAGTATTTTGGCCTAGGGGCCGCCGTTTAAGAGTTATGGAGGTTTAAAGAGAAAAACTTCGAGATTTTAGACGAATTTCAAAAAAGTCTCCACTTTGGCCGACCGTATCTCGGTAATTTTTGGAGCAGCATAAAAATCCAAAAAAAGACTTTTAGGTAATTCAATTCTCTACAATTTCGTTAGGTCAAAGTTTTTTGCCGTAGGAGTCGCCGTTTAGAAGTTACGAACGATTTAATGAAAAAAGTGCATGACACCGTCATCTTGAAAGGCCCGCCGGACCCAAACGAAAAATCCCATTAATATTTCGAGTGCGGCAAAACGTTCCTGACATTATGTAGTTTTCCTTAGGGAGTTTTTGTTTTTGAGCTATCTCTCACAGTTTCCGAGTTACAGATGAAAAACCGTTTTCAGAGTTGCGGCATTCGAGGGTAAATTTTGGTCGAAAACACGACATCTAAATTTACTCGTATTTTAAAAAATACGATACCGCGACGGACGTACTATGTAGCGATGGAAAGAGAAAGACTTGTAGTTGATTCGCATCGTAAATTGCATGTCGAAATTCGAAAATTCAGCTCGGCACGAACGAATCAAAAGTGACATTTTTTCAATTTTTCGATTGACGTTTCTCGATCGTGAATGTGTGTTAGAAGAGTGTCCATCTTCCATCTCGTTCCGCCGCAAAAAAAGAGATAGACAGTCTTTGCGCGTTAATAACTAATAATTAACCGTAGATAATTAGCCGTTCGGAATGTCGCGTTGAGATGTAGAATTTCACTCTCGTCAGATCAGTACAGTCCCGATTCCGTCAATAGTCTCTAAAAAAAGCCTTTGCGGCTGCAAATTTGCAAAGAGTAAGGGGTCCCTGTATTATTTTGTGGTATACCTTCTCTGATACGTCTATCGAACGTTAGACTATAAAATTTATCTTACACAAGAAGCATGTTATTTTGTTTTTTAAATTTTCACGGAAACCAAATCGAAAAAGTGCAAGTGTGATATATCGTTGAAATCGGAATTTTTACTGCTTTTCAATGGTTTAATTACAAATTGTAAGTAATCATAAAATAAACAACTTGTTGTGCCAAAACAGCACTAAACGTAATCCGATCTCAACCAAAACCTTTTCAGATCTTCTGGAGCACTAAAGAAACCCTCATGCAAAGTTTCATCCAAATCCGTTTAGTAGCTTCGCCGCTATCGTGGTAACATACATACATACACACACACACACACACAAACATACACACAGACATTTTTCAAAAACAACTTTTTTGGGTTCCTGGGACCTCAAAACGTAAAGATTTGATGTTATCTCAATTTTCGATTTTGGACTAAATGTAGTAACCTCCCACAATTTTATTGTGGGGAGGTTAAAAAGCGTCAATTTCTAATCCACAAACATTTTAGTATTAGGTTTTAGCAACACAATGCAAAAAGTTTCATTAAAGTTGATTCATAGGAACCGGATTCCTAGGTTTTTTAGTTTTCACGCCTAACGGCACTAATGACAGTTTTAATTTTTAACTTATTTTAATAACTCAAATTATATAGAAGAATATAAGCTATATAGTCATGACTATGTACTTAATAATCTCCATAAACGAAAACTGCAATATTTACTGAAATTTTTTTATCCAAATTTCTCCCTCCCCGCTCATCAGCTATTAAGCGCGGGGGCCCGCCAGGGTATCGTCTTTAGTTTCTATATGGTCCGGACACTTGCTCTTTCCCTCAAAGGGTGAAAATCACTCCTAAATTTGAATATTGAATATTTGAAAATGTGTTACTGATTTATTTTTGAAAAGTATTTATGGTTTTGAGATCGCTGATTGCGAATCTGAAGTCAAAATTAAAAAAATCAAAATGGAGGCACTAATATGGCGGATGGAATTCTTTTTCTAAAACAAGTGTTTTAAACGTATAAAATAAATTGAGCATCTAGGTAATGCTATATGTTAACTAAAAAGCATTTTTGAAAAAAACTTTAATTACTGAGCAATTACGACGACGAAATGACATCTTGTTAGAAAAAATTCGAAAACGCAAATTGAGACGACCATAACAGACAGAAAATCATTTTAAGGATTGATTAATTACCTTTAATTTTATTTTGTTTCTTAGAATTTTTGATGGAAGTGTCACAGTTACTAAGATATTCAACATTTTATACTAAATGCATCATCCTAAAAACGTGCAGATGCCATCTATAAAATTAAATATCTCCGAAACTATCAACCCTACATAAATATATTAAAAAAAAACTCATTCTCAGTTTATAAGCTCTATTTTTGATGTCCACTATATTTCCTCTAAAACTAATATTTATTAAGATATTTGCAGAGAAACAAAAATATTACATTTTTTCTAAAATTTATTTGCAGTTTAAAATGCATTTTTTTGTAAAGCAAGCGCTGTAAGCGGAAGAAAAAAATTGAGCATGTAGGTCATATCATATATTAACGAAAAACAGTATATGGGAATATATTTTTTTTTAATTACTGACTACTTACATTAACAAAATTGCTACGTTTTTATTAAAAAGAAATGAAAAATTGCATTGTTTCTGTTATAACGTTTTTTTATGCTATAGAAATAGAAAAACAATTCATTTGAAAACCTATTAATAGTCTTTCATTTCAGTTGTTAGCGCTTTTACGTAAGTGCCATAGTTTCTGAGATATTTAACATTTAAACTAATACCTCGTCTTATAGACGTTCGGACGCCACCTTTATACTTCCAGATTTCCGAAACCATTAACTCTACAGAAATTAGAAAAAAGCAAAATTCATTCTTAAATTAGTAGCTTTCCTATTTGTCTTTAGCATGTGTTCGCTCAATGTAATGCTTTTCGAGTTATTTGATGAATATTGTTTTGAAGAACCTTTTTTTTAAGCTAAAATCCCAATTTTTAAGTCGCTATAACTTAAAGACTATCAGCTTTTATGAAAGGCTCTGCCTTTTGTTCTTAAAATTTTATTTTTCTTTAGCTCAAATGTTTTTATCTTTTCTTTGTTGCCACCCCTTGAAAAAGGGTGGCATCCACCTCCTATGAATTAGCAAGCCGCCGCATAATATAGAAACATTTCTTTGATGCATTTACTATTAAGTTGCCAAAAATGAACGAAATCCTTCTCATATGACATTATTCCGAAGTTGAAACCTCTAGTTACTGTACTAATAATGAAATTACCAAAAATATATTTTGTCAATTATACGGCGTGTTTGGTAAATCAGTGACCCCTGTACTAATGTACCAAACACCATACTTATACGGTCTAAGTGATCACCTCATCCACCCCCAATGAGGTGGTAATTTAGACCATATAGGTATGTTCATATCATCATACAAAGTATTACAGATTTTGAGATATCGGGGCCTTGTTAGATATATTTGTTTATTATAGGAATTTCTACTAGTAAACAATATCATCACAGTATTGAAAGGTTTTATCTAATATTTTTTTCTTATCTGCAATGAGCATTTCCTGAAAGTAATACACAAAAGACTTCGAAATGGGATTATAAACAATGTTGCTTACAAATGCTTGGGAGCGTTTCTGTAGAATTAAATTTGACATTTGGTATTTCTTGCTTCTTCATTAGTTCTCCTGATGAGATGATCGCGGTCAGTTATTTCAACCTCGCAAACAAGTTCTTTCATTCGTCCCCTGACCTGAAAGTCTGAAGGCGTCAAGTCTGGGGACTTTGCTGCTCGCAATATCTAATAAGATCGATATCAAAGTGATTCTTTGCATACAGGTCATATAGGCTATCCCCTGTGCTATCCCTTTAAAACTTTCTATCGATGCAATAATATAAACATTAATATGTAGAACAACAAACACTAATTTTTCAATGATTAGCAATATTAGCAAAGTTCCTCGTATGATGAAAATTTCAATGCACGGGCTCGTTAATGGCGACTTTAAGGCTCATTTTCTGGAAAATTTTGTGAGTTAGAAGCACTGTAATTTTTTTAGTGATTTCTCAAAAATTCATAATCGTAACTTAAACCCTTGATTTAAAATCGCGGCGTATATCTTGAAAAACACATTTTTCGAATTGCTTCTGTCATGAAAAATTAGCCAAGCCGCAATTAAAAATTTCTATTCGGAAAACAGTTATCATACAAAAAGGTTTTTTCGTGGGTCTTCGCCATCGACATCTCACATTCTCTTAGTTTTTCCTTCATAGAATTATAAATAATATAACGCGGAAAAAGACATTTATTATGAAAACAATTTTTTATTATCATTGATATTAGGAGTCCATATTGACCTCCTATATAAAATTTATAAACTCAATAATCAGTTAATGCAAAATTGATAGAGAGCTTATTATTTCCATCATAAAGTTAAGTGCATCATACTAAAGAAGTAATATGGTTATAAAAGTGGTACCTATTTACCCCATTTCAACCAAGTAATCGTCACGAGGTAACTTAATGTTTTAAATAGCCGCCTATATTATTTGTTTCAGTTACGTCTGTCTACAGCTTTTTCAACAACAGAAAGTTAATAAATGGAAATGTTACAATTTCAGCAGAACATTTCCTGAACTTTATTACTTCCACATCCAGTGGAAGTATAGTAACGACAAAAAAATATAAAAATTTTTATTGTTCAAATAGGCTTAGAATGTCATGAAACGTCGAGATTTCAAATTTGAGAAAAAAAAATCTGTCTTTCTGTCTGTCGGTCTGTCTGTCGGTCTGTCGGTCTGTAACTTTTTTTTGTGCGCACGTTTACTCTGGAACCGTTTGAGATATTGACTTGAAATTTGGTACACATATGTACTTTAATGAGATCTAGAACTAGATTATATTTTCATCTTGTTCCGTTGAATGGTTGGGGGGTAAATTGGGGTAAATTTGGAGTAAATAGGTAAATCAAGCAGGTAAGAGTTCATAAAATTGATATTTAGTATAGACAAGAGAAGCTAAGTTCTCAAAAAAAATTTTGGCATTAGTCACCGCCATTACCACCCCCATTATTAAAGGTATGAAGTAAAGGGGATGAAAAAAAAATGTGATTTAGAGAAACCTCAAAATATTTTTTTACTTTATCCACCCCCACTCCCACCCCCACCCCACTACCGGTGGGGGGTATCGTTTTATGGGTTTTTGGGGTAGAGGATTTCAAATATTATATTATTTCCATAAACAATTATTTCCAGATACAAAATTTTTTCGTTGTGTGACTTGGATAGAAAATCCGGATGTGGAAGTAGTGATTCCTTGGGCAGCGGTTTTTTTATATTATAATAAAAATGTATTAATTACAATTGAAAAAAATAATATATAACGTTAATCAAATGACTCAGACAGAAATTAATCAGTGCTGTAACTGATTAATTTTACTTCCACATCCAGTGGAAGTATAGCAACGACAAAAAATTTTTTTTAAATTTTTATTGTTCAAATACTTAGGCTTAGAATGTCATGAAGCTAAGGTCTCAAAAAAAATGTTGGCATTAGCCACCCCCATTGCCACCCCCACCCCATTATTAAAGGGGATGAAAAAAAAAATATGATTTAGTGTGTGTACAAGAACCAGAAACCTCAAAATATTTTTTTACTTTATCCTGGATGCGCAGTGGGTTTCATCGAATAAAATGGATGCGCAGTGGGTTACTTCAAGAAGTATGAATGCGCAGTGGCTTTCCTCGAGTAAATTGGATGCACAGTGGGTTACCTTGAGTAGTATGGATGCGTAGTAAGTTTCCTCGAAGAAAATGCTCGAAGTAGAGACTTTACTTCTATCGTGTAGTTTACGGCACACAACGATTTTTTATATCTTTGTCATGCCATTTTCTGCGTATTAGTTCGACATTCAGTTAAAGTATATTAACGCAAAAAAAATTTTTGGAAATTTTCATTGTTTAAATAGGCTTAGAATATCAGGAAACGTCAATATTTTAAGTCTTAGCAAAATAACTTTGTCTGTTGCGTCAGTCTGTCTGTTAGTCTTGTATCGTTTTGGTGCTCACAATTACCCTGAAACCGTTTAAGATATTCACTTAAAATATGGCACACCCGTTTTTTAACGAGATCCGGAACTAGATTATATTTTGATCTTATTCCGTTGCAGAGTTGAAGGGTAAATTGGGGTAAGTGGGGGTAAATAGGTAAGTCAAGCAAGTAAGAGTCCATGAAATTGGTATTTAGTAAATATAAGAGGAGCTAAGGTCTCATAAAAAATTGGCATTAGCCATTCCTGTTACCACCTCCACCCCATTATTAAAGGTGGTGAAAAAATAGTGTGATTTAGTGTGTACAAGAGTCAAAGTCATCAAGTATTTTTTTCACTTCATTCACCCCCACCACCACCCCACCTCTATTACCGATGTGGCATATAATTTTATGGGTTTTTGGGGTACATGATTTCAAATATTATACTATTAAAGTTCCATAAACAATTATTTCCACATAGTGGAGTGCAAATATTTTGTTGTAAGAGACTTGGATGTGGAAGTAGTGATTCCTTGGGCAGCGGTTTTAAAATCTTTTAAGCCACAAAAATTTTCTTAAAATCTCCTCCGCAACTCCAGCTCATTATATTTAAAGAAATATGCAAGGAAGCCATAGCATAAGATATATTTAGAAATCATGGAATAGTTAGGATGTTTTTCATTTGTAAAATGGTATAATATGCCTTATTTAATTTTTTACGAACACCGTCTTTATGAACATGTCAGGAAGTCTGTACTCGATGCAAGTACCTAGAAACATTGTATGCTAAAATTGCATATCACTGGTTTGATTCTTATTATGAATATATGTTCTTATAAAAAAAATGTATACACTTGATCTTGATTTTATTCAAAAGTCGTCGTTTACACTAGTTCTTATATCACGATGCCATTTTGAATTATAATTTTCAGCTGTTGTAGTGTTTCCGTTGATGAAGTTATAGTCGTGCCTTCAACGAACATTATAACTAAGCCACCGGTGACATGATCCTTGTGGAATATCAATTTTAACATCGTGCACAGCTGACTTGATATCATTAATATTAATGATTATATTTCATCCATCAAGATAAGATTGGATATAACTATGTTGCTTGATAAGTTACAACTGTTTCGTAATTAAAAAATTGGGCCCATAAAATTAAATGTCATGGATAGATCCAACAGTAGTTAGGCAACATATCTGCCTTATCCAATTCTAGGTAAGCGAAATTCAGTCACTCACACGTGACTGATTCAACTGATCTGTCTAAAAAGTAGTGAGTAAGTGCAAATTTCTCGAAATATGTAGAAATGTAATTCCAGGAAATTTTTTCAAATAGTTTTAACAATGCAATAAAAACAGAAATCTGTCTATAGTTAATATTTTTTAAGTCTCCCTCTTATACAAATTGTCCCACTTAAAGCTCCCGGAACCATTTACTCGATAACCAAAATAGATGCATTGGTAAATTATTATAAATGTGTATGAAAAACAGATTGGTAAGTCATTTGAACGATAATGAAATACTACTATGATGATCTTGAATCACCATTCCCTTACACAGGTCTACAAAAAAAAATCTGCTCCAAGGACTAACTCTATCATGCCTTAAGTATTTTTGTGTGCTGAATCCGAATTTTCAATTAAATTTTCTACCGCCTAGACTTCGATATTTATGTAGCTGATAGTGCATCTAAAAATAAAGGTACCCTCAATGAATAATGACATTATACCCCTTTAAAGGGGAACAACAAATGTCAATTCTTCTGCAATATCTTCCGACCGCCGCTTAAGGGGTAGTTTTAGGGGGTGGCTGTCGCCCTGACTTCTGTATTTTTTACCTCTAACTTTTTCATTTTTTGCATATTTCTAAAAGTTTTAAAAAAAAATAATTTTCAGATCTTTAAAAATAAAAAAAGATATTCTTATTGCATTTCGATAAACCATTCTCAAGTAATTTATGTTGACACAACAATGTGTATTTACAATATTTTATTAATAATAACACAGGTCTATAAAAAAAGTCTTGTCCTAAGGTTCTCACTTTTCTGAAGTATTTTGACGCGCTGAAACCAATTTTGAACAAAAAATATCAGTTTCTCCTTTTATCCCCTAAAAGATGCCAAAAAAAAGGTCTTGTTTGTCCTACGGTTCCGGTCCAACTTTTCTGAAGTATTTTGACACACTTCTTTCATGTCAGTTTTTCTCTACCACACCTTTTATCCCCCCCAAAAAAAAGCAAAAAAATGGCTTTGTACTAAAGGTTCTGACTTAACTTTATCGAAGAATTTTGACGTGCGGAAACCAGTTTTGCACAAAAACAAATTAGGGTATAAAAGATGATGGTGGTATAGGGAAACTAACGCGACAGAAAAAAAAAAAATGTCCAAAATTGGCCTCAGTGCAGTGTGTCAAAATACTTAGAAAAGTTGGACGAGACCTTTTTTGCCCTTTTTAGGGGATGAAAGAGATAGTACAGGAAAACTGACACAATAGAAAAAAAATTGCTTCAGAAGAGTAGGATAAGACCATTTTTTGTAGACCTGTGTAATCACTATATAACATGAAATATTTTGTCTACACAATCTGTATTTTGAATTTTTTCTGAATGAAAGTGCATGTTGCCGGCCTTTGTTTATCCAAAATCTTTAATGATCGACTCCGTGTCAGTCAATAATAGGACGGGAAGCTTGAGGTATGAGTAGTGTCTAAACAAAAATATTTGACACATTTTTTAATTATTTAATCGATTTTAATGTTATTCGACGGTTCTGCATGTTTCCCATTTCAACTGACATAGATACTAATATTATTTGCTATTATCTTCCGAAGAAAACTAATAAAAAGGGTACAAAAAAAATTAAGCAATTATTGCCCTCAATTTGGCGCCCCTCTGAGCTGGCGCCCCGGGCAGCCGCCCGGGTTGCCCGGCCCTTAAGCCGCCCCTGAAAATTCAGATTCAGCACACAAAAATACTTAAAACGTGATAGCTTTAGTCTTTGGAACAAAGTGTGCGCAAGTCTACAAAAAAAAAATTCTGTTCTAAGGACTGAACCTATCATAGCTTAAGTATTTTTGTGTGCTGAATCCGAATTTTCAATTTAAAAAATTTTTACCGCGTAGATTTCGAGTAAATCCAGGTTTTTATCGTCAAAATAGGGTTTGTTGAAAATTTTAACGTTTACTCGAAATCTATGCATAGAAAATTTTTTAAATTGAAAATTCGGATTCAGCACACAAAAATACTTAAGACATGATAGGTTTAGTCCTTGGAGCAGATCTTTTTTTTTTGTAGACCTGTGTTATCATTTAATGCAGAAATTTATTTATTTCTTATATTTACCAATATGGCAATATGGTCCTTTTTACTTTGTGCTAACTGCAAATAGTGCATTTCGAATATATTAAAATTATAATATTTATTTATATAATTTGTGCAGATTTACTAAAAGTAATATTTATTTTAGCTTTATGTACTAAATTAGAAATAAATAAAATGCGTTTCTCTTAAGTTTTAAAAACTTGCTTATGAATAAATGACATATCAATACAAATAACGAAGAAACAAATTGGTCGGGATTTTCGTAATGATGACTGCTCGAATCGGAATTTGATTAATATTTCGTACTATACGTGAACGTATTTCGCCGATTACAGATATGAATTTTCCCAATACTAGGACATAACAAAATTTCGTCCTTTGTGAGAAGTCGACGATTGGGGCCAACATATACATATATAGATAAAGAAAATAAATATAAAAGGGAGACGAGACAACTATGAATTCGGAAGGGAATATATATTCAATTTTGCTGGAACGCAGGTGAGGAATAACGTACTAAAATGTAATTTACAATTTTTAGGTAACGTTTACCTGGCACTTGAAAGACCTTGAGTTATTTATTGACGTTATTAGGTTTTCATTTCACATAAAAAGCGTATATTACAATCTATGCTTTTTCATCGTACAGAAGATTATTTACTTATCATGCACATAATACTGTTATATTTTTAACAAACATGAAGCAACTATACTAATGAATTGTTAATGTAAGTTTAGTAGGTAAATAAGTTCTGAATTGTGATATATTATAAATAGTTCAAACAGGATATGATTCACTGTGAGTTATTTCAATAACATGTACAGCACGTTACAAATTTTCTTATTACTAAAGTGATCTCAAAATTCTTAAAAAGATGAAAGGGTACGTAAGTGCTAATAAATATATCCGTCATATAGAGCGATCGCTTGTTACAGAGCCTAAGCCCACTTATAAAAGGGGGCCCCAAAGGCTGTTAAACCTCGAAAGCAGTAGTCACCCTGTGCCCTGAACAAAATTTTAATATTTTACGTGCAGTACCCCCTCTGCAATACACTAGTGAGGAGGAAGTCTCACACGGCCGACTAGTCAAGTCCTTGGGGGTGGCTTCGATAATTGGGGTGATGTAGGTGGTCAGATATAAAAGACAACGTCCTTCTAATTAAACATTTAATAAAATATAAGGGTACGTAGTATAAAATATTTCACAATTGGGTATCACCGATAACTCAATACGCAGTACAAGGAGCACAATATACCCTAATAAGTGAACTAATAAGTGGGGCCCACACGCTTAACCTAATATATACAAAATATCTTACAAAAATAATAAATCTTGATAAATGTACAAAAGGTCATATGCCAGAAGCGTGACAAAAAAACTACAAGTGAGCCAAGGTACGGTTAAACATAAAATTACTTAAAATTATTGACATCTATTTGTAAAATAAGGCAAAACAATTCAGTTAGTGAAGTAACGATACACAAAATATACCAAATATTACTGAAATCTAAAATGTTACTGAGATTTACGTTACGAGCAAAAGATTATCAATATTCCTTGAAAATTTATTTTACTGTCCCGTGGACGTTCAGTTGATGTACCGGATGCCTCGTTAAGAGAATATGATTCCGCTTACCTTTGGTAGTGTCTGAATACCTTTTCCCGTCCTACCAGGGTAGCGTAATTCAGATGATAACAGCCGTAGGTGGTAGACCATCTACGTGGAGTCTAAGGTAACGTGCCGAGATCCCCAGTACCATACATACACAAGATGTCAGTCAATAATCCACCATCTAGACACCAAAATCTGGACTAGAAGTTGAAACCAGAGTCAGGCTGGAAGTCCCTCGTAAAGTGTAGAATGTGACATAAAAGCTCAAGTAGAATACGAGTAACAGATCCAAGTAAAACCATAAGGTATCAATCCAAATAGCCATAAGCTAACAAATAGATCCCAATACTTGTAATATACTCAACAAGGAAACAACTAACAAACGAACAACAAACAAGGGGCGAGTATAGAGACGACTTCAATGTGAATATCAGTCGATATTCCGTTGAAGCAACGTCGAGCGCGGTTAGTACTTGGATGGGCTCCCATCTTGGGAAATACAGCGTTCCCGTCCCACCTTCTAGAGGCTTGTATATAAGTGTATACTCGGAAATTACGTAATTTCAGACGAGGATTACGTAGTGGATATACCATCCTTCGGAGGGGATGTAAAGCAGGCGGTCCCTTGTCTATTAAATGTTAGGCAAGCAAAAGATCCCTACTCTTCTTAAGGGAAGAGGTTCGGCAAAATTTCCAGGTTGGGGGTAGCTCGTCTCCTGGCGTCGGTGATAGACCCTGGTAGCGGAAATATGCCGACGTTAAACAGTTAAAAAAAAACAACAAACAAACAAACAGCCCTGCAATAAAATAACCTAAATCACAAATCTATTTCAACTTTAAGTGGGTTTTCAGAGACGTACCTGAGATGTGATGTGGGCTGAAAGAGGTCCTTTGCCGTCAAAATGGCACTCCAAAATCTTGCATTCAGACGACGCCACGTGCTTTGAGAATTGACTTTATCCGTAAATCCGTAGCTGCATTTCCACAAAACGATACTCAAAACCAAATGAAAATACAACTAATCTTGTCGTGATGAATACTAAATCCCATAAATGGAGCAAAACTTACAATATTGCTAAAACTCGTATTCAGACGACTCAATCTTCTAGCAGCAAAAGGAAAAATGACCAAGAAAATGTCCTCTATCAAAAGTCAAGTTCTTGTCTTCCGTCTCGGTACGTTCAGAATTTCCACTCCACGGCGTACTCCACAACTAGAATAGATTTTCCTAACTTCGTTTATAACCACAAATATTATCATAATATACTCTGAAAGCCGTCCCCTCATAAATATACCCACCAAAAGAAGGTTTAATCAACAATACTAGCCATTGTAGAAGCTTTAAAAGGGCGTTTTTGCAATGCACTCTCTTAATGAATACCTGAACGCACTCACCCGTACTTCCTGTAACAAAACCCATTCAATGGCCAACATGAACCAGGTAGTGCTATTATGCAACCAGTTATACTCTACTAATATCTATTGGCGAGAGACGGTATCAATAGGCTTAAATGCACAATAAAATTTGGGAAAATAACGAAAATTAGAACATAAATTTCTGGCCATTATTAAATGTGAAAATCGACTTACGGTCGGAGGCATGTACAGGGTTGTTCATTATATTTAGGCCACCCTCCATTATCGTTATTATTGGAGATAGAAAAAAAAGTTTCGGACGAAAATTGTAGGGCTCTTAATAACTTAATGGAAGCACAGTGGCGTGCAGAAATTGAGAGACACCTACAAGAAACAATAATATAGTTTTTAATGGAACGCCCTGAGTATTTTTGAATTTTTGAATTACTCTTTTTGTTCCGATTTCAAAAATATGATAGTCCTATCTTTAATCGTTTTCGAGTTATTGAACATTGAAGATCGTATTTAAGCTATTTATTATACGAACGGAAATTACAATTATTAAAGTAGTCTATGAAAATGACAACTATTCTGTTATTATATGACATTTATTTAATCAAATCAAAATGGTATACAGTGACGCAGAAAAAATGCAAATATTCAATACAAGAAAAAAAAATAATAATAATCAATTTTCAATGTTCAATAACTCTAAAATGGTTAAAGATAGAGGGCTATCATATGTTATATTTTTGAAATCAGAAAAAAAAAGAATAATTCAAAAATTCAACAATACATAGGGCGTTTCATTGAAAAATATATTATTGCTTCTTTTACCTCTCAATTTCTGCACGCCACTGTGCTTCCATTAACTTTTATTAAAGAGGTTGAGTTACAGCCTTACAATTTTCATCCGAAGCTTTTTTCCTATCTCCAATAATAACGATAATGAAGGGTGGCCTAAATATAATGAATAACCCTGTACATACACTACTACGGTTTATATAAAATCTGTTATACAGGGTGTTTCACGAGGAAACGGACTTGCTTTAATGGAGATAAAGAGTACCAAGGGTAATCATAATCGTCCAAAGAAAAAGCTACTTGGGCCCTCATTGCTGAAATACATTGTGTTTGTTGTATCACAAAGTAACAACCAAAAGTTCTTTTGATTGTTATTTTGTAAAGGAATAGAAGTTCATATTTGGTACATATAATACACTAGTGATCCTGAATAAGCGCTTGTATCATACACACACAAAATCCAAGTCCGGAGGTAGAAAAATTTTTTTTTGTTGTTCTTTAAGAAAACAATACCCTTTATATCTTTTTTTAAATATTAAATTCGAAAAGTACATAAAAACCTGAACGAAATGGCCTCATTAATTTTTCTTCACACTTTTGCTGCCATTAAAATAAATTCCACTAAATAATCAAGAGACTAGAAAATATCGAAGAATGATACGCGCAAAAAATGCTTCCACTATTAAATTAGGCATTTACTTTTTTTTCGAAATAATTATTATATTTTTGTTGCCAATTTTTATGGATGGGGTAAAATTAATAAAAAAATAAATGTTAGAGGACACCGAATCAAGAATCTATTTCACTCCTCCCATTTATTAAAGACTTAGTAATACAGCAACATAACGTACCTATTAACAACAGCAATAACTGTAATAACAAAGTTGCATATCAATAATGCACATAGTAACAAGATAACTAAAAAATATCAACATAAAAATTGTACCAAAAACAAAAATGCAGATATTGTCATAAAATCTATTTACAAATTAGACTTTGATTAAATTTTATGTTCAAAATGTCCCCCTCAGCTTCAGAACATTTTCTAGTGTGGTTCACGAGATTACCGATTGATCTTCTTATCACATCTGAACTGCATCTAATTTTTTTGTGGTATTCAACAACAGCAATCCTTTGAGTTAATTGACCCCTGCAATCAATGTCCACTTTGTAGACGTCACTCTTTAAGTGACCTGAAAAATAAAATAGTTGAGATCCGAACACCTCATCGGTCATACATGAAGACCTTCGTGACTATTTCATCTGTTTGGATAAGTATCATATAAATAATAATAATAATAATAGAAGACGCGCAGCTCGCAGACGGAAGCATCCTACGAATCTGGATGCCGGAGTAGTTAAGTGGACACTAGATGAGCTGCGCCAATTGGATAGGGATACCCGCAAGATGATGCATGTTCACAGGAGCATCCATCCTAGGTCGTCCGTTCCTCGAGTGTACCTCCCACGCCAACGGGGGGGCCGAGGACTCTTGAGTCTGGAGTGTGCGCATGGTAGAGTAGCACTGGGTGTGGCATGCAACGTCCTTAGGAGCTCGGACCCACTTCTGCGGTTTTGTGAGAGATCATGAAACTGCAGGAGTGGACGCATTTATATTTAAGGCAGCACGAAAAGCCGCAGAAGATCTCGGTCTCATATTCGACTTCAGGCGAGGAGGCCGGTAAGGTGCTGAGCTAGAATCAGCTTGCGCCAAATCGCCTGACAGCCCAAATTAAAGCTGCCGAGCAGAGAAATTTGTTCAGGCAGTACGTCGATAAGCCCATGTACGGTGTATTCTATAGCAACATAGAGACACTGGGTTTATCGACAAAGCTGACCTTCCCCTTCTTACGGTCAGCAGGGCTAAAGTCGGAGACTGAAGGATTCATTGTGGCCTGCCAAGATGGTGTTATTAACACCTTAGTCTACCGCAGTCGCGTTATGAGTGTGGAGGTCCCTGACATTACCTGTAGGACCTGCCGTCAGGCGCCGGAGTCGCTCATGCACTTACTATCTTCATGCCCGGTGTATGCGATTTCGGCCTACATCCATAGGCATAACGCGGCTCTACGAGTGCTGTACTACCATCTTCGGCACTCGTACGAAGTAGACCAAACACCAGTGCTGCCTTACGTCCCCGGAGAGATCGAGTCCGTTGTCGAGAACGAGAAGTGCCGAATATATTGAAACTATTCGTTTCCGACGGTCAGGCAGATACAAGCAAACAAGCCTGACATAGTCCTCCTCGACCATCAAACCAAGGTGATGTATGTCATGGAATTCTCGGCATCTGCCGAAACAAACATCATCTTGAAAGGAGGGGGAAAAACGGGCTAAATACCGAGATCTCCGGTATGAGCTCCAAGCGCTATACCCAGACTACTCGGTCAAGATGGTCGTTCTGATAATCGGTGTACTCGGTGGAATAAGGCCTACGCTGTTCTCGGAATTAAAGACCATACCAGCCTGCCAAAAGTCAGCCGAATGGTTGGCAGGCCAAATGCAGAAGGCAGTTATCCTGGGGTCTCTCCGTTTGCTTAGGGCACATGAGTCTGGAATTTACAGTCACTGACCCTGCGGGATGCGGGGAGTGGCTGTGAATAATTCGCTGGCGCTTCTCTCTTGAGAATGTCGGAGACACGGGAGAACTGTCTAGAGTCGCGTGCGCGAAAAAAAAAAATAATAATAGTAACAGTTTATTATCCAAAAGACCAAGTAGAATGGTATAGGATTAGTCACATGATTGGACATCAACACATCTGTGCCATCTGATTATCACATAATTAAATGACTATTAGGGAGGAAAATACAATTATTATAATAACAAATATTCTTAATAAAAAAACAAATTATATTTAAATTACATGTTAACAAACAACCTAAAAATATATAAATTTCACATACACATTTGTCAATAAAATTCTAAAATAAAATAGTTAGATCAACATCAATAACACAATATTCACATCTCTAAATATTCTTTAACTGAGTAGAAACAGTTATTAATTAAAAAGGTTTTCACTTCTTTTTTAAAGGTTCTATTATTTTTAATGTTTTTAAACTGATTTGTAGCTTATTGTACAAGATTATTCCCATATACCTTGGATTTTCCTCACACTTCGACAGACTGTGTACCGGGATCATCAAATTATCACCTTCTCTTGTATTGTAATTATGATTATATTTATTTGATAAAAATGAATTAACATTATTTTTTACATAAATAAGTATTTCTAAAATATAGATACAAGGTAGGGTTAGCAGTTGAAGATCTTTAAAGAATTTTTTGCACGGTTCATATTTAGATTCTCCTAAAATATATCGAATTGCTTTTTTCTGTAATTTGAATAATCTTTCAGAATTATGATTCGAGCCCCAGAAAATAATACCATATGATATTCTCGATACAATGTGTGCATAATAGTACGTTAACAGTGTTTGTCTACTGGCTAATTTGGATAATCTGTACAATGCGTAATAGGTAGAAGATATTTTTTTGGTAACAGTTCCTATATGCATATCCCAATTTAGAGCATTATCAATATGTATTCCTAAAAATTTTGTAGAATCGGTTTGCTGAATAGATTTGCCCTCTAATTTTATTAAATAACTGATGGCACATGTAGAATTTCTAGGGGAAAATATAATAAACACAGTTTTAAAAATGTTCAAGAACAATCTGTTTGTTTTGAAATATTCGCCATATCTCTCTATGTTATCTTGTAAAGCGGTTACAGTATTTTCTATAGCTTTTCCACAACACAAATAGGAATTGTCATCAGCAAACATGATTAAAAACTCGTCAAAGAAATTCGGTAAGTCATTAATATAAAATAAAAATATAAAATAAAAACAACAAAGGTCGTAGAACTGACCCCTGAGGTACGTCAAATTCTATTTTTAGTACCATTAACTTCTACTAACTGGAATCTATTTGTAAGGTATGATGTTAACCAATCTTTTTCTTTACCTCTAAGGCCATATTTTTCTAATTTTTTAATAAGGATTGATTGATTTATTATGTCGAAAGCCATACTTAAGTCCATAAAAGTCCAGCACATTTATTATTTTGATTTAAATTTTCATGTAGTTTTTCTAAAAATGATAGTATTGCAGTTTGCGCCGAATGTTTTTTACGAAAACCGTGTTGAGCATTTGATAATATTTTATTTTTTTCTGCAAAATTTATAATCCTGTTAAAAACAACACGTTCTACTATTTTGGAAATAGACGACAAGAGTGCCACTGGGCGGTAATTATCAGGTAAAGTATTGTCTCCTTTTTTATGTAGAGGAAGAACTTTTGCTATTTTTAGAATAGATGGAAATATTCCTTCGGTGAGATAGAGATTTATTAGATATGTAAGCGGAGCCACTAAAAATGTTGCAGATTTTTTAATTAAATTACTACTTATATCATCTACTCCAGATGCGTTGCTGTTTTTTAATTCCATAATAATATTAAAAATTTCATTTTCTGTCACAGGTTCTAGAAAAATTGAGGAATGAAATGGAATTTAAGTTTAATTCAGGAGTGATACCAAGCTCATCATTTAATTTAGAGGGCAGATCTATATAATATTCATTAAACTGTTGAGCAATAATAGATGGATCAGTTATAGTTTTATTATCAATTTTTATTTCACTAATTTCATTTATTTTTTTATCACATGTATTTTTATTTATTATCGACCATATTGCCTTTGTTTTGTTAGTGGATTTATTATAAAAAGAGTCGTTATACATT
Source organism: Rutpela maculata (assembly GCA_936432065.2). Taxonomy (NCBI): domain Eukaryota; kingdom Metazoa; phylum Arthropoda; class Insecta; order Coleoptera; family Cerambycidae; genus Rutpela; species Rutpela maculata. The sequence continues at coordinate 143,630,809 of OW386287.2, read as the reverse complement.
TTTTTTGATTCAATAATAATTTTTTTATAAATTTTTTTATACTTATTGTAATGATTTACGTCGTCTGGGTTATTTGTTGCCGATTTAATATTATACAAGAACTTTAACTTTTCAGATGATTTCCCTATGCCTGATGTTACCCATGCATTTTTTGCATGTTTAGTATTTATTTTTTTATAGGGAAAGTTTGTGTCATGGTAATACGTCAAAATATTTATAAAATTGTTAAAACCTTCATCTACCGTCACTGAATTAAAAACATCCCTCCAATTTTCATTCCCTAACTGATAATAATAATTTTTAAAATTTGTCTCACTATAGGTTCTTATATAACAATCATTTATTACAACAGATTCTTTCATTAAATATTCACATTCTAATATCTGAGAGGTGTGATCCGACAAAACATCATTTAGAACTTTACAATTAACTTTCGGAGTATTAATAAAATTTGTACAGAAATAGTCAATACAACTTTTCCTGCTTAGAGATATTCTTGTGGGTTCATTAATTACCATGTCTAAGTTGTATGTTTGGAGTAAATCACACAGTTCATTTTTGTTGGTAGAAGTAGAAAGATAGTCAATATTTAAATCACCACAAATTATGACATCACATTTTTTTACTGTTCTGTGTAAAACCCTGTCTAAAGTAGTTATGAATTCAGTCATATTTCCTTGTGGTGGTCTATATATTGCTAAAAGTTTTATAATATATTTCGAAAATTTTATTTCAACTCCTGTAATTTCTATTGATTTTTCAATTTTAAATTGTTTATTATTCTTGCAAAATATTACTACACCTCCATTTTTATACGAACCTCTACAGAAAATAGATATTTTTTTATATCCAGCTATTTTAACTGTTTCTACCTCCGATGGCTTGAGCCAATGTTCGGTTAAACATACAATATCAATGTTATGTAAATCTAAATAGATTTCAATTCCTTCAATTTTGTTCTTTATACATTGAATATTTAAATGTAGAATTTTTAGTTTTAAACAACATAGATCATTTGTTGAAGTGAAAAGAGTATGGTTGTTATTATTATTATTACGTATCTGTAGTTGCTATTCGGAAAACTGTTTGATTTTTTGTCTTTCCAATTCAACTTTTTTTAAATACACAGGACAAGAGTTATCAAAAACATAGTGACTTACATTCAAATCTAGTTTAAATTTACTATTTACTTCTAAACAATTTGGACACTTCATTTCGTCATTTTCACAATCTTCTGTTTTATGGTTACTGCTAGAACACTTTAAACACTTTTCTTTGGCTTCACACTTTTCAGCATGATGATTAAAACCTCCGCATCTGAAGCACCTAAACACGCTAATATATTCAAAGACTCTACATCTTGACCAATTTATATACACGAATTTCACATCCAAAAGGATTTTTTGCGTGACCGGATCACACTCCACAATGGCCATATAATTTTTCTTCATTTTTTTAAATACTTTTACCTCAATGTGCAAGGAATCATGATGTAAGTTTAAATTCTGCTTTTTTATATAATGGTTTCTTATTTGGTTGGAGAAATGCGACGGGGCCCCATCATGTTGAAAGAGCATACTGCGGATACTTACATTTCCTGAAAAATTCGGTAACGTATGTTGTAAAAACCTAGATTTGAGTTTAGGATGAAATCAGGTAGTCTTGGCGTAGGTATTGGGGAAGGTATTTGACTGAGCTAATCTAAAGTAAAAAAAATTAAACAGAACACCCAACTAAGTTAGATTCCTTAAGTTTAGCTTAGTTGACTAGTAGAAAGAAAATAACGATTGTGTAAAAAAGTTGTCACATCATTTGTTTTTCTAATAGTTATCATTTTGAAGTAAGCCTTACTACGATAATCAAAAATGACAACTTTAAGCAATGTCTTTAAACGTAAAATCAGTTAGTTTTAGATTATTTTTTATGGGTTCACTTAAAGATTGGACATTAACGGCAGAGATCAATTAATTCAAAGGATCGTGGAATTCCGCAATGAAATTAGAAACAGTCCAGATGTGATAAGAAGATCAATCGGTCTTCTTGTGAACCGCACTAGAAAATGTACTGAAGCTAAGGAGGACATTTTGAACATAAAATTTAATTATAATTCTAATTTGTAAATACGTTTTATGACAATATCGGCATTTTTTGTTTTTGATACAATTATCCTGTTGATATTTTCTTATTATCTTGTTACTATATGCATTATTGATGGGCAACTTTGTTATTACAGTTATTGTTGTTGTTAATAGGTATATTACTAGTCTTTAACAAATGAGAAGAATGAAATAGATTCTTGATTGGGTGTCCTGTAACATTTATTTTTTTATTAACTTTATCCCATCCAAAAAAATTGGTAATTAAACCAGTAATTATTGTTGAAAAAAATGTAAATGTCTAATTTAATAGTGGAAGCATTTTTTGCGATTCATCGATATTTTCTAAAGTCTTATATTGTATTATTTAGTGGAATTTATTTCGAAGTCGGCAAAGTGTGGCAAAAAAGTTAATGAAGCCTTTTATTATTTTTTGTCCTTTTCGAATTTACTATTGAAATAAAAAAACATATACAGGGTATGTTTTCTTGAAGAACAACAAAAACTTTTTTTGAAGAACAGACCTGAATTCTCTTGTGTGTGATACAAGTGCTTATTCGGGAGTACTAGTGTATTTATCTGCCAAATATGAACTTGTGGTAGTATGACGTTGCTATTATTTATTACTTAATCTCAGTGGCACAACGTAAAAGTGAATTGAGCCGCATTCGAGCAAAATTTCAATCAAACAGATATTCGTAGTCGGACACGCCCGACTGCAATTTCTACTCCTCGTACTTCTCTAATTTCTGTATTGTACACGAAATTAGGTAATCGCACAAAAAGAGTAAGTTTGTCTATTTATTGTCAAATCACGTCATATCAACTGTATTTCAGTTGTATCCATTTTGTAACGAGTGACTAGTGTGCTAATTCGAACCAAACACGAAAAAAATATTACATCGAAATAAAGAAGCGTTCTCCAACTAATTTCAATAGAAAGCTTCAAACGGAGTTTCAACCAATCGAGAGTGTTTCTCCAAATTGAATAGATATATTCTCAAGTCAAAAATAAACTATTTAAAAGTAATTATCACTTACCTTATTATATCAGGCGCGGCAAATATTGGTGTTACAAAAATGTCTTCTTAAAATTTTTTGTTAGTCACTTCTGAACCGACCGAATTAACTAGGTATTTAAAATTCTAGAATTTCGTGTCAGGCAAAGAAAGATGAGGCCCTACAGTCTATTGTGGGATATTCAAGCATCTTCTTTTTTAAAATGCAATACTTTCAAATTTGAGGTGACTATTCTCATTTTTAAGGCATTTTTCAAATTTTTCCGAATATCCAAACATGTTTTCCATGTGTACAAAATGTTCCGCTAGTTTCGGAAAAAGACAAAACCAAATATTTAAATCTTTATTCGATAGACTTTGTGGATGATTAACCGAGAAATAAACTGCGACCTATCAGTGAATATTTTGGTGGTTTGTATATTATCAACATTACCTTCCTAATCGTCAGGTTTCGCAACCCAACGTGGCACATTGTGCTATGCTACCATTTTCCACCACCAAATGTCACGGTGTTAATTGTGAAATTCCTGTAGGCATCTGTGAATAGGTAACTACAATATATCTTTTAAATACACTTAAGTTTGCTAAATTTGTAGTTAGCTACAGAAATGTAGAAGCCCATGAGATATTTGTTTAATTTAAAATACGAGAAGAAATAATTTGTGAAATTAATAAAGATACTTGCAAGAATGAATTAGTACAATTAAGAGCAATTACTCTTATTCTCATAAATGAATTATAAGATAACCAGTTTATATTATTATATGAGGGTCAGATTAAATTAATTGCTACGTCCCAGATTTGTTAGTTTAGAGCAGAATACAAGGGTCTCGTAATAGTATAATTACGAAGGATAAAATAATTACTTCCGCATTTGTTGTCAAAACAAAGAGGGTAGTGTCTCTGTTGATAAGAAATCATAAATTGCATTAATAACATTTTACGTACAAACAATAAGAGTCAAAAGAGTGTGATGAAATATATTGTACATCGTTTTATAATATTAATTATCAAATATTAAACTTAAACGTCATTTTGCTTGTTTTATAATTGTAGTAAATTACAAGAAATTGATAATTTACCTACATAACATTGACCTAGCTCAATTGGAAGATGATATCACAATCCCAGTAAGAGGAAAATTTAACGACGCTTCATGTGAATTGACGCATGGAGTCCTCTACTTGGTGGACAAAAGGTGGGTGTATCTAGAAAGTTCTATTCATGAATCCACGAAAAACCATGTGGTTACATTCATAAGAGAAAATTTAATCTTTATGGGCCTGTGGAAGAATGATCAACAAGAATTGAAGATAGCAACCTTTAATGGTGGACTGGCTATACAAAAAGGTTGTGGTATCAATAGTAACCTAACCCTGTCTGATCTGGTGGCATATAATCAGAATAGAGGAGCTGGGAAAATTAATAAAGTACAAAAAGCATGTCTAGGATTACCAGGGAGAGTCACAATAACACCTACTATAGCCATGAAAGCAATATATTACCTCTCTACCTCCACTATATTTAGTAGTGAAGCATGAACAACTAGTGGCATGCAAGCTCAAAACAAAGGAAAACAGGACCATTCCAAAGAAATGACCTAGCCTATCCTCAATATTTGGACCCCAATAGCAACTACCAACGCTCGTACCAGGTAACACTCCATGCGATCGTACTTTAAACGGAAATAAACGCAATATTAATGGACAAGTACTCCCTCCTCTTAAGGACTCGGGCACGCGGACACTTAATATTTACTACATGAACGTGAGAGGTTTAAATACCAAAACTGCCGACTTGTTTAATTTCACTACATACTGTAACTATGACATGATATGTCTCACAGAAACCTGGCTAGATTCACATATTTTTGACTCTGAACTGAGCTATGATAACTATAACGTTTTCCGATGTGATAGAAAATTCAAGGAAATAGGTTTAACCAGAGGAGGTGGTTGCCTTATTTTGCTTAATAAATCATACAAAGTAAGCATGGTAAATCTAGATTCCATCCATAAAAACTTTCTCAATATTGATATTGTCGGAATTAAAATCATTTTAGGAACCACAACACTTTCGGTTTTTCTAATCTACGTCCCACCTAACCTAAACACCCAAATATACTACTCAATTTTTGACTGCTTGGCTAACATACACAGAATTTATGGTACGGACGTACTAATTTTAGGCGATTTTAATATCCTGGAATATTATGAATGCGTCCATAACAACTCAGCCCAGACCGCTAAAGTAATTGAACTAAATAACTTTGCTAATTTTTTTGATCTTAATCAATTTAATCGTACAACCAATACCAACAATAAATTATTAGATCTGGTTTTTTATAGTAAAATATGTGTCGTTACAAAATCCGACTCCTGTGTTATTAAAGAAGATGCGCATCACCCACCACTAAATATCGAATTAAGTTTTAACTCTTGCCAAAACAAACTTCCTAAAAATCACCCAATGACATACAACTTTAAAAAAGCCGACTTTCTATCACTCTATGCAGATTTATACAACACAGATTGGGATGATATGTATAAAATTCATGATGTTAACGAGGCAGCAGATTATTTGTACTATACTTTCAATAATAGCATATCAAAATTTGTACCAACGAAAAAGACATCTAAAAAAAATTTCCTCCATGGTTCACCAAAAATGTTATTACTGACATAAGACATAAAGAAGCGGCTTTGCGTCTTTATAAAAAAAACTAATAATCCTGCCGATCTCGAAAACTTTAAATTTTTGAGGAGTAAAGTGAAGAGAGACATCGACGTGACATACAAAAATTACTTGCGGTCAACTGAAAACAACCTATCCTCTAACCCAAAGAGCTTCTGGGCATACGTCAACAATAAAAAGAAGTCCAGCTCAATACCGAGTGCCTTCACTAATAATGACAAAATAGTGGACAATCCTGAAGACATAGCCAATTCATTTGCTGACTTTTTTAGCTCAGCGTATATCCCTTCAAGCCGGAATATAAACTTCTCTACAGATTTTGGCGATAATATTAATATAACAATTCCAGTGATAACCGAGAAGGATGTAATTACTGCATTCAAAAAAGTTAAACCAAAATTTACTGCCGGGCCCGATGGCTTACCAGCTTTCTTCTTAAAGGATTGCTCTGGTATATTAGCTGCACCGTTAGCACATATCTTTAACCTGTCCTTGCAAACTGGCGAATATCCTGATAAATGGAAAATATCCAAAATTTGCCCAATTCATAAAAAAGACAGTAAATCTGATATACAAAATTATCGCCCTATCACAGTTATAAATAATTTTAGTAAGTTATTTGAAATTGTCCTGCACAGCACACTATATCCGCAAGTTCATCGGAGCATAAGCAACAACCAACACGGTTTCGTCTCACAGCGATCAACAACGACAAACTTACTTTGCATAACACAATACTTAGCCGAAACTATGGACAGCGGTGGTCAAGTCGATGTCATTTACATGGATTTTTCTAAAGCTTTTGATACGCTCGATCATGGTGCTCTGCTAACAAAATTGGTTTCTTTTGGATTTAACCCCTAGTTAATAACCTTTTTTGAATCCTATCTTCTAAATAGAAGCCAGTTTGTGCAATATCAGGGTCGTAGGTCTATCGAGTTTATATCTCAGTCAGGCGTTCCTCAAGGGTCAGTTCTAGGACCCTTATTGTTTAATATATTCATAAACGACATCGTCATTGACCTCCATTGTCCATCTCTCTTATATGCAGACGACTTGAAAATATATTTCAGGGTCAATAGTTTATCGGATTGCAATAAGCTACAGGCGGATTTAAACTTAATTCACGAATGTTGCGATAAATTTAAACTATCTCTAAACATAAATAAATGTAATGTAGTCTCGTTCACAAGAAAACTAAACAAATTGCAATTTGATTATACTATTAATAGTGTTAATCTGACACACCAAGACAGTCTTAAAGACCTAGGTGTAACATTTGACTCGCAATTATCCTTTAGAGAACACACCAATAACATAGTGACATCATCATTTAAAATGCAAGGTTTTATAATACGCAACGCTCGTGATTTTCAAAACATAGATACCTTAAAAACATTATATAATACCCTGGTACGACGACTAGAATACGCAAGCGTAGTATGGAACCCTCACTACCATACTCAGAGTAAAAATATTGAAGGAATTCAAAGGCGGTTTTTAAAATTCTTGGCATTTACAAACGATCACCAGTATCCGCCTATAGGATATGACCATTACTCACTACTGAATCGTTTTATGTACAGCTCTATGAAGCAGCGTAGAGAGATGCAAAGCGTAATATTCTTATACAAGCTTCTAAACAACATGATTGACTGTCCAGAATTACTTAAACAAATCAACTTTAGAGCACCTACCAGGCCAACTAGATCTACGTCACTGTTTTACCTTCCTAATACCCACACGAATACCTTAATGTTTTCTCCACTATATAATATCTGCCGAAATTACCAAACCATAGAAAACGATGTTGACATTTTCAACACTCGATTAAGCCAAATTAAATTAAGTTTCTCGTAGTTTATGTTTATATATAATTATATTAATTGAGTAATAATAATTATTAGTTAGAGAAGTATCTGTTTAGTGCTAGGTTATAGTAATTTAGGTTATACATAATATAATAATTGTACTTCTGTTATATTTTACATATATTATAAGCTTACGTCTGTAAGCCTTATTTGTAAACAATTTGTATTATCCCAGCCCTGTAAATGGAATGTAAATTCTGTAGGGTTCGTGTATGTAAATAAATAAATAAACAAATAAATAAATAAAATGAAAAGGAAAAGTTTCTATGTTTATATAAATCGACTACTTGTCAGAGTCGGTACAACCCACAACTTTACGATTCTGGCAAAAAAGATGAAGAAAATTTAATGACGCTTCATGTGAATTGACGCATGGAGTCCTCTACTTGGTGGACAAATGTTAGGTGTATCCAGAAAGTTCTATTCGTGAATCCACGAAAAAATATGTTGTTACATTCATAAGAGAAAACCTAACCTTAAATATTAGCTGAAGAAATTATATATCTGGAGAAAGAACTACAGATGAGCAAGAAAACTGAATATTTGGGATTAGTATTGGATACAAAATTGAATCTTAAAGCTCATTTGGTTAAAGTTACTACCAAAGCCACACTAGCCTTATGGGCCTGTGGAAGAATGGTCAACAAGAATTGAAGATAGCAACCTTTAATGGTGGACTGGCTATACAAAAAGTTGTGGTACCAATAATAACCTAACCCTGTCTGATCTGGTGGCATATATTCAGAATAGAGAAGCTGATGGGAAAATTAATAAAGTACAAAAGCATGTCTAGGACTACCAGGGAGAGTAACAATAACACCTACTATCGCCATGAAAGCTATATTACCTCTCTACCTCCACTATATTTAGTAGTGAAGCATGAACGACTAGTAGCATTCAAGCTCAAAACAAAGGAAAACGGGACCATTCCAAAGAAATAAAAAGGAAAAGTTTCTATATTTAAATGAATCGACTACTTGTCAGAGTCGGTACAACCCACAACTTCACGATTCTGGCAAGAAAGATGAAGATTAAATTATTTACGAAGACGTTAAAAATGGTATTATGGATTAAAAACGTCAAGAAATATTAAAGTAAGAGTTACGCTGGATCAACCAGGCTCAGACATTAGCTCGAGTCTGTGCAGCACTGCAACAGTATTCGAAGAAGAAGCCACAGCTTTAATAGATATCTGTTCGCATTAAATGGTATGGATGTCGGAAAATAGAACCCGCATCGTCACTGAGAGTCAAGCAAGCAGTTTTGGAAGCTGTAAAAATACGCTTCAATACATTAAAGACATTCATTGACTCCTCGAAACTGATTTATTACAGCACATACAATTGGATTTTAAACGATACAACAATTCTCAGCTGCACTACAGTGCGTTTTCAGTATCTTAACCCTTAAGAAAAAGAAAACGTCAACTTACTTTAATGACGTCAATGCTTATGTGAACACCAGCACCTCAAACTCAAAAATTCTGTCGAACCCCTCTTTATAGCAGGTGGGCATTTTGAATATAGTCACGTTACAATACTATGATGTCAATAAATACACTACATATAGTAAACAAAATCCAGGTCCGAAGCCAAAGCTGTCTGGAAGGGAAATAACACATTTCAAAAAACGCAAGCAACATTAATTACCTACCAATCTTATCAGTGCCAGGACTGGGGTTCAAATCCAGTAGACGGTAGACATTGCGACCGGCATTCGCCACGCAATACGCTTTAGCCTAATGAGCTACTGTAGCTCTACTTGTCCGGTATAGTTCATCGACTTAACCTGGCGTGAATTTAAACTTAGGTCATTTATGTGGAAATATACATTGCTTCACCCAGCCTATGCAATTCAAAAATTATTTTATAAAATTTAGTGTAAAGAATGTTCACATGAATTAGACAGGCACACAAATTTTAAAAGTGGTATTTTTCTAGTACTTCATTGAGTAACCCATATGTATTTCGACGTGTCGAACACGAATCAAGTGTGCGTTTAGCACCACTGGCCATCATTTTTTTGTAAATCGCGAAAATAACCTGAAAAAAACTCAGCTTAATGTTTATGTGTTTTTATGGGCGTGTAAGACATTTACTTGATAAAAACAATAAAAAACCGTTGTCCCACATTTTCCACCATTTTAAAGCAGAATAAAAATATACGTATACCGTCTCTGCAAAACAACTTACTTGAAAATTCGCATTAGTCTAATGCTTTTTCGATTACTGCGGGAATTCAACTATATTTATGGGGCTTTCCACAATGTTTTGTGTCCTGTTGGCAGAGACCTAAGCAGTAGATTCAGTTTCGTATTTATTCGTTTTGTTGTATATCCTTTATTGTTATTTCGTCAATATGAAAGCAATAATTACTAATCAAATATAGGCATAGATTTACTTAATACATTATGGACTTAGTCATATAAATATGAGAGTATTTTGATTTCTGGAAATTTTGCTAGATTTTATTTCATTTGCTAATGTAGGGTGTTAACCTTTTAGCAGCACTTTGGATCCCTCATCAAGATATCGATATTGTTTTTACACTTAACATATTTTTGCACTACAGATTTATATTAGATGATGCCTCAGTATACAATATAGACGTTATTAAATGTATTGAAACTATTATGAACAAATTCGCAACTTAACAACAGATGTTATTTCTGATGAAAAGAGAGCTTACTTTAATAATATCGCTTCGAATAAATTTTTTTAACCATATCTATAAAAATTAAATATGAGTTTTACGAAATAATGGAAGGCCCTAACGCGATCAATGCTTATTTTATAGACATTATTTCAAAAATTGTGCGTATAAAGCAAATATTATTAATTATTATTCGACGAATGCTCACGCAAATAAAAAAAAAATCAAATTCTCGTTTACGCTTACTGGTACTGAAGTCCCGTAAAATATTATCTCAAATTTAAAAAATTTCTCAGCTTGATCTGATGGTTTAATGGCAGTATAATACTATGCTCTACTCGTTTGTTGCCTGTTTTAATTAAAACTATCAACCCGGTTATTCTGCTTACTTTTACTTGGAAGAAAGCTCTAGTCCACTCCTCTCCTCAAGTAGCCTCTCCAAATGCTTTTTCTTAACTTAGACCGATAAGTATTTTATAACTTTTTTATAAACGTATGAAAAAATAATATAAATGCAGCGGAAGGACAAATATGATATTTTACCTACGATCATTACTGTAAATAGTAAAAAACACACTACCTGCCATCTATGTAAATTGAATTTTACGTATTGTAAACAAAACGCACTGTAAACAAATCGCACGGTAAATAAAACCCACGGGACACGCAATTATAGGTGGCTTATATCGCTGACGCGGGGTTTAAAAGAACAAATGCGCCTACTTAATTTTCAAACGCTGTGAAAACTGACATAATATTTGTTGAATAATATTGTTGACTAGTAAACTAAATCCAGATTTTACTAAATAACTAAATAAATATGATCGTAGGTAAAGTATAGTACCTACATAATTCGAGTTGTAAGGCAATTACGCACTCATGGAAATACGCACTCGCCGCTACGCGGCATCGTGCGCAACTTTTCCATTCGTGCGTAATTTGCTTCTTACATCACTCATTACGTAATATACTATTACATTCCAGACAGGTCAGGTTTTATCTGCTCAAAGCCACTGTTAACTATTACTGATGATATATTTTTCAGGCAAGAAACGAGGGCAAAGTAACGGCATTGAAGCCGTTAGTCTTCAGTAAAGCTTTTGACATCATAGATCGTGAAATACTCAATGAAGAAGTGAGGTAAAACTGTGCAAATGGCAACGCCATTCATTTTACTTCCACATCCAGTGGAAGTATAGTAACGACGAAAAAATTTAAAAAAATTTTTATTGTTCAAATAGGCTTAAAATGTCATGAAACGTCGAAATTTTAAGTTTGAGCGAAAAAAAAATTTCTGTCTGTCTGTCGGTCTGTCGGTCTGTCTGTCGGTCTGTCTGCCTGTAACTTTTTTTTTGTGCGCACGTTTACTCTGGAACCGTTTAAGATATTGACTTGAAATTTGGTACACGTATGTACTTTAACGAGATCTGGAACTAGATTATATTTTCATGTTGTTCCGACGAAGGGTTGGGGGGTAAATTGGGGTATATTTGGCGTAAGTGGGTAAATCAAGCAGGTAAGAGTCTATAAAATTGGTATTTAGTATATACAAGAGAAACCAAGGTCTCAAAAAAATTTTTGGCATTAGCCACCCCCATTACCACCCCCCCCCTTATTAAAGGGGATGAAAAAAAATTGTGATTTGGTATATGTACAAGAACCAGAAACCTCAAAATATTTTTAACTTCATCCACCCCCACTACCACCCCCTATCACCTCCCCCACCCCACTATCGATGTGGGGTATCGTTTTATGGGTTTTTGGGGTAGAGGATTTCAAATATTATATTATTAAAGTTCAATAAACAATAATTTCCACATACAAAATTTTCTCGTTGTGAGTGACTTGGATAGAGAATCTGGATGTGGAAGTAGTGATTCCTTGGGCAGCGGTTTTTTATCATCTTATTTGAAAGACCGTAAGAAGTAAGGCAATTGAAGGAGATACTTCTACTAATAGAGCTGTGTCGACAGACGTACCACAGGGATCTATTTTAGGACCTTTCCTTTTCACAATCTGCACATCGCATTTTCATTGATTTATAAGATATAGCAAAATACACATGTATGTTCATGGCACTCAAATCTACCACTCCTTCTTTTAAAAGAGGTATAAATTGCTAAACAAAAATTTAATAACGATTTACAATCCTTAGCTGAGCTGTTTTCCAAGAACGCATTCCTATTAAAACCTTCAAAATTTGTTCTCTTGCTTTTCGAGGAAAAACACGATTGTTTAGTATTAAAAAATAGTTTTGACATCACAATTAATGGTTAGCCTTTAAAAATATCAGAGAGTGCTGTAAATCTTGGAGTTATTCTTGATCCCTTACTACGTTTTCGACAGTATACTCAAGAAGTATGCAGAATGCTTACAATGCCCTTAAACCTATTTTTCTGTACAGATGATATCTGCATGCAAATGAAAAAGAAATCACTTTATGATGCTCCTGTGCTCTCTCAGTTTACTTATTGCTTCCACCGTATATTCACTTTGCTTGGATTAAGATCATATGAGTCGTATTCAAAAAATGCAAAACTCTGGTATTAGTTTTGTGTATGGAATACGAAAATTTCATCACATCCCTCATAAATTCTCGGAGGTTGGATGGCTTAAAATGGATTTTAGATTTAAAATGCATATACTCTTAAAATTAAAGACATCTTATATATTATGCACAATAAGATTGTTTTTAGAAGTAATATATTGCTCACAACGTAACTGTTAGATTTTGAAGTTTAATTACTCCTAAACACAAAACCTTCCTCTATGATCGTAGTTTTCGATATAATATTGCTTTCTTCTATAACCATTTTCATATTGAGATTAAATTTCTCTACTCACCTATAGTCTAATCTCCCATGGCACAAAAAGGTACCCCATCGAACACCTCAAATTTAAACGGTGAAAATGATTGGAAAACACGTGATAAACATGTTACGTCCGCCAGACTAGTAAAAATGTGTTAATTGTTTTTTAATTAATTTCTGAAATTAGCTAAAAAAAAATGAATTTACTTTTCAAAACACCTGCTTGAAATTTACACAATTTATAGTAAATAATGTATCATTTTTGAAAAAAAATTTCTGTCTGACAATTTTTGTTAATTAACATCTGACAGACCTTTTGTCATAAATTATTTTTTTCATGAAAGTACACTTCATAACACTTCCTTGGTTTTTGTTTAAAAATGAAGTTTGAAATTTCCCCTATCTATTAAAACCTGTCTGGCTGGAAATTTTTGCTAATTACTTTGTCAGACTTGATTTTGAATGCGCGGCATCTATGCATGAGATAGATGTCAGGCTGAACTGCTGGCATCTCGTAACACCTCCTGTATTTCTGTTTTTAAATGAAGTTTAAGATCTCCTCTATCCATAAAAATCGACCTGTCATGGAAAAAATGTTTTTTAATATGTCAGATTTAATTTGTAAGCGCCGTGCCATCGTTTTCTTTTTAATAAGCTTCTACGACGGCCGCGTCAAAACATCATCTTTATTTTTTACTGAAATTAAGTTTGAGATATCTCTTTATGCATAGAAATTGGTCTGTCAGTGCAAAAATATTTTTACTATGACAGACTTAATTTTTTAAGAGCCGCACCACGTTTTTTAATTAAAAAACCGCTGCCCAAGGAATCACTACTTCCACATCCAGATTCTCTATCCAAGTCACTCACAACGAAAAATACTTTGTATGTGAAAATAACTGTTTATGGAACTTTAATAATATAATATTTGAAATCCTCTACCCCAAAAACCCATAAAACGATACCCCACATCGGTAGTGGGGTGGGGGGTGGTGATAGGGGGGTGGTAGTGGGGGTGGATGAAGTAAAAAAATATTTTGAGGTTTCTGGTTCCTGTACATAGGTACACTAAATCACAGTTTTTTTTCATCCCCTTTAATAGGGGGTGGGGGTGGTAATAAAGGTGGCTAACGCCAAAAATTTTTTTGAGACCTTAGCTTCTCTTGTATATACTAAATACCAATTTTATGGACTATTACCTGCTTGATTGACCTATTTACCCCAAATTTACCCCAATTTACTCCCCAACTCTTCGACGGAACAAGATGAAAATATAATCTAGTTCTAGATCTCGTTAAAGTACATATGTGTACCAAATTTCAAGTCAATATCTTAAACGGTTCCAGAGTAAACGTGCGCACAAAAAAAAGTTACAGACAGACCGACAGACAGATAGACCGACAGACCGACAGACAGACAGACAGACAGACAGAATTTTTTTTTTCGCTCAAACTTAAAATCTCGACGTTTCATGACATTTTAAGCCTATTTGGACAATAAAAATTTTTAAAAATTTTTTTGTCGTTACTATACTTCCACTGGACGTGGAAGTAAAATGTGGTATGACCGTTGTCACCTGAATAATATTTATATCTTTATTTATATTTCTTAGTTGGCAGCGGTCATACCACACTTTTTAATTAAAAAACGTTGTGCGACGCAGAACTGGCATAGAACACTCAACAGTTGGTGATTAGTACACTTTCAGCATTGTCGTTAGGGAACTTCTGCTCGCAACCGTTGCCAACCGTTGTGTTCTCTAAACGTACCCATTGTTGCAATTATCTTTATTATTTTATTTAAGTTTTATTTTGTTTTTATTATTTTAATTAAATTATTCATAAGGATAGAGATGGCATGATGGGCAACTTGCCAGTTCAGCAAAATTTGACATTTGACATTTATCACGAGATGCAAAGATCATTAAGGTAGCAGACAGATGACAGATGCTTTCAAGAAATGGGTCTGTAGATGTTTATTGCGAATTCTCTGGACTGCCCATCGCACTAATGCCTTGATTCTTCAAGAAATACGTTCCCAAACCCGACATTCCAACATCGTATTATCTCGAATCTTCTCATGTTTAGGCCACACAATCGAAGAGTGGATAGTGTAGAACAGTTGATAGTTCAGGGAAAACCAGATGGCAATAGATGAAGAGAACGCACTCCAAAACGCTGGGCTGTTGTCAAAAAAGAGCTGATGGGAAAGAGGAGGCCAATTAGAATAATTCATGAATCAATAAAGGTTGTGAATAAGAGCAGGAGAATAATATTATTATATTTTGCAAGTTGTTTCTTAGTTTTCCAAAATTGGTATATTTTTAAAAAAAATTGAAATATATTTATTTATTTATCCAAATCAAGAGTAAAGTAATTTTGGGAATACCACCTGCATGTTATCAGTTGTGTCGTAGAAAAACCTTACAGCGTCTGATGGACGCGACACTAATTTATTAATGGGCGCCAGTCGCGTTTCCTCTTGATTGCGTGTGGTTGCTTTCACTCCCAGTTGAGTTCGATACGTTTAAGAGATATTTGATAGACGAGAAAGGTAAAAGCTGTACTTGACGTAGGTTGTTAACTGCCTTCTCTCTCAATGTGACTTCTCTGGCGATGCACTTTAGCTATTTATCTATCACTGTAATGGATCTTTTGCTTAGATATCTCTGATTCACTTTTATAGAAAATTTCTCCCAATCCGATCGAGGTATTGAGTTACAGACTTGCAGGGTCAGGAGACGCCCGATACTCACCTCCGATCTAATAGGCAAAAGCCCTCGAGGGAAAAGACTTAAAGATAGTAATTCAATCAGTAAAATGAAACAGTTCAAATAATACAATTTCTTGATTAGAATCAAAAATAAATACAATCAAGTTTATGCAATAGCCTATTTGAAGAGAAATTTTTAAATTGCCTCCCGAAGTAGGGCTTATAGAGAACGTTAATAGAGAGCGTGCAATAGCAATTTATTGGTAAAAAGACTCACACAACTTCCTCAGAAGATTATGAAGGCACTTTGGCATTGGACTGACTGAAAATAATATAAAAATATTTTATCTAAAAAATTCGTAAGAAGGGAGTTCAACTATATATGAGTTTATTTTGCTTTCCGGCCGCCTTCACGGCGACGTACTGACCCCAAATGGGTTCAATGTGTGGTATGTGACATGACCTCGCTTTTGAGCGACTTTTTTGCAAATGGACATAAACATATTTTCCTAAGCGAAACTTCGAAGAAGCACCGAGCTTCTTCGAATTTTCACCTGGTGTTGCCTTACGTCTCTACGAATGTGTATGAATCCTTTTGTGTCAGTCTTCGGCGCTGCTGCCTTGAATATATTTAGTTATGCTCTTGTAATACATTTTTCCTAAGTCGAAGTTTTTATTTATTCTTCGACTCAGGTCGATTCTAAGTGGTTCTATAACAATATCACCAGTCAACTTCATCACATATGTACTAAAGTTTATTGTTTAAAAATTTTTAACTGGCTGAGGCGGCGTTTATATTTTTGAAATAAATGCTACTTTATAATTTTAATATAAAAATGTATTAATTACCAGAAAATCTCGGTTATTTTTGTTCGTATTTGCAATAATTAAACTGATTTGACTTAAAAATAATTACCTAATAGTCTAAGAGCTAGTGAATTTTTTTGGTACTAATTTTAACGAACATCGATAGGATTCTTCTATTAGAAATTAAAAGTAAAAAATCATATATTATGTATAGAAGTTTTCCGGTTGAATCAGAAAATGCCTTGCAAAGTACAAATACGTTGCACTTTGTTTTTACAATAATGAAATAGTTCTACTAACAAGTCGTATATTAAAATCAAGCAAAACAACTGGCTGATCTGTAGGCATAGCAAAGTTGTCTGGCTCATAAAAAACTGAAAAATATTTAAAAAATAATTGCCCTTATTTATGTTGTTCTAAAAATTTGTCAGATGACAGTTTGCATTACAGCAATAGCTTAAAATACAATTTGGCTATAATGCGAAATTACTAAAGCCTTGCCAGACTCGTCCAATTATCGTCGGTAAGTTTGATTATACAAACGATTGGTGTTGTACCTTTTCATATATATTCTTTTATAATTTAGAGCATTAAAAAAGCAAGTGCATACTGTGTAGAGTGCAGAATTATGTTTTATTAGCTTGAAAAGTATTTTTTGACTCACTTTCCTGTTGAGATAGTTTTCTTTTCAGTTTTCTCCTCAAGGTATATTTTACAAAGTCATATAAAAGTAGTTCAACGCAGAAAGAAATTATTAAAAATGTTCAAATCATAGATTGCCAGGGAACCTAACACACTTGCTTATGTTCAAGCAAGGGCTGATTCCTGTCCTGTAAAGTTGACTCCACAATACTTAAACGTGTAAAAAATGTCGGCATCTTTGGCGGTACGGTAAAGATCAAAGACGCCAGCATTTTTAACACGCCTATGAATTGTGTAGACAACTATACTCGTGATTCGTACAATGCGCAGAGCACTTCATAAATCGGCACCTCCTCTGTCCAGATTCACATTGAAACCATGACACGTTGTAAGTCACATCTGGTTTATTTAATCTATGGCATGGGCATACCTAGGTGAAAGAAACGCCGCATTCCAGCGTCGTCACCTAACTGCGTACGTGCTCGCTCCCTGACTGTTCTGAATTTTCCCCACCAATATACCGCCACCACTGCAAAACTTGAGAGAAAAAGGATTGTAACTTTTATCAACTCTCTAAAACTAAAGTGATATGGCAGGATGGTGCAAAAAAATATGAGAATTTTCCTGCGTTGCGTGAGTGTTATTTGCATTTTTATATTCTCGTAGATTCACATTCCACTAATTTGGCGTATTGTTGAGCTAATAATAATTCAAAATTTTGCGGCCTAAGTGCCCCAAAAGTTTTTATAAACTTCAGAACATACTCAGAACATACCTAATTAAGCGCGTGCTATTTAAAACCTCTAGCGAGGCTTTGGTAATTTGCTTTTTTTCGTATAATTATAGTATAATATAGACTCATGGGAAAAATTTTCAGGACTGTGAAAATAAGGGCAATAATTTTTTATTTCTGCAAATTTCGAGGTGCTACCAGACTCATTTGCTAATTTCCTAAATCACTCAGACTTGTTTTTAACTATATTCCATAATAATATCAATTTATATAATAAGTTTCAAACCTATAAAAAAACGGGTAACGTATCCGAAAAATCGATCTGATTTTACGATCAGCGGATTTATTGCCAACACTTTAACCATACTTACTAGTCAACCATCCTAGGATTGGACACAGACAAACAAGCTTCTTAAGCTAACTAGCTAGCTAGCTAGCTTAAGACGCTTAAAAAGCTTGTTTGTCTCTGTCCAACAGTGACGATAGTTCTTCTCTCTCTGCGCAGCTACTTTCCATCCTAGGATGGTTGACTAGTACATTGTTCAACTGGAGATAAGCCAGATTGCTTTTTCAGTAAGTTTTATGATCTAGGTACTTTAGTAAATCTAAAAGATTTATAATGTAACAAAGCAAATTCCGAGGCCCAAATAAGTACTCTGTTTTTACATATTATAAATATTGTTATTTAATTTTTGTATTGTTTATTTAAACCCGGCCGGCTACGAATAATTTATTACCGCGTAAAACTACATTCCCGCGCTAGACCCCCACCAGGAGCACAGCGCCAAGAGACCTTCCTAAGCTCACGCTGTCTGTGGAGCCAGAGTTAGTCGATCCAAAGCAGTAGCAGCGAGTAGAGGTTCCCACCCGTGACCAGCCGTCAAGCGTAAGTGAATATTTCCGTAAATTATTTCAAGTCCAACTTTTCGGACTCTGTCAATATTTCTTAAAATATACCATTTTACAAAACTGTAAAATCCATTGTAACGAAAATTTCACAAGTGCCATCTACACCGCTCATGGCCTACGCGCATTCACTTCTCCCAGTACCGAGAGGAGGGATACGAGCCTACTAGCTACTGAAAGCGACACCGAAAGTGAAGTTCCTCACTAGCTTCCGAAGCAGGTAGATGGTCCAGTCCAGAAGTCAGTCAGTGTACCGTCTCGTATTCAATCAGACGCGCCAGGAGCAACTAGAGGATATAAGTAAGAATAATAGTAATAATTATAATATGTAGCGGTTTGACTGATACCGTGAACTTTCATTTGTCTTTGTACTTATTTTACTGGTTGTGTCCTCAAGGTATCCGTAATATTTGCTAGTGCAAAAAGTAGAGGCTCCTGGAGTCTTCGTAGTATCTGCTAATGCGGAGAAAGCAAGACGCTCACCCAATTTCAGGTCCAGGGTACGAGCTCACATCCAGGTGCCAACAGTCGTGCTAGCGTGGCTGACTCCGGTATATCCAGGGTATTCCTAATATGTGCTAGAGCGCTTACCCTGTGGGCACAGAGAAAACGTCTCCGAGGTCTTCGTAGTATCTGCTAATGCGGAGAAATCGGGACGTGACCATATTATTATTTTTAACTGTTTTCAGGCTAGGAGCTGCAGAACGCCGTCTTGTTTTAACTAATCATACATCTCTTTTCAGCTTTAGGGTTCCTGGTTCCTAGTATTAGCCACTTTTCTTAATGTTGCATTAGTTATTGTTTGCTTGCTCCTTCTTGGTATCCGACTACTGTACATAACCTAACCGCTTTTCGTCACCTGCATCGTAACCCGTCACCTTGTCATTTTCGCGCCGTTAACCATCCATCACCGCCATTACCTCGAATTCACGCTGCTTCGCTCCCGCCTGCCATAAGTAACATCGCTGTAACCACACCGTAACTACACGATAGTCATATCATAGCCTGGGTACTCTCTGCTATATATTAGTAGATTTAGACTAATTTAGAGTTGATATTGTAGCTTATAGGAAATAAATAGATATTGTTTACCGAATTATGCGTTTTACTGTGTCTGATACATCCCAATTGACCAACTGGAATTTACTGTTTTTCTCCGCTGTAGCTACTCCAGCCCTACTGCAACAGGCTGTGCTAAGAGGCTAGTGTGGGACCTTTGCCCCACGTAAAAAATTGTAAAGGTTGCGCCCGAGCTAAGGTGTCAAAAGTGACCACATTTCGGCCTCACCGGAAAGCATACGTCACACTAACAGGAAAAATAAATTCAACTGTTTTGAATTCGCCACCCATGGAACCCACCGGGCCAGACTCAGAATTTGTTGATTAGTATAACTAACAGAATAATCCTATCGAAATTCACCAAATGGAATAATCGGTACCAAAAAAATTCAGACTATAACTAAATTGAGTTGAAACACCAAATCTGCCTCAATTTTTAACCGACTTTTTTAAATATATTTTAAACTATTTTTAACATAAAGTTTTATGTTAATTGGCTTATAGCTGTAAAAATTATATGACACAATTATGAATTATAATGGCAACTTCAGAAAATAATGAATTTCGAATGGCGGTGTTATGTTATGTACGATATGGAACACATATGTGAGAAATATATGAGAAGAGATATATAATAAAACTGGTCTGTTGCCGATAGCGAGCTGGAAATATCATCTATAACACGGTCGGTCATGTAAAGATATATGTTGATTTATTAGAAACCAACAGTAATTTTGAGAGAAGCTGCTTTGCCTCAATACAGTAATACATATCATATTATATTTTGAACACAGTGCTTACTAAATTTGATTAATTCGATTTTTATGTAGGTTTTCGCTGCGAAGACAATGAACAATATTTTCTTAAATAGATCAAATTAAAACTGTTATTAAGGAACTTAATGAGAATTACAGTGTTTATCGAGTTTAAAAGTGGGGTTAGAAAACTTTGATTTTTACTTTATTTTGTTCTTAATAAGATAGCGCCACATACGTCTAAATCAAAAACCTGCTGTGCTACACAGTTTTCACCCGCATGTTATACTAAAATCGTATCAAACAGTCTGATATGATTTTAATATATAATAAATTTTCTACAATGTAGAAAGTTTGAATTTTTAACATTTTTTCTCCCTGAAAGCATCAATTTACTTTGTGTTGGAGAGGTTACATATTTCGAGACAATGGGGACACACCCGAGTATGTTAGGATTATTTTTTCTTCTACACCTGATCGGTAATCGAACCCTAGACTCTAGGACCAAGCACTCTTGCTTGCGTCTGGTGGATCACGCAGTCACACAATATAATATTGACATTAGTTTCATAAATCGACAATAATTATTCAAATTTAACACACGAACAATCAATAAATCAATCAATCAAAAGTAATTTATTTTAACTGTAATGCGAAATCCATCTCCGGTAACCATGACTGGCGTTAGCCGAACTTCAATTGAAGGGCTGGACAGAGGATCGTCGCTTAGCCACACCACAAAAGGGTTCGCGTCCTACCCGTCCTAAGACGCGACTTCCCGTGACAGTTCACCAGGCTTTTCACTTCACTTGTATCCCACGCCATGGTCACTTTGTTCTGACTTCCTAGGTCCACAAGGGTATTAATACATCCCCATGCTAGTTCTGAATCGACCTGCATGGAGTCGATTGCCTTCAGCGCTGCTCGGCTGTCGGAAAAAATGGCAATTGACTGGTTAACAGTTCCTTGCCTCATTATTTTCTTTGCACACCACTGTAAGGTGGTCACTTCAACCTGAAATATTGTGGCATGTATTCCTAGATTTATGGGGATTCCCGTTTTCGACCGAATCTCGTAAATATCAGCTCCGACTTTCTGTTCCGTCTTAGAGCCGTCAATATACCATCCAGTCCCCTGTATAATCAAGGTCATCTTGGGGTTTAAACTCAAGTTTTTCCACACATCTGCCTGCACTTTCTTAGGGCAATCGTTGCTTTTTGTGTGATTTTTTGGATGTGGGTGTTCCATGTTAGTTTTGGTCAAAAATGACTCCTACGTATATAGTCTTACTGCCAAATGGAATTTCCACTCCATTGAGACTCACGGGTTTTAGGCCTCCTAAGGATCTTTTTCGTGCATATGTGACAATTGTAGTTTTGTGAGGATTTAAAGAAAGTTCTTCCTCACTACAACACCAGTCTGCAATGTTTAACAAATATATAAATAAAGACAATTAAATTCTAACGTTTCTGTCACTTTCGACAAATTGAAAGAGATTCTAACAACCAGAAACACATGACTTTCACAAAGTATTATTTGAAGGTACTGAACCGATGGTGCTTGGGGCTCTAGAATGATTTCCTGCGACATGGCAACTTTACATTGAACAATGTCACCAACATATCTTCGTAAATATCTAAATTGCTGCCCCCAGTATTATAACGGATGTAATCACACTCACCAGTCGTATTGTACTTCTCTTACTTTTGTAATTTATAAAAAATTCTTCGACGATTCTCATGTGATGATCGAAATGTAGCGTCTTTTATTTAAAATTCAACCCAATTCTCTTGTCCTTGTATAGTGGAAAACAGCCTAGAATAACGTGTTTTAGATTCTAGTATTGTAACCTACAACATCGTTTTCTATCTTCAATATCATCTGACTGCAGCTTCCAAAGACCATATCTTTCATAAGCTTCCGATACTCCAGTTACAAGATATCATAAAAAAAATATTTATACAGGGTGTCCCGAATTCCCCGCACTCCCCTTTAGGCGCTGATTCTACAACTAAAATTAGTAAAAATATTCTCATTAACATGTGTCCAAAAATGCTTTCTAACGGAGATATGGCCCTCTGAGCTGAAGCTGACCCTGATGTTTACTGATTATCTCGAAAATACTTTGGGATAACTTCGCGACACTTGGTTCACAATTTTGCATTATTTGAGTACCGTGATACATTCCCTCGATCTCTACTTTCATGAATTAGGCACTGTTGACAAGCAAGATATCGCGTTCCATATATTGACTGGACTTGATTCGTCGGTATACATTGCTAAAGATCAATTACCAATTACAAATCGTGAATATTGTGAGAAAACATAGAAACATCGCATGTGAAGTGATCTTGCAATATTAAATATTAGATGTGAAATAAATGCGGACAAAACAAACACTCTCGAGTTTTTCATATGTCATTATCTATTTATATCCGACGCGCAACTGTGTTCCTTTTTCTTCTCTAATGTGGTCTTTAATAGATTGTTTAATTCTTGTATGTTACTAGTGTATTCTTTTGTTTTTAATGAGAAAAATATTACCTAATCGAACTAATTTTCGGAAGCCAGCACATTCCTCCAAAATAAAAAAGTGTGTCGTACGCACAATGAAATATAACCTCCAAATTTTAATAAGTTTAATAAGTTTCCAAGTTGTCTACATATTTATTCATTTGGATTGTAATTATTTCATTACAAAAATACATTATTTGCCTCTTTATGAGATACGCTCAAACTTTTTGATGATAAAACTTTTATCAATATGTATTTTATTCGCTGAACATTCCGGAACCTATCTGAAATATCTATTACTATTATTGTTTCCTTTATTTAGAGTTGATAAATTAGGACTGTTAATATAGTGACATAAAATTACAAAATTGGATATTATTTGAAAATTTCCACAATATTACTAAAATGGGCGAATATTGGCAATGCTGCCTTAAGAAATAAATATGAGATTTCTCATCAAATTCATCAGATCCCCACTCGTACCCAGCTTGAGTAACACTAATAATATTTTAATCCTAAGTTAGTACGTTAACAAACTTTGCTAGTGGTGGAAACTCTTCAAATAGCCATATCCCAGTTATTACTGAGATTACAAAACTGATATTTGGTAAAGGTGCTCTCTTTTGTAATTCAATAATTCGTCAGTATTAGCTAGAAGAGTAGTTATTTTGATTGGTTCTTCAATGATGAGTGTTTTAAAGTATTTTCCTAAGTAGTGTACTCTTATGTTATGTTAATATTACCGTGACTAGATTAAGGTACCAATATATAGAAACTAGATAATTTCATATTAAATAAAAAAGTGTGAATAAATGATTTAAGTATTTTCAATGTGTTTTTTTGTTTTAAAATGCTAGGAATCTTATCATGTAATTCAACACTTCGTCATTATTAGCGAAAAGAGCAGTTGTTTTGATTGGTTCTCCAATAATAAGTATTTTAAAGCATTTACCTAACTAGTATATTAGCGTGCCCAGATTAGGGCAGCAATATACAGAAAGTAGGTAATTTCATAATAAATAAAGAAGTGTGTATGTTGTTATTTGCTTAATACCTAGATAAATAAAAAATAATTAATTGTAATAATAATTGTCTACAAGCGTTAGGCCCGGCAGAGCCCAAGACGTCCCCGGCGTCGGCGACGTTGTGGAGCGGCATCGGCGGCTGGGGGACGAAATGGCTTTGGGGCCCACCGGTGTATACGATATCTGCCTGGGGCAACATCCCCGGGGCAGAGTGAAGCTCTGGCCGGGGGGGGAGAAAGGATTATTTAGACCCTGCGGTGGATTGCCGCTGGGCGCCAAATAATCCGTCCTGGAATTGTTTCCGTTGGGCGCCAAAAGTGAAGTCCAGCGGTTGTTGCCGCTGGGCGCCAAAAATGAAGTGCAGCCGCTTGGGGCTGCACCGGTAGTATGAGGCACTGAATTTTGTGGGTTGGCGTCGCCAGAGGCGTCCAATCCGCCTCCGAGGACGTCCTCCCACGGGTGGCGAACCAACGCCGTGTTAGTCAGGTCCATGGGGTCCATGTTCGATTCCCCCTGTAGATGTGTACTCATATTTTTACCTGGCGACACAGTCAGGCCAAATGACTGTGTGCACCGAACCCTAGTCCTGAAACGGAGGTACTAAACGGCTGAAGGCTGTTTGTGCTATAGTCCCTCCGTCTGTCTATCCCTATCAAATTTAAATGGTGGTGAAGCCGTCTGAATTTACTAACGCGGCTTCGTCTGTCGTTCGCGAGCTAGACAGACTTGGAAGAACACCACTTAGATCTCAACACCTGTGAGGGTGTCGCCCAGTGGTGAATTCGCCCTTGTCTGCCGAATTTACAACCGTCGAGGTACGCTTCCACTCGGGGCACTGACGTCAAGGTTGTTGTTAGTGACGTCGGTGAGCCCTGAGTGAAATCACCTGGTATATGCACCCCTTAAGTCGGGTGAGGCTGGAGGAGAGGTTTTGTGGATCCTGGGATGGTGGAGGCGAAAACGTTGGCTGGACTTGGTTTTCGGAGTTGAATGTCTGGAGTGGTACTCTGGATATTGGACGGGAACGATTTGGAATTGGTCGGAGCTTTGGACTGGACTTCAGGGGAGCTACTGCGAGCTTACGAATCCTCTCAAATATGGAATTTACTTCGCCACTAGGGCACCTGGCTCTACCTTGAGAAAGGCAATAGCGAATTCTCCTTTAATGATTTGGTTGTGTAATTTGTATTACACACCAAATCTCGAGTGAATTTACCACTTTCCCTATACTTCCCTAACTTGAAAATATTTAGTTTTAAGTTTACTAATAAACAACGAACAGCAGAAATGAATTTATAATATGCAAAAGCAAAAGCTAGGTCAAAACAAAGTGAGGCTGCACGAGGCTGGTCCCCGGTCTACAGCGATGTACTGGGGTAAAGGGCAATAGTCCTGCCCGGCCCCAGACATCCGAGACCGACACCTATAGCCAAGAATATTGGCGCTCGGCATTTGGGCAACGGCAGTCAGACTGCACACATCGTGAAGCGATGTGGGAAATTCCTAATATGCAAATATTTTATTACAGGGTGGTTTTTTTATTGTTTGTGCGAAACTTTGCTGATGGCTGGCTATCTCCTCTGGGGTATATGTTCCCTGCTCGGCTGACGGCCTGGGCATAGATAAGTGAGGTTAGGATTAAATTGTTTGGCACAATTTAATCTTATTATTTTTTTTTTAAATTTTTCCTGGGCCTGGGGCCTTGGGCCCGATGACACGCCCCTCTCGAGATTCGATGTGTGGTGTAAGTGTGCAATAATTGTTTAAGTTCTATTTATTTAACGGTTTTTTTTTTTTCCAACAACATTACAAGGTAGATTGAGGACAAGGATTGGTTACTTACATACTAACATAGGATTAAAGAAAATGAACAGGTTTAGGAAAAATGAACTTAAAACTAGGCTTCTTGTCTTCGCCACTTGTCGGCTCAGCGCAGCGCGTTCGTGGACCGGACAATGAGCTTGCTTAATTTTACGTAACGCACTAAAATTTACTTATTATAATTTGTCTCTGTCGTGGTTCGGTTTCTGAGTTTTGGGATTTAGGTTTAGGCACTTGACTTTTTGGGGTAGTAGGCTTGATTACTTGGATCGGAAGTGTCTTTTCACTAGGGGAACTGACTGTTTAAAGGAACGTTTATGCGTCGATTTCGGGGGAAAAGTTGTGTGCCCATGGTTTTCGGTGGTGGCACTGATTTGGACTTTTAAGTTGGGATTGTCTCTATCAATTTTAGACTTATATGACGCGACGCCTTTTACTTACTGCGCTCCCTCGGCGTCGGAATCACTATCCGAATTTCCCTCTTCGAAGACGTCCCGAGGTAACCTAGCCTCAGGTAGTGGCCGCAAGTCATCGATGTGGATGGGCCATGTATGGTCCCCTTTCTCGACCTCATAGACCCCGTCGCCCAAGACCTCAGTGACGGTGTGTGGACCGGACCACGTGCGTCCAAACTCCCGGCGCTCATTGTCGTGTGTCCTCGTCAAAACCCTTTGCCCCACTTCGAGTTGTACAGCGGCCGTCCTCGGTTCTGGGAATAAGTCGCGCTGTATTATCACTTGTCGGCGCTGTGCCCTCTCAATCCGTTCCTCCCTGGCCTGAGGGGTGTTATTAATGGGTACCTGTTGTTCTGGGTGTCGCCAAGACCCTGGGAGGGCGAGATCAGCGCCAAGGAGTGCCTCTGAAGGAGACATCCCCGTGGCGTGATTTTGTCTGCGTCTAAGTGAGAATAGGATCTCATGGACCCGACCATCCCACGACGTGTTGGGAGCCCGCATTATCTGTGCCCTGAGGGCTTTTTTCAACTCCTGGTTGCGCCTTTCGACCGGATTCGCACGCTGATGGAACACAGGGCTCGTGTAGTGTTGTATGTGAAGCCGGTCGGTGAAGCGCACCCAAGCTTCGCTGGAAAACTGGGGTACGTTGTCGGTAATGATATTCTCGGCATAACCCCACCGCGTAAAGACTTGTTCTAAGCAGTTCGTAAAGTCTTTCGTGGTGGAGGTTGGCGTGGGGAACGCTTCCACCCACTTGCTGAACAGATCCGACACAACTATTAGGAATCGGTTACCGCTTAGGGTCTCTGGGTAGGGCCCCATCTGGTCAGTGCTGATGCACTGCCAGGGCCTCGTGGGTGGCCGTGGACGCTGCGGTGCTGCTGGCTGCCTGGCGCTCGCCTTGGTCGAGGCGCAGATCAAGCAGTAGCGCACATGCGTTTTTACTTGCCGCCAGAGGCCTACCCAGAAGTACAGTTGGCTGATTTGCCGGTATGTCTCGTCTCGTCCCGGGTGCTCCGCCAGCACGGAGTCGTGGTAAGCCACAATGACTCTCTGTTGGAGCGGCTCCGGGACGAGGAGTAGTTTTCGGTCGGTCTCAATATTGTAGAGAAGCCCGTCTTCCACGAGGAACTTCCGGACTTGCGCCCAGTTCCCTCTCTCGCCCGCCATATACTGGTGCCAGTGGACGACCATGGTTTGACAATGCAGGTCCCCCAGCTGAGCGGCCCGGATGGCCTCGAAAAGGGTGCCCTCTCCCGCGTCTATGATGTCTAAATGGGCACTGTCCTCAGGTGACGGTGGCAGCAGACGCTCCTCATCCACCACCTCGGTGATGGCTCGCTCTGCGTCAGCCGGATAGCGCGACAGCATATCCGGCAGCTGATTGTCTTTGCCTGGGCAGTGCACCACATCAAACGTGAACTCCTGCAGGAGTAGGGCCCATCTGGTCAGCTTGGCTCGCTCGTCCTTGTATCGGGACAACCAGCTGAGGGCCTTGCTGTCTGTGATAAGGGTGAACCTTTGGTCGTCAAGGTGCTGTCGGTAGCGTTTACACGAGTATACGACGGCGAGGACTTCCTGCTCGTTAATATGGTAACGCCGCTCCGTGGCATTAAATTTCGCGCTGGAGCAGGAGATAATCTTGCGATTTCCCTCTGCATCCAGCTGAAACAATACGCACCCCATGCCCACGGAGCTGGCGTCGGTCTGTAAGTATGTAACGGTTGAAATTTGACTTGTCCTGTCATCCCGTGTGCTATGTCCCTTTTCAATTTAAAGCTTTAATTTCAAGGACCTGAAATGGAAACAAACAGGCTAGGTTATGACAAGTTCAAATTAATAAACAATGAGTTTCAAAATAAATTTAGGCAAGGGTTCTTAAAATGTTTCTGGCTTTACCTTCAGCTTATTTGAGGTAATTTGGACAAGTATATAATTTAAATAACTTTAGTGTTAAATTGCAACTTTGTTTTGATATTGATTTGACATTTTAAAACAGGGATTTTTAAAATCTAAAGTAGCATGTTATAAGTTTTTTTGAACAAAAAACCTGAGAGGCAAAAAAAAAGGTAACCATTTTGAAATCTAGAATTTCCTGGCATTTCTCTCCTGATTTGTGAAGTGTTAGGACCTCATAAGAACTAGGGTGAGTTGGTTGCTACTGATTTTAATTTTCCTGCTAGATACTTACTGGAGAAACATTTAATTCCAGGTTCCTTTTCTACTCTCGAATTTAATTATTTCACCCATCTATAATTTTATGTCATTCAAATTAAGGCTAAGACAATTTTAAAATCCTCCCTGGTAGAGTCTTCTGGCATTGAGAGCCTGAGCTATCTAAGGATCCCGCTAGGCATTGTTTCATCCACTGCGTGGAAACATTGTAAGAACACATTAATATTGTGAGACGCCTCCACATGGAAAGTTACCTGGTCCAGTAAGAACTGTTCATAACCTGCCGTTGTTTCTGGGTCATGTCCAGCAGCTCAACCAAGAAGCGCAACCGAATAAAGTGCAAGTAGGATTAACTCGCTCGGCGAGACGACTGTAAGTCCATCTTTTTTATAATATCCGTCTCAGCCCAAGGGGCCCACCTAAGTTAACACAACAGTGAGAAGCACCAGCCCGCAGCGAAAACCTGTCAACTCGTTAAAAGTCTCTTATTTTCTGTCGGTGACTTATTTTTGTAAGACCTTGTAAACTCACTAAACAGCTGTTATTTGGGTATTAAATTTTTGTAGAAAACCTAAAACAAGACATAGTCTAGCTCTTATCAATGTTTAAGAATTGCACATTTATTTGACGTGCACTTTTGCATTTTTTTAAAACTTTGGGTAGTCACACACATTTAGCTTGTGCATTATTTCATGTTATATTATTTTATTATTATAACCTACCTGTTGTTCAAGTGGGCAATCGCCAAAATAGCATGTAGCATTTCCAGATGAATTGAATTTATCATTTGCCATTATTAATTTCAAATTTCAACTATTGTCATCGAGTTGTCAAATTTCTTAAAAGTAAGGTTGCGGTCAAACAGTAAATTCCTAATAATAGGGACGCGTTCCGTATCTAATGTACGAAGACATTTAAATTTTCTTGGTAGGGCTGATGTAGCGATCACTTTAATTTTATTATCGTTCATTATTTATATTTACCTTTATGTGTTAATACTGCTCAGAATTTACTTAGTCATTGTTTGTCATTTATTTTGTACCACGTACATATATTTATTATTAAATTATTATTATGATTATTCCTTGTGTTTAAAATTATTTTGCTTGTTTTGTCACTCCCCTCCCTTGTCGATCCCTAGCGATCGGCTGGCGCCCGCAAAGAAAATAGCTCGTGCATTTTTGGTAACCAACAAACAAGAACCAACGAATAAGTACATCGCCAAAGCAAAGTCTTCTTAAGCGAACCCACCCCCGGCTACGACTGTAAGAGCTGTCGCGCGTGGTTGCTATTTAAAATTTCTAATCTGAAAGTAAGCGCCACAAAATGGCGCCGCAACTATAGGGGCTGAAAATTAAATTGATTTTGCTTTAAAAAAAAAATAATAGTTTTCCTGGTGTTGGGACATAATTAAAGTTTAGATAAAGCTTTTGCAAATTTGGTGTACTTATTTCAGCCGGTGTCTTTTATTGAGCTAATTTATTTTATCCCATTTCCTATCCTCGTCCTAGACAAGACAGACAAACTAATTTTCGGTAGAGCAGTATTATTTTAGTTTCGTTGATATACGACAGATGGCAAGACAAGTACGTATATTTGAATATTATAATGCATGAGTAGCATTTAAAACTTTTTTGGTGATTAACTATATATGTTTCATATTTATACGTCATTTTGAAAAGAAATTTTTGCGTACTGAATGTACAGGGTGGATATTTGAAAACGAATCAGGAGATTGTGTGTTGCATTGATTGTTGGTTGATATTTATACAGTGTGTACTTTAAACAGTTGTTTATTTTTTTAAATACGTAAATTAATATTCATTTGTATGCGATATTGTTTAAGTGTATACAGGGTGCGTATATTTACATTGTTTGTACTTTTACATTGTTGGTATTTTTATACGTACATTATTTAGGGTTGTGTACGAGAGGTGTTGTCGTATACTATAGGTGTACAGGTGTTAGTGAACTGCGTACATAGAATATATGTGGGGTATGCGATTTTGAGTTTCATATACAGAGGGTATATAGAAAAGTGAGAGATGTGCATACTTAGCATTCAAGTAGCTCAAATTATTTTTGTATTGTTAGTACGAGGTGTGTTATATATAAAATCTGTAACATTAAATTTGTGAATTTATACGAGCGTGATCAAAAGTGTCTACTTTTACAATAATACTTTATACAGGGGTTATAAAAAAAAAAAAAAAAAGTGTTTATTTCAAAATCTTGTTTCGCTTAGCGGTGTTTATAAAATTGTAAAGCTTTGCAGTGTCATATATACACGGTGTTTACAAAGTGAAACAGCGTTTATTTATCTATATACGTATAGGGGTGTCGATAAACGTGCCAAGTTATATAATTACTTACTAACAGTGTTGAGATACGTAATAATTTTTAAGTCATTGTGCCAGGTGGACTTACAAATTTTGCCAATTTTTAAATTTTTTTATTACATTTACACGTGGGGTTATACTTACAACCGAGTTAGCTTTTGCCTTACTATATACAGGGTGTGAATAAGGGGCACTGTTATCCCATTGTTTAAGAACAAAGTGAGTTTTTGGGTGGTGACTGCGATAAATTACATTTGTCATCATGGCCGATTACAGTATGGATCCACTTCATCTGAGGACACATGAAATGAATTATGAGTTGAGAATTCGTGGAATTGCTACTACTAATGCGGACATGCCTCAAAAGAGGAGATTTTTGCGAAGGGAGTTACAAAAAGATATGGCTAGACCTGGGGTACACGTTTACGAGGTACCAAATTTTTCGTTTGACACTGAGAAGAAGGAACTAGATGAGAGCATCAAATCGGTCACAGCACTAGTAGATGATTTTGATGGTACAAATAAAGATGTCTTCGAGAGAATTCGGAGTAGACTGGTTCACATCGGTGGTAGAATAAGACGCATTCCAGAAAATATCGGTGAAGAAATTTGTGGTTACCGAGGAGATACCTTGATTATGGCTAGCACTTTGGAAGACGAACTAGAAGAAATTATGGAAAGACATAGACAGGGTGATGCGAACCATGCTCGCACTGCTACTCCTTCTAACGCCACAACCACTAGCAAGTCGTTTCCAGTTCACAAGTGGAACCTCACTTTTGATGGTACAACGACTAAGTGTTCTGTAAATTCATTCTTGGAACAAGTCGAAGAATTGAGCTTCGCTAGAAATGTTTCTGAAGATGAACTGTTTAGGGCAGCCATTGAATTATTTGAAGGTCCAGCAAAAGTGTGGTATCGTTCTGTACGATCAAAGATCAATTCTTGGAAGGAATTGGTGGCATGTCTGAGGAAAGACTTTTTGCCCAAAGACGCAGATGACGACCTCTGGGAAGTAATTCGTAACCGCAGACAAAAGAAGGATGAACGGGTGATTATTTACATTGCTGCTATGGAAAACCTGTTCAGTCGCTTGATTCTCAAGGCTACCAGGGCAGAAAAGCTCAAGGTGATTAGGAAAAACCTATTAGAGGAATTTCATGTCCACTTAGCACTCAAAGAAATTGGATCGGTGGAAGAACTTGGCGATATTTGTCGTGTCTTGGAGGACGCCGGTGTTGTTAAGCAACAGCCTTGCACTTCCAATACCGCCCGAAAAACTGTTTCGTCCTTGGAACCCGACTTGGCTTATCTACCTACACAGAGTTGGCAGCGTAGTGGGGGTACTACAAAACAGGTTAAGGCCGTTTCAGAACTGAGATGTTTCCAATGCAAGCAAACGGGCCATGTGAGACGTGATTGTGGAGCTGGTGTGCAGCGTGGCGCAAATCAGAATAGGCGAGTTCCTACCTGTCATGGATGTGGCAGAGAAGGTGTTATAAAACCCAACTGCACAAATTGCACAAAAAACGCAAGGGCAGGAGATACACGGTAGACCGGCACTTCTCCTGTAAATCCCACAACAGCCGTCAGGTCTACAGAAAATCGAGTAAAAGTGATATGTTTACCGCAAATACTGTTACAGTGCGTAATTCATTGAATAGCCTTTATCTGGGAAAGACTTCTTTGACAGAATGGGAGGTTTGGAAAGAATTTGTCAAGAATTTTTACATCCAATCATCAAACTTTAGGGCTCCGGAAACTGCAAGCAGGGCCACGTTATCTGATGCTGGTGAGAGTCTCGCTGTAAAGACAGGTGCTGATGGTGTCAAGACTACCGAAGCAAACATGTTTTTGGTGCAGCGAAGGTATGACAATAGGCCTTATGTCTCGGTTAAAGTACTTGACAAGAAGGTGATAGCTCTTCTGGATACTGGAGCAAGTCATTCCGTTTTTGGTGGAAAAAGCCTGGATCTTCTTGACAAGGTTGGTTTGGAAATTTTGCACTATGGTGAACCCAATATTACTACAGCTGATGGTGTTTCTCAGAAAATTACTGGCTATGTCAACTTACCGGTACAAATTGGTGGTCATTTTAAAGTGCTTAAAGTGTTAATTGTGCCCTCTATATCACATGGCCTGATCTTGGGGAGTGATTTTTGTAAACTTTTTAATGTAATTTTGGATTATGGTAAAAATTCATATTTTATCGGTGGTGAAAGGGAGCAATTAATATGTTCAACTCAGGATTATGCGATCCATGAAGTCAACGAAGTTAATGCTGTACAATCAAGATCGGAGTTAACCGAACAACAGAACATTGAGTTGGAATCTGTTATAGATGAATTTAAGGATCTGTCGTGGTTGGCCGGTACGAAATTGGGCCGTACTAATGCTATTGTCCATAAGATTGATACAGGTGCCGCGGAACCAGTCAAGCAACGGCACCATAACATGTCGCCTTACATGTTGCAGCATCTGCATAGGGAATTGGATAACATGTTGAAACTAGGAGTGGTTCGTCCTTCGTCCAGTCCCTGGGCTTCTCCGGTACTTCTGGTGAAAAAATCTAACGGAGAGATGCGATTTTGTTTTGACGGAAGGAAAATTAATAGCTTGACGAAAAAGGACGCTTATCCTCTTCCACGTGTGGACAATATTTTGAGTAAGCTCACGGGTGCTCGCTACCTGTCCAGCATTGATTTGAAGTGTGCTTATTGGCAAATTCCGTTGGAGGAGAGTTCGTGTGAGAAAACAGCATTTGTCATACCGTCACGAGGTTTATTTGAATTTGTAGTGATGCCCTTTGGTCTCAACAATGCTTCGCAAACTCAACAAAGATTGATGGATACCATACTAGGTTACTCGTTAGAGCCATATGTCTTCGTCTATTTGGACGATATCATCATCGCTACGCCCACGTTTGAAAAACACCTGGAAGTGCTTCGCGAAGTGATGAAGCGTTTGAAAACGGCACAGCTCACCATCAATCTAGAAAAGTGTGAGTTTTGTCTACCATCACTTCGATACTTAGGATTTTTATTAGATGGCGAAGGTCTCAGGACTGATCCTGACAAGGTTACTGCTATGTTGAATTACCCTCGTCCAGAGACTGTAACAGAATTGAAAAGATTTATTGGATTAGTTGGATGGTATCGTAGATTCTTACCTTTCTTTTCAAATTTGACGGCACCCATGACATCTCTTATGAAGGGGAAAAGAAAATCTCAGAAACTTGTGTGGTCTGATGAAGCTGACGAATCATTCAGGAAAATAAAAGAGTCCTTGGTATCGGCTCCTATTCTTGTTGCACCCAATTTTACCAAGATGTTCACGATACAGTGTGACGCTAGCGACTTAGGCGTAGGCTGCGTATTGACACAATTGAATGATCAAGGTCACGAAGTGGTGATAGCTTTTGCTAGTCGCACGCTTACACAGGCAGAGAGAAAGTACACAGTTACCGAAAAGGAACTAATTTCTCTTTTGTTCGGAACGGAAAAATTCCGATGTTATGTTGAAGGAACAACCTTCAAGGTCATCACTGACCATTATAGTCTGCTGTGGTTAAATCGCCTCAAGGACCCTTCCGGTCGACTTGCTCGGTGGGCGGTCAAACTACAACAGTATGACATGATCATTGAGCACCGTAAAGGTTCTCTGAATGTCGTTCCTGATGCACTCTCCAGAGCACCTGTGGCAGAGGTATCAGTTTTGTCATTAGTTGCTGAAGAATGTGTCAAGGACAAATGGTACCAAAAGATGGTTCTCAAGGTACGCTCCACACCTAACAAATACCCCAATTGGATGTTGAAGGATGATTTGTTGTATAAGCACATTTCCATTGAGAGGGAAGTGAATCTGAATGAGCCGGAGTGGAAAATAGTTGTTCCCAAGATGTATCGTAAAGATGTCTTACGAGAGTGCCATGATGATCCCACATCTGCCCATCTTGGAAAGTTTAAGACTGGCGCTAGGGTGAAAACTTTGTACTACTGGCCTAAAATGCGGACCTACATAAGTAATTATGTGAAGCACTGCCGAGTCTGTGCGGCGCAGAAGTCCAGTAATACTGCTCGACCTGGTTTCATGGGTCAACAAAAGCAAGTTTCTTACCCTTGGCAGGTAATATCAGTGGATATATGGGGACCTCTACCTAGGTCTACCCGTGGTTTCTCTTATTTGTTGGCCGTTTCTGACTATTTCTCTAAGTTTGTCTTGCTGCACCCCATGCGCCAAGCCAAGGCTAATAATATAGTGAAGTTTGTCGAGAATGAGGTTTTCTTAATGTTCGGAGCTCCTCAAGTTGTCACGTGTGACAATGGCACGCAATTTACTAGTAAGGAATTTAAGGCACTGTGTGAGAAGTATGGTGCGAGAATATGGTTCAATGCTAAGTACTGTGCTCAAGTCAATCAAGTAGAACGGGTGAATCGTGTGCTTGGTTCTGCTGTGCGTTCATATATCGAGAATGATAACCACAAGAATTGGGATCTGGAGATTGCGAAGATTGGTTATGCACTCAGAACAGCAGTACATGAGTCAACTGGATTTAGTCCTACATATCTTAACTTCGGACGATACGTGCCTATTGATGGCAAATTTTATGGAAACCTGACTTCGGTCAATGATTATAATCTTAATCCCTTCGATCGAGAAAAGTATGCTGAGAGCATTGGACAGTTACCTCAGATTTTCACTGATGTACAAAAGGAATTGAAGAGGGCCTATGATAAGTGTGCTCACACTTATAATTTAAGGAAGCGTCCGACAGAAAAGTACGCTGTGGGAGAACGCGTATGGAAGAAAAACTATGTGTTGTCTAGTGCGGTGCAAAGTTTTGCGGCCAAATTAGCACCCAAAAACGTACTTTGTCGCGTGAAAAAAGTAATAAGTCCCCTAGTATATGAACTCGTAGATGATGCCGACAATAAAAACTTAGGAAAATGGCATGTAAAGGACTTAAAACCTTTCCTGGATGGTGTTGAAGAATCCTAGATTGCAAGTCGTATGAATGTGAACGGATGCTGATGTATGAGAGGGATTCTGTTTATTATTATAGTTTAAGTTACTGATTTAGACAATTTTTTTCTTGTCAAGGTGACGACCTTGGTTCCCGGATGTGACATTTAAGCGCTTACCGATTTTGACATTTAGCATAATTTTTTTGTATATATGTAGTCCATAATATGGGAATTTTTTTATTTAGGTGTGATTTTAGAAAAATATTTTATCTGAGAAAAATATTTTTCTGCCAGCAAAAGGGGGTGTGTAACGGTTGAAATTTGACTTGTCCTGTCATCCCGTGTGCTATGTCCCTTTTCAATTTAAAGCTTTAATTTCAAGGACCTGAAATGGAAACAAACAGGCTAGGTTATGACAAGTTCAAATTAATAAACAATGAGTTTCAAAATAAATTTAGGCAAGGGTTCTTAAAATGTTTCTGGCTTTACCTTCAGCTTATTTGAGGTAATTTGGACAAGTATGTAATTTAAATAACTTTAGTGTTAAATTGCAACTTTGTTTTGATATTGATTTGACATTTTAAAACAGGGATTTTTAAAATCTAAAGTAGCATGTTATAAGTTTTTTTGAACAAAAAACCTGAGAGGCAAAAAAAAAGGTAACCATTTTGAAATCTAGAATTTCCTGGCATTTCTCTCCTGATTTGTGAAGTGTTAGGACCTCATAAGAACTAGGGTGAGTTGGTTGCTACTGATTTTAATTTTCCTGCTAGATACTTACTGGAGAAACATTTAATTCCAGGTTCCTTTTCTACTCTCGAATTTAATTATTTCACCCATCTATAATTTTATGTCATTCAAATCAAGGCTAAGACAATTTTAAAATCCTCCCTGGTAGAGTCTTCTGGCATTGAGAGCCTGAGCTATCTAAGGATCCCGCTAGGCATTGTTTCATCCACTGCGTGGAAACATTGTAAGAACACATTAATATTGTGAGACGCCTCCACATGGAAAGTTACCTGGTCCAGTAAGAACTGTTCATAACCTGCCGTTGTTTCTGGGTCATGTCCAGCAGCTCAACCAAGAAGCGCAACCGAATAAAGTGCAAGTAGGATTAACTCGCTCGGCGAGACGACTGTAAGTCCATCTTTTTTATAATATCCGTCTCAGCCCAAGGGGCCCACCTAAGTTAACACAACAGTGAGAAGCACCAGCCCGCAGCGAAAACCTGTCAACTCGTTAAAAGTCTCTTATTTTCTGTCGGTGACTTATTTTTGTAAGACCTTGTAAACTCACTAAACAGCTGTTATTTGGGTATTAAATTTTTGTAGAAAACCTAAAACAAGACATAGTCTAGCTCTTATCAATGTTTAAGAATTGCACATTTATTTGACGTGCACTTTTGCATTTTTTTAAAACTTTGGGTAGTCACACACATTTAGCTTGTGCATTATTTCATGTTATATTATTTTATTATTATAACCTACCTGTTGTTCAAGTGGGCAATCGCCAAAATAGCATGTAGCATTTCCAGATGAATTGAATTTATCATTTGCCATTATTAATTTCAAATTTCAACTATTGTCATCGAGTTGTCAAATTTCTTAAAAGTAAGGTTGCGGTCAAACAGTAAATTCCTAATAATAGGGACGCGTTCCGTATCTAATGTACGAAGACATTTAAATTTTCTTGGTAGGGCTGATGTAGCGATCACTTTAATTTTATTATCGTTCATTATTTATATTTACCTTTATGTGTTAATACTGCTCAGAATTTACTTAGTCATTGTTTGTCATTTATTTTGTACCACGTACATATATTTATTATTAAATTATTATTATGATTATTCCTTGTGTTTAAAATTATTTTGCTTGTTTTGTCACTCCCCTCCCTTGTCGATCCCTAGCGATCGGCTGGCGCCCGCAAAGAAAATAGCTCGTGCATTTTTGGTAACCAACAAACAAGAACCAACGAATAAGTACATCGCCAAAGCAAAGTCTTCTTAAGCGAACCCACCCCCGGCTACGACTGTAAGAGCTGTCGCGCGTGGTTGCTATTTAAAATTTCTAATCTGAAAGTAAGCGCCACAAGTAGTATCTCTCCCCTTGCACTGGCCGGTGCAGTTTCAATGGCTGCGACAGGGCGTCTTTCAACTGATAAAACGCCGTCTCTGCTTCCGGGGTCCACTGGAACCTCTTTTGCCCCGTGAGGTCCGTCAGGGGAGCGGCCAGGATGGCGAAGTCTCGCACGTACTCCCTTAGCCACCCCGCCGTCCCTAGGAAGCCTCGCAGCTCCTTCATAGTCTTAGGTTTGGGGTAGTCCCTCGTCTGCAAGACGTGGCGCTCGGTGGGCTCGTTGTGTCTCGCCGTAATCCTGTGCCCGAGGTAATCCAAAGCCTCGGCACCGAAAACACATTTGTCCAGCGCGCACCGGAGTCCATGAACTCGCAGACGCTCTAGCACCATTTGCAAGTGTACTAGATGCTCGTCGTGATTATCTGAGAACACTATAATGTCATCAAGGTACACTTTCACAAAGCTGTCCACCATGCCTGATAGCACTTCTGCCATCAGCTTTGTGAAAGTGCCCGGCGCTCCCTGGAGGCCGAAAGGCATAACAGTGAATTCATATGTAGCTCCCTCTGGGGTGCTGAATGCCGTGAGGGGAATACTCTCCGCAGCCATCGGTATCTGCCAATACCCGCTGCGGAGGTCTAGGCTGGAGAATACCTGGGCTTCACCCAGTTCCCGGATCGTCTCCCTCACTGGCGGTAGTTGAGCCACTTCGTCTTCCGTAATGCTGTTCAGCTGGCGGTAATCGACGCAAAAACGGGGTGTCCCGTTCTTTTTTGTGACGATTACCACCGGCGAACTGTACTGGCTGTGGCTACGTCTCACTACCCCAGAGGCCAGCATTTTCGTGACTTCCTCTTGAATCACTTTTCGCTTGGCCTGTGAAAACTGTGTGCGCCGGATTTTAAATGGCCTGTCGGTCTTTAGTTTAATCCTGTGCGTGCATAGTTTTGTAGTTGGTTGCCTCCTCTCTTCTGAGAAAACGTCGGCAAATCGGTTTACCGCCTGCTGGTATCTCTCTCGTTCTCCTTGGGGCGCTTGACTTTCTTCCAGGACCACTGGCCCGTGTTCCCTCTCTGAGGGTGCACTCTGATCGTGCCAGAACACGCTGTGTCTGGACACGGCACCAAAGTACGCGCAGCGGTTTGGAAAGTCTAAGACGGCGCCTTCGTGCGCCATCCAATCACGCCCCAGGATGATGTCTTCTGACATGTCCTTCAGGAGGTGCAAGGCCACTCGCGAAGTGGCCTCCCCTACCAGCAAGTCGGCAGTGATCTGCCCTGCCGTTTCCACAGCGCTATTGGCGTCAACTAGCTGGACCGTGAGGTTCGAGGGCTGAATGTGAGTGCCTTTCACCAGGTCCTGTCTCACGAATGAGTGACTGGCCCCGCTGTCGAGGAGGGCCAGGACCCGTTGGTGCGGCGTCCGTAGGACCACATTCAGCCTCGGTGGTCTGGTGTTGCCAGCTGACGTATGATGCAGGCTACTGACCTGCATCATTGGTGCGTTTATGCACATCTGTGGAAGGTGGCGGGGCGAGGCGCAGCGTTGTACTCGCCCCTCACCTAGTTTCCCGCTGTTTCGCGGATTTCTCTTTCCCTGCGCTCGGCCTCAGTGCGATGGGGTGGTCGCATGGGCCCTTCGTCGTGGCCTTGTGTGGCCGCAACTGTGTTGAGTTGTGTTCGTGTCCCTGTTTCCCTTGGCGGGGGACGGGGTCTGTCCGTTCCCGGGTGCCTGGGGCAATCCCGGTGAAAATGCCAGCCCCCGCAGTGTCGGCAAGGGGTGGCTGGGCCTTCGCCCCTCTCAACATTCGACCTGGGGTTGGCCATCGGCCTATCTCGAGGTGGGTTTGTTTGCCGCACCTCAGTGACCGGCTGTGCCGCTCTTGTCGGCCCGCGTCTCGTTTGTCTGACATCGTTCTCTATATTCTCGGCCTGCTGCACGAAATCGTTTACGTTCAGGAAATGTCTGTTCCTTAAAAACGCACGCAGCTCCGGCAGTAGTAGGCCGATAATATGATCCATGCGAGCCTGTGGCTCTCGTAATGCCCCCAATCTTTTCGAAAGTTGCCACTTTTCCATGATGAAAGTGGCAGCCCCCTCGTTTTGACCCTGTTTTCGGCCATACAGGCTGCTCGTGAGAGCCCCCACGTAGGCCGGGTCGTTATAGCGCGCCAGCAATCTCTCATAAAAGGCCATAAAGTCCGGTCGTTCGTACTTATAAAGATTGTGCCATTCTTTTGCCTTGCCCTTCAGAAAGCTGGCCGCTACGTAGCCTTGGTCCTCCATGACTACCCGCTTCCTGGTGAAGTAGCGCTGTACTTCCCTCAGGAACTCTCTGGGGTCTTCCCAGTCGAGGCCCTCGAAGCTCGGTAAAGGCTCCTTTGGCTTGTTCGTTGTTTCTATTCTTGCGATTAGCTCAGTCATCGCCCTTACCAGCTCAGTGATAAGGAGCGGCGCACTCTCTGGCTCGGCCCTTCGCCTGACTGCCTCGACTGGCGTCCTTCGGCGTGGTCTAGCTTCTGCCTGTGAGGTGCGAAATTGCTCTCTCGCTTGCCGGGGCCTTGCCTCTGTGAGGTGGCCGAATTCTTCGCAATAATCGCCCCTGCAGATGTCACTGCAGGCGTCGTCGTCGATGACCCTTGGGTGCGTTTCCCCGATTTGTCTGGCCTGATGGGCCTGTGCGGATGAATAAAACGTCGGGCGCCAGGGTGTGTTACCCACTGTTTGGTTGTTCCTACATGCGAATTCCGCCGGCTGGGCGTTGGTGGATTCTCGGGCCATATCTAGGCCCAAAGGCCCCACGGTGGCCTCGCCATGTCTACAAGCGTTAGGCCCGGCAGAGCCCAAGACGTCCCCGGCGTCGGCGACGTCGTGGAGCGGCATCGGCGGCTGGGGGACGAAATGGCTTTGGGGCCCACCGGTGTATACGATATCTGCCTGGGGCAACATCCCCGGGGCAGAGTGAAGCTCTGGCCGGGGGGGGAGAAAGGATTATTTAGACCCTGCGGTGGATTGCCGCTGGGCGCCAAATAATCCGTCCTGGAATTGTTTCCGTTGGGCGCCAAAAGTGAAGTCCAGCGGTTGTTGCCGCTGGGCGCCAAAAATGAAGTGCAGCCGCTTGGGGCTGCACCGGTAGTATGAGGCACTGAATTTTGTGGGTTGGCGTCGCCAGAGGCGTCCAATCCGCCTCCGAGGACGTCCTCCCACGGGTGGCGAACCAACGCCGTGTTAGTCAGGTCCATGGGGTCCATGTTCGATTCCCCCTGTAGATGTGTACTCATATTTTTACCTGGCGACACAGTCAGGCCAAATGACTGTGTGCACCGAACCCTAGTCCTGAAACGGAGGTACTAAACGGCTGAAGGCTGTTTGTGCTATAGTCCCTCCGTCTGTCTATCCCTATCAAATTTAAATGGTGGTGAAGCCGTCTGAATTTACTAACGCGGCTTCGTCTGTCGTTCGCGAGCTAGACAGACTTGGAAGAACACCACTTAGATCTCAACACCTGTGAGGGTGTCGCCCAGTGGTGAATTCGCCCTTGTCTGCCGAATT
This sequence comes from Rutpela maculata, assembly GCA_936432065.2. Lineage (NCBI taxonomy): Eukaryota > Metazoa > Arthropoda > Insecta > Coleoptera > Cerambycidae > Rutpela > Rutpela maculata. The sequence continues at coordinate 143,589,134 of OW386287.2, read as the reverse complement.
TACAACCGTCGAGGTACGCTTCCACTCGGGGCACTGACGTCAAGGTTGTTGTTAGTGACGTCGGTGAGCTCTGAGTGAAATCACCTGGTATATGCACCCCTTAAGTCGGGTGAGGCTGGAGGAGAGGTTTTGTGGATCCTGGGATGGTGGAGGCGAAAACGTTGGCTGGACTTGGTTTTCGGAGTTGAATGTCTGGAGTGGTACTCTGGATATTGGACGGGAACGATTTGGAATTGGTCGGAGCTTTGGACTGGACTTCAGGGGAGCTACTGCGAGCTTACGAATCCTCTCAAATATGGAATTTACTTCGCCACTAGGGCACCTGGCTCTACCTTGAGAAAGGCAATAGCGAATTCTCCTTTAATGATTTGGTTGTGTAATTTGTATTACACACCAAATCTCGAGTGAATTTACCACTTTCCCTATACTTCCCTAACTTGAAAATATTTAGTTTTAAGTTTACTAATAAACAACGAACAGCAGAAATGAATTTATAATATGCAAAAGCAAAAGCTAGGTCAAAACAAAGTGAGGCTGCACGAGGCTGGTCCCCGGTCTACAGCGATGTACTGGGGTAAAGGGCAATAGTCCTGCCCGGCCCCAGACATCCGAGACCGACACCTATAGCCAAGAATATTGGCGCTCGGCATTTGGGCAACGGCAGTCAGACTGCACACATCGTGAAGCGATGTGGGAAATTCCTAATATGCAAATATTTTATTACAGGGTGGTTTTTTTATTGTTTGTGCGAAACTTTGCTGATGGCTGGCTATCTCCTCTGGGGTATATGTTCCCTGCTCGGCTGACGGCCTGGGCATAGATAAGTGAGGTTAGGATTAAATTGTTTGGCACAATTTAATCTTATTATTTTTTTTTTAAATTTTTCCTGGGCCTGGGGCCTTGGGCCCGATGACATAATATTCTCTAATTTCAATATATTCAAAGGACGTTATTTCATTCAGAGAGAAAATACCCTACTCCAGTTGGACATGTAAACGAGGTCAAATATCAGTTGATTTAAGTTGATTTGTTAATAAGGTCGATTCTAAAAGTGATTTTGACAGTAAAAAGGTTGTCTAATAGAAGCGATAGCGATTTAAAATCAGGATTTGTATTTCATTGAGGAATCCAAAATGGAATGAAAATTGTTGCATCTTGCTCGCAGTTGTGTCATATAACAGAAACGTCTCATTACTAACTGATATCAAAAAAGTTGTGTGCAATTGCAGTTGTAAAGCAGGTGCAGGTGGGAACTGAAAGCATGCCTATACAGAGTTGACCATTAAAAATAGGCCATAGTTCAAGGGTAGATTCTTTGGATCAAATATGATGTTGTAGTCCGGCGGATTGCTGTAAGAATTATGCACAAGCGGTTAAAAGCGATTTCTCTTTTCTGTCGTGTCAGTAGGGACCTAAGACCATATTCAGAACGGGAGCCCATCGGATCAGTCACTTTTAACTTCTGTACAGTCGCACAAAGTACAGTTTGGGACCTAATGTCATTTTGGACTGAAACTCCGTTTCAGTCATCGTAGCGAGATCATTTTTGGGTGTAGATCTATGTTTTTGGGGGCGAGAAACCTTATTAAAACTGTCGAGGCCCTGAGGCCCATAGTACATAAGCCATGCTCCATAGTACATAACCTAAAAAAAAAAAAAAAAAAAATCGGAAAAACCAATCTCGTAGCCAAACCAAACCTCAACTCTCTTTTTTTTTCAACTAACTTTAAAAAAAAACAACCTAAAAACAACCTAAAAACATCCTAAAAAATGAACCTAAAAAAATGAAAAAAGTTTTTTCCCCGACAAGGATCGAACCCGGCCCACCCGATTCATAAGCGCAAGCAACAATAATTTATTTACATTAAACTTACAGAGTATGTACCTCCTCGAAATCTGGCCCGGAGCCAGCCAGACAACCACGTCGTGGTGAATGTAGGACTGGGCGGGGCAGATCCAGTTTGGTTTAACGATAAGTAACTTAAAATTAGTACTCCTGTCTGCCACAGGCAAACTTAAAAACTAAATTAAAAATAAAAATGCGTCATAAGCGCAGTACATTCCACTGCACTACACACTGTTGGAAATAATTCTCTTGAAGGTTAAGCACATGCAACAAACCTGAGCATTGCCGAACGAGTCGACCGCGTGTGCGAGCATCGAAGATGAATGATTTCATTGGTTCTGCACTTACAGAGGGAAAGTTGTTGTTACCTGAAAACAGGAGATCATCTCCTCACTTCAGTCTGACCTGACGAATTTGATGCCCTGCGTCCATGAAGAAGCAGATTATAGAATGATCCTCCACATCGCTGATGGTTGCACCTGGCTGTGAAAACATATGGATTGCCTTGGGTGCCGGCAAGTCCTATCGCTTGCTGGATGTCTCCTCTATTATTCAGAGTCTTGAGCCGGAAAGCTGTTTGGGTCTTCTCTTCTTCCGTACCTTCACAGGTAGCGACACTACTTCTGCTTTCAGGGGCATAGAAAAAAGAACAGCTCTGGCGGCGTGGAAAGATTTTCCTGCGGTAAATCCTATCTTTGGGTGCTTGTCCAAAGCTCCATCCTTGGATGAAATTGAGTAGGCCCTACCCGTACTGGAAAGATATGTCGTTATAATGTATGACAGATGTTCAGAAGATGAAGAAGTCAATACCGCCCGTTTTCACCTATTCACCACAAGGAGTATGGAAGGTAAAGTTAATGTCATATATTATATGGTATACACAAATCAACGCACAGGGCCCTTAACCTTGACCATTCGCATTCGAATACGTATACGTTTTCCAATACATATTACATGGGAAAACTTATACGTGTTCGAATGTGAATTCGTAAGGGCAAGGACCCTGGTTGTATCGCTCCTTAAATAGTATTTTGCTTCCTCCAGGTCAAGTGGACGACCTTGCCTCCGGCAGGAAGGGCGTACCGCGAGGTCATCTCCTGTTCCTGCAAAACCCCATGTGGAAAACGGTGTAGCTGCGGAAAATCCCAACTGCCATGCACCAGCCGTGCAAATGCAGTTGTCAGCAAGAGTAGATAAAGTTACAAGTTCAATAAAGGTAAAAACAAAAACCTCATGGTTCACAACATACAATCTGACACCCCGATGATGATAATTATTATTATAATACTCTTTTTATTCCTCCAGGTGCTCGGAACAAGGAGGAATTGGCATAACCTGCAATTAATGCAGAGGTCAGAAGCGGACACATCTTGGAATGAAGACAATCTTCAATATTCTTTGTGTGTTCTCTGTTCTAAATATGCAATTTAATTCAGTAAAATTAAATAAAGCTTCGTTTAAAGAATAGTCTTTTAACCTTTTTGAGTCTCATAAACGTCAACTCATGGTTGAATTCAAAGAAACTGATTACAATATTCCTCAGGTACCCGTGATACACCAAACGGGAGTACTATGGGCCTCAGGGTCTCGAGGCAGTTATAATCAGGTTTCTCGCCCCCAAAAACATAGATCTACACCCAAAAATGATCTCGCTACGACGACTGAAATGGAATTAATAGTCGAAAATGACATTAGGTCCCAAACTGTACTTTGTGCGACTGTACAGAAGTTAAAAGGGACTGATCCGATGGGCTCCCGTTCTGAATTTGGTCCTTAGGTCCCTACTGACATGACAGAAAAGAGAAATCGCTTTTAACCGCTTGTGCACAATTCTTGTCAAGTTAAGTTCTAATCCGCCGGACTATTATAATCAAGCATGCTTTAATGAATTGTTGCTGTGGAAAAGATAGAGGGTGTCAAAATTCCATTTTTGTTTCTTTTTTTTGCAATATCTGAATTACCTCTTGAACAATCTTCTTCCAATTTGGTAAGGAAACATTTTTTAAGCTAAAAAACAGTAATTTATGGAGGGCGCCTCAGGAGCTGATGATGAATAATTTTTCTCTTACTGGTCCACCCTGTATAACAATTTTCCTTTCACCTCTTGTGAAACTTAGGTATCCTAGTCATTTCAGATTTTCTTGGATTCGTTATCCTGTTTAACTTTTGCTGACAGTAGCAACTTACCAGTTGAGCAAAATTTTAGTGTGACCAAAATATCATGAAGCGTATAAATATTAAGCTTGTTAACATTTCAATTTTCTTCATATTACTTTAGACCTCTGAAGCATGGCAATCTGATGGCGTATTCGTGCTTTGGAGATGTTTGCTATGAATTGCTTGAACAACTTGATTCTCTAAGAAGTTCGCCCTGTAAAACGATTCTCCCGCATCCTATAATTATTCTACCATGATATATTAAAGCAAAAAAATTTAATTTGTCTAGTCTTATTATTTCTATATATCTATTTTCGAATTTAGTATAATATGATTCCGAGATCGGTATCATAATTACAGCCAACCTAAAAATATCCAAATTCAAATGAAATGTTAAATATTTTATAACAGCTTACTTCACAAACATGCTACTGATTACTTAAAGATAGTCATATTATACAGTTTTTATTGGATTTATATACCAGCAAAAAGATTTTTTATTCCAGACACGTGAGGGTCGAAACCGGCAGAGAAGGTGAAATTTCGTTAAACCCAGAAGTCATGTCTTGAAATGTACCTAGTAGTTTAGGAACAAAAAATATAAAAAGTTTAGGGGAGAAAACGTTTCTAGAACTTGTTCTTAAATGTCCTCATACAAGTGATATTTTCTTTCATTTGAGAGTGCCAACGGTGCCAATAAAAGAAATAAAAGAGAATGAGAACTCATTTTGAACAGGCAACTTTAAATTGCTTTAAATTAAATTCAAACAACACAAACACCACCTGGTTGAATATAATACAATCGCATGTTAAATTTGTGTTGTTGTTAACACTATTAAAGATGAAACAGATATGTAAAGCTCAACTTTATGCCACATTTCTATTGTTTCAGGAACAGAAGTTAATTATATTTCATATAAAATATAATGAAAACCGGAAGTTATGTTAGTTAAAGCTTACTCCACTTTCTACATTTCGAGGTTGGCAAATTATACAATTCTCTTCGCTACTAAATTAACGTAGTATATTTTTTGCACGATTGAGCTTTTTTTGTTTATTTATAATACTTGCTGGCAATACGGTAGTTTATGTTTACTGATTGCTAGGCCTAACACGCGTCGGTAAGGTATTTAGAGGGAAATTACTTAGAGAAGATAACATACTAAAACTACTAAGTTTACTATTTTCGTTTATTAATAATATTGGACAGTCGCAATTAAAATAAATTTCATTTCATCTGTTTTATTCATAGAAATGGTTGAATATTCACTATAGATATATAATAAATACCGAACACGACCTAGACAATCAGCACTCGCTAGCGATATCGGTTTGTGCGTATGTTATCTTCTCTAAGTAATTTCACTCTACTTACCGATGTCTGAACGGTAAGCATAATTAATATAATAGGTATCTATGTGTTTGTAAATAACACCAAATAATGTCTTGAAAACATATAGCACAGCTGTCTAATTGTATAACAAAATACAAATATCATATTTGACAAGTTGGGCTTGCTGCCAAATATAAACATCACTTTTGACTATTCGTTAAGTCATTAAGGCTTGTACCGATATTGGATATTGCCGTTGACCGGTAAACATCCCTTACCGTTCTTGATACTTAATATACTATAATTTATCATTGTATTATGAAAAACAAATTTGTAAAGGTATTTATACAAAACCTGCATCTGTTTGGCATACTTTATGAATTATTTTTTCTGTTGGATGACCACCCTGTGTATTTTTTTTATTAAGATTGTATCAAAATATTTCCTGGGAAAAATGACATCTATATTTCATTTTCCTCTATCGTATCTTGTTTTTTTTTCTAAAAGTATGCCAGGTTTCCTCCTAGTGTCAATTACAGCAACAACTACTTGTTGTATTAACTGCACGAGAATGTCACCCCCCATTACATTCCTTCCATTATTTTTTTAGATGATCTCCGTGTATGTCTCTCATATTTTTCTTCATTGACAGACTTTTTCATTATTTTTTTTACGGTGACCACCCTGTATATTTTCGATATTTTACTTCCTTGGCAGTTGTGTTAACTACATGCTAATTATCGTCCCTTGTCATACTTTTCATAATATTTTTAGGTGAACATCCTGTATATTTTTTTCATATATTTCTTCTTTGACAGTTGTGTTAATTACTTGCGAAATATGATTGCCCTCCCCGTCACGTTTTTTTTTTAATAATTTCTTTTCATGGTGTCCACTGTATGTTTTTCATATTTTTCTTCCCTGGCCGTTATATTAAGATTATGCCAAATATTACTGTTTTCCATAACATATTTTTCTTAATCGGATTTTTTAGGTGTCAACCCTGTATATATTTCACTGGTACTATGTCCCAGTTGTTTGCTGGCAATAACGTCAACTACCTACCAAATATTATTCTCCTCTGTCAAGTGGTTTAGTAGATATATTACCAACAGACAGACAGACACTAAACCGACAGACATACAGGCAGACTGACTGACGGAAAAAAAGGACTTTAATTTTCGTAATCTACATAGTCTGAAACGGAGGCTGATTTCTTAACGATGACAATACCTTCCTTCGGTAGACGAGAAGTAACAATTAACAGTTCTTAAATACAACATGTTTATCGAAAAGTTTTTCGAAGTTTTTCAGTAGTTCTGTCAAAAATTCAAACGTTTTTTAAACACACAGACAGAATCAAAAATATTAGAAAACTGTTGGAATGTATTCACCTCCTTTTATCAATTTCTGTGTGGTTTTCAAAATTAAGTGCAATAAACACCCATAATAGCGCCTCAAAAATAATCAACTATATTTTGACTATGGTATTAAACGAGGTGGCTCCGAGTCAAGTAATACGCCCCAATTTTTTTATTATTTTTGAATTCAAAAATTTCGTTTTCGGTACACATAAATTAGACAAAAGTGAGCTACTTTTACACTGGATAGGAACGAAAATATTACTTCCTGTTGAACCGGCATCGGCAGTGACATCAACTTTCTTTTCTTAAACAGAATGGTTATATTTTTTTGATGGTTTCTCATTAAGCATAAAATTCTAAGTGCATCAGTTTTTCCGATTTAAAAAATTGCAAGAAATAAATGAGACGCGAACAATTCTTTATTTTTTTCAAAATGGCCGTGTCAATTGAACACGACGCGACGTGAGAAAATTACTAAGTAGGCTATGGAAATTATTAGTAAGATTGTAGACTTGTCTGTAAAGAACAAAATAGTTATTTGAATTACTGATACTATTTTTAGGTTTTTCCGTGTTTTAAACACGGAATTTAACTTTTTCATTTACGTAGAGGTCCTCTGGAATATTTTTAAATGGGACCGTGCTATTTTCTTTTATTAATCAGAAACTTTAATTTTTTGGTCATTAATCATTTCTTAACGAAATCCTTCGTAATAATAAAAGTATTTTTAAAGGGTAAACACAAATTAAACAAGAAATAATTTTAATAAAACGTAACAACCATGTATAAATAAAATAACAAAATTATTTAAAACATAAATTATAATAAAACATCATAAAAATTGTGCAAACTGTTTATTGTTTTGAGTCATACACAGAGTAGCACGGCTTATTGCTGCACGTCTAATATTCTGTAGTTGTTGATGTGTTATTTGTCCAATTTTGTGTCTAACTCCCTTCCAGGACTTGCCTTGTAGTTGGAGCAATCGCGTAGACTATATTTTTCAAATGCGCCCAAATAAAAAAAATCGACCTTGCTGGCCATCTAGCTGAACCATGGGTCCCAAACCAAAGATCTGGAATCAATTCATTTAGGTAAGCCCTAATGGTAATAGCATTGTGTGGTCCAGCCCCGTCTTGTTGGAAGTGAACCTCGCCAATACTGGTACTGGAAATTTCAATAATCTGTGGAATTATTGTATTGCTATTAATATATCACAGAATATTGTATTATTATATTTTGGAGAAATTCTAGATATCTTAGTCCAGTTAGATTCTCGTCAAATATTACACAGGTCAACATTTAATTTGGAAAAATACACCGGACTCTACCTATATACCCAGGGATTTTTGGGGTTGCTGATTCCGATGCCGAGGTCGGTTAAGGTCTATCACGTCAGGTTCAAGGTCATTTGAAGGTCAAACTATGAAAAGGTGGTTAAAAAAATCTGAAAAAATTCACACATAGGTTTTGGGGTCGCTGAGTCCGAATCCGATGTCGGTTGACCTCTATCACCTCATGTTCAAGGTCGTTTGAAGGTTAAAGTAAGAATAGGAGGTGAAGAAATTGGAAAAAATTTATACAAATACTCACCTGCCTACTTATTGTCTGTTTAGCTGTCTGGATTTATACCTGCACACCCGTTTGTTTGCTTGTTAGTCTGTATTTATCGTCCGCCTGCATTTTCTCTGTCCATCTATCTGACATCCTGCCTTTCTACCTGCCTTCCTGTCGTTAATTCTGTCTATCTTCTAGTCTGACTAAACGATTAAATGTTTCTGTCTGACAGTCTGTTTGCCTCCTTGTCAGTTCGTCTGACTCAAAAAATTACTTTGATCCTGATATGATTGTGCTCCAAGTGAGTGAAGCCAACTCCCGTGATTCGCGTCGAACTTATATCCCTCTTCTGAGCCAACTCACTTGCGGTGAGCATGCGCCATCTATCGAATACTCAAGGTACTCTCTACTGTTTGCTTTGCTTCTGCAACTATACCTAAATGCCAGTCTTTGCGTTCCACAGGATTTATGTGGAGAATATAAGCTCGTCAACTTTCACAAAAAAAAAATAAGTAGGTGATGCATTTAGTTAAATATATTTGCACTGAGATAGCTGAAGAATCTTCATGTGTAGCTAAAGCTGGCAGACGAATTCCGGCTTGAAATGACCTCAGAATGACCTTGAAATTACCTCTGTATCACTTTTAAAGGTAACTGAATACCGTATTCGGATTCAGCGACCCCAAGAACCTATGTATGAATTTTTTCAGATTTTTTCAACCATCTTTTCTTAGTTTGACCTTCAAATGACCTTGAAACTGACGTGGTAGAGGTCAACCGGCGTCGAATACAGACTCAGCAACCCAAAAAACCTATATATAAATTTTTTCAGATTTTTTGACAGCTTCCCCTCTGTTTTTCTCAAATTAACCTTGAAATAACCTCCGGATGCCTTTTAAGGGTAAGCGAACATCGGATTCGGACTCAGCGACCCCAAAAAGCTATGTGTGAATTTTTTCAGATTTTTTCAACCACCTTTTCTTAGTTTGACCTTCAAATGACCTTGAAACTGGCGCGATAGAGGTCAATCGGCATCGGATACAGACTCAGCGACCCAAAAAACCTATGTACATAGATTTTTCAGATTTTTTGACTGTTTTTCTCAAATTAACATTGAAATTACCTCCGGATGCCATTTAAGGGTAAGCGAACACCGGATTCGGACGCAGCGACCCCAAAAACCTATGTGTGAATTTTTTCAGGATTTTTCAACCACCTCTTCTTAATTTGACCTTCAAATGACCTTGAACCTGACGTGATAGAGCTTAACCGACCTCGGCATCGGAATCAGCGACCCCAAAAACTCCTGGGTACCTAGGTAGAGTCCGGTGTATTTTTTCATATCAAATGTTGACCTGTGTAATTGGTACACATTCTGTATATTACTCTTCGTTTAATAATGTTAGTTTTTGAATATTTTAGTGTCAGTATAAAGGAAGGGAAAGTAAAAACACAATTTCTATAATCTGTCTGTGTTTCGAGACCTTTGGATTTTAAGCCAAAATCCTGACCATTAGACCACCATCCACTATTTCTAAAAACGATAATATTTTTTATATGATATCTCTATTTGAAAATTATGTAACGTTTGGATATTATATTGTTATGAAAAATACAGTGTCCGCCAAAAAGTCCACCCAGTCGAAAAAGGGGCTGCATAAAATTGTGTTAATCTTGGCGCTTAGGTCAAAAAATTATTTTTTTTGAAATTGGCTCAAAAGTAAACTACCTTAATTTTTAAATATATCGAAAAATGTTATTTTAAGAAGTTGCTTGTAATGCAATGTTATATTGATATGAAATTTGGTTGTTCTATTTGAAATATGAATATAAAAATTTTCCACTTTTTACGCATAATTCCTGAACTATATTTCAATATTTTTCTATTATTTAACAGTTTCAGCCTAATTGATGGATTAAAATCCTCTTTGAAGAACATTTAGCAGTACTTCTTTGACCACATAAATATTTTAGGAGAATATGCTGAATTTCTTGGTGCATAGTTATTTTCGTTCTTTTTTTTTTCAGTCTTAACTTTTTCAAATGTTTTAACTACAATCTTGGGGCGAGCGTAGAGGCGACTTCAATGTGAATATCAGTCGATATTCCGTTGAGGCAACGTCGAGCGCGGTTAGTACTTGGATGGGGTCCCATCTTGGGAAATACAGCGTTCTCGTCCCACCTTCTAGCGGCTTGTATATCAGTGTATACGCGGAAGTTACGTAATTTCAGACAAGGATTACGTAGTGGATATACCATCCTTCGGAGGGGATGTAAAGCAGACGGTCCCTTGTCTATTAAATGTTAGGCAAGTAAAAGATCCCTACTCTTCTTAAGGGAAGAGGTTCGGCAAAATTTCCAGGTTGGAGGTAGCTCGTCTCCTGGCGTCGGTGATAGGCTCTGATAGCGGAAATAGGCCGACGTTAAATAGTTAAAAAAAAAACTACAATTGCTTGAAAAGAGTTTCATTTAACTCAAATAATGTTAAAAACCAGCAAAAGCGTTTTCCAAAAAACACTACAGGTCATAGAAAATAACTACCTATACATCAAGAAATTAATTTTTTCCCAAAATCTTTATTTGGTCAAAGAAGTACTGCTAATAGTTCTTCAAAGTGAATTTTAATCCATTACATAGGCCGAAACTATTAAATAGAGAGAATTATTATTAATAACAGAAAGATATTGAAAATTTACTTCAGTAATTATGCTTAAAAAAGTGAAAAATTTTTACTTTTAAAATAGAACAACCAAATTTCATATAGTTTACTCACATAGTACTCTTGAGCCAATTAAAAAAAAATGATTTTTCGACCTAAGCGCCAGGACTAACACAAACTTGTGCAGCCCCTTTTTCATTTGATGACATGCACCTAACTTTTATCGGGAATAAAATTTTTCAGAAAGTCATTAACAACATAGTTTCCCATATGGTGCAGACTTTTTGGCGGACACTGTATATTAGTAAAATATATAAATAACTGACAGGAAATGATATTTCACAAGATTTCTATACAATTATAAAAACAATTCTTAAAATTTTAAATTATTAATTTTTTTATTTATTGATCGATTTTGTTAAAATAATAGGGTTTTCCCCTAGCTGACACTATCTCACTGTCCAAATTTCAATACAATCAGACTTTTCGTTTTTATGTTGTCCTTAGAAGAAACGTGACGGGCGGATAGACGGATGGACAGGCAGGCACTTTTAAAGTGGTTCAGAATCCATTCGCTTCGTACAATATTCAAAACTTCATCAAATAACTTGTGCCACATTTAATAATGTTTGTTACTCTTCATAATGGATATCACCGATAAAAGCCAAATTTTATATCTCACGAAGATTACTTTAACTGCGATCAAAGTTGGACTGACAATTCACAAGTGATGACAGATCTAGTCTATATTAGTAATGTATCAAAATACCATTTCTCTGTTTCGGCATTGCTTAAAACTTGTTATTCTTTGATAATAATGCATGTCTTTATTGTGCACATAGGGTTTTCGATGTGTCGGAAAGTTTGGGAAATACATGACTATAATTGATACTGAACTAGCCCACCAACACCAAAACACTATCATTACCAGATGATGCCAATGTACTTGTCGAATCCAGCGAAGAATAAATTTTCAGTGTTTTGGTATTTGTGAAAACTATCTGTGTGTCACTCCTACTAAAGTTTTCAAGCCACCCCCATTCTGGATCACTTCAACTTTCACCAAGATCAACAGACCTTCATCTCGTTGAACATTGGATATGTATAAAACAAATTTACGTGAATATTAAAACATCATGCATAAACTTCCAAAAAGTCTAGTTTCACAAATATAGATAGTATTCTGCAAGATTGTTAAGAGTCTTATCGATAGTACGCCTAGACGGCGCACAGTGGGCCAGAATTGGATTCTAGCGCGCCAATATTCCAAAAATTCGACTTGTAAAAATTATTATTATTCCTTTATATAACCACCGCCAACATTCCAGGAAGCAATAAACCGCCGCGACAAAAAAATTATTACTACCCACTTGGGTGGTAGGGACTGACAAACCGACCGGTATTTACGTACTATTTCGCAGGTTAATCAGTCGTCCGTGCGCTTGCGTTTGTAATAATTGTGTACAGCGTAATTTCAAAGTTTATTATTGTGAATTTTATCCAATATGGTTGACAAAGGTATGTACTTAATATTATAATTTATTTTTGAAATTATTGTAATTATATAATTGCCAGAGAAACTAAATAAAATACGACAAAAAAATACTTTATTTTTATTAAAGTCGCGTATGTACTGGCCTGCAACTTTTTTGCTATGCGTGTCTATCCCAGTTTCATTACTTTTTTGTAAAGTATAGTTCTCTAAGACTTATAGGCATTGATTTGAAGTGCAAATTCGTGCGAGTTTAACTTAGAGATTTTTTTTTTTGCAGGTCAACAATTAGTTCTTTCAAGAAAACTCCTAAAATCAAAGGAGACGATCCTCCAGTGCTAAAAACTGAGGATGAGCTGCTAAAAGCTGTAAAGAACGAACTCAAAATAAAACTGCGCTCTTTCTGGATTATGGTGAATGATAGATGGAAGCGATGTAGCCGCAACAAAAATATTTTTTTAAGCAAGCACCATGACTGGATCTGTGGTGACATTATAATAAAAAACTGGGGCTTCTTGAAACCAGTCACAAAGCCAATGATTCAACCTCTCCTACCCCCGCACAGTGGGCCATTTGCAACTTCTAGATGGACAAAATTGTACAAATTTCTAAATGAGCTTAAAATGGTCGTTAGAAGACCGGAAAAATAGTGAAAAAATTCTAGATATTCAGGGGGTGGTTTTTGAGGGGTTGAAAAAGAAATTTGCTTCTAGAATGCCGAAACTCTGTGAGTATGATATCTGTGAATATAAAAAAATTATTTAAAAATTATAAATAGTTGCAGTAACATCAGATCAAACTTGCGTTAAGAAATGGGTGGAATTTATTCGAAGTATGAATTTCATTAAAATGCCAATACTTTTGTATATTTTTGTATGTTATGTTTTTCATTTTATTTTATTATGTAATTCTTGTAGCTTTTATGTATGTAACATTTATATGCGTCCAGTTGTGCTTTAAAGAGATATTTGTGTTTTTACGGGGATACTTCTTACTGTGTCAAAAAGAGAAATTTATGAAACATTAAAAGATGAAGATCATAACTCTGGAACAGCCAGAGTCAAAAAATGGTGTGTGATGTGATGTGAAGTGATGTTAAAAAATTAAAACATTTACAACAAAATTTTTTGAAACTTTCTTACATAGTTATTAAAGTTTTATTTTTCAATCCTCTCAAATCCAACCCCTTATTGTTTAGATTTTTTTTGCTATTTTTAGCGAACTCGCGGATATAATATTATCATGTCCACAAAGTTTCAGAATTTTAAAATAATATTTATCTTCCAACTCCCTCAAAAACAACCCCTCTACTATTTATAATTTTTTAACTATTTTTTTATATATTCACAGATTTCATTTTATCATACTCACAGAGTTTCGGCACTCTAGAAGCAAATTTATTTTTCAACCCTCAAAAACCACCCCCTTAATGCCTAGAATTTTTTCACTATTTTTTCGGTCTTCTAACAATTATTTTAAGCTCATTTAGAAATTTGTAGAATTTTGTCCACCTAGAAGTTGCAAATGGCCCACTGTGCGGCGACGCGACGCTAAGCTTGTTATTGCTGCCAAATCGGAACAGACTGTATGAATCTATAAAAATTTGTTGATATTATTATAATTTCTGAAAACACCAAAGACTACGAAATTTAATTGAAACAATGTTCTAGTTTTTTTTATATTCGCACACATAAATGCATTTTTACATAGTACTAAAATAAAATACTAGGAATTAAAAGGCATACAATTTCTAAAGTTTCTTACTACCTTACAAGTTTATGTTTTGCGGAACTCATAAATAAATTAATTTCTTTATGAATTTCGTTTTATAGCGAGAAGTTAAAATAATTACCGCTATTACATTTAATTTTAAACTTCTATAAAACTTCTTTCATTTTTATTCTAACAATTATATTCTTTTATTCTTTAGTAGCAACAATGTTTGAGCCGAGAAGTCGGCTATACAAATCTCCGTGACCTAAGTGTACTTTCTACATACTATTTATTTGATAGAGGCAAATCGGTATGTTATAATTGAAAAAAGTTTTCCTATTGGAGTTCAATTTTAAACACATTACAAGCAGTCCTCGTTTTTCGTCAATAAAATGAAGCTAATTTATAAAAAAAAATTCAAAAAATATTTCTTTAATGCCTTACTGGCCCGTTTCATTTGAATAACATTTATAGCCTATCAGAGTTATTTGTGGATCGAAAATTAAAAATATATATTCCAAATAGTGCCTAGAAAATTAAATAAACGATTTTAATACCCTACTAAGACTGTTATTCTTGACAGAAAAATCGATGCAGAATAGTAAACAAGGGAATATAGTCATCGTCTAAATGTTGGTTGTGGCATTTTTTTAATTTTTTTTTCTCTGTTTCTTATTGGGATGCCCTTGTACATATATTTTCTTCTAAACAATGTCGTGAAAGATACAAAATAATACAATTATCCAGTATTTTACTGCAAAATAACCACTACGCCTGTGACTATGTCAATGGATCAGTTAGAAGGTGGTTTTTGACAAATAATAAATAAGAACTAAAATATAAAAATGACGTATTTTGCTGACGTTTCGTAAAACGGATCTATTTCCTTTCTCAAAGAGTATTATAAATGTTTGTGTGCTGTGTATATGAGGAGGATCATTTCAAAATGCGCCTTGATCACTAGACGAAAATTACAACAAATCGAAAAAAACGTGTTCCCATCTGTTTGGTCCTAGTTAGATTTTGCAATAAAAGAGTATAATTAATAAATCAGTAAAACGTAAGTCTTTTAAATCATTAATGCCTGTATTCTCAAAAATTTTAAATCAAAGATTATGAGCGAGTAGCAATGTAAAAAGTGCCCCCGCATCTACCGAACTAAAATGGCTTCCATAAGATGTCTCGTATGCTGACTGTCTTGTGTACAAAGTTTTAAGCTCGTGGACTCTGCATGGGGTGGGAAAAAAAATAATTTACCCCTAAATGTTTTATTTTCTTTCTCACCTCCTATTTGACGTATCGCTTTGTAATTTGGCACAAATGGGTGGAAGGGTGACTACCCTGTTTGACACTATTACCATATTTTGATATAATATGTATTTAAACTATAACTATAACATATAACAGTTACAGTTTTATTAATGCGGTGGAACAGGATAAAAATAAATAAAAATTATCTGAAGTTGCAATATTACGAATATATTATTTAATATTTAGAGAGGTAATCATATAATTCATTCATGTTTAGTTATTTCACTTCCGATAAGACATCGCAAAAAAAAGAAGAACAAGAAAAGCGACGTCAAGAAGAAAAAGAAGAGCAAGAAAGAAGACGTCAAGAGGAAGGAAGGCGGCGTCAAGAAGAAAGACACGAATTGAAGGAAATAATGGAAAACCTGGAAATAAGGCGTCAAGAGGAGAAAGAAGAACAAGAAAGACAACGCCAAGAAGAAAAAGAGGAACAAGCGGAACAAGAAAGACGCCCGGAAGAACTGAGGAAAATGAATTCAATCACTAATGAAATCAAAGAAGAGATAAACAAGGTCGAAGATAGTAGGTGTGGTCAAGACTGAAGTCAGTCAAGTCAAAGGGGAAGTAAGCGACATCAAAGAAAAGATGAGTGATGTCGAAGGAGAAGTGGAGCGCTTTAAACGGCAATTGAGAGAGAATGGAAGCCAGCTAGTAGCATCATCAGGTCCTCGTTTAAAACCTCCCTCATTTGACGGCCAAAGCTCATGGACAACGTACAAGAGACAATTTGAGGTGGCTGCAAGTGCGAATAACTGGGGTAATGAGGAAAAGGCTATGGCATTAGTTCTGGCGCTAAGGGGCCAAACCTCAGAGTTACTTCAGACCATCCCGGTGGAGAAACAAAGGGACTGGAAAGTCTTGGAAGCTGCATTAGACTTGAGAAATGGCGACCAACACCTTGCCCAAGTATAAAAGGCTCAGCTAAAATCAAGGACGCAAAAGGTTGGGGAAAGGTTACAAGAATTCGAAGCTGCGATAGAGAGACTGTCACACCTGGTATATCCGAGTCCACCAAGAGAATTTTAGGATCAACTAGCGGTGGGAGCCTTTTTAGATGGCATCAGGGCCGAAGAGGTCAGGCGAATTCTTAGAATATCGCGGCATCAAAGTATTAGCGAAGCTTTGGTGCGTGCCCTCGAAGTAGAAGCTGCCTTTAAAGACACCTCTTTGTCAGAAGTGCGTGCTGTGATAGTTGAAGAGGCACTATAAATACAAAATACTTACGCCCCCGCTATGCCGCAGCCGCGGCATATCTTACAAATCTCTGTAGCTCCATCTCATACTGTTACGTTCTCATATATAGTATCTTATCTCCGGAATTTTAAGTGTTTGTATCGTAGGTACTCGTGATTTTCTTATGTTATTTGTATTGTATCTAATACTTAATTTTTCCATTTTTAAAAAACTTAGATAGTAGTTAGTGTTATACACGAAATGGCAAGTTCTAAAACTGATAGCAATAGTTCTCAGAGCAAAATCAGCTCACTTAATTTAAAATGCAAAAACAGTAACAATGTATAATATGTAAAAAAATTGGAGGTACTATAATCGAATCAACCAATAAAACTTTTACTGCCACAGTTAGATGAGGAAAGTGACTTGGATAAATAATTTTGTTTTTTATGTGTTATCATGTTCCTAATGGTTAATAAAATAGGTCTTATAGATGTTCGTATGTAATAATAATAACATCCCGTTTAATGCTCTAAGTGAATCCCATTGTGACCACAAAGCCTTCAATCCTACTCCTTTGTTGAGACATCCTTCTATTCTCGGATTCCTTTTTCCTTTGCTCACAATATGGGTCCAATTTTTGCATCACTCAGTTACTCTTGTCTGAATGAATTATATAATTATCTATCAAAATATTAAATAATATACTCGTAATATTGCAAGTTTAGATAATTTTTATTTATTTTTATCCTGTTCCACCACATTAATAAAACTATAACTGTTATATGTTATAGTTATAGTTTAAATACATATTATATCAAAATATGGTAATAGTGTCAAACAGGGTAGTCACCCTTCCGGCCATTGAAAAAATATATTAATTTTTTTTAATGCATAAAATCATCGTAGAAGAGTAATATTTTTTTAAATAAACTATCCTAACACTAATATTATTTGTGCCAAATTACAAAGCGATCCGTTAAATAGGAGGTGAGAAAAAATATAAAACATTTGGGGGTAAATTATTTTTTTTCCACCCCATGCAAAGTCCACGAGCTTAAAACTTTGTACATAAGACAGTCAGCATAGAGACATCTTATGGAAGCCATTTTACTTCGGTAGGTGCGGGGGCACTTTTTACATTGCTACCCGCTCATACTCTTTGGATAAGAAGCATTTTGGAGCAACAGACTGGATAAGACGCATTTTGAAAAAACTCTTTGGGTAGGTATAGAAACAAAGTTTATCAAAATAAAATATGTTTGAAACTCTTATGCGAATACACTACATTGCAAAAATGATATGAAGACCAATATAATAACAAAAGTAAAAGGTTTTAAATTCTAAGATCTTTAGGTTCTCTAAAACAGACTTATGAAAATCTTCGTTTTCTTCTGCCAGAGAATTACATTAATTCCAATCATTCGTAGCTTTAAAGTTCTTCATGCATTGTTTTTCTAATCCAATCCAAAATAAGTCTAACGAAGTTTTTAGATTTGAAACTAACTATTTGCACTTCCAGCATAATATGCTGAATCTCGTGATCAAAATACGTCCTTATGATTGGTCCAACTGGATTAGATTCACTTTGAAATAGCATAGTTGATGGATAAGGCGGGTTAAGGAAAAACACTATATATTTAGACATATTTTATATAGGACAAAAACCGATTTGGCAGAACAAAATATATGCAGGTATGACCAAGGCAATGTAGAGAATCACTTGGCTAACTAGAATTTGATTAAAAGTGTATAAGACTCATTTTGAAATGACACAGTTTAAGAATATATTTGTTATATTCAGTATCCATAGATACTTACTGCTTACACAGAACTGTTGATATATCTAGTTGATAGTTTTATTTTAAACAATGTTGAGTTTGTTAAGTTCTTCTTTTAGCATCGGCAGTCAGGTTGTGCAAACATCTAAGGAACAATTCGATACGCATTTATCCTCATTCAATAGCATTATAGCCGCTTCTTTAAAATTTTTCTTTCTTGCTATCTGTCTCTTTCTTTAAATTTTTTGCCGAATCCCAATTTATTCTATGTCCGTTCTCCCAAGCGTGTTCGCAAATCTTCGATTTCTGAATCTCATTCGTCCTGTGCTCTCCCAATCTAACACTGAATGGTCTGGATGACTCACCTACATAATATTTATTACACTCACACAGAATACGGTAAATGCATTTTTTTTTATTTTGCTCATGATTTAGCGGTGTTATTTTTGCTAAAATATACAGCGCACATACATTTATAATACGCTTTGAGAAAGAAAACAGATTCGTTTTCCGAAACGTCAGCAAAATACTCATTTTTATATTTTTGTTCTTATTCATTATTTGTCAAAAACCACCCTCTATTGATCCTTTGACGTAAAAGTCACAGGCGTAGAGATTAATTTCTAGTAAAATACTGGATAATTATATTATTTTGTAGATTTCGCGACATTGTTTATAAGAAAATGCATGTGGTACAGCATCCCAATAAGAAACAGAGGAAAAAAGGGAATATAGTGTATATTAACTGACTATGGAGAAATATCATGAAGAGCCAAAGAACCAAAATCACTCATTGTAAAAATAGGTAAGGGTGGTATTTGACTCCATGTCAGGATTTCCAAAATAATAATAATAATAAAGTTGAAAATGCAAAATTGGTACTACCGTCTTAGATAACAAAATTATTACTTACTTTAAAAGAAGCTGTCAGGCTCATAATATATCGGAAAGTGACCACATAGAACAAATTCATCAATTTAAAATCAGATAATACTGTTCAAACAGCAAGTGATTTATTTTTGTAGAGTTACGAAAAGTCTAACATTTGCATCAATCGTCCATATATCTTCCACATCCTTAAGAGTAGCATTAATGAAAAAATTGGAAAAAAGCCGCTGCACAAGGAATCACTACTTCAACATCCCGATTTTCTGTCCAAGTCTATCACGAGGGAAAAAATTTTGTATGCGGAACTAATTGTTTATGAAACTTTTATAATATAATATTTGAAATCGTCTACACCAAAAACCCATAATGATATCCCACATCGGTAGTGGGACGGAGGTAGCGATAGGGGAGTGGTAGTAGGGGTGGAACACTAAAACAATTTTTTTTGTCCTCTTTAATAATGGGGGTTGATAATGGGTGGCTAATGCTAAAAATTTTTTGAGATCGTAGCTTCTCTTGTATATACTAAATACCTACGAATTTTATGGACTCTTACTTGCTTGATTACCCTCATTTATACCAATTTACCCCCCAACTCTTCAACGGAATAAGATTGAAATATAATCTAGTTCCAGATCTCGTCAAAAATACATATTTGTACCTAATGTGAAGTCAACGGTTCCAGAGTAATCCTGCGCACAGAAAAATTACAAACAGACATACAGACAGACAGACAGGATTTTTTTGCTCAAACTTAAAATCTCGACGTTTCGAGACATTCTAAGCCTATTTGAACAATAAAAATTTTCATTTTTTTTTGCGTTACTCCACTGGATGTGGAAGTAATAGTAGAGAGCACGGCTGGGCAAAAGCTGTCACCCTGTGGGGGTTTGGAAACTAAAAGCTGCAACCAGTCTTATTTAATAGCTTATAATTAATTGTGTTTATGTGTAAAGTTGGCCAAAAATTGGCCTGGGAAAAAGGGCGTTATTCAAAATTTTCGAGATATTGACACTGAAAAATTGATACAGGTAAAGTAAATATTTTGGCTTGAAAATTATCGAAAAGTCTGTAGCGGTTGCTCTAAAAAAAATAATATTTAATAATAGGAAAAGCATTGACTCTTATGGAGTTTTGAAACTTTGAACGTCCGTATCTTGCTTCGAGAACCTTAAAAAATTGTAATTTTTCATTGTATTTTAGCGTTCAACAATCGATATTTCGAAAACGAGCACTTAAATAAAAAATACCTCTCTTACAATATTGTAGAGCAGAGTTTCCTGCTTACAACGGTATAACTTTTAGAATTTTTGGGCGTAAGATCGCGTAGGAAAATTAATAAATGTAAAACAATGCACAGATCTATTTACATCGCGGTAGCCGACCGTCGATCTCCCCTATATTATTCTGACGCTACAAATTTTAACAATCTTGAAAAAGTATGTGAATAAAACGGAACAAATGAACAATATGGGGTAAAGCAAACAACATGCTTATATATACAGAGTGTCCACGGATGGACTTAACTATACGTGTAAGCTTTTTCATTTTTGAATTCACAGCCAATGTAGTTTACACAAAAATTTAATAATAAAAATTGGCAAGAAAATTAGTTATTGTCTATGTGGATGAAACTTTGTATTAAGACTGTATCTGACATTATTTACAATTTTCTTTATAAGATTTTATTATATTCGCGATACCGTTTTCCCTGTATTTCTAAAGAAATATATACAAAAATTGGTACTAGCCACTTAAAATACTAATAGCCTACCTAATAACTAATGAGATGATTTAATTTATTCGGTTTCGTCATCACCTTCAATATGTATAGAAGAAGGAGGCGATTTCACTGCTGCATTTACATTGAAGCAGGATTTTTGTCCCAAGCATCTGCATGATCCTGTCCAAGAAATACCATTTTTTCTACAAGTACACCATTTCTGCCAAATTAAACCTTCAGGAATATCTTTTCTAAAATTAGTTAAGTACAAATTTTTGAATGTAAATTCCGGAATGTCCATATTATTAATAATATTATGCAGAACGGAATATTCGGAATATCCTGTAAATATTGGATTATCATCTTCCTTGGAAGTCTCTATATACGAATGTAGAATTTCATATTTTGATGAACATTTTGAGGGCAATATATGTCTGATCTATTAGCAATTGTTGACTCGATAATTTGAATATCATCACTGAAATGCAGCTTTAATTTGTCAATTAACTGTCTCTTTGATAAATTTCCTTCGAGATCTGTATATCTAGCATATATTGACGAAACAGAATATCCTTTTTGTTTAATTTTGTTTAATAAAGTTACCTAATTGTTTATAAAGCAGTATTTCAATGTGATCTGTATGTCTCTGCATTAGAAGAAACCTGAAGATCTGTACCCTTCTTTAATATCCTCCAAGATTTTAAAAAACATTTCGCGTGATATTTTATTTCCATAGCAATTAAATCATTATCGCCAATGCGTTTCATAATAGAACTATCATTTTGGGCTAAAATTTTGATCTTAATTTCGATATTAATAGTCAGTACTTGTGATACATGTTGGTCATTACGCCTCTTTTTACAAAGCACACATGTATATTAAATATTCCTTTTCGTACTGAAACTCGAGGTTCGGTTCCGTAAACTTCAGATACCTCTGATAGTATTTCCTTTTCAAATTTTCGGCGCAACAATTCAATACTTTTTTTACTACTACAGTAGCACGATTTGTGTCAAATTACTAATATTTTGTCCCCATTTTCAATGTTAGTAATATCTTGACGCAAGTGAATATTGCTAGATTTTCACATACTGTCCTTAATTTGTAACGTTTGTCTTAGACTTTTTAACGTTTTCTCAGAGCCCTTTACTAAGCTACCAGAAGATTTTCCACAAATAAAGAGTTTTTAACATTTTCTCTTTCTATCTCACTTTCGGATGTTGAACTTCCACTTCGGTCCATTTTTAGTTATTTATGGAAAATCAGACTAAAATGATGCCTATATTATGTTATTAATTTAGTTTTTAATTTTAGGAAATTCGACTTACCTGGACACTGAAAGTATTTTTTATATGATTAAACTATAACAATAGAATAACAGACTTATGACTTAGACATAGAGTTTTTAACAGGAAAGAATTTACCTTTAACTGATAAAACCTTCAACATTTTGGGCTTATACTAATATTATATAATCTAATATCTATGGGCATATTGGGCATTAATATGAATACATAAGAGTAATAAATTACCTATTTAGTCTAAGCAGAATGTAGACAACTGGAGCGCGCGGGATGCGCAACGTAAGGGAGGAAGATCGACGGTCGGCTACCACGATGTAAATAGATCTGTGCATTGTTTTACATTTATTAATTTTCCTATACTATCTTACGTCCAAAAATTCTAAAAGTTATACCGTTGTAAGCATGATACTCTACTCTACAATGTTGTAAGAGAAGTATTTTTCGATTTAAGTGCTCGTTTTCGAAATATCGGTTGTTGAACGTTAAAATACAACGAAAAATCACAATTTTTTAAGATTCTCGAAGCGAGTTACGGACGTGTAAAGTTTCAAAACTTCATAAGCGTCAATGCTTTTTCCTTTATTAAATATTTTTTTTTGGAGCAACCGCTACAGACTTTTCGATAATTTTTGTGCCAAAATATTTACTTTACCTGTAACAATTGTTCAGTGTCAATATCTCGAAAATTTTGAATAACGCCCTTTTTCCAAGGCCAATTTTTGGCCAACTTTACACATATACACAATTAATTATAAGCTATTAAATAAGACCGGTCGCAGTTTTTAGTTTCCAAACCCCCACAGATTTCAATTTTAAGAGGAATTTTGTAGTGCGAGCTCTCTACTATAATATACAGCTGCTTAGTATGATGAAAATGGTAATGGTTAATTCAAGAACTAACTTTTTCATGCCTTTCGATAATCTCGAGTTGTTTCACTAATGAGCTAACTATTGTCATTAGGATATTCGTAGATGTGTGTCCAAGCAAGCTAGACGTGTCTTGTCATTGCGGATCAGTCATCATTCCGTCTTAACTTTTATTTAAACGGTGTCTGTTTTCCATATTAAACCAAAATAATACCGTCATAAAAAGTTAACTATCTACCAGTGTTAAATAAAATATGATGGGTTTCATCAAAGAACAAGAAAAAGATATGAGACTTGTGCCCAGAAGAGTAAGCAGTAGTTTGTCCACGATCATTTTATAATATTGTCACGTGTTTCCACCCTTAGGAAACTACCCCTTGCAAATTCCGTGGGTTCCAAAAATTATAACAAGAGATGTCCACTAACACACTTTAATAAATATTTACTGGATACTTCACAATACTATTATTAATTTAAATACACTTTACTGACTAAAATCACAATGTTTATCACTTTGTTTATCTTTGAAGTCTTAACCTCACTTTCTATACTTTCTGAACTTTCTGAACTACTCGCTGAGAATGCGATCGGTCTTTTATACCTAAAAATGACAGATCTCGATTTTTCTGTGATGACGCCACCATTCTCTAGATAATTCCAGATGTCACCAGAACTAACTTCTGGTAGGTTTCTCGAGTAGGTGCAAATACTACTACTTTTTAGTAACCAACATAACCTTAAATTTTAAGGGGTTGCAACATATTACACTGCCCCCTCCTTAAGCCTGAACGTCCCGTCCCGGTCAGGCAATTCAGCCTCTTTCACATACTTCGCCAGTCTATCCAAGTGTACGATCTTCATCTTGTACTTTTTGTTTCGTTGAATACGATAGACGACATCATTAATTCGGGTAATAACAGTATAAGGTCCTTCCCAAGGAGGTTGAAGTTTCGGTGACTTCCCTTTCTTCCGCTGTGGGTTGTACAGCCAAACCAGATCTCCTGCCTTGAACCCTTCTGAACTACCCTTACGGTCGTATCGAGCCTTCATTCGGTCACTGGCTATGGTGATTTGGTCTCTAACCAGCTCATGAACATTTCTTAGCCGTTCACTAATTTCATCCACATAGCTGTTCACAGGAAGCTGTTCTCCGCCTGGTGTTCCGAAAATCAAATCACACGGCAGTCTGATCTCATGACCAAATACTACACGGGCTGGTGTTTGTTTCGTAGACTCGTGGATAGCAGCTCTGTATGCCATGAGGAAGAACGGTATGTGGAGATCCCAATCGCGTTGATTCTTATGAACCACTTTAGAGAGATGTTCTTTCATGGTCTTGTTATGTCGTTCCTCCATTCCATCTGATTGCGGGTGGAGGGCTGTTGTCCGTGTTTTGTGTATCCCCAATAACTTGCAGATTTGCTGAAACATCCCTGACTCAAAGTTCCTCCCTTGATCTGCGTGCAGCTCCAGGGGTACACCAAACCGACATATCAAATTATCTACCAAGACTTTGGCGACAGTGACTGCTTCTTGGTTTGGAATTGCATAGGCCTCTGGCCACTTACTAAAATAGTCCATGGCAACCAGTATGTACTTGTTCCCATCCTTGGTTACTGGGAATGGGCCGGCTATATCGATCGCGATCCTCTCGAAAGGAGCTCCGACGTTATATTGCTTCATTGCACTCTTACTTCTAGTCTGTGGTCTCTTACTGGCTGCACAAATTTTGCAATTGCGACACCAAGCTTCCACATCTTGACGACTATTTACCCAATAAAATCGTTCTCGGACTTTATTCAGGGTCTTATTAACGCCAAAGTGCCCACCGGATGCTCCATTATGCACTTCCTGAAGTACTTTCGGTACTCGACACCTGGGAATCACTAGACGCATAACAACTTCCCTGCCATCCGGGCTTTCCCAAGCTCTCTTTAGCAGCCCGTTCATGACTTTTAGTGAATCCCATTGGGCCCACAAAGCCTTCAATCCAACTGCCTTATCCGAAACATCCTTCCACGCTGGTCGAATTCCGTTCTCCTTTGCTCTCAATATAGCCCCAATTTCTGTGTCATTCAGTTGTTCTTGTCTCAGGGCTTCGGTTGTCCAATCGTCCGGAACCTCTATTTTAATAGTGTTGACGGCCACCGTACCCTGCAATTTCTCAACGTGGCGGCAGTGCTTGCAATCTTCCTTGCATGGTCTTCTAGATAAAGCGTCTGCGTTCTTATGAGATCTTCCAGGTCGATGTTCTATTTTGAAATCATACTGTTGCAACCGTTCTATCCAACGAGCCAGTTGACCTTCAGGGGTTTTCAACTGCAACAGCCATTTTAATGCAGCATGGTCGGTCCGGATCTTGAAATGTCGTCCATACAGATATTTATGAAAATGGTTCACTGATTTAACGATGGCCAGTAACTCTTTCCGAGTTACACAATAATTTCTTTCCGGTTTGGACAGCACCTTGCTGAAGTACTCGATCACTCTTTCCTGCCCATTCTGGATTTGGGACAGTACACAACCGACCGAAGAATTGCTGGCATCCGTGTCTAAAATAAAAAGTCCTTCCCGTTGTGGGTATGCTAGCACAGGACCAGTACATAAAGCTGCCTTCAATTTTCCCCATGCCGTTTCACATTCCGGTGTCCACTGGTACTGCACTTTCTCTTCTGTCAGCCGGTGTAGTGGCTTCGCAATTTCTGCAAACCCTTCCACAAAGCGCCTATAATAAGTGCAGAGGCCAAGGAAGCTCCGTACTTCATGAACGTTAGATGGTCTTGGCCAATCTCGTACAGCAGAAATTTTGTCGGGGTCTGTTTGTATTCCATCCGAAGACACCACATGACCAAGAAATTTGACTTCTTTCTGGAATAGCAGGCACTTCTTCGGGTTCAACTTCAGATGGGCATTCCTCACTCGCCCAAATACTTCTTGAAGATTTTTCAAATGTTCTGTAAAATCCTGTCCCATAACAAGCACGTCGTCAAGGTAAACCAGGCACGTCCTCCAGGTTAGCCCTCGCAGTACGAATTCCATCAATCTTTCAAAGGTAGCTGACGCATTGCAAAGTCCAAAAGGCATCACAGTAAATTGATAAAGACCACTGCCTGCTGAAAACGCTGTCTTCTCCTTATCATCAGGATGAAGCCCCACTTGCCAGTATCCACTTCTAAGGTCTAACGTAGAAAACCATCGTGAGCCTGCCAACGTGCTTAACGTGTCGTCAATTCGTGGTAATGGGTAACTGTCTTTCTTCGTGACATCATTTAATTTTCGATAATCGACACAAAATCTTAATGTTCCGTCCTTCTTGGCAACCAAAACTACTGGCGATGACCAGGGACTCGTTGACTCCTCAATGACTCCATCTTGCAGCATCTTGTTTATCATTGCCTAGGCATCCTCTTGTTTCGCTAATGGAAGCCTCCTAGGTGGTTGTCGAATAGCTGGTGAGTCGCCAGTATTTATCCGATGCTGGACTATGTCTGTTTTTGTAAGGGCCTCTGTATTCTTGGCAAATACTGAACTTTCCTTTTCCAGGAACTTGATTGCCTTCCTTCGTTCATCCTCAGATAAATGCTCCAACTGGGTACTCAGCAAGGTCAAAACTTCCTGGTCTATTTTCGTAGACGAACTTCCCTCTGTTTGTTCCTCGCACCTCGCTACCCATGTGACCGGTTCATAGGAGCCAATCGGTTTGCCTTCCTTAATTGTCACCGAGTGGGAATTTAAATTAACAACTCTAATTGGGATTTTGTCTTGAGTCCGGGTTAAAGTTCTCGCCACAATAATATTGGATAGGGACTTAATCGATTCGTCATCTTCAACTAGGCCAACACGGTACCCTCCAGGATTTCCTTCTACCGCAGCATCGATCATTTGTTCTGAATGAGCAGGAATCTTGATCGTCTGTGTTGTTAACAATCTTGCTTTATGGAATTGGTCGTCTGCGGTTGCCAGAATAAATTCCTCATTTCCAATTTTTAAGACTCGCTCCCCTACATCAACAATAAATCCCTGCTCTCCCATGATGTCCAGACCCAAAATGAAATCATCCATAATGTCAGCCACAATGACCTTGTAATTGAACCTCAACCGTCCAACCTGCAGTTCCAAGTTGACTTCTCCATGGACCGCAGCCCTGTCCCCCGTGGCTGTCCGAATGATTACTCCATTTTGCCTCTTGTCAATCTGCAAGCCTGATATAAACCCTGGCCGCACTATTGATGACGTAGCACCGGTGTCAATAGTAAACACGCATTTTCTTCCATTCACATATCCTTGCAACAACAGACTGCTTGGAATTCTTTGAAGCTGGGAAATCTTTATTTCCCTGGGGGCACCGCATTCCCTAGCCAACACAGCCCCCTTGGTGCTGGCTATCTTTAGTTTTCCTGCTTTTCTTCAACATTTACAGCATTTACTCGACTCTCGGAGTTCTGCTGTCGGCAGTCTCGTTTCATATGGCCCACCTTGCCGCAGTTGTAACACTTAATACCACCACTCGGCTTTCCTTTATTTTGCTGTTTATCCTGCTTTCCTAGGCCATCCAATTTATCGAATAGTTTGGTAAACATTTTCTGCATCTCAGTCAACATAGGGTTCTGATTCATTTCTGGTTGCGATTCTTCGAGAGTCACAGCTCGCACTTTCGACCTTGGAGTATCTCTGTAGGCGGCTTCTACTTCAAGTGCACGCACCAAAGCTTCGCTACTACTTTGGTGTCTTGTCAGCCTCAGAACTCGCCTGACCTCTTCGTCCCTTATGCCATCTAAAAAGGCCCCTACGGCTAATTGTTCCTGAAATTCTCTAGGTGCACTCGGATACGCCAGGTGTGCCAATCTCTATATCGCAGCTTCGAATTCCTGTAAACTCTCTCCAGCCTTTTGTGTTCGTGATTTTAGCTGGGCCTGGTATACTTGGGCGAGATGTTGGTCGCCATATCTCAAGTCCAATGCAGCTTCCAAGACTTTGAAGTCCCTTTGTTTATCCACTGGGATAGTCTGAAGCAACTCTGAGGCCTGGCCCCTTAATGCCAGAACTAATGCCATGGCCTTTTCCTCGTTATCCCAGTTGTTCGCACATGCTGCTGCCTCAAACTGCCTCTTGTACGTCGTCCAGGAACTTTGGCCGTCAAAAGAAGGAGATTTTAGTCGCTGACCCGATGATACCACCTGCTGGCTTCCTCTATCTCTCAACTGTCGTTTGAGCCGGTCTATTTCTCCTTTGACTTCTTCTTCGAACTTGTTTACTTTCTCTTTAACTTCGGTTACTTCTCCTTTTACTTGACTGACTTCTGTCTCGACTACTCCTACTTTACCTTCGACCTTGTTTATCTCTTCTTTGACTTCACATTTTAGTACTTCATTGGCAGAAATTATAGCGTCCTGTTGTATTTTGATTTGTTCATTTAGAATTTTTCTTAATTCTTCCTGGCGTCTTTCTTGCTCCTGTTTTTCCTCTTGATGTCGTCTTTCTTGTTCTTCTTTCTCCTCTTGCTGTCGTATCTTCAGGTCTTCCATAATTTGTCTCAATTCGTCTTTCTCTTCTTGACGTCTTCTTTCTTCATCCTCTTTTTCTTTCTGACGTCTTGTTTCTTCATCCTCTTTTTCTTTCTGGCGTCTTCTTTCTTCATCCTCTTTTTCTTTCTGACGTCTTGTTTCTTCATCCTCTTTTTCTTTCTGATGTCTTGTTTCTTCATCCTCTTTCTCTTTCTGACGTCTTCTTTCTTCATCCTCTTTTTCTTTCTGACGTCTTATTTCCTGATCTTCCATAATTTTCTTTAATTCGTTCCTTTCTTCTTGACGCCGTTTTTCTTCCTCCTGGCGTTTTCTTTCTTGCTCTTCTTTATCTTCCTGCCGTTGCTGAGCCATCATTTTTTGGAATTGTTCGAATAAGTCCTGTATTTGTTTATCGGATGCCATACTTCTTGTTGTTACGGGCATACGATGAAATTAAAATAAAATAAATTTAACTGTCACGTCAATATCGGTAATGTAACTTTCCAGACAAATCTCGAAATAGCACGAAAAAGTCTTATCCAGAGTCTTTTGTCACTATCCAGTTCAGAGAATTTAATAATCTCCACTAATGTCCAAATAGAAAAGTTCTAGAAATTTTCACGCACTAAATGAGTCTTTTTCAGTGTCTCTATCACTTCTCAGTTCAAAGGATTTAATTATCACACTAATGTCCTAATAAAATGTTCTACAATGTCTAAAAAATGCACTTAACACTATTTTCCTGTTCGAAAATAACCCTCGAACAATGTCCAGTAAATGAGTCCTCCGTGTTAGCACTAACCCTCGAGAATACTTCTCGAACACTCCAGCACAACTTCAGAGCTCCTCTTGTCATAAAATTCCGCTTTCTGACACCAATTTGTCACGTGTTTCCACCCTTAGGAACTACCCCTTGCAAATTCCGTGGGTTCCAAAAATTATAACAAGAGATGTCCACTAACACACTTTATTAAATATTTACTGGATACTTCACAATACTATTATTAATTTAAATACACTTTACTGACTAAAATCACAATGTTTATCACTTTGTTTATCTTTGAAGTCTTAACCTCACTTTCTATACTTTCTGAACTTTCTGAACTACTCGCTGAGAATGCGATCGGTCTTTTATACCTAAAAATGACAGATCTCGATTTTTCTGTGATGACGCCACCATTCTCTAGATAATTCCAGATGTCACCAGAACTAACTTCTGGTAGGTTTCTCGAGTAGGTGCAAATACTACTACTTTTTAGTAACCAACATAACCTTAAATTTTAAGGGGTTGCAACATATTACAATATACCAATTATACTTGTGTTTGTTCAATCATGATTATATGTTTTTAACAGAAATAATGAAACAATGTGACAGATGATAATATTTCGCATGTAGTTAACACAGCTTTTAGTGAAAAGTATACAGGTATACTCTAGGCGGAGGAAAACAGTATTTGGAATGTAGTTGTCACATTTGCCAGTAAGAAAATCTGGTATACTTTACTTAAAAAGAAATATACAGGCGGTCATAATACAGAAAAGATAATGAATAAATGAAAGGTGCTAAATAGAAAGGGAAGTTTTGCTTAATAGTATATTGTGTATTTAGGTGTGAAAGCAATACATTCCCGGACGACGATGCAAGCATCGAAGTCCGGGAATGTACTTTCACACCGAAGTACACATACTATTTTTTCTGAAATCACAACCAATATTATTATAAATTAAGGAATTTGTAATAATGCATAATATTTCTTCATTACAATCTAACTACTTACTAATAAATGCAATTTTATGTGATTTGGTTTGTCTGCGTGTATTTATTTACTCTCTAAAATATACATAAAAAACCGTACGGGAATGATGCTTTCCCGGCCTAGGCCGGGAAAGTAACATTTCCGTATGGTTTTGTTGATCGTTGCTTGGCAACGGATCTTTTCCGGTCTGTTTTGTAATAGTTTCTTACCAACGAACCAAAATACTGAAATTGTGCATTTTTCGGTCAGAAATCGCCCCGAAAATGTAGACATTGCCGATCGATTTCAAAAAAACACTTTTACAGATTTTTTATTTTGGATCACATTTTTGCTTATTAATATTTCCGATTAGGATCTATTTTTTTGACTTTTCATCCAGATTTCTACCAACGTACAGCAAAACTGAATAAAGTTATAACAAATTTCGTAATATTTAACATATTTAGCGAAATTTGTCTACACAAATTATGCTTTCCGTAATAACAATATCGAGAGAAATTTTAGATCTGAATGTCCTAAATATATCTTGCTATAAATAGGATATTGACTATGTGGGTTTCGTTCAAAATTTATAGAAGTTCTATCAAGGAGTAAACAATAGCATAACTTGTTCCTTTTATCTAGTTGGGCATATTTTGTCTTTAATACCAATGTTTATATATTCCAGGATCCACTTAATTTCTCTATAAATCATTCAAGATGACTTGTGATAGGACTTTAAGTCCCCCGAAATGTTTCATGAAAGAAAGATCTTACATTCCATTGACAAATATTTATATTATTTGTCATTTTTATAATATAAAAGAAATTAGAAAGAAAAGAATAATAAAATAAAAGTGATGTATCAAATAATGTAAAAACAAATAAAGTTATAAAGCATTTTAAAAAAACCGCTGCCCAAGGAATCACTACTTCCACATCCAGATTTTCTATCCAAGTCGCTCACAACGAAAACATTTTGTATGTGGAAATAATTGTTTATGGAACTTTAATAATATAATATTTGGAATCCTCTACCCCAAAAATCCATAAAACGATACTCCACATCGGTAGTCGGGTGGGGGTGGAGATAGGGGGTGGTAGTGGTGGTGGATGAAGTAAAAAATATTTTGAGGTTTCTGGTTCTTGCACATACACTAAATCACATTTTTTTTCATCCCCTTTAACAATGAGGTGGTAATGGGGGTGGCTAATGCCAAAAATTTTTTTGAGACCTTAGCTTCTCTTGTATATAATAAATACCAATTTTATGGACTCTTACCTGCTTGATGTACCTATTTAACCAAATTTACCCCAACTTACCCCTCAACCCTTCGACGGAAGATGAAAATATAATCTTGCTCCAGATCTCCAGATATGTGTACCAAATGTCAAGTCAGTATCTTAAACGGTTCCAGAGTAAACGTGCGCACAAAAAAAGTTACAGACAGACCGACAGACAGACAGAATTTTTTCTATCAAACTTAGAATCTCGACGTTTCATGACATTCTAAGCCTATTTGAACAATAAAAATTTAAAAAAAAAAATTTTGTCGTTACTATACTTCCACTGGATGTGCAAGTAATAGAGATCAGTTTTTATGCAAATTAGTAAATACATTCTAAAAAGTAATTATCACAAAATTTAAAGAGATAAGACAAATTGTAGTTATTCTAATACTTATAAATAAAGGAACAAAGTACGATGCTAGATATTTTTATAAAATGTAATTTAAAATGATTGTAAATATAATAATTTGCTCTAAACTACCCAATATATAAAAATATGTAAAGGTGTATGATAGTTTCTATAACAAAAAAACATAGGAATAAGGTAAAAAACAACTAGAAAAATATATAAGAATTGCCCTTAGCATTAAATAAAAACAATACAAGAAGGATTATGTATTTCTCGGTGTGAACAAAGTGAAACATTTTAAAATTTTGTCATTGAATAACAAACACCCTATATGAGGTATCGAGCTAAAATTTTATATAGAGGTATTTGAGACAACTGCGAATCGAATATAGTATCCAATTTATCGATAAAAGAATTGTCCAATAGTCGATCTCGAAATCTCGACCCATTTAGGGGAACTTAGTAGGCCTTGAAAATATGAAAATTACAACATTTTCAAAATAATCACATAGAGCTCATCGAGTACTATGTCCCAAAAAAATTTTTTTTAAATCAGGCCACCATTCCAAAATAACAGAGTGTTGCGGCATTAAATAGCACACACTGTATATTAGTTAATACTATATTATTCAATGAGCATATAATGATGATGAGCATATAATTATCCACGAGAGTGAGGTAAATCACCATAGTGAATAATAGCCATCATATGCGAAGAAAATACTATACTTTGTCCACGACTATTAAATATTTTTGATTAAATTGTTTACTGAAGAAATTGATTAGTTAATTAACTATATTATTCTTTTTGAGCAATATGTAAAATTGTTGACAAGCCGTTGTTTTGACGCATAACAGCCTCACACAATTGGGTTGTTGCACTAAGTTAAAACTTTAATAGAGATTTTAACAATAACACACCACACCACAGATAGTAGACAACCCCCAAATCCAAAGCCAATGGCTGTCCGGAAGGGGGTTACACATTCGGAAAAACGCAGACATACATCCACACCCCCCGATGTTGTCAATACCGGGGCTGGGGGTCGAACCCAGAGCGCGGTAGCGAGTCGATCAGCGTATTCTCCACTCAATACGCCTTAACCGATTGAGCTACCGTGCCGGTTTTATAGATTTTAACAATAACATTTCGTCATAAAAAATCATTGGAAACATGTAAAAGTTGAAAATAAAGTCTTATAATATGACAATACCAATTTTAAAAATACATGCATTTAAAACGGAGGTGACTACATAATGGTAGTCTGCAGAGAAGTTAGTTATTAAATGACAAAAAAAGGATACGAAGTTATAAACTGTTGATAGCGATGGAGAAAAAAAGAGAATAACGTCAATTGAATTTGGCACTATATTTAATAAGTTTTTTCAAAAACCCCACACTATATGTATCAGTGTTCTTCAACTTATGTATAGTCTCACTCTATCTCCTTCTATTATATACACTGATGCAGTAGTTCAGACTATGTGAACAAACCTAATGTCAAATTCAATTGACGTTTCTAGGTTATATTTCGGTTTATTTTAGCGACATAAAGTTATGGATAAATCTAAGTTTAAGTGGTATTTTGTGCCGTACTGTGTAAATAATACCACCAGTTCACCGAAAAAACTTCTTCAGTGTTCCAGTAATGAATGGTGAACGTAAAAATGAATGGTTAACTATTTTTCTAATATTTATAATCAAAACTAAAGCTGTAACTAACCTCACGGCTTTTGCACTTCTAACTTCTGCAATGCTAAAACGATAATCGCTTTTTAAAAATTCGCTCACCATAAATAGGTATATCAATAGAAGGTAAAATATCAGAACTGGCTTTTATAAATCCTGCCTCAGTGATTTTGAAAGAAAATAAATACCAAACGCTAAAAACTTCTAATTAAATGTCAATTTCTATGGTTATTTTCTTTATTGCCAACAATGTCAATTTGTTCCTCTTCTTCTGTTCTGCATATAACTTCACATCTAACTGCCGTTATGATGTCACTTTCGTTTTCATGGTACCTACATTCAAATAGTCGAAGTTTAATAATTTTTTTTAATATGTTGCGCTTAGAATTTTTTTTCAAATTAAACATATAACTAAATTAACGCCTCCACTACCATTTATTTTTGAAAATTTGTCAACAACCCAATTGTAGCTAGCACAGTTAACGAATAATTCCATTTAACTTAGTTTGAGAAACTGGCCATAAATTCTACTAAAAAGTAGCAAGATTGTACTCAAATTGTAGAGGCACCATCCAGTGATTCACTACTAGATAGTGATTAATGATTAATCACTGGACATTTTTTCATGATTTCTTTTAGAGTGACCACTCTGTATATTTTCTTCTTATTTTTCTCCCTTGACAGTTGTGTTAACTACATGCGAAATTTATTGACCTCCGTCACATTTCTTTTATTATTTTTTATAGTGACCACTTTGCATATTTTTAGGGTGGCCCTGTATATTCTTCATACTCTTGCTTCCTTGATAACTATGTTAATTGTATGCAAAATATTAGTATATTTTTTCATATTTATCTTCTTTGATAGTTGCGTTAACTGCATGTGAAATATTATCGTCACCCGTCACGTTTTTTCCCTTATTTTTTAGAGTGGCCATTCTGTATACTTTTCATATTTTTTTTTACTTAACAGTTATGTTTGCTACAATGGAAGTTTACCGTTCTCTGTCACAGTTTTTATTATTTTTTTGGGTAACCACCCCGAATATTTTTCATGTTTTTCTTCTTTAACAAGTGCGTTAGCTGCAGGCGAAATATTACCGTTCTCTGTCACGGTTTTACTTATAGTTCTTTAGGGAAACCACCCTATATATTTTTCATGTTGTTCTTCATTGATGGTTGTGTTAATTGCTTGCGAACTATTATGATCCTCCGTTACATTTTTTTCATAATTTTTATTAAGGTGGCCACATACTATTTTCCTATTTTTCTTATTTACAGTTGTCTTAACTACATGCGAAATATTATTGTCCTCCGTCAAGTTCTTCCATTGTTTTTTATATGATCACCCTGTATATTTTCCATATTTTTCTTGTTAATTGTTGTGTTCAGTACACGCCAAATATTATTGCCTTCCGTAACATTTTTTTCATTAATTATGTCTTTTTGGGGCTCCCTGTATATTTTTCAACGAAAGCATATCTCAAATAAATATTATTTCTCTCCGTCAGTTTTGTAGATCTAGCACCAACAGACAGACAGACAGTCTCACGGAATTTTATGACTTTAATTTTTGTAATCTACGTTACTCTAAAACGATTGATTATACTGCTTTACTTTGTGGCATTTTAAAGTGCTACAACTCTAATTTCTAGTAATTTGTATTTAAAATGGATTTAGTGCCGCCTAAACAAGTTCACTATTTTCTTTCAGGGACTAAGTAGGTAGGCAACCAACTTGCATCTTGACGGTGCGGCGTATTGCATTCATTTAATGGGGTTTAAATAGTTTCTATCTATAGAATTTACTCCTCTTATGTTCTTAAAATTGGTCAAGGTAGAAGAGGAATTTTCCGTAACTAGTTTTATGTTGGTAACGCTGGGGAAATGGCCTGAAGGTTTCTTCTTGCGAGAACCGCGGACACGCTGGTCTCTTTGTGGAGGAATTTTAGTGGCATCGCAGTCAAAGTAAGATTTCTTGGACCTATGTCCACAGGACGATGATGTCCTAGCGTATTTTCTTGTACTACTCTTGCCGCAAATATTCAGAGTGTTTAGAAAGTTGTGTTTAGCTGAATGTTCAAGTGGCGGGTTTTCTGTTGAGTAGTGCTCTCTATGGAGGTAAGCTTTTTATTTAGAATGTGTGTAATGGAATTTTTAATTGAGTTGTGCATTGCAGAGTGTTTGGATTCAGTGATTTACTCTGGTAATGCTCTGGAAAAAACATGTGGTTTTATTATTGGTTATGTTGATCCTCTTGGAAATACCTCGTGATGGCTTGTTTCATTGGTCTTGGTCCGCGCCATCCTGTCACTCACTCTGATGAAATTATTCATGTTAATTCGGGGACACTTACGCAGGTATCAAGAAGGACGGCTCAGAATCTCGCCGGACTAACGGAATTTACAAGGTTTTCTCTTTCTTAATGTTTCTGTAATAATCTTGTAGTGGCTTTGAGCACTCATTTAGTATTAAACTTTTTGTGGTGACTATTTAATTAAATTATTTTTCAGTATTAGATCACTAAAGAAATCATAAATTGTAAATCTTCAGGTCCATTTTAAGTGCATTTAAATGAACTTTTGTGAGCATGTCACTATAAAAGTCAAACATGGTACCTTGATGCTTAGGCATTGCACTATAATATAGTAGGACAGGAGAGTTTAGTTCTATTTTCAACTTTTAACCTCACATAAATAGCTCTTTTAGTAAAAATTCTTCATTAGTAAATTTATTAGCGAGAAGGTACGTTGCCCTGTCACATACTTAAATTCATATACAAGTAATACAACTTAGTATTCTTTTGGTTGAAATTTCAATTTGAATCACCAATATATTTAATTTTAAGTGTTATTTTTTTGTACACACAATTTGTGTATTTTTAATAAATATTGTCCATGTCTAAGTACTCTCATGTCTTGGTACTCTCCTAGAAGTTATTAAAATCTTTTAATTAATAGTTTGTTACCACAGTCAGAAGTAATACTAGTTCGAGCTTTAATAATTTTCATCGCATATCATATGCTAGCTAAAATTTTGTTTCTTGGCTGACAAAATTTCTCTTCTAAATTAATTATTGGCCAAGTGGCGCCCTCTTTTGTTTATCTATGTTTTCTCATTTACTCACTCCTCTTTTGCTCTCCGAAACAAACTAGCTGCCGTACGCAAGTGAACATTTTTTTGCATTAGGCATAAAAAGGGTTGCAACTTTTATTATCAGAATTTTGAGATATGTTATTGTTATGCAATCTTTTAGCAGCTTATATTGTTTTTTTGAATACTTTCTTATATTTTCTATATACTTCCCGATCGGCTAAATTATTAACGTTTTATGATAGAAATCTTTCAGTTTATCAGAAGATATTCTGATACATTCTTTTAATTCCACATCCAGTATAAGTTTAGTAATGTATTTTTTTTTTAATTTGCATTGTTCAAATAGGCTTAGAATATCATGAAATGTCAAGATTTTAAATTTGAGCAAGATTAGCAGTATATATTTTAGGAAATATATAGAGGAGTTCGACAAATATTACGATAGTATTCTGCCATATAAAGGCATATCTACTAACTATGCCCATGTCAGGGCTACGGCTACTTCGATTGCAATGGACAACGGCCGTTAGATCAAGCTTACCATTTTTGTTGCATGTCGTGGTATTATAAATCTCGTCATGTATCAAGAGAGATCAAGGGTCTCGTTACAACCATTCCTCCGTTGCATTGACGAGAGCCAACAGCTCGAAACTGCAGTCTGCAAGTGGTGTCGAGTGGCTAGTACGAGAGGTCCATTGAGTAAGAATAAGTTTTTCGGCTGGTGTTTGTTGAAATCGAAGCTTTAGCATTTTGTGGCAATACATAGTTATTGCACTTAACCCGACCAGGCGTATAATTTGTAATCCAATGCTCGGCGAGGCATTATTCGGAGAATAGCTGTTGGTTGCAGTCTGTTTTTTTATTTCTTATATATTTAAGGAAATGTATAGAGGAGTTCGACAAATATTACGTTAGTAAATTAAGATTCTTAGTTAAAACCATTCATCATTTTTATATTTTGATCGATACAAAATTGAAGCTGTATTACAACCATCAATTTTAAGGCTACCAATCTCCGAATTTCTCAGCCAGTGCAGTGCTAAACATACAAAGTCAATATATTGTTCACTTAGAAATATTTCCATAATAACATTTTGAGAAAGTTTTAACCATTTAGTTAAAATTATCCAAACTACATGATGCGTTAGGCGAAACAGCTGCCTCGGCTTAATTACAGTTAGTTGATTTAATTATAATTCAATGTAAATGAAACTTGGAACATTTTCATTCAATATGTGAAAGTTTAGGTCTCACCACAGAAATTTATAATTTAGTTACGTGAAGTACAAAGTGACCTAACGGGAAATGCTTCTAAAATGTATTTGTTTAGAAACTAGAAAAAAGCTAAATCACGCATAAACAGTACAAGAGAGGCACTTTTAAGTATCACCATTGCTAACCCCCTACATCCTCTGATCAGTGCTTTTATATTTTGTAAATGGCGCTATACTTACTATATATGGTACATCATTCAGAATAGAATTATATTACGAATAAAATGTTGCGTTAGTTTTAAAAGCGGTCGATTATTAAAAAAAAAAAAAAGGAAATATAATAGGGTATTCTCTTTCTCACGCGGTGGAATATGATAACTTCCTTTGAATATGTAGAAGTTCTCATAAAAAAGAGCACCTTTATTGAAAATTAGTTCCCTAATCCCATTGCTGATATATAGATATTTGACTAGCCCTAACAAAATTTGCAATATCGGACTAAAAACTGTCTATATGGAGCACTAGCATCAGTTAGAAGGAGAAAACGTAACTACCTCGGCACACACCAACACTATGAAAAATCTACGGAAACAACATACAGAAAATATCGACATATCATATGATATGTAACAACCATCACACAAAACTACAAATGGGGGGGAGGTCAAGAACAGACCAGCAGAGGATAAGAGATAAGGGCGGAAAAATTGAAAGGACAACATCTGCATTATAGGAGTACACTCAAGAAAAGATGCATACCACTACAACATTGAACCAAGAAGCTGGAGGAAGAAGGAAATGCAACTAAAGAATCAACAGAACTAATAAATGAAACGGACCACTGGCCCTTGGTCACCATTAAAGGATCAACTGCTAGAAATAATAGCTAGATCTAGAAGAAATACCGCACCTGGAGTACAAAATAAACACGAGTTAATACACTAAGGAACGGAAAGGCTAAAGGAGCAAACCATGGAAATCATCACCAGAGTATGGACAAAAACCACATATCTGCCTAAGGATTGGAACACGATCGTACAAATACTCCTCCCCAAAACAAACTCGCCACAGAGAACACTCTGCAGCATAGGATATAAAAATTACGCACAATTCCTGCTCGAAAAACTAGAGTAGATTGAAAGACCACCAGGCTACTAGTCTGAATTCATCATAGGCAGATCAACGGACGACCATATGTACACCGCCAAAAGAATCCTGGAAGAAAAATGGAGAGAAGGGACAAAACTACACATAGTCGCTATAGATCTCCAGAAAGCATTCTATGCCATCAGTTATGAGGCCATAGTCAATAATCTATATAACAAAGGAGTACCGTGCTATCTAATAAATAAGATAATAAAGGCCTTCCTTTATGAAAGTATTGCTATACAGTGGTTCGAACAAATGGCGGAAACCAAACAAAAAAACACAAGAGTCAAGTAAGGATGCCCCATGTCCCCCTAACCATTCACCACGGTCCCAAACCAAGTGATATAAAACCACAATAAAGGATATACCAATCTTCAAGCGAAGACACGGAAACACTGAGAACCCCAATCGTACACGCCGATGATCTCCTAATCGTCGCAGAAGAAGAGTAACACATTCTCAACTTACTAGAAACATAAAACCGCGTCTGAACACATGTGGGCTTAAAATAACCTTCAAGAAAAGAAAAATCTAATCATGAAGCGAGATCCGTCAACAAAAGAGAGTCTGACCAGCGGAGAAGAATGTAGAATAGTCGACTACTCCCTGAGAACAACAAATAAATTGTAATACATAGGAACATATCTGACGAATCAATTGAAAAGGAGAGAAACTGTAAAGGAGAGAATAAAAACAGCATACAGAGTTACAAGCGCAATTATAGCGTCAATCGAGAGAAACAAACTATTATGGGACCTGACCAAACGGCTGTATATAGCCATCATACTGCCGACGATGATATATGGAGTTAAAAATGGGGCAACAACAAGACGCAGCGGAAGAAGTTTGAGAAGAGCTGAAAGGGACATCATTTGACTACTCGCAAAAGCAACAAGACGAAAATAGCTACATAAAACAACAACACCACTAGGAGGGAAGAAAATTAGAGAAAGGATAGAAATGTACGCAATGAAAGACTGGAGACATGTTCAAGGAAGGAAACCAACACACCTACTGAAGAAAGTACTAATACTGAACAGAAGCAAACTAAAAATAGGGAGACCATGCTACACGTGGAGAACAACAATCGAGAGGATCATGAACGAACTAGAAAAAGTGGGAAAGAAAAGCGAGGGAAAAATGAATTCCACAAGGAAATCGCAACGATACATACTTTACCAGAATCAAAAACGGAGGAATCAGAGGAAGAAGAAGAATTTTTGGAGCAGAAATATAAAAAGAGGAGCATAGACACTCCATATCACGATTCAATGCGGCGACTCATTTCACAAACACCAACAAGCATATTCTCTACTAGAACTAGAAACGCAGGAACCAGAAGGCTTAGGAGTAGAAGACGAAAAGCTATAGAAGCAGAAACACAGAAAATAGGAGCAGAAACATTAAACATCATGACACAATGCGGCAACGCATTTCACAAACACCTACACTGCCCACTCCCCACTCCTGTAACATGCGTTATGAGGGTCTCGCTGCTGACAACTGGCAGGACCAAAATTCAACCCAGCGTGTACGTAGCCGGCGCAGCGGTATATCTTCAATCAATAAATCAATCAATATATGCAGGTGATAACTTGACATGAAAACTTCCTGCTAGAAGTGCTGTTATCGTCCTTAACTGAAACCTGTTATTTGAGAGCGGTTCCTTTGTTTATTTTGGACGTGGTCATTTGATAAATATTTTCTCATGTTGATTTCCTGGGATATGATTTATGTGTTTGCTTTTGGCCCAGTCTTTGTTAACTTTCTTGAATGTACTTTTTGTAATTTCCAGCACAGATTCTACGACACCAAATATATTATTTGGCACGTTTGTCAGTTCTTTCGTTGCCAACTATTCTCGGATATTCCGGCACTCAGAGTAATTTAATTCAGTTTTGACTTTCCAGAATTTTGGTCTCTTCATGGCAGTCCTATACCAGTCTGGATAACAATATATTGAAAACTAATGCTTTTAATGCTGCCTGACTGTCCGATGCTAATGCAGAAGAAATCACCACCGTTCGTCTGAGGATGTGACCCCTTCAACATATAATGACTTATTTCTACTACTCTCAGTGGATCTCTTATAACTTTAAGGGGAGACCTAGGACCGGAGTCCTTTAATAGATGGGTCGCACTAGATCGTACCTACCGTAGATTGCTTACTTCCCTCTCCAAATCTTTCTACATTCAATATGATGCACTTATCTGATACCAGTCTTTTATAGAACTATTTCCAGTAGTTCCTGTGATCTGTTCGATGTCCTGAAAAACAGACATGTGGTAACTTATGAAGGTCCTATATATTCAGTTCTCGATCCATTACATAAAAGCGCACTAGAAGTTAAACTTAAAGTTAATAATTCGATGAAGAAAGTGCAAGAGTTCAAATAATACCATTTATTGTGTAAAAGTTCAAAAGTATACAGATAAATTCTGGTAAATCACCCATCTACCTATAAACGTAAGAACGTGCCTACTAAACATAGCAAGAATGGACTCCCCCTTAGACGATGTTAATTACAAGTGGATGGATGGAGAGTAATAGTATCAAGCGACTGGCACAAAAAGATTTACAATTTCCTAGACAGATATGCTTCAAAATTTAACTTGGACAGACGGTAATAATTTTTACTTAAAACTTTGGTTCGTTCATGGCTAGCTTTATAGTTTCTAATAGCGATTTATATTACTCAGCAGACCTTATCATTTGAAATGCTTTTACAACAATATATAAGTTATATGCTTTTTGTTTTACTTGGAGATGTCCGCGCAGTAATTTTAGCATAGAGCTTGTGATTCCTAAGTAAGACAACTTACCTTGTTGGTTGACGTTGTTATAGTCACTTTAGGTAAGCAAACTAAGGTAGCATACGAGATGGTGGCTTTTATTATGCTGGTAAAAATTCAATACAACATACTCGGTTTAAGCCAACATCCTCAGAATTTAAGATTCACTCCTGCAGTTAGTGACGTAAGTACCATGAGTTGCCATAAAATTGTTTAACGCAGCACGATGAACTAGGTCTTATATCGGATGAAGTGCTGTTGCAGTCAGTAAATGAGTTTCCATCAAATCATCTAAGAGATTAAAATATATCTGCCGAAAAGAGAAATCTGTTTGGGTAGATTGGCCATAAATCCTTGCACGTTGTATTTATATAGCAACATAAAGAGCATTCTACATGTCCAGTTTACCCCCGTGTTAAAATTTATCGCTCGAAATTCGAGCCAAAATATGGACCTAAAGCCACTAGTCAGGTGGGTGGGCGTAGATCGGTGAGTAATAAAAAGTAAAATAGTAAGCTATCAGTACTAATTTGGCCACGCCCTTGAGAATGTTACGAGCAAACAGAATCCGAATGGTATCATCATCATCAATCGTCATATTGATCGGGACAATGGTCGAGTCCAACTCTATAAAATTGACTTAATATTTCTTTGTGATCGAGGTATTTTAAGAGTGCTTAATTGCCGCTGAAATATCTATTTAAATATAATTAAACTATAAACTGTAAACATGCAATTTTGTCAAAAACTTATTACAATAACACTCCGTGCAACTGGCTCAACAAATTTGATAATAAGAAACAGGATGTACACTTTTTTAACAAAATTGTTGATCAAAATTTGCAAAAATTAGCAGAAAATTGTATCCAAAAATATAATCTTAACAGTTATTTTATAACCTCAAAAAATGAGTATTTCAGGAAATGTTGCTAGACGGGTTTCAGCTTATTTTCGTCCGTTGCTTCTGCAGGTATTTTTTTAAATTGATTTTAAATAACTTTTGAACCTTGTTGTTCAGAATTTTTACAAATATAAAAAATGACACCAGATATTGATTTCATTTTCCACCACTCGTATATATAAATCATTAGTAAAATCATCCGCAAATGATATATCCACATAACATTAGTTCCTTAATGAAATTATTATTATTTTCTAAACTTGTATTCATTTTTTTTTTTTGTAAATAATGGCATTGAAGGAGTGGTATTATTGACGTGAAGAAAAGCTAAATCGGTGGAAGGAATATATGCAAAACTTATTTAATGACGAAAAAACGTAGAAATCTAGTAACAACTAATTTCAGTACTGGACCACCAATCATCAATGAGAAAATTATAAACTCGATTTCCTCGACAATCGTTAATCGCAGAAAAAAGGTTCAAATAAAAAAGCTGCCTCCATTTTTATCTTTATTTCTACCTACTATACTTAGCATATATTCAAAAATTTCAAAAAGCGTCCCAATTGCGATACTTACTGCAAGTTCTTTCATTTTATCGACTTAGGTCCTAGAAAAAATGAATAATTTTCTATACTTGTAATCCAGTAAAAACAGACAAAAAAAA
This sequence comes from Rutpela maculata, assembly GCA_936432065.2. NCBI lineage: Eukaryota > Metazoa > Arthropoda > Insecta > Coleoptera > Cerambycidae > Rutpela > Rutpela maculata. The sequence goes on along the minus strand of OW386287.2, from coordinate 143,545,577 downwards.
AGTCAAAAGCTAGTAAAAGTTCGCACAGAGATAAAAATTGGTACAGACCTTAAAAACATCATTACAAATGAAATGCTAAAAGTTCCCACTGATTCCATTTGCATTCAAGATCAAATGTCAAAAAATCTGTTTTTCGCAAATATTAAACAGCAAGTGTTATCGTAAAAATAGTTATTACAAAGTTTATAGATTATGCAACTTTCTACAAAAAAAAAATCCTTATACTTTTTCCCTACAAATGATTTCTCGTGAGATATCGCAGTTTAAATAACTGAAAAATTCATGCTTTGCATAATATGCACTCTTATCACATCACCTTCGAGCTATAGTACTTGGCGCACTTTTTTCGGGCATAATCCACGATTTGTTCTGATCAAACAAGGACAGACTCCTATTCTATTGATTAAAAAATAGTATTGTGGTTAATTACCAAACCGGAACTGACCTGATTTTGATTTTTTAATAATTGTGTTAAGATTAGTAACCTTCAAATTCTACTTTAACAGTTACATGTTCTTCTTCTCCTTCTATTTCGCCTTCTTCTTCTTCCTCTTGTTGCTGGATTTCTGTAAGATTTCTCTAAGAAACAAGATGGACGGATCATTGATATTATAATCATCATCATCTGTTGTATTCGATGCAACATTGGAGCAAAACTGACCTTGGAAATTACCACAAACTGTTGAAAGAAATTATCCGACTTTTTTACAGTTACAATTATAATTACAACTCTTTTACAAAAAATAGTGAGAAGTTTTTCCGGAGCAGGCGTGAGTAGGATCTGGATTGGCTCCAAACCGTTAATGTTTAATACACATCCCCTGTTTTTAGGATCTAGTTCGTTACCTAGCCATACTTGGACTGTTGATAAACAGCATCAGGTGTTGGAGGATAACTGTACACTTTTATCGTTCCGTGTGCTTTTTACAAAACTTAAATATCTATAGAATCATTTTTTTTGGAGTTCCATACATAACAAGAAGGTAATGAATTCCATTAATGAAGATGCTGTCTGGAGAAGACTCGATCTTCGGTATATATTTTATGGTGCGAGTCACATACAAACCAATACCTCGATATTTTGACTTATATTGAACGCCGATGACGTATAAAAACCACGTATGAGTGCATATTAGAATTGGCAATTTTTGTTATCGTGATATTTCGCGAAAAACCATTCGTAGGAAAAAGTATAATTACCCTTTTTGTAGAGGACGCACAATTTACAATCTTTGTAAAAATTACTTTTACGATATCACTTACAGTTCAAGAGATAATTGCGAAAAAACGACTTTTTTGATCTTTGACATTGAATGAAATTTTTAGCACAAGAGGAATAGATGAGGACATTTAATATTTCGTTTGTAATGATGTATTTAAGGAGTGTATCAACTTTTAGCTGTATGCAAATTTTTCGCTGTTGAATGTCTATATTTTTACTGGATTATTATTAAAATTTAACTTTCATATTAACACGTTTTCTTAACAAATATGTAGTGAGGATTCGGTAAAAAATTGAGACCAATTAATTTTCTGTCTCTGAGTTAGAGCAAGTTAAACAAAAAAATAATTGTTTTATTTATCCAATAGACGTCGAGAACGAGACAAATGGTCCCCGAAAATTAGAAGAAGCGTTTTAAAAAAAATTCAAGTGGATCCGTTAAGAATTGTCACCTGTAGAGTGTGCCCGTATGCCCGTACTACAAACCAACTGGCAGAGACGTATGGCAATTTCTAATAGCAATTTAGGAACTTAATAAAGGTTCAAATAGTACCAATTTTTAGAGTCCAACCTTACCTTTCCAAAAATCTATAATTAAAACCGAATTCTCGCAGAAATTACCAATTAAAAATATAGCGGGAATAGAACAGGATGTGTGATTATATACCTATTACTTTTTGACGTAGTCAAGGAACTAGAATTCCATTTTCTTAAATTTCTTGCAGGAATAAAGTTTTCTAATTTTTCTAATTTTGGGATATTACTTAAATCATAAAAGACGCATTTGTGCGAAAAGGTTCACTTCCTGTCGAGGTGAAAATTGTCTTATATTTTTATTTTTAAATAGCAACCTATAAAGTAAAGAATATTTTTATATGTTGACTTAAAATAAAGCCAACGGCCGAGAAGTTAATCTACGAAAAATTACAAAAGATAGTTCATCTATGAAAATATAAATTTTAATCTTCTGCCTTCTTTTGATAACCTACTAGAAATTAAGAAACTCTAAAATGAAATTATCTATATAATAACTATCTACTTAATCAGAAATAAAACTTTTATTAAAATATCAATTTTCAGTCTTTTTAATTCTCTGACAATTTTACGTTTGGGTAAAGACCAAAAGAGCACCAATATGAATTTACATAGAAAAAAACAATCTTAAAGTTTAAACTCAATAAACCTCATCTCGAAAATAAGCTGTCATTATACCTCTTCTAAGCGTTTAGCGAAACGTTTTACAGCCTTGTTATAAGCTCTTTAGAGGCTTTATGTTCTTCTGAAGGCTGTCAGTCTGCCAGTCAACAGAAAATTCAAATTTTGACGTTCTCTACGACGAAGTATCTTTCTTTCATCCATACCTCAAGTGGTATGGATGCGCAATGGGTTTCGGTGAATAAAATGGATGCGCAGTGCGTTACTTCAAAAAGTATGAATGCGTAGTAGTGGCTTTCCTCGAGTGAATTGAATGCACAGTGGGTTACCTTGAGTAGTATGGATGCGTGGTAGGTTTCCTCGAAGAAAATACTTGAGTAGAGGTTTTACTTCTATCGTGTAGTTTACGGCACGCAATGATTTTTCATATCTTTGTCTTACCATTTTCTGCGTATTACTTTAACATCCAGTTGAAGTATATTAACGCAAAAAAATTTTTTGAAAATTTCATTGTTTAAACAGGTTTAGAATGTCATGAAACGTCAGTATTTTAAGTTTGGGCAAAATAAATTCATCTGTCACGTCGGTCTGTCTGTTAGTCTTGTATCTTTTTGGTGTTCACGATTACTTTGAAACCGTTTAAAATATTGACTTAAAATAAAGTACCGTATGTATTCTGGAATTAGATTATATTTTGATCTTATTCCATTGCAGAGTTGAAGGGTAAATTGAGGTAAATAGGGGTAAATAGGTAAATCAAACAAGTAAGAGTACATGAAATTGGTATTTAGTAAATATAGGACGAGCTAAGGTTTCAAAAAAAAATTTGGCATTAGCCACTCCTATTTTAAAGGTTGTGAAATACTATTATTTAGTGTGTGTACAAGAACCAAACTCATCAAGATTTTTTTTTACTTCATTCACCCCCACCACTACCACTCCTACTACCGATGTGTCATATAATTTTATGGGTTTCTGGAGTACACTATTTCAAATATTATACTATTAAAGTTCCATAATTATTTCCACATAGCGGAGTGCAAATATAGTATTTTCGTTGTAAGAGACTTGGCTAGGAAATCTAGATGTGGAAGTAGTGATTTCTGAATTAGCAGTTTTTATGTAAGATTTATTTAAACTTAATGTACATCATGTCGAATAATTATTAATAAGTGTTTCTGAATTTTTTTTTTAATTTAAACTAAAAATTAAATATAAATGTTCGGATGCCATCTATAAACTTAAATATCTTCGAAACTATTAATCCTAATAAATATAGGCCTTATTTTTAATATGTAAAATTTTTTTGCTAAAACTAATATATATTCAGATATTTGCAAAGAATCAAGAATGTTATATTTTTTTGTAAAATCCCTTTATAGTTTAAAATGATTTTTTTTCTAGACGAAGTAGTGTAAAAGGGCGAAAAAATTTGAGCACCTAGATCATGATATATATTAACAAAAAACAGTTGGTATATGAGAATAGATTTTTTTAATTACTGACTACTTACATTAACAAATGGCGACACTTTTATTAAAAAAATGTGAAGACGCACATTGTTTCTGTCATAACTTCTTTATTATTTATGCTAAGGAAATATTCAATAATTTAAAAACCTGATTAATAGTCTTTCATTTTGTTTGTTAGCATTTTTGTCGTAAGTGCTATAGTTTTTGAAATATTTAACATTTAAACCTAATACTTCGTGTGTGTGTGTGTGTGTGTGTGTGTGTGTGTGTGTGTGTGTGTGTGAAGTTTGGCATTGGAGGATTCCATCAGCCACAGAATCTTTTCTAGAGTTATAGGAGTGCTTTAAATACTCATTTTAACTTTACCAAGGAATTTTACTAATCTGTCAAATACATCTTTGTTGTTGCTGCATAGCAGTGTTGTCAAGTTGATGGAAAATTGTATATTTATATTAACTAGGAAGGACATGAATTCTGAAATTGCGTCACTATGATTTCTACAAGCGAAAAAGATATGATTTAAATCGGCGACTGAATTGTTGTCACAGCTGCATATTTGTGAATTAATAATTCCGATTTTTCTCAAATGGCTTGGTATTTTTGCATGACCTAGTTTAAGTCTTGTTATAGTAGTCGAGTAACTCTTTGGTACGTTATACTGAAATATATGTGGAATATTAATGCTGTGCGGTAAATTGGGATGGATAAGCGTATATGAGTTATTTGAGGATCTAACGTAAGATAACCATTCTGTTTGCCATTTTTCAGGAATTTTAGATTTCGAGATACTAAATAAATCATATATGCTAACCACGTTTAATATTTCTGGACTGTTGGTAGATTCCTTGGCCTTCCTGTCGGCTATTTCGTTCCCAATAATTCCTGCGTGACCCTTCACCCAGATAAAGGTAACATTCCTCCTTCTTTTATGTAACTTGTGAAGCAAGTTTTTTATGTTGCATGTTAGGCCGTGTTTGTAATTCTCGAGAATAGGACCTTCAATTGCTTGCAAAACGGATTTAGAGTCCGATAGAATGATTGAATCTCTATCCCAGTTTTCATATGTCCACGTTAAAGCCTGTTCTATGGCATATGCTTCGGCTGTATAAATTGAGGCGTATTTATGTAGGTGGTAGCTGAAAGACACCTTGTTGTTGACTATATAAAATGCACATACCGTACCATCATGTGACTTTGACCCGTCAGTAAATATTATCAATCTTTCACTGTAATTGCTGATAATTGCGTTTACAATATTGTTATTAATAGATACAAAATCACTGTATGAAGGATATATGACAGTTGGTTTGAACATCAATGCATTATATTCTAGTTGAAATATTGGGTATGTTTGTGTGTCTCTTTTACTTATCGTATTTTCGTGGATAATGGTGTCTTGAAAGGCTTTTACAAGTGGCGGACTGTTTCTATGATTCCAATACTTGTTAGTCAGATCCTCGAAATTAAGTGTATTTATACTATTTAGTAAATTATTGAGGTTGTTGGTTCTGATTTTAATTTGGGCTTTGTCGCCTAAGAACTGTCTTCTTAGTTTTAGTGGCGGTTCCTGAGCCTCAGCTAGGATTGCGTGACAAGGTGATGATTGCATTGCACCAATGCTTATTCGTATGGCTTTAAATTGAATACGGTCTATAATTAGCAAATTCGAATTAGACGCTGAGCCGTATAATACACAACCGTAATCTATTATTGAACGTATGTATGACCTGTAGAACATTAAAGATATTAATGGATCACATTTTAACATATTAATGCCTTTTTGGCACTTATTTTGGACGTAGTTAATGTGTTTCGTCCATAGAAGTTTAGAGTCAAGTATTATGCCTAGGTATTTATATTGTTTGACAATAGGTATATTTAAACCGCATATATTTAATGCATTAATATTTTGTAACCTATGTCTTGTAAAGAACATAATAGCAGATTTTTCAGCTGAAATGCTGAAGTTATGTTCCTCTATCCATTGTTTTAGGCAATATACCATATATCTCAGGTCAGTAACACATTCTGCATATGATTTTTGGATTGTGTATATACAGATATCGTCCGCATACTGAATACTTTTAATTGAAACATCAAAAATGTCATGCAATCCTGCTGTATAAATATTAAATAAAAGTGGGCTGAGAACTGAACCCTGGGGTAATCTCGAGAATACCGTTCTGGGCCCATGTAGAGTGTTGTTATGGTCTTTTATAAAAACAGTCCGATTCTTATAAAGCTCTGTTATGGCATTTGCTATATTATAGTTAATACCATATTCTGTTAATTTGGTTTTTAGTACATTCAAGTCAACAGCATCATAAGCTCCATCAACAAACAGGCAGGCCAAATAGTTATTATGGGAAAGTGTACATTGCACATCAGTAACCAGTTGTGAAAGATCGTCGATTGTACCAATTCCTCTACGAAATCCAAATTGAGTACTGGGGAGGAGTGATCTATATTCAAAATACCACTCTAGCCTTGTCTTAATCATTCTCTTGAATGTCTTGGTAAGACAAGACATGAGTGATATGGGCCTATATGAGGTTGCTAGATTACTGTCTTTATTAGGCTTTAAAATTACACAGATAATGATTTCTTTGAGTTCTTCAACAAAGTTACCTCTCAGCCACCACTCATTGTATATATTCAATAACAGTAATTTAGCTGAGTTAGGGAGATTTTCAATAATTCGGTAGGTAAAGCTGTCTTTCCCAGGAGAAGAGTCACGGACGTCTGCGATTGCGGCGTTGAATTCACTAATTGTAAAATCTTTGTCTAAAAAATTTCCGTTGGGATTATGTACTTGTTCTATTGGCTTCTGATTTTCCACGAAATCTGGTGCAAAATTTTTTAGTAATTCTTCGATTAACTGTGGTGATAGAGGATGTTTTTTAGGTTCAAAATTTTTATTTGTTATTTTTTTATGAATCCCCATATCTCTGATGGCGAACTGTTTTTATTCAATTTGTTTATAAAGTTAACCTAACAATTTCTATATTTATTTTTAAAGGTTAGTTTAGTTAGGGCTTCCTTATTTTTATAATTTAAGTAGTTTTCCAGATTTGCCAAATTCTTGTACTCATTTAATGCTGATTTTCGTGCGTTGACTGCCCTAGTGCATTCATCATCCCACCAGATGGGCCGGGATGTAGAGGAGGTAAACGGTCTTTTAAGTGGAATTGCGAGGTTGGCAGCGTTGCTGATTGTATTTGTAAGGTACATAAATTGTTCTATGTTATTTAAGGATATAGGACAGGTATCGATATCGTTATCAATTTGTGTTTGGAATAGGGGCCAATCAGCATTGCTGTCCCTTCATCTAGAGGATGGTTTTATAGGAGTGGGTTCCATGTGCAAGTTAGAATCTAATAATAGGGGGTAATGGTCCGATCCCATTGGATCAGGTAAGACTTTCCAATTAAATTTACTTATTACGTCCGGTGTACCTATAGTTAGATCGACAGCCGATGGTTGCTGATTGAATGTGGTAACTCTGGTGGGAGATCCATAATCACAATTAAATTACAATTATCGATGGCTTCAATTAATCTAGTGCCGAAATTTGTGTCGACATGTGATCCCCATACGGTGTGATGACAGTTGTAACCGCCACAAAAAATTGTTGACGAAGTAAACTGAGTAAATAAATTTTCCCAGTCACGTGTGGTAACTTGGATATTGGGCGGTTTATATAGAGATACTATGTTTAAGTTATGTTGGTTTAGATGTATTGCACAGATTTCGATAGCTTTATTAAAGTTATCATTTAAATGTAGCCTAGAGAATGAGATATTTTGAGACACAAAGATGGCTACGCCTCCTTTGCCGTCTCTCTGTTTTTTTGAAAAGAATTGAAACCATGTATATTTAATTTATATGTAGGTTTTATCCAGGTTTCCGAGACAACAATTATGTCTACCGGATTATCACATAGAAAGTTTATTAGGTTTGGTTTATTTGCGACTAAAGATCTAGCGTTCCACTGCAATATTTTAATTGTACCTTTAGTTGATTCATTATCGCTTAAGGAGATTACTTCTGGGTTATTACCTTGACTAAGTATCGAAGATATACTCTCCCTAATATTTAATTCCGAGTCTACGTGAAATAGTGTTTTATGTTGTATAGAATCATTTGTTTCTTATTACATTATTTATATATGATGAAATTTGACAGATCAGTCTTTCCCTGTATTGCATAAATTCTTCACGATATGGATTTGGAATTATGGGTTGGGATTTAGAGGAGGTGTCCCTTCTTGGAGCGGGGATTTCTCGGATTGTTGTTGTGGGGGGATGTAGCTTTACGTTTTTTACGTAATTGTGATGACTGGGTGGAGGGACGTTGTATATTAGTGGATTGGGTGATTTTGTCTGTAGGTTGGGTAGTTGGTAATGGAGGGAAGTTGTTCATATCATACAGTAAAGAGAATCTATTGTTTGTGGATACCTTTGCATATGATGGATTATTAGCTAAAGTCTGTGCTTCTTTAAATGACGTGTTTTCTGCTGCCATGATTTTTTTGATATTATATTGTGTAATATACACTGGACATTTTTTTGAAATTGAGCCATGCTCCACGCTTTTACAATGTATACATAAGAGGGCGTCACTGTCACAACTCATATTTTCCTCGTGGGGTTTTGTACACTTCCTACATCTGTTTTGACCCTTACATAACTTAAATGTGTGACCGTATCTCAAGCACTTGTAGCATTGTACCACAGGATGAATATAAGGCTCGACTGTAAAATTTACCAAATTGATTTGTACACATTGTGGTAAGAAATTACCCAAAAATGTGACAACAATGATTTGTCTAGGTACATATTTGGTTGTGCCGTCTGTTTCAATAATTTTACGTTTCATTCTCTGCACTTTTATAACCTCATTATTGCATATTATATGTTTTTTAAGGTATTCTTCATCAAAATATGTGTCTACCATTTTTATAACACCTTTTTTATGGGTATATAATTTAGGTATATAGGCTATTAATTGATTATTAATTACTGATTCATGATTTACTAGTGAATTTGCCACATTGTATGACTTAAAAATAACTTTAACCCTGTTTATGCCTACCGGTTTTATGTCAATTATATCCTTACTAAAGTAGCTATTTTCAAAGAGGTAATGTCCAGCGGCGGCTGGTGAAATTTCAATATTTTTTTTCTCGTCTGTGGCGCATGGGACCCATACGAAATTTGGGAAATAACATCTAGAGAAGCACTTCTCTAATGACCCCTAAAAAATTTTGAAAAAGCAGTTTGCGAAAAAATTTTTGAAAATTTGCTAGCCTCCCCTGGGTCTAGGGACCCCTGTTTACTTTTATTTTTTTTTGTCATATGCATTTGACATTTCATAAAAATGCATCGACAGATTTTAGAGTTTGTGAAAATATTTTCATTACTAACTGAAATACAATGAACTGAAATTTTGTAATTTACAATTTAACAAATTACAATATTTCAATTCGTTGTATCTCAGTTAGTAATGAAAATATTTTCACAAACTCCAAAATCTGTCGATGCATTTTTATGAAAAGTCAAATGCATATGACAAAAAAAAATAAAAGTAAACAGGAGTCCCTAGACCCAGGGGAGGCTAGCGAATTTTCAAAAATTTTTTCGCAAACTGCTTTTTCAAAATTTTTTAGGGGTCATTAGAGAAGTGCTTCTCTAGATGTTATTTCCCAAGTTTCGTATGGGTCCCATGCGCCACAGACGAGAAAAAAAATATTGAAATTTCACCAGCCGCCACTGGTAATGTCCTACACGTATCGGAAACGGTCTCCCTATATCTTTGTTTAAATACTCTACATATACGTTATATGGTCCCTTATCGGATATCCTGTATTTATTATTGGTATCGTATGTTTTTTGTTCACTCTTATCAATATTACTTACTCGCTGCTCGTCCATTTCTTGCATCTCGTCAGGTGGCCTTGTTTGGCCGCCTGAATTCTCGCCCATTACTTACCTGTATTTATCAAACTACACTGTTATTTAGACACTTTATGAAAACTAGGATATTTTGAATTCAATATAAATTTGATGTGTTGCTCACACTTTATTTAAAATATTTAATAAGACACTCTGGTAAATAATTTAGTCTAGAATTAACGTTCGCACCTGTAAACAGTTCGACTGTCGCGTACGGAATCCCTAATACTTCGTCTTATAAACGTTTGGGCGCCATTTTTATACTTCCAGATCTCCGAAAAAATTAATTCTACAAAAATTAGGAACGAAACGAAATTCAACAATTTAGCAGCTTTCTTATTTGCCTCTAGCTTGTTTTCGCCTAAGAAATCCCAATTTTCTTCAGTAACTTAAATATTATCAATCTATATGAAAAGTTGCATAGAATCCTTTCTTCTCAAAATTTGAATAAGGCTACAAAAATAAACATCATTTGTGTTGGAGATTGGCCATTCTAATACCGCTACATCCTTTCGGCATTTCTTAACGAATTTTTGGTATCACGGTTTTTATTCAAACCAATACATTTTATTAACTCTATTAGTTACTGATGAAAATACCTAACAACAAACCATCTAAAAATATATAACAACTACCACTTCTGTATACTTATTAAGAGTGGACAATAAGCATACCCTTGTTGATTAAATAATTTAATATAGATGGAATTTTTTATCCGAAATTAGAACCTTTCCTTCTTGAACAAAATATGAGATGAGCCAAGGGAGACATATTCCATGAAATACTAAAGGAGGGATTTATAATTCATATCACGACTGGTAACCCATCAACGCTTGTCGGCAGCTATTTCGGAGTAAAGCCCAAAGCCGCTGGAGTAAACACACATTACAGCATAAGAAGTTCTTGGAGTGTGGTTTACAATAAATATAAAAAAAATAGAAGTATTAAACTAAATTGATTTAGTGACGTGGCGTGTTGACTGAGAGTCAGTTCTGAATTTATAATATTTTTTATATTTCTTTATAACTATACATAATTAAAAACCGTATTATACATTTTAGGATGCTATGGATAATCTACTTCAATTAAATAAACAGTGTTGTTATTTTGGGAAATTTTTCGTTGAATGAAACCTCTTGAAACACGTTATAAAAAGGATCACTTTAAAAGTTAACCAATTAAGAAAGTGTGGTCTTCATAATTTTTGAGAAAAGTCAATAAAACTTTAATTTTATGAAAATTGTGAGTAAATTGACATAAGTAGTTTAGTCACGAAAATCTGAGGATTCTTCATATCGCTGATGATGAATCTGATTTCATCGAGCCGCAATTGAAAATGAAGGATCCAATATAGTCGACCTAAATAACAAATAATAAATTATCCATAATTAAAAATATATCAGAGCAATGAATTTGGGATTTAGACGTCTATTACTAAATAAATGAAACAATTAATATCTTCTCATCGGCGATGTTCTGAAGACAATTTAAATAGCTCTGGTTTCTGCAATCAGTGCAACAGCAGATTAGACAAGATTTTGTGCTATTTTTGGAGGGAGCCAACTTGCGCTCACGTGCAGTAGCATTTCCGCAGAGCCTTTTATTTCTTTAGCTAACTAATACTTAAGATTAACTTGAAGAGGAAGCCCGGCGGGGTGCCGCATATACTGGCCATACTGGATCAGAAGTCCCCCCAGCATGGATCCTCTTCTTGTTGAGGGAACTTCGTCTTCTAGAATGTATCCTCTACTTGGAGTTGTCTCCAACTTCCAACATGAAGAGGTGTTTATTTATTCTTCAGTATCCTCCTACTAGTGATCCTACATGAATAAGTAGATTACTGCTGGATATCTGCAAACAAGGTTTGCCTAGCTTACGACTGGGTATAGCCAAAACTAATTTACCATCTCTGCAGCCGCTTCGGTCACCCCAACGCACAAAACATTTTTTTGGCCTTTAACTTAATATAATAAAAAAGACGTTTTTCTTTTTCAAAATTCAGGCTCCGAGGATTTGCTGGAATTTCAGTTTTAATTTTAAAAAAAAAAATGTTCGTTTCCGATAAGATTTGCGCTCTCTAGCCATTTTTTTTGCCTTTAACTTAATATGATAAAAAAGGAAAATTTGTTTTCAAAATTCGGGCTCCGATGATTTGTTGGCATTTCGATAAACTTTAATTAAAAAAAAATTGTTCATTTCCGACAAGATTTGCGCTGTCTAGCCATTTTTGAACCAAGAATACTCAATTTGGGACCACTGTGCAACGGTCTCTATGACGGTTGAGTGCACAGTTCTATATTAGGGAACTTTGAACTGAATATGAAAGCGCTATTGTAGATTTGGGATTCTCAGGGCCTTTGCATCCGTTTCCTAGAAAACCAGCTTTTTGTTTTGCAAAAACTCCAACTGAAATATTGCCATTATTTGCCTTACTCTCGGCATAGGTCTTACCACACCATTGTACAGCCAGAGAGGGTGATCCTTAGTGAAAAATCCTAGGACCTACCTGTTGTTCTTCAACAAAGCCGTACATGCTTTCATCTTTACTACCATATGTGCCTTCTAACTTAGTGTGTGTTCAGGACGTGCTCAGGTACATGTTAAGTCGAGTTGAGTGTCCATTAATCTGGACATTTCCATACTTAAAATTTATTATTCTTGGTGAATGGTATGCTGTTTTCTCAGGATTAACTGAGAGAGATTGTTCTATGCATGATGGTTGACTAAGATGAAAGCTTTTTGCATAAGTTAGCGTAATGGCTCCTCGAAATTTCCGATTAGCAGAATGATATATCACTGCATAGCATATTTTGTGAAGCAATCAAATTCATTAATTGAAACGATGCAAGAGGTTGTTGGCTACCATGACCCACAGAAGAGATGATAGGTCACCGCCTTGTGGACATCCTCTTTGGACTATGTCTCTAGTTTCTACGTTTCACACAGAAATTCGAACTGGTCTCTATTTAAGCATAAGTGTTTTCTCTTCATTCAGTATGTTGGGAATGTAAAAGAACGCACTACCGGGCGTCAAAATGATGCGACACCAATTTATTTCTCAGGGGGCGCCAGTCGCGTATTACCCCGTTCTTCTACCTCCCAGACGGGTTCGAGATAAGATGCACTTCGATAGCCGGATAATGGACCAAGGCTGCACTACCACAGATCGATAATGGCGCTCTCTCTGGACCTGAATTCCCTCGTTAGGGGTTAATTTCCTGAATTTTTGCATAAAAAAATCCCCACAGAAGAATTTCTCTGCGGAGGGATTAACGTTTTTATCGGTTAATAACGGACGCTACCCCTTAGGGATTTCTCAAAAAACGTATAAAAAAATCCCTATCGAACCTCCGTAAGGCAACCAGAAGGTCGAGTGTTAACGTGAGTTAACTCGACACATCCGGTTTTCGATACGAAAGTTCCAGGGATTATAGACCGTCAACAGGCCTCAAGATCAATTAAGAAACAATAGTTCAAAGAATCCGTTTATTTAACAGAAATGGTTATACAAAATTCTCAAGATAAGAATCGTGCCTTCCCCAATCAAGGTAATGGCTTTCAGACCATACAAGCGAGAGCGCTTACGCTAACGATCGATTAGGTAGAAAAGATTCATGCATACCTTCTCAGGATCAAAATGCGAGCTTTTTAGAGAAGTCTGAGACTATTTGTAATTCATAATTACGGCTGACTGATTTTAACTTAAAAAAAGTTTTACTAAGTGAATTTAGTTTCGCTAGAGACTATTTAGCTTTAAAGTTCTTGTATCGTGGCGGTTCACGTACTCAAACACATTCGTGAGGACTTATAACTGCATAAGTTTAACAGCGTTTGATCAGTCCACGATTTACTTGCTCCTATGCAGTTGTTCAATATTATCGATATGGCAGCAACCCACCTTCGAGCGACTTTTAGGCAAAATTGAATTTTTGTTTTTTTATGCACAAGGCGTTTTCCTCTGTAACTTTGTCATTTGGAAAGCCCTGCTATTGGCTTTCCTACCATTACTTTGTCTGGACCACTCAACGCGCCCGACCAAATTGCGAGCCGCCGAGTCTATCCAAACTCTTTATATGCGAGAAACCGGCCTTGTGCATGTGCATTGATTTTTATCAATTTTTGCTTATCGGCACTACGCCGGCTTTGTCAAAATCTTCTATTTTGCCTTTTGGATGCAGTGCATCGCTAAAATTTTATGCTCATACTTTAGAATTGGGCTTTCAATGACTGTATAAAGGTCAATGTCTTTGGTGGAGGAATAAAAAATAAAAAATATTTCCAAGTATATTTTCGTGGTACTTTTTAAACTGACTTTGTGGTGCTTTTGAAAAATCAATTTTTAAGCCAAATTTCAAGGTAGTTTTGCGACACTCAGAGTGGAATAACTTCGTAACGGGTGACGCCACAGAGGAATCAGACATACCAATGGAAAGCCCAGAGTATGAAGAGAAATGTTTATTGGGGTATGTTTTCTCCTCCGAGTCTTCATTTACACGCAATGGTGTCTTTTCTTAATTTTTCTATTTTTTTTTAAATTTTTTTAAATTTTTGAAATGTTGACAGAACTAGAACGGAAAATTATGAACAAAAATATGCATGGAACATCTGAAATATGAACGGATATGCTCCTCCTAATCTTTTATGATAATTTCGGCCCAAATCGGACCAGTAACAACCTTCCTGTTGCACTTTATAGTCAGCTCTGCAATTTTTGCGACTTATTCCCTTGTTGCTCTAAAAAAACAGGGAAGCCGATGGGGGAGAATAGGGGACTTTTCGCTACGTGTTGTCCTGGACCAAAACTACAATCCTGGAAATTTTCAGCTTTACAATAATTAATTCCGGGTAAAAAACTAAAATTCCTGAGCTAGTGGTATTTATGTTCCAGTTCTCGCTGAACTAGAGCAGGAAACACAAAATTAACACCAGATGTTTTAAATGAGAGAAAGGGCTTGATTTCTTAAGATACTCTTGTGTCTTCCACTGTCCCGTATGCAATCCCCTAGTTTGCCGTGGTAGCAACCGGGTGGGATACATTGAGCAAATTAAACGGGATGACATAATGCTGCTAAACATTGTTTTTAGTGGAAGTTTAGATAATTGCGAGAAGTTGGTAAACTATCTTTTGAGCCGAGCAGATGAGAAGGTGGATTACACTCAGTTACCAAAAGATCTCATGATGATCTTTGCTTTTCGTGAGTAGTCTCTTTATATCAGCTTCTACTGACTTTGCCGGCTTCCTAGTCTTCGGATCTTTTAGATTTATTCATTTTGTTGTAAAGTTTCCTTGTCTTCACTTTGAGTATGTCAAGATTTCCGTTTCGGTTTTTTTTAATGGACAATAATCCTCATAATTGGGCTTTCTATAACTTATTAACAGTACGGTCAATGTCTCTTATCGTGTCTATGTTACTTGTGTTAACAAGCTCCAGGCGATTAGTAAGAAGTTCCGAGAACTATTTTCGTGAATAGAACAAGTCAGCCTTTCTACACTCGCAAGCTGTTTTGCAACCTATTTGCTGTGTGTTGGTTCATAATATTTGGAGTTAAGGAATCTCGACCTTTCCAGCCCAGAAATATATTTTTGCGCATTCATACCTGAATTTATTTAAATAATATGAAATACATTAATTTTAATTGAGATAATGGTAATATTGGAATCTGGGAATAAGAACACCAGAAACTTCCTATATTTCAAGATTGACACTGAAACTTTTCTAAATCATAAAAGATGCACATCACTGAGTAAATGCCATTATTTCAATCACCTATAGTATAAAAAACGTGACAAATATTTGAACTATTGGTGAAATGTATGTAAAAGCGACGTTGTCTTTCAGGATATATTGTATTTTCATTCTATAAAATATATATAGATATTTAATTTTCATGAGCTTGAAATCTGCACATTTATAATACAATACGAACCATTCAGTTTACGACTTAACGATTTCCTTAACTGTTCATCAGTCTACATTATGGAATCACATATTACCAGTGATTTGACCAAACGAATGAAATGAAGAGATTAATTTTCAATAGACCATTATACGAATGCTCTCCTAGCTCATCAATAGCAATATATTCTACTTAGAAATACATCATAAAAGCACAATCATGAATAATTACAGTATCATATAATCGAGTTTCTTTTATGCAATTATGTCTGACTTTCAGCTTGTAGTGCAGAATACGAGGACTCTGTTGAAAGAACGGCGCCAACGAGATGGAAGACATAATATGGAAAACACAGGATGTAATTAGTTTCGTGTCATTCAAAAAGACTGGCAATGGAGCCCGACTGGACAAACAAAAAACCTATATGACTTTTTCGTATAGGGACACAAAACTCACCTGGGTCAACAATTTGAATGTCAAGATAGAAGATATTTATGAGAACCACTGCTTTTCTGGGTCAATGGACGTAGAGTTCAGAATCATAGAAGTATCTTATTACTTTCAAAAAGTCATATAAAAGTATAAATATTACCGACTTTGACCTCGCTGCCGGGCGGTCTCAAAGCTAGAAGCGCGAGCTATATTTTGTCGAGCGGTTTAGGTTTTTTTAAAAAATGTAAATTTTTTATTTAAACAAACTTTTGACAATTAATAGCGAATGAGTTTATTGCGTTAAAATACAAAGGTATGTATCTAAAGTACGACAATAACTAAAACATAATACTGTTACTACATCTATTTATAAGCTTCTTTATCTGTGCAATTATGCACAATTGCATCTTCTTTTGTTTAATACGGCGTCTGGATATCATAACTCCTCCATCGCTAGTGGAGAACTCGGGGTTTCCTTTTAGAAAGGACCGACGTTCGTCATTTCAGTTTCTTGGGGGGTTTCTCGTGTTTTTGTGTTGCTGGTAAAGATGTTGAAAGTTGGAAAGCCTTTGATCTTATATTTGTTATATATTTTCCATGATATAATTAGGACAGCAATGATAATTATTATAATCAGGGTATAGGTAAGCCAGGAATTAGATTCAATTAAGGTTGGTTCTAACATCTGATCCTTTATCTCTTCTTGCAGATTTTGTGTACGTCGTGACAGGTCTGTAAATTCCTCTAAGTCCACATGGTCCATGGTTGGTATATTGGTACCATCTCTTATAATTGAAAGGTTGCTATTTATTTTCACTAATGGAATGTTTATGGGTTCAAAAGTTCTCCGAAAGTTTTTGTTCGGATTAAGCTTATATTTGTCAATAACGCAATAGCATTGATCAGGAATTGTTATTAGATAATTTCCCTTGAGTTGTCTCTTTTTCTTCATCTCGCAATATGTTTCGGCTATAATAGTGGTGGGACTTGTAATTATCCATGAATTTGAGTTTTCGACCCTTTGAATTTTGGGATTATTGATATTGATTTTTGTGAATGCACATCTGTTTTCTTCTTGGGAAAAGTCAATGAGTTGAATTTCACAGGGTTCGCCTCCAAATGTCCTTTTTATAATAGAGTTGTGAGTACACAGGAATTTTTTCGATTCTATTTCTGTACAGGGTGTGTTCGTGTACGAGTACCAATCTGGGTTTATAAGTAGATAGCTTCTTCTGGGTATAATAGTGAAGTAAAAGTCGTTGTTCTCTACAGGCAATGGGTATAACTTGTAGTAGTCATAAGATACTGTCTCTATCAATGGTATTTTAATAATGAAATATGTATAGGAATTCTTCTGAAAAACTGAAGTTTCGCATAGTTTCTCGTACTTTATAATGTTTTCGAGAGTAGGTTGAAATGGTAGTTCTACTCTTTTCAGGTAATTCTGGATTTCTAATAGTTCTTTGATAAGATTAGTTGGTTTTATAATGGTTTGGTGCATTTGTCTTAAATTAGCAAAGGAAATTGCTGTCGAAAGTTCGTCTAAAAGATTGCAGATAAGTGACAGGGAGTGTGATAATTGGTCTAGGGTATTTTGTACAACCAATAATTCAATGCAGCGTGCTGTTGTTTCCATTTTCTCTCCAATTTCAGCCATTGCTGAATTAATTTTCTTTTGGTTCTCTACGAGAATGGTAATTGATTTATTTGTAGATTTAATGAGGTCGTCCGTAATTGATAAGTGTTTTTCCATGTCTATTTTTAATTTGGCTTCATTGTTAAATAATTTCTTGAAATTTTGCTCATATCTTTCGCCATCTTCGGCATCTAGGTTGCCCGTAATTGATTTTTCAATTGTACCAATAAAGTTAAATGCTCCTCGTGGTTTTCTAATGTGGTTTGGTAAAACTTGTTCGAATAATGTATAGGTTCTGGTTATTTCAAAGGATAGAGTTCTATTGATTTGGAATAGGAGGGTGTTTGTTAAGGAAGTTTGTTGTTTGTCGCAGGATAGATTCAGTTCTAGATATCTATTGATGTTTGCTAGGATTCTAATAATTTCGTCTTTTTCTTGAATAAAGGTTTCATATAACGGTTGTATGTCAAATGCGTTCATTATTTCCCATTCTGATACAATATTGTCTGCTGTACCCATGCGAATCGGTAGTAGTCCGGGGTTGTCATCTAGGGGTTTCCATTGGATGTCGTCGGCTGCTGCGAGGGTGGTGGTGCATCTGTAAGAGTAGATCTTAAGTCAGACAAATGGACTCGACGTTCTTTTTTATTTCTTAATCTAATCATGCAGGTATTGTCATTACTAATAGAAATTATTGGGAAGGGTCCCTTAAATTTAGGCACTGTTTTGGAACCTCGTTTTTTGGGTGCTCTGACATAGACCTTTTGACCTATTTTATATTTTTCTTGTGGATTTGTTATCTCTCTGTTCATTCTGTTGACTGTTGTTGTTTTTCGACTTTCGATTCTTTCGTAAATAATATCATAAAGTTGAGAAAGTTTCTTTCTATGTTCGTCTAGTGAATAATCGAAAACTATTTGACTGGTTTTCGTATCAAATAAGTTTTTGCTTGGTGAATATCCAAAAACGACGTCGAAGGGTGTGTATCCTGTAGCAGAATGGTTTGTGTGGTTGTAAGCAATAACAGCTAGTTTCATAAGTTCTTCGGTAGTTTTGTTGTTAAGTTGTGGGTCTTGTCGAAATATTCGAAGGTGTTCAATTAGTGTGGAGTGGAGGCGTTCCACAATGCCATTTGATTCTGGATGGAATGGGGTTGTGAAGTGAAGATTAATCTTGTGATAAGCCAACAAGTTTTTTATTTGATTGTTAACGAATTCGCGACCATTATCAGTTGTGATTGCGGTTGGGGTTCCATAATGTTCGAAATAATCAATTAGGGCCTTCGCTACTTCACATGCTTCTTTGCATTGAATAGGAATTACTTGTCCAAATTTCGAAAACGAGTCTACTAGGGTTAGGTAGATTTTTTGATCAATGGTAAATGTGTCCATGAAAACGACTTCGAATGGTTTTTGCTGGGTAGGTGTTTGGTTCATTGGAATTGTAGGTGGATGCCTATCGTATTTTCCTCTTTGGCATATATTGCATTTATTGATATATTCTTGTATTGTGGTTAACATATGACTCCAATAATATTTTTGTTTCAATTTGTCATATGTTTCTTGTGAGCCTCTATGATTTGTTTTGCTTTCATGGTAAAATTGTATAACTTCGTTTATTTCTTCTTTGTTTCTTAAATATATTCTTTCTTGGGTACATCTTACTAATTTTGGGCCGTTGTTGTTAAAATATTGATTATATATTCGACAAAAGTCTTCGTACATTTTGTCGTTATCAAAATATATATAGAAGGTAGTTTCTTCAACTGTATGATCTCTCAATAGTTCAAGAATTTGATCGTCGTTGTCTTCCTTCGTGATTTCTGCGTATAGAATAGTTTTGTTTTCTACATGTAAAGTTCTGTTTCTTCTGGGGTTCATTGAGACTGTTTTTATAAATATTTGTTTAGGTTTTGTGTTTATTACATCGTCTATGATTGGAATCGTGTTTCGTGGTTCATCGTCTTCGTTAGATCGAGCTGTAGAAATTTCAGGAATATCAATTTCATTTGTTTCATCGTCTGTGTCTTTCGTATTTTCAGGAGGGTTGAGTATTTCTTCGATTTCTTCTTGCGTAGGCGTTCTTAATTCTGTCTCCCTGTTTAGGTCTTGTATTATTCTGTCCAGTTCAGGATCATCTATGTTTACTTGCATCGATTCTGTGTCAATTGGGTGAATTTCAATTCTTGACAGCGCGTCCGCGTTCGTATTTAGCTTGCCTTTTTTGTATTCTATATCGAAATCATAGTCCTGTAGCTTTGTACGCCATCTGATGAATTTAGAGTTTTGTGGATCTTTTAATGAGAATAACCACCTTAGTGGTCTGTGGTCTGTATATATAGTGAAGCGTCTGCCGTACAGATAAGGCCTAAAATACTGGGTGGACCATACTAAACTCAAAAGTTCTTTCTCCACAACTGAGTAATTTTTCTCTGATTCGTTTAGTGTTCTGGATGCGTAAGCAATAGGTTTATCGCTTCCCACGATCCCCTGTGACAAAATACTTCCGATGGCATATTTCGACGCATCGGTTGTCAAAATAAATGGTTTGGAAAAATCCGGGTGTTGTAAGAGTGGGCTGTTGGTTAGGATGTTTTTACAAGTTTCAAAGGATTCTACAAACTCTCTTGTGTGTTCTATTTTGGCTCCTTTCTTTAAACAGGCTGTTAATGGTCTTGTCAGTTTTGAGCAGTCTTTTATAAATTTTCTATAATATCCTATTAGTCCAAGAAATGACTGAATTTCTTTTTTTGTATTTGGTATTGGGAACTTTACAATTGCTTCGATTTTATCTGGATTGGGTAATATGCCTTCTGGTGTAATGATATGTCCAAGGAATTTTACTGTTTGTTTTAAAAATTCTGACTTATCAAGCTGTATTTTGAAATTAGTTTTTCTGAATCTATCAAATACTGAGCGTATACTTTCTATGTGCTCTTGCAAGGAAGTTGAAAATATTAATACGTCATCCATGTAAACTAAACATTTACTCTGTAGGCCTGATAGTACGTGGTTCATTGTTCGTTGAAAGGTTGAGGGTGCATTTCGAAGTCCAAAGGGCATCCTTAAAAATTCGTAATGACCGTCGTCTGTCGAGAATGCTGTTTTCTCGATATCTTTGGGATCCATTTCAATTTGATGGTATCCGCTTGCTAGATCTAATGTTGTAAAGTATTGACTGCGACCAAGTTTGTCCAGGACGTCCGTAATGTTTGGTATTGGAAATTTATCGGGTATGGTTTTCTCATTCAATTTTCGGTAGTCTATTACAATACGAAATTTTCTTTTTCCACTATTGTCCATTTTCTTCGGGACAATCCAAATAGGGGAGGACCATGGCGAAGTTGAATTAGTTATTATATTTTGTTCCAACATTGAGTCGATTTGCTTTCTGACCTCTGATTTATAGATGTGTGGGAATCTGTATGATTTCGTATAGATTGGTATGTTGTCCGTTGTTCGAATCTCGTGCTTAACTTGGTTTGTAAAAGTTAGTGGAATGTCCTCGCAGTAGAAAATGTCTCTATATTCGTAACAAAGTTTTCTTATGGCTTCGTACTCTTCTTGATTACAGTGTCTTAGATCAAGATTTTCCAAATTTTTCTTTTGTAGGTCGTCGTAGTTTATATCTGGATTGTTATATATAGAAAGTTCTTCATCAAAGTCCATAGGTTCGGTTGTAAAGTTATTTAATTGGTGGCTAGGCATACACGGAAGAGGTTCAGTTATTGTGAATGTTTTTTCTTCGTCAGTGTTGTTAATAAGCAATACTGTCGCTTCGTTATTTTTTGTATTTATAAGCCCTGCTGAAATTTCTATTTGATTTTCAAATACGATAGAATTTATTAGAGCTTCTCCATTTTTTTGTGATATTGGTATTTTAGCTACAATTTCTGTCTTAGGACTAATTCTGTATTCGTAATTGTTTGCCATTTCGTTGGTGTCGTTAGTACCTATTAGTCTTTTTCCTTCCAAAAATAATGGAATTTTTGCTGAGTCTGTTAGTAAGTAACCATTTTTAAAATCAAGGGTGGCTCCTATTTCTTGTAGTAGATCAAGGCCAATAAGTCCATCGTATGTTTGACTAAAGTTAAAGATGTAGTGTGTATACAACATTCCTGGTTTTTTAAAGATTTTTGATACTGGAATTTCTGCTGAATATCTATGTAAGGATATGCTGTGAGGTGTTTTTATTTGGAAAGGGTCTTCTTTAATTCGGTCCGGAAAAAATGTTTCGGCGACTTTTTCTGTAATCAATGTTTTTGTGGACCCTGTATCAATCATTAATTTGGCTTCGAGTTCTGGGATAATTATATATGGAAGATTTGTATTGGCTGCGACGTTGATTTCTACTTGTTTTGTCTGGGTTACTTCTTCGCATTCGGCAGGTTCGTAATATTGGTCTCCGAGGCTGGTAAGGTAAAATTTTCGTCATCGTTATAACTTTGGTAATTTTCTGAATAGTATTCTTCGGGGTAATAGCTATTGTCAGCAATTTCTGAATCGTATGTCGGTTCTTCGTAATAGTCTGATTGATATTCGTCCCTGTTGGAAGAGGTACTCGGTATCTCTTGCAAATGTAATTCTTGCGCTGTCCATTTCGGTGCATTAGACGGTTGGGAGAATTTTGATCTTCTTGTGTTTCCAGATGAGGTATCCATTGGTTGGGGATAGGATTGTTGCGTTTTAGGTTGGAAATTGAAACGTGGTTGATTTTGGAAATGTGGGAAATTTTGCGTATTTTGGAAATTTTGCTGAGTGGGAAAATTTTGTCTTTGGAAGTATTGCTGCGGTGGAGCTTGGCGTTGGAAATTTTGAGGGTTTTGAAATGGTCTTTGTTGAAATGTTTGTTGGGGGTTTCTTGGCATGAAAAAATTCGGCATACGATAAGGGATGTTTGACATAGGGCGGATTATTTGAGGATTCGGTTTTGGTGGGGGTGTTTGAGAGTAACTGGGGTTATATTTTGGGTTTGTCGGTGTCATTCTTATTTGAGATTGATTTGTATTCTGATAAGTGTTCTTCGTCCCTAACTTTTGTTGCCGGTTGTAGTTCATGTTTTCTTCTTCTACTACCATATTTATAGCTGCTTCTAGGCTCGTGGGTTGTTTACATCTTAATAGGTGACTTAGATGTGCGTTAAGTCCAGATAGGAAAGTCCGTAGTGCCATTTTTTTGTACAAATCTAATTTTTCTTTTCGTAGTTCTGCTGTTATATTTGCCATCTGCATTTTTGAGAGTAACAGTCCACGTAGCGATATGCATCTGTCTGCAAATTGGCTAGCGGTTTCGTTGTGATTTTGCGTTAACATCATAAGGTCATTTAACAGTGATTCTTCATTCCGTTGATCACCGAAAGTGTCTAATAAAAATGTTTTTAATTCCGGGAAAGTGAGTATAGTTCTCGCGGCTAATACTTGAGCTGCTTTACCTACAATTTTATTTCTAAAATGCAGCATCAAAAATTTAATTCTTTGTGGATTATTATCCTGTACTAACATATCTAATACTTGCTCGCACGTGTCTAAAAATATCGGTAATTTTGAGTTATCTCCATCGAATTGAGGTATGAGCTCTAAATAATCTCGAACGGTAACATCATTTCTAGCCATCGCGGTTGAATTTAAATTTTCTCGTGCTACTAAATTTGAGGTTCCGGTACTATTAGAGGTATTTGCTCCCGTATTTGTTAGTATATACTGGTTAGGACCAAATGTCCGTAAAGCAAGATTAGCTAAGGTTTCGTCGTCGGAGTCAGGCATTAATGGTACTTACAAGAATATTAAGATGACAGAAAACATGAAGGCTCTGGTATATATAATCGATTACAATGTGATAACGAGGGATTTCAAGAGAACTCAGAGAGCTCCCAGGCGATGCTCTATTACACTTTGATTGATTATATATTTTTTCTTGAGCTGGAGGGCGGTTATTGTCTCGTTAGTTTTAGTCGTTTTAGTCAGTTTCCCTAAATAGCGCAAGGCTATGTGCTTTTAAAGATGTTTTCTTTATAGGTGTTTTCTGGCTTGGGCCAATCTTTCCTATACACGATTTAAGGTCACGTGTAGTCCTGGGAAAGAGAGTGCACGATCTTGGTTTCTTCAAGGGCTTATGTGAAATTACTTTCACAAGTGCAAAGCCTCACGGCGCTTCCGACGAGGGGATACTGAGCGTCTGGTGGTCGTGCTCACACGTACTGAGCTGGGGGTACTCAGATTGAGATGTACCAGTTTTATAGCTCAGGGTGTGGAAGGATATTTTAAGGATAGGTACAAAGGAATGGTATGGCTAGGTATGCAGAGTATATCTTCTTTGCTTGAATTCACTTGTTTCTTGATTAATTATCTTCTTAAAAATTATTTGTTTACCAACGGTATGGTAAGGGGTTGCAGGTCTTCTTTGGTTAGTCGATGGCACGACGAGTTTTCCGATATTCTCTCGAAATTACTCCAAAGAAAATCCCTATGACTGCGCCAGCTATATTTTGTCGAGCGGTTTAGGTTTTTTTAAAAAATGTAAATTTTTTATTTAAACAAACTTTTGACAATTAATAGCGAATGAGTTTATTGCGTTAAAATACAAAGGTATGTATCTAAAGTACGACAATAACTAAAACATAATACTGTTACTACATCTATTTATAAGCTTCTTTATCTGTGCAATTATGCACAATTGCATCTTCTTTTGTTTAATACGGCGTCTGGATATCATAACTCGCGGCTCTTTGATGGGATCAACCGAACTTTTTATACCAATTACAAAAATGTAAATAATTCGTTATCTCTTTCTGCGTAAGTAGGGGTTTAAACAGAGGATTTGTTTACCATGTGTGTTTTTTAATTTGGAACAAAATTATTGAAGCTTTTATTGTTATTTATAATGTATACAATCTAAATGTGATTTATTAACATTTGTAACAAATAATTTTTCTGTGTTAAAAGCTTAAAAAAACGAGTAATTATTTCATGAAATTGGAAAAAAAAACAGTTAGAAGTTCGAGATATAATAACAGAAAATAGTTGTGTGTATTTTAAGTTAGTAAATATATTTTTTTAACGAATTGCGTGCATAATTTTTTTCAATCAGGTATCGACAACTAAATACAAAGTCTGTATGTAAATCAATGTAAATAATAATAAACAGATCAGAACAAAACAGCAAATAAAAATAATAATAACACTAATAATGTCTTTATTGCCCAACAGGTAACAGCCAATAACAGTACAATTCTTTTGAATTTGTCACTAAACTACAAAAGTTGTTCATAATAACAAAGTTTAAATACCTAATCCGGCAGCGACTTTGATTTGAAAGTGACAGTAATGTGACATCGCGATGGACAGGCCTATTCGAGAAATCTAGATATTACCAATAAATTAATGTTGATTTACATAAATTGTTCGAAATATGAGGTGAGGTATGGTACCGGTTTTAGTGACTGGATCTCGATCGGCGAAGTTAAGCATGCAGGGCAAGTCCATCACTTGGACTGGTGATCCTATCTCATCTCGCTGTCCTGGTTAAGTGGTAGAGTAGCATTAGCTAAACTTCCCCAGGACGTTAATATAAATAAGGCATAAAAAAACGACCTCCATCTGCATCAATACCCATTTAGACACCTCGTACTAAGGACATACGTACTCCGTTTAACACATTTGGTAAATTAAGATTATTTTTTATGGCTTATATGCACATTAAAATATGTTGGTGTAATTGTTTTAAAGTGTCAATTGTATTATGTAACCACGTATTTAACGACTTGAACGGTAAGTCAATAAAATAAATCTTAACTGTAAGAACAGTGGCCCAAAATTCAAAAGGAACAAAAACAACATGGAAAAACAACGAACTGGTAGGTCGTGTGTACGTATTTAATCAAGTATCAACATAAACTAAAATATTGCTTGACAATAACACAAGCGACAGTACATATCTCCACAAATGTCAGAGCATTATGCGCGACCAGACGCGACGATATAAAGCCTGCCCCAATATTCCAGCAGGTCTCAAACAATATTTTTAAAAATTTTCGAAAGGACCCCGCAGAAATCTTAGGTAAATTGGCTCTGAGTCAAATTGTTTGAAATCGAGATATGTTATAGTTTATGAGGTTCTGATCAAAAGTTCTCATGGGCCCAACCCAAAGTAATGACTAGATTTTGACTTAGAGACGAGATAAGGTTCACTGATTCGCGATTTTCATATAATTTATAAATATTCTTTAAATACATATATGAATATTTTATGAGTTATATACTATCGTATATTTTCTAAAGCATGTTTGGTAAGCCTCTGAGCATGTCAGAAACATGCCATGGCATATCTGTGTAAAGTTTGTTAACCATTTGTAAAGTAAATAAAACATCAAACTTAATTATTAAGAGTAAATTTGTTAACATCACTCTACATATCTTCATTGCTAGCATAATACTAATTGGTGAAGTATAGGTTCAAGATGCCCTGCAATTATATCTTAAGAATAAAATCCTGATAAAAATTTAAATAACAACATAAAGAAAAATTACAAATATTAATAAATACCTACGTCTTATGTAATCCCCAAGACAGGTATTACAGATTTTGTTGGGCTATCAAACATGTTTGAGCGTGTCTATAATGCATCTGATCATGTTTAGAATATAGAACGTAAATGAAACACGCCAAAAACGTACTCTTCGCCGGTTTACTAAACTTTTTATATAATTGTTACACATTCTATAGGATACTCTTCGCAGTTTTTTGAACATAATGTTAGTTTTAGACATTTTTAATTTTATAGTACGAACTTAGTAGGTGAAAGACTCAGTGTAAAATAAAGTAAAAAAAAAAAAACTATACCATCACCTATGAGGGTTTCTAACCTGGGACCCTTGAATTCCAAGTCAAAAGCGTAAGAACTACCTAACACGTAAAAAAATGTAAATTTTTACAAAAAGATAAAAATCAAATTTAAATCATTAATAACATTTTTATTTACTGATCGATTTTGTTCAAAAACAATAGAGTTCTTCCCCTGCCTAACACTAACTTACTGTCCAAATTTCAGGACAATCGGACTTTTCTTTCTTAAGTTATCGTGCTTACAAGAAACGTGACGGACGGACGGATATTTTGAAAGTTGTTCAGAATTCGTTCACTAACATAATGATATGAAAATGTTTTCTCTATGAGCGATATTTACTGATTTAGAAATGTGCTGATCAAATACAATATACTCTTCGTTTTTGCGAAGAGTATAATAAAATGTCATGCATGGGGTTCTTGATTAATGTGTCTTTTTTCCACTTACAATTAATATTTGTGTCTATCGAATATCTGCATCATTTAAACCATCGTTGTTTAATAGTAAATCTCTTTCAGCAGCGTCTAATATTTGGTATAGAAGAGAAGTTGGTAGATATCTGATATTTTGTTGGTGCCGAGCAAAACCAAGATACCATAAAATACTGACAATATGACAACATGACAACATGTACCTAATGTCCCTGCTCCTGATTCTCTTAGTCGTAATTGTGTTCTTGTTCTGTATCATAAGCAATCCATTGTTGATAAACGGTGGCATTTTTAAAACGTGAATGCAGTCTAAATGTTACAAAACCCGGCACCAGTGCATGTACATCTACCGGAAAAATGTTATCCTCCTTGTTTAAGTTATTTTGAATATATGATGGTGACAAACATAATTGATATGCACCAACAGTTAGATCTTCCAAGTATTCAAGAGAGAGTTCAGGAAAGCCTGGAAGTTGATTATGCTCAAGACGACGAATTTACTCAGCTCCCCTTCGACGTAATAAATATTCTGCCTCCACGCGTGCCTGGACAATATTTACCTCTTCAGATCTCTGTAATAAGGTTAATCCTAGCTCTGCATTTGCCCATTTCGTCAGTACAGGACCATGAAATCGATTAATTAATGCACCAAATATACGGTAAAAGTCGCCAATATGAGCTATGTGTGCCGCTTATTAGTTGTGTAAAAAAATTGAAAATACTTTTAATATGACCATTTCGGCGTCCTACAATCCATCTAGTTTTTGTTACTAACCTGAAGTTATTGGCTTCTCTGGTCGATAGTTGACGCTGTCCTCTTTGCGGTAAGTGTGGCATGTGGTACCTTATATCTAAGTGATCGAGTAATTCTGTAGCATCGCGATATCCACGGTCTACAATAAGAATATCTCCAGCCTGGAACCATTCCCTCATCCCATTAATGTCTCGGTCAAACTCAGCTCGCAACAGTGCTGCATCATTATTGCGACTATCGGAAAAGTAAGGTCCTTGAATGTCAAGAATGTTGCCATCAGGTGCCACTATCATGATCGGTTTCACTAAAAGATACCCTTTAAATGTACAAAATGATTATCTTAACACTGTAAAGTTTCTGCTCTTTCAATTTCTAGGTAAGTACCATCAACATATGCTA
Source organism: Rutpela maculata (assembly GCA_936432065.2). Classification (NCBI taxonomy): domain Eukaryota; kingdom Metazoa; phylum Arthropoda; class Insecta; order Coleoptera; family Cerambycidae; genus Rutpela; species Rutpela maculata. The sequence goes on along the minus strand of OW386287.2, from coordinate 143,517,383 downwards.
TAACCTTCCTCATATTTGGTTCTCGATTATATAATTTGTTCGCAGAATCGGTTACGTGACTTTGTGGAGTGATATTAATAAATTGTATCCTTAATAATTAAGTTTGATGTTTTATTTATTTTACAAATGGTTAACAAACTTTACACAGATATGCCATGCCATGTTTCTGACATGCTCAGAGGCTTACCAAACATGCTTTAGAAAACGTATGATAGTATTTAACTCATAAAATATTCATATGTGTATTTAAAGAGTATTTATAACTTATATGAAAATCTTCAATCAGTGAACCTTATCTCGTGTCTAAGTCAAAATCTAGTCATTACTTGGGCCCATGAGAACTTTGGATCAGGACCTCATAAACTATAACATATCTCAATTTCAGACAATTTGACTGAGAGCCAATTTACCTAAGGATTCTGCGGGGTCCTCATTGTTTATTTTTTTCTCCAAAACTATGGGCTTTGGGCCCCATATTATATAAGATTTTTTGTTTGACTAGTCATTTCCCATCACCAGTTTTTTTTAATGACATGAAACTAATTGCACCCTGTATATTAAAAACAAACAAAATGTAAGTATCCTAATGGAAATCATAAAATACAATTTTAAAATTACATAAATGTGCTACATCAGGAATATTGGATGTGGGTGTATACTAAAGTGCTCAATGATTAAAAACAGGTCAATTAGTACCTATAATATGGGAATGTTAAGACGTCGCTGTCAGTGCTAAACGATCTACTAATAGTTTTCTGATACACGATGTGAGTTATCGGCACTATCTTGAGAAATAATCCAGTTACATGTCGTAACTCAAGGATTTCATATTCAATATCCAATAGTACGAGAACCAGCGACACTCTTGTTTGAAAGATCTGCTTAAAATTAATTTCTTATTTTTTGTATTATATTTGGGCTGTGTTTTCATAACATCGGCTAATGCAGGCGCACCAGCGGACCAACGCCTAACAGAACTTTTCTTTGCTCCTGCCAAAGCCATGTTCCGTCGAAAGACCGACACCACAAGTTTTTTAACAATTTCAAGTAATAAATACTTGCAAAAAAATCAGATTTAAACATTTCTGTCAATTGACTTCATTTTAACTACATATTTATGTTAATGACAGGAGCACGCCGGTCTACAACGAAAATGGCAGGAAACCATTTTTTATCTACAGCGAGGACATCCAATGACACGATACCGTCAACTACCTTGGCGTGATCATGGAAAAAGGCCTAACATGGAGACAGAACACAGACGCCATCGTCAGAAAGGCCAGGCGGACGAGAGCTCTCATCTACCCGATGGTGGGCAGACAGAGCAGACTCAACCTGAGGAACAAGCTCGCGCTTATCAGATCACTCATCAGGCCCCAACTGACGTACGCCTCCGCAGTCTGGGGCTACCAAGCGAACACCCTTTTTTTTTTCCTTGGGCGTAGCCTGCGCGTTAGCTGACAGGACAAGTGGCCCTTGTGAAAAAGGGACACGCACTGGTACCATCCTTGCGGATATTCTTCGCATACGTGTGCCCGTCATTGCTTCTTCTGCGTCTGAGATTAAAATTAAAAGATGAGGAAAAACCTGGTGTCACGGGTTTTGTTGAATTGCTTGGAGTGCGTGCTCCTCCGTCTCTTTCCTACTTAGGATTTTTTGTATCGCGATTGTGATATTTTGCCAGTTACTTTTGCTACTGGTCATTATTTGGATGATATTGTCACTGGTTATATCGTGGCCCACTCTGTCTGTCATTTCTGCTCTGATAGTCTCCCATTTCATGCATCTTAGTACCGTGTGTTCTGCGGTATCCACCTCGCCGCAGTGAAGGCACCGATCGTTCGCACTCTAGCCGATACTTTTGGTGAAACTTCTAAAGGTACTGTGTCCTGTTAGGAATTGTGTCGTGTGGTATGTCAACACCCTGTAATTACATTCTAACCACGTTCTTAGATTCGGGATCAGACGTTTTTTCCACTGGACGGTTTCGTTATTGGCGTCCCACATCTCTTACCATTTGTTGATGGCTTCATTTCTAATTCGGTGTCTCGCGCTGTCCCTCTGTGCCGGCGAGTACCTGTCTTCTACTAATAGATCTATCGGTGGGATTCCGGTGATCACTTGTACAGCCTTCGCGGAGACAGTGCGATATGCATTGCCAACCTTTAACAGCATTTTCCTTTGAATGCTGATTAGCCTCTGTTTGTGCCACACTGGGGCCCCGTATAGTAGCGTGGATTGTACGATGTACGACCCCCAGTAGTATTGTCTTTTTGGTGAACCAGGGCCTCCGATGTTCGGCAGAATTTTCGTAAGGGCAGTGATTCTCATCTCGGTTCTTTCTATGGCGTGGGTGACGTGTGCCCCGAATTTCTCCTGGGTGTCGAATACGATTTAGGTATTTAATGAATTTCGCCGGAATGATTTCCTTATCCAGAAAGTTTATCCTTATTTCGTCTCTCTTCCTGGGGCCTTTAAGTATGACGGCCTCGGTCTTTTCTGGGGCCAAACTTAGGTGGTGTTGGGAGAGCTATCTGTGGATTTCATTCATGGCCAATCTAGTGCTGATGTGGCGGAGTTTAGTCGAAGGCTATTCTACTCAACCAGGACGAATACACACACACACACATAGACTACATTTTATTAGTTAAGTTTAGGATGCGTTGATAAAGACAAACCTCAAAAACTCGAAACTTATCATAATTTTGTGTCATATTAATTCACCAACTTTAGAAAGCTTTTCTTACATAAAGACTTGTAGTCTTTATTGTGTTCTTTGGTTTAAAAATTTCATTATCAAATTACTCACAGAAATATCGTATGTTTATTTATAGCACTGTCAATGAACGGTCAATAAGGGGATCTAGAGAGAAATGCCCAAATCACAATTTTTGACTTGCTGTATTTGGACTATTTAGGAGGTAAACATACTAAAAGTTCCCGAACAAAGGAGGTGCGGAGGGTGCAGGGGGCACGAAGAAGGTGTCGGTTTTTGGGTATCGCTCATATCTCGAAAACGGTCAGCCATAAGAAAAAAGCGGCTATATGCAAAATTAAAGCTGACTAAATTTTCTACAATAATGCTTCTATTAATTTTTTTCGTATCTGTTATGGTTCAGTGATGGATTGAATATCTTTCAACTGTACTCTATCTTTATTATAAATTTATTATAAATTGACAAACATTTTTAATAATCGTCGTGGAAAAATATTTGTTGCACAGATATCCGTTTCATAGCAAACTGAACTCAAATATCGAACAAAAAATGTCTTTGTATCTGCGTGTGTGTTTGTGTGTGCCTGTATATGTATGTGCGTATGTATACCGATTTTTGTAAACACGATAAATTCTGTTAGACTTAAAATATTTAATTAAAATTTGAAACGTATGTAAAACAACATAGTACAATAACCCCTATTGAAATTGGGACATATCTGTAATACATAGTCATAACCAGAGGCCTACACTCTCTCCCTCTTACGTAAAATAGGTTTTATTTGAATTTCAGAGTAAAATGCGTTTTCTTGATTAAGCATACAAAAATATGTAGATACATAAGACTTATAAACCGCAATATACTGGGTGTATGTTAGGTTCAAATCAACTTCATTTAAATTAGATGATACATCAATGTTAACCTAAAATTTGGAACATGGTGTTTTTAATAAGATTATTATGTTGTGAGAATTTGTAGGCCTCTGGTTATCACCATGTATTACAGATATGACCCAATTTCAATAGGGATCATTGTACTATGCTGTTTTAAATATGTTCCAAATTGTAATTAAATATTTTAAGTCTAACAGAAGTTATCGTGTTTATAAGAAACGGTATATATACACACATACATATACACGCACACACACTTACAGACACAAAGACATTTTTTATTCGATATTTGAATTCAGTCTGCTATGAAAAGGACATCTGTACAACAAATTTTTTCCACGATGATTATTCATTTTTTTTTTCAATTCATAATAAATTTATAATAAAAATAGAATTCAGTTAAAAGATATACAATCCATTACTGAACCATAACAGACACGAAAAAATTAATAGAAACATTATTGTAGAAAATTTAGTCAGCTTTAATTTTTTATATAGCCGCTTTTTAATTATGGCTAACCGTTTTCGAGATATGAGCGAGAAACCAAAAAGCGGGACCTTCCTCGTGCCCCCCTGTACCCTCCGCACCACCTGTGTTTGGGGACTTTTGGTATGTTTACCTCCTAAATATTCCAAACACAGCCCTCAAGTCAAAAATTGTGATCTCGGCATTTCCTTCTAGAAACCATTCATTGACAGGACTATTACCATTATCATGTTCTTCAACTAAACCAATGAATAGTTATGTAGTTTCTGTTCGCAGCTCTATATAAAATGATAATATTTTTTTTCCACTATAGTGAAAGTATCGTGATTTTTCAATAATGAGAAATAACATCAAGAATATGAAAAAATAAAAGGCATTTTTAGCCAAAAAATTATTTCCGGAATGAAAGTTAAGTAAGAGAATTATTCCAAAGATAAATAATAATTTTTTAATGAACTGTGTATGTGCTGAAAATTGCAGAGGTAACTTTTTAAAACTGTAGTGCTAAATGTAGTTGCTTATCGTCATATATAAAAAGCATTATATCCACGGCAAATTATTCGTCTAATATTATTTTTTTTTAAATAGCAAACTTCATGTGACCCAAGGGGTAGGTTACAATTTACGGCTGTAAAATTGGGGTGATTTGTGGTGAGCGGGCGAAATTGCGTGATGCACTTAATCGTAAAATCTTGTTTCCCCAGTGTACACGTCTGACTCTCGTCTACTTCGTTTTGTATACTTGTTTTGATTTTTAGGTATTTTGAACTATTTACGACTTGAAAAATGTAACATGGGGTTTTTACAATTAATAATTTTTTATTTATGTGCTTTTACCATGATTAGAGAATATTATTTAGGTATTATGCGAATCACAACTTACTTACACACTTTTTTATTTATTATGAAAAGACCTACTTTCTGTATATTGTTGCCCTAATCTGGGTACGCTAATATACTAGTCAGGAAATAGTAGATTGTAATACAAGTGTGGCAAGGGCTTCATTACAAAACGATGTATGAAGCTTGCCACATGTGTGTTACATACTATTTTTTCTACGGTTGTTATTTCCCTTTTTTAAAGTCTTTCCAAAATGTTAAATTTGCTGCCTGTCAGATTTTATTTAAAGTAAAATTTTCCGCAGTCATTCTGAAGAGAGAAAATTTGACTTTGTAATTGCATCATGTGTAATTAATATACATTTATAGAATTTAATTGTTATTACCAGTAAGTAATATAAAATTCTTTAAGGTAAACACACTATTTTATTCCGGTGTGTGATGTAATCAAGGCGTGTGGCAAATTCTTTGCCGCACGGCGTGCGGCAGTGTGATATTTTCTGCAGACATTTTGAAATTAGAAAATTTGACTTTCAGAACAATCGTAGAAAAATACTTTAAAACACTCATTATTGGAGAACCAATCAAAATAACTACTCTTCTAATGAGTTCGAAAAAACTTGTACAAGTTTTATAAAGTGTAAGATTCAATAATTTTTGTGAATGACTGAATTTCAATAAATAATTTTCAAGTATTTTCAATATATTTTTTTGCCTTAAAATGCCAGGAATCCTATCATGTAATTCAATACTTCGTCAGTATTAGCTAGAAGAGTAGTTGTTTTGATTGTTTTTCCAATAATGAGTGTTTCAAAGTGTTTTCCTAAGTAGTACATTAGCGTGACCCGATTGAGGTACCAATATACAGAAATAAAAATGTCTGAATGACTAAATTTGAATAAATGATTTAAGTATTTTCAATATATTTTTTGCTTTAAAATGCTAAGAACCCTATCATGTAATTCAATACTTCGTCAGTATTAGCTAGAAGAGCAGTTGTTTTGATTAGTTCTCCAATAATGAGAATTTGCCTGACTAATATATTAGCGTGCCCAGATTAGGGCAACAATATACAGAAAGTAGATATTTTCATAATAAAAAACAAGTGTGTAAGTTGTGATTTGCATAATACCTAAATAATATTCTCTAATCGTAACATAGGTAACTCTCATAAATAAAATTTCTAATATTTAATATGAAAAAAAAAACCAAGATATTAACTATTCTTTATATATATACCCATTTTAAAGTAAACTTAATGCTCTACAATTTCATCTCTAAGGCTAAGTATCTGGGAGGCAATGTTTATCAAAAAATTAGGTTTTTTAAAAAATTGCAATTTAGACTGGAGGATATCTCGAAAATGATTAGAGACATGAAAAAAATTAAAAGAAACATTCTTGTAGGAAAGGCCATGGTAGGTTAAGATAAGTGTCCGTGCCTTTGCAAACTTTTTGTATGTGGTTCCTTCCAGTGATATATCTTTGCGTAAGATACTACCACAAAAAGTTTTGACCTCAAAAACTTCATAATATCTGAGAAATTCTGAAAACACTTTTTTTTTCTTAATCAAGTGAACCAACTTGTTTGTATTCCACATATATTGTAAATCTACTCAAGACAATTTATTAATGATATTTTCAGGAAGTCTTTTCATGCAGAAAGAAAATTGATGCTTTTGAATTTTTTGAAAAATTTAAGTTCGTACTTAGACGTTAGCGACCACCTTTTTTATTAATTATACACCATACAATAAGTTATAACATATATTTTCTACAAAACTCCATCGAAACGGTAATACATAAAAAAATTGTGTTTATTAATAAGAATTCATAATAAAAAAACATGTTATGCTAATGTATGATAATATTAGTCGTCTTCATCACTGTCATTTATTGTAAAACTGATATCTTCTGCGAATAATTTAGACAGTTTTGCTGATGGTTTCGGAATATCGACAAGAAACCTTGCATATGATAAATCCATGTATAAATAACAGAAAACTAGCTAGCTTAGTTTGTATAAGGAACAGAAATCTAACTAACTTAGTTTTCTGTTACTTACTTGAATTTATCATATGCCAGGTTTCTTGACGATATTCCGAAACCATTAGTAAAACTGTCTGAATTATTCGCAGAAGATATCACTGTTACAATAAATGAGGACAGTGATGAAGACGACTAATATTATCATATACATCATTAGGATAACATGATTTTTGATTATGTATTCTTATTAATAAACACATAATCTTTTTATGTATTACCGTTTCGATGGAATTTTGTAGAAAATATATGTATGTATTGTGAAAAATACATCTCGTTATTTCAAAAAAATACATAGGCTGCTCCAAAAAATTTTCAATACGAGAAATCCAAGCAATTGTTCATTTATATATTTATTAACATATCGAGTTTCTAACCAATTTATACTATTTTTCTTTATTTGTTGTAATTAGTACGTAAGTTAATACATTATTTTTTAGTGTTACCCTGGTGTTAAAATTTCTGAACCCACGATACATGGTGTTTACTAAGAAAGGTATAAACACGTAACATTTTCTTTGCAATTTGACTACGTTACCTCTTCGATAAAGTTTTCTGAAAAATATATGTTATAGCCTATTATATGGTATATAATTAATAAAAAAAATCGGCAGCTACTGGAAGCGGCTGGAACCTCCCCACCCGGTGAATCTTTGAAGCCGAATTATATTTATTAAGTTGAAATATTTTTTTCGTATTAAATCAGAAAAAAGTCTTTCGTTCGGTGGGATTTGGACCTAAGAACTTGAGTGTTAAATTTATAGCCTGCACAACATTAACATTTTATTCAATGTTTTTAATACAAATATATGCTTCATCGGATCCTAGCCCGGGGCCAGCCAGACAACCACGGTGAACACCGCCGTGGCGAGTGTGAGGCTGGAAGGGGTAGGTCCGGTTTGGCTTGGAGAAAAATAGAAAAGTAACTCCTGTCTTCTGTAGGCAGTCTTAAAGACTAGGTTAAAATTATAATGTGTCCACATGGACCTAAAATGAATATAAAAATAAACACAATTCTATAAAAACGTTCGTAGGCAAGAGCACTTAAGAATTTTGATTATTGATAAGGGAAACAACTAAACGAAAAAAACCTGTTCGTTGGTAATGGGATGGATGGCAGGGATAGCCATCTTTGGAAAAAACCATATAACTCTTGGTGGACAGCTTCCCTGCCAGATGTAGCCAGGGTAGTGTTCATGGTGGATCGTTTAAGTTTGAGTTGGTATATTTTGTTTTATCTTTTGGCCTCGACCAATTTTTCACTAAATCGGTCGGGGAAGTGATAGCTGTCAAATTTATATTGCCGGAAGAATTTCCGTCGGGATGCCGGAAGTAGCAGAAATAGTTTTTAAAATATAATGTCACCGTCACTTTTAAATTTTTATTGGAAAAAACTCACCGAAAGCTTTCCGGTGGGGTTGCTTACACTTGTAGGGCTTGTAAGCGGTTGGCCTCTCACACCATCCGTGGGCTTCATAAACGTCGAAAAAACTTGTAATCTCTCGATGTACTTGACACGTCAAAAATACTCAGCATACAGTCTGCACGCTTTAACACACTAGCAGAAAACTTATACCACAAATGGACCCGTAGTATTTTTTGGGAAATTTCCTTTGAGTCCATTTAATAAAATTTGACATTTTTCTGAAGTGACATTTCTCCGAAACTTTGACATTTTTTCGAAAATTTGACATTTTTCTGAAGTTACATTACTCCAAAAATTTGACAATTTTCAAACATTTGACATTTATCTGAAAGGTGACATTTTTCTGAAAGGTGACATTTCTTCGAAAATTTGACGTTTTTCCGAAAATTTTACATTTTTCTGAAAAGTGTCGTTTTTCCGAAAATTTGACATTTTCCTGAATTTTTGACATCTTCCTGAATTTTTGACATTTTTCTGAAAAGTGACATTTCCCTGAAAATTTGACATTTTTTCGAAAATTTGACATTTTTCTGAAGTGACATTACTCCGAAAATTTGACAATTTTCAAACATTTGGCATTTTTCTGAAAGGTGACATTTCTTCGAAAATTTGACGTTTTTTCGAAAATTTGAAATTTTTCTGAAAAGTGACATTTTTCTGAAAATTTGACATATTTCTAAAAAGTGACATTTCCCAGAAAATTTAACATTTTTTCGAAAATTTGACATTTTTCTGAAAAGTGACATTTCTCTGAAAATTTGACATTTTGTCGAAAATTTTACATTTTTCTGAAGTGACATTACTCCGAAAATTTGACAATTTTCAAACATTTGGCATTTTTCTGAAAGGTGACATTTCTTCGAAAATTTGACATTTTTCTGAAAATTTGACATATTTCTGAAAAGTGACATTTCCCTGAAAATTTAACATTTTTTCGAAAATTTGACATTTTTCTGAAAAGTGACATTTTTCCGAAAATTTTATATTTCTTGGAAATTAAAAAAAAAAAATTTCGTGACTCGTCTTGTAGAAATATTTTTTTGATATCATCAGTTCGCCTGTTATAAGAATTTTATGCTTTTACGACGTCATCAGAACGTAGGTGTATTTTTAATTCACTCGTATTCCATCCATCTGCAATATTTCCACCTACGTTTCAAACTTTAATTGGATGTTTCCAATAGTTAAGTCGATATCTGCACCAGTTTCTAAGAATTTTTCTTATTTGTGACGTCATATGACGTAGGTATTATTAATTCACTCGTAATCCGTCCGTCTACAATATATATACCTACGTTTCAAATTTCACTTCGATATCTTCAACCGTTCCCGAGTTATCAGCCGAAATCACTGAACACCTCTGTCATTATTAGAATATCACCCTGTACATTGCACTGCTTTGAGGACAAAACAAGTGAAATTTTTGTTTTTTAATTTTTTTCACGGAAACCAAATCGAAAAAGTGCAAGTGTGATATATCGTTGAAATCGGAATTTTTACTGCTTTTCAATGGTTCAATTACAAATTGTAAGTAATCATAAAATAAACAACTTGTTGTGCCAAAACAGCACTAAACGTAATCCGATCTCAACCAAAACCTTTTCAGATCTTATGGAGCACTAAAGAAACCCACACACACACACATACACACACACAGACATTTTTCAAAAACAACTTTTTTGGGTTCCTGGGACCTCAAAACGTAAAGATTTGATGTTATCTCAATTTTCGATTTTGGACTAATTATAGTAACCTCCCACAATTTTATTGTGGGGGAGGTTAAAAATGGAGGTGGTCGCTAACGTCTAAGTACGAATTTAAATTTTTCAAAAAATTCAAAAGCATCAATTTTTTTCTCCTTCATGAAAGAATTTCCTGAAAATGTCATTAATAAATTGTCTTGAGTAGATTTGCAATATATGTGGAATACAAACAAATTGGTTCACTCGATTAAGAAAAAAATATTTTTTTCAGATTTTCGAAAAAAAAATTTTCCCCGAAGTTCTTGAGGTTAAAACTTTCTGTGGTAGTATCTTACGCAATGGTACATCACTGGAAGGAACCACACGCAAAAAAGTTGTAAAGGCACGGACACTTATCTTAACCTGCCATGGCCTTTTATTAGCTTTGATTTTAAATTTTATTATTTTTTTGATACGGTTCGCCGTTTTCGAGATATAAGCGAAAAACCAAAACAGTTTGCTTTCTTTGCGCCCCTTGCACCCTGCTCATCTCGCAGGTCCGGTGACTCTTAGTATGTTTACCTCCTAACTACTCCAAATACAGTCCTGGGGTAGTAAAAAATTATGTTCCAAACATTTCCATCTATATCCTCTTTTGGAGCGTTCACTGACTGGGTATTCATATAATTATAAATGACGATATCAATGAAGACTAATCAAACATGCGTTTTGCTTTCTAAAATAAAAATATAAATTCATATTAACCTCCCCACAATAAAATTGTGGGAGGTTACTACAATTAGTCCAAAATCGAAAATTGAGATAACATCAAATCTTTACGTTTTGAGGTCCCAGGAACCCAAAAAAGTTGTTTTTGAAAAATGTCTGTGTGTGTGTATGTGTGTGTGTGTGTGTGTGTGTGTGTGTGTGTGTGTGTGTGTGTGTGTGTGTGTGTGTGTGTGTGTGTGTGTGTGTGTGTGTGTGTGTGTGTGTGTGTGTGTGTGTGTGTGTGTGTGTGTGTGTGTGTGTGTGTGTGTGTGTGTGTGTGTGTGTGTGTGTGTGTGTGTGTGTGTGTGTGTGTGTGTGTATGTCTGTTAGCACGATAGCGGCGAAGCCACTAAACGGATTTGGATGAAACTTTGCATGAGGGTTTCTTTAGTGCTCCAGAAGATCTGAAAAGGTTTTGGTTGAGATCGGATTACGTTTGTTGCTGTTTTGGCACAACAAGTTGTTTATTTTATGATTACTTACAATTTGTAATCGAACCATTGAAAAGCAGTAAAAATTCCGATTTCAACGATATATCACACTTGCACTCTTTAGCTTTGGTTTCCGTGAAAAAAATTAAAAACCAAATAACACGCTTCTTGTGTAAAATATATTTTATAGTGGAACCACAGAATACAGTAACTGCACAGAGGCGAAGTCTTTGGCGGTTCCTTTCAGTTTTGATGGCTCGTTTTCTGTGACCTTGCGTACCAGTTGCGTCTACACCACGGTGTATTAAATAGGTGGTCCGGCACTTTCCTATTATAATAATGGCTTCGTAAGTGCATGGTTTCTATTTACTTTAATAGATGGCGCGAGCAATAAGGTCCTACAATTACCTGGGCATGTGCATCGTATAACTAACACAACCTCAAATTTTAAGGTGTTTTCGTTTATTCTCATATTTAATGTTTGTATAGGCATTTTTAGCTCGGAGCCATACTGGCTCCAAGCAAATATTTAAAATTTCACGCAAATAATTTTTCAATATTGTTGATTAATAAAAATAGACTGCTAATTATAGGTTAGATTCCTAACCTGCAAAAGTGTCTTATTTTATTGTGACAAACTATTTAAAACTTCATACATATTACGTTGAACTTGACTTTGGTTGAAAGTACAGGAACCAGGCAGAAATTTTAATAATAGCTACGTAATACCTGTAAATCTTAAGAAATATATATTTTTGAGGTTAGCTGTGACGACACGTGCAATACTGCATGTAGTGTTACATATATTCTTTCAATGTTTTAATTTAGCTACTTAATGTCAGATGTCACTGGACTCTTGTCAAAAACAAGAAGCCGGGAATGTATGCAACACTGTATGTACGTATGCACAGAACCTGTAAAATTTTCTATCTATGCGTAAGTAATGAGAGAACTTATTGGTCCTGCCATCTATTACAAACTAGTTAGAACTTTATAAACATTACATTGAACTAGATTTTGGTCGAAAGTATGGGAACCAGGCAGAAATTTTAATAATAGCTACGTAGTACTAAATTTTAAGAAATATATATTTTTGAGGTTAGCTATGACGTCATGTGCAGATCCTCATTTAAGGATACACTGAAAAGACAGTGTATTTCGAGTTGGATTGAAAATGATTACGATTTGAATTGCTTGTAATCGGCGCCTATTTTCAATTGAGTTGTACACTAGGTTTTATTTATGAGAATTTTAATTCTCGGTTAATGTTTTCAATATCCCAAAATGAGTGGAAAAAAAAATTCACAAACCCAAACTTAACACGATAAACATCAACAGTGTCAAGATAAAAGTGAGGTTGATTGTTAAACAATTAAGAAATGGCGATGAGTATACAAATTTGGTTTTGGCGGGAAGGCTAGCCTTCGCCTCTGTATAGTTACTGTACTCAGTGGTCTAACCTAACGTTCAATAGACTAGTGTGTTAAAGCGTGCAGACTGTATGCTGAGTAAATTTGAGTGTCAAGTGCATCGAGACATTACAAGTTTTTTCGACGTTCATAAAGCCCACGGAAGGTGTGAGAAGCCTTCGTGAACCGCTCACAAGCCCTACAAGTATAAGCAATCTCACCGGAACGTTTTCGGTGAGTTTTTTCCAATAAAACTTCAAAAGTGACATTATATTTTAAAAACTATTTCCGCTACTTCCGCCATCCCGCCGGAAATTCTTCCGGCAACATAACCTAAAAATAGTGCTACATAACTTAAAAATAATTTAAGACATTGGTACCAACCTAAAATATTTTTTCGAAAACTGTCAAAAACCAAATTCCCCCAGAAAAACATTGAAACCAAAAATTTGACAGCTTACTTCCCCGACCGATTTAGTGAAAAATCAAAATAATAGGCAATATTGACCCATACACCCTTGGAGTGGAGACTGGAGACCTTTCTGCAGATTTGTCTATTTTACCTTGTGTGTCCGTAATTAATATGGTAAATTACTTAGTGTCGACTCACAGCTTCTTCGCAGATCAGCAGTTAAAGGAATACAAATCTTTACAAGCATATAAATATTATGAGGCTGGATTTGTGCAAGAAGTTTGTGCAAGAAAGATAAACTCAAATGTATTCATTGTTATGGGCAAGGCAAGTTTACATTTAAATAACTAAGTGCTAGATTTATTAGATTATCCATATGTAGTATTCAATAGACTCTGCCAGAAAGTGATTTCTTTACCTTTCTTCTAAGCTTTTTTACATTCAAAATAAACCTTATCTCACAATCGCACCTTGTCGCAAAAAAAGATGGTGTTTTATTTTTATTTCACATTTAAAACTGAGATTACTTCTTTGTTTACATTGGAATAGAAAGTTTAGTTATCCCTCAGGCAATATGGTCGACTTATCGTGACGTCATCCTAAGATGGTTTATATAGAAAAATTATTTGCATGAGTTTTTTAACTATCTGCTCGGAGTCACTGTGGCTCCAAGCTAAAAATGCGTAGTCAAACATTAAAAATGAGAATAAACTTGAAAAACTTAAACATGTTATGTCCCTAAATATATTTCATAACCTAAAAATCAACATTCGTAAAGGTTACCAAGCCAAATATTTTTGACAATGTCAAAACTTATTTTAGTTGTTTTTTTTTTAAGGTAATAATTGTTTATAGCCGTGTTCGGATATTACGTCTGATTGATGCGACACGTCACAATCGTTCATTGCAAATCGAGCTAACTGAGCTAAATCTTAAACGTTCGAATATTACAAAATAAAGGCTTCGGACGAAGCTCGACTTGCTCAACCTTTTTGATCGAGCAGGAAGATTTTAATTTGATGCATGCGTAGTCTGCTTGAACAGTCCATAATGTTATTGACTTGTTGAAGTTAGAGTGTCATTTGGGCTAAAATTCTGTGTTATTATTTTTTTTTCATTATCCAATATTTTACAAAATCTTCGTTATCTGTTAATACCCTTATAATATCCGGCAATTGATTAACATGCAACATAAACAAACATCTTAGAGGTTATGTTTTAACAGATTGCTTGTAGTCCGCTTCAGTTCGTTCGATATTTGTTGATGAAATAAATGGCTCCAAAGTCACGTGTAATTTATCTGTTTGCTTAGTGCTCTGATTTCCGATGTAATATCCAAATACAGCTGATAAGGATCCACCGTGTGGGGAGGTTCCAGCCGCTTCCAGTAGCTGCCGATTTTTTTTTTTTTGCAAAGTGTGATACCTATTAGATTTTGATGAAACTTTAGGTGAGAATAGCAGACATCTACCACTATTTATGGTAATTTTTAGAAAGTGGCCACTCAATAGAAACCCTTTGAAAATAAGCTTTTACGTTTACTATCAAATTTATTAGGGGTGAATATAAAAACATACATGCTATGTTATATAGAATGTCCGCTTTCACGTAGTTTCTGATTCATCTTGCTAATTTAAGTAGTTTACGAAAAATAAATTTTTGAAAAAAGTGTAACTTTTTGAAGTTTTATTGAAATTTCCCAAGAACAAATCAAAAACGGATATATTGTTTACTCATAGCCTTACACGTTTTTGTTGTCAATAATAAGGCTTTCTCTCGAGGGCAATTCGCCTACACTATACGCTTTTTGCCCTTTATTCTAACACCTTTTTCCTGCAACATAATATGCTAATAAATGTTTACATAAATGTTTTACAAAGGAAAGTTACACTGGTATATAAATTACTTGGTAAAAAACAAACACTCTACACCAGATGTGCCCCTATGAGATTTTGTTTATTTAAAAAAGTTTGGGTGAATAATTTTAGTTAATAAATAAACAATATTAATACGTCGGTTGTACTATTTTGTACGCGATCTAGCAGAATAACTAACTTATCTCAATAGAGATATTTGACATTTTAAGTGTTCATTTTTTAACAGTCTTTTATTTCCATATCCTGACAAAAAAATTTAAATACACAGGATGAATGTTCACGGAGATTTTCACATTTAAATAATGAAACGCTTTGCCCAGAGAAAACCAGCTATGTCTCTATATTAGATCCCACGCACGTCTCCCGCATGTAATAAACTTAGGAGATATGAACCAACGCTTTGGTGCAACTACTAACTATAATTTAAAGTGTTTTGTGGAGTTTTTTGAGATTTCTATACCGCTTCCACACTGCTTATTATACAAAAGCAGTTAGAAAACGTTAGGCATTCCAATGCTAATTGATTAATTTAACACCTTCCAATTTTATAAATGTAGAAAGGAAATGGGTAAAGTTTCGGCAGGAAGATTTTATTTTATGATAGAATATCTAGAAAGCTAACGTTCAATTATTTTCTAAATTCCTCAAGATAGAGCTATGGATATAATGTTGTCGAATGTATCCAAGTAGAGAAAGATAACGTATTTTATTCAGAAAATGAAGTCTTCCAAAAAATATTAAATATACACGAAAAGTTGATAAAATTTCCTACAATATGAAGTTGGAAAAAGTGTTAGTGATACGCAATGCCACATGATTGTCCTGTTTCACATAATCATGCTGTTAAATTTTATGGTTTAGGCAACTATTGCCAGAAAGAAAACTCATATATGCGATTCTTTAAGGCGAAAACTTTATATGTTTAGGTCAAAATTTAAAAAAGTTAAAAAAATGAGACAGCATCATTTCGTTATTAATCTTTTTAAAATTTAGAAAACGAGGGGTGTAAATACATTTTTTTACGTAATTTTAAATAACGCACTTTTGAATCATTTCTTAGCAAAATGTAGCCTTAACGAGGCTATATCGGTGTAGCGAAGAAACATATTTCAGATAAACATTTTTGCTACTGGAACATATCGATTTTAGTATTTCAGAAAATTATGTTTTTTTTACACCAACTAAATACGACATGCTCTTTCAGAATCCGCAATAAAAAAATACTAAAATGGTGAATTCCAGTTTTTTCAGTAAATATATTGAATCCACTCTTTTCCTCAAAAATTTAACTGAAAACGAAATAATATTAATTATTAATAAACTAAAAAATAGACCTGCAGTAGGTCCAGACAAAATTACAAGTAGTCTAATTAAAGCTGTACATATTAACTCAATCAATCAAATATATAATAAACCTTGTTTCTAAAACCGAGATATTACCAAAATAATGGAAATAATCAATAATTACTCAGGTATTTGAAGCAGGGGATGCAAAAAATCTAAGTAATTACAGACCCATATCCCATGTATTAAAAATTGTTTAATATATTTTTCAGTAGTTTAAATGTGATCAATGACGAACAATTCGGTTTTAAAAAGGGAACCAGCACTGAAGATGCCGTTATTGATTTAATTAAGTTGTGTATAACATCAATGATAAGAAGGTCTTCATGGACTTAGCCAAAGCGTTTGTTACCGTCTCACGTAAAGACCTGCTAGAACACTTAAAACAATATGGCATAAGAGGACCTGCTTTAAATATCTTGGAGAACAATTTGTCTAATAGAAGACAAGATGTACGTGTTAACAATGTTCTTAGCGAAACTTTGAAAATTAATATGGGAGTGCCACAGGGAACAGTTTTAGGTCCAATTTTGTTTCTTGTGTACATAAACTCAATAGTAAATGTAATGAATTTTGATGCAGATGATACTGCCCTGGTTTTTAAAAGAGACACGCGGACAAATACATTCTTAAAAGCCGAACAAAGTATATCTTCTATACAGGATGATCTACCATGACATGCGGAAAATTTATTAGTAGGTTGTCCTCACCGAAAGGAGTTATAAAAATGAATTTAAAAAAAAATGACCAAAAAAATTACCTTATTTTTTTGTAGAAATGCGCCACCAATGATTTTAACCAATCTGACGTAACGCGGTACAACCATATCACGTTATCCAACTTGGGATTGACACTATTGACAGCAAAGCTGGAGAGGGTAGAAGTGACTTTATGGTTTTAATCAAATCACACTACAAAAATAGCGAAATAAATTGAAAAGACATTGACCCTATGCTACAATAACAAGAAGATATAACAGATATTTACTTAAACCCGTCAATAACACATAAACACCCACTTCAGTGATGCTTTGTACTTGCCGGTGTCCTGATTGTTTGACCGAATGCAAGAAACGCGGGCTTCAATTTTTATGCCAATTAAGGAAATGTAAACATCTCCAATATGTTCTTCCACAAGTAAGTTTGTCGTTCTATTACTGGACCAGACAATAACAGTAGCGTATCTTCCTAAGTTTTAACCATTTTTAATATACTAAATTTTATTTTCCGCATGTCATGGTAAATCACGTTGTATACAAATGGTTAAACTATAGTTTACTTTCCTTAAACGTTGAAAAAAGTAAATTTATGACTTTTAGTCTTTTGAAAGCAGGTCAACCTAATACGGAAAATATATTTATACACAAAATAAACTGTCACAAAGGTAATAATTGTATCGTACCCTGTTATAAAGAAAACAAATGAAATAAAATACCTTGATGTAATGATAGACCAACATTTAAGACTGGATGAGCATATTACTTTTATAAACAAACGTATGAGACAGTTAATACCAAAATTTTACTCTCTCTCGTTTTTTATTTTGGCCCTAAATTCTATAATGTATTTATTGCCTGTCAACCTGAAAAAAATAGGAAATATTAATAAATTTAAGACAGAAATCAGGATATATGTATTTTAGCTCAAACACAAAAACGTATTTTATCATTTTTATTTTTTTCCTCTGTTATTTTTATCCGTAATGTTTTACCGTAAATTCATCCAATAAAATACTCTTATACTCAAATAACAGATATGAATAATGTATAATATAAGTATGTAGACGTCTCTTACTCCACATAAAAAGTAACTAGATAAGTTGCGAAGAATTTTACGAACAGGCATATCTTGTGCTTAGGTAATTTCTTCGCAACATAAATAAATTTTAAAAAGTGTGAACTTTTTATTTTATATATTTTATATTATGTATCTTAGCTACTTACCTCAATAATAATTCATAGGAGGAGAAACTGCTTTTTAAAAAAGTAAAATCAACTTTTTGAACACGATTTATTTGTTCACTACACATAAAAAGATTTTATACATGTGTAACGTACAACAGTTATGATACAACTGAATAGAAAATTAGTGATGGGCTGCTAAATAGCAATCTGCTATTTTTTAACTGCTATTTGCTTCATAGCAGTAGCAACTGTTACGAGCTCTGATAAATAGCTGCTACTTTTATAGCAGGTTGAAATCACTCGCTGAGTGCCAACACGCCTTTGCAGCAACACAAGCAGGCTCAGGCTGCATCGGTCCAATAGCAGTGATAGCACAAGCAGCGCATGCACATTCATTCCGCTACAGCGAGCAGCGGCCAAGCGGGTCCACGCAGCACTTAGGAAGGGAATATGTAATTCATGTAAAACTATTTTATTTAACACATGATTATGTTCGTCTGCTCAAATATTTTAGAGGAATATAAAAAATAAACTAATAAATGTTATAATATTAACAGATAACAAATGAAACTTTATAAAAAAAAGCAATCGCTGCATATGGATAGTTAAATATGATTAGTTTCAAAAGAAATATAAATTATCTATTTATATTTCTTTTGAAACTAATCATATTTAACTATCCATACAGCGATTGCGTTTTTTTTATATATAAAGTTTCATTTGTTATCTGTTAATACGTGCCACTTAGCCAAAACAACTAATGCTAAGAAATAGATGCTATTAAAATAGCAGCTATTTTTAACTGCTAAATGAAAATAGCAGTAGCAGAAGTAGCTGCTACACAAAAATAGCTGGTTCGACCCATCACTATAGAAAATGAATATTATAATAAACGATAAACGTGGTTATCAAGTCAGCCGAGAAGTGCTGACTTAGTAACTTTGTGATTGTGTGCCACCAAGTCACGTACATAATGCCTCTTGTACTTTTATAATATTATAATTATAAATTTGTTAAAATAGTATTTATACCCATTTAAAATTAACAATAAATTACTGACTTAAATTATTTACGTCAGCATAATATCCGATTTTAATCCACATGGTTACATTTTCTGCTTTAAATCTTCGTCTTCATAGCAGATTATTCTAATAAGTTAGTATTATGACTTGTCTATTTTTCAGTGTTACTCATTCTATAATAGTAGTGTGAACTCGTTATATAAAAGACATAATTTTATTTTTATTGTTGTTGTTGGCTACGTTGCTTTTTCTGAGAAGTGAAAGGCGAAATGAGCTATATGAATAGTTTTGTTTTTCTTATTTGGCTATATATGATCTAATAAACAAATCTGAAAGTTTGATTTACAAGGTAATTATAAAAACCGTATTCAAGAAAATAAGGACTTTTTCGTCACATCCATTCCGATATCTTTTGCGGCTTTATAAACAGAGTGACCTAGCTCCATATTTATAGACTGGAAGGTAGTGACAGATGCCTGAGAACGACTGGTTAGCATCTGCCAATTTAAGGGTCAATTATTATAGGTATTTGACGAATTATAAGCGTATAAAGAAAGTTTCTTCGATTGCAGCGACATTCCAAATTAATTGTTTATTTGTAATTGAAAACTAACGTTTTGAACAATCAGTTAGCGTCTGCAAATTGATTTTTGTGAAACTTTGAACAAAAACAATCCAGCGGAAGCTAATCTGCAAACGATTTCCGCGTGCACGAGGGCCAAAAAAATTAACTTAACTTGCAAGAAAAATGGACATTTGAGAACAATGAGTTCGCGTTTGTCATTTAGCTGAATTATCATTAATGATATGGAAATTGCCGAAAACTACTTTGCAAATGAATACGA
Source organism: Rutpela maculata (assembly GCA_936432065.2). Lineage (NCBI taxonomy): Eukaryota > Metazoa > Arthropoda > Insecta > Coleoptera > Cerambycidae > Rutpela > Rutpela maculata. The sequence goes on along the minus strand of OW386287.2, from coordinate 143,497,282 downwards.
CATGCACATACGTTCGCGTGATTTTTAGAATTTGTATTACTACGTACATACCATTGAACAATTAATTAGTGTCTGCAATTTAAACGTTAATGTTAATATAACTAAACAAAAAATTGCAGATGTATTGAAAATGTTTAAATAATTGGCAGACTCAAAAAAACATTTTGAAAACATTTTGAACGATTAGTTAGCATCTTCCATTAGTTTTTTCATGAAATTTATAATAAAAAATAATAATAACTTTGCAAACTTTAAATATTGTTGAACAATTAGTTACCGTCTGCCATTACTTCTGTCATTAAATTTATGATAAACAGTAATGATTTTGACAAATGGCAGTACGTACAAGTCTATTTACAACAACAAAAACATTAAAAAATTCAAATGTTGTTAAATGATGGAATCGCGTATGCCATTTTTACTGATAATAGATTGAATATAGTAGTCATTTCATTGGCATACTTATAACAGATGTAGTTATGAAATTCATTAACATGCACTTTAGTTTATTTAATTGCCTGGCAATTTGCCGGGATAGCTCGAGATCCGGCAACACTTTACTATGCGCGTAGGATCTGCGTGCTTTGTTTAATTTGCTAATACGGATCTCTACTATAAAGAAGATTATAAATTAAAAAAACAGTTTACGCGTCAAAATAAGAATATTTGTATTTTTACATTTTATATAAAAGAATTCATTCCCAAATTGAAAATAGATTCTTCAAATTGTCAAATCCTTTAATTGCCAGAGAAAGAAGACTGTGAAAGTCAAATAATTAAATTTCAATACAAGTTAAACATGAATTTTAAAACTTTTCATATCAATTTCAAAAATTTCGATTTTAGGTAATTTTTGTCATTTTGATGATGAAGTAAGTGATGTAGTTTAGACTTTGTTTGTTCATATTGACACCATGCCGCTATGCAATTTTATCAGTAATTTAAAATTTTAGCAATTAAGTTTGAATGCACTACGTCTGATTAACATGCCAACGAAAATACTTCTAAATTAGTAAAAACGAATACGCGAATCTATTATACAACAATATTTGAAAATTTGTTTGTGATGTTGTTGTGATTTTACAAAGTCTTGTAGGTACATGCTAAAATCATCTGCCAATTGTCGAATCGTTATATTTTTATCATAAATTTTATGAAAAAACGAATGGCAGACGCTAACTAATGGTTCGACAATTAAATACTTAAATTTGTGTGTAATGTTTTTATTGTTGTATATAATCTTCTGCAAATTGTCAAATTATTATTTTTTATCATAAATTTCATAAAAAAACTAATGGCAGATGCTAACTAATCGCTCAAAACGTTGTCAACATTTTTCAACTTTCGAACTATTTTTTTTAATGTTCTGCAAGTCCAAAATATCTGCCAATGATTATATCAACACTTGGCCGCATAAACGGCAAATTTTTCATAATTTGACGCTTTTCCATCGGAGAAGATTGTAAGTAAGACAGCGTATTTTCAAAAATGTTTTGAGACTACTTGATTTTTTTAGGGCTATTTTTATTTTTGCATCTAGAGTATAGTGAATGCACTCAAATTAATCAAATGGACCAAAACAATAGGAGAAAAATGTAAACGAAATACTTCGGAACGCTTCGCGTCGAAATGCCTTGCCATTCAGGAAGGGGGTGGTTTCAATCTCCGGGAGTTGCTTTGGAGTCTCCTGATCAAAATATACTCAAAGCATCAATATTCCCTGTAATAACCTCGATCTATCAAGCCCGCATAAGATTAGTATGGATAAGTCAGAACAAGGGGTAGCTTTCTTTCATTTAGGGGTAGTTTCAGAAGGGGGGAATATTGCAACCACTGTGTTCGTTACCTCGATAACGGGGGAAACCGTTCTTCAGCCCTTTCGCAGTATTTTCCGAATGTTTTATCATTCAGGGAGGGAGTGGTTACAACCCCCAGGTTTGTTTGGCGTCTCATGGTCAAAAAATGTTCGATTTATCAATATTCCCTGTAATAACTCCGATCTGTCAAGTCCTCACAAGTGTAGTACGTGAAAACCAGAACAAGGGGTAGTTTTTTTTTCATTCAGAAGAGTGGGGGAGAGTATTGCAATTATCGTGTTACTTGCTCTCGAAAACTTCTTCTTCAGCCCTTACTCGACTTATCAATATTCCCTCTGATAACCCCGAATTGTCAAGCCCTCACAAGCGTATTATGGAAGAATCAGAAAAGAGGTAGGTGTCCATTCTTCCTCCATCATGTCCATGGTACGACAGAATGTTGGGAGTATAGACTAGAGCCATTTTAAACGATTCAGAAATTTCATTTCAACGTGTGTCGTTCTATTATATTTATTTTAATAGCCATTATTTAACCCCGAATTTAGGGATGAAATGTCAATTTGCGAAAAATTGAGCAGTGAAATATATATTTTTGATGTGATATTTGGAATCAGAGGCTCAAAAAACATAAAGATGGGTATCTTTCACCTTTGGAAAATATTTTTTTTTGTGTGCGGCTGTGTAACTATCCGCTTGTAAAACTATTTTAACTCCATTACTTTAAAAGAAGTACGCCACTCAGAAGACCGAACCGAAGACAGTTCTACTAGAGACCGTCACCAGACCGGACGGGGGCCAGGACGAAAAGTGAGTAGGTTCAAAATAATAGGTAAAGGTAACGACTTGGCTGATATTAGGGATCTGTAACTTTCTTGCATCTATTCAGTTCTTTCTGGTAAGATCTGTGTTCTCGGGGTACCAGAGGGTCTAGTCGTCTCCCTGAAGGTGCGTCGTGGACATAGGTTGGGAGCACTAACGACCCCCTCCAGAGGCTGTTGGTGCGTTTACCGTTTGGAACATTCATTTTTTTTTACCTACGTCACTAGCTTCTGGTAGAGTCCTCTGTTCTCGGGGCATCCAAGGGTCTAGTCGTATCCCTGAAGGTGTGTCGTGGGCTTAGGATCAGCACTCTAACAATTCCGGGATCTAGCCGTCCCTCCCAGAGTATGTTGGTCTGTCTGCCACTCTAACCATACCTTGTTTCAGGCCAGGAGGGCGAGAGCATTTGCTGGGTTGCCGCTGCTACGAGTTCGTTTGTTTTGTCAGGTAGATTTCTGTGTTCTCGAGGTACCCAAGGGTCTAGTCGCCTCCCTACACCGTGGGCATAGGATCAGTACCCTAACGGCTCTGGGATCTAGCCGTCCCTCCCAGAGAATGTTGGTGTGTCTACCATTCTAATCATACCTTGTTTCAGGCCAGGAGTTGCAGAATGCCGCTTGACTAATCATACCTCTCTTCCAGCTTTGAGATTTCTGGTACTAGCCAAGTTTGACCCTTAGAATAATAATTTTTGCTGCTTTGTTTCTTAACTGCTTGCTTCTTCCTGGTATCTAACGACAACCCGTAACCCGATTGACTCGACAATTCGCTTCTTTAACCTGTCATTGTCTGCCATCAACCGTACGTCACCGCCATTCTTACCGTCATACCGCTACCTATCACTGCCTGATCTCAACGTTACGTCACCGCCATTTTTACCGTCATACCGCTGCTTCGCTTCTGCCTACCCTAATAACGTCACCGTATCGCATGGTAGCACTTACCGTAATCATCAGCAAGTCACCCCCTGGGTTTGCTCTCTTGTGTAAATTATGAATGTACGGTACATATTAAACTAGTTAAGCCGTAAATAGTTTCGTTAGCACTGTAATTTATAGGAAATAAACAACTGGTATTTCGAAATTATGTGTTTTACTGCTGTTTGTGTGAAAGTCTAATTTTCCCAGTTGACCCAATGGAAGTTACTGTTTTCTCCACTGTAGATGCCCCAGCCCTACTGTAACAGGCTGTGTTAAGAGGCTAGTGTGGGACCTTTGTCCCACGTAAAAAATTGTAAAGGTGACGCCCGAGCAACCGAACTGTTCCTAAGGTGTTAAGAGTGACCGATTTCCGGCTTCACCGAAAAGTACACGTCACAAATACGTACTTACACGTTAGAGACACCCACCATTTTTTTGTCAGTTATACACCATACAATAAGCTACAACATATATTTCTTACAAAACTCTATCGAAGAGGTAACGTAGTTAAATTGGAGGAGATGTCAGGAACATAAAAAAATTTTAATGCCATGGCGTATGAAGAACTTTATGAAGCTTTTAATTCAGTTTTTAAACCTTTAAAAGATATTTTGACGTTTTATTTCAGTCAATTTTCCGCTCTGAATTAATTTTTTAATGCACAAAATGAATTAATTTATCGAACTGATAATTCTAGGTTTTGCCGGAGGCACCGCGTGTAACAACATGTCTTTAATTTTCATATTTTGAAGTTTATGATATATTATGGGGCCATTAAAAAAATACGTTCGCTTTCAGAGAGAAGGGAAAAATGTGACAAAATGAACGAATGGAGGGTATATGAAAAGTTCTCACCAGAAAAATAGCTAAAGTAAATAACGTGTATAGTTGTCTTCAGATTTACTATGCACTCAAAAAATGTCGGCACCTTTGATCTTTACGGCACCGATATTTTTTACACGAATAATAATTGTGCAGTCAACTTTAAGTACGTATTCATATTTTTCAAAAAAATCAAAAGCATCTATTTTTTTTTTCTTCGTGAAAAGATTTCGTGAAAATATCATTAATAAATTTCACGAGTAGATTTACAATATATGTGAAATACAAACAAATTGGTTCACTTGATAAAAAAAACTAAAAAAAAAATAAAAACTAATCAAAAGCAGTGTAAAATTGGTTTTAGTGACATGGCATTGGCTTTAACGCCAAAGTCGTTAAATAATTACAATCGGTGAATAGAAACAAAAACTATGATAAATAAAAGACACGTTATATATGATTTTTTATTTTGAGCTTAAAAACAATTTTAAGGTCGGCCAATTGAGAACGTTATCACTCTTAATATTATTTACGCTTGTAACATTTGTGAAACAACTCATTAAACGAACGTTCGCCTGCAGACATTCCTCCTCCGATTAAACTTAAAAATAAATTCTGTTGAATAAATTGCCACGAGAGAATGAAATTGAAATAACTACTAAATATAAGTTATTATTCGTTTTTTTGTGAGAAGTACTCATATACCTTCCTATCGTTCATTTTGTCATATTTTCCCCTCCCCTCTGAAAGCGAACGCCCCATAATACATGAACTTCAAAATATGAAAATTTAAGACATGTTGTTAAACGCGGCGCATCCGGCAAAACCTAGAATTATCAGTTCCATTAATTCCTTTTGTGCAATATTAAAAAATTAATTCAGAGCGGAAAATTGAACGTAATGAAACGTCAAAATATTTTTTAAGGGCTTAGAAACTGAATTGAAGCTAAAAGCTTTATAAAGTTCTTCATACGCCCATGGCATTAAAATCTTTTTATGTTCCTGACATTATCTTTTCCAATTTGACTACGTATGGTGGTATAATTAGTAAAAAGTAAAAAGTAATTAGTAAAATTAGTAAAAAAAAAAATAGTGGGTGTCTCTAACGTGTAAGTACGTATTTAAATTTTTCAAAAAATTCAAAAGCATCAAATTTTTTTCTTCATGAAAAGATATTCTGAAAATATCATTAATACACTGTCACGAGTCGATTTAAAATCTATGTCAAATGCAAACGAATTGGTTCACTTGATTAAGAAAAAACTTTTTTTTTTCGGAAAGAAATATTCGCAGATATTATGAAGTTTTTGAGGTCAAAACTTTTTGTGGTAGTATCTTACGCAAAGATACATAACTGGAAGGAACCACACACAAAAAGGTTGCAAAGGCACGGACACTTATCTTAACCTGCCATGGCCTTTACTTGTTCTGGTAATTTGTGATTTTTCGGACTGCGTACAAGAGCACAAGTAAGTAAAATCATGACGACGGGACGCCAGCACCATCATAATAAATAGTTGCAATCTGCCTTGTACCAAAGCTCATTACTGTACCTAATGAATATTTCTTCTAACCTTTCCAATTTTCGAGACTGAGATATGGGATGGTAATCACCTTGTATATAGTTTAAATAAATTACAATTAATTACTATCTTTAAACTCAGATTAATGAAAAAATGTTTCCAAAATGGCGAAATATAGTAATAGAGGCGTTAATTTAGTTATATATTTAATTTGGAAGAAAAATTCTACGGGCAACATATTAAAAAAAATTATTAATCTTCGACCATTTGAATGTGGCATGAAAACGGAAGTGATATAACGGCAGTTATGTGAACTTATGCGCAGAACAGAAGATGAACAAGTTGACATTGTTGATAACAAAGAAAATAACCTCATATGTGAAAAGTAAATTTGACGTTTAGCTAGCAGTAGTTTTTTTAAATGACTAAAGCAGTATATTTGTGAAAGCTAATTCTGACATTCTACGTGCAGTAGATACATTTATGATCAGCGAATTTTTAGAAAGAGACGATCGTTTTGGTATTGCAGAGGTTAGAATTAAAAGCCGCAAATTACGGTACAGCTATAGACTGGACTTCTTTTATCTTATCTTATTAATATATAATATATTGTAATATGTATTTAATATATAAAATGGATCAATTGTTAACTCTGCCTTGTACTTTATTAAATATTTCCTTTTTATTATGTTTTATTTATTACTCATCTTACTATTGTTAACAGTAGATTGAAATAGTCAATTGCTATTAATGGTTAATGATCTGGGCTTTAATGCTGGTAAAAGTAGAGGCGTATAGACAGAAAGGTGTTAGGAAAATAACTTTTTAAATAGTCGACGTTTCGTCGCAATTTATTAAGATCTCAGGACTATTTAGGTGCGTTTTCCTTTGTCATATTGGATTTAAATAATAAAACACAACACATTGATTTAAACAAATATAACAAAATTCTTCAACGTATAAGTAACCTAGTCTACTATACTGATAAGTGTAGTATTGAAATTTGGTAGACGTATGTATTTTAATGAGATCTGGAACTAGATTATATTTTGATCTTATTCCCTTGAAATGTTAGGGTGTAAATTGGGGTAAATGGGGGTAAATAGGTAAATCAAGCAAGTAAGCGTCCATAAAATTGGTATTTAGTATATACGAGAGAAGCTAACGTCTCAAAAATTTTTGTTTGCATTAGCCACCCCCCATTATTAAAGTGGGTGAAAAAAATAAAATTATAATTTAGTGTGTGTACGAGACCAAAGGCCTCCATTTTTTTTTACTTCCACGACCCCTACCTCCACTACCGATGTGACATATCGTTTTATGGGTTTTTGGAGTAGACGATTTCAAATATTATATTGCTAAAGTTCCTCGTAAAGTTCCATAAGCAATAGGGAATTTGCCCAAAAAATAAAATTGAATTAAAATACTCAAAATCGTAAACTAACATCATTAAAAACTCCATAGACAACAAAAAATTATAAAGAAAAATCTCTTCCAGAAATATAAGTGATTAAAATCTGCCGGATTTTACCCAATCCTGAATCGTGACGTCAGAGGGAGAAAGTCGGATGACGGCGTCAAGCGACACCGATTCTGCTTTGGCTTTGACAGTTCCGCATGCGCATACGCATTTGTCAGAAGCAACTAGCAGTGAACACAACCTAACCAAAAATTTAAATACTACTCCGTGTAGAAGCCCATAGCTAGACACGTATTCATTGGAAAAACATCTTGAACTTTTGATTCGTTCGTGTCGAGCCGAATTTTCGAATTTCGCCGTGAAATTTACGATCAGGTTTATATGGAAGACTTCCTCTTTACGTCGCGATATCGTACGGAAGTCACAATGGTGTTTTTCGAAATATATGGACGTGTCAATGTTGCATGATTTTACACTTTTTTCGGCTACGAAATGTAAACTGTTTTTTGTTATTTTTCGCAGATATCTCCGAAAGGAAGCGAGTTAGCTTAAAATAAAAAATAAGGTCAAACGAGTATTTTTTTTTTTTTTCGTCTCGGAGATAACTACTGAAATGTCGGCCATGTACGGCAAAAAAATCGCAAATTTTGAGCTTCTACAGTTGGCAACTTTTTAATCTTGGCTCCTACGCCAAAAGACTACTCTAGCTAATTTAAGTAGAATTAAATTTGCTAAAGCTCTTTTTTATTTTTTGAATTCCGATAGAAATGAAGGAACTAGAGGGAGCGGGATTTGGGACTTTTTTTTTAGGTAAAATTTCTCCATTTGGTCACCGTAATTAATCGGTAATTAACTGACATTGATCTCATATACGATGTTCACTTAATATGTACTGCTTTGATGCTCCGTTAATCTCGGCCATTATACACTCTATAGGAAAACGTGTAATTTCCTACATTTCCTGGAATATCTCTATAATTATCGTTTTCTTCGAAAAATTTGTAGACAGCTTATGTAAATAGAATTGATTAAGCTTTCCGGCCATTTTCTATTTTTTCTCTAACATGAAAAACAAAAGACTTAAGACCGAATATGCGGACGTCTCAAAGCCAACCGCCCGCCCAGTCCATTAATTATTCTGAAGACGTACCACTCGGCTAAAGTATGCCATCTGTGGGACACCACGCAAGACTATATTCACCAAGTGACGTTACAGTGCTTTTCGTGAGGAGTGGCGAGGATTTCAACTTTAATTATTTATTACAAAGTAAGTACTGTAATTTAAGAGCTGATGTTCGGTGTGGCGTGTTTTTATACATAAACACACACTTTAATGAAATTTAAAAAATGGGCAAGTTCCCCATTATTTCCACATACAAAATTGTTTTCGTTGTGAGATACCTGGATAGAAAATCTGGATGGTAAAGTAGTGATTCCTTGGGCAGCGATTTTTATAATTGATATTATAATATTATAGACTTGATTTTCATATGATTTTTTATGAATAAATGTTATTGTTTAACACAGATTATCCTATAATTTTAACTTGGTGCAACAACCCAATTGTCGCTTTTTATACAACTTTATACTTCGAATATATTGACTCGTCGCGCATCGTTATTACTTCCACTAAATTATTACTAAGAGCACATAATGTAGATATCTTTCATGTTTAATGATTCCTTGGGCGAGTTTCCGTGGAAATATTCGCTGTGAGTCTGAAAAGGAAAGGGAAGTAATGTTTAGTAATAGGGAAGTGGAGTGTCGGAAATTAATTAAGGTCAACCGCTGTAGGTTTGTTAACTCTCTATGGAATGCCATCATTCTTATTATAAATCTTTAGTGGTGACATTTAGATTGTGTTACAGCGGCTTTTCAGGGTAATTTAACTAATTTGTTAGAAATAACACCTATTTAATACATAGCAAATCCATTTAAAATTGTAAGATGTAATCGCATTTTTTTATTTCCTTCACTTTGATGATATACTGGCACAGTAGCGCATCGCGCTGAAGCGTACTGTATGACAAACATGTGTCGTTATAGTTCGAGAGAGACCGAAATTACATTACGTCATCGAATATCCGATTAATTCATGATAAATTCGAAAGAATACAGGTGGTCCATTTTATCAGGGATCTCAACTCGCTTAATTTCAATAGTATATAAAAATAGTTTATAAATACATCTCGATATTTATAAGCTACAAAATTATTTGAAGATATTTGGATCACATGGTCTACTTTAAGAGTTATAACAGAAAGTTTCGAAAATGTGGAATATGTGTAAACCGGTTGTCTTCGTAATTTGAAGGGATACGAAAACATTTATAATGCGACATATTTTTGCAAAATAGATCCTCTTAACGACATAATATCAACATATTTTAGAACCGTTGTATTTCAAGATTGACTCTTCAAGATTAAGATAAAAAAAAAATATGAAACATATGGAAAATTGTGTCATTAAATAGAGCAAGTTTCCTTTATTTCAATGATAGTAATTAATTATAAAAGTAATTAAATAACTAATTTAAATACTTTTATAAAGAAATTGATTGTAATTGAATTTCATTTTTCAAAGCAATATTTGAAAATGATTAATTCTTCAAGTGATACTCCGGAAATACCTTTGTAGAGTAATTAATTACTGATAGAAGTTACTTCAATTAATCTAATTTACTTTTCTAATAATTTTAAATCTCTTGAATAATTTGAATACTAGGGAACATGAACTGGGTTTAGACCGTCGTGAGACAGATTAGTTTTACCCTACCGATGACTCGATAGTAATCCTGCTCAATACGAGAGAAACCACAGGTTCGGACATTTGGTTCACACACTCGCTCGAGCGGGCGGTGATGCGAAGCTACCATCCGAGGGATTATGCCTGAACGCGCCTAAGGCCGTATCAGGGCTGGCTCTAGGGGGGGGGCGAAGCGCACGGTTGCCCGGGGCGGTAAAATTCTAGGGGCGGCAAATTCTTCAAATCCACAGTTACCAAAAAATATAAAAAAACTAGGAAACAATTGTTTCACTAATATAGTAAAAGTAATGTTAACTTTATATAAATAATTTGTTATTGTTAGTTTTTTTTTTGTATATAAAGTAGGTTACATACATACATTCTGTTTCTTATATGTGATTTTATTTATTGTCTAATTCTGGGGTGTGGTATTTTTTTAAGTTTCAATACGGTTAATTTTTTCAATTATTTTATTTTACCCTTTTAAATACCGTAATCATATTGCTGAAAATAAAAAATTTGCTGTAAACCTTATAACTAAAAAAACAAAGCATCAAGAATATTCAGTAGGTGACTCTTAAAATGTTATAAAAAATAACGGACTGAAAAGGTCAGGCGGGGTAAAAATGAGACGACAGGTAACGGGTCAAATAAAAGACAAGGTGATATCCAACCCAGATTGAAATAAATTAAACTTAATTTTTTATTCAGGTTTGTTTTGTACATTCAGAACTGTTTTATGTTATCCAATCAGGTCCTATGCCCACTGTTAATGCGGGCAAAAATATTATTCAGTAAACTCTTTAATTCACTTTAAAAAAATTTTGAACGCACCTTAGTACTTTTTGGGGATCCTATAGTTTCTCTATTTACATTGTCCGTATTTGGCAGACTTCAACTCGAAGTGGCATACTTCACATTTTGTGATCAAGTTTATTAATTTGCTAGTTTTAAATAATCAAAAATTTTTTAACGATTATTTCACTCATTAACGCTATAGCCAATGAGAGCCCGTTTTTTCACAACATTGCACCAATCAGACGTCATTATTAGTGGTAATTCAAGCTAGATCGGCTTTTGACAGTACAAATATGCAAAATTTACCGCTCTAATTTTTTATGTCGCTGCAGCGGCAAATACTGCGATAATTTTTTGACGTTTTGTTTCGTGAAACATTTTCGGCAAATAGGGCAACTCCAGTTTTTAAATTTTATCTATAAATATCTTCTTTAGCTTATTACTAATTGTTTACTTACCTTGTAAATTGTAATATTGTATTATGTAGTAGCAAACATAAATACACCACATATATAGTAAACAATCGTCAGTTGGCAAAGAGAACCTGTCTGAAATATATAGGCTATAAGCCTTGCCTGTCTGTAACTATTTCAGTTTGCCTACTTTTCAATCAGGTAACAATAATATACCTACAAAGATTGTACTTAATATACCTAGCTCATAATCAGGGACATCAGGGTGTATTTAATACACCTTGCTCATAATACAGGAACAAGTCAAGCACAGCTTTCAATAGCTCAATAACGTAGTTACAAAGTAAGCAAATCATTTTATATACCTAAATATGAAGTAAACACATTCGCTCTGGAAACGAAACTAAAAATGTACCTACTTACATACGGCAATCTATCAATAAGTAACTAGTTGAATCAAAGCTGTGCAATATTTTAATTTGCTGTATTTAAAATTCACTCTGCTTAACGAAGCAAACTTCAACATAATTTGTAAACTTTGTAAGGTTAAAATAAGGATTAAGTACGTAAATATGTATCAATGGACATGTATTTATTATGGAATATAATTCTAGTAGCGCTAGATGGCGCTCTCTATGTCAATCTCGGAACCATGGGTGTATAGTATAAATAGGCGGGACATCGGCAATAAGATTAAAGATGTAGTGCTCTCTCTATCGTTCCTCGTCATATTGCACCTCAGAAACGCCTGAAAGTCTATATATTATAATATCTAAGGTTTCAACTCGTTTTATTTACTAGTTGCCATGGAAATGTCACTAGATTATTTTAAAATAGAGCGAATCTCTGTTGTTTCTACTGCGTTTGTTTCAGATTTGCTGTTTTAACAATATGAGTCGGTTTGGAAATATTTCTGTATATCAGATTAATGATGAAATTAAAAATAAAGGTCAGTAAACTCTAAAAAGTGACAAGAAAACGTCTGAAGGCAATTAATGAGAAAACATAATACTGAAGATATACTTAATGAATTATTTATTCGTGAAATATTCTCCTCAAATACCACTCGTGCTTTAAATTTTATCTAAAAATTTTTTCTCAAGCTAAGTTGTCCCTAGTTAATATAACTCGTACAAATTGGCAGTTTATTATCAAAGATTCAGATAATAAACTGCCAATTTGCACTCTTTATATTACCAGGCAACAACGCTTTCGAAAAAATTTTCGATAAAATTTTAAGCACTAGTGATATTACATACGAAAAAAACTAAAAGCTGGGTAAAAAAGAGACTAAAGAGACCAAATGGGCAGACTGAAGCAGGTACATTTCAGCTTCCTAATTTAGGAGAAGCTAGCCCTTCTGCAAGCCCCTTCTTGTTTAGTAAAAAATCTGAATAAATTACATATAAAAGAAAAACCCTCCTCTGTCTTATTTTTGCACTTCCATTTGTAGGACGTCAATAAGAACGGGAATAAATCACGTGTCTTTCATTTGCCCTCCACTGTCTTTTTTTTACCCCACTTGAAGGGGAAAAATGAAACACTGTTTATTTTTGTTTATCAATTAACGGTACTTTTTAGTAAAAACAAACATAGAAATTAGTTTTTTCTGTCATTTTTGCATATGATACCAATCTTTCATTAAATGTGACTCGATTCTAAGCAACATAAAAATTGAAAGATGTCATTTTGTCTCATTTTTACCCCGCCTGACCCTAATGTTATTTATATAAGAGAGGGGCGGCAAAATGAAACTGTGCCCGGGGCGGCAAAATACCTGGAGCCAGCCCTGGGCCGTATCCTTTTTGGTCGAAAGTGGCAACGATATCTCTTGGAATTCCGAGAGTCGAAAGGCTCAAAACAATGTGACTTTATTAGGCGGTCGCGGTTCGCCGCGATCGTCGCACCAGCTCGATTCGCCGTCGGGATCGACGGTCGGCGGTAGGATCGATCCTTGTCGTGTCCGACCTGATCTCCTTGTTGACGACCGATCGTAGGTCGCACAAACATTTCGATGTTGGAACTCGGAATTGTCAGTAGACGACTTATGCACCTGGCAGGGTGTTGTGCTCGGTAGAGCAGTTTTACGCTGCGATCTGTTGAGACTCAGCCTTTGCTTGGGGATTCGTCTTTTCGGTGAGACGAGACCCTCTTACTATTATTATTATTATTATCGCAGTCATAGTAGTAGTGGTTGAAGTATTTTACCGGAATTAAATTATTTTAGATTGTTTAAATTACTTTACATTTAGGTTGAATAGTATAATCAGAGGCCGATGTATATAACAAGATGATCCAAGAGCTAGTTTAAATGAAGTTAAGTTAGAAAAACTGAGTGATACTAGTAATAATGATGCTTTTATTCTTAAAATTAAAAACAGCAAAATGACTCTCGATGAAGTTAGACAAGCACTACAAAGACGATTTTTATATTTATTTACGATCAATGATTTCAAATGAGGCTATTATTGCTGAAATGACGGTTGTTCCTGCGTTTTCATGATGTCTCATTAATTACAGGAGCGGATTGTGCAGTTTTATTTGGTTCTATAAATAACCATTTTTCAGTCCGTAAATGGTGCTAAAATAGGCCTGTAGTTGTCCATTCTTTCAGAACAGACCACATTGTCCTCTAGACACGATTTCTTCATTGTAACCACATATGCTTCTATCATCCTTCTGATATAGAAAGTGGTGCTTCTACATTTTATAAAATAGGAACTGGTCCTAGAGATAGAATCCGTAGCAGCTTCGAAAGACTGACAAATAGCGTTACTGTTTCAGATACTCAGTACAGTGAAAGGCAATGGAAATATTATTAGTTTACATATTTGAAACTAGGAAGAGGACTATATATCACACTGTTCTACAAGAAATTTATTTCGTATTCCGTATATTTATTTTAACTTATGGCTTGCTCATATTATTTTAAAATATTTTCTCTCCTTATCGAAACAGCAATATTACCTTGTAACAATTTCCTTGAGTACTTTTAAAATTATTATTTCCTTCTTGCTTCTAGAACAGCATCTGCTAATTAAAATAGTGAAATTTGACGAATATGATTTATCTACATTTTGTCCACGCCAGTCTCTGAAATAGAGAAGCTGAAATTTTTCATAAAATAGCGCTAACAAACCGCACGTAGCGGTTGGATGACTCATTATTCTTGAGCTGCATTTTTTCATGTAATTAAACTGATAAACATTCTATATCTTTCGTTTTGTAAAATTTACTTGATTTAATATCAGAGCATACAGTTGGGCACTTTGTAACACTTTAATGGCAAAAGCAAATCATTTGACTGATTAATCTCACTCGTATCCAGAAAATTTTCTCTGATTTTCGTTAATTAAATGGTAGATATTGTTACGTTTATAATTAGTTGGTGGTCGGTTGATTTTTTGACAGCAGGTTTGTTGATATTACAGTAGCATTTGTTAATATTCTTGAAAACATTGTAATTATTTTAGTGGTTCAAAAATATCATTGTTTCAAATAATCGAGGTTTCGCATAATATTTATAAACTTCTCCAGAAAACTGCATACAAAACATACAAAACATACAACATACAACATACAGCATACAACAACTTTGTAAAATGTAAACAAGCTTTCGCACAAGTAAAAGAACTTTTTAAGCAGAACGCTGAAGGATTTCAAAACTAAATAAAAATACTCCCGCCACAGAATTATGGAAACAAGAAAAAATTATACAAAGAATTCCCATTCAACAGGACTAATGCTATAATTACGAATGGGTGGAAATTTTTTTTATTAACGTATACGCCTACAGCTAATCAGAATTTTGAAGAATATGTATTTGTTAACATTACCAATGATAATAATGACATTTCCAAACCATTTACATTAACTGAACTTGACTGGCCTATTAAGACAATGAGTAATTCTGCTCCGGGCTTTGATGAAATTAACTATTCAATGTTGGCACATCTGCCGCTAAATGCAAAAAATTTCTTCTCCAAATTTTTAATGATATTCGAGTTAAAAGTGAACATATATAATCTTGGAAAAACGTAGTAATTATACCTATAAATAATCCAAATAAAGATCCCAATAAAGCCGAGTCCTATCGTCCTATATCTCTACTTTCCTGTATTTTAAAAACTTTTGAACGGATGGTAAACAGTAGATTAAAGTGGTGATTTAAAAAAAAAATAAGTCGCTTCCACAAAACCAATTCGGTTTTAAACAAGGTGTAGGTACTCTAAATGCAGTTTCTAACATAGTGACAGATATTCGATTATGCTTTTTAAAAAACGATTACCTAAGTGCCAATTTCTTGATATTCAAGGAGCATATGATTCTGTAAATCTACATATCCTTAAAAACAATTTGCCAGAATTCTCCATTCCAGAACACATTGCTCACACCATTGTTAGCACACTATATAATAGAGAACTTTATGTCAGAAGTTCCAATAACGAAAAAATTGGGACACGTTTTGTATCAATAGGTCTTCCCCAAGGATCAATATTACGTCTACTATTGTTTAATATCTACACTGCAGATATACACAAAATCGACACATCAATAAATGTTATCCAATATGCCGACGATTTTTGCATCTACGTCGATGCAGATAAATTGGATCGCTGCACATTAAAATTAAACAGTAATATGAAACGACATTTGACATTTTTCTCTCGACATAATATCAATATTCAAACTATTAAATGTGATAAATTTAATTTTGTTATAAAAATGAAGTGAAATATTTGGGCATCACCATGGACAAAAAATTGACGTGGAAACCATTTGTGGATAACAAGATCAATAAATGTGACAAGGGTATTAATTTTCTTGGAATGATCTGTAAAACTAGGGGGGGCGCGGATCAAAAACCCGCTCTCATGTTCTATAAGTCGTATATTAGATCCATTTTGGATTATGGTGGTATCCTTCTTGGTTTGGCTAGTAAACAACTTCTAAAGCGTTTGGATACTGTCCAAAATAAGTGCCTAAGAATTTGCTTAGGTGCTATGAATTCAATCCCTATTGAACCCCTACATGTTGAAGCTCTAGAACCTCCTTTACAACTGCGTCGAGTGTTTCTATCAGAAAAGTTTATTACAAAATCACACCTATTGGATCCTAAACTAGTTGAAAAAATAAGTAAGTTAAGTAATTTCGATCTGTGCAACAAATATTGGGTAAAAAAGCTACTCCTCCCACAAGATATTCATTTATTCATCCGGAAATACCGATAAAGTTTTGGCATGACGCCGTAAGTACATAAGCATTATAAATAGATTAAAATTTGGACATCGATGTTACCCAGGACACCTTTCCACACTCAATTTAATTCCATCAAATTTATGTGAATATTGTAACACCAAGGGTAACTTAGATCATTTAATATTTAACTGCCAAAAGTATATGAATGAATACAACACCCTATATACAAATATAATCATAAGCGGAGTCATGGCTCCATTCAACTTACTGCATGTTTTGTGTGTATACAAAGTAGAAATATTAAAATATATAACTACTTTTCTCAGTAGAACTGAGGTAAAAATATAGAAATATTTTAGGTCTTATTGTCTAACCTCATGTTGTTCTCCACTTCTACCCTGTTTGTACAAGAACATTAAAAATGCCTTGATCGGCCCCTAGGCGAGAAACGTGTGTCCCTGTCAATTTTCCTTTAATTGTCTCAAGTACCCTAAACATCGTGGATGAATTTAAATGTATTTTTCCACACCTGATGAAATCCATTTAACTACACCTCTTTGGTGTTTATATGGTCTATAGTATTCATAGAACTAGTAAGCATATACAAATTAAATAACAATTCCAAAACTATATTTAAGTATTGGTCGTACCGTCAACATTTTGTTTCTGGCTGATTGGATTAATTCCACAGTGCCACAAAGAAAAGCACATTAAGTGGTGAATTAAAACAATTCAAATTATGTATCTACCCAGCAAGAATTGAATTAAAATTATTCGAGATTCATTATTATTATTATTTTTGTTTATAATTAAGATTGTTTTCATTTATTTTATTATTATAGCACGTTCTCATCGGTAGATGTCCCTACCTTTTGAATGACCTTTTTTTGTACTGACCTCGTGTGAGAGCAAAAAATGGATAGAATAAGATTCGATAAGTATAAGCTGCCACGAGTTTTCAATTAGAATTTGTATTAAATTAATTTTACGGAAAGACAGAGTGATGGAATTGAAAAATCTTAATTTTCATAATCCATATGACCTGAAAATCTAACTAAATTTCGGGGAGTGTTTTTTTCATGATTACGGTACTTCGGTAAGTGAAGGAACTAAAAACTCTTGTTAAACGTTGATCTAAAATTATAATGAATATAGCATATATAAATCCTGACCATTTACACGCCCCTGCCGATAACCCTGCATATCCGATATGGTGCAATTTCATTAGAGAGTATTCTATCACGCTAGTTTATGTGTGTTATTTATTTGAAATGAACAGAAGCTGCCGTTTTAATAAGCATTGGCAATCTGCAACGCCTGACTGAAACTTTAATTCGTTTTGTAACAGTTTTATTGAAGATACACCTCAATAACGTTTTAAGCTAAAATTGACACATCTCCTAATCTGCGTAAAGAAAGATTGTTCTAATATGAGAAACACACTGTATAGGGAGGCAAAAAAAAAGCAAAATACGCGTCAAAATTAGCGCAATATATGATGGCGCTTTCCATACAAAACGCAAAAAAACGCAGAAAAAACATGAAAAATCGTGAGGTCAAAGTAACACTTTTGCCCGGTTTATTTAAAAATTCAAGCTTAGAACATTTCACCAATCTTGAAATGAAAATTTGATGTCCAACGGAAGTTGTCGTGTTTAATAGATATTGTCATTAGGCAACGCCCGACAGCATGTTTCATTCATTTCATAAGAGTCTTATTAAACATATTTTAAGAACAGTTTAAAGTTAATTTGATGCATTTGCTAATCTACGTTCGTTCGAAAGTTAAAGAAACACACTGTATATTATTCAGTTTTGATATTTTCTACATCTTCGTATTTTTGTATGCTTAACCAAAAACTTTAGTAACATGCTGCTCTAAAATTATAACATAACAGTTTATATACATTACAATAGTTTGCGCATTTCTAGCGATCGCTCTGTACGACAAATATAGCCTAATTCCCTAAATTCAAATAAAAGTTCTCCTCAGGAGCTCCTGAGATTCTTGCTAAAAAATGAACTATTTTGGTTTAACCCAGAATTCATGGTGGTATTATAGCACAACTAAGTAAGGAATATGGCTTAGCAAATTAAATAAAAAAACATAAAGTTTCCAAAATATACTTCAGAAATGGTACGGTAGCTAGAGGTAAAAAATATGTAAAATTCCGGAATAATCTCATATGTAATGATATTTTCTTTTATGGGTTGTTATTGTAATAAAAGGTATCGTCTTCAGTTTCTGTATGGTTCGAGCACTTGGTTTTACTAATTTAAATATTCGATATATAAAAAAGTATTAATGATTTATTTTTGAAACGTAGGATAGTAGTTAAGTTTTTTGAATCGCTGATTACGAATCTGAAGTCAAAATTAAATAATTTAATATGCCGGATGAAATTTTTTCTAAAACAAGTGTTTGGAACGGACACAAAAAATTGAGCATCTAGGTGACGCTTTATATGAAGAAAAAAAAGCATTTTTTAAAAACAATTAATTACTAGGCAATTGCAATAACAAAATGGCGACATTTTGCTAAAAAAAATTGAAAAAGTACATATTATCGGCCATAACTTATTTATTTTTTATGATGTAGAAACAAACTAAAAATCAGTTTAAAGATTATTTAATTATCTTCAACTTTGTTCCAACTTTGGATTTTTTTATGGAAGTGTCACAGTTTCTAAGATATTCAACATTTAAACTAAATACTTCATCCTATAAACGGTCGGATACTATTTATAAAATTAAATATCTCGAAAACTGTCAATCCTAAGCAAATATATATGAATATATATATATATATATATATATATATATATATATATATATATATATAAACAAATTAATTCTCAGTTTATTAACCTAATTTTTGATGTCCACCATTTCTTCCATAAAACTAATATTTATGGAGATATTTATAAAGATACAAACATGTTACGTTTATTCTAAAGTCCCTTTACAATTTAAAATACAATTTTTTTCTGAAGCAAGCGCTGTAAACAAACGAAAAAATTTGAGCGTCTAGGTAATACTATTAACGAAAGGCAGTATATAAAAATATACTTTTTTAATTACTGACTATTTACATTAACAAAATGGCGATGCTTTTATTAAAAAAATGTGAATTACTGTGTGACACTATTGCTGTGACAACTTTTTTGTTTTCTATGCTATAGAAATAATCAAAAAATCATTTGAAAGCCTAGTTTAATAGCCTAATCAATAGATTACACAGATCTACAAAAAAAAGGTCTTCTCCAAAGATTCTCATGTCTTTTATGAAGTATTTTGACGCATCGAAGCAAATTTTGGACAAAAAAAAAATTATACCGTTTCAGTTTTCACCTACCATCTCCTAAAAATGGCAAAAGAAGGTCTTGTTGTCCTAAGGTCCCAATCTAAGTTTTCTGAAGTATTTCGATGCAATGGAGCCAAATTTGGACAAGAATAATTTTTTCTATCGCGTCAGTTTTTCTCTACCACCCATTTTATCCCCTAAAAATATCCTAAGATTCTGATCTAACTTGTCTGAAGTATTTTGATGCTCTAAGCCAATTTTGGACAAAAAAGAAATTTCTGTCGTCTCAATTTCCCTCTGCCACCCCTAGGAGATAGATACAAGTGGGTGGTAGAGGAAAACTGACACGACAGAGAAATTTTTTTGTCAAAAATTGGCTTCGACATGTCAAAATACTTCAGAAAAGTTAGGTCGGAACCTTAGGACAAGCCCCTTTTTTGTTATTTTTAGGGGATAAAAGTGGGGGGGTGCTAAACAAAAACTGACATGATAGAAATTTTTTTTTGTCCAAAATTAGCTTCAGCGCGTCAAAATTCTGCAGAAAAGTTACAATACCTTTTTTTTTGTAGACCTGTGTCATTAACGTTTTTAACGCAAGTGTGATAATTTCTAAGATATTTAACATTTACACTAAATACTTCGTCTTACAGACAGACATTTGAACTTTCAGATTCCCGAAACTATTAATTCGACAGAAAATAGAAATTAACGAAATTCATCTTCAATTTAGTAGCTTTCTTGTTCGTCTCTAAATGTTTTCACTCAATGTAATACCTTTCGAGTTATTTGACGACAACCTATTTGAAGTTCCTCTTTTTCAAGCTAAAATCCCAATTTTCAAGTCGTTATAACTTAAACACCATCAATTTATATAAAATGTTGCATAGAACCTTTTCTTCTCAAAAGGGTGTAGCAGAATAAGCATGCTAAAACGGCCCCAGAAGCGTTTTGGCCTAATTCGGTGTCAGTAGATCGACAATAGGAAAAGAAATGTTTTCCTCGAGTTTTAACCCCCCATCACCACGGGTAACCCCTGTACCCTAATAAACATGACATTTCGTTTTCATTTTTTATCTCTGCAAGTTGTGCGTTAATTATTATGAAAAAAATAGACGATGTATATGTAATTTAAGTGCATCTTAGGAAAAAAATCAGCTGATTTTGCGGCCTCCTTCGAATAAAAAAAAATATTTAAAAATTAGAATATTTATTTTTCCATGAAAATATTGATTCGCATACACAAAACTTTTACCAAAAATACATTGTTATGAGTAGTTTATTGTAGATTTTTTCAAATTTTTTGAAGCGGTGCGCCATAATTAAAAAAAAAAAAACTGTTACGACGCATTGTTTAGTGGTACTTAACCATTGAAACTTTATTCACACAAAATATAAGTGATCTATCCGGCAGACCAGACCAGTGAACCCGTATGTATTTGGATCCGCTGAAACCGAATCCGAAGTCAGAATTGTCAGATTGGCTCGTTTTTCACCCACAACCCCAAAACACGCCCCCACTCCAAAAAAATTGTCTGTCCGGCGGACCAGACCATTATATTCCTATGTATTTAGACCTGCTGAAACCGAATTCGAAGTCAGAATTGTCAGATTGGCTCGTTTTTCACCCCCTACCCCAAAAAACACCCCCAAAACAAAAACAAAGTGGTCTGTCCGGCTGATTATACCAATGTATCCTTATGTATTTTGACCTACTGAATCCTGATTCGAAGTTAGAATTGACAGATTGGCTCGTTTTTCACCCCTAACCCCGAAGAACACACCCCCCAAAAAAACGGTTTGTCTGACGGACCAGACCAGTCTATTCCCATGTATTTGGATCTGCTGAAACCGAATCCGATGTCGGAATTGTCAGACTGGCTCGATTTTCACCCCCACCACAAAAAACAACCTCAAAACAAAAACAAAGTGGTCTGTGTATCTTTATGTATTTTGACTTTATGAATCCTTTTTCACTCCTAACCCCAAAAAACAACCCCAAAACAAAAAGAAAATGGTCTGTCCGGAGGACTATACCAGTGAATACTTATGTAATTTGACCTGCTGAATACGAATTTGAAGTCAGAAGTGTCAGACTTGCTCGTATTTCACCAGGAACCCCAAGAAACATCCCCAAAACAAACAAAAAAAGTGGTCTGTCCGGCAGACCATACCAGTGTATCTTTAAGTATTTGGTAAGAATACACTGGTATGGTCCGCCGGACAGACCACTTTTTTTCATTTTGGGGATGTTTTTTGGAGTTAGGAGTGAAAAACGAGCCAATCTGACTATTATGACTTCGTATTCGATTTTAGCGGATTTAGATACATAAGGATACACTGGTATGGTCCGCCGGACAGACCATTTTTTTGGGGGGTGTGTTTTTCGGGGTTAGAGGTGAAAAATGAGCCAATCTGTCAATTCTAACTTCGAATCCAGATTCAGCAGATCAAAATACATAAGAATACACCGCCGGACAGACCACTTTATGTTTGTTTTTGTTTTGGGGGTGTTTTTTGGGGTTGGGGTGAAAAATGAACCAATCTGACAATTCTGACTTCGGATTCGGTTTCAGCAGGTCCAAATACATAAGAATATACTGGTCTGGTCCGTCGGGGAAACCATTTTAGAGGGGGTGTTTTTTGGGGTTGGGGTGAAAAACGAGCTAATCTGACAATTCTCACTTCGGATTTGGTTTCAGAGGGTTCAAATACATACGAATACACATATCTGGTCCGCCGGACGGTTTCAATGGTTAAGCATCACTAAACAATGCGTCGTAACAGTTTTTATTTTTTTTAATTAAAAAATTTGAAAAAAATCTACAATAAACTACTCATAACAATGTATTTTTGGTAAAAGTTTTGTGTATGCGATCAATATTTTCATGAAAAAATAAATATTCTAATTTTTAAATATTTTTTTTATTCGTAGGAGGCCACAAAATCAGCTGATTTTTTTTCCTAAGATGCACTTAAATTACATGTACATTGTCTATTTTTTTCATAATAATTAACGCACAACTTGCAGATATAAAAAATGAAAACGAAATGTCATGTTTATTAGGGTACAGGTGTTATCTGTGGCGATGGGAGACTAAAACTCGAGGAAAACATTTCTTTTCCTATTGTCGATCTACTGACACCGAATTAGGCCAAAACGCTTCTGGGGCCGTTTTACCATGCTTATTCTGCTACACCCTTTATTTCTATTTCAGCTCCGATGTTTTTGTTTTTTTTTTAGATTCCTATAAAGGGATGGAACCTTAAATAAAATTAAAACAAACTGACTTTATTAATCATTACTAGATCCTTGTTGTTTTGTTAGATTAAACAATTAGAATGCATCCTACATGCTCTTATTGTCTTTGGTGGACTCAAAATAAAAATAATTGATGCTTTTTTAGAATGTTTTTGATTAATAAATTTAGTGTTCCTTGTAAATAAAATGACAATATATACAGGGTGTAATTAGTTTCATGTCATTGAAAAAAAACTGGCAATGGAGGCCGACTAGACAAACAAAGAATCTATGTGACTTCTTCTAGGGGCACTTTGAAAAAAACTGACCTAAATCAACAATTTGAATGTTAAGACAGGAGACATTCGAGAACCACTGCTTTTATGGGTTAATGAACGTATAGTTCCGGATCATAGAAGTATCTTATTGCTTATAAAAAGTCATAAAAGAGTATAAAGGTTACCGACTTTGTCTCGTCGCCAGGCGGTCTCAAAGCAAAAAGTGCGGCTCTTTGACGGGACCGCTTCAACCGAACTTTTTATACCAATTATAAAAATCTCTTTCTACATAACCGCAAGCAGGTGTTTAAACAGAGGATTTGTTTACCATATATGTTTTTTAATTTGGA
Source organism: Rutpela maculata (assembly GCA_936432065.2). Classification (NCBI taxonomy): domain Eukaryota; kingdom Metazoa; phylum Arthropoda; class Insecta; order Coleoptera; family Cerambycidae; genus Rutpela; species Rutpela maculata. Next base: position 143,473,636 of record OW386287.2, on the reverse strand, counting down.
ACAAAATATTTTAGCTTTTATTATCGTTTATGATTTATAAAATTTAAATGTGGTTTATTACATTTGTAATATAAATAAGTGCTCTACGTAAAACGCTTAAAAAATGAGTAATTATGTCATAAAATTGGAAAACGAACAGTTAGACGTCCGAGATAAAATAACAGGAAATAGTTATTTATTTTAAGTCAGAAAAAATCTGATTTTTTTAACGAATTGCGCGCATATTTTTTTCTAATCGGACATCGAAAACTACAAATCGAGACAATAATAAACACATTAGAACAAAGCAGCGAATAAGAATAATAATAATACTAATGCCTTTATTGCCCAACAGATAACACCCAATAACAGAACAATTCTTTTGAATTTGTCACAAAACCACAAAACTTACTCATATAATAAAGTTTAAATACCTAACCCAGCAGCGACTTTGATTTGAAAGTGACAGCAATGTGACAGTGCGGTGGACAGGCCTATTCAAGAAATCTAGAACTTACCAATAAATTATTGTTGATTTACATAAATTGTTCGAATTCACCTCCATCGGCATCAATACATATTTCGGCACCTCGAACTAAGTACACGCGCACTGCGTTCAACACATTTGGTAAATTAGAATCATTTTTTATGGTTTCTATACACATTAAAATACGTTGCTGCAATAGGGTGTTTTCCATATATAACAATTCACTTCAAATGATGCATTAATATGAAGTAATACATAAATATGAAAGCCTAAACGCATTCATATTAATTATATCATCAGAATAAAATAAATATTTAATAAACAAATCGACTCAAAATTCAAATATTTGAATAATTTCGAGAACGTCACCTTATTGGGTAATGATCCTGGTGACGTCACTTCATATATCTGTCAGAAGACAATATAGCTTTGTTTGTTTTTTGTTCAAAATTTCTTCACTCTCTGCACCAGTGCAAATCTATCTCTCTTCAACTTATGTAGAGTCTCAATCTATCTCCTTCTAATATTTGCACTAGTGCAGCTAATATAGAGTCCGAACGGACCTATTACTGTTTACATGTTTACCATATTTGGATATTTCTGAGTATAATTTAACCTGCTTCTAGTGTTTCTACAAATTAAAGAGATTGTTTGAAAGTGAACAATGGCTATTGACAATTTTGTGAAAGCTTCTCCAAACAATTTACCCAGTTTAAATATTTTTATGGTGATCGAGTTTATTAAAAATGACGATCGATTTCATTCAACCGAGTTGAAGGGCGTAATACAGCAGCGTAAGTATTTAAAATAAATTAATGCATTAGTTGTTTGCAGCTTGAGCCTAATACAGTTATTAAATTTATGATTTAGTTTTCGTATTATTACACATTATTAAGTTATATTTAATTTGGTTTATTTGCGATTATTTATATTAACAACATAACCTTAAAAGAAAGTAGAATTAATAGTCTGTGCTAGAGATATAATTAAATGTTTATTTGCAGCTCATCACGAGAACAATATGGTGATAGTGCTATTGGGTATGTGGAGTTGAAACAAGAAGGTTCATTATGCACTGTAAAAGGAAGAATTTGCCCAGAGCACCGTTAGACAATAATTTAAATATTGGGACACAAAATCTTCTCGGTGGACAAATAATGAAATATAATTCAGATGTTATGGTTCAAAGAAATTTGTAAATTTATCAGTTTATAAACTTTTGTTGAAATTTTTTTCTGACTAGTAAAAAGTACAGTGATTTTTATAATTTGTTAAAAATAAAATATCAGAGAAATTGTGTGAGGAATCTGAGAAATTAATCTGCAAGCACAGTTGTGGCATGAAATAAGATTTGCTCGAGTAACAGCCTCTAAATTATATGAGCTCGCTAGCTGTCGAGTCTAGTCTAGTCTAGTCGAGTGTATAGTAGGTGCATACAAAATAAGGGATAATAAATATATGGAAAGGTTCCACAATTTAGAGAAGAAGGTGGTGGGCGTTATGGAGGAAAAATTGAAACTTGAAGGTGAACGATTGTGGACTTTTCTTGTCACCATTATATCTCGTTTTTGCAGCTTCACCTACTTCAGAGTATGTGGTGGAAGTGAAAAGTGAAGTGTCCAAGCACTGAAAATCTTTGGAGAACTATATAAAAATGATCAAATTACAGACAAATTTGAAGCGCAAGTACGTTTACAAAAAATATTATGTGCAAATCAACAAAAAGGACTTTTCTGTGTTGCGAACTCAAATTTTGAAAAAACCAAAATTGTGAACATTTTAAACATTGATGATGAAAATTATTACAGACAGTTTACGAAATTGGGAAACTTTTGTTGACATTTGTTGACAATTAAAATAATACATATTGAAAATATGTCTATCTGAATAATAAAAATTTGTATTAATAGTAGTATATTGATTTTTTTCTTTACATAGTAAAACTACAGTTTCATATTTACTACACAAACTACTTTATTTAATGACGGAAGGTTGTAAATAAATAACAGCACACGTAATCAAATTATAATCTATTACAGAGTGAGATTTTAAATATTTAAGAGTTCGTTTTGGTGCAAACGCAGCTCTTTTTCTGTCTGGTTAGTAGTTAAATATGTGTGGAACTACATCTTCCTTCAGAATCATTTTTTCTCCCATATGTTTGTATCAGACGTAATTTCCCATGACTTCCTCAAGCTGAAAATAATAAACAATTATTTTTATATCTTTGTGACATCGAATATTACTAGCCATGACATGCTCCGGTTGATATATTGGTTATTTCAATTAATAATCATAACCTAGCAAAATTTCGTTATAAATGTTCAATAATACTAGAAGCTATAATATATTACTTTCAATTCAAAATAAATCTGATACCATTACAAGCATAATTTTATGGTAAGTATATAATATGATCTATTTATATTATTGAAGGTAATAATCCATCTAGCTATCATCGGTTAACTTTTACCATGATGAGAAAGGATAATTTATACTTACATTAAAATAATCTTCACAACAATAATATGTTGATTTCGATTTGGGAAAATCGCGCCTTGCTGTTTTAAAACCACTTTCCCTTTCCATGAATAATTCGCTATAGGAACACTTGGGAACTTTTTATTTGGAGCATTTACTGAAGTATTTCTGCATCTTGGCGCAAAACACCACTTATTTGGGGCACCACTCATGTTTCTGACTTAAATTTTCAATAAAACAAAAGTCACTAAGTAAGGATGGATTTTATAATCATTGACATTTATATAGAGTGTGACGTCACAATGACCAGTAATACTAGATTTGTCTTTTTTGGCGGGAAATATTTAATTTGAATTTATATTTCTTTTAAAATTATAAAAAAAAATTTTTTTGCCGAAAAATTGTTTCGGCTGTAATATATACCATAAGTATTTTGTATTTTTCGACTTAAAAAAAAAGTGAAAACACCACTATTGTTCTAAAATGTAAATTGAATCACGTAACCAAGTATTTAACGACTGGGTAAGCCAATAAAATAAATCTTAACTATAAATACAGAGGCCCAAAATTCAAAAAGAATAAAAGCAACATAGAAAAACAACGATGGGTCGTGTGTACGTACTTGACCAAGTAACGACGTAAACTAAAATACTGCTTGACAATAACACAAGGGACAGTACCTATCTGCACAAATGTCAGAGTATCATGCGTGATCAGACGCGACGATATAAAGCATATCCCAATATTACAGCAGTTCTCAAACAATATTTTTTAATATTCTCGAAATTTTTGTTTATTTTTTGTCTCCAAAACTATGTTCTTTAGACTCCATGTTATATAAGGTTTTTTGTTTGTCTAGTCGTTCCCCAACACCAGCTTTTTTTAATGACATGAAACTAATTTTAATGTGCATAATACTTCTTTTGTTACTGATTATTTATTAGTTATTAGTATTGTTAGTTAGTATTATCATAAATATCACAACTCTGCGATGTACCCATTCAGTAATTGGTGCTATGCTGTTGAATGGTGTAAGTTAAATAAAATAAAACAAAATAAAATAAAATAAAAACTAATTGCACCCTGTATACATAATACGTAAGTATCTTCGATATAAAAAAAATGAAGGTGAAAAAAACCGATAAACATATAATTTGAACACTGTGTAACATTTCGTTCTATTAATTTATCATTTCCAGTCAGTCTCTTCTAAAACAATTTCTGCTTCGATTTCAAATAGTTTAATAAGTAGTATTCAACAGAATATTTGCATTTTCAAACTATATCGATCATTTGTTGGCTTAATTAATAAAAACTGACGGTTAATTATTTATGTATTCCGTAATCTGCATTTGCATGTTCTCAACATCAGACTGAAAAATTCCATTTAAATGCTTGTCATTCCTTTGTAAATAAGTTTTGCCAGGTTAAGGCCTTACCCAATAAATTAAATGTAAATTACAACTTGGCATGAGAGACGTCTGTATTTGTATAGTTATCCCGCCCGTAAAAACAAAACCGAATTAGGATTTTGTTTTTATTTAACCCTTAAAATTACTACCCTTGATTGATTGTACTAATAATACGTGGTGTCCTTTAATATTATTACCTAAGGTAATGGAAGTTGCGGTCGGGCGTGACCGCCGCAAATATCTATTTAATTGACACTTTGCTTAAATACTTCACAATTCACTTCAAGTGGTATCATTAAGATTAAGCTAATATTTTTTTTATTGTTATTATTCAAACAGTTATTTTCTCTCGTTTCGGGATAGTAATTAATCAAATGGATATATCACATAATCTACATAAGTTCGTACACAAGGAAAGTTGCAGAAGTTGCAACGCCTTGCCTGCTTAGGGATTACAGGAGCAATGTGCTCCTGTCCCACAGCAGCTATGGAGGCAATGAAGGACCTGCTTCCTCTGCATCTGCATTTAAGGAAGGAGGCAGCACTTTCTCTTTCAAACCAGTCGATCTGGTGAAACAATTAAACTGGAACTGGATTCTGACTGCCTGCTTGATGCGCTAATCGAGAGCCTCCAAACGAGCAAAATCGAAGTCCTGCAGTTGGACTCATCTAGTACACAGATGGATCATAGATGGCTGAAGGGGTTGGCGCGGGCGTAGCGGGGCCTAATTGCAGGCTATCCAGAGCCTTAGGCAAGACCCCCAACCATCTTCCAAACAGAGTCCATCACTTGGACTGGTGACCGCATCTCATCTCGCCGTCCTGGTTAAGTGGTAGAGTAGCATTAGCTAAACTTCGCCAGGACGTTAATTTAAATAAAGGCATTAAAAAAAAATCTATGCTATAGTCCTATGTGCCCAGGAATGCATAAATAAAGGCATTCGAAGGGCAAAGATCTATATTCTCTCAGACAGCGAGGTAGTGTTAAAAGCTCTCAGATTCTACACTTTTGAGTCTAAAATTGTCTTGGAGTGCAGACAATCTCTAAAGCAACTGGTTAAATCAAGCAAGGCTACCTTGATGTGGGTGCCACTACATGAGGGAATAGAAGAAAACGAATTAGCTGACGTCCTTGCAAAAAAGGTGCTGAACGGTTTTGTGACTTATCTAAGGGACACATATCGGAGGAGGTCCTAAAATGGGAAAAAATGGGAAAAAGAACAGAAAGAGTCCTACAGGGATACTCCAGGACAAATGATAGCGAAAAAGTTCATCACTGATTTGTCAAAGAATGCCACGTGGCTTCTCGAACTCGAAAAGTCCAACTTGAGACTGATGACAGGCCTTTTAATAGGTCATTGCCCCTTAAGATACCATCTTAAGAACATGGGCAAGGCAGACAACGATATGTGCAGATACTGTGCTGCAATCACAAGCTAAAGCTTGGGAGTCCTGGGCAACAACTAATTCTAGGGTAATTCACAAAAGATCTTTTCAGGCCGATGTGAAGTGGGGTTGAAAGAGCCGAGCGACCCCTTGAACAATCTACAATCTAAGTTCGTTCGTATTTGAAAGACCATGTATATTACAGTGTCGATAGCTTCTAAATTTTCGTATTTTTGTATGCATAATAAACATTTAAAACATTTTCCTCTATGAATATAATAAAACATGTTATACATGGTTCGCCACTTAAGACTTCCATAACTTTTTTAAATTTTAAGCATCGGCCATGCCCAACACATCAAATTGTAGGTATTTTAAAAATTTTAAATGTGTATAGAAATCTATCCAAAAATTTTGTTTTGGAAAAGAATGTTAAGATAATAAACTTAATTTCATTGAATACTTCTTTACTCCACCCCGTACATGAAGTTTGTTAAAGCTGTTTGATAAAGATTTAATTGTTTAATTTGAATTATATCATAACTTCTTTTTGGTAGTCTTTAACGTAAGAGAGAATTATATACAATTATTTCTTTTCTTTTTATACCTTTTTTGTATCTTTTGCTTGTTTCTCTAAATTATTACTCCTAATAATAAAATTTTAATAGAGCCAAAATTTAAATAAACGCCATTTCAGATTCAAATTTAAGCGACTGGCATCGACGGTACCATCCTGGTGAATATTCTAGGCAGGTTAACATTTGGCGTCTTTTTGTGTGGCAGCAACCAAACAATTTTCCACCAGTGCTACGCCATCTTAATGTAACAATAAATTTTAATAGTTTCGTTTGGGTATATTTACCTCACTACCTTTTTAATTCGCCTCAGTCGAAAGGAGTCTGCTCATCATACTTACTTTTAGTTAATCTGGTCCCGTTCAGTCCTTCAGTTGCCATGACGCTGTGCGTCGTATATGTCTGACTGAGTCGGCGTGGCGTATCGGTACCAGAGAAACCTGTAATGTTTGATTTATAAATAAGTATTTTTGAATTGAATTGAACTTAATTGAATTGAATTGAATTGAATCGAGTTGAGTTGAATTGAGTGTAGTTGGATTGAATTGAACTGAATTAAACTGAACTGAACTGAACTGAACTGAACTGAACTGAACTGAACTGAACTGAACTGAACTGAACTGAACTGAACTGAACTGAATTGCATTGAATCGAATCGAATCAGGAAAAATAAAAGAAAGTTGTCATTGGCATGTTCTCGTCCAGTAAACTGCCGTGAAAAACTTCAGCGTTTGTTTTTATTGAAAATTTCACGCTTGTGTCGTACATTTCAAATGAAACTAACAATGTATTGCTTGTTTTCAATTTGCACAAAGATGGTATTAAAGAGCAGACAGGCAAAGCAGAGTAACAAGAATACGGACTGTCATAAATAATTTCGTAAAATAAGGATTTATGAGATTTGTAAATAGTGGCGTGTACCTATACAAAAAAAATCTATAAAGAATAAATAACACCTTCCTGCGATAATTAAGCTAAAATATTACAGCAATATTGAACACAGCATCCTATGTTTCCACTTTCTTGTGTTTACTTATCTCGTGGATTAAGGTTAAAATTTATAAGACTTGTATGACTCCTTCGCTGCTGGATCCTCATGTAATGAGTTAATAAACTACCGTTATAATAATATTTTAGCTACTAAAGCTCTGCACTAATAATATTTAATAGTGAATGATGTATTTTGACAAGAATTACACAGCCACACAAAAAGAAAGAGAATATTGTACCAGTAACCAGACCAACATACCCCCAAGTACTTTGGCGCGCTGAATCTGAATCTAATGTCCAACTTAACTTCTGTCAGATCATTTCTTTGTAAATCCCAAAACTGTGTTTTTTTTTTCAATTTATTTGGAATTTACTGCAACTCGATATTGCTAAGCTTAATACTTTTTCAATCTTTAAAATAACCATTTAAGCTAATCTTAGATTTTCTAAGACAGATATATAGACCAGCCGGCATAGTTTTTGTGCAAAACGTCGTTTACCCGCATTTTTTTTAAGTATATTTTGGGATGTCCAGAAACATATGCCAACTATCCGCAGTCCGCACGCGTGACAGATACACTCTAAAATTCAAAAATCGTCAATTTTTTGCCATTTTTCGCTTTATTTGCAATATAACTAGTAAATTAAGCGTTAAATATATCGAGAGGTATTTAGAGCAATTGAGCGTGCATTGGGCACACAAAAAAATAGTTCATTTATCATAATGTTTCAGTTTTTAACAATTACATTGTAGTAGAACAATTTGTTAAATAAACTTATTCTGTTCTATTCTATTCTATTAAGTTATACATGAAACGCATGTACACTGTACTATGCATAAAATAATTATTCTGTGTGAAAATATATTTTTGTTTATTTATTTTCCCATCATTTTAATACCTCAATACCTAACAAGTTTTATTATTTTTTTTCTGTTTAACAATTATACAGGATGAAATCAGTTTGATGTCATTAAAAAAAACTGATAATGGGGACCGACTAGACAAACATAAAACTTTTATGACTTTTTCCCTTAAGGGTACTTTAAAAAAACTGACCTAGGTCAACAATTTAAATATTAGGGTAGGAAACATTTGAGAACCACTGCCTTTGTGGGTCAATGGACGTGCACTAGGTATAATTCTCAACTTTTAAATTGTCATAAAAAAGTGCAAAGTCGGTCGGTAATCGACTCGTCGCCGGCCGGCGGTTCAAAAGAAATGCGGCACCTTTGATGAGCGCCACAACCGAACCAATTATAAAAATGTAAGAAATTCGTTATCTCTTTTTGCAGAACTGCAAGCAATTCATAGGCGTAGAAGAGGTTTAAACACAGCATTTCTCCACATGTGTGCTTTTTTAATTTAGAAAATATCGGAGCTTTTATTGTTGTTTATAATTCATCAGATTTAAATGTGATTTATTAACATTTGTAACCTAAATGAGTGTTCTGGGTTAAGCTTAAAAAACGAGTAATTATTTCATGACATTGGGAAAGATGCGATAACAGAGAACAATTATGTGCATTTAAGTTAGGAAAAAAATCTGATTTATTTAAGGAATTGGTACTGGTCCGCCACGGCCAATCCATCTTCGAGGAAACTCCGTGTTTAAAAAATTTCGAACAGCCAGACTAAAATGAACTGGCGCGCCATCATGCATATACCACATTCTTCTGCGTCTTGTCAAAGGTACATCTTCCAACAAATTTGGCAATGTTTGTTGTAAAAAGTATAAGTATACATCATCATTTAATCTAGCGGGTAATTCTATAGGTCCAATTATTTCATTACTGCAAATTCCTGCCCACAAATTAACGCTGAACCGTCATTGAAAATGCACCATTCTTATTACATGTGGGTTTTCGTCTGCCCAATAGTGCATATTTTTAAAATTAAACACTGCAATCCTGGTAAAACACGACTCATCGGGGAAACAAAGAAAGTTTAAAAAATCCTCATTTGCCGCGTGTTTTCTCAAAATCCACCTACAAAATTCCATTCGTCCTGCATAATCATGAGGTTCTAGAGCTTGCACACGTTGACAGTGATGGAGGTGTAAGTTCATATCTCTTAAAGTCCCCCACACCACAAAATGGAATATTCCCAGACGGTTCGCGATATCACGGGTGCTTAAAGTTGGATCCTCTTCTACGAGTTCCAAAACTTGAACCTCCGCTTCAATTACCCTGTCTTCGCATTGTGGACCTCGTTCTCCTCCATATCCATCGAGACGGCCTGTTTCCAGAAGACGCTGAGCAATGCTTACAAATGTACGTGCACAAGGATGACGTCGATTAGGGAATCTTAAACGATAAAGCTGTTCCGCAGCTGCTGCATTTCCACGACATTCTCCATACATTAAGTGCATATCCGCGAGCTCTGGTTAAGTGTAATCTCCCATAGCGTTCAAAATCTGCGTTTTAAAATACCACACTAAACTATCAACTAACGTTGTCAATAAAGAAAAAAAATAAAAACTTGGTCCAAAATCCAAAAAGTAACACAAAAAGAACGAACAATATTGTCTGTATGTAATCAAGAATTTCTTGACGACTTGAACGGTAAGTAATAAAATAAATCTTAACTGTAAATACGTGGCCTAAAATTCAAAAAGAACGAAAACAACGAACGGGCTCGACGTGTGTACTTAATGAAATGCCCCCAGAAACTAAAGTATTGCACAAGAGGGAGTATAGTTTTCTTCAGATCTACTAAGCATTCAGAAAACCCCGACGTCTTTCACTTTTACCGCAACGCTAAAGACCTTAGGGGGTCTACAGAGGATCCAGCCAATCAGCCAACCAGCCAACTAGCCAACCAGCCAACCGTCCTTCTCGGTACACTTTGAAAATTGCCATAACAACTCTCATAAAAGTGAACTGGTCTGCTGGAATTCCAGATCCTCACAGCGTACCGACAATCGAGCAGACCAGGTCATTCCAGTAGACCAGCTCACTTTTACGAGTTCGCATGGCAATTTTCAAAGTGTATCAAGACGGTCGGTTGGTCTGCTCTCTGCCGCTGGGTCGTGTGTAGATCCCTTTACCTTACCTACTTTTAAAAAGTGTAATTATCTACTTGTATCCTCGGCCGACGCGCGTCTCTAACAAAGGAGCGCGATACTTTGAACAAGCCGTATTAGAGTATTTGATGGTTAGAGGCGCCGATATATGCGAAAATAAAAACCTATCCTAACATTCCAGCAGTTCTCAAACAATTTTACTGAAAATTTCCGAAATTTTTGTTTTTTTTTCTAAAACTATGGGTTTTAGACCCCACGTTATATAAGGTTTTTTTGTTCGTTTAGTCGTTCCCCACCACCATGTCTGTAAATATATTTTATTCCAACTGTAAATTGGACACTTAAACATAATTTACGTTATACCTATGATATATTTCGTAGTAATATTTATTGTATTCACTTAAAAAAAAATCACAAGATAAAAAAGTAGCATTGTTCTTTTTCGTCTGTAGCTCCTAAACGAAGAATTTTCTTGGAAAATATTAAGAATAATAAAATATTCAAAATCAATTTCCTCAACTTTTCTACATCTTGGATATATTTTCGAACAACGCTTCATTTACGAGTTATATTGCATATAAAGAGGAAAATGGCAAAAAATTGACGTTTTTTGAATTTTAAAGTTTGTCACGCATGCGGATAGTTGGCGTATGTTTGTGGACATCCCAAACTATACTCAAAAAAAAAAAAAAATTGCGGGTAAACAACATTTCGTAAACTGATCCTTTTTCCATCTATTCCGACTGGCCTAATAGGCATAATTAATTAAAAAAAAAATTGCTGTATCCACTGTGCCTCAGCCTAGCGTCATGAAAATATTCTGTCACATTTATAAAAAGATATCCTGGCTTTCTTATAGAAGATATCGAAAAGTTTCATGTGTTTGAGCGCACAATGGGGTACAGGGTGGTCGCGCGAACATTAGAACCTCATTTAACTTCTTTATTTTTGGAGTTACGTAAAAAAGTTCAAAAATAAAGGTTATAAAAATTCACGTGCTTTCCAAAAATCATTTCAGGAAAACAATTGAAAGTCGCATTTCGTAGATATGAACTTTACTTTGTTTTTTTTTTTAATGGAACACCCCGTATATTTTTACTTCATCTAAAAGGCCATAAAAAAACCTTTAATGTTAAAGAGAAGTATTTATCTGAAAATACTTTTGTCTAATTTACTATAAATTTACAATTTATCAAATTAGCCGTGGAAAACAAAAATATGTAATTTAAAGTAAACAGTAGGTACGTTAGTTATGTCAAGATATATGTCGGTAACTAATTTCACTTTGTTTAAAAAAAATGGACAATTTCAATGATTGATGATATATTTTTGGGACTATCATAACTTAATGATAACAAAATATAAAATCTAATATCTAATGTTACATGTTCTACCGCCAGAGACATCAATGGGAGCTCCCTCTAAGTTCCATGTAGAAGTAACAGAGAACAATTAAGTTAGTTATTGGCTACTTCGGCAATCGTCCGAGAGATGGCGCGGAATCTAGAAACATCTAGAGTACTAGAATCTTCCAGAATCACTTACCCAAAACTACAAAAACAGAGAGAGTGGTCGCGCAACGATAGTACAGTTCAGATGGTCAGATAGTGCAGTTGAGTACAGTTCAGTTAGCACTGGTGCTAAGGCTTTCGCGGAGCTGGTGATCTGGCTGCTGGTTTCCGGGTCTTCTTCCGCGTAGAATTGATTGAGTGCTTGACATTTCGACCATCTTGTCGTGGTCTTCTGCTTCAGAAGAAGACCACGAAAAGATGGTCGAAACATCAAGCACTCAACCAAGTCTACGAAGAAGAAAACCCGGAAACGATCAGCCAGTTCAGTTAGCAGTTTAGTTAAGTTTAGTGGACAGTTGAGTTCAGATAATAAGATCAGAAGTAAGCCAAGTGATACAGTGAGTGAATAATTGAAGTATAGTGCTCAGTGTTATATTAATCAAGTAATTAATTGTTGTAATTAGTACGTAAATTAATAAATTGGTGTTTAGTGTTACCCTGGTGTTATAATTTTCGGATCCACGATACAGGGTGTTTACAAAAGAGGTGTAAACACTAGTACGGTTTTTAAGAAAAATACTATGTTTTATATATCATTAAAAAGCTTATTTTATGGCCTTCCAGATGGTGTAAAAATATGCGGTGTATTCTATGTAAGAAATAGGTAAAGTTGCTATATCCGAAATGCGACTTTCAATTGTTTTTCTGAAATGATTTAAGGAAAATACATATTATTTTCCATAACTTATATTCTTGATCTCTTTTACGTAGCTCGAAAAATAACGAAGTTAAATAAGGTTCTAACATTGTGTGTTCTGTACATTCTAAAAATATTATGAAATTTATATAATGATATAAGCAACACGTCACAAAATTGTTTATCAAAATAAAACGCTCGGTATATTATTACATATTTGACTCCTCCTTTCAAAGATTATTCAAGTGATGTGCCACTTGAAGGATCTACGATGGGTGGGTACCATGATACAGATGAATTTGTATCAAAAACATATCTGCTCGATGAGTTCAGTGTGACGTTATGGAGAAACAATTTAGTTTGTGCCAAAATTTGTCAAAAAATATCATGTTTACGATTCAGTTATCAGATGTAACCATTTTATACCGAGTTAGTAAACGTAAAATCTATTTTTTCTGAATTTTCTCAAATGTAACACATTTTATGTCATTTTGCTTCCACATCCAGTGGAAGTATACTAACGACAAAAAAATTGAAAATTTTTATTGTTCAAATAGTCTTAGAATGTCAAGAATGTCATGTTTTTTGTATTAGTCACCCCCATTAGCATATTATTAAAGTGGGTGAAAAAAATTTGTGATTTAGTGTGTGTACAAGAGAAAAAACCTCAACATATTTCTTTACTTCATCCACCCCCACTACCACCCTCTATCACCCCCCACCCCACTACCGATGTGGGATATCGTTTTATGGGTTTTTGGGGTAGACGATTTCAAATATTATATTATTAAAGTTACATAAACAATTATTTTCACATACATTTTTTCGTTGAGAGAGACTTGGATGGAAAATCTGGATGTGAAAGTAGTGATTCCTTGGGCAGCGGTTTTTTGTTAATTTATGTTACTTTATTCATACACCATCTAATAGTACAAGACCGTTCACAAGATGGGAAACAACACATATAATATCATACAGAAAGAAATGACTTAAAATTATTATTAACATACATTTCAATAGACATAAGCAACAATAAACAATATAAAGTTCTAAAAGAACAGAGAGTTGAATTTACTTACAGCAGAGAGAGAGAGAGAGAGAGAGAGAAATACATACATACATACATACATGTTAGATCACGGTTTACATGAATGACTTTTTAAAAACTTTTATTTACTTAAATGGAGCCAACGTTGGCTTTTGGAGAAGGAATATTATAATAATTAGAAGTGTTTCATTCTAAGTGAGTTTAATAACTGATTCAACAAAGCGTGTTTACTCATATTTATAACATACAGAACCTGAGTAAGCAAAATATAGAACAAAGGAATTGCAGTTCTGCAGTCATCACAAGTTATGAGAAACAAAGGTGTAATATGATATCTTGAAGATAAGCAATTATTAAGAGAAGTCGTTATCATGTAATATGATATACTTGTGAAGGTTTGTTATGGCTAAGTCTTGGTAATAAGCGTATAATTTTATATAACAACTTCCCCCTTAATAAAAAGTTGATGTTATGCAGCAACTTTTGGAAATTGTTAGAAACGTTAAATGAATATAATGCAAAATAAATTGAAACAATGTTGAATGAATACAAAGCAAAATAATAAAATACATAAAAGTTAAAATTGGTAAATGGTAATAATAATAAGCGAGTAGTACATTACATAAATGTGATAAGAATAAAATACAATGGTCTAAATTAATAGACAAGGGTAAAACTACACGTATGAAAGTCTATGTTAACTCGATGTCCTCTTCTTCTTGAAGTTTAATAGCGGGTCGCTTTCTGGGAGGGATCAGTCTAGGAAATTTGGTAAAAACTCTGCTTCGCTCTGAAGGAGGTGAAGGAGAGTTGTCGGTTGAGGGTTGTCGGTTGAGGGTTGTCGGTTGAGGGTTGTCGGTTGAGGGTTGGATTCGCAATGCTCCACATCTTCTTCTTCTGCATTTACAGGTTATGTAAAGTAGAACTAATAGAATGATGAGAGTGATTATGAAATATGTGAACCAAGATATGTGTTTGGTCACAAAAGCTTCGTTTATGAGGTCATCCAGGTCTTTGGAATATTGGTCCAATTTGTTTTTAGCAATGTCTAGGTCTTCTACGTCGAGACTGTTCAATTTGAGAGGTTTTAATTTTGGAATTTCGATTTTGTCGGGCATGTGATTACAGCATTCAAAAGGAATTTGGATGGGATGTGAATTGTCCTTAATTTCGGAAAAGTCTTTGGCACTGGCTTGTATTCTAGTAATGCCTGCATAGGCGTAACATCCTGGTTGTAGTTTGATGATGGAATTTTTGTTGATAAACTTTGTTGTGGATTCTCTCTTTGGACAGTTGATGGTAATGTGAAGTGGTTCGGAATTAATTACTAGCCATGTGTTGTCTTCAAGTTCTTGGACTGACTAATAATGAAGGAAGTTTGACAGTTCTCTGGAAGTTTTGGCAATGGTTTTAGTATTCTGGCTTCACATATGGCATTTTGGTCGATAGGATATGCAAACAGGTTAGAACATAGTTTGGTTCCAAAATAAAGAGGTTTGCATTCTTTCAAATTTTGTATAGGTATGTACATTAAAGAATCATCGTCTCTCGCGATAAACTTTTCTGAGATAGACAAAATGTGATGTAGACCAGTTCTGTTATCAAGTATCGGGATAGGGTATAGGCGATAGGTGTTATAATTTTGGGGTTCAACAAGTGGTATTGTTAAAACAAATACTAAGTTAGAATCAATTTGAATCGCTTGTAATTCAATAATATCCAAATACTTAGCATCTGCCGATAATTTAATGAGGAGAGGCAAATTGTTCCTTCGTAAGCTCTGTGAAACTTCTTGTAGTGCTGTCACTAAGTGATAAGGGGTTATGATTGACGTGTGAATGATTCCTAGTCTGGCAAATGTTATTAAATTTAGAATATCGCTTAAATTATCTTCGATATACAAATAGCTTGCCATTAGTTGTTCGGAAATGTATAAGAATTTTAGTTTTATGTGAACAGCCTCAATAGCTTGAGTCATAGTTTGAATTGTGCGTTCGATTTCTTCGAGATCTTTGTTAAACGTTTTCTCGTCAATTTGTAATTTTTGTATAGTCGAGTTGAAGTTTTTAGTAACAGAAGTTGTAACTGAAATTTGATTTTTGATTAAGTTTTCCAATTGATGTTCGTCGTTATTTAGTTTATTTATACAATTAGTATAGTACTGGCCATCTTCAGCATCTAGGTTTCCAGTTATGGATTTGAATATTGTGCCGATACCGTTAAGTATTCCTCGTTTATATCTTTTTGTATCTGAAAAGGTTTCGTCAAATTTCGTTTTTATAGAGCTGGATATTTGTGTTAAAAGGTTAAAGTCTGTTTTAATTTCACTCGTAAAAATAATTGACTTATGATCACCATTATTGAGAGTATCCAAGATTTTGTCTAAGATATTTTGATTTTTGTCAAAAGCCAGTTTGAGGGATGAAATGTTTTTATGCACTAGCAGAGTCCATTTGTCATTTGTCACCACGATGTCCGTGTCTTGGTGGTAGTATACACCAACAGTGTTATTGATCAGGGTAATTTTGTATTGACAGAGTGCTGATCCGAACAGCAGGAGAAACCTGAAAATAAATTTAATTTTCAGTATATGGTTTCATTCTATCGAAATTTACTTTAGTTTCTTGTTTTGTTTCGAAATTTAATAAGGTAGCAGAATTTTGGAAAATTTCTTTTATTTTAAAAGGACCGTTAAACTTGTTTTGCAATTTGTTTTTGATTTGTGATTCTTTTACGTAAACTAAGTCACCTATTTTGTACTCATATCGTTTTTGGGGAACATTTCTGTCGAAACGAACTTTTGCTTTCTCTTTTTGAGATTGTGTTCGACTGCGGGCGATTTTATAATAGTGAGATATTCTATTGTTTAAATCTCTGACATATTTTGTGATTAACTCCTTTTGGTTGTAAAGGGTTTCGAGTGGTCTATTAGATGTATGGCCAAAGATAAGTTCATATGGTGTGAAACCGAGTGTTTTATTGTTATAGCATATTACTGCATATGGCAAAATCGTGAACGGATGTTCGTTCGGGTTTTCAGTTTTATGAATTCTTATCATTTCAGCCAAAGTAGCATGAAGTCTTTCTAAGGATCCGTTGGATTGGGGATGTCCTACGCTTGAATACGTCAGTTTTATGTCGTAGAGGTTGCAAAGATCTTTGAGTAAACGGTTGTCAAATTCGCCACCGTAATCGCAGTGAATTCTTAGCGGGGTACCGTAATGTTGAAAGTATAACAACAAGGTATTTACGACGGATTTTGCGGATTTGTCCGGGACTGCATAGGCCTGTGTGAATTTAGTTAATTCATCGCGAATAGTTAAAGCGTAATTTCGAGTTGGGAATTCGAACAAATCGACATTTATTCTTTCGAATGGCGTTCTTGGGGTTTCTGTGACTACTAGAGGGTTATTAAGGTTTTTCCGGCATACTTTAGTCTTTTGGCAAGTTTCGCAATTTTTTATAAAATTTTCAACGTCTTTAGTTAGACCTTGCCAAGTGTATTTTTCTCTTATTCTTCTAATCGTTTCATTTATTCCGCGATGTAGATTATTTTTAACAAAATGATTTTGCTCCAATATAATTGGAATTTCATCTTCGTCGGCAGTTCTGACGATATCTTGACAAATTACTACTTTTAAGTCCTTTTCCGCAAAAATGAATGATAGGATTTCAAGTATGGGGAGGTCTAAATTATTTTCGACAAAGTATGTCTTAGAGAGATCTAGGACATCTTGAGTTTTAGATAATACCAAAAATAGATGTTCAATTACAGATTCGATATCAAAAGGTAGAGGGATGATAAAATATCTCCTATGTCTGACTGTTTTGCTCGATACAATATTGATTTTATCGTTATGAAATTCGGGATTTTCTTCGAATGTGTCCTCGATAATTTTGTGATGTAGGTCTTGTAAGTTGTTTTGTTGGAAAAAGGTTATAATATCTTTATGTTCTTGATACAAAAGTTGTTTGTTCGAGGCTTTGATTTTCGAATAGGCAATTAAAGATGTTGTTTTATATAGGTTGGTGAAAGTTTCAAATTCTCGGGAAATTTGTTCGTTAATGATTTCGTTGTTATCGTCTGGGTTTTCGTCGTCGTCTGACTCTTCGTCATTCACGGCTAGAACCTTTGAATAGAATTTGGAACATTCGGAATAATGATTAATTTTGATTCTGGAAAGTGCGTCCGCGTTCTTATTTATTTCGTAGTTGTACTCTTCTAATTTGAGTCGCTAACGGGCAAGTCTACTTCCTGGGTCTTTTATAGAGAACAGCCAGGTGAGTGGTCTGTGGTCGGTTACAAGCTTGAACTTTCTACCGTACAGATAGGGTCTAAAGTGCTTTACACTCCATACTATGGATAAAAGCTCGCGTTCAATCGTTGAATACTTAGTTTCTGCACTGCACAAGGTTCTAGAAGCATAGGCAATGGGTAAATCTTTGCCAATATGCCCCTGGCTCAGCACTGAGCCGACGGCAAATGCGCTCGCATCAGTGGTTAGAATGAATGGTTCATCAAAATTAGGATAAATTAATATCGGAGTTGTTGTTAATGTTTGTTTCAAATTTTGAAAAGAGTTTGTACAATCATTGTCGAAGAGAAATGGCATATCTTTCTGTAGGAGTTTTGTTAGGGGCTTGGTTATCTTGGAGAAATTAGGAATAAAGCGCCTATAATATCCGGCTAAGCCTAGAAATGATTTAATTTCTTTTGGATTTTTCGGTTGAGGAAAATTTAGAATAGCGTCAACTTTCGAAGGGTTTGGTTTTACGCCGTCTTTTGTAATTAGATGTCCTAAATAAGCGACGTCCTTGCGTAGAAACTCGCATTTGTCTGGTTGAATTTTGAGGTTGGCTTTTTGAAGGCGTTTAAAGACTTAAGTTAGACGGGAAATGTGTTCGTGAATAGTAGGAGAGTAAATAATACTATCGCCCATGTAGACGAGACATCGTTCATTTTAAATACCTAACGGGATGTTATCCATAACTCTTTGAAAAGTTGATAGAGCGTTTTTGATTCAAAATGGAATTCGCACGAATTCATAATGACCGTTCTCAACTGTGAAAGCAGTCTTTTAAATATCTGCGGGATTAATTTCGATTTGGTGAAAACCAGAAGCCAAGTCTAAGGTTGTGAAATATTGGCATTTGCCAAGTTGGTCTAAAAGATCGGAAATGTTGGGCAGAGGATATTTGTCACCGATTGTAACCTCGTTGAGTTTGCGGTACTCGACTACAACGCGCCATTTCTGTTTACCAGAAGCGTCCAGTTTTTTGGGAACTACCCAGACAGGAGAGGACCAAGGTGAGATTGAGAGTTGAATAATACCTTTACTTAACATTTTCGATACTTGGGACTTAACTTCTTCTTTATGAACCTGAGGATAGCGATACGATTTCGTAAATATCGGTCGGGAATTGTCGGTGTCAATAGGGTGTTTGATTTCGTTGGTAAAGGTCAAATTGTCTCCTTCCAAATAGAATATATCTTGAAAGTCTAAACAAAACTGCGTTACTATATCGGCCTCTTCTTCGTTTAGATGATCCAAGCGCAATTCGTTCCTGATTTCAAAGGATCTGTCCGTCGTTAGGTGTTGGTCAGAATTTTGCGTGTTTAAGTTAAAAACCGCTGCCCAAGGAATCACTACTTCCACAGCCAGATTTTTTATTTAAGTCACTCACAACGAAAAAATTTTGTATGTGGAAATAATTGTTTATGGAACATTAATAATATAATATTTGAAATATTTTACCCCAAAAACCCATAAAATGATACCCCACATCGGTAGCGGGGTGGGGGTGGTGATAGGGGGTGGTAGTGGGGGTGGATGAAGCAAAAAACATTTTAAGGTTTCTAGTTCTTGTACATACCCTAATTCACAATTTTTTTTCATCCCCTTTAATAATGGGGTGGGGTGGTAATGGGGGTGGGTAACTTTTTTTGAGACCTCAGCTTCTCTTGTATATACTAAATACCAATTTTATGGACTCTTACCTGCTTGATTTACCTATTTTCCCCAAATTTACCCCAATTTACCCCCGAACCCTTCGACGGAACAAGATGAAAATATAATCTAGTTCTAGATCTCGTTAAAGTACATACGTGTACCAAATTTCAAGTCAATATCTCAAACTGTTCCAGAGTAAACGTGCGCACAAAAAAAGTTACAGACAGACCGACAGACAGACAGACCGACAGACCGACAGACAGAAAATTTTTTCTCTCTCAAACTTAAAATCTCGACGTTTCGTGACATTCTAAGCCTATTTGAACAATAAAAATTTTTAAAAATTTTTTTGTCGTTACTATACTTCCACTGGATGTGGAAGTAAAATTGACTTAAATTTTTGTAAAGGTTTTAAATTTAAATTGGAAAAATCGACAGTCTTCGGGATGACATTAGCATTGATTATTGTTGTTAAAAATTCTCCGCTTTCGTTTACTTTAACAAGAGCATTAGGTAAACGGAATTTTTCATTCTCTTGCGCTTGCAAAATAGCGTCAGTGTTACGGTGTCAAGGTTACATTTTAGTTTATAAATTTTTTCGGTACGGCCGTCATTTTGGATCTTATTTTGATTAGGGTTGTGGTTTGATTGGATTTTGTCGCATTCGAGTTTCGACGAATCGTCGGTTACTTTGAAAAGTGGGACCGTTTTGAAATTGGTTATTAATCGTTTATTTCTTATGTCGACGATACAATGATAGTGCTTTAGGAAATCAGCTCCTGTCAGTCCATCAAAATTGATATCTAGGTCATAGATGTAAACCTTATGTGGGTCGTTTTCCGTAAAGGGTATAAGAACAGATTCACTAATTGTAATTTTCTGATCGGTTATACCTTGTATAATTACATTTTCTGAAAATCTCCGTTTGTAATTTTCCGCTGTTTTTGGTTTAAAGATAGAGATACCTGCATCAGTTTCTATTAGAATTTTGAATTTGTTTGTGACGTCTTTAATGTAGTATAGATTTTTTGAATTTACGGTCAACAATGAGTGTGATAGCGTTTCTACATGAATCATTGTTCCGGGAAGTTCAGCGACGGGTCGAAACTGTCGTTGAGATTCATCGTTCGTATTTGATTTGTTATTTGGTCGAATTGGTCTGTTTGCTGTGTTGGAGTATCCGTGGGGTACTCCGGATCTAAGCGAAAATCCTGAGGATTAACAGTATAATTCTAGTATTGTTCATATTGGGAATTAGCTGTATAATTCTCTGAAAAGCTTTGAGCGTTTTCTAAATCGTAATTTTCATAACTGTCACTTACATTTTGATAATCGGGTGAATGGTCATTGTATTGATTATTATAATCACATTGATCGTCATAAGGTTCATAGTTCAAATGATGCGTTTTTTGCTGATTAAAGCGATTAAAATTTGGGTTAGGTTGGATAGCAGAGGGTCTTTGTTGATTGAAATTCGGGTTTGGCCTTATGGCTGAGGGCCTGTTTTGCTGCGATTTATTTGGCTGATTGTTTTGAGGGAATGTCCTCTGGCCAAATTGATTGTTTTGAGAGAAATTTTGGAAATTTGGGTTTCCTTGATAATTTGGTCTCTGGAAGTTTGATGTCGATGGCATAGACTGTTGCTGTTGCCTTGTACGACATTCGTTTATGGTGTGTCCATTTCTTTTACAAAATGAGCAGAATTTCTGTTGAAAGTTAGTGGTTGGTCGTTTAGGTTGTAAATTGGGATTTTTGGCCGGACTATTTTTGGAAATTTTTGTTGCTCGAAGTAGGAGAGTTGTAGTTCTCTACGAATTCTACTAACAGCCTTTAATATGCTAGGAGGATTGCTAGCACGTATAATTCTACCTAGATTCGGTTCTAAACCTGTTAGTAAATTATTAAGCGTCATGGTTTCTATAAGGTCTGATTGTGCAGCTCTTTGCGTTGTCGTGAGAGTTTGTTTTTGCACTGCGGCGTGCATTTTCGCATTGTGCGTTTGTAAACGCGAAACGAATGTTAAGGCGGATTCGCCGGGTAATTGGTGAATTCGTTGTAGGTCCTGAATTAGGGCCGTTAGATCTCTGGAATCCCCAAAGTGGGTTTCCAATAGTGCTTTGATTTCTGGTCATGTGCCAGGATTACGTGAATTAATTAATTCGGCAGCTTTGCGTTTTAACTTGTTTTTTATGTGGACGGTCAAAAGAATTTTTTGATCTCCAATTGCCATGCTTTGGGCACAATGACAGGAGTTGAGGAATGTTTGTAAATTAATGGCATTGCCATCGAATTCAGGTATTAGAGAAAATATTTCAGAGAGCTTGTAAGGCTCAATTTGCTCTGGTTGTTGTTGTTGTTGTTGTTGTTGTTGTTGCTGTTGCTGTTGTTCGGCTGGTGCCGGTACTATTGGTTGAGCTGTCTCTGGTTGAGCTCTATCTGGCAATATTTAAATTATTTGAATTGCAAAAAGAAGTTGGTTGCGTATCAGCAGTATGATACGAAAATTAAATTAAAATTAGCTTGTTACGTTGCGTGCGTAAATGGATTGTATATTAGCTGTATAATACACAATGTTTCGTAAATACGAAAATAAATAAACTTATAATTAAATGAACTTGTTTCGTTGCGTTTGTAAAGGAATGGATTTCACTTTGACAATAGAACTGGCTTTGTGCGCCGAGTGTATTAGCAGTACAATACACTTTTAATAAAATAAGTTGCGAAAAATAATAAAATAGTAAAATGGTACGAGATGATTCTTAGAATGACTTACGTTAATTTCATCTCCATGGGTAGGTTCTTCGTCCGTCAAGGGATTGGGATCCGCCACCACCAGTGAGGAAGGTCTCCTTGTTCTCGCAGATGTACACGCACCACTTAGGCACCTGCTGCAGATGTTGTCCTTGTCTTTTGCGCTTCACTACCAGTTAGGCTTCTTGTTCTGATGATGTTTACGGATCCTACCGACTGCGCCAATGTTAGATCACGGTTTACATGAATGACTTTTTAAAAACTTTTATTTACTTAAATGGAGCCAACGTTGGCTCTTGGAGAAGGAATATAATAATAATTAGAAGTGTTTCATTCTAAGTGAGTTTAATAACTGATTCAACAAAGCGTGTTTAGTCATATTTATAACATACAGAACCTGAGTAAGCAAAATATAGAACAAAGGAATTGCAGTTCTGCAGTCATCACAAGTTATTAGAAACAAAGGTGTAATATGATATCTTGAAGATAAGCAATTAATAAGAGAAGTCGTTATCATGTAATATGATATACCTGTGAAGGTTTGTTATGGTTAAGTCTTGGTAATAAGCGTATAATTTTATATAACATACATGTTAAAGATATCGATGTGATTACCAGGGTAAGTACCACTATCCACTGCAATTTTGGTTCTAAATTAAAACAATAAATCGGTTCGTATCACAGTTACGTCCAGGCATGAATTTTACACACATTTCAGAAAATACTTGAAACCAAGTATTTTATAAGTACTTTTCTGTACCTACTGAAGTACGTTTTTTCTATTTGACAAAAAATTCATAAATCAATTGAAGAGGATCGTAATTACTTCTACGTCTACTGAAAGTATAGTAACGCAAAAAAAATGGAACATTTTTATTGTTCAAATAGGCTCAGAATATCAGAAAACGTCAAGATTTTAAGTTTGAACGAAAAAAAAAGATTCTGTCTGTCGTTCTGTCTGTCTGTAACTTTTTTTGTGCACACGAATACTCTGGAACCGTTTACGATATTGACTTGAAATTTGTATTTTAACGAGATCTGGAACTAGATTATATTTTGATCTTATTCCGTTGAAGGGTTGAGGTAAATTGGGGTGAATGGTACATAGATAAATCAAGCAAGTAATAGTCCATAGAATTGGTATTTAGTATGTATAAGAAAAGCTAATGTCTCAAGAAATGTTTTGACATTGGCCACCCCATGGCCGGCATGGGTGCCCCGTTATTAAAGAGGATGAAAAAAAGCTCTTTTATTATTAATATTGTTATTTGCGTAAAACCTTCAAAATTTTAAAACTTTTATAAAAGTACATAAGTTAACAATTTATTACGTAGAACGCCACAACGCCACTCAATTTGAAAAAATATCGCTTCACTGGCAAAAAATTTATAACAAAATATAAAGGTAAACTCTAAAATGATGTAGCCTCTGCTGCTAGTGAGGTTTAAGAGAAATATTTTAATGGCTATACTATTATTGTTATGAGGAAACAGACCCTCAACTCCTAAATGTATTTATTGCTCGCAGTTTCCAGACATCCTGTATTAGCAACAAATTAAATCTTATTCTATTACTTTGCTTAAGAAAGAATGACCAAAACTTCAAATCTGATTAAATGTACCCATTAAACTGTCTGAAACTATGAAACTAATATTCCTGCAAGTTCTGCATTAGCGAGTCTAAAAAGTTGAAAACTCACCCTCAATCTAACTTAAAATTAAGTTTTATGTTTTGATAAGGAGTAAACGTGGCAACCGGGTAATGCCTACTGCGAATACTTTTTTGAACACTTTGCTCGGGATATAACATTATTTACATAAATTTTAAAACATTTTCTACCAGAGAAAATGTTTCACGGGTATCATATTTTAATATTTTTATTTATTTATATAGTACATACCAATTATAGGTTGTAACAACAATAATTTATGCCTAGTGGTAAAAAATACACTAACGGATCAAAAGCACACAAAAATAAGGTTATAAATTACTATGAAAAGATACTTAATATTTGAAATACTCGAGTAAAATATATCAAGCTGTCCTTCAATGGACATGTAAGTGTTACCATAAAGAATTAAGAGCATCAGAACATTTGTTCGTGAGGTGGGAAGATAAAACGTTTTATGATTACGCGTTTCAAATGAGGCGGCATGAAAATGTAACATATTCAAGATATTAGGGCAATCGATGAAATAAAAAAATAACTTGTGCAAAAACAAAAGAGAACAAAATTTCCTGCGGTCGTGTAAACTAAGAAAACCAAATCTATTTAGTAACTGTCCATGTTCGAATGAAACAGCGTGATCAATTTTGTATGACAAATAGATTTTAGGTGGCCCCGTTGTATATTCTCTATGCAATTACAATATTTATTACAGCCTGGACTCCAAATAAGGATTTAACAAATGCAGTATAAAGGATCTCCTTTATCTCCTTAATAATTCAATGTCATCAAAAACACTTGAATTTCTAATCACAAAACACAAACTTTTATAAGCAGAAAAGACAATATTTTCTAGGTTTTTTACAATTTAATTTTGAGTCCATTAGAACCCCCAGGTCATTGAACTCATCTGATCTATCCAATACGATATTGTTCAACTCATAATCAAATAGCAATGGATTATTCTTCCTGCAGAAAGACAAAAAGTTACATCTGGCGATGTTTAATGGCAGATTATGTTAAAGACATCAAACATTTACATCATTTAAATTATTTTGGAGTAACACACAATCCTAGTCGGTATCAAAAGTATAATACAATTTCATGTCATCAACATATAGCAGGTAGTTGCCATCAACATAAGTCACTAAATCATTAATAAAGAAAATAAATAATAGTACACTCCGGAAGTAGCTAGAAATTGATCAGGCTTAAAACCACGGTATTCTACGTATTGACTTCTTCCAGTTAAAAAAGATAACAGCAGCGAAATTAGCAAGTCCGAAAAACCGGTTTATGAAGGAAAATGCCGTGCCCAAGCCTGTCAAGAGCTTTCGAGACATCAGTATACGACGTATTCCTGTCAGGGGGTGTTAGAGCACCTTAAATCATTTCAACTCACATGTGTTGTATGCAAAAGTTTGGAATTTTTGAGATATTCCAATTTTTCATTTTTAAAAACCCCAAAGAGAAATGTTAAAAAAGAGCTTTTTTGACCCACCCGTGGTAAAAGGTAGAAGCCATCTTTTTTTAATAATTTTGGGGTGCTGAAAACGAATCCGTCATCCGTAAGCTACTATAACTACTATGTAGTTATTTACATATTTTTAAAAAAACCAGAACACCTCATTGAATGGTTGCTATCAGAATATAATAGTCCGATTATTTCTGAGTACACTCATACGTCTCCTCACCTCAAGGGGTGGCTCTCACCTTCTCAGGGATATTGATCGGTTTTAATTACAAAAAAAATCTTAATACACAGGAGTTGATATAAAAACGTCACCCTCAAAAATTAAATTATTTTTTTTATATACTAAATGACGTAATAGGAATGTAAAAAAAATGTAAAATACAAAACTGTTTTATGTCAACGTCTTCTATTAATTTCAATTAATTATTTTCAATAGTTTTGAAAAAAAATAATTTTAAAGTTGAGGTTGCGTTGCTAATATAGGGGGTAGAGGTTTATTATATATTTTATTGAACATTCCTAGTCATAAGCAACATTCATGTGAATGAATAGCCCAATAAGCCGCTGGGCCCAATTCCATATACTTAACCGGCGAGACCCTTTCAAAGACGAAATTACAAATTATAGTCCGATAATTTGCAACGTAACTTTTATAATCTTTTTTAAAAATTAGACTCATTCTGCATAATTTCCATGGGTCTGGGAATACAATGGATTTTAAACGTAAATTAAAAATAATCGTGAGCGGGTAAACAGTCTCTAATAATAAAGACCGATATGTCATCAGGGCCCTTAGTGAACTTAAGCTTCAGCTTTAGTAAGGCTTCTAAAACATTTATTTCATTGTACATATTTACATATATTTATATTGTACGTGATACCTGGTACAATGGCGGAAACTGAAAAGTAAACAACTATTTGACATTATGTACTGTGGATTAATAGTATATTATTATAAGGAACTTAAGTGAGGTTACGATATACTATTTGTTTATCCTCCAGGCAGGGACCTAGAAATATGTGAAGCTACTAATGAGGTTGAGAAAAATATAAAATAAAAAAAATCGAACCAACAGCCTTCAAAAATCTCTAAAAAGTAAGAAATAAAATTTCACTCAGCATTACAAATACCTGTCTACCTATTAGTGGAAAGCAGCAAGGAACTGTACCTTATTGCCAAATATCAATTTGAAGTCGGTGCAAAACGTATTTTTGAAATTAGTGAACTTTTTTTGCAACGACTTTAAATTGATATTTGGATATGTTTTTTTCTACTCTTCACTAATAGATAGACAGGTATTTGTAAAACTGAGTGAAATTTCATTTCTTACTTTTTAGTGATATTTTTTTAAATTCTTAAATCATCAAAATTAAATTAACAAATTCTGATAATGTCAAAACATAGTTAGTAATTTATAAATATCGATAGACATATTTAAAAATACAGCAAAAGTTCATTAGTTATTATAATGAAAATTAATTTTCGCTGAAATTCTTTTTTTCTGAAGACGACACGACACGTCTATCTAAATCAAAGATAAACTTACCATTAATGTAGACCGTAATCTACTCTTAAAAAAACACAGAGGTTGCCACATAAATTTAAACAGGGAGTAGACTAAATAAGGACTTCTTTGCTTCGCAACACCTGGAGAGATATGAAATTTACAATTTTATTCACAAAATAATTATATTTGAATGAGTGTTTCTCATTATTGTTATCTAAAGATTTCCATGTTGCATTGCAAAACAGAATATTTAAACTACCTAGTGACATTTCTCATTCTGAATAAAATACGATTATATCAATGTATGAATTCTGAGAAGAACCATTTCTAAAACGATGCTGCTTTTTTATTGTAAAACGCGGATAAATGTACGCGAAATATTCATCATTTCTTAAAGATGACGATAATTAAATTTGAATGGTATTACAATATGTCTAGGCCAATTGCCGCAAACTTTAACGGAGGATGCGTAATTAAAATTATACAATGTAACTTTAAAACCTACTAGCAGAGAAATATTAAATTTCCGCCCACATTTCAATACAAAATATATCATATTCCCAGAATTTGAGTTCGTTGTCACCTTGCCAACATCACTGTAAGATTGTAGATTGCTTTGTTCTTATCTGTGTTCCTAACCCACTTTATAACACTTTATGTTTCATAACTATATTCTTTTGAAGAAAATTTTTTTCACTGCAATGTTAAAATCTGACGATATTTTATACATTAACGATTTGATTTTAATAATTACACAGTTTAACAATATACTAGCGTACCTGCGTATATTTTGTGAGTAAATATTAAGATATTATTCATTCTCAATTCTAATGGCATGTATGCTTTTTTCTATATATTATTAGTTCAGGAATATTACGTTTTTATTCCGACAAAATTCATAAAGATTTGAAAATTGGTGGGTATGTTGGGAATAGCATAAGGATTACTAAACCAAAAAGTTCCCATCCCTAAATAGTGTGCTTCATCCCCCAGGACGTCCTTTCTACCCCCATTTTGAGTTTTTCTAGATTATCTCGGCAACGGTGTAAATTTCGACAAAAATACCTATATACAAAATTGTTCCTTGGAAAATTCTCTATCAAAAAGGTTTTTACCACTTTTTTCCTAAAATTAATAATAACGTGGGAAATATGGCGCAAACATAAGGGTTGGTTCCGACTAGCAATTTCTACAGTACGATTTACCTTAAAGTTTAACGTTTAACGCTTAAAATAGCAGTAGGCACTAAAATTTATTTACAATTTTAATAAATATACAACTTCCACCCCCTCACCTCTATAAAAAGACCGTGTTGTACTTATTTCCACACCACCCTAGAGGTAAAGTACTTGGTGCGTTTTTTTTAAAGTGGTATCCCCTGTAGGCCTAATCCACTAATTTTCAAATGTTAGTTATAAATCTTGGTCGTCTTCCACAGATTCAACATTCAAGCATGATTGTCCATGGCAATGATAACACATTGTAGAGCAACGCAAGCCTGCTCTTCTGCAACTACACCTGTATTCGCACCCTAATTTACATGAACATGAAATAAGCGTTAAAACAGATTCGGGAGCTGGTTCTTTTATAGTCATTATTGGGATTAATATACCGCCAACTTTTTTCCACCCCCAATCGGTAGCTTTGAGCTTCACGTTTTCCCATGTTTGAATTTGGTGAAAAACTCGATAACAGTGTTGCCGAGCGGCAGCAGAAGTTGGTGGAAGTTTTGACAACATAACAGTGTTGCTGGCTTTACCAACTAGTCTGTTAAAAGACATAAATCTGTATTCATCTAGACTTTTTTCTGCCGAGGTACAGTTGTATAAAGCTAAAATAAATCGCTCTCCCATGTTTGCAATTTCTTCATGAGTAGCTTCCTCATTGTTGAAAGTTTGTACAATATGTTGTAAATCACTTCTTTTATTAAATACATTGATTGCATTCACTTTCCCTTTGGAAAAAAACGCCGAGGTTGTGTCACAATCGCTGATGGCATGTACAAATAAAATGGCGGATTTGCAATTTTTTAAGAAAGTTGCAGATTGTAAATCTTGAGAACTGTAAATCCTTTTACAGGTATTACCCTGTTTTTCTTTTAAAAATTTAATATCTTTGTCAGAGGGAGAAAGTGCAATAAGGACTAGCAGGTCAATATCTTGCCCTACGACAACAGCTGTATCGCAATTCTTACATTTTTCTATAACAGTTTGTATTATTAATAAATCGGCGTCATCCGCAGCAACGAACACATCTATACCTTCAGTTCTAAACCTTTTCACTAGCTCTGTAATTAAACGTTCTTTGTTAAGCAAATTACTTAGGAACTTCTGCTGAGTTTCAGAAACGACAGTATTATAGTAACACCGAACATTTCGGTGATGGTAAATAGATAACGAATTATAAGACTTGCGCTAATTACGGCCCTGATTTACCAACGTACTATTCGTTTGAGGAGAAATGGTCTAAAAACCTTTTTTGTAGAGAATTTCCTGTAGAACACTTTTGTACATAGGTATTTTTGTCGTAAAATGCACCATTTCATGGATAATTTTAAAAAAGCGAAAATTGGGGTGAATACTATGTCGTAGGGGATGAAGCACACAATTTAGGGGTGGGAACTTTTCGGTTTATTATTACATATGCTGTCCTGATTATTTTCACCAGTTTTCAAAACTTTATGAATTTTGTCGGATATATCGCAATTTGAACCGTAATATTACTGAATTATATGTTCAATCATTACTCTGGATTGGCTTAAGCGACTTTTACAAAATCTTTCTTAAATTATAAATTAGAAGCCGAGATTTGACATTCTTTTGTTGCCTCTTTATTTTTTAAGATCAAATTCAAGGGATCGCTTAACGGTGGTCCAATAATAATTTCATCAAGTTATTTATGTCTAGTATAAGGTGAGCAAAAATTGGAAAGATTTTTAATTGGAAATTTGGCGAAGGCGCCGGGTAAAATTGGCTGTTAGATATTTTAGGAGTAACTGATGCCGAATTTGATCTTAAAAATTAAGATGGTGAATCCAATATATCATATCCAATTATAATTGCAATGTTTTTGCAGACCTACATGAAATTTGAAATAAGGAGTTTCAGAATATTCCGATAATGAGCCTAACATTAAAGCTTAAAAACTCTTAAAGACGTAAAGTGTTCTTTTACTGTGTAGATGCAAATAAATAAAGAGGCAACAAAAGAATGTCAAATCTCGGCTTCTAATTAGCGTAGGAAAAACTTTTTTATTATTGTTTCTTTCTTTATGTGCTTTTAACACATGCTAATAATTTTTTGGGCAAAACATTGATGAGAGAGATGAAGTTATCATCAATTTTTAAAAATAGCTGCTCTTTATTGTTTTTATTTATTGCAACATAACAAATTAACCAACAAGGTTAGGGTAAATCTAGTTTTCTTCAGAATTTTTTTATGAACAATCACTTTTTTTATTCATTGCGATACGAGCTATACAAACAGAGATATTTAAGAGAAACTACAAAAACCCAATGTTCTCAATATTCTTTTTTTAAACAAATGATTCGCCGGACACAGATTTATTCCAAAACTTTTTGCTGCACTCTTGTAATGTTTCCGACAAGTTCCAGTAAAAAAAATTCTATTGTAAGACAATTTCTTATTATGTGATCTAGATTGCTTTACTCTACTTTACCACAAGAGAAATTTGAAAATTTTTATTTTTCAAATAGGCTTAGAATGCATGAAACGTCGAGATTTTAAGTTCGAGAGAAAATATCTGTCTGTCGGCCTGTCTGTAACTTTCTTTATGCACACGATTACACGATTACTCTAGAACCGTTTAGGATACTGACGTGAAATTTGATACATCTACGTATTTTAACGAGATCTGGAACTAGATTACATTTTTATCTTATTCTGTTGAAGGATTGGGGACTAAATTGGGGTAAATGGGGGTAAATAGACAAATCAAGCAAGTAAGATTCCACAAAATTGGTATTTAGTATATATAAGAGAAGCTGAGGTCCGAAAAAATGTTTTGGCATTAGCCACCGTCATTACCACTTCCACCCCATTATTAAAGGGGGCGAAAAAAAGTAAAATTGCGATTTAGTGTGTATACAAGAACCAAAGGCCTCAAAAATGTTTTTTACTTCACCTATCCCCACTACCAACCCTTACTGCCATTGTTGTAGAACTCTCCAAAATCGTCCTAAGTTGAAGACATAATCAAAATTCGACTTAGGCAAAAATTTCATTTAAAGACATTTTTAAGAGTCTGCAGAGGCACAGATCAGTCCATAAGGACCGTTTTGGGTTCTATAAGGCGTTGTAAATGACCAGGTGAAAATTCGAAGAAACACCGAATTTTCACTTAAAAAAAATGTTTTTGGTTCAGGATATGAGAGCAGAAGTATATAATGACAAAGATTTATGAATAATATACTTTTTCAAAGGTACCACAAATTGGACTTTGAAAAATAATATTTTTGAAAGGGCGTCAAAGTTTGGCTCAAGAATCGATTTATCGAAAGTACGCCAAAATATCACCAGCAGATTAGTTTTTCAAAAGTACCTTGAAATTTGGCTCGAAAATCGATTTTTCAAAAGTACGCTAAAATTGGTCTTAAAATAGATTTTTCAAAAGTACCACAAAGTCAGTTTTAAAAGTACCACGAAAATATACTTTAAAATATTTTTTATTTTTTTATTCTTCCACCAAAGACATTGACCTTTGAGGTACGGTCATTGAAAGCCCAATTCTAAAGTATGAGCATGAAATTTTAGCGATGCACTGCATCCGAAAGGCAAAATAGAAGATTTTGACAAAGCCGGCGTAGTGCCGATAAGCAAAAATTGATAAAAATCAATGCACATGTACAAGGCCGGTTTCTCGCATAGAAAGAGTTTGGATTGACCCAGCGGCTCGCAATTTGGTCAAGCGCGTTGAGTGGTCCAGACAAAGCAATGGTAGAAAAGCCAATAACAGGGCTTTTCAAATGACAAAGTTATAGAGGAAAACGCCTTGCGCATAAAAAACCAAAAATTCAATTTTGCCTAAAAGTCGCTCGGTGAGTAGCTGCCATATCGATAATATTGAACGACTGTTATAAGGGTTAGTAAGTCGTGGACTGATCGAACGCCACTCAACTTACGCAGTAATAAGTCCTCCGAATGTGTTTAAGTACATGAATCTCCACGATACAAGAACTTTAAAGCTAAGTAGTCTCTAGCGAAACTAAATTCATTTAGTAAAACTTTTTTAAGTTAATTTCAGTCAGCCTTAATTATTCATTTACCCAGAGTCTGAAATGATTCTAAAAGCTCGCATTTTGATTCTGAGAAGGTATGTATGAATCTTTTCTACCTAATCGATCTTTAGCGTGAGCGCTCTCGCTTGTATGGTCTGAAAGTCACTACCTTGATTGGGGAAGGCACGATTCTTATCTTGAGAATTTTGTATAACCAATTCTGTTAAATAAACGGATTCTTTGAACTATTGTTTCTTAATTGATCTTGAGGCCTGTTGACGGTCTATAATCCCTGGAACTTTCGTATAGAAAACCGGATGTGTCGAGTTAATTCGCATTAATGTTCGACCTTCTGGTTGCTTTACGGAGGTTTGATAGGGATTTTTTTATGCGTTTTTTGAGAAATAAATTCCGTCATTAATAGACCAAAACGTGATTTCCGCGTACCAAAACTAATCCCTCCGCAGAGAAATTCTTCGGTTGGGATTTTTTTATGCAAAAATTCAGGAAATTAAGAGGTGCCTAAACCCCTAACGAGGGAATTCGGGTCCAGAGAGAGCGTGGTTTCCGATCTGTGGTAGTGCAGCCTTGGTCCATTACTCGGCTACCGAAGTGCATCTTATCTCGAACCCGCCTGGGAGGTAGAAGAACGGGGTAATACGCGACTGGCGCCCCCCTGAGAAATAAATTGGTGTCGCGTCATTTTGACGCCCGGTAGTGCGTTCTTCTACACCATCACCACGCCTACTACTGATTTAGCATATCGTTTCATAGGTTTTAGGGGAGGCGATTTCAAATGTTATGTTATTAAAGTTTCATAAAAAATTATTTACACATAGTGGAGTGCAAATATATTTTCGATAGTATACCAAATTTTTCTCGAAACTACGAGAAATTTTTTCGGCTTAAGGGTAATTAGTGGGGTAATTAGCGTGTAATTAAGGGTAGCTGAAGATAAGCAAGGGTAATTGGGAGAAGTTGGGTAAACATGTTATGTTTGTAATGCAATATTCACTTGGTCTTGCGGGCTAAGTCACCACGCTAATATTCATAAAATTCTTAAAATATTTGTTTTTATGATTTTTTTTTTGTTGTGAGAGACTTGAATAGAAATTCTGTATGTTAAGTAGTGATTCCTTGGGCAGCGATTTTTTAAAATAGGAAGGAGGAAAACATATCATATACCCGCTTCGTGTCGTTTGGGTAAAATGATATAAATAGAGAAGAAAATCAAAAAGCTCTAAGAGTTGATTAAAATGCAAGCAAGAAGTGTGCATATAAAGCCAATGATTTAAGAACAAATTATAAGTTTTGGTGGACTTTGATTTTTAAAATCTAAGCACAACTATTCAAGAATATATTCAGCATCAGCAGCCCCATTACAAATAACATTTTACGCATTGTACAAGCCAAGAAGAGCAAAATGACACAAGGCGATGAAATATTACTAATACATTTTTCGTTTTTCTATTGCTTGAGAATTGTTCATTAGGTGTTTAAAATATAATATATATGTACGTAAGAACTGTCTCTGGAATTTGTTCCGTTATCCGTAGGAACTCTAAACATATACAAGGTGTCCCAGAAGTGGACGATCAAATGAAATGAGGTGATAGGGGATGTCATTTTCAATCAAAATAACTATTGGTTATCCAATTGTTGAGGCTTCAAAAGATATTTCAATTTTTATGTTTTTACCTGAAATAGCTTAGTGCGTCCACTAAATAATTAATAAAAAAATATGAGATGTTTGATTGTTTTTTTTTTTAATTTTAGAAGGTCTTAATTGAGTGCAACTTTCCAATTTTATGAACTCAGTTATCTTCTGTCAAATCAGAAAATGGTTTTGTGAACACTTTTTGATTTTAAGCGATCCTGGCAGAATAAAAGTGTACTACAGAAAGTTGACCAAATATCAGAAAAGTTGTCATTTTAATGCAGATTATAGCACGGTATAACGTGTAGAATTATTCAGAAAAGATCTTTTTTTATCAATTTTATTTTCATTTAGTATTAATACTGCTTTTTACTAGGCAACTAGGCCAGAATGATCTATTGCACCTAGGGATCTACAATTTAGCTTGGACTCCAAACCACGGTCCTCGGTCACCAAATTTAACCTACCTTATGTCATCCACCACCTTCTGGCGGTTCAACGACCCGGGATTGTCCCTGTTGGTAGCCTACCGACCATGAGATGAGATCTCATAGTCGGTAGGCCGAACTCGCTCAGCGTTGCTGCGCTTCGCTGATCGAGTGTCGGAATTTAAACCGATAGCCGTACCTCACCCCCTGTTTTACAATTAAGTAGTGTTTGCTAAAATACATTTTATAATATTTCGATAGTTGAGATGATTTGCTAGGAATAAGAGAAAATTAGTAAAAACATTTTCGAAAAAAAAAATTGATCAGCCTTCACAAAATGTTGCTGAAACTATTGAAATAAAATTTTACTGTCGTGTCGCCCAGTTAATTGAATTGTATTACCTAATACAGCTTTTTACAGGTAATAAAATTCAATGAACTGGGCGACGCGAAGGTGAAATTTTATTTAATTTTAGGGAACTTGCCCAAAAAATAAAATTGAATTAAAATACTCAAAATCGTAATCTGTCATCATTAAAAACCCCATAGACAACAAAAAATTAAAAAAAAATGTCTTTCAGAAATATAAGCGATTAAAGACTGCCGGATTTTACCCAGTCTTGAAACGTGACTTAACAAGGTGAAAGTCGGATGACGGCGTCAAGCGACACCGATTCTGCTTTGGCTTTGACAATTCTACATGCGCATGCTCATTTGTCAGAAACAACTAGCAGTGAACACAACCTAACCTAAAATTTAAATACTACTCCGTGTAAAACATCTTCAATATTCTGAAATGTCATAAAATGCTACTTTTGAGTCGTTCGTGCCAAGCCGAGTTTTCGAATTTTGCCGTGCAAATTACGATTAGGTTTATCTGACTTTCTCTTTACGTCGCGACATCGTACGGCCGTCCCAATGGTGTTCTTCGAAAAATATGAACGTGTCAATATTGCCTGTTTTTGCAATTTTTTCGGCTCCGAAATGTAAGCTGTTTTTTGCTATTTTTCGCAGATATCTCCGAAACGGTGGGAGTTAGCTCTAAATAAAAAAATAAGGTCAAACGAGTATTTTCCACTACGAATCTGTTGCTACCATCAGAATTTTAATTTTTTTTTTTTTTTCGTTTCAGAAATCGCAAATTTTGAGCTTCTACAGTTGACAACTTTTTACGCCAAAGGACTACGCTGGCTAATTTAAATAGAATTAAATTTGCTAAAATTCTTTTTTTTTGTTTTTTGAATTCCGACAAAAATGAAGGAATTAGAGGAGGCGGATTTGGGACTTTTTTTTCGGTAAAATTTCTTCATTTTGTCGCCGTAATTAATCGGTAATTAATTGAAATTGATCTCATATACAATGTTCACTTAACATCATGTACGCTCCATTAATCTCGTCCCTTCGAAACAAAGGTTTCTGAGAAAAATATTTTTTTTAAATTTACATACACTCTATAGAAAAACGTGTAATTTCCTACAAATCCTCGAATATCTCGATAATTATCGTTTTTTTTTTTTTCGAAAAATTTGTAGACATCTTATGTAAAGAGAATTGATTGAGCTTTCCGGAACTTTCTTTATTTTTTCTCTAACATAAAGAAACAAAAGACTTATGACAGAATATGCGGACGTCTCAGTCTAAGAGCTAATATTCGGTGTGGCGTGTTTTTATACATAAATACACACTTTAATGAAATAAAAAAAATGGGCAAGTTCTCCATTTTTAGCGATATTTTTTGAAGGCGATTTATTTTTTTTTTCAATTTTTTTTCTGTTTTTTTAACTCTTTAGTGGCCTCTGTATCTAATTTATACACATTAAAATATCAGTCGTTTTGGTTTTTTAACCTTTAGCATTAAGCTTTTTATCAGAAAATCCTGAAATCACTATGTATCAAATATCATATAAATCTGCAAAAATATGGCAACTAACGCAGTTGGATATTGAATTCTTAACTATTGACATCAGATTCATTATAAGCTACTTCTAAAACACCTAACTACCAATTTTAATGCAATTCTTATGGAATTTGAACTTTTTATCAAATTATTAAATGGGGTTATTTCATAATTTCTATTTACATTAAATTGGCATTCTCGGACTAGTAATAACTAAATATGTGTAATGGCAAATTTTTTTAATGGACGTTAAATAATTTTAAATTCAGTTTATAATTTGAAAATTGTACCTAGTTTCCGCTAAAAGCCGTGACGTCAATGGTTACGCATGCGCAATATAGTTCAGATAGTAAATTTGTATGGCAGTCATGAAATACAAACTTTACCGTTATATTGACATGTGCGACTGACATTTTCTTGCCCTTTTTATTAAAAAATGTCAAAAATGCCACTTTTGATTCGTTCGTGCCGAGACGAATTTTCGATTTGCCCGGTGCAATTTACGACGCGGATGAAGTAGAACTCTTCCTCTTTTCATCGCGACATCATACGGCTGGTGTATTTTGAAAAATATGAACATTTTAGGATTACATGTTTCTGCGCTATTTTCGGTTCCGAAACGCATACTTTTTTTACTGTTTTTCGCCGATATCTCTGAATCGTTAAGAGCTAACCCAACATCAAAAATATCGTAAAACAAGTTCGTTTCATTATGAATCTTTTGGTTCCATCAGAATTTTGATTTTTTTTTTCCGTTTCGGAGACATTTACGGGTGACGGTGTAAGGTGAAAATCGCACATTTTTTTTTAAAGTTGGTTACTCCTTAACCTTAGCCCCTAGGGCAAAAAACTACTTTAATGAATTTTAATAGAATTAAATTTGCTAAAACTCTTTTTTTGATTTTTTGTTTTGCGGCAAAAATGAGGAAATAGAAGGGGCGGAAGTGAGGACTTTTTTTTTCGATAAAATGTCGTCATTTTGTCGCCGTAATGAATCGGTAATTAACTTAAATTGATCTCAAATACGATATCCTCTTAATATCATGTATTATCTAGATGTTCCATTAATCTCGGCCCTTCAAAGTAAACGTTTCTGGAAAAAATATTTTTTTAAAATTTACATGCATTTTCTAGAAAAGCGTGAAATTTATTCCATTTTCCCAAAAAAGTTATGACCAAAAATATGCGCCTCTGGAAAACTACAAGTTAAAACATTTGTTAATTGGGTATTGACAGGACAGCAATCTAACAACAATAAAATTACCTCTAATCATTGACGTTATGCGTTAATAAACTTTAAATTAAGTAGTGTAGTTTTTGTGGATTTGCGAATAATGATTTTCCATCCAAGTCTCCCACAACGAAAAAAATTTGTATGTGGAAATAATTGTTTATGGAACTTTAATAGTATAATATTTGAAATCGTCTACCCCAAAAACGCATAGAACCTTATCCCACATCGGTAGTGGAGTGGCGGTGGTGATGGGAGGGGGGGGGATGCATGAAGTAAAAAAATATTTTGATGTTTTTGGTTCTTGTAAACACACTAAATCATATATTTTTTTCGTCCCCTTTAATAATGAGGTGGTGGTGGTAATGGGGGGTGGCTAATGCCAAAAAAATTTTTGAGACTCTATAGCTTCCCATATATATACTATATACCAATTTTATGGACTCTTACCTGCTTGATTTATCTATTTACCCCCATTTACCACTTCATCCCCCAACCCTTCAACGGAATAAGGTGAAAATATAATTTATTTCCAGATCACGTTAAAATACATACGTGTACCAACTTTCAAGTCAATATCTTAAACGATTCCAGAGTAATTGTGTGCAAAAGCAAAGTTATGTACAGACCGACAGGCAGACCGACAGACAGAAATTATTTTTGGTCAAACTTAAAATCTCGACGATTTATGACATTATAAGCCTATTTGAACAATAAAAATTTTCAACAATTTTTTTTGTCGTCCTATTCCACTGGACGTGGAAGTAAAATTGTTTCCAATTTTTGCTCATCTTATACTAGACATAGCTTGATCAAATTAATGGGGACCACCGCCGAGCCATACCTCCCATTTTGAGAAGATTTTATAGAAATTGCTTAAGCGAATCTATAAGTAATGCATCCGTTTGAAATGTCTACCATGTAATTTAACATAAAAATATAATCGGCATCGCAGGATAAAATTTCTTTTAATTATTCATAACACCCGTTCCTTATTATTTTCATCACATTGGACCTCATTGCGTTTAAGTTCCTCGCATTGTGCATTTCTCTAGTCTACTTTTAGAAACGGCCTCGGAAATAATGGAAAAACTTCATAAAATTAAATTCGTATCAGATATGATTCACTTATAAAATTATAGAAAAAAATCTGTTCTGAATAATCCTATACACACGTGTTAGAATCTGCAATAAATGGACAACTATTTCTAACAGCTGATCAACATTTTGTAGTGCATTTTTTCTGTCAGGTTCACTTAAAAATTAACCAAAAGTTTTGAACAAAAAGTGTCAATAAAACGATTTTTTTATTGGTCAAAAAATAATTTTAGTAACTTTTAAACAAAATCAAAGAAGTGTCGCATGCGGGTTAAATATGTGCCTGCGCTTTTAATAAACTTGCAAAATAGTTTTAATATACGATTTTATTTCTTTCCATACTAAGATCTCAGTTATAGTAGAGTAGTACGGCTTCATGCAAGGGAGGTCCACTGTATCGAACCTCGTGGGCAAAACACAGTATATTGCTGGAGCTTTAGATCAGAAAGGTCAGGTTGATATCATCTACACTGACTTTTCTAAAGCAGTTGACAGATTGGACCACGGTATATTATTAAACAAATCGCAAAACTTTGGGTTTAGTGACTTTCTTATTTATTTGTTTAATTCTTATTTAATTTGTCAATTGACAACCTTGACATATGCTACCTACTTTACGCTGACGATCTAAAGTTATATATTTGCATTAAATGCGAAGACGACTGCTTAAGGCCCTAGCATAGTCTAGACTCGCTTAACACCTGGTGTGTTCATAATCAACTCCCTTTAAACGCTGCCAAATGTAACGTGATGTTCTTTTCGTGCAAGTCTGACCCTATTATTTTAAATTATAATTTAGACAATTGCGTCTTAGGTAGACCTGAGTTTGTGAAGGACTTATGAGTTGTCTTCGACTCAAAACTCACTTTCTCCAGACATATTGAGCAATGCGTTGCTGGAGGTTATAGATCCCTAGGTTTTATTCTGCGTAATGGTAGGGACTTTAAAAGTTTGTCTACTATTCGTCTATTATTTATAACATTTGTTAGATCCGAATTGGAATACGACTCCATTGTTTGGAGTCCCAGTTATAATGTCTAAATCACCTCACTTGAGAAAGTACAAAGTCGTTTCTTCAAATCGGCAATATTTATCCTGGAAGGTAACTATCCAATTGGGGGTACCTGTGGAGTTATTTTTGAACAAGGGCCATGGCAGGTTAAGATAAGTGTCCGTGCCTTTGCGTGTGGTTCCTTCCAGGGATGTGTCTTTGCGAAAGATACTACCTCAAAAAGTTTTGACCTCAAAAACTTCATAATATCTGGGAAAAATTTTTTTTTCGAAAATCCGAAAATAATTTTTTTTTCTTAATCAAGTGAACCAATTTGTTTGTATTTCACATATATTGTAAATATACTCAAGACAATTTATTATTGATATTTTCGTGAAATCTTTTTATGAAGAAAACAAAAATTGAAGCTTTTGAATTTTTGAAAAATGCATATACGTACTTACACGTTAGCGACCACCTCCATTTTTTTACTAATTATACACCATACAATAAGCTATAACATATATTTTTTACAAAACTCTATCGAAGGGGCAACGTAGTCAAATTGGCAAAGATAATGTTACGTGCTTACACCCCCCTTATCGTGGGTTCGGAAATTATAACACCAGGGTAACACTAAACAAATCACTTTTTTACTTACGTACTAATTACAACAAATTAAGATAAAGCGTATAAATTGGTTAGAAACTCGATATATTAATAAATATATAAATGAACAACTGCTTGGATTATACGTATTGAAAATTTTTTGGAGCAGCCTACGTATTTTTTTGAAATAACGAGATGTATTTTTCACAATACATACATTTTCTACAAAGCTCCATCGAAATGGTAATACATAAAAAAATTATGTGTTTAATAATAAGAATACATAATAAAAAAACATGTTATGCTAATGATGTATTATAATATTAGTCGTCTTCATCACTGTCCTCATTTATTGTAACACTGATATCTTCTGCGAATAATTCCGACAGTTTTATTGATGATTTCGGAATATCGTCGACCTTGCATATGATAAATCCATCTCTAAGTAACAGAAAACTAATTTATTTTTTTTAACTTAAACATGAATTTATCACATGCAAGGTTTCTCGACGATATTCCGAAACCATCAGTAAAACTGTTCGCAGAAGATATCAGTGATACAATAAACGAGGACAGTGATGAAGACAACTAATATTATCACATATCATTAGTATACCATGTTTTTTTATTGTGTGTCCTTATTATTAAACACATAATTTTTTTATATATTACCGTTTCGATGGAGCTTTGTAGAAAATATATGTATTGTGAAAAATACATCTCGTTATTTCAAAAAAATACGCAGGCTGCTCCAAAAAAATTTTCAATACGTGTAATCCAAGCAGTTGTTTTTCATTTATATATTTATTAATATATCGAATTTCTAGCCAATTTATACTCTTTTTCTTTATTTGTTGTAATTAGTGCGTACGTAAATACATTATTGTTTAGTGTTACCCTGGTGTTATAATTTCCGAACCCACGATACAGGGTGTTTACTAAGGGAGGTGACAGCACGTAACATTATCTTTGTCAATTTGACTACGTTATCCCTTCGATAGAGTTTTGTAAAAAATATATGTTATAGCTTATTGTATTAAAAAAAATAGGGGTGGTCGCTAACGGGTAAGTACGTATATAAATTTTTTTAAAAATTCAAAAGCATCAATTTTTGTTTTTTTTTCATGAAAATATTTCAATTGGTTCCCTTGATTAAGAAAAAAAAATTTTTTTTGGATTTTCAAAAAAAAAATTTCCCAGATATTATGAAGTTTTTCAGGTCAGAACTTTTTGTGGTAGTATTACCTTGTAATGTATTACCTTGTAACAAAAACAATGAAATTCCAGACCATCTAAGTAATGTAAATGAAATTAACCTTTTTGTAAATGCTATTCCCGCTGTTACTGTCTCGGAGCCCATTTTAAACTTTTATAAAAATAACACCTTAAATAATAGCAATTTTAAATTTCAAATCACTAATGAATCTACTGTATTAAAAGTATTAAATAATATTTCCACGAATGCCGCTGGGTGCGATGGACTCAATGCAAGGTTAATAAAATTATGATGTCCTCATATAGTACCTTACATAACACACTTGATTAACTTCTGTTTAGTACAAAATGTCTTTCCTTCTGTATAGAAGAAAGCTGTGGTAACTGTGCTACCCAAAAAGTCTAATCCTGATGAATTTAAAGATCTTAGAGCAATAAGCATTTTACCAACGTTATCTAAAATCATCGAAAAAATAATGGAAATGCAACTAAGAGAACATCTTGTGCAAAATAATTTGATTCCTATAACTCAGTCTGGATTTAGACCTGGTCACAGCTGCGCCACAGCTTTGCTTCATATAGTTGATGACATTATAGGAGCAGCGGATCGAGGAATGTGCACATGTTTAGTTCTGTTGGACTTCAGTAGAGCCTTCGTCACTATAAATTATGATATGCTTACAGCTATACTTCATTTTATAGGTATCTCTGAAGATGCAGTACAACTATTTGATAATTATATAAAAAACCGTGAGCAAAGTGTGCGATTAAATAACATAAGCTCTAATTATTTAACTTTGAAATCCGGTGTACCTCAAGGATTCGTCCTTGGCCCGCTGCTCTTTACAATTTATACAAGTAACATTGTCAATAACTTGAATTATTGTAAAATTCACTTATATGCTGATGACACACAGCTCTATTACTCTTTTCCTCCCTTAGAAGTGGAGAGAGCCGGTTTCCATATAAATGAAGATA
Organism: Rutpela maculata; assembly: GCA_936432065.2. Classification (NCBI taxonomy): domain Eukaryota; kingdom Metazoa; phylum Arthropoda; class Insecta; order Coleoptera; family Cerambycidae; genus Rutpela; species Rutpela maculata. Next base: position 143,431,356 of record OW386287.2, on the reverse strand, counting down.
TTAAAATATTCATAATGGCAGCTCAAGGTCACTGTTTAATAATAAATCCAAATAAATCGGAAGTAATAATTTTGCTGGAAAAAAAGATAAAGTCTTGGTGTTTATTATTGACAGTGATTTGAGATTTGGTAGTCATGTTGATAAATTGCTTCAAAAAGGTTATTTGTCTCTAAAATTAATATATGGAAATAGGCACTCTCTTCCTCAGAAAACAAAGATCATGCTTTGTAAAACTCTAGTTTTATCTCTTCTTAATTATGCAGATTCTCTATATGGTTCTTGCCTCAATGCACTAAACACACGTAAAATACAAAAATTGCAAAATTCGTGACTTAGATTAATATATGGAATTCGTAGAAACCAAAGAATATCACACAAATTACGCGAAGTAAAATGGCTCAATATGCAAAATAGAAGGATTCATCATGCTGCATGTTTGTTTCATGCATTAATATTGAACAAATATCCCCGATATATCTGTATAGGAAAATTAAATTCAGAACAGATGTACATAACTTGAATGTTAGGTTTAAAGGTCTTTTAGCTCCTCCAATACACCCGTTCGTAGTTGTTCACACGATCACTTAGTTACCAAATTTGCAAAATTTATAACGATATTGATGATCAACATAAAAGCAAAAGAATGTATAATTTTAAAAATTCATATAAATCTGTCCTCTTTGAACGTCAATGTTCTAATTTATAGCCCCCAAAATTTAGCCTAAAGTAATTTTTAAGGATTTCTTACGTCATCTTTGTTATAAATGCATTACACAGCCCCACAAAAAAAAAGTTTTTGATCTGGATGACTGACCATAGTATTCCTATGTATTCTTCGACGCTGAATCCGAATCCGAGGTCAAAAAAAATCGTATACCCCCAAACTTTTGCGCTACAGCCAAAAACAACCCCGAAAATGGGGTAAAACCGTCCCATACATCAGGATTCAATGATGTATATGAATGGTGAAAAACATGGGAAGCGAAAATGTTTTATATTCAGTAGTCACTTACTTGAATATTGATTGGAAAACTACCCTTATAATATGCTGAAAACTCCCCCTGTACAAGCATAGAGTATATAAATGCCAATAAATCGCGAGAAATGTTAAAGTTTTTATAGTTTGGAATACAGTTTTGAATCTTACGCGTGTCTCAAAACCACCCATATAACAGGGTGGAAACCACCCTTATATAAAAATAGACTGCGTGAATACCTATAGATTGTGGGAAATGGAGGAGTCTCCGATGTTTTAATTCCAGAATAGAATCTTGGGTGACCCTGTTCTACCTTATTCTTAGTCAGTACAAAAACTACCCTATAATGGGGTGGAAACCATCCTTATTACAGAATAAAGCACAAATGCCAATACATCACGGGAAATAACTTTTTTTATAGTTTAAGTACAGAACATGAATCTGGAGTGACTCCCAGGGTACCTGGCTTACTCTTGATCCAAAATCTCTTCTATAAAGGGTGGTAGCCACCCTTATATAAAAGTAAATTGCATGAATACCAATAAATCGTGGGAAATGTTGGAGTTTTCATTGTTTCAGTTCCAGAATAGATTCTTGAGTGACGTTGATCTACCTTATTCTTACTTGGTACCCAAAATCATTCCTAAAAAACCACCCCTACATAATAAAATGTACATATGCCAGTTTTTCAATTTTTCTTCTAAGAATACCTTTTCTTTTCATTTTCAAATGATCTCCTCACTGGTTCTCTTTTATGTTCTTCGTGCGTGTCTTTTCATAGACCAACAGTAGTCGGCCATCATGTGGACATCCTACCTTCCTTGATACCGCTTCTCCATCTTCGAAATATCCTGGTGAAAGCGTTCGCCTTACTCTTCGTTGTATTCACCCAAATTGTCTGGATGGCGGACAACTGTTGGTCCATAAAAAGAGACACACACGAAGAACACAATAGGGAGCCAATGAGAAGATCATTTGAAAATAAGAAAAAAGGTATTCTAGGAAAAAAAGATTAAAAAAATATTCATATTCTTCAGTCAAGCTTCATTAACCTTTTCGTGCAATAAATGCAGCTTGACTGAAGAATATGATCATTTTTTTAATCTTTTTTTTCTAGAATACCTTTTTTCTTATTTTCAAATGATCTTTTCATTAGCTCCTTATTGTGTTCTTCGTGTGTGACTCTTTTTATGGACCAACAGTTGTCCGCCATCCAGAAAATTTGGGTAAATACAATGAAGAGCAAGGCGAACGCTTTCACCAGGATGTTTCGGAGATGGGGAAGCGGTATCAAGGAAGGTGGGATGTCCACATGATGGCCGACTGCTGTTGGTCTACGAAAAGAGACACGCACGAAAAACATAAAAGAGAGCCAGTGAGAAGATCATTTGAAAATGAGAAGAAAAGGTATTCTGAGAAGAAAAATTGAAAAACTGGCATATGTACATTTTATTATGTAGGGGTGGTTTTTTAGGGATGATTTTGGGTACCAAGTGAGAATAGTCACGTCACTCAAGAATCTATTCTGCAACTGAAACAATGAAAACTCCAACATTTCCCACGATTTATTGGTATTCATGCAATTTATTCTTATATAAGGGTGGCTACCACCCCTTATAGAAGAGATTTTGGATAACGAGTAAGCGAGGTGCCCTGGGAGTCACTCCAGATTCATGTTCTGTACTTAAACTATAAAAAAGTTATTTCCCGTGATTTACTGGCATTTGTGCGTTATTCTGTAATAAGGATGGTTTCCACTCCATTATAGGGGTAGTTTTCGTACCGACTAAGAATAAGGTAGAACAGGGTCACTCAAGATTCTATTCTGGAATTAAAACATCGAAAACTCCTCCATTTCCCACAATCTATTGGTATTCACGCAGTCTATTTTTATTTAAGGGTGGTTTCCACCCTGTTATATGGGTGGTTTTGAGACACGCGTGAGATTCATGTACTGTATTCCAAACTATAAAAACTTTAACATTTCTCGCGATTTATTGGCATTTATATACTCTATGCTTGTACAGGGGGAGTTTTCAGCATATTATAAGGGTAGTTTTCCAATCAATATTCAAGTAAGTGACTACTGAATATAAAACATTTTCGCTTCCCATGTTTTTCACCATTCATATACATCATTGAATCCTGATGTATGGAACGGTTTTACCCCATTTTCGGGGTAATTTTTGGCTGTAGCGCAAAAGTTTGGAGGTATACGAATTTTTTTGACCTCGGATTCGGATTCAGCGTCGAAAAATACATAGGGATACTATGGTCAGTCATCCAGATCAAAAACTTTTTTTTTGTGGGGCTGTGTTATCAAAAAGTAATTGTAATAATTACTGTTTGCTTAATTTTGTACATTTTGGCTCTCTCTCGGTAGACTTATTTTAAGTTCATGTATGAATCTAGGCAAACAGTTTTATTAAGGTTAAGTGTAAGACTGATGGTCATGATTGTTTGTGTGCCAAATGGTTGTGATACATTAAACTTCGCCTTTTATATCTTAGCTTTTATATTTTTTTTCTGTGTAGTATTTGTGGTATATAATAAAGACGTTTATTATTATTATTATTATTATTATTATTATTATCTTACGCAAAGATACATTACTGGAAGGCACCACACGCAAAATGGTTACAAAGGCACGGACACTTATCTTAACCTGCCATGGCCTTTGATATGGGTAATGTGTAATTTTCTTACATAAAATCATCAACAACTAAATCAACTGTCCCTCTATTACCCCACTTATTAAATATCGAGTTCTTAGAGTGTCTGCTAGAACTAGTAACATATTTATCACACCTACATCTCGAACAAACGTATTAAAAAAAAACTACTAATATATTAAGCTCATCTCCGTTGCATCAAATCTGTTTAAACTACAATAACATAGAGCAAAGGTTATTTTCAACTGTAATATTTCTGACATAAAACGAACTTACGCAAGTATTTACAATTATTTCTCCCTTCCTATCTTGCTTGTTTCTCTGTGTATATTATGAGCAAACGTTGTATTGTGTATATGTTTATGTTGTATGAATTGTCATTTACACATTTAATTGTCCTGAACGTTTTATATTGTTGTTCTGATAACCTATTTTTCACTTTGGTGTTTTGTTATACTCGTTATTTTGTTCTTAATCTTGTAATTGTGTTGTTATTTATCCTGTAACACGGGTTTTACCCGTTGAATAAATTATTGAAATAAATAAATAAATAAAATACTAAGATTTATAAAAGCCAATGATCTATCTAACAACCTCGAATACAATTTCTAATTATAATAAATAGAAATGAACACGCCAAGAAGTAAAATATTCATTCAGTAATTTCATCATAACAATGACATTCACAACGCGTGGGGGTTATCATTATCTCGTTAGTGGTTGCTTATAATACGGTCTATAATTCAACAGCACTGTTATAATATTTACATATTAAGTACGTAAATGGGCTAAACAACCGCCATATTTCCACTCTGGTATTTTCAGATAGCAGATCTCCTAAATTCCATTAACTGTCCTATTCCAATCCACTTACTATAATATGATACTGTAATAGCATAAGTTAAAGCACCAAATTCAAATTAGAAGGTCCTCGAAATAAAATGAAATTACTGCTTCCTTTATTAATATCTTTAACATTCTAAACATTTTTTTGAATATAGTATAAACAAGCTAAAAACGTATTCTTCACCGGTTTGCTGAACTTTTTATATAATTGTTATACATTCTATAGGATACTCTTCGCAGTTTTTTGTGAATAACTTTAGTTTCAGACATTTTTAATTGTATAGTACGAACTTAGTTTGTGAAAGACTCAGTGTAAAATAAAGTAAAAATGAAAAAAACTATACCATACCCCATTTGGGTTTCCAACCCGGGACCTTTGATTTCCGAGTCAAAAGCCTAAGAACTGCACCACCACTTAGCACTTTAAAAAATGTAATAATTTACATTAAAAGTGGAGCTAAAATCATATTCCCGCGGTTGTACATTACATTATGAAATGTATATTTGTAAAATATATAAATATTTAGATATTAAAATGAAATATAATTTTATCAGATTTCTATTCAATTACAAAAACATAAAAATTAAAAAAAATTGAATCATTAACATTTTTATTTACTAATCGATTTTGTTCAAAAACAATAGGGTTCTTCCTTTAGCTAACACCACTGTCCAAATTTCAGTACAATCGGATTTTTCTTTCTTGAATTATCGTGCTTCCAAGAAACGTGACGGACGGACAGATGGACGGACAGACAGACGGATAAACGGACGAACGAACGGACGGACAGAGGGACATTTTAAAAGTTGTTCAGAATTCATTCACTAACACAATACTATGAAAATTTTTTGTCTGCGTGCGATATTTACAGTTTTAGAAATGTGCCGATCAAATGCAATGTACTCTTCGTTTTCGTATTTGCGAAGAGTATAATAATATAACGGAGAAGTAGACAATAGAAAAAATGACGAAAATAATAATATGGCATTATAGTATGACGCTGAAATCTGTTAGAAATATAATTTCAACTTCATTTTGCCTAATATTATTCCGACAGCGGAGTCCAAAACCCGTATTCTATTCTATTCTATAAGCGTCAAGATGACTTATTTACATATCCAAGTGTTAGCGGAAAAACTGTGAGAATTTTGAAAATTTATAAACAAGTTCATTTTGATGGGGGGAGAGGGGAAAATTGTTTTACTATGTTTCTGAATATTTTACCCATAATTTTAATTTGTCAGTGCAAAGGAAAGAAATGTTTATATTTAAATGTGCTATTTTCTATTCTATATAATTTAAATATACTATTTTAATACCATTACGTATATAATTATACAGTATGACTCACTTAAGATGGAGACACCTTATAACTTTTTTATTTCTTTCCGATTTGAATCAAATTTTATTCAGGTACAGAACAGATTGGGATCTACTTATTACCAGAAAAACATTCCTACAGGTACAAAGCCACCTGCGGTGCAAAAATATGCGGAAAAATTAAAAAAATCGTATTAGGCATTTTTTATCGGAATTTCCCAAAATTTAATCGAAATAAAAAAATTGAAATTTTAAAAATGTTTAAAATTGCCAAATAATTATTTTAAAAAAACTGCAAATTGCTTGACAACTACCTGGCAACTTGGGTTTAATTTCGAACAAAATTGTCACAGTACAGTTTTCTAAACAACAAAAAAATCATTAAAATTATATTTTCGGACTTGGATATTATTTTAATCAAAATTTCAATATTTTTTTTATTTTGTTGTTAAAATACATACGTGTACCAAATTTCAAGTCGATATCTTAAACGGTTCCGGAGTAATCGTGGGCACAAGAAAGTTACAGACATAACGACAGACAAACATAATTTTTCTTTTGCTCAAACTTAAAATCTCGAAGTTTTATGACATTGTGGGGTATCGTTTTATGGGTTTTTGGGGTAGAGGATTTCAGATATTACATTATTAAAGTTCCATAAACAATTATTTCCACATACAAATTTTTTTCGTTGTGAGTGTCTTGGATAGAAAATCTGGATGTGGAAGTAGTGATTCCTTGGGCAGCGGTTTTTTAACATTGTTCTTTGTGAAGTTTATTGACTATTAATTTAATTATTGGTGGTAAAGCATTAAAAGATTTGGGAGCAAATTAAATAATATCCCTTTGATTATGAGTTATTGTGAAAAAAGCAATTATTAGTATTTCATTTCATGTTGACCTAGTGCCAGTGTTGTGGAAAACTGTTGGAAATAAATGCTTGATTTTGAGTAAATAATTTATACAACAGCGAACATATAGTGACCTAATATTTAAAATTTCTGTATGCATATAAAGTAGTGTTGTAGAATATCTACATTCTTTTTAAGAATAATCTAGTATTTTGGCATATCGAGAGATCAAGTTGAGCATTATTATATGTCTCACCCCAGATAACTATGCAGTACCGTAAGATAGACTCGACCAAAGCATTATTTTGAGTAGTTTTTTGCTTAAAATATCCCATATTTGATAAAATTTATGAAATAACTTACGAATTTTTTTCGCTACATAATCACCTTAGATGCTGATCAACTATTACACCTAAATATTTTAATTCTTGTCTTTATTCTTGTTATTTCTGTGCATGAACAATTTATTGATTTATCGATTAAGTAGTTATTTTGATGAATTTTTCAATTATCTATATCAGGTTCATCAGCAGCTGAGGTGGAGAATGTTATATAATTTTTTCGTTTTTACACTCAGTATCAAAAGGCTGCAGTTTAGCTATGTTTGTACTTTGCTGAGACCAATCACTGCCTTCTATTATACGTCCAACTAGTTTAAACATGTGTGTAATTTAGCTGTATCCTCAGCATATGAGACGATGCAAGCATCTATCAGCAAATTTCCAATATGGTCAATGTACATAGAAAGAGGACAGATCCCAGCAGAGTACCCTGTGGTTTCTCCATGAAAATTACCCGAGGTTCACTGAACGATTTTGCAATTTTTACTTTTTGTATTCTGTTATTTATTAATTATTTAACAGTTTTAAGTCTAACTCGAACGTCTTTTTAGTAATAATTAATATTAATTTTCATATTTACTTTTAGGTGAGTGCTGATTTTCCGCTCTTGCTTGCATTGTTCAGCCACCTCTAGGTAAGTGAATTATTTTATATTTTGTATAAGTATCTTTAAATCAGAATAGGTTTAAAAAATTTACGACAAATAATTTCAAAATGGTTACAGCATGTTAACGTTTTTGTTTATTTTATTATCTTGTGTATGATACTCTTCGCAGGTCAAACAAATCTGAAGGAGTTATCACCCAATGGGCATACGTACGTTTAATAAACGTTTTTAAAACATTATAGTCGTTGATTAAACGTTTTACGTTGAAATTTTCAACGTTGCATTTGGTTAAAAATTTCAACGTTTAAATAAGACGTTTACAAATACGTTAGTACTTCATGCATTTTTAACCATTAGTAGAAGAAAATACTGGAATAAAACGTTTCAGTAAGCACTTTTTTTCACAAATATGTAATAACGTATAAAACACGTTTATAATGTAAGAAGTTTTAACGACTCGCTAATGGTAACGGTTACGAAACGTTTTATTTAAAGAAAAAAAAAACGTATTTTCTACAACGTTAAGATAACTGTTGTTTCCAACTTACTAAATGCAAGAGAATTTTAAATCCACAGGTGAAATAGATGGTAGAAGATTACGTTATTTAAACGTTTTAAACATTAGGTTGTAAAATTTTATATATAAATAAAACCTACACACATTCCCAACCTGTAGTGGAAAGGAATAATGAAATAAAACGGTTTAATTACAACGTTTCTTTTACTGATATATTAACGTATAATACACGTTCATAAAATGAGAAGTTGTAACAACCCGCGGTTGTGAAACGAGAAAATTAACGTGTTTTTTTATTGCGTTAATCAAATATAGCAATTGAAATATGTTTTATTTAAAGGAAAAAAAAGTTTTTTTATACAATATTAAAATAACTGATGCTTTCAACTTATTAAAATGTACTGACGTTCTAAATCTACAGGTGAAATAAGTGGTAGATGATGACGTTTTTTGACGGTTTTCTACTCAGCTATATTAATGCATGAAAGTTGCCTACTTACCACGTAGTTTGCTGCAGAAATTATTTGTAGATGTTGCCACATGCAAACCACTGACAATAATCACTCATGCTTCATCTTATATTCTTATGAATTTATATAAAATAAATGTAACATAGATTGCAATGTTCAAATTCTTTCAGGGAACATCGATTTATTGGGATGGATATTATAACGATCAAGTTAAAGATCATTATTCTGTGGCTTGGCCGAGATAGCATAAAAGAGTTTTATGCTATCTGTTTAATAGGTTAAGCATCCACTGATTTTATGATAAAACCCCCAACGGATGTTTAACTTATTAATTGTCAATTCATCTACATGGCGGTTCATCCTGTAACATATCATATATATATATATTGGAAAATGGAGACCTAGAGCCTGCTTAATTTCGTTTAATTAACGTGCATAATTAGTGAGTATTTAACGTTATTAAAACCTTTAATAAAACGATTATATTCTACATTTACTTTCGTTTCATAAGCGTTGAATATTAACGAATATTTATCGTTTTTTTAATATTATTAAATCGTTATCTATGATGTTTAAAAGACTTTTATATTTGGTTAATAAGAATGTTTTTCCGCGCGACATTTTTTCGTTGAATCAACCGTTGCTAAATACCCTAGAACAACGTGTGGTTTTCAATCCTTTTTTAACGTTTATTAAACGTACGTGTGCCCATTGGGCAGTGTTTGAAATTGTACCAATTTTAAGCGAGGTCTATTTCAATTTTTAGTGGTTTCTTAAATTAACAATTTAATTGGCAATAAGGATAACGCTGCCCTATAGAGAAAACAAGCCTTTGCATTCTCGTTTTTCACTCACAGAATCCCAATACAATGCCGTCTATATTCGCCATCTATCGTGGCCTACGTAATCTATATGTATATAGCACAAGACTAAAAGGTTTTCGCAACGTAATATAGTAACGCAGTTGATAAAAATTTGCAATAAAGTACTACGGGAATATTAATCGATAAAGGTTTTAAAATAAAGCTGAAATATTTATATGAAAATTGTTTTACTATGTTTCTGAATATTATACCCATAATTTTAATTTGTCAGTGCAAAGGAAAGAAATGTTTATATTTAAATGTGCTATTTTCTATTCTATATAATTTAAATATACTATTTTAATACCATTACGTATATAATTATACAGTATGACTCACTTAAGATGGAGACACCTTATAACTTTTTTATTTCTTTCCGATTTGAATCAAATTTTATTCAGGTACAGAACAGATTGGGATCTACTTATTACCAGAAAAACATTCCTACAGGTACAAAGCCACCTGCGGTGCAAAAATATGCGGAAAAATTAAAAAAATCGTATTAGGCATTTTTTATCGGAATTTCCCAAAATTTAATCGAAATAAAAAAATTGAAATTTTAAAAATGTTTAAAATTGTCAAAATAATTATTTTAAAAAAACTGCAAATTGCTTGACAACTACCTGGCAACTTGGGTTTAATTTCGAACAAAATTGTCACAGTACAGTTTTCTAAACAACAAAAAAATCATTAAAATTATATTTTCGGACTTGGATATTATTTTAATCAAAATTTCAATATTTTTTTTATTTTGTTGTTAAAATACATACGTGTACCAAATTTCAAGTCGATATCTTAAACGGTTCCGGAGTAATCGTGGGCACAAGAAAGTTACAGACATAACGACGGACAGACCGACAGACAAACATAATTTTTCTTTTGCTCAAACTTAAAATCTCGAAGTTTTATGACATTCTAAGCCTATTTAAAGAATAAGACTTTTCTTTTTTTTATGCGTTACTGTACATCTCAAGGATGTGGATGTGGAAGTAATTAACTGAACAAATTTTACATTTAGTAAGTTTTAGAAAATATATAATATTGTTCCTAAATGCTTATTTCTGGCGATAAGGTACCAAAGTGATGTGCTGCGGAATACTATTTTTTATTAGTTCTTGTATTTATAACATAGTTGCACGTGAATCGTATTGTGAATTGTGGTGGTTCTTAAAAATCCAGTAATTGATATCATTCAAATTTCCATTGCGATCAGAAGAGGAGGCGTTTCCTATAATTTCATTTTAAATAAGTGAGAGTTGATAGCTCCATGCCCAAATATACACCTGACATATTTGATGTTAATATTTCTATTTGGATGACTTCTATAAGCCAAAGAAGAACTAGGTAACTTGTCGTTAATTTTACAATGTATACTTCTTGTTACATATTTTATTCCACTCCTCTTCCCATAGTTGTTTTATATTTGTTTTCAATACTGGAATTATATCAGAACGAGGTAGATTATCGGTGGGATCTCATCAATACTTGAAGACTTGGCTAATTTGTCTGCTATAATATTGCCTCTTATATCAGAGTGTCCTTTAGTCCAAATAAATATAACGGTTTTGTTAAAATCCTATAATATATGTGATTTGGTAGATTAGAAATGGCCGTCAAAATTGAGATTGAGTCTGTCATAATTAAAAAGTTTACGAAATTATCAATCACTGTTACACATGGCCCAACCTGAGGCGCTGCTTATTCCGACAGATTCTGCAGTATATATAGAGCACATATTATTCAATTTATTTTCAAACCAGTCTTGACTGTTTTGAATATACACAGCACAACCAACACCACTACAGGATTTGAAACCATCAGTAAAAATTTTACATGGGATATGGACCCTAGATATAATTTCCTGCAAAATTAAGGTGTTTCTAGTTGCCTCACTATATTTGGGTATTACCACCATAGATTGGAAAAAGTAAATGTATACTTAGTGTTAAAGAAGAACATATTAGTCATTTTACTGCTAGAATCGCATTCAGTCACCTTAACAAATACACCTGCCAGGGTGGGGGACGATTTATTTTGCCAATACGGATTTGTCAAATCTTGAGTTGTTAATTGGGTAAGTTTGGGAAGAAGATTACCCTCCAAAAAGTTATTGTATTCCAACAGGAAATTTTGAGCCAGAATGTGGTGTCTAAGATGTAGTGGTGGTTCATTATATCCTGCCAGTATAGCGGAAGTAGGCGTTGATTTCATGAAACCAAGAATTAATCTCAGTGCCTTATACTAAGGTCTGTCTGATTTCATTACCCGTGATTTTATAGCAGAGCCAGAAAAAACTCAATAGTAGTCTAAAATGGATCTAGTATATGCTCACTAAAATATAAAATTTATTTTAGGTTCAAAGTCCCATAAATACCCGGTGATCGCTTTAATAGGTTTAAACTTTTTTCATATTTAATCAAACACGTATTGATTCCAAGTCAGTTTAGTATCAACGGTTATTCCTAAATAAGTATACTGATTGCAAACTGGTATATTAGATCCTGCAAGACGATGTCTAGTGAAAAAACAGCAGCTGATTTTGAGGTGACATTTCAAAACCTTGTTGAAAAAAATACTCGTTATAGCAAAGCATAATGTATATAATATCCCTAACATTCTGGGAATAATTTTTGTCAATTATGTACATACAGAAATCATCCGCATATTGTAAAACATAGCCCTCAATACCCATATCATGTAAATCGATATATATCAGGTTAGTTTTCTCTTTTCGCGACAAGAATTAAGAAGATAATAGAAAATTGAAAATGGGCGTTATATTCTCAAAGCCGGTGTATTCGATGTAATTTTAAAAATAGTAGTTTTGGATTATTTTTAAATAGCGCAGACAAAAATATAAGCATTGGAGAGAAACCAGTCCAAATTTGAAGAAGAAATATGGATTTGGTTATTTCTAAGTGATCTAAATGCGAAAACTGACGTATCTCGGCCCCTAACGCAAGTAGATCATTATTTTTTTAGTAAAATGTTACATATTTAATCTAGTTTCATAATTTGTTTGCCGTTTTTTGTTCGATAAAAAATCCGCAGGGTTATTTAAATTTGTTTATAACCATCATTTTGAAAATTATAAACATATTTGAAAAAAAAAACGGGTTAACTGAAGATATAATGTTTTTTCTTAATACTATTGTAAAACACATGTAAAAATCTGCATCTTGAAGAAAAAAATGTCCTCCTACAAGTCGATGCATTTAAACAATAAGCGATTGAATTTTCGAAATTTTTATTTATTTTTAGCCGTTTAAATACAGATATTGCGCTAAAATTTGGCAGATATGTTTAGTCCAATAAAGGGCATAGTTTCACCAACGTTTTTTGAATTATTAAATTATATTCCTTAAATTATCAAAAAAAGTAATTTTTAGTGGTTTTAATTTTTTTACAAATTAACAAATTAGCAAGAAGTTTTTTCATAAGCCTAGTTCTAGACAAAATTTTATTGAGAAAAATCTTTTATTTTTGCAACGCGATTATTAGGAACGGAGATAATAAGAAAAATAGCAAAAAATTTTAATGTTGAAATGAAAATTGTTTAAATTTTACAGGAAGCAATGGACGTATTTCATCCAAGACTTCTCATAGCACTTGTTATTATACCTACGATAAATTAAAACAATAAAATTGCTGCAGCAAAACAAGTCCATTTGAAATTTATTCTGACTCCACCAAGTATCAGATATCCTCCGAACAAATTACAAACAGACGCCAAACATATCCTAAAATCGACAGACAAAGCAAACCAACCTACTGTATTTACTCTTTTCGAGCATCGAGTTGAACTAATAGAATATACAGACGATTTAATATCTAAACCAGAAAAACTGATTTATTGTAATGAAGTATTTTACATATGTGACTACGAAAAAATTCAATTTCCAGTAACATAAAAGGGAAGGCCTAATGAAATAAAAATTTCCCGTTTTGAATTGAAACTGTAATCTGGGTAATTGAGTTTCATTAAAACGTGGAGCATCGCGCGATTAAATTAATGACTAAAAAGATTATCACGTATATTGGCTTTCAGTTTGCGAGACATTAAAATTGTCAGGGGATTTTTGTATGCCTTCAATTAGTTAATATTAACTTAAAATTAAATAAAAAATCAATTGTTTTTCATTGTGCCAAGAAAATAACAGATTAAACACCACTCAACTTCAGTTTGATATTTTAAAATTAATTAATAAGTAGTAACAGGTTATATAGTTTAAAATAAAATTAGTCAATAGTTACTAGTATTATAGTACAGTACCTAGAGGTAAAAAATATGCAAAACATCGGAATGATGTCATATTGAACGGATTTCGTTCATTTTTGGTAGTATAATAGTAAATGCTTCACAGAAAAGTTTCTATATTGTGCGAGGGCTTGCTGATTTATAGGGGGTGGCACCTAAAAAATATATATATTTATTGGAGTTGAAGTAGGATCAAATTGTAAGAAGAAAAGGTTCTATGCAATTTTTCACATAAATTGAAAGTAAAAAAATACAGTTTAAACTATAAAGGTATTTTCGATAAAACGTAATTTTTTTTTCCTTTTCCAGATATCTCAATAAATATTAGTTTTGTTGAAAAATGGATAGAGATCAAAAATAAAGCTCATAAACTGATAATGAATTTCGCTTGTTTATTTATTTACATAGATTTAATAGTTTCGGAGATATGAAAGTTTACAAATGGCGTCCGAACGTTTATAAGACGAAAAATACAGTTTAAATGTTAAATATCTCAGAAATTGTGACACCTACGTCACGCATGCTAAGAAATGAAATTAAAGACAATTAACTGTGCTTTCAAATTATTTTTTACTCTTTCCTATAGCATAAGGAATAAAGAAGTTATGACGGAAAAATATGCGTATTTATATTTTTTTATATAAAAAGGTCGTCATTTTGTTACTTTAATTAGCCAGTAATTTAAAAAAATTATCTCAAATACAGTTTTTCGTTAAGATATAGTATTACCTAGATGCTCAAATTTTTTTGTTTATTTAAAGCACTTGCTTTAGAAAAAAATGCATTTTAAACATTTAAAGTAATTTCGAAACACTTGGATACCAAATATAAACTTAAATATCTCCGAAATTATTAATCCTACATCAATAAACAAAAAATATAATTAATTCCCAGTTTGTACTTTCTGTAATTGATCTGTAACATTTTTTCGACAAAGTAATACTTTTCGAGATATTTGACGAAAGCCGTTTGGAAATACTTTTTTTAAGCTAAAATCGCAATTTTGAAGACGTTATAACTTAAAAACTATCATTTTATGTGAAAAATTGCATAGAACCTTTTCTTATTCAAATTTGTTTCCATTTCGGCTCCAATAAATATATATATTTTTTAAGTGCCACCTCCTGAGAGGGGGTGGCATCCACACCCTATATTGCCCTCCTAAGTCAAAAAGACGTATCTCAAGGTTTCACTGTTTTGAGATATAAGGCATGTTTTGAATTTTCGAAATCGTGTCAATATTTTCAAATATTTACTAATATTTTTTTTTGTAGTTGTTACTAATGTAGAGGTTAATAGTGGTGTAGTTATGAATTTATATTAATTAGGTTACTAGTTTTTTTTTACAATGAGATACGTCTAATTGGCTAAATCGTTTAGGTTTTCTCATATTTTTTTAGATACGTCAAACTTTGTTAGCACTTTAAAAATACTTAACGATTGATATACGTTTATTTCGCTATGGAAATATATAGAAAATAGCTCCAGCTATCTTAAGGTATAAAAATATGCATTTCGGCCAAAACTTGAGATACGTCTTTTTGGCTTAGGACGGCAGTATAAATTAGCAAGCCTCCGCACAATATAGAAACTTTTCTGTGAAGCATTTACTATTATACTGCCAAAAATGAGCGAAATCCATTCAATATGACATTAATCAGAAGTTAAAACCTCTAGTTACTGTACTATTAAGAAGTAAGACAATTAGATTAGTGGGGAACTGAGAGCAATACAAAAAACCGCTGCCCAAGGAATCACTACTTCCACATCCAGATTCTCTATCCAAGTCACTCACAACGAAAAAACTTTATATGTGAAAATAATTGTTTATGGAACTTTAATAATATAATATTTGAAATCCTCTACCCCAAAAACCCATAAAACGATACCCCACATCGGTAGTGGGGTGGGGGTGGTGATGGGGGGGTGGTAGTGGGGGGGTGGATGAAGTAAAAAAATATTTTGAGGTTTCTGGTTCCTGTACATGCACTAAATAACATTTTTTTTTCATCCCCTTTAATAAGGAGGTGGGGGTGGTAATGGGGGTGGCTAATGCCAAAAATTTTTTTGAGACCTCAGCTCCTCTTGTATATACTAAATGCCAATTTCATGGACTCTTATCTGCTTGATTTACCCATTTACCCCAAATTTACCCCAATTTACCCCCCAACCCTTCGACGGAACAAGATGAAAATATAATATAGTTCTAGATCTCGTTAAAGTACATATGTGTACCAAATTTCAAGTCAATATCTTAAACGGTTCCAGAGTAAACGTGCGCACAAAAAAAGTTACAGACAGACCGACAGACAGACAGACAGACAGACCGACAGACAGACAGAAATTTTTTTTTCGCTCAAACTTAAAATCTCGACGTTTCATGGCATTTTAAGCCTATTTGGACAATAAAAATTTTTAATTTTTTTTTTGTCGTTACTATACTTCCACTGGACGTGGAAGTAAAATGAAGGAAGATCTTCTTAATAAGTAGTTTTTATCTAAGAATTTTCTTTGACAATCCTGTCGTATTCATTTATTTACAAGAATTAATAACATGAGTCAACATACCAAAAAAGCTTATTATTAATCATCATTTTAGTATAATGCCCTTTTAGTAGATGGAGACACCGTATCTGTTCACTTCAATTGTACTTGTTTTATCCATAAACAAAGAGTCTGATAAAATCTTTAAAAATTTATATAAGCTCTTCACAGGTATATCCGCGTAACATACGCATACATTATAAATCAGTTATTACAACTGTACTACTCTCGTATCGCCTATTGAATCCGGCGCGTCTCAATGTGAAGTATATAGGACTTTCAGACTTGTAGCGCAATGCAAAGAAAGTACGGACAACAAACTAGACACAGAGATGATAAACTAGACACTTTCTGTGTGCAATGTTACGCAATAAATTTAGCTCAATTTATGATTTAAAAAAAATTGAGAAAACATATTTTTTTTACTACCTTATGTAAATTTGCTGATTTTTGTACAGTCTGTAGAATGGATAAGTAGGCAATTCCAGTTATCTGAACGGATATATTTCATATCAGTTCTAGGATGGTTATGAAATGAAACCGACCAATCAGAGTTCGTGTATTAAGTACATAGACAACTATTCGTTTTAAAATCAAATTAGTGCGTAAGCCGTCAAAATAACTGTCAGTGCGTACTGTCAGTGTGTATTTGTGTAATATATTAATGTTTAATAAATTTTGTAGTTTTTTTAAGCTGGTCGTAGAAAAAGTATACTGTACAACTCGAGTGGATTATTCATATCGCACTCAAAAGATTTGAAGCACTCCGCCTACGGCGTCGTGCTCAAACTTCTCTCTCGTGCGATATGGATATCTTATCCACTCTTGTTGCACAAACTACTATTACCAGTTGCATATATGCGCCTATCGCTTAAGCTGTGTCGGAGGCATAGCCCCCTCCCCACTTATTGTTTAAAACATTTTTTTCGCAGAAATATTGCGCCCGTTATGTGCTCCTTTGTGCCCCATAATAATTAGCTAACGTCTTATTCGCTAACGAGTTATTAACTATTCAAACTGAAGGGGAAGCTAAGTTAACGTTTTTTTTGATCAGAGTAATAAAGAAATGCCAATATAGCCTCATATTTTAAATAACAGCAACCGCCTTTTTCTGCCTCCCAGCAAAACTCTAGCGCACTTTCTACTTCTACAGTCAAGTTTTCGTGTCTTTAAAAACATTTCTTTCTATCATAGTTTACTGGAAGAGAGCTAGCGTCCTACTTGGCACACTTAAATTAACACTAACCCCTTAATGAGTTATTAGTTGTCCAAGCCGGTGACGGCTCTACGATGTATGTTTTAACTGGTAAAACTGAACATTCGCGTAATTTTTTGCTCAATTCATATTTGCTGAATTTAGAACACATTTTCAAATGGAATAGAATAGAAAAAAGTTTATTTAGCATAAGCTATTTACAAAAACAACATAAATTTGTACATAGTCATTCATTATTTTGTGCTCTAACGTCTATATATAATTTAGTAACATTTTTAGCAAACAGTTTTAAATTACTAGAAGATTTTATTTCTATGGGCAAAGCATTGTACGCGCGTACGCCATCGCTAGAAGTTGATTTTTTTTAAGAATGATATTTTTGTATGGTCTATGTTGTAGAGTTCAGCAGATCTTACTGAATAATTGTGCAGCCTCGATCTCTTAACTAAGAAGGTAGGTAGGTACTAGATTTTTCTCAATTTAACCTCCCCACAATAAAATTGTGGGAGGTTACTACAATTAGTCCAAAATCGGAAATTGAGATAACATCAAATCTTTACGTTTTGAGGTCCCAGGAACCCAAAAAAGTTGTATTTGAAAAATGTCTGTGTGTGTGTGTGTGTGTGTGTGTGTGTGTGTGTGTGTGTGTGTGTGTGTGTGTTAGCTCGACAGCGGCGAAGCTACGAAACGGATTTGGATGAAACTTTGCATGAGGGTTTCTTTAGTGCTCCAGAAGATCTGAAAAGGTTTTGGTTGAGATCGGATTACGTTTAGTGCCGTTTTGGCACAACAAGTTGTTCATTTTATGATTACTTACAATTTGTAATTGAACCATTGAAAAGCAGTAAAAATTCTGATTTCAACGATGTATCACACTTGCACTTTTTCGATTTGGTTTCCGTGAAAAAAATTAAAAAACAAAATAACACGCTTCTTGTGTAAGATAAATTTTATAGTCTAATCTAAGGTTCGATAGACGTGTCAGAGAACGTATATCACAAAATAATACAGGGCTGTACCACTTACTCTTTGAAAATTTGCAGCCGCAAAGGCTTTTTTTAGAGGCTATTGACGGAATCGGGACTGTACTGATCTGACGAGAGTGAAATTCTACATCTCAACGCGACATTCCGAACGACTAATTATCTACGGTTAATTAGTTATTAACGCGCAAAGACTGTCTATCTCTTTTTTTGCGGCGGAACGAGATGGAAGATGGACACTCTTCTAACACAAATTCGCGATCGAGAAACGTCAAACGAAAATATCACTTTTGATTCGTTCGTGCCGAGCTGAATTTTCGAATTTCGACATGCAATTTACGATGCGGATCAACTACAGGTATTTCTCTTTCCATCGCTACATAGTACGGTCGTCGCGGTATCTTTTTTTTTAAAATACGAGTAAATTTAGATGTCGTGTTTTCGACCAAAATTTACCCTCGGATGCCGCCATTCTGAAAACGGTTTTTCATCTGTAACTCGGAAACTGTGAGAGATAGCTCAAAAATAAAAACTCCCTAGGGAAAACTACATAATGTCAGGAACGTTTTGCCGCACTCGAAATTTTAATGGGACTTTTCGTTTGGGTCCGGCGGGCCTTTCAAGATGACGGTGTCATGCACTTTTTTCATTAAATCGTTCGTAACTTCTAAACGGCGACTCCTACGACAAAAAACTTTGACCTAACGAAATTATAGAGAATTGAATTACCTAAAAGTCTTTTTTTGAATTTTTATGCTGCTCCAAAAATTACCGAGATACGGTGGGCCAAAGTGGGACTTTTTTGAAATTCGTCTAAAATCTCGAATTTTTTCTCTTTAAACCTCCATAACTCTTAAACGGCGGTCCCTAGGCCAAAATACTTCGCCCTTACGAATGTGTAGAGAATTTAATGCTACAAAAAATTATTTTTTATTTTTTGACATAAGACAAAAAATAAGGACATTAGGAACGAAACAAGTGGAAATTTACGTTTTCCAAGGAAACGTGTTTTTTTCTCTTCTCTTGCGAATATCTAGATAAATATTGATTTTGGCAAAAAAATAGACAATAAAATGATGATGAATTTGCTTCGTCAAAAAATGTCTGTAGGATTAATGGTTTCGCTGCTATATACGTTTCAACACAAAATTTCGATTTTCCCATATGCCCAAATTATATTTGATTCTGATTTTTAGAATCTCCGCCAAGTGAAATTTATAGTTTTTTGTCCTCAAAGCAGTGCAATGTACAGGGTGATATTCTAATAATGACGGAGGTGTTTAATGATTTCGGCTGATAACTCGGGAACGGTTGAAGATATCGAACTGAAATTTGAAACGTACGAGTTAATTATTAATACACCTACGTCACATGACGTCACAAAAATGAGAAATTATTACAACAGACGAACTGGTACAGATATCGACTTAACGGTTGGAGTTATTGAATTGAAATTTGAAACATAGGTGGAAATATTGTAAATGGACGGAATAAAAGTGAATTAATAATACACCTACATCTACATGACGTCACAAATAAGACAAATTCTAACAACAGGCGAACTGGTACAGATATTGACTTAACGATTGGAAACATCCAATTAAAATTTGAAATGTGGGTGGAAATATTGTGGACGGACGGAATACAATTGAATTAATAATACACCTACGTCCACATGACGTCACAAGAAAAAATCTTATAAACTGGTGCAGATATCGACTTAACTATTGGAAACATCCAATTAAAGTTTGAAACGTAGGTGGAAATATTGTAGATGGATGGAATATGAGTGAATTAAAAATACACCTACGTTCTGATGACGTCATAAAAACATAAAATTCTTTTAACAGGCGAACTGATGATGATATAAAAAAAATAATTCTACAAGACGAATCACGAGATTTTTTTTTAATTACCAAGAAATATCAATTTTTCGGAGAAATGTCACTTTTCAGAAAAATGTCAAATTTTCGAAAAAAGGTCAAATTTTCGAAGAAATGTCACCTTTCAGAAAAATGTGAAATGTTTGAAAATTGTCAAATTTTCGGAGTAATGTCACTTCAGAAAAATGTCAAATTCTCGAAAAAATGTCAAATTTTCGAAGAAATGTCACTTTTCAGAAAAATGTCAAAAATTCAGGAAAATGTCAAATTTTCGGAAAAATTGTCAAATTTTTAAAAAATGTCAAATTTTCAGGAAAACGTCAAATTTTCGGAAAAATGTCACTTTTCAGAAAAATGTCAAATTTTCGAAAAAATGTTAAATTTTCAGGGAAATGTCACTTTTCAGAAAAATGTAAAATTTTCGAAAAAACGTCAAATTTTCGAAGAAATGTCACCTTTCAGAAAAATGTCAAGTGTTTGAAAATTGTCAAATTTTCGGAGTAATGTCACTTCAGAAAAATGTCAAATTTTCGAAAAAATGTCAAATTTTCGGAGAAATGTCACTTTTCAGAAAAATGTCAAAAATTCAAGAAAATGTCAAATTTCAGAAAAAATGTCAAATGTTTGAAAATTGTGAAATTTTCGGAGTAATGTCACTTTTCAGAAAAATGTCAAAAATTCAGGAAAATGTCAAATTTTCGGAAAAATGTCACTTTTCAGAAAAATGTCAAATTTTATTAAATGGACTCAAAGGAAAATTACCAAAAAACACTACGGATCCACCTGTGGTATAAGTTCTCTGCTAGTGTGTTAAAGCGTGCAGACTGTATGCTGAGTATTTTTGACGTGTCAAGTGCATCGAGAGATTACAAGTTTTTTCGACGATTATAAAACCCACGGATGGTGTGAGAGGCCATCCTGAACCGCTTACAAGCCCTACAAGTGTAAGCAACCCCACCGGAACGCTTTCAGTGAGTTTTTTCCAATAAAACTTTAAAAGTGACAGTGACATTATATTTTAAAAACTATTTCCGCTACTTCCGGCATCCCGCCGGAAATTCTTCCGGCAACATAACCTAAAAATAGTACTACATAACCTAAAAACAATTTAAGACATTGGTACCAACCTAAACATTTTTCAAAAACCAAATTCCCCAGAGAAACATTGGAACCAAAAATTTGACAACTATCACTTCCCCGACCGATTTAGTGAAAAATCGGTCGAGGGCAAAAGATAAAACAAAATATACCAACTCAAACTTAAACGATCCACCATGAACACTTCCCTGGCTATATCTGGCAGGGAAGCTGTCCACCAAGAGTTATATGGTTTTTTCCAAAGATGGCCATCCCTGCCATCCACCCCATTACCAACGAACAGGTTTTTTCGTTTAGTTGTTTCCCGTATCAATAATCAAAATTATTAAGTACTCTTGCCTACGAACGTTTTTATAGTATTGTGTTTATTTTTATATTAATTTTTTGTATTAGAACATTGAATAAAATATTAATGTTGTGCAGACTATAAATTTAACACTCAAGTCCTTAGGTCCAAATCCCACCGAAGGCAAGACTTTTTTTTCTGATTTAATATGAAAAAAATATTTCAACTTAATGAATATAATTAAATGAGATCGTTCATATTGTTTAGTGCTCTGTTCGGCTTCAAAGATTCGCCGGGTGGAGAGGTTCCAACCGCTTCCAGTAGCTGCCAATTTTATATATTAAAATTAAATTTTCTCTTTAAATACTTTGCTCTACTGAAATCCAACCCAGCTGGTTTAACATATTCGAAATAGGTGTGTATCTATCACAATTTAATATTACACGCATTCCTTTATTATGTAACACTTGTAACCTCTTAATATCTTATATGCTACATGATATTAATAATGAAATGCAATAATTAAAATGTGGGTAGATTAGATTAGATTAGATTTGAAAAAGGAGCTGGCTGATTGGCCTTGACCACCGCGACCCTTGTGGATCTATTGTGGCACTCCTTGTCTAATTTTACTTAGAGCTCCTTATCCAGCTTTATCTTTTGTATCAGACTCCATAGCCTTGATAAGGGCTCCTTGGTATAGCTATCTGCCCTTGGTATAGCTATCTGCCCTTGGTTTCTCTTCGCCAAGTAGTTTTTTTTTTATTAGCCTTATTTATATTAATGTCCTGGCGGAGTTCAGCCGTAGGCTGATCTTCCACTCTACCAGGACAGACACTCACACATAGACAACATCACAACACCCATTCCCTGCGACATTGTCATCTGCCGCAGCTGAGACTCGAACTCAGGAGAGGAGAGCGACTAGACCGTATTGTCTCTCACACAACCGCAGTCTAGCTCACTGCTACCATCTCGGTAACACGTGAAAAACGCCACTACACATCCATACCCTAGCCAGGATTCGAACCCGGGACTCTGTGGTCGCAAACCTAGCATCCTAAGCACTGCGCCACCGAGCCGGTTGGAACCTCAGTCTGGCTAGGCCTTCGAAATGGCACAGCACATGTACTGAGGTTTCCTCTTCCTCTTGACAGAATCTGCATGTTGCATCCTCTGCCAGGCGCATTACACAAATGTGGGTAAATTATAATATTGTATATAATTAATTTTGACCATTGTCTTAAATCTGCAGATATTCTTTGGAAGAAGGAGATCTTTTTGCCAATTTTTTTACATAAATAATAATCAACATGTTTTGAAAACGTCAACTGTTGATCTAAAATAATTCCTAGGTATTTAATTTCACTTGCAAATTCAACTTTTGTATTATGAATGTACAAAAACAGTTGATCATTTAAATATTTTCGACAATTTGCTTTAGTTTCAACAACGATGCATTTAGTTTTTTCATTATTGAGTTTCAATTTATTTGTACATCCATCCATGTAACATACAAAGCTCTTTATTCATTATATCTGTGATTTCAATATAATTTTTTTCAGATACAGATATTAATGCATCATTAGCAAAAAGGTTTACATAAGAATTTTTTTACAAGATTTATATCATTCACATATATAATGAATAAAAGAAACCTCAACACATTGCCCTGCGGTACCCCATACGAACTAAGAATTTTAGTAGATGTTTTACTGTTCATTTTAGATTTATGATACCTATTTTCTAAGTAATTTTCAGTCCATGTTGAAGCTGTTTCTGTCCATTATACTCACTTAATTTCTTAACTAACCTACGTCGATCAATAGTTTCAAATGCTCTCTTTAGGTGTACAAATACGCTTAAAACTACATTACCGTCATTAATCTCGTACCTCCAATTCGCACATACTAACTGTAAGCGTCTCGCCTGAATGACTTTGTCTAAATCCCGATTGACCACTGCATACAAGTTTGTTTTCTTCAAAGTACTAACTCAGCTATTCGGCGACACGATTTCTAATATTTTACGTAAACAGGAGGGTTTTGTTAAATAGTATCTTCTCGGAGGGTTTGGAAGTTAAAAGTGGGGTGCCACAAGGATCTACTTTAGGTCCCTTATTGTTTACAATATATACATCTAATTTTCACTCTTACTTGACTTACTGTGAGTCCCATTACTATGCAGATGACACCCAATTATATTTATCTTTCGATATTACTGATATGGATGATGCGTGTTGAAAAATCAATGCTGATTTGCAGTCGTTAATAGTTGCGTCATCTAATCATTCACTTACAATTAATCCTAATAAATCTGCTGTTATGTTATTTGGAAGAAAACTACAACGTGAGCAGTGTTTATATAATTTGAATATCGTTATAGGTAATGAACCTTTAAATGTTGTAGATATTACGAAGAATTTAGGGTTACAAATTGACCCCAGTTTAAAATTTAGTCACCACATTACCAAATGCATAAAAAGGGCTTATTATAATTTGAAACTATTATATGGTTGCAGTTACATATTAGATAAAAAATCCAAAATTATTCTCTGCAACTCCTTAGTGTTAAGCCATTTCAATTATTTAGATGTGGTGTATCACTCATGCCTGACTATGTCTGACCAACTAAGGATACAACGTGTGCAAAATGCATGTATTAGATTTATTTTTGGAATTAGAAAGTATCAGTCTGTATCGTATAAATTACGGGAGCTAAAATGGCTTAACATGAAAGAAAGAAGGATTTTACATAGCTGCTGTTTTTATCATAAAGTTGTTACTCATAAAACACCACCTTATCTATATTCTAAAATTGTATTTGGCAATGCATTGCATGAACTTAATACTCGTCACCGTAACAAAATATTTGTACCTAGGCATTCTACTGCAATGTATAAGAGTTCCTATTCGATCTGCAAATATTATAATGCCGTACCTGATCATTTAAAGAAACTGCCTAACAATACTTTTAAAAAACATTTAAAAGAACATTTATTTGATAAAACTTTACTTTTCTAGGTGTTCATTTATCCTAATAATTAAATCGTTTTTGTGACATTTTCATGGTTGTTATCATAGTTGTTTGGAAAATAATATTATTAAAATAAATAACCTCAATAAATTCCGCTTTTATTCGTCTTGTGTTTCCGTTTTTTCTTACTTTCTTTTTTGCTGGTTTTAATTTGATTAATAATCTCGTTCACTTTTTTTTTCTCTCTCTTTGTCCTTACATATGCTTATGAATATCTTCTATTAGTTTACTTATTATTTAATTCCATAATATATGTCTTCTTGTAAGTTAGATTTTCATTGTCTATATTGTAGTTAAATCATTATAGCACATTATTTGGTACATTATTTAACATATAGTAATAGGTTTAATCTTATTTAATGCACGTACATAATTATTATACATTGCACATTATCACAAGTTGTTGTTATATGTACTTTCTGAATTAATTTAGGACATTTTGATTTAATAATTAATAGTCTTTTCTGGGTTAAGTGGAAGAGCGGGTGTACTACTGTACCACCGAACTTCGCCCTTTCATTTGTGTTTGTTTAATTTTTTTTTTCTTGTTTATTGTACTTCAAATTGTATACACAATGAATAAAGGCATTTATTATTATTATTATTATTATTATTATCCACCGTCGGAATTAAGTTTATTTATTTGTCTATATTCGCTCGCTTGTTTTGAACTTTTGGAACTGGCACTATAACATTTATTATTAACTCAGATGGTATTTTTCCGGTTATCTACGACGTGTTTATTAAATTTAACAATGGGTATCCCACGCTGTCAAATATTTCTTTCAACGAGTTGATATTTAATATTTCGTCACCGGTAGATTTATTTTTTAAACTATACATAACTTCTCTTAACTTGTTTAGCTTATTGTCTTAAACTCAAATAGCTTAGCCGCTTCTGGTGCCTTATTTTGAATTTCATCATTATCAGACAAATCATCAATGCTGTTCGCAATACATTCAATACTATCAGCATAATATTGGTTAAAATTTTCTTCAATACGTCCCATATCGGTTTCAAAAGTTATATTGGTTCCTTCAAAGTCCTTAAGTGCTTAATGGTAATGGTTTAAGATGTCAATTAAAATATAATTTTTTTAAATAAAATATTTTAATTACTGGATAAGTTGGATCTTTTACAATAGAATAGAATAAGTTTATCTAGCAACCTGATTCAGTATAATGTAATTGTTAAAAACTAAAGCACTATAGCAAATAAACTAAGAACCCCACATTAAGTGCTATTTAGGCACTTGAGCGTGCAGTGGGCACATAAAATAAAAAAATTTATAAAACACATTTATAGCACATTTATAGCACAATAAAACCGTAAGCTACACAAAAAATACTCAAATAGTATAACACTAATAAATAATAATAATGATAATCATAGTAACTACATACAGTCTTGCTACGACAAAATGGAAAGAACCTTTTTTTTTTCAGCACTGAATTCTGCAACGGGTTCGTTTTCGTAGAACTAACCGTTTATGAGTTACAACGCCTCAAAATTTATAAACTTTTTTTTTAATATTTCGTAAACTGTTCATCGTCCGTTAAAATGTTACATAGCAATCATGTGGACCTTAAATCCAATCTCCCAAACTATTCATCGTATAGTCAAATATATTGTTATCAATTTTGGGGAGCACCAAGTTTTCTGCAATCTAGTACTGTACAAGTTTTCAATTACATATTTTTATATCTGATCAATAGTTGACGAGATATTTTGAAAAAAAAATGTATAACTTTTGTAAATAGTTCTAAATAATAATTGTAGAGAACTTGATGCACTACAAGTTTGCAAGTACATATTTTTATATCCGACCAATAATTAACAAAATATTTTGAAAAAACTATTTTTCATACTCTTCACAGGCTGTAGCTCGTTAACTATTAGTTCTACAAAATAGTGTCTTTGTCATAAATTGCACAGAGATTAGCGCTCTTTAAGATTTCCGTTTGACATTTTAGTATACGATCAATAGTGTGGGGAACAATCCCCAAAACTACTTTTTGAAAGCTTTGACGCGCTGTAATTCTTAACGTTTAGATCTACGAAAATGGCTTGTAATTCGTAGAGAATTTCGTGCCGAACAAAAAATGCTCTTACCATTTTTGTCGTAGCGTCAATGGTTCGCGAAATATTCGCGTTTGATTTTTCGCAAAGACGGCTGCTAACCCAAACCACCGACCGCCTACCCAGCCAACTAGAAAAAATACTCAGAATGAACCCCGAAATTCTTTAAAAAAGAAAAAC
Source organism: Rutpela maculata (assembly GCA_936432065.2). Taxonomy (NCBI): domain Eukaryota; kingdom Metazoa; phylum Arthropoda; class Insecta; order Coleoptera; family Cerambycidae; genus Rutpela; species Rutpela maculata. The sequence goes on along the minus strand of OW386287.2, from coordinate 143,404,327 downwards.
AGATTTACCCTCTTTTTGCATTAAAAAAACACTTTTTCTACCAATTACTTGGACTGTTTTAAGATGTGTTGTTAATTTCAGTAGGCAAAAAATTATATGCTCTTGGAGTGAGTAAATTATAGCTTCTTTGTCCGATGGTGTTTGACATGCTTATAGAAATAACATAGTTTTTATATCTGGTTTGGTGTTTGTGATTTACCATTTTCTTTTGTTCAGAGTATATTTTACCTACTAAGGAGTGAAAGTATAATTGACGGATGTTCATTAATGCGATCTTTTTGTATAAAACATCCGATGGGTAATTTACTGGGTTTTTGTATATGAACTTGAAAAATTCCTTTTGAATTTTATGCTAGTTTTCAATAGCTCCCCATCCAATTATGCCATACTATAATTAAGATTTAATTAAAGTAAGATAAATTGATGAGTATTTAGTATATATCTAAGATTATTAAACAGGTATAACATACTTCTTAATTTATTAATGAACTTATTTATATGAATATCACACTTCAAATGAAAATCTAAGTAAATTCCAGGATATTTTATAGGAGAGTTATATAATATCGATATTGGTTGATTTTCGTCCAGTATATATTAAGTTCATTGTAATTAAGCAAATAGACTTAATACAGGAAAAGGGAATAAATACTGTTTTATTAAAGTTTATCGTTAGAAGTTTAAAGTAGAATCAGTCAATTATTTTCTTGGAATAATACTCTACATCAAATTTTAAAGTTGTCCATGATTTGTTTTCGTAGAAAACTACTGCGTCATCAGAAAAACTGAAAAAACTACCTAACAATACTGGTAATAATCAATTTTGCAGATCCATAACTATTTTTTTCAGTATTAGTTGCCAAAGAGAGAAACGCAATATAAAGAATTCTCACACTACCATCAACATATTTTGCTTTTTGATATAAACAGGGCTTCAAATACTAATTATAATGCGACTACTACTTTCAGCCGCCCTCAGCTTTGATAACTACAACGGATTTGGGGTTGGTGCGCTAGCTTTAATTTAAAGCGTTCTAGTAAGCGCTAGCTCTACAAAACTGGAGCCAACTTAGTCCACCAGAAACAAGTTGGCCTTCATTCCACTTGTTTTTTTTTTTGTAATTTTTTTCTCAAACGATTGCGCCCATTATGTGATTATAGTTTTATTTCCCAAAATAAGTAGCTAGCACTCTATTCGCCTCCGAGTCACCAAGTATTGAAAGTCAGAGGCCTAAGTTAATGCTTTTTGGTCATATCAACAATAAAATGCGAAAATGATCTCAATAGCACAGTAAGTGTCTTCTTGCACCCACAGTAAAGAATCTAGCGTACTTTCTGGGGCCGTACTAATAAGGATTGTTTTGATCACAAACAGAAGTTACATCTTTTCAGTATTTGTAAATTTTTTGCGTTAAAACATGTTTAAAAGCAGAACACGAAAACCAGAATGAGGAATAAAACTAGCCAAAAATAAAAATGTATGGCCCTTTTTAATTTTAATGCTACCCTTACAATAAAAGCTAGTAGTACAGTACCTAGAGGTAAAAAATACGCAAAATTTCGGAATAATGTCATATTGAACAGATTTCGTTCATTTTTGGCAGTATAATAGTAAATGCTTCACAGAAAAGTTTCTATACTGTGCGGTGACTTGCTAATTTATAGGGGGTGGATGCCACCCCTTCTCAGGGGGTGGCACTTAAAAAATATATATATTTATTGGAGCCGAAATATAATCAAATTTTAAGAAGAAAAGGTTCTATGCAATTTTTCACGTAAATTGACAGTTTTTAAGTTATAACGACTTCAAAATTGTGATTTTAGCTTAAAAAAATCTCGAAAAGTATTACGTTCTCGAAAAAATGTTACAGACCAATTATAGAAAGTACAAACTGGGACTTAATTATATGTTTTGTTTATTGATGTAGGATTAATAGTTTCGGAGATATTTACATTTGGCATCCAAGTGTCCATAAGATAATTATTTAGAGTAAGAGTTAAATATCTCAGAAACTGTGACACCTACGTCAAGGATGCTAATAGGTAGAATAATAGGTTATTAATTAAGCTTTCAACTGTTTTTTTATTTGTTACTGTAGCATAAAAAACAAAGAAGTTATGACTTACACATTTTTTTAATAACAACTTCGCCATTTTGTTACTGTAATTAGCCAGTTATTAAAAAAAAGGAATTTCAAACACTTTTTCTCATTAATATATAGCATGACGTAGATGCTCAAATTTTTTTGTTTGTATACAGCACTTGCTTTAGAAAAAAAATACAGTTTAAACTATAAAGGTATTTTCGATAAAACGTAATTTTTTTTTTTCTTTTCCAAATATCTCAATAAATATTAGTTTTATTGAAAAATAAAGCTCATAAACTGATAATGAATTTCGCTTGTTTATTTATTTACATAGATTTAATAGTTTCGGAGATATGAAAGTTTACAAATGGCGTCCGAACGTTTTTAAGACGAAAAATGCAGTTTATATGTTAAATATTTCAGAAATTGTGGCACCTACGTCACGCATGCTAAGAAATTAAATTAAAAACAATTAATTGCGCTTTCAAATTATTTTTTACCCATTCCTGTAGCATTAGAAATAAAGAAGTTATAACGGAAAAATGTGCGTATTTATATTTTTTTTATATTTTTTTTATAAAAAAGGTCGCCATTTTGTTACTTTAATTAGCCAGTAATTTAAAAAAATTATCTCAAATATAGTTTTTCGTTAAGATGTAGCATTACCTAGATGCTCAAATATTTTTGCTCATTTTGTGCACTTGTTTTAAATGCATTTTAAACTTTGAAGGTAATTTTGAAACACTTGGATACCAAATATAAACTTAAATATTTCCGAAATTATTAATCCTACATTTATAAACAAAAAATATAATTAATTCCCAGTTTGTACTTTCTGTAATTGGTCTGTAACATTTTTTCGATAAAGTAATACTTTTCGAGATACTTGACGAAAGCCGTTTGGAAATACCTTTTTTTTTTAAGCTAAAATCGTAATTTTGAAGTCTGAACTTAAAAACTCTCAATTTATGTGAAAAATTGCATAGAACCATTTGTTCTTGAAATTTGATTCTATTTCAGCTCCAATAAATATATATACTTTTTAAGTGCCACCCCCTAAGAGGGGTGGCATCCACCCCCTATAAATTAGCAATCCCGTGCACAATATGAAGCATTTACTATTATATTGCCAAAAATGAACGAAATCCGTTCAATATGACATTATTCCGAAATTAAAACCTCTAGTTACTGTAGTATAGTGTATTCTCCAATGTCTATTAAAACTTTAACATAATTATTACCCAAAAACTCATTATTCTATCGACTTTTCACGGATGCACATCCGCTTTTAAATTGAACGCTTTACATGAGTACGCGACCAAGATTTCAAATAAGTAATGAAGAAAAATTTATGAATAACAAAATAAAGAACACCATCGTGTTTGTAGTGCGAAAAAATTACTAAATTTGACATAATTCAGTCAGTGGTGTATGAAATATATTCAACAACATAACAAGAGAAAAAAGTAATTTTTTTCAGTGTCACCAATTGCAAGAGATCAAAATATTTACCTCCATTACAAAGAAAGTCCAAATAGGACAAGAACAGTGGTGGAAAATTTGGCGATAGGTGGTTCGAGAAGAGTTTACAGAAGAATGACAATGACTGCCATTCATAGGCATATGATTCTATCAGATACAATTACTCTGTTGTTAACCTGATTTTTTTGTGTTTTGTCCACAAAATTAAAACTAAATCAAGCAGTCATATCGAAGGCAACGATATGAAATATTTAAAATGTATTCTCTTTATATCGAAAGATTAGAAACATTTTATGATACGAAGAATATCCGCCACCTTTTAAAAAATTCGGAAATGCACGTATTTTTTTATTGCATATTCTGAAAATATAATGAAAAATATTTTTTGTTTTTTTTTTGATGCATGCGTTTTAAGGGTGTAAATTAGCATCAAAGAAATGAGACGTTAGAAATGATGACGTAGAGTGAGCAACGCCGAATGCCTCCGAAAATAGTCGGAACTTACCGATCTATCCGTGCCCGTCCTTGTCACCTAAGACCTAAGTGCATCAACGTTTTCAATTTATGACGTAGCAAGGGCGCTGACGGTTGCTGACGGCGCCCTTTATTTTAAAGTGATGCAGTTTAAATTTTGGGCAATAGTTTGGTCAATTCATGTAACACAGGATATTAAGAAACCCACAGTTACATTTTCCATACAAAATTAGACTCAGTTTCGATATAGTGCAACGACCCCATTATCCACCAATCGGCAACGCTGGAAGCACTGCATTATTTAGTTTACATTATTTCCAGGACACACTGTACATATACAAATGTCAGTGAATTATGCACTGTAATATAATCCACAAGCCATTTAAAATTGATTTTCAGTTTTTCTTTTTAAAATAGGATTTATATTTTCATGGAGAAAATAAAAGCTTACTAGCCTTTATGACACCATTGAGGCTGTAACGGTATATAAAGTTTTTAAAAATGGAACGATTCCATAAATTTATACTAGACAAAACAAACTACGTAACAGCGTAACTAGGTCGGAGAATATTTGGAGCAAAACAAACAGAAAAAAAACAAACCAATTATTTATAAACCCATTCAAAAGGATTCGTGAATAACTGTTTGTCTCCATAAAAACTTTGACCTTCAGACATATTAGCTTTATGAAATTTATCGAGGCCTGTGATTCTCTACTTTTCTTTAAAGGTAGCCTTTACAAGTCAGCATAATATTTTTTTAAGTAAAGTAGGTAACTGAATAAATAAGTTTCTTTATGAAACCATGTCATTAGAATGCAATACTGCCATCGTAGGCCCAGGACTGAATAAAATATGCTACGTTATTGATAAATGCATAATTTTGTGAATAATTGACTACTAACCAGGGTTCAAGCATTTATTTGAGAGAGGACTAGATACTGGGGTATATTCCTTACAAATGAACGCCATTACGAAGGTAGGTGTAATTTTAAGAGTGAATATTACATTAAACTTAAATATAACACGAAGGTTTAGCTATTTTGCGCAGGAATATACACTTAAACTGTTTGTATGTTGTAGGACAGTCGACAAAGATTCTCAAATTGTGTAATATAAAAATAAATATTCATTTATTCAATTTTAATATTTTCTGACATTTTTTGAGACTAAATTAAAAACTGTGTTTTCAACATTTTTGTTGTGCTCGAATAAATTAATAACCTTGTACTTTTAATAAATAAAAATATAAAAATTTGACCTGTTTAAAATTAACTACTCATATCCAGTCCCTAAAAGAAGGTCTCCGTAAGATAAATTATAGTTAGGTAGTAAATTCTCAAAAATTTACGAAAAAAATTGCTAAATTAAATATTAAACCCAATGTTTTTCATTAGAATAGCTCAAAAAGTCTATTAAATGTTTTTAAACTTACCAAAAGATGTTGCAAGTACTATATTTTGTTGTTGACAGAGTAAAAAAAAAGTTTCAAGGAAAGGAAGAAAGGAATTTCAGGGAATTTATGTCACTAATTTTCTAACGAACTGTAACTGATTACAATTAATAATCGAATTAAATATATCAAACCATAATAATATACTATAAAAACTATCTACTATTTAATTTTGTTTTCTAATGCAAGTCACACAGTTAATGGCTTTCTTCGAATCTAGATATCTGATAAGAAAAAAAAATTACCTTTTTTCAAGAACTCAAATAAACACAAATTCAAGATCAGCCACATCTAGTGAGTAACCGGCAAATCTAGACAGCTGCTTTGGCATTTCTTGCAGAAATCCAAATGATACACTACAACAAGTATTAAACTAAACTAGGTGGCCGCAACAAAGGGCAATAAATTATTTTCTCATGTCAACCTTCAAGCAAACATTGAATTTAAATTAAACCATAACTAATCAGTAGAAGCACTATTGGTATATCGCGCCAATCGTGAATTCTTTCCAGCACGTCATGTCAGCAGAAATACACGTAATATAACTTCCTCTTAAGAAAATAATACCTTCTTAGAAAACAACACAGACATACCCAAGTAACAATTTAAATGCCAACAAGTATTTATCGGGTTTTATCACAGATTTAAGAAGGTAAATAAACCGAACTGGGTTTTATTATTTCTTTTGTGCATACCAATTTATCTAAAGCAATTTGTTAAACCTCTTTGCTCTTTAAGACCATTTGTTTTATAGCCACTTAATTTCTGCATTACTCAAAACCACAATAAACACATTAAGCTTTATACTGGATTATAAATATTTTAAGTTTTGTGGTAGATATCTATAAATCTTTAGGTTTTATGGGAGTTTTAAAATATGGTTTTTAGTACTCCTTAAGATCAAGCAATAAAACTAATAACTCTTAAATAGTCTTACCTTTAATATATGTTATCATAAATACTATTTGCTTTTAACGATAATTAGTAAAGGTTCCTTAAAAACCTAATAGTTTTTTGTTAGCTTTATTAAACTACGTTAAAATTTTTTGGTTTTTTTTTTATAAAGTACTTATAAATCCTTTGGTTCTCCCACTTACGCCTTTAAACTTTGAGAGAGGAGGCATATAACGCATAGTAAACGCCATTTTGTGATCGCACACTCAAAAACACACTAACTAAATAATGTTTTTTTAGGTTATATTATCTAAGCTAAGTACATTTGGATTAGAGATTGTCAAAGACAAATTTTAAGGGTGTTAAAGAAGAGTAGTAAGGCTGGGTAAAGTCTTACAGGCTTTAAAACGGTAATAAAGTGGAGCAACTGGAATTTAACAAAACCTTTCGTTTTATAAAAATATTTCCTAAAGCCACAAACTCTTGATAGGGTATTATACTAAAATAAACGGTTTTATTATTTTTTCGGCCATGTTTTTTTCTGTTAACTATGGCAGACATGTTTGAACAAAGTTGGGGCAGCAGTGTTTAGTTATATTTTTCTTGTTCTTACTGTTTACATTTAGCCTGCAACTATCAAAAATGTGTTAATATTTCATATAAACCCCTAAAAAGCCCAAAATTATACTGAGTAAGCTAAAACTATGGTTACTATTTTTTTTTTATTAATTGTAAATAATAATTAATAAGCTGACAAATGAAAGGCGCGTGCACGTTTTAAAAAGTTTTTTGATATACTTTATCAATAAAGTGGTCTGCGTTGACAATTTTTTGATACTAAGTTGATTATTAATATCAAATTTTAAAACGTCAGCTCATGCAGATATTTCAATCGAGGCAGACATATTTTATTACTTGACGATATTTTCTGATTTGGACAATTTAAGTGCAACAAGTTTTCGACAATTATTAAAGACACAATTATTTTTGATGTTCTTAAAGCAGGCTTAAAATTTTATTGCAAGTACTAACGGTTTTAAGAAGATTTTATAAAAGATTTTATGGTAGACTTGAAAACATCTTGCAGATTTGGGTTGTAAAGTACTTTTGGTTTTATTGACAGTTTTAAGGAAGATATTTATAACCTTTATAAAAGGCCTTTTTTGGTTTTATGCCTGGTTTATTGTAGCTTTTATGAGGTTATCTAGTATAAACAGTTTTACTATTAGTTTTATTATATAGATTTAACCTCTTGTAGATTTTGCTAGAACTTAAATTGTTACTTGGGTATCTGACGAATAGACAGAAAATGGGAGAAATTGTAAATGTGATAATTAAAATGGCATACAGAGTTACAAGGGCAATTATATTGTTTATCAGGAAAAATGTGCGGTGCTTAATCAAGAGAATATACATAGTTATCATACTGCCTACGATGAGATACGAAGTTATAAATGGTTCAAAGACAGAAGCCAACAGAAAAAACACAAGAAGAGCTGAAAAGGACATCATCCAACTACTTTCAAAAATGATAAGACTAAAGCAACGACATAAACCATCAACATTACTAGGAGGGAAGGGAACTAAGCATACCGAGAAAGGAAGACGAAAAAATAAAAATGTATACGAGAAAAAAGAATCATAGGAGCAAAAACACAAAAAGGAATTCCACAAAGAAATCGCGACGATGTATGCTCTACCAGAATTAGAAACGGAGGAATTAGAAGAAGAAAAAGAAGATTTGTAAAAGCAAAAATAGGAAAAAGAGCATGAACACTCTATATCACGACACAATGCGCCAACGCATTTCGCAAACATCTACACTAACCACCCCACACTCCTGAACCATGCATTATGCGACTCTCGCTGCTGGCATCAAGCATGACCCAAATCCAACCCAGCATATATCCTGGGAGTGGCAGCAATGCCTACCATATGCACGTCAATCAATTTGAATAAAAGAAAGATTTAACCATTTCTCACCATGTCAAAACTTTTATTGTTTATTTATGAAAGAATATAGTTCATTCTTCTTCGTATTTACCACCCCTTTACTGAAGTTTTGTAGCACCCCGGAACATCCATAAAAGTCGAAACTAGCAAAAAATTGTAAAATTTTCAGCTCAAAAGATGTTATACAGCACATTTGATCAAAATTTCTGGCATCAGCCCCGGAATTTGGTATAAAAAAACTTTTTCACGTCCCCGAAGATATGTGGTACCAAAAGTACGAAAGTACGCCGCTTCATGCCATCATCCATAAAAGGTGGACTTACAAAAAAATAAAATTTTGAAAGTTGACAAAAGATTAAATGGCAAAACGTTACAGGGAGTGGTCATGTACAGGGTGATCTACCATTTCATGCGGAAAATTTGTCAGTAGGTTGTCCCCACCGAAAGGAGTTAGAAAAATGAAACACTAAAAAAAATGACCAAAAAAAACCTTATTTTTTTGTAGAAATGCGCCACCAATGGCTTTAACCAATCTGACGTAACGCGATACAACCATATCACTTTATCAGACTTGGGATTGACACTATTGACAGCAAGCTGGAGTGACTTTTTAGTTTTAATCAAATCACACTACAAAAAAAGCGAAATAAATCGAAAAGACATTTTTCTATGCTAGTGAACTCTACACCAACATGTAACGGTTTCTTGCTCAGGTAGCTGGTTTGGAGATTAATACAGGGTCCAGTTTAGTTAATAAGACAGCCCAATAAAAATTAACAATTTATTTTCTTCAAAACAGGTAAAATACGGCAGTGTTACATAACATACACTTCAGTACAGGTTATCGATTCTACAGGTCAGTATCTTTTACGGTTATCAGAACAACATTTCCATTATGTGAATAAAAGAGAGAGAGTGGAGGAGGCGAGAGTGTAATATGACGATACGGTATTTCAGTACAGGTTATCAATTCTAGGTCCGTATCTTTTACGGTTATCAGTGCAACATTTCCATTATGTGAATAAAAGAGAGAGAATAGAGGAGGCGAGAGTGTAATGTGACGATACGGTGAATAGCTGCTACTGGGATGGCGTCGAAAACGAATAACCATCGGCGCAAGTGGCTCCCAGCTCAACACGCCTCTAGGTCAAGTTGCATTCGTTCTGGCTCTGGCGGCGGAACGGTGTCGGGCAAATAACCATTGACTCAAGGGGCTCTCGGCTCAACACACTGAAAGAAACCTCTAGGCCAAGTTGTATTCGTCCCGGATCGGTTACGTTGTGAGGAGTACATTTCTGAAATATGTCCAGCTCAGCACGCTGAATACAGATGCCAGGAAGTGTACACACTGAATCTGTTGATTCGGGGCGGGGCTTTTATATCCGAGAATCCTGGCTTACTGGTGATGTCGAGCTGCGTATAGATTGGTGTCGCGTGCAAATCCGTGCCTCTAGATGGAAACTTAGTAATGGAACATGACTAAGAATGCTGTATTACAAACAAGTTACAGCCATTTGCACCGTTTACATTTTAAGCGATGAATAACTAATCGAGGTTTAATGTTTAAACCAGGTTTAACTTGCGTCTTATTGCACTGTGCTTTATTGTTTGTGGTTTACTTAAGTTGATAGTTAACTTGTGATTTTAGGGAATTTGTTATTCTGCTAACCTTTCAAAATTATAACCTTATTTCTGTCAAAACGTGGTTCTGTGTGTGTACATTTTTACTACTATTTATCTTATCTGTTTACAAGATATTTATAAATATGGAAAACCATAATAAAAATAAGAGAGCAATATCCGTTAACTTTTTATTAGATGAAAAACTTTTGCTAATAAATACGGCCACAAAATGCAAGCATGTATTAGAAAATAAACAAACAAATTACGTAACGTCTCAAGAAAATGCAAATATTTTGATAAAAATAGCTGAGCAGTTTAATGCAATAGCCGAAATGGATGTTATAGGTCTGTGGAGTGTATGAAACGACTTTACGATAATGAAAAGAAAGAAGTGCGTAAGGTTATTGAAGAAGAAAAGAAAGAAATAAGTTTTAAAATGGTCACTTCTTTCATATATTATCTTAGGGAATCTGAAATCTATTATCTCAATTATATCTAAGTGGTCATTGAAGATATCGATATTGGAGTCGAAATCCATCTCACGATTCGTAAGTTTTCGTTAATAAAAATTAAACGTCAAAAGAATGAAAATATAATAAAAATTGAGGTTTTGCACAACATCGACGACTACGCAGAAATTACGATTAAATTTAATCGCCCTTTAAGCGGCCAACTTTGGAGGTTTAAGTTAAGACAAGTTTAAGCTAATTTAAACAAGGATTAAAGAACAGTGCAAAGCAAATTTTAAATTTAACGGAGGTTTAAGATTAATCCTCTGTTAAACAATACGGTGCAAACGGCCGTTAGAAATATTTACTTAAATCAGTCAATAACACAAAAACACCAACTTCGGTGGTGCTTTGTACCTACCGGTATTCCGATTGTTCGACCGAAAGCAAGAAACGCGGCACTTTGACCGCACCCGCCAGCCAATTAAGGAAAACATCTCCAATATGTTCTTTCACAAGTAAGTTCGTCGCCCTATTACTGACCACAGACCAAGTAACACTAGCGTATCTCCGTAAGTTTTAACCCTCTTTAGTACACTAAATAACCTCGAAGCACTCTAAAATTTTGCAGAGGCTTTCCCACATTGAAGACTAGTACACCAATTTATTTTCCACATATGGTAAATCACGTTGTATACATGGTGTACGAAAATAACGTTTGACTATTTCGGTAGGTGGTTCTACACTCAAATATAAGAAGAAAAGTTCATATGAACGGGGGTTCACAGATGCTTCCTAACGGAGCTACGCCCCTCCGAAGATGGTATAATAGTATATTATTCAACGAGCGGTAATGTAGGTAATAACTCACGCAGATGAAAGTTTGCAGCACGAGCCGTAGGCGAGTGCTGTAATTCAGCAAGTGAGTTATTACCATTACCGCAAGTTGAATACTATACTTTATCTACGATTATAACAATAAATATTAAATTGAGAAAATTTTGTTTAAATTACTCAATTTGTTTATTAATAAAATTAACTGTAAAATTTAATTTTTGTTCACCCTTTCATATTTATTGTCTTTGTTTTTTATGTTAGAGAAAAAATTTAAAAAGCGTCGGAAAGCTCATTCAATTCTCTTTACATAAGCTGTCTACGAATTTTTCGAAAAAAACGATAATTATCGAGATATTCGAGGAAATGTAAGAAATTACACGTTTTCCTTTAGAGTGTATGTAAATCTTAAAAAAATATTTTTTCTCAGAAATCTTTGTTTCGAAGGGCCAAGATTAACGGAGCGTCAAAGTACGACATGATATTAAGTGAATATCGTATATGAGATCGATTTCAGTTAATTACCGATTAATTACGGTGACAAAACAGAGAAATTCTACTGAAAAAAAAAAAGTTCCAAATTCCGCTCCCTCTAATTCCTTCATTTTTGTCGGAATTCAAAACATAAAAAAAGAAGTTTTAGCAAATTTAATTCCAATTAAGTTAACTAGGGTAGTCTTTTGGCGTAGGAGCCAGAATTAAAAAGTTGCCAACTGTAGAAGCTCAAAATTTGCGATTTTTTGCCGTACATGGTCAACATTTCAGTAGTTATCTCCGAAACGAAAAAAAAAAAAATCAAAATTCTGATAATAGGAAAAGATTTGTAATGGAAAATACTCGTTTGACCTTGTTTTTTATTTGGAGCTAACTCTCACCGTTTCGGAGATATCTGCGAAAAATAAGAAAAAACAGCTTACATTTCGGAGTCGAAAAAATTGCAAGAACATGCAATCTTGACACGTTCATATTTTTCGAAAAACACCCATTGGGACGGCCGTACGATGTCGCGGCGTAAAGAGGAAGCCTCTCAGATAAACCTGATCGTAAATTGCACGGCGAAATTCGAAAATTCGGCTCGGCACGAACGAATCAAAAGTAGCATTTTGCGACATTTCAGAAAATCTTTATAGACATTAATGGGAATAATCTGTCACTACCTCCCTGTCTCCACCTTCGTGTGTCGCGCGTTACGTCGATTGGACAGGCTAGGCATGAAGGTAAAAGTGATTGGCTCTGTACCTAGCGTGAGTTATAATAACTCACACACTATAACTCACGCTGTTTGTTTATGTATACTATTAATTGTTCAAAAGCAGTTCATTAATTAGTATGTAACCTAATAAGAGTAGATAAAAATATGATTTATCTTAATTATTTTAAAAACTACTACTACTAGAGGGATGAAATCTCGTACATGAGGTAACTTTATTATGAGAAATCGTTTGGTGCTGGTGAGAACGGGGAGGCAACGACCAGGTGCGTACGAAATGCCCATAATTTTTTGCTTTGATATTCTTCTTATCTTTGACTTTAAACATGATTTCTCAGACGAATTTTTAAAGAACATGTACTTTTGATGACACTCGTAGAACGTATCGTTTTCCTTTAAAACCCCATTGAAAAGTTCGATGCAAAAAGGGCCATTGATCAATTACGCATTCAAAAATCAAACTTGAGTTGTTTCAGCCAAATAGAAATGTCATTGTTAATAAATTTTGCCTTTAAGCCTGTAAAGTACTGAAAAAGACTGAACAACGGAACACCATTATTTTGAAGAAATGGTGGATATGCATTTCATGTATGGTAAGGTCAACGGGAACGCTTTCGAAGCGCATAGGCTTTTTGAATGATGGTAGATGAATGATGGTAGACAGATTCCCTGTGACAAAACCGTCGTCAGTTTACATATCAGACTTTGCGAAAGAGGTACCTTCAAAAAGAATTCAAGTGACTCTGGGAGACATCGCACCACTCGCACCTTAGAAGTACTGGAAAGGATACTGGAATTAGTACTATCCAATCCAGGAACCAGCACCAGAAAAATTGCTATGCAAGAGGATATTCCGAAAAGCTGTGTTTGGGAAGTTCTTCGTGAACAGTTGCTTTATTCTTACCATCTACAGAGAGTCCAGGAGGACTTTCAGTCTAGAATGGAATTTTGTCAATGGTTGAGGCGAAACTGACACGAGGTCCCTAATTTTATAACTAGAATACTTTTCACCTATGAAACCGGTTTCACTAGGGATGGAATAATCAATTTCCACAATTCTCACGTGTGGGCTGACGAAAACCCACATCAAGTTTTTGAATCGAGGCATCAAGATAGATTTTTCATCAATGTTTGGGTGGGAATACTGGGTAACCATTTGATAGGATCTTATGTTTTGCCAAATCGTATAAACAGTCATAATTATCTAGATTTCCTGGAAAATATTTTATATAATTTGCTCGACGATGTTGCATACTATTTTATGTATAACATGTATTTTATGCACGATGGGGCACCGGCACATTTTGGTTTGAACGCTAGGGCATATTTAAATGCTGTTTATCATGAGCGATGGATAGAACGAGGTGACCATGTATCTTGGCTTCCTCGTTCTCCGGATTTAAATCCCCTTCACTACTTATTATGGGGATCATTTAACATCTTTGTTTTATGCAATCCCTGTTCGAAATGTTCAGGAATTGAAGCAGATATGAATGCGAACTCATAAGAAATAAACCTGGTATTTTTAGAAATATAAGGAGATCTATGAAAAAGCGTATGAGAAGCTGCATCGTAATGAATGGCAGGCATTTTTACCACCTTGCGTAATAATAAATAATAAACATGTGATAAGAATTTAGTTTACTTTATTTATGTATGTACATTTAATGACATCTCTATATGGTTGAAACAAGCCAAATTTAATTTTTTGAAGGCGTAATTGATCACTAGTCATTTTATATCGAACTTTTCAATCAGGCTTTAAAGGAAAACGACACTATCTAAAATTTTCACCAACAGTACATTTTTTTAAAGATTTGTCTGAGAAATCGTATTTAAAGTCAAAAATAAAAAAAATGTCAAAGCAAAATAATTATGGGCATTTTAATCAGGAGCCCCCCCAATTTCATTCGCCACTAGTCGTTGCGCCCTGTAGCGTATTCGCCTACATAATATTTAAGATTCTATTACTACTATGAAATAACAACAAATAATTAATTAATTAAAAAATTATTATTTTGAATGTTAAATATTTAATTTTGAATATAAAGATCTTTTGAATTTGAATTTATTTATTATGGTTAATTATCATAAACTGATGATCCCGACGTGACTTGTGCACGCAACCTTCAATGTTCTTCGCCTTATTAAGGTTCGGATGCTATTTTTAAATTTCCATACCTCCGAAATTATTGATTCTAAATTATTGATCCCTAGCATCGTTTCGCTAAATATAACAATTTTCGAGTTATTCGACGAAAATCGTTTTGAGATACCAGTTCTCTGAAGTTAAAATTGCAAGTTCCAACTCAATATACCTTACAGAGTACCAATTTATATGAAAAAATTGTATAACTCCTTTTTTTATCAAAATTTGACTCTACGTAAGTTTCAGTGGTTATTACTTTTTTGAGATGTCACCAATTAGCAAATCTCCGGATAATATAGAAACGTTTATTTGATGCATTTACTATTATATTACTAAAAGAAGAACGAAAGGCTATGGCAGCTTAAGATAAGTGTCCGTGCCTTTGCAACCTTTTTGTGTGTGGTTCCTTCTAGTGATACATCTTTGCGTAAGATACTACCACAAAAAGTTTTAATCTCCAAAACTTCGTAATATCTGGAAACCTTTTTTTTTTTTCGAAAAACCGAAAAACATTTTTTTTTCTTAATCAAGTGAACCAATTTGTTTGTACTTCACATATATTGTAAATCTACTCGTGACAATTTATTAATGATATTTCCAGGAAATCTTTTCATGAAGAAAAAAAAATTTGATGCTTTTGAAATTTTTGAAAAATTTAAATAGGTACGACGTACTTACACGTTAGAGACACCTACCATTTTTTATTAATAATACACCGTATAATAAGCTACAACATATATTTTTCAGAAAACTCTATCGAAGAGGTAACGTAGTCAAATTGGAAAATATAATGTCAGGATCATAAAAGGATTTTAATGTCATGGACGTATGAAGAACTTTATGAAGCCTCTAGATTTAATTCAGTTTCTAATATAAGCCCTTAAAAGATATTTTGACGTTTTCTTTTGTTCAATTTTCCGCTTTGAATTAACTTTTTAATATTGCATAAAATGAATTTTTGGAACTGATAATTGGAGGTTTTGCTGGAGGCGCCACGTGTAACAACATATCTTTAATTCTCATATTTTGAAGTTCATGATATATTATGGGGCCATTCAAAAATACGTTCGCTTTCAGAGGGGAGGATAAAATATGACAAAATGAACGACATGAGGGTAAATGAAAAGTTCTCACAAAAAAATGAAAAATAACTAAAATAAATAACGTGTATTTGTCTTCAGATTTACTACGCACTCAAAAAATTTCGGCGTCTTTGATCTTTACAGCACCGACAAAGACATTTTTTACACGAATAATACGTGTGCAGTCAACTTTAAGAACGTATTTAAATTTTTCAAAAAATTCAAAGCATTTTTTTTCACCATGAAAAGATTTCCTGAAAATATCATGGCATTGGCTTTAACGCCACTGTCGTTAAATAATTATAATCGGCGAACGGAAACAAAAACTATGTAAATAAAAGGCACTTTAAATTTGATTTCTCATTTTGGGCTTAAAAACAATGTTAAAATCGGCCGATTAAGAACGTTATTACTCTTAATATTGCTTACGCTTGTAACATTTGTGAAACCACCCCATGTGAACTTTCATTTACAAACCTTCCCCCTTCGATTAAACATAGCAATAAATTCTGTTGAATAGATTACTACGAGATAATGAAATTGAAGTTATTTTTATTTTTTTGTGAAAACTTTTCATATACCCTCCTATCGTTCATTTTGTCACACTTTCCCCTCTCTTCTGAAAGCGAACGTATTTTTTGAATGGCCCCATAGTATATCATGAACTTCAAAATATGAAAATTAAAGACATGTTTTTACAAGCGGATATATCACATGCTGGTATCCATTCTACCAAAAAACTTATTAACTCTAATTATTTCTGGCCAAAAATGAATACTGATGGCACCTTGTGGACCAAGACTTGTTTGAGTGGTCAAGCTTCTAAAATAAAGAAGCATACGAAAACTCAGATTGGTAATTTTGAAGTCCCGAGAAGTCATTTTGAGCATATCCATATAGATCTCGTTGGGCCATTGCCACCTTCACATAGTTTTTCTTGCATGCTGATAGTTATTGACCGTTTCACTCGATGGCCACAAGCTTATCCTTCATCAGACATTACTGCTGAAACTGTTACTAAAACCTTATTTCAAAATTATATTTGTCTTTTTGGCATTCCACTACGCCTCACCACTGATCAAGGAGTTTAGTTCGAATCAAATCTTTTTCGTGAATTTTCAAAATTTTTAGATTTCCATCGAATTCACACAACTTCATAATTTGATGACCCCAAATGAACACAAGCAACAAGAACTTAATCAATTTCAGCCTTGCTCTACTGAAGTCGACCAAAACGCAGGACCGTTTGTTGGCTCTGAAACTGTTGATCTACCTGAAGCTGAAACTGCAGCAAATAACCGAGCAAAACGAAGAGACAAAAAGAAACACAAATAATAATATTATAATTATCTATCAATTTATGGAATTTTCAGCGTCAAAATCATTTTTATGTCAAACCCGAAAACTGAGATATTAATATTTTAAAGTATGCCGTATGCTGAGAACCTGCAACTTTAAGTCAAGAAATCGTATTTGACAGACGGAACTTACAAGAAGATTTCAGGATCATTTTGAACATTGAAATCATCGCTAGAACTTCCGCTGCAACCCGACAGTCTGGACAACTCATTAGATTCCCCAACCGCAAACCGATAGCTTGGACAACTCCATGTACATTTTTATTTATTTTGTGAATGTGAATGTGAATGTGTGTACTCTGCTTATACAACTCCCTCTTCTATTAAAACATCATTAAGGTATCAATTATTCGCTTATTTTACGTGACATTAATTTTCATAATGAATGATCAATCATCTATTATTAAATATTAATATAATATAAATAATATTCATATTCACTTATCTTCTATCTCAATCCATTTACGATTACTGAAGATGCTCAGTCTGACGATTGTGAATTTTCATTTCACAATTTACGAATGACATATATTATGCTCATAGTAAAGAAAACATCATAGCAGATATTTTATCGCACATAAATTTTCCCTTACTTAAACAACATGCTATTTTGTCAAATCTGACTTTTTTAAAGCTCATCTTTAATATTGAAGTTGATTTCTGTTTTTACAGAGGGGGGGGGGGTGTATATGTAGCATATTCACTTACATATTATCGCCATGGATATTTAAATAACAATAACAAAATTGTTATTAATTATTTTATATACATACCCTATCGGCAAGTCCTGGATTAGGTATGTATAGTATGTGTAGTATAGTATATAAACGGCACAATGGATTACTCTCAAATTTTTATCGTGTTATCACTATATATTTGTTAACATGATGTGTTAATATGTAGGACAAATTTTATTAAGTGTAGAAAGCATTATTTTTTTAAGGATGTCGAAAATTTGCATTCTCAAATGTAACATGCGGGAAACTTTCTTATCTTTCGAAATAGACACCAAGTGTATTGAGAAGTAACGAAGATAAAAGATGGACGTAACTTTTTTATTTGAAACTTTTTTTTCTAAAATTAGCAGTTTTCGAGAAAATTGTAAATGAGTGATTGTTGGCCAGGTACCGCAATTAATCGCTATTAGATGTCCACGTTCTTTATGATCTCATTATCATTAAATAGATTTTGCATGTATTCCCACTTCAATCTCTAAAAGTATCACTCCTTCACGGTTGGATTTTCGACATAGCCTTAGAAAAAAAAATAGTTAAGCAGAAAAACTATTGTTTCATGCGGTCGGTCAAGTCACCGAAACCATACACACCTAATCCAGGACTTGCCGATACTGTATACACAAAATATTAATATTTACAATTTTAAATTAAACTCTGTAACTATTTACTTTTATATTTTCTTATGGTTTATTGCTATACGCCCCCGTTTTTATTAGCACCAAGCGATTTCTGATGACAAAATTACCACATGTACGAGATTTCATCCCTCTAGAAGTAGTAGTTTTTAAACTAATTAAGAAAAACCATATTTTTATACCATCCTCGGAGGGACGTAGCTATATTAGGAAGCATTTCTGGGTGTAGAACCACCTACCGAAATATTAAAACGTTACTTCCTGTATAATAGTATAGTCCGTTTATTAAGCTAGGGTGCTAGTTGGAAGTTTATCGCAAATGAGCTTTCTGATTTTGAATTTAGCTCACGTATTCAAGATTACTTTTTGTTATTACTAAAGATGTATTATAATTCTGTTAAATAATTAATTTTCTATTCAAAATGTTTGCATAATGGTCCACTGATATAGACAAAAATTGCGCTATGTAAATTTACTGAATAAGAGCTGCATTTAGTAAGAGGTATTCTGTTCATTAAGATTCATTAAACATTCCAAAGCAAGGAAAGCCGAAGTTGTCTGTGAGAATAATGGTGAAATTCAAGGCAATTGTATATCCTTGAATTTTACCAGAGCTTGAGGAGATAATTAGGGACTTTATGTGACGTCTTTTGATACGATCCGGATCTTGTTAATTAACTCAATCAAGGTTGATTTTCTTTCTAGCATAATTATTATTGCCCACGTTATATGCCACGTCAATGTAGAGTCGATTTAATACGAATGCAAAATACTGTGAGTTGCAATGCATATGTTGAAAAATTATATAAACACAAAATAGACTTGGAATAGAGTAAAAATGGTATTATTTCATTCAGTGAGAAAATACAAATTCTTTTATTTTTTTACTTCCCTCACTTACCGAAGGGAAGTATGGTAATCGTGAAAGAATCACCCTCCGAGATTTCTTCGGATTTTCGCATTTCAGATTATATACAGGGTGGCCGCGGGAATGCTAGAACCTCATTAGACTTCGGTATTTCTTGAGTTACTTAAAAAAGTTCAAAAATAAAAGTTACAAAAAATCATATATATTTTCCAAAAACCATTTCACAAAAACAATTTAAAGTCTCATTTCTGAGATCTGAACTTTACTTTGGTTTTCTTAAAATTGAACACCCTGTATATTTTTACACCATCTAATAGGCCCATAAAAATGCTTGTTAATGATATATAAATCATAACATTTATGTTCAAAAATATGCTTCTAGAAGGCAGAGTATTTACTAAACGTAATTTCTCTCTGAAGCAACCCTCTATACATCCTTATTTTAAAAATAAGGAACTTGACCAGACTACAACAAATTGCAAGTCTGGCGCGTTAAGTGTAATAATCACATATTACTACGAAACGCTGTAATTCGATTTTAGCAAACACCGACCGAAAGAATTATTCCTAAATTAAAGGAACTCTCGTGTCAGCCACTGCACACCACTCGCGGCAACGTAGGCCTACCTTGCACTGATGAGAGCCAACAGCTCGAAACTGCAGTCTGCAAGTGGTGTGCAGTGGCTGACACGAGAGTTCCTTTAATTTAGGAATAATTCTTTCGGTCGGTGTTTGCTAAAATCGAATTACAGCGTTTCGTAGTAATATGTGATTATTACACTTAACGCACCAGACTTGCAATTTGTTGTAGTCTGGTCAAGTTCCTTATTTTTAAAATAAGGATGTATAGAGGGTTGCTTCAGAGAGAAATTACGTTTAGTAAATACTCTGCCTTCTAGAAGCATATTTTTGAACATTTGCTGCCCATCTCAGGCTAACCAATTCGATTGTAGTGAACAGCGACCGCGAGATGGCGCCTTCGATTTATTTTGCATGTCGCAGTCTTAAGATTGTGAACATGTACCATGTCACCCGAAATCTCGTTGCCAGTCACTGCATGCCTACCTTGCACTGATGAGAGCCAACAGCTCGAAACTGCAGTCTGCAAGTGGTGTGCAGTGGCTGACACGAGAGTTCCTTTAATTTAGAAATAATTCTTTCGGTCGGTGTTTGCTAAAATCGAATTACAGCGTTTCGTAGTAATATGTGATTATTACACTTAACGCGCCAGACTTGCAATTTGTTGTAGTCTGGTCAAGTTCCTTATTTTTAAAATAAGGAAGTATAGAGGGTTGCTTCAGAGAGAAATTACGTTTAGTAAATACTCTGCCTTCTAGAAGCATATTTTTGAACATTTGCTGCCCATCTCAGGCTAACCAATTCGATTGTAGCGAACAGCGACCGCGAGATGGCGCCTTCGATTTATTTTGCATGTCGCAGTCTTAAGATTCTGAACATGTACCATGTCACCCGAAATCTCGTTGCCAGTCACTGCATGCCTACCTTGCACTGATGAGAGCCAACAGCTCGAAACTGCAGTCTGCAAGTGGTGTGCAGTGGCTGACACGAGAGTTCCTTTAATTTAGGAATCATTCTTTCGGTCGGTGTTTGCTAAAATCGAATTACAGCGTTTCGTAGTAATATGTGATTATTACACTTAACGTGCCAGACTTGCAATTTGTTGTAGTCTGGTCAAGTTCCTTATTTTTAAAATAAGGATGTATAGAGGGTTGCTTCAGAGAGAAATTACGTTTAGTAAATATATATATATATATATATATATATATATATATATATATATATATATATATATTCTAAATTATATATATATATATATATATATATATATATATATATATATATATATATATATATATATATATATATATATATATATATATATATATATATATATATATATATATATATATATATATATATATATATATATATATATATATATATATATATATATATATATATATATATTCTAAATTATATATATATATATATATATATATATATATATATATATATATATATATATATATATATATATATATATATATATATATATATATGTATGATATTTTGCTAAAGATTTCTATTATTAGCAGACTGTAATTTCTAAAATCTAAGTATTTGACTATAATAGTAAAACTCACCGTTCAGTCGAAATCCTGGTGGTTGCAATTTGATAAATGCCGGAGATTGAAGGAAATCAGGAAAAGGAAACTTTAAGGTAAAGACGAGGAATCGGCAATATTCGAAGAATTATCGCACGACACAATACTATTCAAGTAATTGCTATGTTTAACTATATTTAACTATATGAGAAAATGGTTTTACTTATATCAAAAAATGAAATTTTGTTTAACACCTTTTAGAAACTTCTTTAACTATCTATCTATAATGTCTAATGGCTCACTGGTAGCAGTATCAGTAGTCCACTTTTTTGTTGCCCTTTTTGTATGGGAGGATAAATTCCTGTAATAAATGATAGAGTTTATCATCTATTCACTGCTAGGTAATTTGGGTTGCCTATTATATCAATTTAAGTTCAAATAAAATAAAGAGCGGCGCAAACATTCCCCCCGGGCTGAACTAAGTTTCGGAATGATAAAATACGATAAATGAAAAATCTATGCTAAAACTACTATTTACAAACATTACTACTATTACTACTAGTTACAAACTAAAATAATGAAAATTTATTGCAAAGGCAAAGGGCAGACCTTAATGACAGGTCTCCTATAGATTCCATTTTTAGTGCGAACATCAACTACTCTAATAACGTGATCGCGTCCAGGATAGACTTGATCGATAATACCTAAAGGCCATTGAAGAGGCGGTGTATTTGGTTGTTCCAGGACAACAATGGTACCTATTTTGACAGGATTACTATCAGTATTCCAACGTTGTCGAGTCTGTAATGTAGTGAGATACTCTAAATGCCATCTTTTCCAAAAATCTTGGACCATCCGGTCAATCATTTGGAACCTATTCAATCTATTAATATTGAGATCAGTGAGATCAGAAGCGGGAATATTGGTGGCGGGAGTTAGAGTCAAAAAATGTGTAGGTGTCAAAGCTATAGGGTCTATAGGATCAGAACTAAGTACACATAAAGGACGTGAATTCAAAAGACTTTCAATTTGAACGAATAGAGTATTAAACTCCTCATAAGTCAATAGCTGATTGTGTATTACTTTGTACAAATGTGTTTTAACGGACCTTACATTAGATTCCCAAAGACCACCCATATGTGGTGCACCTGGAGGTATCAGTTTCCATTGAATTCCTTTGGTAGCTAATTCATTAAATATTGTATTATTATATTTCGGAGATAGTATGAATTGATAAAGTTCATCCAAAACTGCCTTTGCGCCTATTAAAATTGGCACCATTATCAGAATACATCTCCGAAATCGCTCCACGTCTAGCAATAAACCGTTTGAAGGCTTGAAGAAAATTTGGTGTGGACAAATCAGTAACAAGCTAAAGATGCACTGCTTTGGTTGCCATGCATATAAACAAACAAATATATGCTTTGACAGGACGAACTCCTCGTTTACGATAAGGAATTAGCTGTACAGGACCAGCATAGTCACATCCAGTACGTAAGAATGCCTTGGCTTGTTCAACTCTAAAACTAGGAAGATTTCCCATCACGGGAATCTGTGGTTTTGGTTTTAATCTAAAACAACTATTGCATTTTTGGATTCTATATCTAACGACACTACGAGCTGAAAGAATCCAATAGCGTAATCTAAGCAAAGAAAGAACTAGGTGGGGGCCAGTGTGAAGGTTGATGCTATGATAATGGTCTATAAGAAGTTCTACTAAATGATCATTTTTTGGAAGTAATATAGGATGCCGTCCATCAAAATTTAAATTAGCATGAGCTAGCCTACCTCCAATTCTAATTATATCGTCTTTCAAGAAAGGACGTAAATGTTTTAAAGATTTTGGAATAGTGTTTTTCTTGAGTGAAGCTATCTCTGATTGAAAATGTCGACATTGAACTATTTTAATCAATGTACTTTCAGCCACATCTAAGTCGGAAACTGAAATTGAAGAAGCTATTGGCAACAATTTTAGGAATCTATGGACATAAACAGTCGATCTCAATAGTTTGATCCACTTCGAGTTACGCATAATTAGTGTATAAAGTGGATTGTCGATAATTTCGGGTACTACTAAGGAAATTACCTTGCACTCTGGTAGATTTTCTTGTGAACGTGCTACGCTAATTGGCCACTCATCGGAATCTAATTTTAACCATTCAGGGCCACTTTTCCAAGAAATGTTAGCTATAAATTTAGAAGGAGTTAAACCTCTAGACAAACAGTCGCTGATATTGTTTTTTCCATTTACATGAAACCACGAACTAGACTCGGTTAACGACTGGATTTGGGCCACCCGATTTGATACGAAAGTTTGTAATTTGGATGGATGGGATGCGATCCAATTAAGTGTGATGGTAGAATCGGATAATGCGAAAATATGGGTAATATTTAAACGAGATCCATAACAATTTACAATAAAATCAAGAAGTTTAGCGAGCAAGTGTGCCGCACACAACTCTAATCTTGGAATAGAGATAACTTTCATCGGAGAAACTTTTGACTTGGCACAGAGAAGATGTACCTGAACTTCTCCACTTGAATTTGTACTACGAAGATAGACGACAGCGCCGTAAGAAGTTAAACATGCATCTGCGAAACCTACTAAAACTATGGGCTGTTTCAATGCAACACCTATATGTCGAGGGAGAGTAAATTCTAAGAGATGAGGTAATCCAATAGAAAATTGATTCCAACGATTTGCTATATCAGGAAGGCATGGCTCATCCCAATCTAGCTGAGATATCCAGCAATCTTTAATCAAAATTTTTACTAACAAGGTAACAGGGGCTAGGAATCCTAAAGGATCATAACAACGAGCAACAGTTGATAAAATATTACGCTTGGTACAAGGTTTATCAGATAAATCAAAAGAAAATGACAACAAATCAGAACTCGGATGCCATTGTAAACCTAGTACTTTAAGGGTATCGGTTTCAAAGTTCACCACGTCGGTGGTTCGAGCATCTACCGGAATTTCTTCTAGTAACTGTTTTGAATTGGTCGCCCATTTAACTAGTTGGAAACCTCCGTTACGAAACAATTCGACCAATTGACGATATAAAACAATAGCTAAGCTATCCGAAGACACACTCGATACGAAATCATCTACATACATGTCTCTTTTAACTACTTCAGAAGCTAGAGGGAATGAGATTTTTTCATCGTCAGCTAATTGGCGTACAGTACGCAGTGCTAGAAATGGTGAGGTTTTGACCCCAAAAGAAACAGTGTTCAATTGATACATTTCGATGGGCTCATGTGGAGAGAATCTCCAAAGAATTCTTTGAAATCTCCGATGATCTTCTCTTAAATTGATTTGTCTATACATCTGTCGAATGTCCGCAGTGAAAGCTACTTTAAATAACCTAAAATTTAAAAACATCGTGCAAACATCTGATTGTAATTTTGGACCAGTATATAGTAAATCATTCAATGAATAAAGAGAGTCCGTCTTGCACGAACCATCGAAGACAATCCGGACTGGAGTTGTAAGAGAATCTTTTTTAAAGACTGCGTGGTGAGGAATGAAATATTGTGCGGAAGAACTACAATTTTCTACGACTTTGGACATGTGACCTTGGATTAAATAATCTCGGATTATTTCCGCATATTGCTTTCTAAGAGTGGGATTAGTAAATAACCTTTTTTCTAATGACAAAAATCTTTGAAGAGCTATAGTATATGAATCTCCTAAAAAAGAACTATCAATTTTGAAAGGTAGTGCTACTGTATACCTTCCGGAAATGTCCCGGCTACAAGTATCTTTAAAGATTTTCTCACATTCCACATCGTCGGGATCTACTATGACCGAATTTGGTAAATCTTCAACTTCCCAGAATTTCTTAACTAACTTTTCGATAGGGGGTTCTAAACTAATACAAAAACTATGGGTATTAATAGATGGAGATAAAATGGGAGCTGAGCCCATTACAACAAATCCTAAAGTGGTTTCAATTGCTACTGGAGTATTTGGGGGACCTACTATGCGTTTTTCACCCATCAACTGAGCAAATAAACTTGCCCCGAGAATTCCATCAATTTTTTGCGGAAAATAAAAATCACCATCAGCCAAGGGCAGTGAAATCAAATGAGAAAGAGTACCTAAATCAACCTGGGCAGGAGATAGTTGCTCTGCAATTTTGTCAACTACCAGTACCTCTACAGGATATCTTTTGGTTGCATCAAATTGAGAAATGACTATTATAGTTGAACATCCATGTACAGAACTACTAACAGAACCAATTCCATAAACATGCGAATGACATTTTGACATGGAAAGTTTCAACCGTCGACTAAATTCTAGGGAAAGAAAATTTGCTTGGGTAGCACTATCAATTAGAAAGCGGGCTTCATGAAAATTACCAAAACTATCTAATACATGTACCTTAGCTGTAGACAATAACACAGTATTGTTACCAGAAGGGTTATGATTATGTGTAATAGAACAACAATTTACTAATGGGGGCAGTGGGTGATCACTGGAAAGACTACTACCTTTGTTCAAGCTAGAGGAGGGTCCGGCTATAGAACTTTCATTTACCTCCGAATTACCAACTATTGTCCGATCTGACTTATCTCCACTATTGTTTGGATTTTGTATGTTTTGCCGAGGCGATTTAAAATGTAACAAGCTATGATGTTTAAGATGGCAAATTTTACAAGTATAACTACTTTTACAGTTGATGACTTTATGTGAGGATAAACAATTTAAACATAAATTATTGTTTCGAACAAGTTGATAACGTTCCTCAGGGGATAATTCTAAAAATTTAGGACATTTAAGAATTGAGTGCAAATTGACTTTACAGATAACACATTTAAAATTCATATTATCTTGAACCATAAAAGAATGAGTTGCTCTTGATCTGCTATTACTATTCGAAGTATTGCTACTTTGGAGAATTGAACTATGTCTATTGCTACTACCACTCGGTTTATGAATACTACTAGTTGATCTAAAAATGTATTAGCTATAATGCGTTTGTCTTCAAATTTATCCGTAAGCGCTTTAAAAATAATTCGATAATTATCACCGGTGGGAGCAATGCCTGAACAGACAGACAGAGCACTCCCACTTAGGCAGCCTATCAAATAATGAACTCTATCTATGTCAGTTAAATCTGTGTTGTTATGTATCATGTTATTATAACATTCTATAAACAAAGGCCAATCTTTAACATCACCATTAAATTTCGGAAGTGGTAATTCTGGCAACTTACGTGTAGACCTACGAATCTGATGGGATGGTTGTGAATTATTCGAACTATTAGTACTACGATTAGCATTTAACTTTTTTGCTACATGTTGTATATGACATATTAATTCGTCAAATGTGTCTAATATTTGATAACTCGGAACAAATTCATCATTTAGCTCATATTCTAACGTATTTATTTGATCTAAAATATCTAAAAATTTCGTTTTAGTTGTTTCCAAAGTTTCATAACTAAGATTAAACTGATTTACTTTTTCGGGCGTCGTGACGTCCCTACTATTGTCAAATAATCGCTGAATACGAGAAAAATATTGTTCCTTTTTCGCAACTAAAATGGACAATTGCTGCTGCTTTCTTGTGGCCATCCTGTATATAACTACCAAAAATTTTAGGAAAATGCACTATATATAAATAATTTATTCAATTATTGTGAAACGTACTATAAGTAACAAATCAGAAAATGAAATATTTTACATCACTTTTTGAATAAGCAAAAACATAACTCTCTTGAAAGAAACAAAAAACTAATTATTCAAAAAAACTATATATTCTTTTTCAGGCACTAGGAAAACCACGAATTTATCTAATTTTATTTTACAACTATTTCAAAATGTGAAAATCGAATTTCTAACTAATTTAATAAAAATGAAAAATACTAAATAGGAACAATCCAGGCTCGAATCTGGACCAAATGTATGATATTTTGCTAAAGATTTCTATTATTAGCAGACTGTAATTTCTAAAATCTAAGTATTTGACTATAATAGTAAAACTCACCGTTCAGTCGAAATCCTGGTGGTTGCAATTTGATAAATGCCGGAGATTGAAGGAAATCAGGAAAAGGAAACTTTAAGGTAAAGACGAGGAATCGGCAATATTCGAAGAATTATCGTACGACACAATACTATTCAAGTAATTGCTATGTTTAACTATATTTAACTATATGAGAAAATGGTTTTACTTATATCAAAAAATGAAATTTTGTTTAACACCTTTTAGAAACTTCTTTAACTATCTATCTATAATGTTTAATGGCTCACTGGTAGCAGTATCAGTAGTCCACTTTTTTGTTGCACTTTTTGTATGGGAGGATAAATTCCTGTATAAATGATAGAGTTTATCATCTATTCATTGCTAGGTAATTTGGGTTGCCTATTATATCAATTTAAGTTCAAATAAAATAAAGAGCGGCGCAAACATATATATATATATATATATATATATATATATATATATATATATATATATATATATATATATATATATATATATATATATATATATATATATATATATATATATATATATATATATATATATATATATATATATATATATATATATATATATATATATATATATAATATCTTATGCTACCACTACTTATTGGTAACAAAATAAAAAATTTAATATCTAGTAGTTTTTAACAAAAAATATACTATGTTATATATCATTAAAAAGCTTTTTTATGGGCTTTAAAAAAATGAAAGTAAATTCATATCTCCGAAATACGATATTTAATTGTTTTTGTGAAATGATTTTTGGAAAATACGTAAGATTATTACTTTTATATTTCGCTTTTTAAATAACGCTAAAAATAACGGAGTTAGATGAGGTTCTAACTTTCGCACGATAATCCTAT
Organism: Rutpela maculata; assembly: GCA_936432065.2. Lineage (NCBI taxonomy): Eukaryota > Metazoa > Arthropoda > Insecta > Coleoptera > Cerambycidae > Rutpela > Rutpela maculata. The sequence goes on along the minus strand of OW386287.2, from coordinate 143,376,054 downwards.
ACATGACGAAAATTAAAGCCTTTTAATTCCGTCAATCCGCCTGTCTGTCTATCTGTTGCTCTGTTGTCTCTATCTGTTGGGGCTATACAACAAAACCATTTGACAGAGATGAATAATCTTTGATAGATAGTTGACGCTACTGCCAACGAAGAACTGGGAATATTCATAATAAGACTTGTAAGTACAATTAAAAAGTTTGTAAACCTGGTAAAATCTTCATAAGAAACCAATCGAAAATTTGTTTCTTGTGTGAAGATCAAAGGTCAACAACGATATTAATGACGTAACCCTTGCTGATTACCTTTAGCATTTACATATAAATAAATAGTGCCTGCTTATACTTATTTATATAAATTGTTCATACCTATTTAAACAAAACTAAAAAACTAAACCCACAATCAAATACATACTTATACCTACATATACCTATACGATTAGACTTGAAAAATATGAAAAACATATATACAGTTGTCATTCTAAAAAAATTATGAAAGAATGTGACGGATGCCAATAATATTTCGCATGTAGTTAACACACCTGTCAAGGAAGAAAAATTAAGAAAACATACAGACCCTAAAAACTAATTAATGAAGAAACCGTGGTGAAAATAATATTTGACACAATTGTCGAGGAAAAAACCCGACACATTTTTTAGTAAAAAATATACAAGGTGGTCAATTTAAAAAATAAGACACGAGAGAGGAGAATGATATTTGAACTATAGTTGTCACTATTGCAAGAAAAACATCTGATGTAATTTCAGTAAAAAAAAATACAGATAGACATGGAAGGTACAAAACAATTTATAAATAAAGGGTGCCAAACAGAGAGAGAAGTTTTGTGTGAATACTTTTGCAAATTTTTTATAAAATGTTTTTGTGTTATCTTGTGTATATCCCGATTCATTCTAATATGATTTTTATACAAATTATTCAATTAAAAAATTATAGGCTCTGCGGGTTACTTGCGAGATATTGCCGCAACCGCGCGACGGACAACATAGTCCAGAGTGAAAATATTAAATGTATGGAGATTTGAGAGATTTGGAGATTCAAATTACACATTTTTTTTGCCAAACATATATCTCTATTATACACTTCACAAATACAAAAACGAATAGTATATTGCATTTGATTGGCATATTTCTAAAACCAGTAATGTCGCTGGTGTAGAGAAAAATTTCATATCATTGTGATGGTGAGCGATTTCTGAACAACTTTTAAAATGTCTGTCTGTCCATCCGCCATGTTTCTTTTAAGCACGATAACTTAAGAAAGAAAAGTCTGATTGTGATGAAATTTTGAAAATAAGTTAGTATTGTGAAATCTTTTGAACGAAATCGACCAGTACATAAAAAAGTTATTAATTATTTAAGTTTTTTTAATTTAATAGAAATTTGGCGAAATGCTGTTTCTTATTTATTTACATATTTTACTAATACACATTTCATAAGGACATATTATCTAACCGAGGTATGATTTTCAGTATGAGACGTTATATTGTATAAATTTACACGATTTTGAGGAAATCGATGGTGGTCTGGTGGTTACACTTTTGACTCTCAGAGACCTTCTATGCTCACTGGCGCACAGTGGCCTTAAAGTGACGTTTTTTTTTCAAATCAGTCTGCAGGTCTTAATACTTAAGCAATCGGAAAGTTTTTTTTTGAAGTCTTCGTTCCTTAATTGCCTATCGATCTGCCAAGCCAGATTTTCAATTTTTGTCATTGATTTTTCAAAATATTCCAAATATGTTTAAATGTTCATAAAAAATTTTGAAAAATTAGGGACAAAAATCGAAAATCTGACTTGACAGATCGATAGGCAATTAAGAATCAAAGATTAAAAAAACTTTCCGATTGCTTAAGTGTTAAGGCCTGTAGACTGATTTAAAAAATTGGCCACTTTTTTTTCTCGCTATTGCCCATCAGCCGCACGGGCCTTACCAGTATATTTTTTTATGTTATTGTTCCACTAAAATATAGTCTGAAGTAATTTTTCGATTGCGCCCTGGACTATTTGAACACACATATACTAAATTGATTTTCAATAAAGTGAAATTGTGCTAGTTCGATAAAAAGGAGCTGACAAAGGCATTAAAAGGTCGCCTTTATTTGTTTTAGTTAATTTATCACAATCAAGAAAAAGTTGCCGATTCCCGGAAAATGCTTAAAAAGTTTTTAGATGACGCTGAGCTTTGGTCCCTGTTGTAAACAAGACATAAAAAATAACCGGGATGGAAATCTTTCATTTTATATGGGGCGAGTATAACGACAGCCGATTTATTTTAGTTTGTTAGGTACATACATATTATCATCTAAAAACCATTATAGCTAGTCTTGGTCTTGGAGAAAATCAAATATTTCGGTTTGCATAATATCTATTAATAAAGAATAATGGGTAAATTAATTTCATTTTATTAAATAAACAGATATCGTGTTTATCGTTTTAAAAATTGTAATTGATGGTCTTTTCTAGACAATGATATATTATTATATTTTCAGTGATGTCATTTACTAACGTTTTTAATGTACTGGCATGTCATGATCAAAATTATATCAACAGTATATATGTGAAAAATAGTTATTTTCTTTGTCTGTAATGTTTTTTTTTTATGTTAATTATTAGGTATTGGGTGTGTAAAAATCATCTGCTAAACACACAAAACAATATTTTCAATAATTACACGGGTGTACATTTTTTTATAATTTACATTGATTAGAGTATATGGAGTTCATGTTTTTTGGTAGGCTGAGTTATAATGTGAAGTCCGTTTTGCTCTAACAGACCTCATTTGTTTTTAGCTCAACTTGCCAACTCCATAATCTATAATTAAATGCAAATGGCACAACAGTAAATTTATATTCCAAAATTCAGTTGGTACGTCAATATAGGCTTCAAAGTCAACTAAAAGATATATTACAGCATTGCTAGTAACTACCCTCTTAGTCCACTCGTTCCCGTTTAGGGGGTGAGAAAATCATTTCGTATTATACAACATGAGACGTTGGCGAAAGAAATGTATACAGCCAATATAGACGGAGAGCCGGCCGTCAAATATCCTATGAATAAGATACATGAAAAGCTTTGTGTGAGTGATTAATACTACCACAGACCTAAAGGGAGCCACCTTTTATACAAGCTAATTTTGCCCGCGTCATGAAATTTTGACCTCACTTCCGGTTACAATTTTTAATGTTTTCTTGAGTCATCAATATTTCCCTGAGGTAAAGCTTTTACCCCACCAGACGTAAGACATGTACCCCTCCCCCACCCCCCGTTTTCGAGGGCGGAGAACACGATGGTGACAATATTTTCCGACCTAGCGTCCAACTGCTACCTCTAAATCGAAGAAACCACCTCTTTTTTCGATTTTCCGGTGCTACGCTTGCGAGGGCTTACCACACGGGTTTATTTGATCAGTTTGAATAAAATAAGGGGGTTGAAACTACTCCTATCCCCAATAACTAAATGCCACGAAAACAGCGAAAATCAGCTGGAAAATGGTATATCCCCATTTTCGAGGGCGAGGAATACGATGGTGCTAATATTTCCCGACCTACCCTTCACCTAAACCTGAATACCACCCCCTTTTCCGATTTTCCGGTGCTAGGCTTGACGGATTCAGTTTTATTGGTCAATTTGAATAAAATAAGTAAATATTGACCAGGTGATCTAACCCACCACCGGGGGTTGAAACTACGCCCAATATAATTGTTTATGGAACTTTAATAACTTAATATTTGATATCGTCGACCCCAATACACTTAAAACAATATGTCACATCGGTAGTGGGGTGGTAGCGGGGATGGGAATTTAAAAAAATTGTTGAAGCTTTTGGTTCTTGTACAGGGTTATTCATTATATTTAGGCCACCCTTTATTATCGTTATTATTGGAGATAGAAAAAAGTTTCGTACGAAAGTTGTAGGGCTGTAACTGAACCTCTTTAGTAAGTTAATGGAAGCACAGAGGCGTGCAGAAACAATAATATTTTTTTAATGGCCCTGTATATTGTTGAATTTTTCTTTTTTCTGATTTCAAAAATATGACAGTCCTATCTTTAACCGTTTTCGAGTTATTGAACATTGAAAATCGTATTAAAGCTATTTATTATACGAATGCAATTATTGATGTAGTCTATGAAAATGACAAGTATTCTGTTATTATATGAAACGCTGACAGATTTAATAACAGAATACTTGCCATTTTCATATACTACTTTAATAATTGTAATTTCCCTTCGTATAACAAATAGATTAAATACGATTTTCAATGTTCAATAACTCGAAAACTGTTAAAGATAGAACTATTATATGTTATATTTTTGAAATCAGAAAAAAAAAGAACAATTCAAAAATTCAACAATATACAGGCATTTCCGAGGGGTCAACCGCGAAGGAAATCTGGTGTACACCTAGAAGGAAGTCCGAGGAAGTCCCGAGGAAGTCCGGGGAAGTCCGAGGAAGTCCGGGGAAGTCCGGGGAAGTCCGAGGAAGTCCAAGGAAGTCCGAGGAAGTCCGAGGAAGTCCGGGGAAGTCCGAGGAAATCCCAAGAAATCTTAGGAAATCTGAAGGAAATCCGAGGAAGTCCGAGGAAATCTCAGGAAATCTTGCTTTCAGTGATTTTTTGTTCTCTCCAAAACTATGGGTTTTAGACATGTTATATAAGGTTTCTTTGTTTGTCTAGTTGTTCCCCAGTTGCTTTTAGTATTTATGTTAAGTTTCTTTAAATTTTTAATATTTATATACAGTGTGGCCCATTTCAAGTGGAAACACCTTCGTAACTCAGTTATTGGCCAATTTCAACCAAATTTGGATCGTTATCAAAGATCTTTAATATTTCTTTTTCAGTAAAACAAAACTTATTTCAGTCAGTGGCGTGTATTTTTATTAAGAAGAAAAGGGTCGATTTTTCGAGAAATCATATTAGGCATTTTTTTTTTTTTTTGTTGAAAAACTAATGCAATATTATTGATCAGCATAATTATTATGATAATAATAATAATTATAGATGCGTAATTAAATTTTGGCAAAAAAATATATTCTATTCCTGTATAGAATAATAATAATATAATAATTTTTTTTATGTAATTTTTCATAAAAATACATAATTTTGGCTCATAAAAGTAGAGACAAAATTTACAGAAAATTTTATGCTCTACAACTTTACTCTCTTGATATTTTTCATCAAAATCTCGACCAAAATGCACAATTTTTCCTCAAAATAGATAAAAAGGCGAAAAAAACGCTAAAATTCATATATATGTATATACTTATTTTTTAGAAGTGCGGGGGGTGAAAATCATGTTCAGACAACCCAAATACTTCACTGTTTACAAGTCTCATAACTGTGGAAATATTTTCCATAAAACAACGATTTTTTGACTAATTTGAAGGGACTAAATAAGTGGTAGGTAAAGTGGAGCAAGTGCACACCGGTTTTTGGACAGTTGACATTATTTGTTGACAATTGTGGGATTTATGTTTTATCATATAGTTTTCAAATTTTGAGTATTTCTTTGTTGGTACATTGGGCGAACAAATCTATGAATAAATAAACCCTAATCAACGGCTAACGCACTACAACCACACTTAAAAAAAAATGACAGGAGGGCGCACTTACCCCGAATTTAGGAGCAAGTGCGTATTTGACTGTTAAAGAATCATGAAATCTACTGAAATTGTTAAGTAGGCAAGATCGTTTTAATTACAATTTTTACTATTTTTTGCACTTTGCTGAAAATGATAAAGGTCAGTAAGACACTGATACTTAAATAGTTAAATGAAGCCTGTCCTACATAATGTCGTGTTGTTTTCTTGGTGCTATATTTGACAATTATCCATTTGTCTATGTATGTTCCTGTGCTTGATTGTTCTTGATTTTCATCTTCAACTTCATTAAGATCGCTTTCAGCGTCCATGTCATCATCAGTGTCAACGTAAGAAAGTTCTTCTTCATCATTTGATGAACTAGCCGGTGGCGTCATGGGTTTCTTAGTCTGTCTTGGTTTTTTTAAGTTCTCTTCTTCTTTGAATCTCTCTTCATCTTATTCAAAGCTTTTTCCTTCTTCTTTGAAGCTTTCTCTTTCTCTATTGCTTACATTCTGGCCACAGCTTCCGGTGACGTAATGACTTCAGCACCAGGAGCAATTCTTGTTTTTTTTTAGCTAGGGGTTGTTTTGTTTGCCTAATTGTCTGCAGAAGATCTTCAAAGGATACTTGCAGAGAGTAAGAAGTTGATGGAACAGGATTAGGTGGTTGTTCATTTAAATCTTCTACCAGTTGTCCAGCTTGTGCATTTGGCTGCCTATAATCGAGAGGAGGTTGTTGTTCACTTAAAACAACTAATAGTTGTTCACCGTCTGCATTTGGCTGCATATGTTCGGGGGCAACTGGCTGTACATTTAAATTGACTAACGGCTGCTCACCTTTTGCATTTGGTTGGCCATGATCGTAAAAAGGTGGTTGCGGGTTGATGACTGCCTTCTGCTGTTTCCAACGTAATAACGCAAAAGGTTCAAATTTATCTTCTGGAATTACTTCATCATTGAAAGGTAGCATACCTGCTTTCTTAAAGCCACTAATATCATCAATCTTCAAATCTATGCAAGTTTCTGCCACCATAGTAGAAAACTGCACCTTTGGAACTTTATACCTCGCATTCTTACGTTGTCAGGATACCAATTTAGCATCCCACATATCCTTTAGAGGCTTAAATACTGCCAAGTTAAGTGGCTGTAACAAATGGCTTATATGCGGGGGCAGTTTTAAGATGGTAATTTGTTCCCTGATTGCAAGTTCTATGATATTGGTAGTCACATAAGTGCTATGGCCATCATAGATTATTATAACTGGACGACTGTCACCAAGAGAAGAAATCAAACTTTTTTCAAAGTAGTTACGGAATATGTCTGACTTCATTCAGTCATTGGAGGATAGGCTTTCTTGGAAATATTTCTGTTTTAGGAAGCCACTCATTTCAGATATTTTTGGCTTTAAATATTATCAGTGGTGGACAGTGGCGGCTGGTAAAATTTCAATAATTTTTTTCTCATCTGTGGCGCATGGGACCCATATGAAATATGGGAACTAACATCTAGAGAAGCACTCCTCTAACGACCTCTAAAAAATTTTGAAAAAGTATTTGCGAAAATTTATTTTTTTTTGCCATATACATTTTACTTTTCATAAAAATACAACAATAGGTTTTGGAGTTTATGAAAATATTTTCATTATTAACTGAAATACAATGAACTGAAATTTTGTAATTTACAATTTATCAAATTATAAAATTTCAATTCGTTGTATCTACTATATATCAATAAAAATTATTTTGAAAGTGACTTTTTATTTTTAAATAAATTTGATATAATAGAAAAACAAATAGCACAGATTTGAAATGGATATCGATGAAAAAACTCTATACTTTATTGAATACTATTAGCCACATCTTCCCAGTTGAAAAAAAAAGTTATCGATAACAAAGTGATTTGTTCAATTTTGGAGGCTTCGTAAATAGTTATTAATGAAATTAAAGGAAATATTATATTTTTCCCTTGGATTTTACCTGCCGTAGAACAACATTTGGTATTCCAAAGCACTATAGAAGAATGTCTTAACACGCTTAAAAAAACTGAACATCGACTTAAAAATTCGCGAAAATCTCATGGTATACTCAGAATGTTATCTTGAATACAAATATGTAAATATTAGTGATGCAACGATTACGATTGAGATTAATCGTAATCGCCGATAGTGGAATTTTACGATTAATCGTAATCGCCGATTATTGCAAACGATTATTTACGATTTGTGGTTTTTAATTTCTACGCTGCGTCGTCTAATATGGAAGATACGATTCGACACTGGAAAGAAAAATATAACCTTTCTTTGCTTAAAATTCATCGCACATAAATATTTTGCACTGAAGGCTTCCAGTGTTCCATCAGAGAGGTTGTTTTCCACTGCTTGTTGTTATACAAACAACTAGGAGACAGTGGCGGTCTGGGTGTCTAGGGATTAGTCAGCATTTTACAATAAACATTCAAACTCAGTTCGTCAGCGATTTGAATATTTTTGCTTCGCATATATCTAGACGTCGCCGTCCCAAAATTTTTTTGATGAGTGGGGGAAAAAAATCCGAAAAAAATTTTGTTCGTCCCAAAATTTTTCTAATGAGCAGGGGGAAGAAATCCGAAAAAAATTTTTGATGACCGGGGGAGAGAAATCCGGAAAAAAATTTTTTAACGTGCAGAGAAAGAGAAATCTAAAAAAAATTTTTCCGGTACCAAATTTTTTTTGATAAGCATGGCCCCTCATTAGACGCGACCCTAGGGCCCAGTCGGCATTTGCCGACTAGCCGACCTGGCCAGATCGCCACTGCTAGGAGAAATAGGTTGGATCGAACAATCCTACAATTAATTATTGATTTTTGTTTTATATGGTACATGCTAGCCCAGGGTTGGCATAAAAATGGGTGGTTTTTGTGGGTTTTTGATTTTAGAAAAACCCATCTGGGTTTTTGTTTGATTTTCGTTTTTTTTTTGCAGGAAAATAGAAGCAATTATATAAAAAATTATATTTTTGCCTCACAAATACTTGAACAAAACAATAACAAAAATGTAACGTGTCAGTATATTAGTAAACAATAAAACAAGTAAATAATAAACTTGAGACAAATAAAAACATGAAACAAATAACAAAAACTTTTAAAAAATTCCTCAAACTAGAATGTGAAAGGTAAAAGATAAATATCTTTTGAAAAGATATTTATGTTTTATTTAAATGTCTAAATCTTAAATAGTTTTGACGCCTTTTCAGCTCCAAGCTTATTCCTTAGTTTGCTCCAAATATGGCCGAATGTAGGAAAAATTATTTCTACTGCGGCACTAGAAGTGGGACAACTATGCAACTATGCAATTTAAAAAAAAACGCACATATTTACTAGGTTTTCATAACTGAGAATGTGAGAATATATCCAACACAGTCCAGATGTTGTCACACGCTATATTGTCAAAGCAACGCCGAATGAAATTAGAGGGGAAATTTGTTTTCATAAAAACCCAGTATAAACCACAATTACCCAGAAAAACCCACTTAAGTACCCAGTGGGTCGTCTTCTTCTAAAGAAGGTGTGTTTTTGCACAATCTTGGTTTGAGTGGTAATAATTTCCAATTCAGTTTTATTTTATCTACCAAGATTTTTAAGCGGGGCATCTTCATTTACATTATTTAACTTAATCCCTTAATTTGCGAACTTTAATAGTAAACTGACTTTATATAACAAGTGGTTGCTTTTAGTAATTAATAATAAAACAGTTTTAATAAAAACAATTGATTTTTATTGTTATACTATAAAATTTAACAAAGTTTTCTCGATAATCGTAATCGTATTCGTAATTGGCGATTATCACTAATGATAATCGTAATCGAAATCGTAATCATAAAAGTAAGAATCGTTGCATCACTAGTAAATATATACAGGTTGTTCCATTTAAAAATCGAAAGTTACGGTAATTTCCGGGTAAACCTGAAATGGTCTCATACCGTTTTTTGTGTCCAAAAATCCATTTTTACAGGTAGTTAAAAAATAAAGGAAATATAGAGGGGGGGTGGGGGAGCCACTCGCCTGTGGCACCCGGTATAATGACATTCCATTTTGAAGTAATGTGTGGTGATACAGTGTCTAAAGTTTTGCCTTACAATAAAGATCGTGTGTTCGAATCCCAGACACGTTGGATGTTTTTTCTTTAGTTTTTTTTTTATATATATTTTCTTTCACAACCGAGTCCACAACAAAGTTTAGGAAAAACTGACATTATTTACCTACAAGAAAACTGCGGAGAGTATCCTATAGAATGTGTAACAATGATATAAAAAGCTCAATATATCGGCAAAGAGTATAATGCTTCTACTAGTTTACATTTGGGGTGTCTATTAGTTTTTTAGTTGCATTAAAACATTCAACCAAAACACACCTAAAATATTAATAATGGAAACAAAATTAATAATATTAATTAATTTCTCTGACAACGGTGAATAAACCAAAACATTAAGACACAGTAATTTTGTAATTTGCATTTAAAAAGTTCGAAAATTTAAGGATTGTATAAAGTTAATTTGATATCAACATCCAAGAACATAAAAACATCTATATTGGCTTATAACGACCTATTCTGTCTTACACGTTCCATATTCACTATAACAACGTTTCGAGCAACATTTCCTGACAAACCATCTCGATAGTAATAAATAAACCAGAGAAAATCGGTTCCGAGATCGATTCGATTAGTGGTAATAATAATAATCGAGATAATAATCAAATTTATTGAATTTATAATCATTAAGTTAAAAATGAGGTTAAAAATATAATTATGTTAATAACATATTATTTTATATTTTATAAATTAGAAAGGTAAATTTTATAAATATTTAATTATAATATATATTTATGAAATTTTTAAACCTAATAAAATTAATTATGTCATTAAGAAAATTGATTATAAAAAACCGCTGACCAAGGAATCACTAATTCCACATCCAGATTTTCTATCCAAGTCTCTCACAACGAAAAAATTTTGTATGTGGAAATAATTGTTTATGGAACTTTAATAATATAATATTTTAAATCCTCCACCCGAAAAACCCATAAAACGATACCCCACATCGGTAGTGGGGTGAGGGTGTTGATAGGGGGTAGTGGGGGGGGTGGATGACGTAAAAAAATATTTTGAGGTTTTAGATTCTTGTACACAGTACACACACTAAATCACAATCTTTTCTCATCCCCTTTAATAATGTGGTGGGGGTGGTAATGGGGGTGGCTAATGCCAAAAATTTTTTGAGACCTTAGCTCCTTTTGTATATACTAAATACCAATTTTATGGACTCTTACCTGCTTCATTTACCTAGTTATCCTCATTTACCCCAATTTACCCCCCAACCCTTCGACGGAACAAGATGAAAATATAATCTAGTTCCAGATCTCGTTAAAACACATATGTGTAGCAAATTTCAAGTCAATATCGTAAACGGTTCCAGAGTAAACGTGCACACAAAAAATGTTACAGAAGACCGACAGACAGACCGACAGAATTTTTTTTCACTCAAACTTAAAATCTCGACGTTTTATGACATTCTAAGCCTATTTGAACAATAAAAATTTAAAAAAATTTTTTTGTCGTTACTATACTTCCACTGGACGTGGAAGTAAATCGAAAAAGGGAACTTCGGAAGAAATCTGGGAATATCAAGGAAATCCAAGGAAATTCCAGGAAATCCGAGGAAATCCGAGGAAATCCGAGGAAATCCGAGGAAATCTGGAGGAAATCCGAGGAAGTCCCAGGAAGTCCGAGGAAGTCCCAGGAAGTCCGAGGAAGTCCGGGGAAGTCCGGGGAAGTCCCAGGAAGTATCAGGAAATCTTAGGAAATCTGAAGGAAGTCCGAGGAAGTCCCAGGAAATCCGAGGAAATCCCAGGAAGTCTGGAGGAAGTCCGAGGAAATCTGTGTAATCTTCGTCAAAGGGGAAATCTGGTGTACAAAATTTTGGGCGCGGTTGGCCCCTCGGGCATTTCATTAAAAAATATATTATTGCTTCTTGTACTCCTCAATTTCTGCACGCCGCTGTGCTTCCATTAACTTATTAAAAAGGTACAGTTACAGCCCTACAACTTTCGTCCGAAACTTTTTTTCTATCTCCAATAATAACGAAAATAAAATATGATGAATAATTCTGTACACACACTAAATCACAATTCATTTTTTTTACCCTTGTGGTCAATATTTACTTATTATATTCAAATTGACCAAAAAAACCCGATCCGACAAGTCCTGGGGTGGACTCTTGGTCGAAAAATATTGTCACCATCGTATTCCCCGCCTTCGAAAATGGAGGTATACTACTTTCCAGCTGATTTTCGTTGCTTTCGTGGCAATTAGTTATTGGGAGTGAGGGTAGACTCAACCCTAGGGGTGGGTTAGGTCATCTGTTGTAAATATTTAACTATTTTATTCTAACTGAACAAAAAAAAAACGATACGACAAGCCCTCGCAAGCTTAGCACAAGGAAGGAAAATCGGAAAATGAGGTGGTATTCAGGTTTGGGGGTAATGGGTGAAGGGTAGGTCGGGAAATATTATCACCATCGTATTCCTCGTCTTCGATCTCACCTTCGAAAATGGGGAAATACCGCTTTCCAGCTGATTTTCACTGTTTTCGTGGCATTTAGTTATGGGGATGAAGGCAGATTAAACCCCCGGGGGTGGGTTAGGTCACCTGTGGTAAATATTTAACTATTTTATTCTAACTGACCAAAAAAAAAAAAACGGTACGACAGCTCCTCGCAAGCCTAGCACCTGAAAATCAAAAAAGGGGGTGGTATTCAGGTTTAGGGATAGTGGGTGAAGGATAAGTCGGGAAATATTATCACCATCGTATTCCTCACACTCGAAAATGGGAATATACCATTTCCCAGCTGATTTTCGCTGTTTTCTTGGCAATTAGTTATTGGGGGTGGGGGTAGTATCAACCTCCGGTGGTGGGTTAGGTGGTCGCCTGTGCTCAGTATTTTCTTATTTTATTCAAATTGACCAAATCCGATCCGGCAAACCCTCGCAAACGTAGCACCGGAAAATCGGGAAAAGGTTTTTTCCATTTAGGGGTAGCGGTTGGATGCTAGGTCAGAAAATATTATCACCATCGCGTTCCCCGCCCTCGAAAAAGGATGGGGTTGATATCTTGCGGTCCGGTGGGGTAAAAGCTTTACCTCAAGGGATTATTGATGACTTAAGAAAAGATTAAATATCGTAACCGGAAGTGAGGTCAAAATTCCATGACGCGGGCAAAATTAACTTGTATAAAAAGTGGCTCTCTTTAGGTCTGTGGTAGTATTAATCACTAACACAAAGTTTTTCATGTATCTTATTCATAGGATATTTGACGGCCGGCTCTACAACTAATCTGGGCTCTCATGTGAAGAAAAAGATACGCTATGCACCACACTTACCGCAAAATAACGTGTCATTTTTTTCAACCCCTTTCAGGGAGTGAGAAAATTATGTTTTTCCGAGTGTTTTTCTATAAAACTCTTGAGGAAAACAATGTAGGCAGCCAAAAGTCTAGGCCGCCAAATGAAGAGAAATGTATATATACACAAATATATACCATCCATATTGCAATGTTCGAGACCTGTAAATAGATGATAAAAGTCGAGGTGCATACGACGTTTTTCGTACTACTAGCAATATCACAATTTTTAGGAAAATTCATTCAAAATTATTATGTTTCAAGATTTGTCGAACTAATTTATTAATTCGCTTAGACTCTAATTGGAGTGTGTTTGCTTTCTGCTATGGTTACTCTCGATATGTTGTCAAATTGATAATAATAATTTCTGCCATTCAAGTTATTTACGTGAGATTTTGCAATAAAAATATGGATTATGATGAATGCATCGGCATTCAGGAGGCAACCAAAAATGCGTGTCCTTTGTTGGCGGCAGAATTTCATTATTATTTAACTTCCTTATTACTTTACTTTTTTGGCCCAGCGCATAAAAGTAAATTTTGTACCTTCTTGCCTATGGGCTGTAAGTGACACTTTCATAACGCTGACATACGTCAAAAAATAACACTTACAGATCTAGTAATGCGAAAAATTACTTAGATCTATACAATAGGAGTTATTGACGAAAAATAAAATGTTCAGCCAATAGTCTGTGCGTCAATATGAAGAAAAATATGTACTGTACACTAAACTTACCGTAAAACATCCCCACACTTCTTTTTTTTCGAAAAACAGATTTGAAAAATAGAAAATTGTATTTTAAAGATGATAAAAAAAGTAGAATCTCCGGTGCTTGTAATTGGCACCAGGGTGTCTCCTACATGTTTCCACCCCCACTCTTGAGGAGACAGCTCATTCCCGAGCCACTGCTGCACTTGTTGGTAGGTGAGTCAAAAATGCTGTTTAGTTGCGTTCTCAGTTGGTAGGAGGGAGCTGATGTCAGGCTTAATATTGCCACTGACCTCATGAACAACTGGAAGCGGTACTGGTGCCCCGTACTATTTGAGGAAACAAATCTTCCCAACCTCTTCAACCTCGCCTTAAGTGGAGGAGGGGTTGTAAAAGATCACTGCCGCTTCCTTGATGATTTTTGACTTAAGTATAATTTTGAGAAGCCCACCTTGCTTTTCTTTAAAGTTGAAGAGGTAAAAATCTGTTTCTCGAAAATTTTCACTTTTCCGGAGCGTGTAGCTCGAAAACGGTTGCGAACTCGAAAAAAGTATATGAGTAAAGTAAATGAAAGTTGTAGAGAATTTCATTAGCTTGTATAAGAAAATTTTTCCGTGCGATGCATCATTTTAAAGATATAAGCGAAAACCCCCGCGGCTCACCTCCTAGACGTCAGGGCTTTCAGTATGTTCACTCCCCAAACACCCCGAACAACTTTCTAAAGTAATCGCTTAGGTCCCTGCTCACGCACTCTACACCACCCTTTATATCATTCGTTGACTGGACTATTAATACGAAGAAAAAAATAACATAAAATAAAAAAATAGTAAGTCAAATTATTTGTTATAAAAAGCTCTATAAAAAACCCTGATGCATTTTTTTCATAAAATTAACGGAAAAAAGTTATTAACATTAATATTTTTTCATTCCCTAAATTTTCATTAATTTTTGCTTATAACTTCTTAAATATCGAAGTTACAACAAAAACTTGTTAACAAAAGTTGTAGATAATATTGTTAACTACAGAAACGCGACAATATTTTTTTTTGTGGAAGTTATAGTTTTTAAAATATATAAAAAAACATTTACACCCTCATTTTCAAGATGGTGACCAAATGGATGCACCGACTCCGAAAACTCAAATTTAAACTTATGTTGGACCCTCCCACATAACAAAAAAAAATCGCATCCTACCCAAAATGCACGGCAGACCTTTTCTTTAATGCCGGATTGAGTGAAATAGGTGGTGGTAAATATTTTGATAATTCCTTGTCATCACTATTTGATCTCATCACACAAATTTCTGATGTCGCTTACGAAATCTTAAAAGCATCTGGTGTAAATAAATTTTGTTGTGAATTATATGACATCCGAGTAAAATATCAGTGAAACAGATATTCACAGTCGGAAACATCTGACTGGAACTTTTGATTAATTTAGAATTAAGTAATTGTAAATATAAATATGACGAACATCTACCTAGAAGATACAGCACTGTTTTCAGTATCATCCATATCCATCGCTCGCTTCATTATTGATATGCAAATGAACTCTAATTACTATGATTTGTATTCGAGCATACTGCTTGATTTATGTAACTCAATCACATTTGTCGTTAAACGGGTACACAGGCTGATAAAAATTAGATTAATACAGCACGGTTGATGCGAACTATATAATGAACTGTTAGAGTTGTAGTTCAACTTTAATTATTTTGTTTTATATCAGTGTCGAAAATAAAAGAGGAGTAAACTTTTGTTGAAATATCCATTAAGAAAATCAATTCTCAAAAAAACTAGACTCAAACATTTTATTCATCGTTGAATTCAATTTTTTATACAGGGTGTTTCACGAGGAAACGGACACGCTTTAATGCCAGATAGAAGACACCGAGGGTAATCATAATCATCCATAGAAAAAGCTAGTTGGGCCTTCCTTGCTGAAATACAGGGTGTTTTATATATTTTTGCCAAAATTTCTTTTGGTTGTTACTTTGTAAAGGAATGGAATAATAAGTTCATATTTGGCACATATAATATACTAGTGATCCTGAATAAGTACTTATACCACACACAAAAAAAATCCAGATCCGGACTTGAAAAAAAATGTTTTTTTTGTTCTTCAAGAAAACAATACTCTGTATATGTTTTTTTAAATTTCAATATTAAATTCGAAAAGTACATAAAAAACTGAACAGAATGGCTTCATTAATTTCTTTGCCACACCGTTGACGTCTTCGTAATAAATTCCACTAAATAATGCAATATGAGACTTTTATTAAATATCGATGAATGATACGCGCAAAAAATGCTTCTTCTACTAAATTAGACATTTACTTTTTTGTCAACAATATTTATTATGTTTTAATTACCAATTTTTATGGATGGGGTAAAATTAATAAAAAAAATAAATGTTGGAGGACACCGAATCAGGAACCTATTTCATTCCTCTCATTTATTAAATGACTAGTAATACAGCAACATATCATACCTATTAACAACAACAATAACTGTAATAACAAAATTGCGTATTAATATTGCACATAGTAGTAACAGGATAACAACAAAATATCAACAGAATAACTGTGCCAAAAACAAAAACGCAGATATTGTTACAAAAAAATATTTACAAATTAAAATTGTAATTAAATTCTCTGTTCAAAATGTCCTCCTCAGCTTCAGTACATTTTCTAGTGTTCTTCACGAGATGGCCGATTGATCTTCTTACCACTTCTGGACTGTCTGTCTCCAATTTTCTTGTGGTATTCAACAATCCTTTGAAGTTAATTGCAATCAGTGTCCATTTTGTAGTCGTCACCCTTTAAATGACCTCATAAAAAATAATCTACAGGGTTGAAATCCGAAGACCTTTTCGGTCATACATGAGTACCTTCGTGGCCAATCCATCCGTTTAGATATGTATCATTTAAATGGTTTGTAATTTGGCTGGACAAATGTGATCAGGCTCCATCATGTTGAAAAAGCATACCTCGGATATTTACATTTCCTAAAAGATTCGGGAATGTATGTTGAAAAAACCTTAGTTTGAGATTTTTATCTGAACTAATTGGCAAAAAGAATGATCAGATCAGACCAGAAATTTTACTTTAAGCAATGGCCGTAAAACGTAATATCAGTTAGTTTTCGATTATGAGGTCACTTAAAGAGTGGACATTGACTGCGTAGATCAATTAATTCAAAGTATTCTTGAATGCCGCAACGAAATTAGAAATAGTCCAGATGTGATAAGAAGATCAATCGGTCATCTTGTGAATCGCACTAGAAAATGTACTGAAACTGAGGAGGCTATTTTGAATAATTTAATTATAATTTTAATTTGTAAATATGTTTTATGGCAATATCTGCATTTTTTGTTTTTGGTACAATTATTCTGTTGATATTTTGTTGTTATTTTGTTACTATGTGCATTATTGATATACAACTTTGTTATTGCAGTTATTATTGTTGGCAATAGGTATATTGTGTTGCTGTAGTACCACTCTTTAATAAATGAGAGGAATGAAATAGTTCCTTGATTCTGTGTCCTCTAATATTTATTTTTTTTTTATTTTCACCTCCTCCATAAGAAAATGTAATTAGAACATAATAATTATTGCTAAAAAAAAGTAAATGTCCAATTTAATAGTGGAAGCATTTTTTTGCGCATGACATTCATCGATATTTTCTAGTCTCATGTTCCATTATTTATTGGAATTTATTTCGAAGACGGAAGAGGTGTGGCAAAAAAAATAATGAAGCCGTTTTGTTCAGTTTTTTATGTATATTTCGAATTTAATATTGAAATTTAAAAAGTACATATACAGGGTATTCCTTTCTTGAAGAACAAAAACATTTTTTTCTCAAGTCCGGACCTGGATTTTTTATATGCATGTTACAAGTACTTATTCGGGATCACTAGTGTATTATATGTGCCCAATATGAACTTAGTTTTCCATTTCTTTACAAAGTAACAACCAAAAGAAATTTGGACCAAAATACATAAAACATCCTGTATTTCAGCAACGAGGGACCAACTAGCTTTTTCTATGGTTGATTATGATTACCCCCGGTATCCTCTATCTGTCATTAAAGCATGTCCGTTTCCCCGTGAAACACCCTGTATAATATAGCATTCTACATGTACAGCCTTCCAGTTTTTTTTTTTTTAATAAGTTCATTTTTAGGTATAATCTGCTATTCATGTAATTTTGATTATCTCCTGATGATGCCATTTTGATCAGTCAAACGTTCATCATTATACTATGCAGTGTGTTTGCGTTTAAAGAATTTTACCAAAGTTAGAACACTCTCGATGTACATTTTTTCCTTAAAATATTTCATAACTTTAATATTTACTGATTTTCCAGTGAAATAGTTATAAGGTGTTAATTTAGTATAAGTATGCAAAATATCAACTTTGATATTGTTATTTTTCATTCACAAGAAGTAAAGAGTTTATTTAGTTGCACGTTGTTTTCTGTATCTCATGAGTATTTTAAGTTTTAATTCATAAAGTAATAATTTTTGTTCACAAGTAAGTTACTCTTTAAATTTTTTTGTTTTTGTTTTCATGATAATAAGTGATAATATTTACCTGAAGGTAATAAGCATAATAAGGGCGTCTTGTAAATGTATTGTAATCACAGCATATTGTCGTGCAAGTCACTGATCGGCCATAGCCCGTGAGATGTGCACTTACTTACTACATTCTTTTCTGCAGATTTCATCTGATCTAAAGTTAATCACATTCAAAACATAACTTGGCTCTAAAAAAATCAAATCGGCGTAAAAACTCAACTAAACAGTTCAATTCTATTCAACATTTTCCCAGAATTCTAAAAATGTACTGATATAGAGGGTATTCCATTTAAAAATCTAGAATTGGTGTCATTTCCGGCTAAACCGGAAGTCCGAAAAAATCTTCAGATACTTCAGAATGTGGCATTTTACGTCTACATTAACTGTACAGAGTTTCATTTTTATTTCTTGATAAACAAGGGGCAAAAGAGGGGTGTTAATGATACCGTTGTCACCCGGTATAGTTTTTTCCAGCATAAAATGTATTTTTGGAAATATAAAGTGCAACAGTTGCTAGAAAGCTCAGTTTCCTTAATGCTCCTTAAATAGCTGAGTGCCTATATGCAGATAGTATGACCAGCGATAGATTACACAGGCACACAAAATAAAAAAAGTGGTGTTTTTCTGGTACTTCATTGAGTAATCCATACGTATTTCCACGTGCTGAACACGTCTGTTTATCTCCATTAGCCACCGTATTTTCGTAAATCGCGAAAATAACCTAAAAAAATTCATAATTTAAATTATTTTCCCGATTTACTAAAAATTGGTGGGTAGCGGAGCTAAACGGATACCTGATTCATATTCAGCATGTCGAAATACATGGGGGTTGCCCAATGGAGTCCCAGAAACAGACCTTTTTTTGTGTGTGTGACTATGTAAATATGAATATCACCGGATCTTCCGTCATTTTCTAGAAAATCGCGTATGGAAATATATTACACAGACACACACAAAAAAAGGAAAAAATGATCTGTTTCTGGGACGTCGAAATACATATAGGTTACCCAATGGAGTACCAGAAAAAGACCACTTTTTTATTTTGTGTGCCTGTGTTATCATTCTCTGCGGAATTCGATTTTATTAAAGATATGACTTTAATACATCCAATCATTAACATTAACTCGAAATTTTAGCGGTAACTGAGTAAACGAGATTCACTTAAATGCGTCAGTATTTAAGAAGTTCAGAAATATTTGGTTAATTATAATGATAATGATAATATCGTTAATGATTTTTGGTATATGAATATCAGACTTACTATAATTTTGTAATTAACAGTAAATATTGTGCAGGTAATATAATCAGAAATAAAAAGAGGAAAGATTCCTGCAAAGCAGCCACTTATATGGGACTGAAATTTATTATCATATTTTCTGAAGCTTAAACTAAAATATTAATAAAAACAGATTAATAGTCATAAAGTTATTAGAAAAAAATCCATATGTTTTATAGCTCATTTGAGAAACTTAAGCTTCACTGGAAACAACTTTTAGACTCAAGGCGAACTTTTGCAATTTGTAATTATTACAAACCGAATACGCTCAACATATGGGGTTTACAATTAAAGACGAAGATTATTTCAAGTAAGGCTTGGGCTTAAAAATTTATTTTCTTAAATATTCAGCATCGTAGTGGTTAAAACTTTTATACTTAAGATTCATTAAATTTAATTTTAAAATTAATGCTAACTGTGGCTAATGGTAAAGTCCTTTATTTATAGTCGGCCTGGACTAAGTATCTAATAACCTAACTCTTTACTATTTTTTGGAATAGATATCAAAATGAAATTTCACCAGAGGACTGCTTTAGCATACATTATGCATTCTTGACAGACCGATGACATTTTTGGCATCATCTCCATTTTAGTTATATTTAACTCGGACATATTTTCTTCTAAAAATGTTTAGAAGTGGTTTTCAAATTACAAGGTAGATCTAGATACTCTAAACAGTGAGCGTTTCGCTTCATAAAATTTGCATGTGCTGTTTCCACAAGAATTTCTTTGCACAAGATTTGCAATTCTAATCAGCCATTTCAAGATCATTTAATCAAAATTTAAAATTCGCAACCTAACCCTAACCTAACCTAATAGATTGTGATATTTCATCTATAAATGGAATAAAACCGGTTTCAAAACTTTGCTCATAAAATATTTACCTAGAGGTAAAAAATATGTAAAATTTCGGAATAATCTCATATGTAATGATAATTTTTCTTTATGGGTTTTTATTGTAGTAAAAGGTATTGCTTTCAGTTCGAAGGGCGACAATCACCCATAAATCTAATTATTTAATATTTGAAAAAGTATTACTGATTTATTTTTGAAACGCAGGATATTTATGTTTTTGGGACCACTGATTACGAATTTGAAGTCGTAATTAAAAAAATTCATGATGGCGGCTTCAATATGGCGCATGGAATTTTTTTTATAACAAGTGTTTTACACTCTACACCTTTAAGAGCAGCAAACCATAGAACTATAAATATCAGGAGAACTGATTGAAGCCCATTATATAGTCATTCATTTCTCAATAGTGGCAGATGCGTTTCGCCTTCTCAGGTTCCTCAGTGCCACGAGGCAGAGAAAGAACGAAAATACAAATACTTCAACCATTTCATAAATTTCCTGTGGAGTGTAACCACTATTGAGAAATTAATGGCTATGCAATGGGCTTTCACCAGCTCTCCTGACATTTATAGTTATATATTAACGAAAAACAGCATATTTGAAAAAATAATTAATTGCTGGATAATTACAATAACAATTTTTTAAGAAAATGTGAAAACGTACATTGTTTGGGCCATAACTTATTTATTTTTTATGGTACAGGAATAAATAAAAAAATATTTTAAAGATTGATTAATTATTTTTAATTCTGTCCCTCAAAATTTTCGTTGGAATTGTCATAGTTTCTAAGATATTCAGCATTTAAACTAATTACTTCATTCTGTAAACGTTCGAATCTATAAACTTAATTATTTCCAAATCTATTAATCCAACCTAAATATACATAAATAAAAAATAGATCCAGATCAGTTTACAAGCTGTCCGCCATTTTTTCATTGAAACTAATATTTATTGAGATATTTGCAACGCAACAGAAATTTTACATTTTAGCTCTTAGTTTAAAATGCATTTTTTTTGTAAAGCAGGTGTTGAAAACGGACGAAAAAATTTGAACATCTAGGTCATACTATATGTGAACGAGAAACAGTATATGAGAATATATTCTCTTAATTTAACAAAATGGCGACGTACTCATTAAAAAAATGTGAAGAAGCTCATTGTTTCTGATATAACTTCTTTATTTCTTATGCTATAGAAACAGTAAAAAAGTCGTTTTGGAAGTAAATCGTCTTTCATTTCGATCGTTAGTATTTTTGACATACATGCCACGGTTTCTGAGATATTTAACATTTAAAGTAGGTAAATGCTTCCTATTATAAATGTCCGTACGCTGTCTTTATTATACCTCTAGATCTTCAAAACGTAAAATATCCTGATAAAAAATGTGAATTTTAAAAATATATATCTGTCATGTGTTTGTCAGTCGTTCTGTGATCATACTTAGATCCCAAATCACTAAGTCTATTTAGCTAAAAGCAGAAAATAATTTGTTTCTAACACAATTCTATCGGTTAAATTGTATACACGAATACTCCCTTTATACTCTCACTACCAATGAAAGATGGTATGACTGTTCTTACTAGAAAATACAAGGAAGGAAGCTGTGGGTGGTAGGAGTTAAAAGAGGTTTTTTTAATGGTTCTAATGATAACAATAAAAATAAACTTTTAATTAGCCTTTAATGTTCTAAACAACCATCAGCTATCAATACTGTAGCTCAAACGATTTTCGTGAAATTTTTATTTACGTTACACTAACAGTGAATTACAATTTTGAACAAATCTGGCACCTAATTATTGAAAAAATTCTTATTTACTTCTTTCGATGAGAATCTAGCACCAAGAAGTTACCGATTTGAGGCAACATAATATAATGGTCGATCTTGCTGAAAAAATAATCTATATTCCAATAGATTCTTATTATTTTCAATCATTTCACTGGCCATAGAATGTACGTTACTTTCAAGTAGACCATGTTAATTTGCTTCATCTAAACTTTTTAAATAAAAAATGGACATATAGTGTGGATGCAAATACAAGACAAATACGTGCCTTAGTAACATTCTTGTTAACTTTCTCATAAAATCTTCTATATTTAAAATCTGTAACGTATTATGTAGACAGCCGTGGGCCCAAATTCGAACTTTGTGAAACGCCTTTGAAAATTTTTAAGAAATTAAATGAAAAACCCATACGTTTTAAAACTGACAATAATATTTCATTATTCATATTATCGAAGACTATTTAATAATCAGGTAATATCAATATAGCTTAATTACCTATATTAGTAGCCTTGAAAATATCATCTGAAATTTTCAAGAGGGCCATTATACATTTGTAACCTGATTTGAAACCTTATTGATTAGAATAATATTGCTTTTCACAGTTCAATAGTAAAGGTATGTTTTAACACGTTTTCCACCTAGTTGGAACTGCACTTCAGGATAAAGAAGAAATGTAATGTAATATTGCTTTAGGAAGATATAAATTTCTAAATACCTACTTTATACGAATATTATCTAAAATAATATTATTTTACATTTAAATAACACATATATAATTTAAAAAAATATTTCTACAATATTAAATATTCTAGAAATTCTGCAATATTATGTCCTCGTATACTAGCAATTAGTTTAGGGACGTGGTACCAAAATTTTATATTCATATATAAATTTCATTGATTATGCTCGAATCCTTTTAGATCGTTAAAGTTATGCAAGGAATTTTGATCAAGTTAAGATCAAAATAAGATTCGGGGACAGGCTTTTGAGAACTTGCGGTCTTTAGCTGAGGATCCGAATAAGATGAGTTCTAATTTGCATCGTAGAAGCGCTTACAAAGTTCGATATTCTGTTGAACCCACGAAGAAAGTAATGGTTAATTCATACAGAGGGTCTAATGTTTTCTAATAATAACTACCAACTAAATTTTAGTAGTACGGTTTGCTATATTGTAAATATATCTAGTAGAGCCTGCACACAATCGCTTTGCCTGGAAATAATATATTTTTGTATAGATCAGGTGATAAAAAATTAACTGAGAATGGTTATACATCGTAGTTATGAAATATTTAAATAAAACATTGGAACTATTTCTAGACAAAAATAACATAATAAGAAACAAGCGGATTGATTTAAAACAAAATATGAATGTGAAAAACTGTTAGTAGGGAGAAAGCAAAAAACTGTGTAAAAACAATGTAAATCAATTGTGCCTTAGTACAAAGTCATATAGTATAAATATAGTAAATGCGGCAGCCACCCGCCTGTATAATTATTTAGAAGAAAAGAACAAATTTAAAGATAGCCAGTACGGATATAGATCTAATAAATCTACGGAACTAGCCAGCCTGAAGTTTATCCAAAAAGTATATGGCTACCTTGATAAAGGTAAAAAAGTTGCTGGACTGTTCTTAGATTTAACATAGGCTTTTGATTGTGTAAATTCAAACTTTTTGCAACTGAAATTATCTTCCTTAGGAATAAGAGGCAACATATTAAATGGGATCATGTCTTATCTTGAAAACAGAAAAGTATTGGTTTCTCTTGATTGTGTAACCCTTCAAGAGGTGCTAAATACAGTCCATATTTGGTGTGAGAGGGAGCAGATGACTGTGAACCCCCACAAAACTGTAATAGTACCCTTCACCAGAAAAAGGAGGCTGAACAATTTAGTGCCGCCCTCCTTAGCAGGTGAAACTGTTCCATTTGCGGGGGAAGTGAAATATCTAGGGGTTACACTAGATAAATCACTCAACTGGAACTCCCATCTGGAAAAGGTAATCCACAAGGCGCGACTCTCCTTGTGGACATGTCGCAGAATTTGTGGAAAAACCTGGGGTATAGGTCCCCAACAAATATACTGGCTATACGTTACGGTCATAAGACCAATGGTAGCGTATGCCTCCATAGTTTGGTGGTCGAAAGGGCTACAACAAACGACCAAAGCCAAACTCTCTGGTCTACAGAGACAAGCATGTCTGGCAGTAACTGGTGCGATAAGTACCACACCGTCAGCAGCTCTGGAAATCCTCCTGGATCTACCTCCTCTCCACATCTACTTGGAGAGAGAGGCCAGGTGGGCAACATACAGACTTCAACAAGCGGCAAATAATATGCCGCAGGCTAGCATCATGGAACGCAACAGGCTGTCAGATGACATGGAGTGTCATGGCATCCTGGGAATGCTTTCAGATGTGATGCCTACCGCGACCAACTATGAACTGCCTTTTACCGTCCTTTTTCCTGGAAGAGACGAATGGGATCGGAATAAAACTGATCTACAAAGAGCAGACATCTGTTGGTTTACAGACGGCTCCAAAACCCCTGAGGGAGTTGGAGCTGGAGCATACAGTCGCAACCCGAAGGTAAGAATCACTTCGAGCCTGGGTAACTATGCGACTGTCTTTCAGGCAGAAGTTCATGCCATTGAACTGTGTACAAGGAGGCTTGAGCAGATGCATCCTAGACACAGATCAATAAAAATCTTTTCAGACAGCCAAGCAGCTCTTAAAGCTCTTGGCTCACATCGCTGCAATTCTAAATTGGTCTGGAATTGCCAAAAGGCTCTAGCCCGATTGGGCAGATACAACAAATTAACTCTGGTCTGGATACCGGGCCATTCTGGCTTGGAGGGCAACGAAGTAGCCGACTCCTTAGCCAGGGAAGGTGCGGTATCAAAATTTATCGGACCGGAGCCAGTGCTTGGCATATCGGCAAGCACTGCGAAAACCACCATCTTGGCCTGGACTGAGGGGAAAATCCTCCAGTACTGGCAAGAACTACCAGGATTAGTTCATTCAAAGGAGTTCATCACATACCCTTTGAAATCAAGAACTAAAAAACTATTAGAGTTAAATAGGTTACACCTAAGAACTCTAGTTGGCCTATACACTGGGCACTGCAGACTTAACCACCACCTACACAGACTCGGAATAGCGGACAACGCTGAATGCCGACTGTGTCTGGAGGAGGATGAAACGGCAGCGCACATTTTATGTACCTGTCCTGCTGCAGAAAGAACCAGATTCTCACTTTTTGGCACAGGGCAACTGCTGCCAGAGGATTTGGACAACCTCTCACCCAATAAGGTAGTCGACTTTATCAAAAAGCTGAACCTATTGGGTGAAATATAATTAGGAGTGAGCCACAATAGACCAGATGGTCGCGGTGGAGGGTCTGTTACTAGCCCACTCACATATCAACCAAAACTTCTGATATATACAATATGGATATTGGAGTTGGACAAGGCTGAATAATATGCCCATTACTATTTCCATTGTTTATAAATGACTTTCCTTCATTCCTAACTCAGAGTGATGTCTTCATATATGCTGATGACACATCTGTGGTCATTAATGCGAACAGCGTACATGAACTTGAATCGAAGGCATACCTAATTTCTGATGAATTTAAAAATTGGTGTGATAAAAATTCACTCATAGTGAACAAAAATAAAGACAGTGTTTTTACTTTTCTGCTTCAACGCCAACTTTGTTGCCCAGTATTAGCCATGTAGAAACAAGCAACAACACAAGATTTTTGGGCATCGTCATAGACTCAACACTTGGCTTTACCGGACATATAGAAAGTGTGTGCACAAAATTAGCTAAATGTACATTTGGAATTTTAAACCTTAAAAAAGAAGTTAACAAGACGGCCCTAACAACATGTTATTATTCTCTTGTATATTCAGTACTTAGCTATAATATTATAATCGGGGGATAGACAGTAGAAATTAGTAATTTACCCTATAGACATTCATGTCGTGACACTTTTAGAAATAAGAAAATCATGACACTACCTTGCATATACATGTATAAATTACTTTGTTTTGTTTTTAACAACATCGGCAAATTTAGGCTCAATCAATCAGTACATGATCATAGAACAAAGAGTGCCAACGATATACACATCCACAACTATAGGCTTAGTAAATATAAAAAGTCCCCCTACTGTCCGTTGCCCATCCATTCAATTTACTTCCTGATAGATTAAAATTAATAAACACATACAGGTTATTACAGACAGAACTAAAAAGTTATTTGATAGAAAACTGTTTTTATTCTATTGACGAATTCTGTTCATCAATAACATAGACTGCACTCATCATATTTAATTTAGACTGACTATTCAATACATTAAGATTGCGTTTTTTGTTATCATTGTACGTCTGTTTGTATAGATTTTCTGTTTGTTCTTTACATAAGTGCACTTTTTTTATATTTTACTAATTTATAGCTTTTCTGTGAAAACAGTTTTTTTGGCAAATAAATGTATCTATTCTATTCTATTCTATTCTATCCTATTCTATATGAGATATATGTATTAGCTTCGATAAGAATGTTAAAAGAACAAAGTTAAACAAAGGGCTTTTTTGGCCTATTCGTGGTAAAGTGTGGAAGCCATCTTTTTTTTTACTAATTTAGGAGTTCTGAAAACGAATGTGTTACCCGTTTTGGCGAAAAATCTCAGCAACACATTAAAAAACAGCTCTTATTTGGGGTTGACACTGGAATTGATATTAGAACTTGCCACTAGAATTAGAACTATAAGAGGTTATTCTTTTGCAGGAAATTCTCTTATAATACTAAGTTTCGATAACTAAGTAGAAAAAGAAATAACAAAAAACAACTTCACCCCTTCAACCCTCCTCGCCAAAAGTCATTTAAATAATTAAAACATTTTTTTTGTAAAAAAACAAGTAATATTTTCTGGAAAGTGATATGCACACCCTACACCTCAAGGTGAGAAATACTCATCTAAATTGACTGAATCACCCTATTATGATAAAAAAAACATCAAACTGGGTGATTAGGGATTTCTTCTGCAATTAAAATCAATAGAAACTCTAAAAAGATAAAATCCACCACCTTACCTGGTGGGGATTGGTGTAAGAGTATTCAGAAGTAATCACATTATAACCTGATACGAACATTTAACGAGGAGTTTTCTTTTTTTTATGGGCGGTGAAGGGAGAGGGACACGAGGGGAGGGGAGTGGGTGAATCTATAATTTTTGTTTCTGTTTCTACTTACCTAACGAAACTAGGTATTTTGAAAGAATATCCTGCACTAAAAAATAACTTTTTGTTCTAATCAATTTCAATGCCACCCACAAATGAGCGTTGTGTTTTACTGTCTTCCCGATGTTTTTAGTCAATTCGGATGACAGATTCGTATTCAGCACCCCAGAATTAGTAAAAAAGATTAGAGAACAAAAACTAATAAAGTGTTGCGTGTGTAACCAGTAAAAACGTGTAATCAGAAGAAGGTATTATTTGACAAAAGTTTAAACAAGTAGGGGTTAGAATTCGCTAAGTTCGCATGTAAGCCTTTGATAGTTGAAATATAACTGGTGTTTGTAGCCACACAGGTGCCCAGAGTACAAGGGATTAGTTATTAATAATTTCCTACTTTAATTTCGGTGCGGGATTTCCTACTTTGAACTGCTTAGCTTTCCGGTTTTAAGTGCCACTATTTTTATGTTGGGGGTGTTTTTTGGGGTTAGAGATGAAAAACGAGTCAATCTGTCAATTCTAACTTCCAATTTGGATTCAGCAGGTCAAAATATATAAGGATATTGTCATCGGGCCTAAGGCCCAAAACTATAAAAAAAAAAAAATTTAGTAAATTATTGCTATTCACAATAATTTACTAAGTAGAAAAGTTCCCGTCAGGAATAATCACAGCCCTAAGCATGCAGTATACGAATACAGCTTCCCTGTAACAAAGCATAAAGACTTCATAATCATTTCCTTAAAACATCCATCCAGGTGCTCTGCAATGTGTACACTATGACTGCCGTCGAGTAAATGCCGAGTCCGGCGCTTTACGAGTTGTATTTAAGTATGCGAAAACAGCGCAGCCCGGTTAGGCTCCGTCCACCCGCGATGCAAGCGTTTGGCACGGTGATTGGAGCGAGAAAAAAAATTAAAAAAAACTGTCACTGAGACAGTCGAATTCGAGCAGTGAACGCGAGTGCATCGTTACGTTAGGTTTGCTTGTTAAAATATTCTTATAATTTATTACACTGCTCGAATATCAAGTATTTCAGAATTTAAACAATGTTATTATTTATTCTATAACTTCGCTCAGATACCTCTCGAGATTTGAGGACATATTTACACCCAAAATCTTTTCTGGAAGAATTCGCAAATGCAAACAGTTCAGGTATAACCATTTCTGTGGCCCCAATCCTTTTCGGGACAGGTCTTTCAGGTGCCTCCGAGGCAATTATCTACGAACCCAGATCTAGCAGACGTAAAAAGAATCATTATAAAGAAATTGCAACCAGCTACGGCAGATCCAAGTTTCCAGATCCAAGTTTCCAAATCCAGTCAAGCTTCCTGCCAGTTTCCAAGCCAAGTTCTCACTCACTTAGTGCCTTACCCTACCACCAGACCCAGTCTTCCACCACGTCTCCAGCTCCAAGTGCCGCCAATCTATTTCAGATTCCATCAAACTCCCGTAGTGTGCCAACCAGTCCAGAACATTGTGACCCTTGTGACCTTGAGGTACCAGCTCCGAATCCTAGCCTCACCTGCCTTAAGAGGTGTATATACCGGTGATTCCTTCTGGGGTTAACCGTCGGCAACGATCTTGTCGTCTGTGCCTTTGGAGGAAGCGTGCCTCGTCGGGTTAAATACAGCAACAAGGGCGAGAACCTTTGAGACTGGCTTGTAAGCCATTGAGGTTCTCACCCGAGTTGATCAAGCTCGGGCAACAAAGACAGACAACCCGCGGTAGCTTCAGACCACTCGCGCAAAGAAATTAATCAGTCTAGGGACCAACAGACGGAGCGTACCATTGTACGCGATCTTCAGTCGCTGGGCGCTCCGCCAAGGACTTAGTATTCTTCAACTGCGACACAGTCGTTTCGGGTCTCTTTGGCTGTGTCAAGTACAACAGGTGTTTCATATTTTCTTTATTGAAATTTCAGAAAGGGCTTCGATAGGGAATAATGGAAAGGGAAGATCCACTAACTACACACCCCTGGGAGGAACTTCTGGGGGACTTTGCGACGACCCATGATGGACCTGCGACACAGTCCATCATTCACACCTCGTTGGCCTCCAACGAGGTACCCATTAACCTTCGTCATTTAGTGGGCCCCAACGGGTCACCAGTCGATTTTCAATCCCTGGTGGCACCCAACGGGTCACCAGTCGATCCGCAATCTCTGATGGCACCCAACGAAATCCATCTTAGCGGACCCCAAGGCCACCACGTCTCTCGGCCCCTAACGTCGCCTCACGACGCGACCGACCCCCGGAACGTCTTGAGTCTTGGACAATATACTGGTAAAGTCCGCCGGATAGACCACTTTTTTTGTTTTGGGGGTGTTTTTTGGGGTTAAAGGCGAAAAATGATCCATTCTGACAATTCTCACTTCGAATTCGATTTCAGCGGATAAGGATACATTTATGGTTCGCCGGACAAACCATTTTTTCTATGGGCGGGGGGGAGTTGGGTTAGAGGTGAAAGATGAGCCAATCTGTCAATTTTTACTTCGAATTTGGATTCAGCAGGTTAAAATATATAAGGATACACTGGTATAGTCCGCCGGATAGACCACTTTTTTGTTTTGGGGGTGTTTTTTGGGGTTAGGGGCGAAAAACAAGCCAATACGACAATTTCAACTTCGGATTCGGTTTCAGCGGGTCGAAATACATAAGGATACACTGGTCTCGTCCGCCGAACATACTATTTTTTTTTGTGGGGCCGTGTATTGTTGGGCGTTTATAAATATCTTCGAGTTCATTCAAAATGTATATATTAACTATATTAATATATATTAATAGAAAAAATAAGATAACTATACTTTCATATATTTAAAATATTCTCGTAAATCATTAAATAACTGTTTATTCTTACAACAATTCTGTAAAAAAAATGTGACTATATGAACTAGTAACAACTATTTTGAAAAGTCTATCATGTTCTTGGTAGTAACGTAATTACATTGTGATGTTTTATGGCAAAACATTACACACTACCTTTAGACGGGAAAGCTCTGTACTGAATTCTCTTTTCGGCTAAAATTTATTGGAAATTGAGACAAGCGGGAAATTAATGGAATTATCGACAGAAATTTCGTACTAATTCTCTCTTCAGGAGATTTGCTGGCGGGTATCAGAAAAGTAAATGGAGGAAAATAAATGATATAATTATTTGCAATTTGTAAAAAGTTCTCTAGGAACGATAAAAGAAAATCTTATTCAATTAGTATCTCTCTGGAATAACGGAAGAAACGTATAATTAAATTACTTTCAAACTGTATATTTTCCATAGTACAACATAGGGACTCTATTTCAGCTCCAACTGCTATGTTACAATTGAATAGATTAAAACTATAAAGTAATGTTCAAATCGAAGGTAGTTTAAACACTGCCCTTGAACCACAGAATAAAATTCATAATATGATATTAATTACAATACTATTATACCTATTTAATGGAATAGGTATATTATAAGCGGACAAAAACATTTCTACATAAATTTGTTTCATAACACGCTGAATTCATGAATCGCATAAAAAATATTTGCGGGTCAGAGCTGGATAGTATTCGGATACTTCTGTATTCGAATACAGTATTCGTATACTTTTTCTGTATCCGAAAGCTGTATTCGAATCCTTTCTCAAATTTCTATCAGTTATTCGGATCCGTATTGGAATATATTAGACGAGTACTCGAACACCGATAAAAGTATCCAAATACACTAAAAGTATCCGAATAAAATAAAAGTATTTAAATACTGAAAATATTCGAATACCATAGAAAAATGTATTCGAATATATTTTGATATATCACAGATCATAGGTTTTTGTCACGTAACGTAAGGTAAGTTAGCATTCTATGCGCTTAACGCAATTTCAAATATAAGGGTTTGACGAACTCACTTCAGAGCTTCAAACACTCAGCGTTAATGGTAAATAATAATAGTATTAATAATAAATGCCGGTATTTCCAGTAATATTGTACATAGGAGTAAAATAACAAATATAAAATAAATTTCTGGAAATCTCAAGGGGAAGTTCACAACAAGTGTGCTCTACCACTTAACCCTTGCAATACATTGAAAATAAAAATAATTCACTTAAGTAAGTGTACAAAAAATGCAAGGTACTTTAATATTAAGACAGTATATGCAGAAATAATACATAAATAAAGAAGTAGGTGAACGAACAAATAAATAGACAAACAAACAAATAGGCACATATAACTATTCTGTCTGCCCTAACAGGACAGCTTTGAGATATCTTTTAAATTTCGCAGCACTAAATGATTTGGCACAAAATGAGACCTTATTATATAATTTATAAATGCAGTATCTGAAACCTCTCTCCTAGAACGAAGTTCAATGCATAGGTGGACTAAGTAAACCTTTAGACCTGACATTGAGATTATGAACATCACTGCGAAAAGTTATTTTATTATAGAGATAAGATGGAGCATTCGTTGTGATAATCTTGTGAAAGATACAAGTTGAATAAAAGTTTCTCCGGTCTTGCATATTTAGCCAATGCAGTTCTTTCAACTTATGTGACACGTGTTCAAACTTACGTATACCATAGATAAATCAAATACATGAATGTTGCACACGTTGTATACGATTGTTACAATCCCTGTCCAAACAGGGACCATACACTGGGGCACAATATGTGAACTGCGACAACACTAAAGTTTCACAAAGGGTCTTTATAGTGTTTATACTTAAATAACTTCGATGAGGATAGAGAAGTCTTAGGGCGGAGTAAGCATTTTGTATAAATTAACGAACCTCTTCTCTAAATCTCAGAGTTGTATCTAAGATTAGACCCAAATTTCTGGCATGTTGCAACAATTCCAAACGACATCCATTTAATTCGATGTTAATTAAATTTTGCAAATTGGCACAATCGTGTTTTTTACCAAATAGAAGCATAGCTGATTTTGATGAATTTAAAATGAGCGAATGTTCTGTGGATATATCTGATAAACTTTTTAGGTCAATGTTGATTTGTTGCACAGCAGCCTCATAATCTTTAGCATAAAAAGAATAATAAATTTAGATGTCATCCGCGTACATATGAACCGAACAGGATTTAACAAAATTTACAAATTATGAAGTATAAATTGTGAACAACAGGGGTCCTAAAATGGAACCCTGTGGAACACCTTTATTGATCGCCCTTGATTGAGAAAGCTTATTGGATATTCCTACAATTTGTGAACGTCCTTCAATATATGATTGGAACAGTTTACAGCCTCTATCATCAGTAATACATGATTTTAAAATTGTTAGGAGTAGTTTATTATGATTTATAATATCAAAGGAATTACTAAAATCTAGTAGTATTAAAACAGTACATTTATCTTGATCGGTGGCCTCAACAATATCATCAATTATATGCATTAATGCTGTAGAACAACTATAACCAGCTCGAAAACTTGATTGGGTAGTTGGTAGTATATTCAAAGAGTCTACGTGTTCCCTAAGCTGAATCTCAATTATTTTTTCTGCTAACTTAGATAATCCTGTGAGAATACTAATCGGTCTCAAATCTGAAAATGTCTTTGGCTCAGTTTTTTTCGGAACAGGAGTCACTAGAGCAACTTTCCAGGCAGTAGGGAACCGACATTCAATAAATACATACTATTAATAATATGAACCAAGAAATTTAGTAAGTGCGGACAACATAATTTAATAAAATAAATACTTAACAAATCAGATCCGGATATAGAATTTTTTAAGTTACAAAGAACTCCTTGAATACGTGAGGGGAAACCAAGCTGAAATTGAAAGTTGAATTAGTGATTTTATTTAAGTCATAATAATTTACTACATCTGTAATATCGTTATTATTTTGTGGGATGCTGTCTAAAATAATTATTAATATAATCAGGATCTAGTAAATTGGTGGGTATTTGTGGTTTGTTATTAGACGTAATATTTAATGACCTAAGTTCGCCCCAGAGCTTTTTATAATTTTTATTTCTAGCGATATGATTAAAATAAGCACGTTTTTCAGCTGTTTGGGCATGGTTTGTAGCATTTCGTATCTGCTTATAATAGTTCCATTTTGTGAGTGAAGGATTTTTCATGTATTCAGACTTAGCTTTATCTCTTTGCCTCATTAATAACTTCCGGCGAATATCCCGCGAAATTAAAAAAAAATACAGAATTCTAGTTGCCGTTTAATCCTTAGTATGAGAAAATACGATCACACATCTCATACATCTATCGAGCTAAATTGGTTAAATATGCCTAATCGTCTTAAACTCCATAGTCTTGTATTTATGCACAAAATAGTACTTCGATACCCTGTATCTCTGCGAACGACTAGTTAAAATATTGAGTATTCACTTTCGTCATATTAGATCAGCACGTTTATATACTATGCCACGTCATACAACCACTAGTTTCAAGAAAAGCTTTTCTTATTGGTCGGTCTTTTTGTATAACAGTGTAACTCCTGATTTTAAACCTTTGTCTGTAGAAACGTTTAAAACAAAAATTAAAAAACTACTTTTAGGGTGCCCCTTCTAATTATATAACCAGAAATTTGTTCTTACATTTTGGGTAGTGTCGAGCATAATTTTATTCCAATGGATCTAAAGATACGTCCTTCCAAATTTTATCTGGATCGAACACTGTTAACCCATTGCGCTTGGCGTCTAACGTAATGAGAATCTATGCGCAAGTGTATTCGCAATGCTCTTCTATCATAGAATCCACAGAACCTTCTAATTAGATGTGATCTTGTAGTATATCGAAAGAATAAAAGAGCCATAAAGAATTATCAATGAAATCCGACAAATAACATAACTAGAGTAGCTAGAAGTGACTGGAAAAAATGATTACAGAATTTTCTTAGTTGAAATTAAACAAGTAATTAATAAATGGCATGGATAACGTATGCATTCATGTGGCTACATATTTATTAAAATAATTATTTGCACTTATATTCAATAAGATTTAGACAAATAATAATCACTGTGAAAAATAATTTAAAGAAATATTTGTCCTCAATGCGTATTTGTTTACTGTCCGGCTAGTGTTGTCGGTAGTAAAAGACCGATTTTTTATGTCTCCTAGATCCCTTCGATCTACTTATGCTGCAGTTACTTTTGACACCACTGCTTTTTGTGACACCATTCTTTTTTGGTTGCTGTCATTATGTGACGGCAATCAAAAATTATTTTGGCAGAAGTCTTTGAAAAAAGCAAATTTACCATTTCTGGACCAGATATTCCATTATTTAAAAGATTTAAAAATTAGTGGTCTAGAATCAACTTTCAAATTTTCGTTCCAGCTGCCAAACAAATTTTTAGCCATTATACTGAAGCTATTCTAGAAAGTGTAAATGATGCAATTTCTAAAAAGTTTCCACGGGAAGACTATTGTAAACAATTGAATCTCATAATAATATTCCTAGGAAGCGTTACACCCGGTGGAATAAAATTTAGAAAGCCGGGTGCTTACCATATGGACAGGTTGTTGGCAAAGCCATATATTCCTTAAAAATCATTTTATTTCGAACATAATTCAATTTAACGAAAGGCGAGGAAAAATCACTCCGCTAAACAACATGCTTCATTGTAAAATGCTACGCAAAATACTGAATTTATACGTCAGAAGCAATGTCTGCTCCACTAATGGATATCAAATTCTTGCGAGAACTAGATCAGTATAAAGAAATTGATAAAACTATCGCTGAAGTAGTTATTGGGAAATTTGTGAACCATTTGTATTATGTGACTGATAAATGTGTCGCCTTCGCACTATTTGATGACTCGATTACCAAAAGTACAAAATTAAGGATGGCACAAAAAATTTTAGAAGAAGTAGTAAATGTAGAAGATGAGAATGAAAGTGAAGATAAAACAGAAAATAATCTTAAGAAATTTCCAATGAGGAAAGAAGACATTTCCGAAGACTTAAACCGTCTGATGAAGAAATTTTAATAAAATTATTTAGTAATAAATCAATTTTATTTCACAGATTTAAAATAGACAATTTTTTTCACTTGCATCCATTCCAATGGAAAAGTTTTAATAAGTATAAACAAGGGCAGTTAGTCATTGTGGAATTAAAATTAGTGACTCCACCGAACAGGAAATAAAATAAATTCAAGATTTTAACGAAAAAGTTACAAAATTCGAGAATCAAAAACAATTTTTATTGCAGGTGGGTCATTTTTTCATTTATATTTTCAATTCTCTACAAGATTCGTTTTTTTTAATATATTTATCCCTTTGGTTTTCTTTATAGACTGCCCAAGATTACCGCCGTAAATATCCTCAGGCAACCAAAGAAGTATTGCAGAAAAATTTCGAAATGTAGAACTTTAGATTATGGACTAGGTTTAAAACTTTGTATTTTCAAATCAAACATTAAATAAATTAATAACTTAACATGTATTTATGGTTTTCAAAAAGTAAATTAATTTTAAAAGACGAATTAAAAAAATCTGATAAAAAATTGATTAAGCTAGAAATTGGCGCAGCACTCCTCAAAAATTAAAATTTCAAAAATAAGGGGCACCTTACTACTTTTATGTCGTGATGTATGTATTATATATATATGCATGTGAATTTGTGTATATATCTATATATTTCTTGAATTCGCGTAAGTTTAATTTTGTTATGTTAGTTTTTCTTTATCGAATTTGGGTTTACGGGTTAGTGAAAGAATAGATAATATTATCTAAACTTCGCCCTTTATTGTGGATACTTTATTATCTCAATAAAGATCTCAATAAAGTTGTTTATTATTATCATTAAATGCAATTAATTTAGAGTTTTTATACAATAAAAATATTATCCCGTTACTTGTTTATAGTAAACATTATACTAATGTAGTTTCGGCACTCATAGGGCCATTTTTAAACGAATCAAAAAGCGTATTCGTTTTGCGTGTTAGTTTAATAAAATCATCTTCATATTTCACTTCCCTTTTTTATAATGTTAATAACATAATTCATAACAGATATTTTGAAGGAAAGATATTTTGCCGCAACATATACCCATATAAATAAAGTTGCCCTCATGCTTTTACCATTATATTTCGTTAATGCTAAAGCCGGGAATAATACTGAGTTACTCTTAAAGTTTCTCCAGACATGCATAATTCGCAATAATTCTGCTTCTCTCCGAGAAATCGCGACATGTTTGTGTAAAGTATATTATATTCTACACCATCCTTATTTGCTTACAATTTATTTACTGTTCTCCTACTCTTATAGACCAATCTTAAAATTCATTATGATTATGCATTCTGTCTTTAATTGCAGTTGAAATAAACCTATTATTAGTTATCAAAGGACGGTTGGTGGTGGCAGTTACATTATAATCAGTATTAAAAAAAAGCGAAATATATTATTGGCAATGTGAAAATAATTTATATGGTGCTTCTACGAAAGCGTATAACGGACATAGTAGAAAATATTTTATAATTGTCAGTTTAAACTTACAATTATACCTACATAATTGTTACTTTAAACTTACAATTATATTTCAGCCCTTGTTCTCCATAATTACAGTTATTACAATGTAGTACCACTACTTTCCGCTAGATGTCACCGCATTATTTAAACAAATCAAAAATATTACCTTCATATTTTCCCTTTCATTATACCTACTTCTTTGTGCACGACGTTCACCACGCATTTTTAATTTATTGGTGTTTAATTTATAAAAAATGTGGAAGAATCCAAGATATCGAGATCGAAGAGATCACATGATAAGTGTGATGTTTTGTTGAAGAAATTAAAGAAACTCGAACGAAAAATTAAGAAGAGGGAAAGTGATAAATTTATCCTCGAATTTATCTGAAATATTAAATTTACGTCACTGTCAGCGTCGTATGACAAAACTTAAAAAGTATCTATGATAGCCTTTATTATTATTATTTTTTAATTCAATGTACGCCAACGTATAATGTATGGTTGAGCTTATACGAGATATAAGACAGGGCCGAAAAATAAGCTGTGTAAAAAATACTGTCATTAGTGGAGTCAATAGAGATTTTCACTTCGGAAAAATTCCGGGAAGCGGTAACTTTTGAGTATACATCTCTGAACAGATCAGGAACAACATACCAAAAGTTACCAACAATAGTCCTTGAGCGTAATTTGTTATTAAACAAATTAGTTGCAAAATACCAGTCTCTGTCAAATATATCTTAAAATATTCGTTTTCTTTCAAAAAGTAATTGCGCTATTCGAAAGTACGGCAGATTTCACAAAAATGTATAAGTTTTTTGTGCGATCAAATATGTAGGCTTGTTTTACGTACGAAAATGGAACGCGGAGACACGTAAGTACGGCAAGCGAAGCGCGCGCGGTTTCGGGCGCGCTACACTAAATTTGTCGTAACTTTTGAACTAATTAATGAAATTGACCTCACAAAAGCTTAAATGAAAGAAGAAACATGTAGCTATTGGATTATTATATTTCGAAATATAAAGATGAATGTATGTAGGAATAGTACATATATGAATTCGCAACATAAAGAGATTTGCGATGAAATAGGTAGAAGCTCTACTATTTCTAAAAATTTAAAAATAGAAACTTGGGTCTTTCACATTTTACTTTTGAGGTAACGTATAAAAAGATCCGATGAGTGAAAAAAATCGTACACTTTCAAAATTTCAAAATTTTGAGAAAATGATAAAATTTAATATAAATAACTAACTTTAACCACCTATTTCTTTGGTTTAAATCGCGTTATTAGATCTTTGTAGGTGCGATTTTTAAAGCTTGAAATGTGTACTTTAAGATGATCTACCTTAAAAATTAAATTAACCCCCCTTTTACTTCCACATCCAGTGGAAGTATAGTAACGACAAAAAAAATTTTAAAAAATTTTATTGTTCAAATAGGCTTAGAATGTCATGAAACGCCGAGATTTTAAGTTTGAGCAAAAAACAATTTCTGTCTGTCTGTCGGTCTGTCTGTAACTTTTTTTGTGCGCACGTTTACTCTGGAACCGTTTGAGATATTGACTTGAAATTTGGTACACATATGTACTTTAACGACATCTAGAACTAGATTATATTTTCGTCTTGTTCCGTCGAAGGGTTGGGGGTCAATTGAGGTAAATTTGGGGTAAATAGGTAAATCAAGCAGGTAAGAGTCCACAAAACTGGTATTTAGTATATACAAGAGAAGCTAAGGTCTCAAAAAAAAATTTGGCATTAGCCACCCCCATTACCACCCCCACTCCATTATTAAAGGGGATGAAAAAAATGATTTAGTGTGTGTACAAGAACCAGAAACCTCGAAATATTTTTTTACTTCATCCACACCCACTACCACCTCCCATCACCACCCCCACCCCACTACCGATGTGGCATATCGTTTTATGGATTTTTGAGGTCGACGATTTTAAATATTATACTATTAAAGTACCATAAACAATTATTTCCTTATAGTGGAGTGCAAATATAGTATCAAAATTTTTTCCATTGTGAGAAACTTATAGACAGAAAATCTGGATGTGAAAGTAGTCCGTTATTCCGAAACTTTAATAGATACAAAAAAATTATGAGGAACTTTTTTGTAGCTGATAAAAGATCTTTAATTACTTCCACATCCAGTGGAAGTATAGTAACGACAAAAAAATTTTTAAAAAATTTTATTGTTCAAATAGGCTTAGAATGTCATGAAACGTCGAAGTTTGAGCAAAAAAAATTCTGTCTGTCTGTCGGTCTGTCTGTCGGTATGTCTGTAACTTCTTTTGTGCGCACGTTTACTCTGGAACCGTTTGAGATATTGACATGAAATTTGGTACACATATGTACTTTAACGAGATCTAGAACTAGATTATATTTTCACCTTGTTCCGTCGAAGGGTTGGAGGTAAATTGGGGCAAATTTGGGGTAAATAGGTAAATCAAGCAGGTAAGAGTCCATAAAATTGGTATTTAGTATATACAAGAGAAGCTAAGGTCTCAACAAAAAATTTGGCATTAGCCACCCCCATTACCACCCCCATTACCACCCCCATTATTAAAGGGGATGAAAAAAAAAGTGATTTAGTGTGTGTACAAGAACCGGAAACCTCAAAATATTTTTTTTTTCATCCACCCCCACTGCCACCCCTATCACCACCGCCACCCCACTACCGATGTGGGGTATCATTTTGTGGGTTTTTGGGGTAGAGGACTTCAAATATTATATTATTAAAGTTCCATAAACAATTATTTCCACATAAAAAAATTTTTTCGTTGTGAGTGACTTGGACAGAAAATCTGGATGTGGAAGTAGTGATTCCTTGGGCAGCGGTTTTTTACGAAAAAAAAATGTTTTTTTTTGCTCTAAAATTCGTGAAATTATGGGTAAAATAAAAAATAAATATAAAAAAATTTATTTAGCCTTCCTATGTAGCATACGTTTACAGTAGGACCTCAAAATAAGTAAATCAGATGATGAAAAAATTTTGGAATATATATGAACCTATACTTTTCACGAAATATTGAAAAAATCAAGTTTTTTCGGTAAATCGACTCAATGATGATTGTTTCTACAATTTTTATCCCGTTTAAAATATCTAAAACATAGTAAAAATATTGACGTGGTACAGGGCCATGAGTCAAATTATAATGCTTGAATAATAGAAAGAGATTGAAAGTAAAACAACAACTTCGCAGTAAGCAGTACACGTCACCTGCCCCGCACGCTGCGCTGGCAGTGTGTGTGTCCACAGAACATTGTAAGAGTAGTTTGGGCACTTTTTCACAAATCATCTTTTAATGTACAATATGTACGATATGTACAATATCACGTTTTCTCAGCTTCTTTTTAAGTTTTTATGTGAATATTTAAATTGTGTTTTTAATTGAAGAGTGTTTTGAATTATTTTATTGCTTGATGAAAGTCAGCCATATTGGATCAGCCATTTAGAATTACCTTTTTTTGACATCATAATTTGTTTCGCCGACCTCGAAAACCACCTTATATGTTAATTTGATTTAAATTGCTTTAAAATTTTTCAACTTATAATTTTGTTAAAAAAAAAGTTTCTTTTTGTTTAAATAATTAATAAACAATTTGCTTACGATTATATGTTTATAACTTTTTATTTTAAGCTATGTAAAAGTGATATCAAAAAGTTTTAGGAAAAACGAAGCTTCCCGTAATTATTCCGAAATAATGCATATTTTCATATTGACTCCACTACATTGGCAATAATAGCAAATTTCTCTTTGTTTTTTTTTTTAAATTGATTTCAGAATGCCTGTGGACGACAACGCAACAGCAAATTAAATGTTTCAGATTTCGATGTGCATTCTGCATTGGACGCGGAAATATTTCAGATTTTTAGTGAAAATCCCCGTAAAACAGTAGTTAAGGCCAGGATTTTGCAGAGTGAGAGGGAGATATGCGTTTATTTTCGGTTTATTATAAATATTTAAAAAATCATAAATGATATAATCTTTAAAATAATTTCAGATACTTCCCATTGCTCTAAGGAATACAACCATATATAGTTTTTATCATTAATTTTGTATATAGTCAAATGCCATACTTTAATAATGAAATTAGGGACTATTTTCATTGACAAACTACGATATTTAAATATAACAGAAATTTATAATAAAAAAATATGTATAGTTGTATTCGTTAGAACAATAGCAAGTATCTAAAGCAGTTTTAAGATTATACTATGTGTAGTTTTTTAAATATTTACAATAAATCGAAAATAAACGCATATTTCCCTCTCACTCCACAAAATCCTAACCTTAAACCGGTGCTGCATCTAGATATATTTACAAGATGGGAAACTATAATAATTTCTAGTTCAAATTTTGTTGTAAAAGACATAATTTTAAGGAAAATACCTGGGAGCAGAAAACTGTAGCCTAGAATTTCCTAAATTAAATCCTGAGGCTGTTTTTTTCAATCTGAAATGGTGCGGAAAAAAGACGAATGTTTGGTCAATTCTCAAGATGTAATAAGATCGGTTTTAGTAGTTCTGGTATAGTTAGCTAGTTCAGTTTAGTACAAAGCATGAAGAAGGGAGTTGATAAGTTGCTGCTGATTGAGCAACTTAGTTGATGAAGGCAAATTAATAGATATTTACATCCTAGTCAATTACTTACGAGGCGAGCCCTCATTTGCACTTGATACAAATTTGAAAAAAAAATTTTTTTGAAAGCATTAAAACTGATACATTTTTGTTTAGAACTGATTTAACATACATTAATCAGGGATGCAAGAAATTTGGAAAAAGTCGCACACGATATCAAATCTGTTTTAGTCAAAATAACTATACGCAATACGAAACATTTAAACTGGAAAGGCTCACTTGTTTGACAACAGATCGGCCCAAATAAAAGTTTCAGCACAAAAAAATTCTTTTCGGAAGTTCACCGGCCAGAAAGCATATGCTAGGAACCTCAGGGTATGTGACCCAGTAGAAACAGGACTATTATGTCAACAAGAAAATTAGAGGGGGTAAGTAAAATAGCTGGGAGACTTAAAAGTTTTTTACATGTATGGAAAACCATTACAAGCGATATATTTGGGGTTACACCATGGTATGTAATATCACGCCTTTTTAACAACCGTCAGAACGAATTAAGTCAGTATCAGAAATTTCGGAGACAAGATTAATAATTCCAAAAACGTTAATCCCACACCATACAACCTTGTAACATTTTTTCAGGACAAGCTATTTTTTAGTCCAAAACCAGACGTGAGCAAGTGCATAACACTAGTTTTAATCATTCGGATGGTGTAGTCTTTTTGAAATGAATCACGGGAACTACAACGTTATTTTTATTGCTCCACTTCCAGAATGTTGGCAACATATTTCCGTTGCAATGTTGCACTTGTAAGTACAAGAGTGTTGTTTAGTCATTCCATTGCATTGGTTAGATTAAGTATTGCAAGGCTGAGTGCCTGATCGACTTGCCGTTTAGATATAATATTATACCTGTAGTAGTACTTCAGTTTATCGACTCTTTCACTCTTCTTATAACCGTGCCTACCTAGTAAAAAAACCGCTGCCTAAGGAATCACTATTTCCACATTCAGACTTCTCATCCAAGTCTCTTACAACGAAAATACTATATTTGCACTCCACTATGTGGAAATATTTGCTTACGGAACTTTAATAATATAACATTTGACATCGTGTACTCCAAAAACCCATAAAATGATATGCCATATCGGTAGTGGAGGTGGTGGTAGGTAGGGGGGGTAGGGTGGTAGGGGTGAATGAGGCAAAAAAAAATTGTTGATGACTTTGGCTCTTGTACACACACTAAACCACAATATTTTTTCACCCCCTTTAATAATGAAGTGAGGGTAGTAATGGGAAGGGTGGCTAATGCCAAAAATTTTTTTGAGACCTTAGGTGCTCTTATAGTTACTAAATACCAATTTCATGGACTCTTACCTGCTTGATTTACACCTCAGCTCTTCAACGGAATAAAATAGAAATATAATCTAGTTCTAGATCTCGTTAAAATACATACGTCTGCCAAATTTTAAGTCAATATCTGAAACAGTTCCAGAGTAATCGCGAGTACCAAAAATTTATAACACCAACAGACAGACCGACGCGACAGACAGATTTTTTTTTGCTCAAACTTAAAATATTGACGTTTCATCATGACATTCTAAACCTATTTGAACAATAAAAATTTTCAAAAAATTTTTTTGCGTTAGTATACTTTCAATGGATGTTGAAATAATACGCGGAAAATGGCATGACGCAGATATAAAAAATCATTGTGTGCCGTGGACTACAATAGAAGTAAAGCTTCTACTTCAAGCATTTTCTTCGAAGAAACCTACTACACATTCATACTACTCAAGGTAACCCACTATGTCTCCAATTTACTCGAGGAAACCCACTGCGCATCCATACTACTTGAGGTAACCTACTGCGCATCCATAATAATCGGGAAACCTGCTGCTCATCCACTGTACTCGAGGAAAGCTCCTGCGCATCCAAAATACTCGAGGAAACCTACTGCGCATTCATACTACTCGAAGTAACCTACTTCGCATCGATGGTAGTCGAGGAAAGCCACTGTGCATCCATGCTACTCGAGGTAACCCACTTATTATAGAATCAAGAAAATAATAGAAGATCTATAAACTCCGTACAGGTTGCATGGTATTCTTATCTGAAATCGTAGATGCCAGACATACACGCGATGACGCTTTCATCTGTCCTTGAATCATTGGTGACAATTTAGCAACCTGCTAAATTAATCTTGAAAGGCAGACACGCTGATGTTCGTTTGTTCATAGGACTCGAATTACAATGCAACCTGTAGGGTGTTTATAAATCTTAAAATTCCACACTTAGATTTTCTATCCAGGTCTCTCACAACGAAAAAAATTTTGATACTATATTTGCACTTCACTATGTGGAAATTATTGTTTATGGAACTTTAATAACATAATATTTGAAATCGTCTACCAAAAACCTATAAAACGATATCGGTAGTGGAGGGTAGGTTGGGGTGGTAGTGGGGGGTGGATGAAGTAAATAAATTTTTTGAGGTCTTAGGCTCTAAATTGCAATTTTAATTTTTTCGTCCGCTTTAATAACGTGGTGAAGGTAGTAACGGGGGTGGTATTGTCAAAAAATTTTTTGAGACCTTAACTTCTTTTATATATACTAAATACTAATTTTACGGACTCTTATTGCTTGATTTACCTATTTACCTCCATTTATCAGATCTGGAACCAGATTATATTTTGA
This sequence comes from Rutpela maculata, assembly GCA_936432065.2. Lineage (NCBI taxonomy): Eukaryota > Metazoa > Arthropoda > Insecta > Coleoptera > Cerambycidae > Rutpela > Rutpela maculata. The sequence continues at coordinate 143,331,906 of OW386287.2, read as the reverse complement.
TCTTATTTCGTTGCAGAGTTGGGGGATAAACCCAACCCTGCAACGAAATAAGATCAAAATATAATCTGGTTCCAGATCTCGTTAAAGTACATTCGTGTACCAAATTTCAAGTCAATATTTTAAACGGTTCCAGAGTAAACGTGCGCACAAAAAAAGTTACAGACAGGCAGATTTTTTTTTTACTCAAACTTAAAATCTCGACGTTTCATGACATTCTAAGCTTATTTGAACAATAACAATTTTCAATTTTTTTTTTTTTGTATTACTATACTTCCACTGAATGTGGAAGTAATTATCTCCTACAGAATTAATGGTTTCCTTCTAGGCTAAAGGTTGATTGGAAACTTTCACAGTCGACCTCAATTCAGGAGCAACGTCATTTTATACCTCCGGGTTTAGTCCGATTAAAAAAGTGGTAATAAAGAAGGTTGTAAATAATTCTTCCTTAACAAATTTTATTTGAACTTTTTTTGTAGATGTTTAAAAAAAAGTTAAAAAGAAAACTTGTTTTGCCGGCCACCTTCCAAGATGGACGCTTGAACACCAGTTCTTCTTTGAGGAATTTACAGAATTTCAATCAGAAATGGTTAGTTTTCTGAAGAATTAATTAGTGGAGAATTCAGTGGTCGAACAAAAAACGTCTTTACCATTTTCAATGATTTTATTATATTCGGAAATCTGTATGTATACATATACATACATGCAGTTTTTCAAATACATAATATACATTTGTAAGTTTGTATGTATGTATGTATCGGTCAAATTTAGTGAAATTTCACCAACTTCGTTATCTGATTGAGCTGAAATATTGCAGACACCTTTGGTTCTGAGAACAATATAGTATAGTATATCTAATATCGTTCTATATCCAATATGGCGAACGCCCCAATATTGCGGCTTACCATTTTCTTTACAACTCCCTTCATATGGGGATGAAATGAAATGATTTGAAGAGCAGAATACGATAAGCTACGTGACGTTATTCTACACCCAATATGGTGGACGCTCTAAGATGGCGGATTACATTTTTCTTCACAACCCCCTCGATATGGATATCAAATGAAAGGGTTTGATGAGTAGAATATGATAAGCTACGTGACGAAGACTAAAAAAAATTAAAATAGATGAATCAAAAAAACACTTTTTAAAAACAATGATTTTATTTTAACACCAAATTGCACTAAAAAGTAAAAAAAAATATTTCAACTTTGTAAATAGAAAACCAGTGGACGTTCATAAAATGTAAACGTAAATCAATATGATTAGACGAAGTAATATTTTATGAGCGCCCAATAGTTTTCTATTTACAAAATTGAAATAATTTTTTACTTTTTAGTGCAATTTGGTTTTAAAATAAAACTATTGTTTTTAAAAAGTTTTTTTAAATTAATTTATTTTTTATTGTAACATCTAATCAACGGTTTGCGAGATATTTTTTTAAACTTTTCATAAAGATGGCGGCTAACGCACCACGCCTACCCCACGAACTTGTTAAAATACTCAGAAATACCCATGTTGGTGCAATTTTATAAATATTATACAAGTGTTTTAAAAACATTTAAATCATGGTATCTTCTTAATTTTCCTATCGGCATTGTTAATCAATTTCTTCAATGACCTAACCCTAAAAATTGTAATGTATATTTTTTTCGAGTAGGTGAAAGTACGACAATATATAATTATATCATGTAAGTTGATATTTTTAATGCCCATTGTTAGCACAGTGTAGGTTTTTGTTGTTTTTAATTTAATGAAAATTATTTTCCTTTATTTTTGCACTACGAACCCATTTTTTGATCTATTGACTGGATTACTTAAGTCAGAATTAATCTTGTTTACAAAAGTAGTCTACTTAGTCATACATATACATACTTATAGTCCCTTGAGGTAAAGTAAAGCTTTTACCCCAAAAGTTCTGCGACCGGACCCCAAGTCGTGTAACCTCCCGTTTTCGAAGGCGGAGAACACGATGGTGATAATATTTTCCGACCTACCCTCCAACCACTACCCCCAAACCTAAAAAACCACCCATTTTTCCGAGTTTCCGATGCTCGGCATTTTTTATCGGAAAATTTTATTAATGAAAGTTGTTCAGAATTGCCCAAAAACCTTAAGCCCCATGTTTCATCAAAATAAAAAATTTAAAAATGATACATTTAAAAAATATAAAAAAATCATTAATAATTATTTAAAAACTAGCTGACAGCTTGGTTTAATTTCAAACAAAATTGCCATGAATTTTTTAAACAAAAAAACCTATTTAAATGATATTTTTCGACTCGGACATTATTTTTTAAACATTTAAATACTTTTTAATTTTGATTAAATTTTGGATAATTCTGAACAATTTTTGTTAATAAAATTTTCCGACAAAAAAAATGCCTAGCATCAGAAAATCGGAGAAGGGATGGTCTTTCCTATTTAGAGGTAGTTCTTGAAGGGTGGGTCGGAAAATATTGTCACCATCGTGTTCCCCGCCCTCTAAAATGGGAGGAAAGATGTCTTGCGGTCCGGTTGCAGAACTTTTGGGCTTTTCGCCTTTTTCTGGTTTACCTCAAGGGACTATTACACACCTAGATACATACAGACACACAATGCTTGAGTTCATTATATTACGAAACAGATTTCTGAACCATTTTTTTCTATGGTCAGTATTAAAATTTTCTGTCTGGTAACATACCTTGGCTAAATCAAATAGTAGTCCAAGCAATACGTCAAAATAAGTCTGTTCGTAATGCAAAAAGAGTGTAAGTCAATTTTTTTTGAAGTATTTGGGAGCGTCTCCCGAGTATTTTGCCAAGTTGACAAAACACTCGGATCGGCGGTGGTTGGCGCCAAACGAAAATATCTCACGAATCATTGATGCTACGACAAGAATGGTAATGACCTTTTTTATTCAGCATTAAATTTTCTGCAAATCAGGTTTATTTTCATAGAATTAAATGTTTACGAGTTAGAGTGCGTCAAAGTTGTGAAAAAGTAGTTTTTGCGGATTAGTTCGTAAACTGTTGATCGTGCATTAAAATGTCAAACAGAAATCTTGCAGCAAGCCTGTCGAGAGAGTGGGTACGGGGGTGATTCCCCCCGGTCCCAGGATCGTCATGAGGGGCCCAGGATTGCTTAGTCGGATTTCTTCTCCCGTTCATAATTTTTTTTTATTTCTCCTTTCTCCCCCCCCCCCCCCCCACCTCATCAAGAATTTTCCCTGATTTCTACCTTTCGCTCATCAAAAAATTTGTTGGGAATTCTCCCCCCTCCCACTTTTTAATTTTCAATTTTTTTTTTTCAACGGGCCCTTATTTTCTCTCCACGACCCTGTATTGAAGAGCAGTAATTCTTCTACTAATTCTCTCATAGACATCATATTGTAGAAGTACATAGTTTGCCAGCTACAGTCTATGAAAAGTTATAAAAAAATAGTTTCTTCATAGCCCAGTCAATTAACGTTCAATAAGGGGATCTAGAGGGAAATGCAGAGATCACAATTTTTGACTTGAGGAGGGCTGTGTTTGGACTATTTAGGAGGTAAACAAACCAAAAGTGCCCGAACGTAGGAAGTGGGGGGGGGATGCAGGAGGACACGAAGAAGGTCCCGGTTTTTGGTTTTTCGCTCATATCCCGAAAACGGTTAGCCCTAATCAAGAAATGGCTATATGCAAAATTAAAGCTGACTAAATTTTCTACAATAATGTTTCTATTAATTTTTTTCCTATAAATTTCCTATACAGATATCCGTTTCACAGCAGACTGAACTGAAATATCAAATAAAAAATGTCGTTGTGTCTGTAAGTGTGTGTGCGCGTATATATCTATGTGTGCGTGTATACCGTGTCTTGTAAAAACGATAACTTCTGTTAGACTTAATATATTTGATTTCAATTTGGAACATATGTAAAACAGCATATTACCATAATCCCTATTGAAATTGGGCCATATCTGTAATACATGGTGATAACCAGAAGCCTATAAACTCTCATACGTAAAATTCGTTTTATTATAATTTCAGAGCAAAATATTACTAAGCATACAAAAATAAGATGTACAAGATTTCTAATCCGCAATATACCGGGTGTATGTTAGGCAAACCAACTTTATTTAAATTAGATGATATATCAGTGTTATCCTAAAATACGAAACATGGTATTTTTAATAACATTATTATAAAGTAAGAATTGTAGGCCTCTGGTTTTCACCATGTATTACAGATATGGCCCACTTTTAATAGGGATTATTGTAATATGCTGTTTTACATATGTTCCAAACTGTAATCAAATATTTTATGCGACCCAAAAGATCTATATATATATTAAATCGAAGTCCCAGAATAAGCCTACTCATTCCGAAAAGGCGAGTTTATTTCACGGCTTTTTCATAATTTGACCTTGAAATGACCCTAAGAGGGGGCTGGGGTTGGTTCCGTTTGTGGTCGAATCGACTCTAAATTAACCCTAGACTGTTAAAAAACATTTTCTTTTTTCTTTTTGCCAAATTTGAGGGGGGGCGAAAACCGGCCTTATTGACCCTCCCTCTTTATAATGAAGTTAGAATACAGTCAAAAGATATACAATTCATCACTGAACCATAGCAGATACGAAAAAAAAATAATAGAAACATTATTGTAGAAAATTTAGTCAGCTTTTATTTTGTATATAGCCACTTTTTGAGATATGAGCGAAAAACCAAAAACCTGGACCTTCTTCGTGCCCCCCTGCATCCCCCCCACCTCCTACGTTCGGGGACTTTTGGTATGTTTACCTCCTAAATAGTCCAAACACAGCCCTCTAGTCAAAAATTGTGATCTCAGCATTTCCCTCTAGAAACCATTCATTGACTGGACTATCAAAATATATATATTTTTTAATGCCTTGGTTTATATTAACGTCCTGGCGAAGTTTAGCTAATGCTATTCTACCACTTAACCAGGACAGCGAGATGAGATACGGCCACAAAATGTCTCGTGAACTATTGATCAAATATAAGAATATGTAACTGCAAACTTGTAGAGCACTAAATTCATAATAGCATTTATTTAAGTCTACGATGAATAGTGTATCAGATATTTTGAAAAAACTATGTTTTCATAACTTTTTACAAACTTTGACGCATTGTAACCAGTAAAGAGTTTGTTCTGCGCAAATGATACTGTTAAGAAACTTAGTGCTAAACAATAAGATTCTCACCAGTTTTATCATGGCATCAACGGTTCGCAAGATATTTGCATTTGAAATTCTCGCAACGCCATCTTTGGGAGAATTTCAAATGCAAATATCTCTAACTCCAGGCCCCGCTGATCTCACCAACTTGACAAGATCCTCATATTGAACCCTCGGATACTTTAAAAAAGAAAAATTGACTTACTAGTTCATTTACTGACAATGCTTCTGTATATCATTCATTTACCAGAGATTCACCCAATTGGGTATTGTTGATAATCGTGTAGTGATTGAAAAAAAATGGGTGATGGTCTGTGCGAGTGGCTATTTTGGAAAATGGACGCCATCTTTGATGCTTATTGAAAATGCACTGCATAAGCATGTGAGGTGTCATTTTACATGATTTTAAGGGTGCTGAACATGTTGAAGACATTAAAAAACATTTTAACAAAAATTTAAATATATAAAACTGAAACCTATCTATTAATTATGTCAAATAATTATTAGTGGATACGGAAATCTCTTCTTGCATTGATAATATAATATGTAGAGGAATGTTACCAATGTTTATTCGGAGAATTATGAACTAACATCATCATCATCAATTATATCAAATAATATGGAAATTAAGATTAAAACGATGATGAATTTCATTACAGATAACGAAAACCGATGGCAATTCAATTGTGGATTCATGGCTTGCGCTAGAAATATTTCTCTGAAAAATTTGAAAACATTTGGAGATTTCTGCGAGACTGTCTGTTCATATGCGAAAAATATTATAGCAAATACAGCAGCAAGAATTGAATTCATATTTCATTCTTACTCCGATAAGTCGCCAAAGAATTTCGAACGAATTCGTCGTGGCACATGTGGATCAATCAACCTTCACTCCATTAAAAATACAACACCTATTCCTGTTCAAAAAGAGAAATTTTGGTCTTCTAGTTCCAACAATGTCAAACTTCAAGACTGTTTCAAAACATATCTATGAGAAAAGCAGCAATATACGGCCAAATATGCAGGTCTTCTGTAGTGCAACATCTTTTTCTAATCCAACCACATGCATGTCCATACAGCAAACCAATTTAAGACAATTCCACGAAGAATTTGCCCCGAACTAAACATGCAACAATCAGAGAGTGATGGTATTATCGAATGATATAGACGTTTTGGTTCTTCTATTATATCATTGGACTACTTTCAAGTATCTTGGATTGAAGGAATTGTGAATTCGTCCAGATGTTGGAGCTACGACGCGCCAAGTGAATTAATGAATTGTAATATGCTATGTACTTACTGCTTTACACTTCCTAACTGGGTCAGACTGCACTAGCAAAGTAAGTACAAATCATGCTGGAATGGCAAGTACACCCAAACCATTTTTCACAAACTTCGGAATTCCTGCGAGAAGTCGATACAGTTAGCAGAGAAATATCTGCTGAAGTTTTGAAAAAAGGATCAGCGAGTAAAACAATGGACGAATTACGAACGTTTCTTTACACACATGAGAAAAACATTTCCATAGAAGACCTACCACCAACTAGTGCATCAATCAGATCATACATTTTAAGGGCCTACTACAACACACATTTATAACATGTTTAAATGATGACATCACGCAACTTGATTCTATACAGTTTGGTTACGAAGATATAAGTGATTGACCTCACGTACAACTCCTTCCAGCAACGAACTTGTGCCTAGTTGCTCATGTATAAAATGTGTAAGAGATTCATGTTTATGTTTTTCAAATAGAATATCTTGTTGCGTTTACTGCCATTGCAGAAGTGTAGCCATTATGGATTATCGTAATAAGTATTCTAATATTGAAACGCAAATTATTACGTCTGCTGTTTAAAATTGTAGATGTAAGGAGTTGTGTTTTATAACATACTGTAAATCTGTTTAGTATAAAAATAAAGATGTTGATTCATATCTGTCTTATTAAATAACGATTAGTAACCACTTTCAGTATTGGGAACGTGTTCAGCACCCTGAGAAACATATAAAATGTCACCTCACATGCCTATGCAGTGCATTTTTAATAAAAATCAAAGATGGCGTCGATCACCCAGTTTTTTTCTAATCACTAGACAATTACCGACAATATCCAAATGGGTGAGGTGAACCTCTGTTAAGAATGACATACAAAAGTATGCTCAGCGGTTCTATTATATTCTATTATTTTCAAAATAAAGTATCTATTGATTGTACTATACGTATAACAAATAGTGTGAACTTACATGTACCGAAAATTAGAGTTCCCAAATGAAAGTCGTAAATTATCTACAAGAACTTTTGAAATCCCACCGTGTGTTAAACAAGATCAGCAAGAGAGTGACTTTTTAATTTCCATTAGTGTCCCATAATACAACTTGGTTACTGACAACAATAAGCTTACGGACTTACGCCTAAGATTAATGGTTTTACAATAAAATTCGCTTACATTGTTATTGCCCCCACAGTCAACTAATTTTACATTTACGACAATGATATCCGAAAATAGAATTTATAATGGCTTTCCTATATAAAAGAGAGATCTTCGATGGTCCTATATATTAGTCTGGAAAAGTAATCTTCTTAGTGTCTTGTCGGGAACTGAACAATAATATTTTACTACAATGTATAAGGTGATTTTCGTCAGGGAGAAAATGTAAAACAGAAATATGCAGGTCTGAAAACGGTACATAAATGAGAAAGCTTCCTCGGATGCAAAAAGTTATATGTGTACCTTTCCCCAATGACAAATTATATTTTTCCAACTTTTTACGCGCCACAACTTTTTCGTCAATTATCTTATAAATCTGTTCGTTTTCTAGAAACTATTACCAAAGGAAAGCTTTCACACAATTTATACCTTGTGAAACTGCTGAATACAAAAGATGTGGAAATTAGAATAAGAAATTTTCTATTTTTCCATTGGTTTTATCAGTTTAGTTTTCTATTAGTATACACAGTAAATTGAAAATTCAAACAAAATGGTTTCAGCAAGAAAATTTTACAATTCCATGTGATATTTCAATTTAAACTTATACAAGGTAAGCTAAATTAGATGAGATTTGAAGTTTTTTAGTTTAAAAGTAAAATAGGGCAGATAATTTTTAATAGATTCGTTGAAACCTTCGAGGAAAACTGTGTAGGAGACGTAAGAAAAATTTTCAAAAACTTTCAATTTAAATTAGAAACGAGATGACTTTAAAATCAAATAAAATCATTTATTTATTTAGCAACATTATACAGAAATTATAGCCCGCCGTTTAAGAGCAATAATAGTAAAAATAAGCTTTTATAAACAAATGTCGAGAAATTGTGGATGACGCGTAAAACCTAAATAGTGGAAATAATTTGGAACAACTTGACGAGGCTTAGTTTAAAATTGTTTTGGAAAGCAGTTCAGCTGGTCCTCATACCAAAGACAGGTCTTCTATATATGACCAGACTAAGGAATTTAGATCGATAAGACTGACAAAAGATAGGAAAAAAGATAAGAAAGGCATATAAAGTATGGTGCACTAGTGCTATCACCAATTCACCATCAGGATATGCGTCCCAAGCCGAAAGATCTGTAATTAAGGCTCTTCATTGGATCATCGTTAGAGTTAAGAAAGTGCTAAAGACAAAATTTGCTGTGGTAACGTTTGGTGTCGAAGGAACGTTCAATAACCCAACCTTCGATTCTTTCTGTCAAAAATCGCCTATCGCAACGACGCGACGACTATACCATAATTAAGTGGATATCACTTATGTTGAGTACCCGGATCATTAAAATTAAGTTTCGTAACGAAATATTTAGGACCAACATGGAGCGAGGCTGTTCTCCGTCCATTATTGTGGAACCTCATGCTCGATACTGCTCGAATTAAACAATCTACAGACAACTTGGTTATAATAGTATGAGGCCAATTTGAAGTGATTATTGCAGGGCTCATGCAAGAAATCTTAATATAGTTCAGATGATGTAGCAACCATAGGCTCTTTGTCAGCCTTAGCAAAACGGAGTTAATAGAGCTTCCTTCTCTTATGAGTACACGTCTGTATATTTCCCGCACAGTGAGGTTAAGACTAATTACAGTCTCCAAACTATCATGGAAGCACCGAAAGGGAGTTCAAAGGACGAAAGCTTGTGTATCTACATGGATGAAAGATGCATGTTCGGTTCCACGTAGGGAATAACTTCAAAGACCACCTTTAGGACGTTGTGATGAAACTCTGGTATGCTCCTCTTGTACGATAGTGATCCAGGAGTGATCCACAATTAAGGCTCGTCTATGTTCAGACTACCATGCTTAGGAATAACAACAAGAACCAGGACAACTCCAACGATGGCAATGAAGGCTATATTTGGAGTCCTTTCCTTGTATGTCGAAGTGGAATTAGTAAACAGACTGTTCAAGAATAAAACGTGGAATTCAATGGGCAAAGGTCTAGGGCACACAAAGAATCTAGCTCTACCTGCAAGTGAACAGGTCAGAGTTCAAAAATAATTGAGATAACAAGAAATACGATAAAAGGCATAATCTGATTCCTGGGGGTTCGGAGTGGTATACAAATGGTTCGAAGACTTACAAAAAACTAGTGCTGGCGGACATGATTTTAAAGAAATTCTATATCGGTGCTACTTGGCAAGTACTGTAGTGTTTTCCAAGCCCACCCCACTTCCGGTTATCTGTTGCGGTCCAATCGATTTTTCCCCATTTATATTCCATTAATCCTAAATTTTCCCACCACCATATACTGCTAAGAATTTTTAAGATATTTGGCTTCTGGAAACCGTTTTGGCACGGGTCTATAACTGAGCTGTGTAAACCCAACTCAGTCAAACTCATGACCGGACTAGTCATGTGGATGGCAATGAAAGAGTGGAACATTTGTAGCGAACGAGAGAGCAAGAATTCCTTCCCTAGCCCAGCTATCGGTTTGCCAAAAAGCTATAAGACTGAGACCAATTGGTTAACAATTATAAGGTTCAAGCCGAAATGAGTTAGTCAAAGCTCCATGTAAAAGAGACTTCAACTGACTCCACCGCAATGTGGTTGCTTAGGCTTGATATGAAACCAACAAGGTGGGTTAGAGAACTATTAACAGGATACTATACTCCAGCTAATAAAAATAAACTGCTAGATACTGGATTTCCCTGCACGTTTGATTACACAGCCACACAAAAAAATAAAGATTATTTTCCAAAGGTGAAAGCTACCTATCTCTATCTCTATGTTTTTTGAGCCGCTGATTCCAAATATCACGTCAAAAATATATATTTCACTGCTCAGTTTTTCGCAAATTGACATTTCATCTCTAAATTCGGGGTTAAATGAATATTAAATCTAATAGAACGACACGCGTTGAAATTAAACTTCTGAATCTTTTAAAATGGCTCTCGTCACATACTCCCAACGTCCTATCGTAATACGGAAACGATGGTGGTGTATTTCTTCCCCCAAAAAATTATTACTACACTTTGTTCTGATTTTTCCTTAATACGCTTGTAAGGGTTTGACTGACCTGAGTTATTACAGGGAATATTGAGAAGTCGAGTATCTTCTGATAAGAAGACGCCAAAACAACCCCCTCCCTGATTGACGAAACATTCCGAAAATACTACATAAGAGCTGAAGAACAGTTTCCTCCAGTTTTCAAGCGCGAGTAACACGATAATTGCAATACTTCCCCCACTCTTTCAACTACCCCTAAATGAAAAAAGAAACGGCCCCTTGTTTTGATTTTTCCGTACTATGCTTGCGAGGGCTTGACGATCGGGATTATTATGGGGAATATTGACAAGTCGAACATCTCTTGACCAGGAGACGCCAAAACAACCTCGGGGGTTGTAACCACTCCCTCCCTGAATGACAAAACATTCAGAAAATACTGCTAAAGGGCTAAAGAACGCTCTCCTCTAGTATTCGAGGGCGAGTAACAGGATAATTGCAATACTTTCCCCACTCTTCTGGAACTACCCTTAAATGAAGAAAGTTACCCCCGTTTTCTGATTTTTCCGTACTACGCTTGTGAAGGCTTTACAGATCGGGTTTATTACAGAGAATATTGATAAATCGAACATCTTTCGACCAGAAGACGTCAAAACAACCCCGGGGTTACAACCTCCCTCCATGAATGACAAAGCATTCGGAAAATGCTGCCAAAGGTTTCTCCCATCATCGAAGCGAGGAACACGATGGTTGCAATACTTCCTCGCCCTCAATAACGGTGGAAGCCCCTTCGTAGTATTTTCGGAATATTTTGTCATTCAGGGAGGGGGTGGTTTCAACCTCCGGGAGTTGTTTTCATGTCTCCTGAACGAAAGATACTCTGTTTATCAATATTCCCTGTAATAACCTCGATCTACCAAGTTCTCACAAGTATAGTACGGCATAATCAGAACAAACAAAGGGTAGTTTTTTCCATTTGGGTGTAGTTCCAGAAGGGTGGGGAAAAGAACTGCAACCATCGTGTTCCTTGCCCTCGCAAACGAGAGACCGTTCTTCAGCCACTTCGTAGTATTTTCGAAATGTGTTGTCATTCAGCGAGGGGATGGTTTCAACCTGCGGGATTAGTTTTGGCGTCTCCTGATTAAAAGATATTCAATTTATCAACATTCCCTGTAATAATCCCGATCTATCAGGCCCTCACAAGCGTAGTACGGAAAAATCAGAACAAGAGGTCGTTTTTTTTTTCAATTAAAGGTAGTTCTAAAAAAGTGGGGGAAATTATTGCAATTATCGTGTTACTCGAAAACTGGAGGAAACCGTTCTTCAGCCCGAAGTATTTTCGGAATGTTTCGTCATTCAGGGAGGGGATGGTTCCAACCCCCGGGGGTTGTTTATGCGTCTCCTGGTGAAAAGATACTCGACTTATCAATATTCCCTCTAATAACCCCGATCTGGCGAGCGCTCACAAGCGTACTATGGAAAAATCAGAACAAGGTAGTAGTGTTTTTTTGGGGGAAGAAATACACCACCATCGTTTCCGTGGTACGATAGAACGTTGGGAGTATGTGACGACAGCCATTTTAAATGATTCAGAAGTTTCATTTCAACGCGTGTCGTTTAATTGGACTTAACAGCCATTTAACCCCCAATTTAGGGATGAAATGTCAATTTGCGGAAAACTGAGCAGTAAAAGATATATTTTTGAAGTGATATTTGTAATCAGCGACCCAAAAACATGGGGTGGCTTTCACCTTATTTTTTTTTGTGTGGCTGTGTTATCGAACTTTTTATATCGGTTACTGAATTGTCAAATATCAAATAATTATTTATTTTGGCAGTTTGAATGTGACAGTAAAACCATTTTCATAAACAAAACATTTTATATAAGTAAATAAAGTTACCAACTATAATAATTAAAATCAACTCAAAGCCTGGTAATAAATTGTATCAGTGTTGAGACATATCCTTAGCTTACTTATAAAAAATATATTTTAAGCGACCCACATAATAACTTTTGAATCCAATTTCTAACATCAAAACATGGATATTTTTCAATTGAAAACTTATGTTCTAAAGCAATACTGGCAAACAAGTTTTGGCTCTTCTCTCGTGTACTTATCTCGAAGGAGACCTACAATCGTAATAAAACTTTTTTAATCTAATATTATTGATCCTGTGTTGCTGTTTAGATTACTAAATACAAAAAATGTATACGACTGTTTTCGGTTTCCATAGAATATTTAAAATTATTTTAATGTGGTACGCTTCAAACATATTTATTATGTTTAATAGTATAATTTAGAAAATAATTCAATCTTAGATTCGGTTAATATTAAATAGTTTATAATTATAGAAACATTATTAGTTTCAGATTAACATTACATGAGAGAAACATGAATTACAGTGAGTATTCGCTAAAATAGAAATCAGATAATATAATAAACTAATATAATATTCATTTGGTATCTAAGACCGCTTTGGCATCATTAGGAAAATGGTTATTATATTTTCAAAAGCGTTCATTTCTAAAAAATGTACATTTAGTTTTATTGTGTATAATTTTGCTCTAGATGCTAATTTACAGCGTCACACGAACAGACTCAGTGTAATTTATAAAAAATAGGTTGTAAAGGTGGGCAAGCCCATATTGACAGTGTCATTTACAGTTTAACATGGTAAAAGCTCTAAAATAAACAGATAAAAAGTTACTTTAATTGTCACAAAATCTACAAACTATTGCTTGAAATGGCAAAACACGAGTCGACAAGTTCGACATGATGCAAAATTTAAACGTTTTTGTTTTACTGCAATTTTATAAATGTAATAAAATAGTAATAAAACAAAGTTGTTGTAGAAATGACAATTATAAAACAAATTTATTTATTGGGTAGGTGTGAACGCGCCTTTAGCTTACCTGTCAAAATGTAGATGCAAGGCTGCATAATAAAGCAATAGTATAATCTACGTATGTTCAGATCATACTGACAAATAGCATGGCAATTAGACAATCATTTTACTAATATTAGTTCACTCCATGGTAAAACTAACAAAACTTTGATATACAGTAAAATAATAAATTAGTACCTAGTGAAATAAATACACTTACCAGACAAGTGAAGCTCAAAATTTACGTAGTGAAAAATAAAAACAGAGACAAACTGTTATGTTACTGTAAAAAATAAAATTACTAAAAATGAACTAAATTTCCAAAAATTTTAAATGGCAAGCAAAATACTAGAGAGATAAGACATGTGCACATACTAGAGGTAACGATAGCAAAAAGTACTACTTCAAAGGTAACAACTAAGTAGCTCAAAAAAATTGATAAGTTTGTTACTTGACCACTGTATGGTAAAAATAAAACTACAAAAATTATCACTACATTGCTATGCAAAATTAGTAAGCACTAACTTAAATATACTGATACTAAAAATGGCGCAAAGATAAAAGTGACAACATGGTGAGAAAAGCAGATATACACACGATTAAGTTGGTGCGAAATCACAAGAGTGGCCTAAAATCAGGACAGATAATGCAAGTAAAAAAATATATTTCACACGGTAAATGGTACAATACTACAAGGGTGGCTTAAAGCCTAAAACTGACATGTCAAAAATGTATGCACCAGGGCAAATTAGTATGATACCAAAGGCAAAAACGACATTGTACGTCAACGTTATATGCGAAAGGGGTAAATTGGTGCGAGACCAAAAGGTCGGCTTTAAGTTCAAACATATTTCGCATGACGCTACACACATAGGAGTAAATAATTACATGAGCAAATGGACGGCCTCAAGCCGAATACTGACAACACTGTTAAAAAATTATATAAAAAAATGTTTTTAAGAAAAAGCTTTTATTTGAAAAAACTACAAAAAGTAAAAATTTTTTTTTAAATTCATACACATGGAAACCAAAAGCTTTGGGGGCGGTCAATTCAGCAAAGTAACTATGCAATGGCGCTATATGACCGCCCCCAAAGCTTTTGGTTTCCATGTGTATGAAATTAAAAAAAAATATTTTTCTTTTTAGTAGTTTTTTCAAATAAAAGCTTTTTCTTAAAAATATTTTTTTATATTCGCACCTCTTCCCACCCCTTCCTACCTCTTCCCGCCCCTTCTCACCTCTCCCCATCCCTTCCCCACCTCTTCCCACCTCTGTGACTCTAGCTTAATTAGAACTAGTCGAAATTCAGCTTGCAAGATTTGACCTAAACCAACAAACATACAAACCCACATACAAACATTGCAAGTTAAATAAAAACTTTTAAAAAGTATGTACACAGGGATAAATTGGTATGAAACCGAGAGAGCGGCCTCCAGCCAAACTGACATCGCGTGTCAAAATTAAGCAAAAATATATTGGTGTAATACCAACAAAATGGCCTAACGGCAAAAAATACTAACTTGGTACGCGATCAACAAAATTACTTTATTACACCGCATGGTAAATCGACCACACGGCCATGTGAATAGCTTAATACCACACCACCAGGCTATATTGACACTAAGGTAATGTGAATTGCTATTCTCAAGTATTACAACAGGCCTAGAGTCTAATAAAACTCGACATCTGAAGACTGTACAAAAATATAACACAAAATAACTCTAGCTAGCGTTAAAGATATATACCAAAATTTAGTACAAAACAGGACACGGAGTAAATAGCACTAGTGCTGTACTAAAATAGCCACAAGAAATATGACACGATACGAAAAACGCTAGTGCTCTTTTATTTTACACCAACCTATATAGTAATTATAGTAATTAGAAAATTTTCCAGCAAAAATATACTGCACAGGACAGCACTTACTATAGAATTGCTGACAAAATTTTGGTGCAAGTGACAACGAAAGCACTCTAAGAAAATAGTAGCTACTCATCTTAACAACAATGTGAAACTACAGAGCACCATATGTAGTTATTCTTCTAAAACCAATCAGTTATGGGTGGTAAAATCGCAAGATGATTAGGGTAGAAAGCAAAACTAGATGTTTCGAGGTTATAGTGTCACATGGAGGTCAGATGCTATTTACATTCGTCAATAATTACCGCTTCGGGCGCTTGGTACCATTCTTACAAAAGCATTCAATTTTCATTAGTAACTACGTTATTAATTGCCCGAAGAGATGTGGCTTCTTTAGCGAGTTCGTCTGCAGTTACATTTCCTGTAATCTAGAAATGTCCCTTTGTCCATATGAAAAGTACACCTTTTATGAAGATCCACTACTTTATTTTGAATTTCTAAAATTAAATGATTGTTGCATGACTTATAACAGACATTACTAATCTTTTGTAGGATCCATTGTGAATCCGATAAAATTATATGATTACATTTATTTAAATTATTTTCCGTTATCTAATGCAAACTACGCAGTATTGCGTAAGCTTGGGCTGTATAAATGGAGCTTATACCTAGCAGTGCAAACCTAAAAGATTGTTTGTTATTAGATACAAAGAAAGCACACCCTGTACCCTCACTGCATTTGGAGCCGTCAGTATAAATAATTATGTCTTTATTGTGGCTGCTCAATAAGGACCTCAGAAGGTTATTAATGACTCTGGGAATAGTTGTGAAGCTAGGAAATATGGTTGTTGGCTTGGATAATACAAAATCATACTCTAACGTGAAAATCGAATATTAACCTCCCCACAATAAAATTGTGGGAGGTTACTACAATTAGTCCAAAATCGAAAATTGAGATAACATCAAATCTTTACGTTTTGAGGTCCCAGGAACCCAAAAAAATTGTTTTTGAAAAATGTCTGTGTGTGTGTATGTGTGTGTGTGTGTGTGTGTGTGTGTGTGTGTGTGTGTGTGTGTGTGTGTATGTATGTTAGCACGACAGCGGCGAAGCTACTAAACGGATTTGGATGAAACTTTGCATGAGGGTTTCTTTAGTGCTCCAGAAGATCTGAAAAGGTTTTGGTTGAGATCGGATTACGTTTAGTGCCGTTTTGGCACAACAAGTTGTTTATTTTATGATTACTTACAATTTGTAATTGAACTATTGAAAAGCAGTAAAAATTCCGATTTCAACGATATATCACACTTGCACTTTTTCGATTTGGTTTCCGTGAAAAAAATTAAAAAACAAAAATTTCACTTGTTTTGTCCTCAAAGCAGTGCAATGTACAGGGTGATATTCTAATAATGACAGAGGTGTTCAGTGATTTCGGCTGATAACTCGGGAACGGTTGAAGATATCGAACTGAAATTTGAAACGTAGGTATAAATATTGTAGACGGACGGATTACGAGTGAATTAATACACTTACGTTACATGACGTCACAAATAAGAAAAATTCTTAGAAACTGGTGCAGATATCGACTTAACTGGAAACATCCAATTAAAGTTTGACACGTAGGTGGAAATATTGTAGATGGATGGAATACGAGTGAATTAAAAATACACCTACGTTCTGATGACGTCGTAAAAGCATAAAATTCTTATAACAGGCGAACTGATGATGATATCAAAAAAATATTTCTACAAGACGAGTCACGAAATTTTTTTTTTTTTAATTTCCAAGAAATGTAAAATTTTCGGAGAAATGTCACTTTTCAGAAAAATGTCAGATTTTTAAGAAAATGTCAATTTTTCAGAAATATGTCAAATTTTCAGAAAAATGTCACTTTTCAGAAAAATGTCAAATTTTCGAAAAAACGGCAAATTTTCGAAGAAATGTCACCTTTCAGAAAAATGCCAAATGTTTGTAAATTGTCAAATTTTCGGAGTAATATCACTTCAGAAAAATGCCAAATTTTCGAAAAAATGTCAAATTTTCAGAGAAATGTCACTTTTCAGAAAAATGTCAAAAATTCAGGAAAATGTCAAATTTTCGAAAAAACGTCAAATTTTCAGAAAAATGTCAAATTTTCGAAAAAATGTTAAATTTTCAGGGAAATGTCACTTTTCAGAAATATGTCAAATTTTCAGAAAAATGTCACTTTTCAGAAAAATGTCAAATTTTCGAAGAAATGTCCTTTCAGAAAAATGCCAAATGTTTGAAAATTGTCAAATTTTCGGAGTAACGTCACTTAAGAAAAATGTCAAATTTTCGAGAAAATGTCAAAAATTCAGGAAAATGTCAAATTTTCGAAAAAACGTCAAATTTTCGAAGAAATGTCACCTTTCAGAAAAATGTCACCTTTCAGAAAAATGTCAAATTTTCGAAAAAATGTTAAATTTTCAGGGAAATGTCACTTTTCAGAAATATGTCAAATTTTCAGAAAAATGTCACTTTTCAGAAAAATGTCAAATTTTCGAAAAAACGTCAAATTTTCGAAGAAATGTCCTTTTAGAAAAATGCCAAATGTTTGAAAATTGTCAAATTTTCGGAGTAACGTCACTTAAGAAAAATGTCAAATTTTCGAAAAAATGTCAAATTTTCCGAGAAATGTCACTTTTCAGAAAAATGTTAAATTTTCGAAGAAATGTCACCTTTCAGAAAAATGTGAAATGTTTGAAAATTGTCAAATTTTCGGAGTAATGTCACTTCAGAAAAATGTCAAATTTTCGGAAAAATATCACCAGAAAAATGTCAAATTTTCAGAAAAATGTCAAATTTTATTAAATGGACTCAAAGGAAAATTCCCAAAAAATACTACGGGTCCATTTGTGGTATAAGTTCTCTGCTAGTGTGTTAAAGCGTGCAGACTGTATGCTGAGTATTTTTGACGTGTCAAGTGCATCGAGAGATTAGAAGTTTTTTCGACGTTTATAAAGCCCACGGATGGTGTGAGAGGCCATCCTGAACCACTTACAAGCCCTACAAGTGTAAGCAACCCCACCGGAACGCTTTCGGTGAGTTTTTTCCAATAAAACTTTAAAAGTGACAGTGACATTATATTTTAAAAACTATTTCCGCTACTTCCGGCATCCCGCCGAAAATTCTTCCGGCAACATAACCTAAAAATAGTACTACATAACCTAAAAACAATTTAAGACATTGATACCAACCTAAACATTTTTCAAAAACCAAATTCCCCAGAGGAACATTGGAACCAAAAATTTGACAGCTATCACTTCCCCGGCCGATTTAGTGAAAAATTGATCGAGGCCAAAAGATAAAACAAAATATACCAACTCAAACTTAAACGAGCCACCATGAACACTACCCTGGCTACATCTGGCAGGGAAGCTGTCCACCAAGAGTTATATGGTTTTTTCCAAAGATGGCCATCCCTGCCATCCATCCCATTACCAACGAACAGGTTTTTTCGTTTAGTTGTTTCCCGTATCAATAATCAAAATTATTAAGTGCTCTTGCCTACGAACGTTTTTATAGAATTGTGTTCATTTTCATATTAATTTTAGGTCCATGTGGACACATTATAATTTTAACCTAGTCTTTAAACCTGCCTACAGAAGACAGGAGCTACTTTTCTATTTTTCTCCAAGCCAAACCGGACCTACCCCGTCCAGCCTCACACTCGCCACGACGGTGTTCACCGTGGTTGTCTGGCTGGCCCCGGGCTAGGATCCGATGAAGCATATATTTGTATTAAAAACATTGAATAAAATATTAATGTTGTGCAGACTATAAATTTAACACTCAAGTTCTTAGGTCCAAATCCCACCGAACGCAAGACTTTTTTTCTGATTTAATACGAAAAAAATATTTCAACTTAATAAATATAATTAAATGAGATCGTTCATATTGTTTAGTGCTCTTTTCGGCTTCAAAGATTCACCGGGTGGGGAGGTTCCAGCCGCTTCCAGTAGCTGCCGATTTTTTTTCATTACATGTTATAAACTTTTCATGTTTGCTTATGTTTGTGAATGCATCTGTTAGTGGAGGGTTGTTTTTTATGTTCCAAAATTTATTAGTAAGATTTTCTATTGAAAGACTTTATATATTATTCGACGTAATATTTATTCAGCGATACAGGGACGCTTAGTTAGATACCACAGCGTGAAACTTTTCATGAAGCTTATCCATTAACGGTTTGTAATTGCTCAATAGTGGCAAGATAGATAGTAAAATTCCAACATAATAATTTCAATAGAAAAAATCTCACATAAAAATTCAGTCAGGTCCGTCTAAACATAATATGAACCACAAATTGGCTTTAAAGTTATGAATTTATTAACACGAGTAAATTACCCTGCGAATTCTTATTCATCAAAGGGATTGAAAAATTGAAACGGCGCGGCGCCGAGGCTGCAACCATTCATGGCATGGTGTAAAACAAAAGAAAACCCGACTCGAGTTTCCCATACACGAGTGCGCAAATTTTTAGACCATAACCTGATTTACACTGACGAGGAGTTGATAAGCTCTATTTAAACCGCCAAGAAAGTAATATGACCTGAACGTAGATATATAATGTGATTTACCAACCGTAGTTCGAAATGATTATAAAAATTCTATAGAATACTCATACTTTTAATCCGTTGTAACGGACATTGGAAAATATACCGCTACAGCAGCCAAAGGTTTAAATGACCAAAAATTTCTGACTTAGATATTCATATTCCAGATCTAACTCCTGCATTATTTCAAACAAATTTGTGCATTAAATGAGTAAAACTGCTTACATACAGAGTGTTCTATTGAACAATTTCCAAAAATCACAATAGTAAAGTACCCTTATTTAATAAAATACAAATTCCTACACAACTCTCCGTAATCTTTCCTTTTGTATTTTCTATGAGCAACAAGTCTTACTATCTTATTCTTGTACTAAGAGAGCATGTTAAAAATTGAATCGCTAACTCAAATGCGATTGAGTATAAATGGGCTCTGTATATAAAAAATATAATTATATATTTGAGAGTTTAATCAAATTAATTAATAAATAAGTACTAAAATGAGGCACTAAACGACTTACCATTAATAAGCTAATGAGGTTTCTGATGTTTTGTTGCGGAAATAATACCAGTCTAATATACACGACATCTCACAAATTGTAATATGAAAAAGTAATATGAAAAATATTCAAGAATTATCATTTTTATTGCAGTTAAACGTTAAAGTTGTGGAAAACAGAATGCTCCTTTTTCATACATTTTAACAAAAGAGAGCAGGAAGTATTACCACTTAGTACCAAGTCTTTAAATTAAGATGAAATCTTAGGTTTTAAATATTTATTATAAAACCAGCAATAGGGAATACTTCCTCTATGTATTCTGTAAATGGGAAGGTAAAAAGTAATAAGTCAAAATTTTATCTAATTCCATATTTTCAGCAAAAGCGGCTCTCCTTGTCAGCAGTTTCTCAATTGCATCTAAAATAAAATAACGTTATGCTTAAAAAATATACAGGAATTGTTTTTACGTCTCTTTACTAATTCATTAGTCATCCCCTAGCTTTTCAAAAGACTTAAATGAAGCAGTTGTCAATTCTGCTGGATTCTGCTACTATGTTAATAACTTTGATATGAACGTATTAGTTCAATCAATGAATGCCCAAAAGAGGATTGTAGAGAACATTGAGGAGGGCAGAATTTTAAATAAAATTTTGGGCTTCTCCAGATGATGCCGACATGATTATCGAAACGCACATCGAATATAGAATTCGTGTTACAGTTTTCAAGCATCTCGGTGTTTGGGGAAACTATTTTAGCGTCAGTGTCATGCCATAGGTTTCAATCCTCTCCATAAAGATTATTATCTTGTAGTTATTGCCTTAAAAATCAATATCTATGTTTAACGATCTTCATAGAAGAAAAGTATATTTAAAAATATTTCAATGTAAATACGTGAAAAATTTTAAAAGTATTATACCGACTTTGGTAAATGAGACTTCAAAATGTTACAGTTTTAAAATGCATATCAAAGTAAAATAATCAGCATTCAGAACAGTGTTGCAAGTAGGTATTCGCATTTAAACAATACAAAAATAAAGAGGTAAGTATTAATTGTGTTACGTGCCTGTGCAGTTGTATAACAATTTTGTTTTCATAGTACAAATATTTATAAAGGGTATTTTGATGGATTCTAGTAACTCTTCAATAATACTTTTACCATTCAAATTGATTAAATATACGGATATTGACATGTAATCTGTTCTAAGCTCGCGCTGAATTTTCATTGCATCTAGAATCTATGATTTGAATGAAAGATAGTTGAAAATCAAATGCTTTACGTTTGTACCTTATACATTGAATTTTTTTATAAACCGTTCATTATTTTGGAAATAAAAACATTTTATATAATTATTGTTATTATTTACCAATTAAGACAGCAATATTTAGTTATTAAAATCAATAAATAGGACACACTCTAGTAAATTCTTCTAGCCTGGACCAAAAAAATTTACTTACAATATCTAATCGTCCTAAGTACATCCCTGCAGTTTAATCCTGGTATGCTATATAAACATTTTTTCTCCTTATGGTAGACACATTAATGAACGTACTTGATAAACACTACGAAACGAAAATCTGTAGCACTACACAAGACCTAAAAAATTACCTAATTTGTGATAATAACTATTTAAATCTCATTCACACAAACATAAGAAGTATAAACAAGAATATTGAGGAAATTGAAACATATTTATATAATCTGGAAAATAGATTTGAGATTATTGTACTCACGGAGACATTTATAATAGAAAATGAACAATTATACCATATAAATGATTTTAATATGTATTATAATGAAAGTAAATTAAATAAAAATGATGGTGTCATAATATACGTCAAAAGTAACCTATCACACTCTGTAAAAATTGTTAAAATTGAAAATTTCAGTTTTATGCGTCTAATATTTAAAGACAAGACAAATAAAAATATTGGAACAACCGGTATTTATAGATCTCATAGCTGCGATGTAAATGACTTTAATATCCATCTCGCCACTTACTTATCGGAATATTGCAAACTGGATACTGAAATCTTGTTTGGTGATATGAATATCAATATAATAGAAACTGCCCCAATTTCACATAGTACTGAAACTTATTTAAATACATTAGCCTTAAACGGATTTAAATCATATATCAATACTCCAACTAGAATTCAAGAACAAACAAAAACATGTCTTGATCATATGTTTATTAAATCAAACGTAACGGATTCATTTTTCAATGTCATAGTATCAAACTTCCAAATAACACCCTGTATATTACAAATAAAAAATTTTGAATCCAACAAAGCTAACTCACATAATATAATAAGAAACGTTAATCATAAAAAAGTACTAGAAAATATAACTAACGTAAACTGGGTAGATGTATTAAATACAAATGATATAAATGTTGACAGAAAATTTTATAAACAAAATAAAAGATGTTCTAAACGCAGCAACTGAAACTAAAACATTAACCAGAAAACATATTAAAAGAAAACAGTGGGTAACTCAAGGGTTAATAACATCAATTAATAACAAAAACAATATGTATCTAAAAACAATGAAAGAACCGAATAATCTGCAATTAAAAGAACACTATAAAGTATACAAAAATCACTTAAATTGTCTATTAAAAAAAACTAAGAAAGAATACTTTTCAAATCTAATAAAAAATAATTTAAATAATCCCAAAAAAATCTGGGAAATTACAAATGAAGTAATACATAAAAAAAATAATAACAATAACAAAATTGAAGAAATTATAAAAGAGAATCGTACTATAACACAAAATAAAGAAACTGCCGAAAGTCTCAACAGTCATTTTCTAAATGTTGGGGCAAACATCACAAAAAGTATACCAAAATCTAATAATAATACTAAAAGCAAGATTAAACGAGTTGCCCATTCACTGTTTTTAGAGCCGATACTTGAACAAGAAACCACCAATTACATTAACAGTCTAGGTAATAATGTCTCTCCTGGAATAGATGGCATACAATCATCCACCATAAAAACAACATTATTATATATAGTGAAACCACTAACTCAGTTAATAAATATGTCAATGATGTCGGGAATATTTCCTCAAATATTAAAGTGTGCTATTGTTAAACCATTACATAATGGGGGCGATCGTAATCAGATGGCAAACTATCGTCCAATCTCTCTCATATCAAATATAGCAAAATTTTTTGAGAAAGCAATAACCGCACGATTGTATAATTATTTCGAAAAATACAACATCCTTTCAAATAATCAATTCGGATTCAGACAAAATAAATGCACCCAGGATGCAATTACGGCCTTGACAACAAAAATATATAGATGTAAATAAAAGTATACCGACAGCTGCTATCTTTCTAGATCTAGCAAAGGCATTTGATACTATCAGCCATGTAAAGCTTCTGGAAAAATTAGAAATGTACGGGGTCCGAGGCTGTTCCTATAATTTAATAAAAAACTTATCTCAGCAACAGGCAACAATATGTTGTAACAAATAATGAAAGGAGTAGCGAATCAACAGTAACGTGTGGTGTACCACAAGGTACAGTTCTTGGCCCTGTACTTTTCATAATTTACGTTAATGATTTGTTTATAAATACTGATACGGATGGTTTGAGTATCTTTGCTTATGCCGACGATACAGTTATTCACGTTAGCGGTGATTCTTGGGAGGATGTTCGCTCAAAATCTGAACACATATTACAAGTTATAACAATATGGTTGAATAGCAGTTTGTTAAAACTGAATACATCAAAATCAAAATTTATATGTTTTTCACTTCGTGACAAAGTCAATTTAAATCAATTAATTTTACACCAGGATATATGCAATCGAAATGCATGTAATTGTCCCTCGTATATTGAACAAACTAATAACATCAAATACCTTGGCGTAATCATTGATCAGTCTCTTAAATGGCATGAACACATTAACTGTTTAACAAAAAGATTAAGAAATGCATGTTCATATCTAAAAGTTTAAGCGGCATTCTTAGTAATAAATTAATTAGGAATTGTTACTATGCTCTTGTACAGCCGTTGTTAACGTATGGTATACTGTCCTGGGGTGGAACTTATAAAAATAATCTGGAAAAAGTATTTGTCTGTCAGAAAATAATTATTAAAACCATCCTTAGGAAACCAATGCGTTACCCAACTAGAATCTTGTTCTGGAATGTTAATGTTTTCACTTTAAGAGAACTGTATGTATCTGATATACTGAAATATTATTATAAGCATAAAAATTCCGTAACCCATTTTGAACATGAATATAACACCAGAGCCATAAAAAATCATAAATGTATACTTCCTATCTCACACAAAACGACAACTCAAAAATATTTCCTGTATTACCTATCTAAAATTTACAATATACTACCGAATGAACTTAGACTATTTAATGGCAGCATCATTTTATACAGTAAAAAAATTAAAATGTGGATTAAAAATTCAAATTTAAATCTTGATTACATATTTATCTAGCGTCCTATATAGAATACCCTAACTTGTATAAATAGTAAATTACTTAAAACCTTATATTATTTTAGTGTAAGAATTTTATTTTCAACTTTACTTTAGTAAAAAATACTATTGTATTTAAGAAACTTGTAAAATTAGTAACTCAACACTTTAGATTATTTTATTGTAAGAATGTACCTTGTATTATTTCATTTAGATTTGCTTTAGTTGTAAGTACTATTTTATTGTTTTTTTAGAAACTTTTTGTATGTAATGTTATTACTGCCCTATCACCAAGTGTAAATATTACAGGAGTCACGAACAAACCTTTTACTAGGATTCTGTGACTTAACTGTTTATTTTTGTACAATTTCTATACATTTTTTGCAAAAATAAAAACTTAATCTATTCTATTCTAATGCGTAAATGATATCCAAGAATAACAAACATATAATGCATGTATACAGTAATCCGAAAGGATTTTGTAAATATACTGATGTGATATTCACGTCCAATAGTAATAGTATAACAACTATATAAATTATAATAAATGTGCGCCACTGTTGACATAGCGTAATGTGTAAAAATCTTAAAAGTATGTTTTCAAAATCATACTTTTGCGCAAGACAATAACAGTGTAGCATTAACTTATAGTAATTATAGTGAATAAACAATAACGATAAAAATTGTTAATTAGATAGAATACGACATTCAAAAAGATAAATCTCAATTATTGTTATATGTTTTAAATTAGTATAAGGACAGGAATGTAACTGCACTGATGAAGGCATCACTAATATTAGATTAAAGAAAGTTTTATTAAATTTAAAATTAAATTGAAATGACATTAACGTCAAATTGCCATGAAAATGATAAAAATATATTTTTATGAAAAATAAAAATGGATAAAAAAGTCTGAATTGATGATGATTATGAATGTTGGTAGCGAAAAGAGGGCAGAAAATAAAATGAGTCTTAAAAAAAATTTTTTTGAAATATCAAGATATTTATTAAAGTAAATAAAAGTCCAAAATAATTATGGTTTCCAAAAATGGTTGTTTTAAATAAAACATTTTGAGATGTCATGTTCAGCATAATAGAATCAAAGAAACGTCAAAGTTGGAAAAAGTTAATTTGATTTACCTTAAATCTAATAGCCCGGTCAATGAACTTTCAATAAGGGGGTCTAGAGGGAAATGCCGAGATCACAATTTTTGACTTGAGAGCTGTGTTTGGACGATTTAGGAGGTAAACATACCAAAAGTCCCCGAACGTAGGAGGGGGGGGTGCAGGGGAGCACGAAGAAGGTCCCGGTTTTTTGGTTTTTCGCTCATATCTCGAAAACGGTTAGCCCTAATCAAAAAGTGGCTATATGTAAGATTAAAGCTGACTAAATTTTCTACAATAATGTTTCTATTAATTTTTTTCGTATCTTTTATGGTTCAGTAATGAATTATATATCTTTTGACTGTATTCTAACTCTATTACCTATAAATTGAAAATAAATTTTAATAATCATCGTAGAAAATAATTTCTTGTACAGATATTCGTTTCACAACAGACTGAACTAAAATATCGAATAAAAAATGTCTTTGCGTCTGTAGGTGTGTGTGTGTGTGCGTGTATATCTATGTGTGCATGTATATCGCATCCAGCATCCAGTTTTCTAATTTATTTTAGCATCAAAATTAGTAAAAATAGTTTGGTGTAGAAAATTTCACAAAATATATGTCAAGAGGAGAACGTAACTTCAGAATCGATATTGAGACGTCCGCATTTAGGGATATAGTGTTCAACTAGTGGAGAATTTAGTAAATATATTAACACAAACCATTTCGGAATACAGGTACATGTAGGTTAGTTAATAAAGAGCTCTATAAAAATTAAGTTTTATCTATATTGTGCAAAATTGCATAAAATACAATTTTCATTGATTAAATCTTCAAAATTCAAAAAGAAAGGATACATTTATAAAATTTATAATTGTAAGAATATAGTAAATTTGTTAATTGTTGGTTTATGTTTCTGAAATAAATCGTTATTATTTAATTACTTTTAATTTATTTGAATCAAATTTTAATTATCAATCCCGACTAACTAGCTTAAAGACCCGCACTGAGATAATCTTTCGCAATAATTGTGACTCGTCCTTAAAATGTTGATTTTTACATGTGATGTATTTGGACAGTGGTGCCGTTATAGAAATTTCTGTCCTCGTTTCTATCCATAAATAATAAACTAAAATTTATAAATTAAAATCATTTCTAATCATCTCAAATTACTTTCATCACATAAGAAAACATCACAATACCTTATTCTGAATGTTTTCCTCAAATGTTGCGGGTCCTTATATTGATTGATTGATTGACCAGCATACGGTACGCGGCCATTACCGTAGCCGGGCCGGCTACGTCTATGCTGGGTTGGATTTAGGCTATGCTTGTTATCACCAGCGAGAGTCACATGACTCATGGTACAGGAATGTGGGATAAGAGTATAGTTTGTGAAATGCCTTACCGCATTGTGTCGTGATCTGAGTATTTATACTCCTCTTTTTGTGTTTTTGTTTCTAGAGTTCATCTTCTTCTGAGTCATCTGTTTCCCCTTGTTTTTGGTTTCGAGAGATCCATATATCCCAGTTCTTCATTGCGTGTGTCTGTAATTTTTGTAATTGTTTTCCCTTTTATTTATGTTAACGTTTTATGTAGTTACTTTATTCTTGTTATTCTTTCTAGTAGCTCTCCTCAGACTTTTTCTGTTGGCTTTTGTTGCCTCATATTTATCTGCATATGTCATCGTTGGCAGTATGTTAGCAATATTAGAATGGGAATTGTACATAATATTTGTATCCTATGCTGCAGAGTATTATTCTTCTGTAATCATCTATATTTTGTAGCGAAATGGGAAAGGATATTTATATGGTTGTTCCATTCTATAGTGCATTAACTCTTTTATTTTCTTTACTCCTAATGCAGTATTTCTTCTAGCTCTAACTATTACTTCTAGCAGTCCACCCTTTGATAATGGCTTGTCCTAGGGCCAGTGGTTCAATTCTTCTATTAATTTTGTTCGTTTTTTCTTTGTGTTCTGTTTTTTTCCACCATATTTTCATTTTTTTTTGATGCCACCAAGCATCGATACTTTTCCTCCGATACGATACTGAGCAATAGTGGTAAATTTCTTTTGTTGGTGGTATCCATACAAATATCGATAGTTTTGTTGTATCGAAACATCTCTATTCGTTTGATATAATTGTATCCTTTGAGCTACCTAAAAGTTGGAGTTGATGAACTGAAGGTTCCAGCCCCCTCCAGGATTCATTTTTATCAGTGTTGTTATCAAGTGTCAAAATTCTGAGTTATAAGTTAGAATTATCCTGAGATAAAAGTCACAATTCTGATATACAAGTCAGAATTCTGATTTAAAAATGTCATTTTTTTGTTGTGGCCCTTCTACGCCTTCGTACAAAAGATATTCTTGTTTTAATATAGAGTTGCTTGCAAATAATAAATAATAATTTTGTATTCATTTTTTTTCAGTTCTTAACTATTTTTATCATTTACATTTCTTTGCATATATTTTAGAATTTTCTGAAAAAATAAATCGTAATAAATATGTAAAATTTTTATAACCTTGTGTTTTTGTAACTACTTTAACGATAATTTTCAAAATAATAAACATAATATGACAAATGTAATAGTTTCAAATAAGTAACACTAACATTTATAAACGTATGTGAAGGGTCTAGAGAAATAGTGAATTTCGTATAATTAAACATATAAATATACAGGGGGTGTCCCCGGATAGGGTTACCTATATCAGAAATGGATGTAATTTTCTTTTTTTTGACAAAAAGTCACTTTATATATAAAAAAATTTCTTGTTAAAAAATACGATTTGTGTGTGAGAGTAATATAAGCAACCTTTTCAAATGAAATTTTCATTAAAAATTAAAAGTAGTTTACTCTTAGGAGAAATTCATATTTTTGAAACTTTTTAAGCGCACTGCATAAAAAAATAAATTTTCTTTAACAAGCAAAATATTTTATAAAGATTGAGTTTCTCCAAAAAATTTAAATGTAGGTCCATTTGTGGTGTAGACAACTCCATCCGGGGACACTCTGTATATGGAAATACATCATGTTATACATCAAAAGAAGCAGAATTGTATTAGTAATCATAAGCTACTCTTGTAAGATTTTAGTATCTCTAATGGTACTCAAGATAACTTTGACTGAATTAAAAAACAGCTAGTTTTAATCAATTTTTTTGGATATGGCAGCGAAAACTCACAGCGGATTCGTGGAGACTTTCGACGGATTATTCTTTCAATTCTGCAAGTCCATGCCAAAATTCAGCTTTGCATCATTTGCCACGAGCCTTTTGGTCAATAGCCAAAATTGACAAAGTAACAAAAAAAAATAAAGATAAATTTTAGCAAGGTGATGTAATAGTGTTTGAGCTGCAGAGGCTCGCAACATGTGTGCTGAGGGCTAGCTCAGCTCTAGTCGGTGAGGGGGGTAGGTTTAAGGTTGACACTACCAAAAAAATATAACATATAATTATCAGAACTACAAATATATGCATAAAGGGCGCCACTAGCAAAACAAAACCGCAACCTAGCTAGAAGGCCCCCAAAATTGCCAAAGGTACCCAAGCACTCTCTTTTAATTCCAAAATGAGGCATTTATTACAAGGGTAAGTTTTATCATGGGGTAAATTAAAAAGGAAACACACCTTTTCAATCAAACTATGGGCAATAGGTTTATTCAAATATTTAGTGACATGTATTCAGGTGATAGAAATATGCATTAAGCAGATATACTAAAATAGTTAGTATAAAAAATGTTAAGTATTAATTAGCCTTTCTTTACCGTACGTCATATCGCGGAAGGTTTACAAATTTTGACCTTATATAATAATTAGTAAATGTACATTTAACCTACCTAACACGTCACCCTGTGTGCAAAACAACCCGGTTAAATAATGATAGAGACTGGTCCTGTTAATCACAAAATATTTTGCCAGTTAAAAGGAAAAACCCATGAACTGCCTCATAAATTTGACACTAATCTTAATAATTATTATTAAAAATAACACCCTCACAATAATAATCTCATTTATTTACAATATAAATTCTAGACGATACATAAAACTTTAAAATACTTTGACGTTATCAAGGAAAAGGGCACTTTTTGTAAATTTAAAAAGAGTTGCATAATTTAATGATTGCCGCAATAAATGTATTAAAATGATTTTTGAATTTTGAATAGCCAAACGAAAATAAAACAAAATATGTATTAATATTTAAACATTGACCGTTGAATCGATCAAGTCCATAATCACTCATATACTACATAAAAACCTGTATGGCAAAACTACCTACCGGAGAGATCCTTAAGAAACTTCAACGTCGTTTCGGTTTACCAAAAGAAATCCAATTCATAATCCAAGATGATGCATAAAGTCGTCGTCGTTAAAATCAATCCAGGGATCATAAGTGGTGTACAGGAGCAAATGCTGAAACTCAAGGCTACTCCTGCACGGAAAATGGTTGGGAGCTAAGTATAAACTAAAGAAAGTACATACCCAAGGAGATAATGGAACTTTCAACTAATATCGTTGGAAAAGACGTAAATTCGAATAAAATGAGGTATAAATGAAATGGAAATAAGGTAAAGTTGAATACGTAAACGTAAAAAGGTAAAATTTGAAATTTAAATTGAAATGGAAAAACTGCAATTAAAATTGAGAGCTCTGAAAAAAAATACAGGTATATAAATACATATATAAAAAATTAAAAATCGACCTTATTAACTTACTCAAAGCTGAAGAGCGGCTCGAATCAGTGATCCAAAATATCAAACCATTTGGATATAATCAAGACAAAATGGCTTTAATTTCTTAAAAATCCGTAAAAGGAACATTGTGCGGCATCCAAAATAACCAAAAATACACACACAAATTAGTGAACTTCTAAAATCCCATAAATAAATTAAATGGAAAGCCTGTAAACGGCAATTAAAGTAAAAAGTTTTCACCAGAAGAAACTGTCAACCATTTGAGTAAAACTGATCTTCTAGAATGCCTTCGAATACGCCTACTCGGTGACGCGTTAAAATTTGACCTTAGGAGCTGCAACCCTCTTTACACCAACGCGCAATGCTTAATGCCTACCTTTAGCAATGACAATAACTTAAATCCAGAAATTAAATTGCCAAGCTTGGTTTTGACATGTAACACATTTTTGCACCAAAAAAAAACCTTATTTACTGAACTATCACACTGAAGCTGTCATCATTTAAATTGCGAATAATAACACTTTAAAATTTTACTTTGGCTCTATACTACTTACATATAGCCGGTAACATTATTTTTCTTTTAAACTAAAAAAATAATATTATATTAAACAGTTTTTGCTTAAATACCGCTATCGAATTCATCCCCATCACCTATTACAAACCATCTCCTAACGAAATCTCCAAATTATACACTACAGCACTCTGTGTAATGAATCTGATCCTGCTAGGATAAATTGGGTAGGCGGTAGAACTCTTGAAAGTAATCTGGAGTTTTATCTGAGTTTCAAACCTAAATGCGCAGACCGAGAAGTTTTCTTAAACTTGGACGTCTATATATGCTTGAAACACACCGATAGAGCGTCAGTAGCAGAATTACAGCGTACACACTTTAGTAGTTAAGGCGCGAATTTAATTTAAAACTTGTGCTCATCGCGAACCATGTAACGTAGACGCAACAGAATTAATTAAACCGTCTGTGATAAATTAACTCTCGTCTCTTAATATTTTATGTGCAATAAATCAGGATTACATATTAAATAAAGCTATTAAGTTGAATAACACGGAGAAGGATAACATTATTTAATAAAGAGCTAATGAAAAGTTTGAAATAGATATCAAATTAGTATAAACATTGTTGGAGCTTTCCGAGTAAAAATCAATATCGGCCAGTTCGACTCGGGGCCGCGGGAGGCGCGCACATGGCAGGATAACATTCTGTGAAGAGGCAGAAACATCATTTTCAAAACACTCGTCTCTGAGCCTGGCGTAGAGATCACATGTTGTCTACATAATCTGTCATAAAACATCGAAGTGTTTAATTTAACCTAAAAATTAAATAAAACTAAAAATGAAATTTAACAGACATAAAATAAAATTACCTTTAAAATTAAAATAAAATACTCTCTTAAAGGAGGGATGTAATTTAAAACCTTTTAATAAAAAATGTTGTTCACATATCAAAAAATAATATTAAATAATGTTTGAATTGTCAACTGATTAATTATAAAGGAGAGTATATAGCGTAGTATTTTTGATATCGTTATTTGGGGGCCATTTTACAGAAAACATAGTTATTTTAGATATCATAGCAGATAAGTGTTAGATTGTTGATGTTATATTTATCTATAATTAGTTGTTAGAGATAAATGTGCTCAATTATTAGAAAATAAATGTTCATATCCAAATATTTTATTGAATGTTTACATATATTGGGGGCCATAAGCAACTGTAACTTATTACCAAACTTAAAAAACCCTAGTGCCAAAAAATCAGGTAGAAATTTAAAGTAAAAACCAACAGAACATATTCAATTTTATATGTAGAGGAAGCAAATTATTCTCTAAGAAGAGTTTTATTCTCAAGAATCCCTTTACAATAACAGTGTCTGTCTAGAAAGTTACGCCTATATAACTTTCACGATTGGTTCTTTATACTTTGAAAAACTTTTCCATGATTACTTTTCCTATATATTTGTACTTAAATGTTATACTAAATGTTTATATATGCATGTGAAATATATGTCTAAAAATATTTAACTAAATTTAAAATATAACCAAAACATTTAAATAATTTTTGATAAAGAAGTTTTGAAAAAGTGCTTGATATGGCGAATTCGGTACCTCAAATAAAGCCTGTGATTTCGACTGTAAGTGCCATAACCGCACAACCGGAAGGGGAAATGGATGCATTACTCCTGGGAAGAACGCGGGTAAGTTATTTGAATTTTTTTTTAAATTTATTCTTAAGGAAATGGTCTGAGAAAATTCAATATATATGTTAAAGTGGATTTCATAAAGCCTCTAAAATATTGGTTGAAAAGGAATAATTTGTAGTTTTAAAGTACCAACGCTGAGAATTTATTTCTTCTATAAAATCTTCTATTTAGATTCGAACTCGATTTAATTTAATAATTTTTTTTCGGCTGTGAAATAGAAATTGTTATCTTTTTTGTTATAAAGAACAATATTATAATTACTATTGGTTCACAGACTGTTATATTTTGCATATTTATGACAGCTTCATATTTAATTTATACATTTATACACGCACTTTTTCACACTTACAAAAAAACTTAGTGCTCTTACTGTACCGTGTACTCACACGCTCATGGTATTCAACATGGTACTGCGTAAATATATTTTTTTAAACCAATTAAATCTTTTATTTCAGAAATAGTTCATATTATATGGTACAATTTGATATATGGTGGTAGAATAGCTCAGAAGGTCACTTATATTAAGGTTACAAAAAAGAGACAAAACTTACAATAATTTATATACCTCCCAGATAAGACGGTCTCGTTAATTTCACGCAAAATCGTAATTTTTTTCCATTTTGTATGCGTCTGGAAATTATTTTGATGGCAATATGGTCTTAATTAAGACGCATTATTTCTTGCTCAGGAGACATAAGAATTAATTAAAAAATAACCTTTCATTAATGTAGATAAAGTGGAAATTGAAACTAGCAAAAAATGTTAACTTACTCTATATTTAAAAGGGGACGGTGCTTTTGCTAACGTCTGGGAATTTTATTCTGTAGTTTAGGGAGTTTATATTTACATCTTAAAGAAGAGAAAGCATTTGTAGAGATTATTTTAGAATTCTGCAATAAAATATACCAAGTAAATTGAAATTTAATAAATATTGTTAACTTGAAAAAAAAAAAAAACTTGTAGCGATCCTAAGCTATAACTTAATTTCATTACAACTTTGATCTCTTTGCCTACGCTTTCTAACATATCGCATTTTCTGACGATCTTTTGTTATTATTTTAGGCTTAAAAAGAGTATGTACACTAGAGTGGGCCGAAAAAACACTTTTTTTTTAAATCGCTCAAAAAAGTTGCCTATCACCTAGCTAAGCAAAATGAAGAAAAAAAAATTCAAATAAAAAAATATCTTCCGTTCGCGCATGGCGCTCAAAGTTTTAAAAAATGTCGAAATTTCGCTATTTTTAATTATTTTTTTATAATTGCTAAACTTAATACTAACTAAGCGCTATAGGCCCTAATGTGAAGTTTAGGGTATAGGGAATACGAAAAAAAATTAAATCGAAAATATTTAGTGTTTGCGCAAAATGCTCAAAAAACTGGATTTTCTCTAAAAACGGCTATATTTCGTAGATCATCAATTCTATGTTCAGTCTGTATAAATGATAAACATATTTTTATTTTCAACTTCTTTATACTTCTTTATTCAATAATCATTAATAAATCACTTTAAAGTTTGATTTTTGGGAAAATTCGGGCATAATACCTCGTGACAAGAGGGTAGTTCGTATTAATCCGTCTCTTGCGTCAGCGCCACACACTTTTTGAGATACTTCAGTCACAAGTTTGACACAGCGTTCAACCGCCTGGGTATGACAAGGGAAACTTTGGAGATCTGGTTGCGGCGATGTGCCTGTCTTTATCATCCGTGATTTTTCTTAGTAGCGGGTGATCATCCACTGTCATGGCAAGAATCAAATTTTCGGGATGAGCGAATAAAGCGTTTCGCTCAATCACTGGGTTGATAACTTTTGATTTAGGTACTGTGATGTTCTGATAGCTTCAAAAAGTATCTTTGGACCATCTGTGAAATGTTTGCTGGTTTTGATTTTGAACCATAGAGGCATGTAACATTTTACCACGTACAGTGTACGTGAGTTTATAAAAACCTAATGATGAAATTTGTCATTTGATATATTTTATTTTAAAATTTTGGTTCAAAATCAAAACAAGCAAACATTTCACAGATGGTCCAAAGATACTTTTTGAAGCTATCAGAACATCACCGTACCTAAATCAAAATTTATTGCAAGTTATCAACCCAGTGATTGAGAGAAACGCTTTCTTCGCTCATCCCGAAAATTTGATTCTTGCCATGACAGTGGATGAAAGAAGACCTATCAGAGAATTGGGACTACGCAGACTACTGAAAGCTCGATCACTTTCCAAGGAAAAGACCATTCGAAATTTCACCTCGCCAAAACTAAATTTTGAAGCAACAGTAGTACGTCGATATGATTTGGTGGGATAGTTTGAAAATCTCTCCTCCTCCACTACTAAGAAAACTCACGGATGAGGACATCATAAAAATGATAAAGACAGACACATCGCCACAACCAGATTTCCAAAGTTTCCCTTGTCATACCCAGGCGGTTGAATGCTGTGTCAAACTTGTGACTGAAGTATCTCAAAAAGTGTGTGGCGCTGACGCAAGAGACGGATTAATACGAAGTACCCTCTTGTTACGAAGTATTATGCCCGAATTTTCCCAAAAATCAAACTTTAAAGTGATTGATTAATGATTATTGAATAAAGAAGTTGAAAATAAAAATATGTTTATCATTTATATAAACTGAACATAAAATTGATAAGCTACGAAATATAACCGTTTTTAAAGAAAATCCAGTTTTTTGAGCATTTTGCGCAAACACTAAATATTTTCGATTTAAGGGTTTTAATTATTTTCGTATTCCCTATACCCTAAACTTCACATTAGGACCTATAGCGCTTAGTTAGTATTAAGTTTAGCAATTATAAAAAATTAATTAAAAATAGCGAAATTTCGACATTTTTTAAAACTTTGAGCGCCGTGCGCGAACGGAAGATATTTTTTTATTTGAATTTTTTTTTTCATTTTGCTTAGCTAGGCGATAGGCAACTTTTTTGAGGTATAGCGATTTAAAAAAAAAAAAAAGTGTTTTTTCGGCCCACTCTAATGTACACAAAGAAGGAGTCTGCAACGGTGACATAATTCCATTTATGAATCAGACTTATTGACTCCTCGAGTTTGTCTCACGTGATATTGAATATTAAATATGAACATTTAGAGCCCTTAATTGAAAGACGATCATTCTAAAATTAAAGCATTAAGAAAAAGTATCAAATAAATTAAAAGTGAAGTATTAATAACACACTTCGATTTTTTTTCCAAGGAATTGGCTGTACCTGACTTGAAATAGAAAATATATGTCAATGCAATTAAGTTACAAAGTTATAAATTAATTATGTTTTTCTTTGGAGTATACTCAAGTCATGTAATTCAAAGATTAAGAAAAAATAAAAGTACTGCATGAAGGGAAAAATTTGACAGCTTTCCGCAGAGCAATGTGCAAATAATACAGTATCTAGAGGTAAAAAATATATAAATCATCAGATTCGGCAAACGTAGTTTTTTCTACTCATATATATGAAAATAAAAATTTCCCTGTCTACACACTAAAAAAATTTGTTTAGAGCAAACAAAAATTTTGTTGCGTATATACAAAGGAATTTCTTGGTTGATGTTAATAAATTTTTGTTGCTCCAAACAAAATTGTTTGAGGCAACAAAAATTTATTAACATCAACCAAAAAATTGCTTTGTATATACGCAACAAAATTTTTGTTTGCTCTAAACAAATTTTTTTTAGCGTGTACTCTATACGAAAGTGACATATTTTTACTCTAGAGATGATTTATCTCTAGAAATGAATATGAACATGTCAAATTTGACATAATGAATTTAACATTTTCATTTTGACTTCTAGAGATGAAAATATTTTCATCTCTAGAGTAAAAAAATGTCACTTTCATATAGAGTAGACAGTGGAAAAATTGGTATTTATACATGTATGAGTAAAAAAAATAGCATTTCCTACGCGAAATGAAATACGTTTTTTTCGTTCGTGAGATTGCCCAACTCGCTTCGCTCATGAGCAAATTCTCATCTCACGAAAGAAACAATATTTTCATCCCTTGTTGTAAAATATACCATTATATATGGGTCCTGAGATAAATGAGCGCAAGAGAGATAACAGATAAATTAGGAAAAGAAAAACATATCTACCCCCACTACAATGTAGAGGCGGTGAGCAGCGAAAGGTACCGATGCCCTACCTTGTCGATAAAAATAAGATTTCACGAAGTGTGCAACGTGAGTCTTTCCTGATTTCTCTCTTTTCTTTCCTGTTCTCGTTTTACACAGGATATATAAAATTAAATTTGCCGAATCTGTTTATAGATATTTCAGTGTTTATTTCTAACCCTGTTGCAAAATGACAATTTCTTGAACAGCATTTCAGTTATGAAGTCTTTCATTTTATGACTGGCTATAAAATGAATACCATCTTCATCACAAGTGATAAAATCATGTACTTACCTTATTTTAAAGTAAGTTAAGCATAGCAAACTATTTTATTTGATATAAATATTTAGAACAGAGTGTTTTAATTTAATTTTGATTATTTTCTAAATAACAACGTCGCGTCGATGGCAATGATGATTTTCAGCTATAAGTCCCGAGGGAATTGCTAATTACGAAATAATTTTATCACAGTTTCCGAAAACATGTTGCTTGGTAACAGCTCGACGACGTAGGCAAAGGGCTGTTATCTGAAAGCAACGCGCAAGGAATTTTGTAATAATATACTCGATGGGCATCTGATTAGAAATATTTGCAATTCTAAGTTATTGATTGAAAATTATTTGTTGAAAATAAAGTCACTATGCCTATTATTCCAAGACATAAATGATAACTGATCTAGGATAGTTATCAGTTTAAAGTTATTTTGATTAGTTATATTCACACACGTTACTAGAATAGACGGACAGATTTTATAGAATTTCTATTTGAACAAGAAATGTTGGTGTAAATTTAATAATGGTGCTAATGTCACATAATGAACGTCAGCATAGTGGTAAAAATGTGGTATAAGTAAAATAATTAAAGTAAAAATTTTATTTTGGCCGTTTTATGCAAAAGGATTAGACAAAATTTTGCATAAAACACGCAATAAAATTGTCTTTTTACCTGACTACGGTGAAGGGGATTGTGTGTTTTATGTTTCTGTTTGTCTACAGTGTGTCCCACTTTTCACGGTAACACCTACGTAGCTCAGTTATTGGTCATCCAAAATCAACCAAATTTGGATCTTTATCAAAGATCTTTAATATTCCTTTTTTGAGTAAAACAAAACTTATTTCAGTCAGTGGCGTGCATTTTTATTAAGAAAAAAGGGTCGATCTTTCGAGAAATCATATTAGGCATTTTTTTGGTGAAGAATTAATGCAATATTATTGATCAGCATGCTGTAGAACCACTATATCCAGAATTTAACAACATTTTGTTTTTTGGTTTTCGAATTACGATCCACTTAAAATTACTTATTTTAAACATTAAATAATCAATAAATTGGTAACGAAATTTTTTTCGAAAAAAAGTCATTCATTTTCTCTTTAAATTCACTTTTTTCACTAATTTTCATTGAAAAATTTTGAGTAATCAGACCTGTAAATTATTCGGGCTATAAGGATTACCGAATTTGGAGGTATTGTTGATATAGGGTGGTAGAAAAAACGAATTTAAAGAGAAAATAAAGAATGACTTTCTTTCGAAAAAAGATTCGTTACCAATTTATTGATTATTTAATGTTTAAAATAGGCAATATTAAGTGGGCCGTAATTCAAAAACCAAAAATAAAAATGTTGTATAATTCTGAATATAGGATGCCGATGAATAATATTGCATTAGTTTTTCAACAATAAAATGCCTAATATGATTTCTGGAAAAATCAACCCTTTTGTCTTAATAAAAATGCACTTCAACGATTGAAATAAGTTTTGTCTTACTCAAAAAGGATATAGTAATGGTCTTTGATACCTCTCCAAATTTGGTTGATATTGGATGACTAATAACTGAGCTACGTAGTGTTACCGTGAAAAGTGGGACACACTGTATATGTATATATTAACATGTATTCATTTATTGTCTAAATAAAAGCTAAATCTTTCGAAGGCAATAAGAATTTGAAAAAAAAGTAAGTTGTAAAGAAAAGAAGATTGAGAAGAAAAAGATAATGAAGTCATATTTGACAAATTTAAGAAAAATACATTTGGAAGAATAGTAAAAGATTTGCTTGAAAGAAAATAAAACTAATTCTCATATCTGAATAATAAAACGAATTTTATTTCCGAGGGGGGAGAGCCTGATGAAATTATGGTGGAAGTCAGCAGCCAAAGTCAAGCTTGGTGCAATAAATAATATCAAGAGACAAGGTATTTTGGCTATTGATTTTGAAGTAAACTTTTATCCTGCATTAAATAAAATAGATAATATAAACAGTTCATTTATATTATTATTATTATTATTTGGACAATATTTTTTGTTGTTTATTAAGAATTTAGAATATAAGCTAGCTATCGGTTAGGGTACTGGGAAAAACAATTGTTTTAGCTGTTCATTTAATTCAATAAATCTGTATTTCATTAAAAATATATTTAATTCTAATAGATTATTAATACATTTGAAGCTACTTTTTGGAATGAGTAGAATTAAAAAAAAAAATAAATGTATTAGAAATATGTCACAATAGAAAATTTTGGCTTCTGGCAAAGTGGAGCTTTGGCAATGATAGGGTTGTGTTAAGTTTTAGATAAAATAAATCAATCTTTATTTTATAATTCACTTCAACTCATGCAACAGATGCAGCTAATTTTAAATCAATTAGTTGAAACTAGAAATGAAATTATCGGTCAAACAAATTTTATCATAGATCACTCAAATATCAGCCTAAGCAACAAAATTGAACAAATAAATACAAGTCTAAGCAACGTAATTGAATGAGTTATAAAAGAAAATTGAAATTTGAGGGAACAGACTGAACTGACTACCCTTAATTTAAATAAAAAAAATTGATAATATTTCAAAAAACTTAGAGAGACAAATGTTATAAAAGGTGAATAATAATGATGGCAAAGGTGCCGAAAATAATGCGGTAAATGGCGATGAACCCAATATTTATGTTCTAAATAATAGTTGTAAGATGTAGAGTTGCAGAAAAATTGTTTTATTAAATATGATAAATATCTTAGGAAATTATTACAAAAATATATTTCTCTGATTAATTACAAACTAAAAGTAGCGACAGGTTATTTACACAAGTTGTTAGTTGATGAAAGTGAACCATTTAAATGTAAAAACTATAGGATTTCTTATAAATTCTTAAACTAAAAATTTATACTAAAAAAATAAATTGAATTGAATGGATAGTGAGAACTAAAATACATGTGATTGCTTATAGATAAATGTACAAGAAAATAATAATTATAATTTTTATGTATATTATCTAGAGGGGAAATTACGTCTATTTATTTATAGACTAAATTGTTAATCAACTAAGATTAGATTAAGAATGTACAAGAACAGTAAGATGTAAGCTAAGTGTTCCGAATAACCAGATATATGGTTATTTTAATTAAATATGACCTCACCTATCACTCCTCGCCATTTTAGATACGAGTTTTGGGACACCCTGTACATATTAATGGTTTAACAAAAACAAAACACTATAAGTTAATTAATAAACAAATAAATACAATTTCACTGCAATAATTAAACCCTTTTGGTAATAAATTTTACGATTTTTAAAACAAAAATCGTGGTAGTATTTTTACTTTACAATTATCCGTTTCAATCGGTACTAAAATTTCAAATACTCAGGGAACGAACACGACTACGTATTACTTCTCTTTATTTCTGTTTTATTTCCTACAGAGTTTTCTGTTCTTTTAGATATATTGGTAACAAAAGTAACCTCTACAACTGTCTGTCACGCCTCTAAAGGGACTGTCTGTTGGGTTGATAGTCCCTCAAGAAAATGTATATTGATATATGCTTTTTGACTCTTTTATTCTTTTGGTATTATTTTATTTGATATTATTTATTATTTAATGACCATGTTTTTTTAAACTAAAGTGAGATTTTTAATTGTCATTACTTAATATTAAGAAAATTTCTTGATTGTAAGCTAGAAGATGATATTTTTTTATGAAAACATCGGCAACGGTTTAATACAATTTTTTGGTAAAAATACTGTGATTTTGTTTTTTTCTATAAACTACTCTGTGGGCATGCGATCACGCATTACAAAATTTAAAATGAAACTGTTTTAAACTGTAGTTTTTAGCTCATACAATTAATTTTTAGGGCTTCATGCACTAAATGTGCAATGTTTAGTATCTTAGTGACTAAAAAAATGTAAAGCCTTAGTCATTCAATGAATAAACAAGTACAGTACCTAATGATGACTACCTTAATCAAACAAATTAGCAAAATAATTCCACGTGGTGTATTTTCTTTACATCACCCCGTTTCAAAATATCTTCATAAAACTTCTTTAGACTTTGAAGACAACAGTTTAATTAATGCCTTTTTTAAAATTTATTTTACGTTGACCTATTTCCGCTACCAAGGCCATCACCGATGCCAGGAGACGAGCTACCCCCAACTTGGAAATTTTCATGAACCTCTTCTCTGTCGAGGAGTAGGGACCTTTTACTTGCCTAGCATTTAGTAGACAAGGGACTGATTGCTTTACATCTCTTCCAAAGAATGGTATATCCACTACGTACTCCTCCCCTCAAATTACATAGCTTCCACGTATACACTGATATACAAGCCGCCAGAAGGTGAAACGAGATCGCCATGTTTCCCCATCCAAGTACTAACCGCGACGAACGTTGCTTAACTTTCCAAATCGTTATACGTATTATACATGTGTACAATCAAATTTTCAGTCAAAAATCTCTTCCCGAAAATATGAAATTATGACATATTTTTTGGGTAACATAATTAGTGTCAAGTGATTTTAACAATTCTATACAGAGTGGTCCAAAACTGTTTCTTGTTATTTCTGTGGCTGATCTAAAAATTTAGGTACTTTTTTTATATAAAATTGTTTCCGAAAGTGGATAATAACTCACGTTATGCCTTTTGTAAAGGGGAAATAATAAATATGTTTTTCAAATTTTAAATTTACAAATAGCCCGTCTGGGCATTAGTTTACATAGTATCAGACAACTCTCTTCTATTTAAGGGGCCCTCTATTTTTATTTCTGACATATTTTTAAAAATTCATAGAAAGAACTAATTTTCGAATCGTTAGAAATAAAAAAGGTAATTTTATCGCAGTTCGATAAACCGAGCCATTCTCAACTAATTTATGTTTACAAGTCAACGTTTTACAACATTGTACTAAGAAATCGTTTTACATAAAACTGATTTAAAATATTAGATTGACATTTCTGGCAAATCAACTTTATTATAATCAAGTGACATTTATTATGGTAACCTATTAGACTTCGTTACTGTTTTTTGTAATATATAAATAATTAATTAATTTATTTATTATATTTAAATATGATAGATCCCACGATCTTTGAATTAAAATTCCGGAAACAGAAACATTCCTGATGTCAAAACTTTTTTAAAAAGAGATAGGCAACTAAAGGCAACAGCATGTCATCAAGTGAAAAACAGATGTTGACCATCCAAGAACCACAAGAATTGTTGACGCTAATGAAGAAATATTAGACACTAGAATGGATACTACGATAAGTACTTGAAGATAAGACTTAATAACAAATGTATATGATCAATGCACTTTAAAAGAACTACATCAGCAACAATTGCACCTATCCCATTATCGAAAAACTAAGTAATTATTGCCTGAAGACATACCAATACGAGTTGATTTTTGTGAATTTGCTTGAATGAACGCAAAATATTACAAATTTTTTACGTAAAGTTCTCTTTACTGACGAGACTACATTCACACAATAAGGCATGTTTAAGTCTCGGATTATGCATTTCTGAACTAAGGAAAATCTCAGTGCAACAATGCAAACCCATCAAACCTATGTTCAACATAATTTCAAAATAAATGTATCGGTAGCAGTTCTAGTGAGTCAGTTTTTGGATACTATATTTTTCCTGGAAGTTTAAATGGTAATATATGCTGTGATTTTGTTGGAAAACACCGTGTATGAATTATTAGGTAATATTTCATTGCGAAGGAAGATAAACATGTTTTTTATGCATGACGGCGCACCACCGCATTATGATAGAATATGTAGAAGATGGTTAAATAACCACTATCCTAATAGTGGTTGGATTGCCAATACACCGATTAAGCAGGGTGCTCAATCTTCTGACCTTACTCCTCTTGATTTGACTGTGTGGAGTTATTTAAAATCAAGAGTGTATAACACTCAAATTGACACCATTGAATAGTCAGGAGACAAAATCAATCACGAGTTTGCGATGCTCGGTTGATCGAAATGCAATAAAAATATTTTTTTATTTCTTTTGACCTGAAAATTACTTGTTTCAAAAATTTGTAGAAATACGTAAAAATAAAGGGGGTAAGATACTAACAGCCACCTCCTAAAACTACTCATTAAGCAAAAGAGAGAGTTTAACTGGGAATATTCAAACTGATGCACAGACAGGCTATATGTAAATTTAAAATATGAATTTTATATTTTAAAGCGATCGGAAGATATTGGCGAAAAACTGATATCCTCCTTATCCTCCTTTAAAAGCGTATAACTCCCGTATTATCATTCCTTTCGGGAAACAGTTTTATATAAAGGAGTATCTTTATCTTTGGATATACTATTAGCCACACATGAATATCAGAAGGAAATTTGGGACCGCTGTGTATAATAAAGTTCAATCCCGTCTTTCCGATTCTCAGTTTAACTGTTGTAAGGGTCGAAATTTGAATATCCGTTAAATTTCGCAATAAAAAAATAGTTTAAATGTAAAATTCGTCATACGTCATACTTCACATGCGCAAATTAATACAACATAATTCAAAAATATTAGTAATATTTTCCAGCTTTTCATTATATTAGGAAAATTTTCGTTTCCGATAATTTCCACTCGAAAATCTCTACGGAACTATAACGCTTTTTTGAAATATTCTTAGTCAGTGCCCAAGTGCCCATTTTAGTTTTTCGGTAGCTTCAAGATTTAAACAAAACAAAAAAAATTAATTAATGCTCAAAATATATTTCATTTTTCTAACTCTCGAAATAATAAGAGATTAATTCTAGAGAAGTTTTAATTCATACCGTAAGTCACTAGCATAGCTTAAATAGAATATATCATTAAAGTCAAAGTCATGTTGAAACGGAAGCTCATCTCATTAAGCTGTCTGTGAGAAAACTACACAATGACATTTGAAACACACTATTATTAAAGTTTGTTATAAATAACGGATATTACATGGGCTTTGTAAATATCATATCATATTAATATGAACTTTATTATTAGTTTTTCTCAGACCGTTTCATTAAGCTTCAAATAAATGCGAGGTGGGTAAAAAAATTTAATATATCAGAGGTACTTTCAATATTTCTGCTAAAAAATATGATGAAAATTGCATATATTGTTCACTCAACTGTACCATGTTTTCTTCCCTATTATTTATTATTGGTACTTTATGGAAACGTGGATATTGGATATACCATGAACATATTCACAAGTGGTTTGTTAGAACATGGCTTTTGGTATTTTCCAGATACTGTGCTGCCAATTCAAATGATTTTTGCATTTTTTCGTTTAGTTGATCTTAACTTTTTCGATGTACTTTTCTTTATTATGCTTAGGTTTTGGAAATACAATATACAATATTTAATGAAATAGAAAGAAATGCCTTAGAATATAAATATTCCTTAGCGAATTTCTGTAACCATAAAACCTTAACCATAGGAAATATTCTATGTGAGCTCTCAGAAAAAATGAAATTTCAAATAGTAACAACTATTATTTTGATTTTTTTTAATTTAAAAGTATATATTTTTTTTCAGAGTATGGTCAACCACTAGTAAATAAA
Source organism: Rutpela maculata (assembly GCA_936432065.2). Classification (NCBI taxonomy): domain Eukaryota; kingdom Metazoa; phylum Arthropoda; class Insecta; order Coleoptera; family Cerambycidae; genus Rutpela; species Rutpela maculata. Next base: position 143,287,113 of record OW386287.2, on the reverse strand, counting down.
GTTTGAGTATATCGCATGTTGCATGAATTGTAGATAGAAGGGCAACAGACAATCTCTTGGCCCGAAATTCCACATTACATATCAGAATTTGTTTAAACTGTATATACGTAGTGTAACATGTGTGTAGTATTATTAATATTTAAAAATTCTACGAGCATATTGATTTTTTAATTCCTGTGAAAAATCTCTGCTTGTATACAGGGTGGACTATTAATAATAGGCCATAGTTCAAGGGTAGATTCTTTGGATCAAAATATGAGGATATAACCAAACATGCTTTAGTAAATTATTGCCGTGGAAAAAGATACTTAAAATTTCATTAGTTTGATATTTTTACTGAACTAAGACGTCACCAAAGCACACTTTTCAATAAATACAATTTTTCCTTTTCAAATTGGGTTTGTTTTCAAAGAATTTTCGATCTATGCGGCAGTTTTCTCAAAAATAGTTATAATTATCGAGTTCTATCAAGTGTATCTTTTTTTTACGTAGTAATGACTCCTGCATGAGTTTTTCTAGCCAAAAGTGCCAGTACATCTCTTAAAAAAAAAAAAGAAAAAATATTCATCATGAGGCGCCCTCCACGGGATGGCGCGATGTAATACATAAATTATTGTTTCTTAGCCTAAAAAATGTTTCCTTGCCAAATTCGGAGAAGATCGGTCAAGAGGTAGTTGAGATATTGCAAAAAAAGAAAAAAAATACAATTTTGACACCCTGTATCTTTTTCCGCGGCAATAATTTACTAAAGCATGTTTAGTTATATCCTCATGTTTTGATCCAAAGAATCTACCCTTGAACTATGACCTATTATTAATGGTCCACCCTGTATATGTTCTACAACCTTCGGTAGGAAATTATGAAGGTCCATACATCGACAAAGAAAACTATGTGAATAGATTTTTCGTTCTCATCTTTATTGATGTCTTTTACACGAAACTGATTTTGACACAATGGGTAAATGACTATTATAATTTACTTAAATACATTCTCTAAATTAAGAGTCAGTTTAAACTCAGTAAACAATTTCATATACCAGGTGTCAAAGAGATCACTTTCCGGCCGCCATTTCTTTATTTTAACGGTTCGAGATGAAACTAGGTATGTATCACATGTTACCAATACAACACTTTTTGATCCATCCGTCAAGCAAGTTTCTACGGCTTCCGGTTTCTTTGATTTTTAAATGGAACACCCTGTATATTTTTTAATTTTTGGAATCGAGAAGTCATTCTGCATATGACTGTGCCAATTTTATTACTCTTTTCGCCATTTTGAAATTTTTTAACCAATTTTAATATTCAATTTAGTGTGCCGTGACTCATCAGAAATTGTTCTACTGCTCATACATAATTGAAAAATATGCATTGATTTTTTGTTGTTGTTAATTTGTGCCACAGAGAGGTCATAAATTGATAAAATCACTTTTTTTAAATTACTCAAAATTTTCAAATGAAAGTATGTCACTTTTTACAGCTAAATGTAATTTTTCAATATCAATCTAACGGTGAGTCAGAACACATCCTAGTGGGTCAATTTCTGCTTAGCCACGGGACATTAGATTGAAAATTTTTTGCTCGAACAGAAATCCTATTAAATTCGCCCATTTTTATCACGTGTGCGGAAACAACCAATCAGAGCAACATTACACTGAAAATTTTTTGACAGTTCTAACAACGAATTAAATTTCGTTATTTCTTATCATGTGACACAAATCACATATTCATTTTACCATTACACTGATAATGTCGTCCTAAGTTGAAGAAAGAATCAAAATTCGACTTAGGCAAACATTTCATTTAAAGACATTTTTAAGAGTCTGCAGAGGCACAGATCAGTCCATAAGGACCGTTTTGGGTTCTATAAGGTGTTGGAAATGACCAGATGAAAATTCGAAGAAACACCGAATTTTCACTTAGGAAAAATGTTTTTGGTTCAGAATATGAGAGCAGAAGTATATAATGACAAAGATTTATGAATAATATACTTTTTCAAAGGTACCACAAATTGGACTTTGAAAAATAATATTTTTAGAAGGGCGTCAAAATTTGGCTCAAGAATCGATTTATCGAAAGTACGCCAAAATTTCACTTGCAGACTAATTTTTCAAAACTGCGTTGATATTTGGCTTGAAGATCGATTTTTCAAAAGTACGCCAAAATTTCACCCGCAGATTAGTTTTTGAAAAGTACCTTGAAATTTGGCTTGAAAATCGATTTTTCAAAAGTACGCCAAAATTTCACCCGCAGATTAGTTTTTGAAAAGTACCTTGAAATTTGGCTTGAAAATCGATTTTTCAAAAGTACGCCAAAATTTCACCCGCAGATTAGTTTTTCAAAAGTACCTTGAAATTTGGCTTGAAAATCGATTTTTCAAAAGTACGCCAAAATTTCACCCGCAGATTAGTTTTTCAAAAGTACCTTGAAATTTGGCTTGAAAATTGATTTTTCAAAAGTACGCCGAAATTGGTCTTGAAACAGATTTTTCAAAAGTACCACAAAGTCAGTCTAAAAAGTACCACGAAAATATACTTTGAAATATTTTTTTATTTTTTATTCCTCCACCAAAGACATTGACCTTTGATGCACGGTCATTGAAAGCCCAAATAAAGTATGAGCATAAAATTTTAGCGATGAACTGCATCCAAAAGGCAAAATAGAAGATTTTGTCAAAGCCGGCGTAGTGCCGATAAGCAAAAATTGATAAAAATCAATGCACATGTACAAGGCCGGTTTCTCGCATAGAAAGAGTTTGGATTGACTCAGCGGCTCACAATTTGGTCGAGCGCGTTGAGTGGTCCAGACAAAGCAATGGTAGAAAAGCCAATAGCAGGGCTTTTCAAATGACAAAGTTATAGAGGAAAACGCCTTGTGCATAAAAACCAAAAATTCAATTTTGCCTAAAAGTCGCTCGAAGGTGGGTTGCTGCCATATCGATAATATTGAACAACTGCATAGGAGCAAGTAAATCGTGGACTGATCGAACGCCATTAAACTTATGCGTTTATAAGTCCTCATGAATGTGTTTGAGTACGTGAATCTCCGCGATACAAGAACTAAGCTAAGTAGTCTCTAGCGAAACTAAATTCATTTAGTAAAACTTTTTTAAGTTAATATCAGTCAGCCGTAATTATAAATTACAAATAGTCTCAGACTTCTCTAAAATGCTCGCATTTTGATTCTGAGAAGGTATGCATGAATCTTTTCTACCTAATCGATCGTTAGCGTGAGCGCTCTCGCTTGTATGGTCTGAAAGTCATTACCTTGATTGGGGAAGGCACGATTCTTATCTTGAGAATTTTGTATAACCAATTCTGTTAAATAAACGGATTCTTTGAACTATTGTTTCTTAATTGATCTTGAGGCCTGTTGACGGTCTATAATCCCTGGAACTTTCGTATAGAAAGCCGGATGTGTCGAGTTAATTCACATTAACGTTCGACCTTCTGGTTGCTTTACGGAGGTTTGATAGGGATTTTTTTGTGCGTTTTTTGAGAAATAGATTCCGTCATTAACAGACCAAAACGTGGTTTCCACGTACAAAAATGAATCCCTCCGCAGAGAAATTCTTCGGTTGGGATTTTTTTATGCAAAAATTCAGGAAATTAAGAGGTATCTAAACCCCTAACGAGGGAATTCAGGTCCAGAGAGAGCATCATTTCCGATCTGTGGTAGTGCAGCCTTGGTCCATTATTCGGCTATCGAAGTGCATCTTATCTCGAACTCGCCTGGGAGGGAGAAGAACGGGGTAATACGCGACTGGCGCCTCCTGAGAAATAAATTGGTGTCGCGTCATTTTGACGCCCGGTAGTGCGTTCTTCTACAATAACACCATCCAAGGTAATTTTCAATCACTATGACAATAAAATTATTTCAAAAAATTTTCTGACCAAATATCCCTCTGATATTGACAAATCCTCATAATTTTATGACAATCTCAAGTACGTTGCTGGGTAATAGGCACCAGAAATTATGAATTAGATAAAAATAAATAAAATAAATTGCAAATTTTCTATGCGAATGCCCCTCGAACGTTGATAAATAGCTTATAATTCTATCACAACTTCCTCAAGCAACGTGCTTTCGGAAACTGTGATAAAATTATTTCGTATTATCAACGTCCTTGGGACATTATAGCTGATAATTTTTTTACTAAATGTATTGACCAATCAAAATTTTGCACTTCATGTCATGTGTAAAAATTCATCCAATCAGTAAAAAATTACAGCGATAACACGCAAGGCAGCCCAGGCACAAATGATATGTTCAAATATCAGATTGAAATTCAACAGACGTCAAATTGAAAATCAATTTAGAAAAATGTCACAAATATTTGGTAATGTTTCAAACGATTCAATTAATCAAATTTTATTAGAAAATACACCCAAAAACACTATCAAAAGTAAAAAGTATACGTGGAAAATGTTTTTAGAATTCTGTTCGATCAAAAAAGACGTGAATGCAGAGTAAAAAATTATCTTACCGAATACACCTCGAACATTGATATAAATATTAAAAATTTTGTCGTAGGGAATGCTTCAAGCGTGTTGCTTAAAGGTAATAGTCCTCAGCCTACGGCCTCGGGCTATTACCAAGCAACACGCTCTCAGCAGTCTATAAGACAAAGTTATCTCGGTATTATCAATGCTCTAGGTGTATTATATGTGAAAATTAAAATTGTCTGAAACTGATAGTTATAGAAACTTGACAGATAAATCAAGAAATATCGTTTTAGTGACATGTGATACATGCCTAGTTTCACCCCGATCTGTTAAAAAATAAAAAATGGCGTCCGGAAAGTGATCTCGTTGATACCCTGGATGTGAAATAAATCTGTATTAACATATTTTTATATAACTCTAATGTTCTTAATTCGGTTGCTCAAACATGCTGACATATTTAGGATAATTTTTAGAAATGAAATCACCCAAGCTTCTCTACGTTGAGGCACATCGATCAACCTCTATTTTCGGGAATAGAAAAATCGATTTCTTATAACTATGGTTAATCTGACTTATTTGGTAGAAAATAGTATATCGTCGAGGCATTGTCGATTAAGTTTACAGGAGAAACAAACCCATAAAAACCGATACTATTCAATTGTAAAAATTATGTTTTTTTTTAATTTGAAAAAAATTATTCTTCAATCATTCAGAACCAAAATGTTATGATTTGTTAATTTTTATGTGATCTGTTACCGTTCACCAGATTTTTTTCAAATTTCTTATATAGTGTGTTCCAAAGATAAATGTAATATATACGATACTGTGGATAGAGGTCCCCTCTTTGGTGGTTGTAAATCACTCTCCATTAATATGTTCATCGTCCTTTGTTACTCAATACTAAACATTTTATTGATAATAGGTTAAATCTTCCTTTAAACATAACTTTTGAAGCACTTCTATAACAGACATTTAGAGACAGAAGAAAATATTCTTTGTATCGTTGAAAATAAGTAAAAAAACCGCTGCCCAAGGAATCACTACTTCCACATCCAGATTTTCTATCCAAGTCACTCACAACGAAAAAATTTTGTATGTGGAAATAATTGTTTATGGAACTTTAATAATATAATATTTGAAATCCTCTACCCCAAAAACCCATAAACGATACCCCACATCGGTAGTGGGTTGGGGGTGGTGATAGGGGGTGGTAGTGGGAGTGGATAAATTAAAAAAATATTTTGAGGTTTCTGGTTCTTGTACACACACTAAATCACAATTTTTTTTCATTCCCTTTAATAATGGGAGTGGCTAATGCCAACATTTTTTTTGAGACCTTAGCTTCTCTTCTATAAACTAAATACCAATTTTATGAACTCTTACCTGCTTGATTTACCTATTTATCCCAAATTTACCCCAATTTACCCCCCAACCCTTCAACAAAATGAAAATATAATCCAGTTCTAGATCTCGTTAAAGTACATATGTGTACCAAATTTCGATATCGATATCTCAAACGGTTCCAGAGTAAACGTGGGCACAAAAAAAGTTACAGACCGACAGACAGACAGAATTTTTTTTTTTCGCTCAAACTTAAAATATCGACGTTTCATGACGTTCTAAGCCTATTTGAACAATAATAATTTAAAAAAATTTTTTTGTCGTTACTATACTTCCACCGGCTGTGGAAGTAATTAACACAAGAGGAAGGATCACGCATTGGTTCTGTATGCAACTCTCTGATGGGCATTAAAAAAGAACCATCTACACCTATTTCATGTCCAACAAGCCCAGAGGTTAGAAGCATGGGATGTAGTTTATCGGTAAAATTTTAACAAACGAAACATTCTGTACTGAAGAACTTTAACAGACCTCTGTTTAGAAGTGAGGGACAACTCTTAAGGGATGGTATTCATAATTTAAGAAACTCGAATATTTGGGCACAAGTAAATCCACGTGCTGCAATACAGGATTAATTACTTCCACATCCAGTGGAAGTATAGTAATGACAAGAAATTTTTTTAAAAATTTTTATTGTTCAAATAGGCTTAGAATGTCATGAAACGTCGAGATTTTAAGTTTGACCGTCTGTCGGTCTGCCTGTAGCTTGTTTTGTGCGCACGTTTACTCTGGAACCGTTTAAGATATTGATTTGAAATTTGGTACAGATATCTACTTTAACGAGATCTGGAACTAAATTATATGTTCCGTCGAAGGGTTGGGGGGTAAATTGGTGTAAATTTGGGGTAAATAGGTAAATCAATCAGGTAAGAGTCCATAAAATTGGTATTTAGTATATACAAGAGAAGGTAAGGTCTCCCCTTACCACCCCCACCCTATTATTAAAGGGGATGAAAAAAATGTGATTTAGTGTGTGTAAAAGATCCAGAAACCTCAAAATATTTTTTTACTTCATCCATCCCCACGACCACCCCCCTATCACCACCCCCACCCCACTACCGATGTGGGGTATCGTTTTATGAGTTTTTGGGGTAGAGGATTTCAAATATTATATTATTAAAGTTCCATAAACAATTATTTCCACATGCAAAATTTTGTTGTTGTGAGTGACTTGGATAGAAAATCTGGATGTGGAAGTAGTGATTCCTTGGGCAGCGGTTTTTATTTTCTGTTATTATCTGGTGTGGTGTTTTCAAAAATCATTTTATTAAACAACATATTCTTCCTGATAGATTAACAGATGAAGTTTACTTGTACTACTACAAAATGTCTACCGGTGAGTGCAGATCTGTATTGACTTGAAAATGTGACCTTCGGAGCAAATGTAAATCAGTCGGTTGCATGTCTATTAAATGTTAGACAAGTAAAAAATTAACACTCTTCCTACGAGAAGAGGTTCGAAAAGACTTCCAGGCCGGGGATAGCTCGTCTCCTGGCGTTTGTGATAGGCCTTATTTGTGGAAATTGGCCGACGGCGACGTTAAAAAATGAATAAATAATTAACACAATTTTTGTATCCGTGTGAATGCCAAATGAAAATTTGGCATTCCAGTGAGTAGTCCTTCATCCAATTTTAGAGTAATTGTAAAAAATTCTAAACAAGAATTCTTCAAATGTGTGGATAGGTAGTGGTCGACCTCGTGTTTGGTCTCCAAGGTCACTGAATTTCAATCCTGTTGATTATTATTTTTACACCTAAAATAAAAGGTATATAATGTAGAGATCTATAATAGAGAAGAACATTTGGAACGTATTAATAAACCTCTCGAAGAAATAAAACTAAGTTTGGTGTAATGAAAAATGCAAATTATTGCTAAAACAAGGAAATGTATCCAACAAAATGGTGACCACTTATTATAGTTTTGTATTAATTGTTTTAGTTTGCCTATTTATTATTGTGTACGTCGGGACTTGTATCTTGAATATTAATTTATTTTATGGTACTAAACCAACCTAATATAGAAATTGTAGAGTTTTCACTACAAGTTAAATGTTTTAATCAGTTCAACATTATAATACGTTTTTCAAAATTTTCACGAATTTTTATGAAATTGAATGTATGACAATAATCAAACTTGTTATATGAGATATGCAAAAGTAAAAAGTAATCAATTTGTATATTTTTTCTTCTCTTTTCAAACATCTAAACAGATCTACAGAAGTGTGCTATACAGGGTGTTGTTTTTGACATGAAAGAAATTGTTAAATTTCATAAAGATGGACCTGAATTTTCAGTTTAATCACGTAAAATAAGTGAAATTTACGTAGCAAGTATGAACCGATTATACAAAGTGATCTAAAGCTTATGACCAAAAAGGACCTGACCAAAAGGAATAAAATCCCCTGTATCTGAGTAATGAAGGCAATAGGTATATTAATAATTGATGATTTGTAATCACCAAGAATGGTATATATTTAACTTTGAAACGTCATGTATACTACAGAGTTGCAATTTAAATATCTCACAGTATCTATTAAAAATATTCTGCTTATTTTTAGGTTTAACAACATTATGTCTCTACTTTTATTAATTTAATTACTATTTTTACAAAAAATACGTTATATAATATTGCCTTTTTAAATAGTATATATATTTTCTTCATATTTTAGGATATTATTAGTACCTCTTATATTTTTAACATCATTTGTCTTTACCTACTACGCATTATTTGACTTCATAGTTCATTTCTAGCCCATTAGTATTACTTGTTGTTAATGAATTATTTCTTTGAATTAATATAGAGTAAATATGAATATACATTTTAAATAGATCAACAGGTCTCGGTGCATGAGTATGGAGAACTTTTCGAATTAATTTTTTTGTTGCTTCATGATGAGCCACTGATTATGTGTATATTGTCGGCCAGAAATATGTTTCTATATTGCTAAAATCAAAATTTACTTCTTTTTGCGCCCAACACATTTTTCAACTTCTTTGATCAAGTTCCAACAAAAAATATCATGTAATTTCTTTTGAAATTTATAATGTATTTTTGAAGGTTTGAGAATAAGTTAATATACCTGTTTCCAACTCTTCAAAAATATATTAAGAAATTGGATTTTTTTATAAAATGCAATTTTTGACAAATTCTTTAAACTGTGTATAAGAATACCTTCAAAAGCAATTCGACATTTTTTCACTTTTAACTTTAATTTCTAATAATATATTTATTTACAGTCAACTTATCAACCCCAATAGAAAGACTTTTTCTGTTAGAATTTGACCACATAATATGGAGACAAAATTGCTGAACACAAATAGATCGAACGCGATTCCATAAAAAAATTTAATCAGAAAATCCGCACACATTCGCTGATATTTGCTGGTCTACTGCCTATTTATGTATTATCTAGATTACTATATTATTTACAGACCAGTAATTATATTATTAACATAGAGGGTGTATAACTTTTTATTTGAGTATCCAAAAGAGAATCTGAGTTTGTGAATTCTAACTCGATCGAGAATCAGACAAAAATGTTTAAAATGTAGCCAAAAAGCATAAAGTCGTGAATTGTTTTGTTACATTGCGTCTAGGAGAAAAGAAGCTGATTAAAAATTCTGCAGAAATTCGGCGTGAAACAAAAAACAAATATTCGAGCCTTAATAGTTTATAAAATGCGCCCTTTTAAGAAAATCACAGTTTCTTGCTATTTTTGGTTCAAAATCGTACTTTTCAAATTTCTTGAAATACCGTTGTCCCTAATAGTCTGGGAGGTAGTGTCAAATGGTAATGGAGCATGTTGGCAAAGCTGATTTTTTTAACATAGCTTGTTGTTCTATAGCTTATTAAGGAATGAAGTGTCAGCTGGCTCAAAACCGTGACTTAAGATGAGAAGAGGCTGCGAAAGTTGTAGAAAAAAAAAAATTTTTCGGACCATTTTGGCAAAGCTGAAAAAGAAAGGATTATTAATTTACGAAACGTTGGTCTTAAAAGAATGTGTCAGCTGCATCGGATCTGTGGAAAAACGTGTTAGCTGACCACATGTAAACATGTCGGAAAATTCAGGAAAATCGGAGCATTTTGGCAAATTTCATATATTAAGGTTTATAATTCAATAATCGTATTAATTGGTGTCAGCTGGTATTCCGATGTGGGAAAACCTGTTAGCTGGACTTTCAAAGTGCGGCGTAGCCGTCGAAATATTATTAAAAAATATATACAAAAACGCTACTTTAAACAAGTGTAAGAGTGTGCTAGAAATTCGTGAAAGGAACAATTTAGTGTAATGTAGTGCTACCAACAACAATAAATGAGAATCACATGTATCATCGGTCATGCTACCAGCGTTTTACAGCCTTGCCTCCAAAATATAGACCATCTGCAGAAGCTTCTGGCGTTTTTAATTCAAGTCAAAGTTAAAGTATTCAAGCGAATGAAGAAATAATCGAAAATGAAGAAGGAATTGAATCACAAGAACACGAGGATAATGAAGTAGTAGATTCTGATAATGACCTTCAGGTGATCAAATTCCTGCTTAATATGACAGTACAAGTACATGCATAATTTGTTTGCAAACAAGAAAAAGAATCAAGGGACGAAACCTACCTTTGCATTTATGCCAAAAAGATAGCTTTGAAAGTTTCATATTTCTCGAGAAAATTAATGAGAATATTGATTTATTAAAAAGACTAGAGTTCAGTAAATCGAATAAAATACAACTATTTTATCATAATCAATGTAAAAAAGCTCTTGTGAATCAAAGTAAAAAAAATGATGGTAATCATGAAGAGACAGAGTGGCACCGCAAACGAAATGTCCACAAAGCTGCCTACGAAACGGTATTAAATTATGTCTCGGAGAAAGTTGTAAATTTAGGTCAATGTTTGTTTTTATCATTTTTGAAAAATATTTATATTGAATATATGAAGACGAAATTGCCAGATTTTGATGGTAAAGTTGATCTGAGAAATCTGGAAAGCAGATTGTTGAAATCATTTTCGCGAAAAATAGCAATTGTGACTATTAACAAAAGAAAAGTTGTGAAGCCTTTCAATGGAATTTTATTGCAAAATAATTTGGAAAATATCGAAAAGAATTGAATAGAGCTGCTATTATTCTGAGATCGGAAGTACGAAATATTAAACACAAACCACTTCCTCATAAAATAACTGCAAGTAACATGATAGCACGAGAATGCGACGTTCCTGAGCTTATCCAAGATTTTTATTCAACATTAATTTCTTCTACATCTCGACGAAGAAATAGTGAGAATAAACAGAGGTTGGCAAAATCGTTCTCTGAAGATCTAATTTATACCGTATCGAATGGAGTCGTGAAAACATCTAAACACATTTCACTAGGAATGACTTTGAAAAGTTTAACGAACAGTAAGCAGATCATTAATATTCTTAATAGATTTGGACATTGTTGCAGTTACACTGTTCTCGAAGAATTCGAAACGGAAGCAACATTCGCATCTGTGTTTCAATCTGATATTTGTCCAGAAGACATTCAACGTGTGCCAAATTTAAAGACAGGTCTGACACACATTAATGCAATTATTAAATCATAAACATTAATATATAAAATTTTCAGCTTTGCCAAAACGCTCCGATTTTCCTGAATTTTCCGACATGTTTACATGGTCAGCTATCACGTTTTTCCATGGATCCGATGCAGCTGACACATTATTTTAAGATCTGCGTTTCATAAATTAATCATTCATACTTTTCCATCTTTGCCAAAATGGTCCAAAAAAAATTTTTTTTCTACAAGTTTCACAGCCTCCCACGTCCAAAAGTCACGGAGTCGCGCCAGCTAACATCAATTTTAGTTCTTCAACAGGTACTAACTATCATCATAAACTTATAGAAATCGTGCCAAAATCACCCTTAAAATTTGACACTACCTCCCAGACTATAATGGCCATACTCAAAAAAGGTTTAAACTTGAACTAAAGTACACTTGATTTCCCATAAATAACAATAAAAAACCCGTAAGCCAAACAGCGATGAGCGATGAATCAAGTTATTTTTACGTGCATCCAACGAGAAATAGTTAAATCAAAATAAAAGAATTGTAAAAAAAATTCTTAATCTCAATAGTTTCCAAAATATACCCTTTCAAAGAACCCCAAATTTCATAAAATTTTCCCACAAAAATCGTACTTTTCAATAAAATAACAACATATAAGAGAAAAGAAGTTAGAGAAAAAGAAAGCTCAACGGTATTACAGTGTTCCCCATGAATTATTATTAACAATTTGTTTGTTATTAAAAGTCAACATTCATCTTCTCACTAAGCTTAGTATTAAAAAACAACAGAAGGTTGGTGATTTTCAAGTAATTGTTTAAAGAAATTATTGTAAATAAACAGACTCAAAAAATGGGAACTTGCACAAAAAGTAAAATTGAATTAAAACACTCAAAATCGTAAACTAACATCATTAAAATCAACATAGACAACAAACATTTAAAAAAAAATCTATTCCAGAAATATAAGCGATTCAAACCTGCCTGATTTTACCTAATCTTGAAATATTACGTCAGACCGTGAATATTAATCCAGGTAACACCCTATAACAATTGATCCTAAAGTGGAGAGGGTACTAAATGTAATAGAGAAAGGCGGCGGATTATTTAAATATGATTTTTTTGAATAGTTAACAACTTTGTCACCAAAAAAAGACAAAAAAAGGCATATTCAAAGAGCTTTAAGATATGTAGTAATTAAGTGTCGTCAACTGTGGTTTCTTTCAAGTTTCATTGTGTTAATAATTTAAATTGTACAATGTTACTGTAACAATAAAAACTGCGACGCTGTTTAAATTGAAAAGTCTTTATTATTAAATACCTACTTTAAGAGCCTATTCACACAAACTTCTTTTTTTATTACAAGATTATTTATCATTTTAATGTTCTGACTGTTTATACATATCAATCTATGAAGCTAACAAGCTTTTATTAAAACACACTAAAAAGAATAAAATAAATATTACGTAATTCACATCAGTTTATTAATGCTGCAAAACTGACCCAACAGTTTGTCGCGGATTTACATTAAAATAATGGTATGTCTTTAGAATTAAATATTTATAAACTCGCGACAAACTTTTAATGCATTTGAATAAAATCTTGTTTAAAGCAGGTTTTTGGAGGAGCATGTCTTAGAAACTGTTACGATTAGTAAATTATTGTTTTGCTTGTTTTAGGCAAAATTCTTGTTCCTCTTAGAACAATTTTTTGGTACCTTTTTCAAAACAAATTCTGAGTTTCCGATTGAGTTAGAATTCAGAAACTTTTGGACATCCAAATAAAGCGTTTAAATGAAAGAAAAGGTTCTCCTAGGTTATTTCCCTACAAAAGTACCTAGTTACTGGGGTATCAATGTTTATTATCAATCTTTAGATGTTCAATAAACCAATAAATCTTCTGTTCTGTATAAAGCAAAGATCTCTCAACTAATTAAATATAACTTCACAAAATTCATAAAACTGAATGCAATATAAATATTGAGAGGAAGCTGTAACTATTACAGTTTGAAGAGTTAACAAAACAGCCTTTCTGGAACGACCCTTGCAATTAAATTATTAATCAAATTGACCGGAAAATTCCGTGATAAAAAATTACTCTAATAAATTACTATCTTGCTAATGGGCGAACAAAATTAATTAAAATAATTGGTGTAATTTTACCGCTACGTGGGCAACAATCTATAATTTTAAAATGTGAAAAAGTCGTTTGTGGTATATTTAGGTGATAGGTTTTCCCATAGAGAAATTAGTTTGCTTCAAATATCAATTAGTATATCTAAAATCTTTCTAAATTTAGAATCTATAAGTTTTTATTTTCTGGTATGGCAAAAATGAACAAATGGGGAGCTTTACTGCCGAAGTTGGAAAATATAGACTCTCTTTGGTGTTAAAAATGCATATTAGTAATATAAATTTAAATGGAAATCGATTGACACTAAATTATGGGGGGAGGGTTCATAATTTATTAGACCAAGTTTAAGAAAATATGAAACGACATCATTTGCTAGTGTTAGATTTTATATAAAATCTAAAATGTTTCTTCGAATGAATTTTAACTGAGGAAAGATAAGATTAATAATAATGTTTAAGATGTTATTAGATAATATTAGACTAATGTTCTGAAATATGTGTATTTCTTTTAGGCAGTCTTTGGGGAGGTGAGTAATGTCAAACTTTTTTGGTAGAAAAGAAAATAATAGTGCTATGAAACAAAATATAATACATATTTTTTTAACTAGTAAATTATTTAGATTACATGAATATTGCATATAGGATGATTTAGAAGGCATGGTAAAAGCAATGAAACAACTTTTAATAATTTCAACAGCATACCACGTTACACTAAAATTACTTGCCTCTATTTATAACATATATTGTTTCCAAACAATACAAACAAACAATACAGTTCTTATATTTTTGTAGAACTCTACAACAAAAACATACTTTTAAAAATTAGTTTTGTTTAAAGTAACACAATTTTATGATTTCTAATTTTTATTAGAAGTCAACTAGATTTTTTTAAATTATAACACTGCAATTTTAAATTCCTAATTATTAAATGTTTGATATGTTACATTACATTGTTATGTGAATAATATAATTGCAACCTTTTAAATCTTTAAAATGCCACTAATCTAATTCCGCGTTAGGAAATGAATTCTTCCAAATCTGCTTTAAATTCATATAGAATATGTTAACAGCACCTGATTGGTTTAATAGAATTCTCTTTTTGGCTGCCCCGTCAATTGGACGCGGTGAATTAGACGCGCGACAATTGGACGCGGCAAATTAGATACGCGATAATTGGACGCGTGCAACAATTAGACGCGGCGACAATTGGACTCGGTAAAATTGGACGTGTAACATTGGAGGCGTTTATTAAAAATAATCAATGCATAGCCTTGTCATGATTACAAACAGTGGTTGCTGATTATGCGAACAGAAGCATTTTGGACTACATGCAAGGGATTGCCCAACTGCAAGTGTAAATAAACAATATTTTATAATTTCTATGTCGACCAACGTTAAATAAATAGATAAAAAAAAATAATTTCTATGTTATTATATTTTGATAATTTTTTTTGGATGATTACACAGCCCCACAAAAAAAAAGTTCTGTACCAGAGACGTGAATACATAGATTGTCTGTACTTTTTTATGCTGAATCTGAATCCGCAGCCAAAAATATGGGTTACCCAGGTAGTTTTTTAATAAAACGCAAAAACATCCCTTAAAATAGAGTGATACGGTAAAGCTTTATAATGAAATGCAACAACTTGTAAATACTTTGAGAAAACATTTTAAAATAAGATTTTGAGCATTAGAAAGAAATATATGCAAATTAAATCCATACCCACCCCTACGAGGGGGTCTATGTAATGAAGCATTATTTGACGAGTTTTTGGTAAATATTTAGTGCAAAGACGAGATTACCTTCCCCCCGTTTTCGAGGTAATGAACACGATGGAAGTGGTAGGAGAAGTTTTTGACCGCCGCAACTCCCTGAAATGGCAAAAACCACCCCTTTTATGGGGATCTCTTTATGTCTTCATATATAATCGGGTCTGGGGAGTGATTCATCGACGGGTTATACTTGAAACAATATGGAAGGGGGTTATAAAGTAAGTGTAATAAAGAGAGCAAGCCTAGGGGGTTGATTAAATGATTAAACCCTCCCGAGGGGTGGAAAGTTTTATTTTTCAAATGATTAGCCCCCGTTTCCAGGGTCGCTGATAACGGGAAAAATATTCATTTTTAGCTCCAACCCCTCCTCATCCCTCAAACGGGGAGAAATCCTCCCTCACTCACCAGAAAGCATGCTATCCAGGATTTACAGGTTTTTCGGCACATGATCGTTATTCCCGTGCATATCCCTTCATTTTTCATGGAAGAGAAGGTGGTAGTGACCTCGGGGGTTGCGCCAACCCTTCCAAAATTCATTAATTACACTTTGGATCGTCAATACGTTGTCCCCCGTTTTCCCAGGCGCTGATCACGATAAACATATAACTAACGATATGTTTATCGTGATCAGCGCCTGGGAAAACGGGGGACAGCGTATTGACGATCCAAAGTGAGGTCGCTACCACCTTCTCTTCCGTGAAAACTGAAGGGATATACACAGGAATAACGACTATGTACAGAAAAACCTGTAAATCCTGGATAGCATGCTTTCTGGTGAGTGAGGGATGATTTCTGCCCGTTTGAGGGATGATGGGGGGTTGGAGCTAAAAATGAGTATTTTTCCCATGATCAGCGACCCCGAAAACGAGGGATAAGCGTTTGGACCGAATCATTTGAAACAAAAGATTTTCCACCCCTCGGGAGGGTTTAATCAACCCCCTAGGCCTGCTTTCTGGATTACACTTACTCTATAACCCCCTTCCATGTTGTTTCAAGAATAACCCGTCGATTAGTCACTACCCAGACCCGATTATATATGGAAACATAAAGAGATACCCATAAAAGGGGTGGTTTTTGGCCGTTTCAGGGGGTTTCGGCGGTCAAAAACTTCTCCCACCACTTTCATCGTGTTTAGCATCCTCGAAAACGGGGGAAGGTAATCTCGTCTTTGCACTAAGTATTTACAAAAAACTCGTCAAATAATGTTTCATTACATAGACTACCCCTCGTAGGGGTGGGTATGGATTTAATTTGCATATATTTCTTTCTAATGTTCAAAATCTTATTTTAAAATGTTTTCTCAAAGTATTTACAAATTGTTGCATTTCATTATAAGGCTTTACCATATCACTCTATTTTACTGGATGTTTTTGCGTTTTACTAAAAAACTACCTGGGTAACCCATATTTTTGGCTGCTGATTCGGATTCAGCATAAAAAAATACACAAAATCTATATATTCGCGTCTCTGGTACAGAACTTTTTCTTTGTGGGGCTGTGTTATTTTCTTATGTTAACCATATTTTTAGTGTAACCTACTTTCATGGTGAGTTGTTTCTATGTTGTATTTGTAATTATTATTATTATTTAGGTTGGATTAGGTTAGGTTAAAGTGTGTATACATGAATTTTTTTTAAAACGCGTCCAGTGTTGCACGTCTAATTTTACCGCGTCCAATTGTCGCGCGTCCAATTGTCGAGCATCCAATTCACCGCGTCCAATTGACGTAGATCGCTCTTTTTGTGGCATTTAATATCGTTGGGTTTACTGGTACAGTGTTTACAGGCTTTCCATGTATTAAAAAAAAAATAAATTTGGTTGTTGCGCAAGTCGCGCTATTGCCTTGCTTCTTCCTATCCATCAGCTTGAACGAAAGAGTTTAAGGCATACAAAACAGTTCAGTACTCCATCATGCTGTGCAAAAATTAATATAACAAACTTTTTCTTAATAATGCC
The DNA here is from genome assembly GCA_936432065.2 of Rutpela maculata. Classification (NCBI taxonomy): domain Eukaryota; kingdom Metazoa; phylum Arthropoda; class Insecta; order Coleoptera; family Cerambycidae; genus Rutpela; species Rutpela maculata. The sequence continues at coordinate 143,269,875 of OW386287.2, read as the reverse complement.
AAACATATTGCCCCAGACTATAATTCCTTGAAGAGAAATGTACCAAATCATCAAATTAACCTCAATTCCTGCCCATATATTGATTTTCTGGGGAAAATGCGTGGGATTCTGTTACCCACTTAGGACAATTCCTACTGAATTCCTTTACAGGAAAAAAACGGTTATAAGGTCGAATTTGCATCATTACTTTGTAATGTATCTACGATCATCCCCATACAGACACATACTGAAGTTCCTTCATAATATTTCAGTCGAATTGTAATTTGACACGGCGAAAATACGTAACCACGATTTTATTGTTTTAAGTTGATGGGCTGGACATCCAAAATAAGCCCTTATAGCCCAGTCAATGAACGTTCAATAAGGGGGTCAAGAGGGAGATCACAATTTTTGACTTGAGAGCTATGTTTGGACTATTTAGGTGGTAAACATACCAAAAGTCCCCGAACGTAGGAGGACGGGGGGGTGCTGGGGAGCACGAAGAAGGTCCCGGTTTTTGGTTTTTCTCTCATATCTCGAGAACGGTTAGCCCTAATCAAAAAGTGGCTATATGCAAAATTAAATCTGACTAAATTTTCTACAATAATGTTTCTATTAATTTTTTTCGTATCTGTTAAGGTTCAGTAATGAATTGTATATCTTTTGACTGTATTCTAACTTTATTATAAATTTGTTATAAATTAAAAATAAATTTTAATAATCATCGTAGAAAAAAATTTCTTGTACAGATATCCGTTTCACAGCAGACTGAACTGAAATATCGAATAGAAAATGTCTTTGCGTCTGTAAGTGTGTGTGTGCGTATATATCTATGTGTGCGTGTATACCGTTTCTTGTAAACAGGATAACTTCTGTTAGATTTAAAATATTTGATTTCAATTTGGAACATATGTAAAACAGCATATTACCATAATCCCTATTGAAATTGGGCCAATCTCTCATACGTAAAATACGTATTATTTTAATTTCAGAGCAAAATATTACTAAGCATACAAAAATAAGCAGATGTATAAGATTTCTAAACCGCAATATACCGGGTGTATGTTAGGCAAACCAACTTTATTTAAATTAGATGATATATCAATGTTATCCTAAAATTTGGAATATGGTATTTTTAATAACATGATTATGAAGTGAGAATTGTAGGCCTCTGGTTATCACCATGTATTACAGATATGGCCCAATTTCAATAGAAATTATTGTAATATGCTGTTTACATATGTTCCAAATTGTAATAAAATATTTTAAGTCTAACAGAAGTTATCGTGTTTGCAAGAAGCGGTATACACGCATACATAGATATACACGCACACACACACACACACTTACAGATACAAAGACATTCTTTATTCGATATTTCATTTCAGTCTGTTGTGAAGCGGATATCTGTACAAGAAATTTTTTTCTACGATGATTATTAAAATTTATTTTCAATTTATAATAAAAATATAATAAAGTTAGAATTCAGTCAAAAGGTATACAATTAATTACTGAACCATAGCAGATACGAAAAAAAATAATAGAAACATTATTATAGAAAATTTAGTTAGCTTTAATTTTGCACATAACCACTTTTTAATTAGGGCTAACCGTTTTCGAGATATGAGCAAAAAATCAAAAACCAGGACCTTCTTCGTGCCCTCTCCCCCCCCCACCTCCTACGTTCGGGGACTTTTGGTATGTTTACCTCCTAAATAGTCCGAACACAGCCCTCTAGTCAAAAATTGCGATCTCAGCATTTCCCTCCAGAAATCATTCATTGACTGGACTATTATAGTTTTCCAACTGATGTCATACCGGATAAGGTGGGCGTGGGGGATCGTAAAATAGAAAAGTCGGTTTTTCGCGTATAAATAGAAGGCTAATACTCTGACCTTTTTTTTTTCAAAAAAATTGAATATATCAAAAAATAATGCAGATATCGATCTAAATTTTTTATCAGATGTTCCCTCCTATATAGCACATGCTTTAGTAAAATTTCAAAAATTTTTCTAAAATATTGCTGAAATTAAAAGTTTTTTCAAAATTTCGGTTTTTTAGAATTTACTCCTGACCTAATAAAGCTATTTTAATATTCGGGGCTCATTTTATAGGTTTTTTTATTACCTATAATTTTCCTATTTGAACTTTCCTCTCAGATTATTAGCCTATTAAACTATCTAAACGCGAAAAACCGGCTTTTCAACTTTACGATCCCCCACCCCCTTTATCCGATATGACATCAGTTGGCAAACTATAAGGGCTTGTTTTGTATGTCCAATCCATCAACTTAAAATAATAAAATCGTGGTTATGTATTTTCGCCACATTTTGATACTATTCGTGATAATTCAACCGGACTATAAGGGCACCATTTCTCCTTGTCTATATATTTCGCTACTCCTGACTCATTTCATTGTTTAAAAATAATTTACAAGTTATCGAATAAGAATTATCTCGAAATGTTGTTTAACAAGATTAGGACCTTTAGGTCAGCAACATGTGACCAGTATCTCTGAATTGTTGCTCAGTCTACTTACCTACCTGAAACATTATTATATTTTATGCTTCTCATTATTGTGCGCGAAGTGGATTTTCGTTATTATTGGGTAGTTCACAGACTATCTGTTTGGAATAGTAGTAAATTCTGATATATTATAAGAGCAAATCTGTAGTTTTTATACATACCAGAAGACCTAAAAATAATAGCCCAATCCATATTTTATAAGTTTGATGATCACTGACAGTAATTTAGTATTTTTCACGTCGCCATATTGTTACACAAATTAACACAGCGACACAGCTGCATTTTATGGTTCCAATTTATACCTTCAACAAGATTCTTTTATCTTAACATCCCCGTTATGTTTATTTTATTTGTGGATGATATCTACAAAGTTTTATATATCATTTTATAATATAACATAACATTTTAGTTTTTCATTCCGGTTCAATAACGGCCACTCTAAGGAATATCTAGGGAAATAAACATATTCGGATAGATACTACGTAAAAAATTGTATATGAACTAAAGTTAATGAAAGCTCATTCGCTATACTTCAAATCTTTAATACCTTATCTTTTTCAAAGCGTTATTCCACATATATTTCTATTATAATTGGGTAATAAAATCTACCATTAAATTGTAAAAATCTGTTTGAAGCTATAACATGATTAGCTGATAATTTATCTTTAGTATTTTACCGTCCCTTTACATCACCTTGTATACTATTAATGAACTAGATATAGGCGGATTTTTATCGCTATTGGGTTAAGAAATCTGCTTGTTACATGATGTATGTAAATTGTATCAGATAGGTTTGTAGTCTCTGTTTAACTTAGATATTTTCATAGACTTTAAATTTATAAAAATATTATATTTAAAGAAGCCGATTTGCCTCTTCTGACGGCTCTCATTTGTGCTGAGACCCAACGATTTGTTTTTCTCGTGTGAAGGTAAACAGATTTCAATTACCAGCTGAATTGTGGCATGGAATATGCTTAAAATTTAATAGATTTTAGTATCGTGTCATGAATTGATTGAGCGCATGATTTAAATCACACTGAAACTATAAGTATAGTAGACCTAAAGGATATACTACAAACTAAAAATATTATCAATGAAAGCCGATAAATGGCATATCTAGAGATGGACGGAGATTATCAAGATCTGTAGGTATGCATAGAATCGGAATTTCATACAGTGTATGGAACGTAAACTATAAGAGTTTTACTGAGTCTATTAATTTTGTTGTTTATTTTTCTTCCTGTTCCAGGAGTTTGGTTTCTTAATGGGAAAATTTGTTATCAACTTTACATTTTGTCATTAAAGACTAAAACCTGATACACGTATCAATTGAACCATACTATACCATACATAAAGTGATGCCAAGTGGAGAGTCATACCGACACCCTCTAATCGCCTGTTGCCTACCTACAGAGATCTCTCGCACCTTTTTAAGTAACAAAAATATGCAATTTATGTAAAAAGCATGAAGTTGCGAATAAAAAGGATGGCTAAACTAGATATTTTCCGGGGATACACCCAGTATATTGACAACCTGCTATAAGAGGGTGTCAGTACGATTCTCCACATTAGCATCACATGTTAATAGACGCCAAACTATATGTTACAATTCTCCGGGAGGTTGTAACTTGTTTAAGTCAAAATAAAAATGACACTGCCTGCAATTATTTTTACTAGGGGGGTCTCATCGCCTTTAAAAATGAAATCTTTAAGAATATTTTTTTGCTCTTAACTTCCGTATTACTGAATCAATTGTAATAAAATTAGGACAGTATATAGGATAGTATACATAGTAAACAAGTAACATTTTCGACGAATATCTCATTCATGGTCCGTTATCAGTTAAATCAAAATTTCTTTTTGTCTTGTTAGATCTAGATAAAACGAGGCACTTTTCGATATCAAACAAGGATATTTTTCTCGAAAAAATTGTTAAAGGCATTTAATAATTCACCTCAAATTCTAAAAAAGCATTGGTGTCAACATTTAGAGGTAATAAGCACTACAGAAATTTCACCCTTAGCTTCCTAAACAAGATACAAGAGGCGTTATATTTCTCAATCACTTATAGTAGTTTACAAGGTGCCTGGTGACCCCCGAGAAAATTTGAGCACCATCACCAGAGGCAAAGGAGAGGAAAAAAGTCAACTGATAATATTATTCGCCTCCTCGTATACCATGTATTATTGGTATCTCTGGTAATATTGAACTTTATAATAAGGCAAACAATGAACTTAATTATGAAATATTAACTTTGTAATTTAATACTATAGGTTGATGGACAACCTGTATTTGATAGAGATTATATATTTAATATTTAAATTGAGCAAATACGGCTTCTATCAAAAAGACTGCGAATGCATCCAGTAGGTCGAAAGACGAGGAATAAGATATTACGAAAAAAGTATAATGAAAATATTCAACAATGTGCATACACATATACTAAACTAAACTAATTAAAATATTGAATAGTTATGAAGGGTACCTATAAGTTTGATTAAGGTATTTTTAACGAAACGAGTTTGATTGCCAGGTGGCAAAAAAACGAGTTTCGTTAAGCTATAATTAAACGTGAATTGTTCAAAATTTTAGTTAAACAAAGCCCACAGATGTCTGAAAGTTTGACGCAAAACTCGAAAAAGCCAATTAATTATTTTCAGCCTTAAAGTATTCGATACAGTTTGTATTCAATTTAAGTATATAAAAGAGTAAATGTCGTTGTTATTATTGTTCAAACAAATAAATACTGCTTCAATTTCGGTCATTCCTTATTTAAGAAGAAAACAGTGCAGTAATTTATCTGCACAAGTGTGATAATAAAACTATTAAATGAAATTCAAATAATGTTACTTGAGAGCCTATAGCGACACCGACGAAAATAAAATAACACAGGTCTACAAAAGAAAAGGTTTTGTCCTAAGGTTCTCTTCTAACTTTTTAGAAGTATCTTGACGCGTTGAAGCCAATTTTTTTGGGGGAGGGCGGGGAATTTTCTGCCGTCTCATATTTTCTCTACCATCCCTTTTATACCATAAAAAGGGCAAAAATAGGTCTTGTCCTAAGGTTCTGATCTAACTTTTTTGAAGTATTTTGAGGCGCTGAAGCCAATTTTAAACAAAAAAAATTTATGTCGTGACAGTTTCCCTCTACCACCCCCTCTTATCATTTAAAAAAGGCAAAAATGAGGTCTTACTTGTCTCAAGGTTCTGATCTAACTTTTTCAATGTATTTTGATGCGCTGAAGCCAATTTTGGACAAAATATTTTTTTCTACCGTGTCAGTTTCCCTCTACCACACCTTTTGTCCTCTAAAAAAGGACAGAAAAAGGTCTCGTCTGAAGGTTCTGACCTAACTGTTCTGAAGTAGTTTGACGCTCTGAAGCCAATTTTGGACAAAAAAAAATTTCTATCGGCTCAGTTTCCTTCTACCACCCCCTTCATCCCCTATTTTTGTTTGTCCAAAATTAGTTTCAGCGCGTCAAATTACTTCAGAAAGGTTACATATGAGAACCTTGAACAAGATCTCTTTTTGCCCTTTTTAGGGTATGGTAGAGGGAAACTGAGCCGGTAGAAAAAATTATTTTGTCCAAAATTGGCTTCAGCGCGTCAAAATACTTCAAAAAAGTTAGATTAGAACCTTAGAACAAGGCCTTTTTTTGTAGACCTGTGTAATTAGAGGTTAAATGACTTACCTTAAGGAAGTTTAATACTCAATTATATGAGATAACTTCATCCGAAGAGATTACACTGTAGGTTGTGTCAATTTGATCTTCTTTGGCGTAATGTTTATAGAAAAGTAAATAAACTGATTTGTAACCCCATGCATAGGTTCCATTAAAGTAACCAAGCGAACTAGCTGTAAAGACATTTATAAACAACTTGGGATGCTTACGCTACCCTGTTTATTCCTTCTTAATCTATTGGTATATGACAGATCACAATTAAATAATCAGACCATTAATGCAAATCATATATATGACACGAGAAATATTCATACCCTGGAAATTGCGCATCATAAATTAGCATTATATGAGCACAGCCCAAAATATCTAGGAATTAAAGGGTAAAATATGCTACCTAATTCGTACTAATCTATTGATGAAAAAAACTTTAAAATACAAATAAAGCATTTACTGAAAAGTAAAGCATATTATTCCGCATAAAGTAAAGCATAATATTCCGCTTCATATTTTGTAAAATTTAATTTTAATTTGATATACCCGTTGTATATATGTTATATATGTTTGTTTGTTTATTGACATTATTATATTATATTTTATCTGATATGTCAGATACTATTTTTGACATGTCCTATATCATGTAAATGATCTCTTGGATAAATAAATTATTATTATTATTATTATTTTTTTTTTCACGGACATTTTCCGGTGTATCAGCAACAATCGGTCGAGTAGACAAGATTGATGCTGTTAGTGCCTATTGTTCCAGAAATGATCTCACGATGTGCGCCGCGTCGAGAATAACAGATTTCTGCATTCCATGGTATTCCAATTTCACACAGAGATTCCTTCAATTTCTTGGGTATTAGTCCCATAGATGATAGGATTATTGGGACGATCTTAACGGTGCGCATGCCCCACATCTGTTCAATCTCCCTCTTCAGGTCTTTATATTTGTCAGCCTTTTCAGCGTGCTTGAGTTCCATGTTATTGTTGCTAGGTATAGATACATCAATGAGTGTGACAGTTTTATGTATCTTATCAACAACTGTAATGTCAGGTCTATTGTGTCGGACTGTAATATCTGTTATTATTCCCTTGTCCCAGTATACTTTAGCATGTTCATTTTCTACCACAGGCGGCGGTTTATACGCAAAATACGGACTTTCATCTTCAGGTGAAATCTTCAGGAGCTTAAGAATTTCCAGATACACTATCGCAGCTACGTTATTGTGCCTGTCAAGATACTTGGTACTAGCTAGGTACGGACAGCTAGATAATATATGTTCAATAGTTTCTTGGTGTTGGTTACACTTCCTACAGTTATCTTATTTATTATTAATTATTTATTATTATTATTATTATTATTATTATTATTTTTAATATTAATATTATTATTAAACAACCAGCCGCCCGATAGTCATTATTGTCTTTTACGCTCGAACGTGTAGGTTCATTGGTACGCGCGTGTTTTAAAAAGTGACAAAATATTACAATAATGATTAATTACTGGTGATTATTAATTCTATAGATGCATTAGGGTGGTCCTTAAATTAGGGTAAAAATTTTTTTTCTTAATTTTCTTTTTCTGCCGTTTTGATCCACTCTATTAAAAAGAATTACTGTCATTTTTTGGGATTTTTTAACTCAGCCCCGTAAAGTTTCAAAATTAAAGAAAAAACTAGTTAGGAATTAATAATTAAATTCAGTTACAAAATAAACTATGTTCATTAAACATGTAATTAATATGTACAACTGTACAGCAATTACAATGTTATATATATAAAATAATATAAATGAAAAAGTTGTTAATAAAATACAGTTGAGTTGAGATGAAAGTGGGGGACAATGTAGTGTCCTAGTTTATTAATTTAATTGATGATCAATGTCATTTTGATGTTCATTTGATTTATTTTGAAATAAATTTTGCAAAAATTCTCGATTATCTTGAAAATTCAAGACTTGGTAGCGACTCTTAAAACATTATTTATAAATCTGAAATTTTTATGGAAGTCTTTTTTTATATCATAGAACAAAATAAGAGGGTAAATTTTAAAAGTTAGTTATTAAGGACCACCCTAAATACTGCATGAGAAGCAATATTGAAGTTAAAAATATCGACGCGATTTTCTAAGTCATTATTATTATATTACTATTACACATACCAGAATCTTCCTATATTTTTAACATGGGCATCGCCAGATTAAATAAATATTTCTGGCGCGGAACAGTTTTGTGAACATAAGAAGACATGTTAGGTACATAATAGGCGCTATCGGCGGCATTGTGCACCAATCTTTAAAGAAAAATTAAATAAGAGATTTTACGACGATACGATCTTCTAACGATACTAATGAGAATCTCGATAAGAGTTTCGACTGAAGATAACTAATAGATGGGTATGTCCTAGCAACTTTAAATGTGGAATACCTATTTTAAAACCTTACGTTAAATATTGGCTGAATATTGATTTGAAGACAATAACCAAAGCGCTTCAAAACTACACTAAAACAATATTACAATCATCATTGCTTCACTATTATTGTACTCTCTAAGGATTTATGAAAACAAATTCCAGGGGATTACATATTAATTTGCATCTGGTATTCTAATAAAGACAAAGCCTACAACGTAAACCTTGTACTAAATTTAGTTTAACTCACGCCGTAACATAGAACTTGATCACAGAACATAATTCCCATTAACGTAATATCAAGCTTAAATACCAACATGCTAGTTCCCAAGAGATCAATTCCTTTGGACCTGAAATAGAAAGTACTTTAACAAATTTTATTCAATCAACCTGAACTGCTCTCCAGACATTTACGTTTCAGAATAGTTTAAGGGCAGGAGAGGAATTATCAACGTTAATGGTATTTGTTTAATACAACGCCAATTAACTAACGAAATTTTTGTAACTAAAAAGTTAAACAAATATCATTTTATTAATTCGCCAGTAAAGTAAATATATTAAATTAAAAAGTTTTGTTGAAATCCTGACGAGACGTTTGAATGTGTTTGATGTTTATGTTACTGAAACAATTAATGCCAAAAATTAAGCATGTAACTGGAACAACACCACCAACTTACTATTTAACCGACTTCATAAAATTTAAAAAAAGAGGAGGTTCTTAATTCGATCAGAATGAATGTTTTTTCTCTTCTTTTTTTTATATTTGTTGTCATTACTCTGGTTTGGGTTAAGCGATTTCTATGAAGTCTTTCTCACTACAAGGTGATGCTCGTCTGTGGTCCCATAATAATTTCATCAAGCTATATCTATAGTACAATCACCTGGTATCAAAAAGTACCCAAACTACGAACTAATTCTATAGCGGCTTAGAATTTTTTTATTTTTGCAGATTCTTAAATATTAGGGTATCAAATTCAAATATTAAAAAGGAGTAGATGTGTTTTTACCAAGAGGGTGAAAACCACTCATAAAGTTAAAAAATCAATAATTCACGAAGTACTGAGAATAAATTAATGAAATTGATATTATTTATGATCACGATTGTGAAGTCAGAAATTAAAAAAAATTTTATGTTGCAACCTCAATATGGCCGAAAGGGGTAAAATAGACGATATAATTATTTTTCGTTTATTTTGAGAAATTAGGACTTTCTTAATAGATTGCTAAATTTTGACGGTGAAAACCACCCTTAAAGTTAGAAGTACTTGGAATTTATTAGTGAAACTAATATTTTTTATGATTTTGGGGATGCTGATTATGAATTTGGATTGGGTTTTTGTGTTAAGGTGTAGCAAATTAATAATACAATAATTCATATTTTTCAATTTTATTAACTATATAGAGATTTAACTTAAATTTAGTATAATTATTCATCTTCAACAATGTTTGAGTCATTTTCATCTATATACATATTTACACAAGTACACACATGCATGCGATGTCCAACAATTTAAGAAATGTGCGAGAATATCAAGAAAGTATAAAAATTATGGTTTTTCCTTTATAATTGAAAATATTGTGAGATTTTACTGTCAAATGAGCATATCACCTTTGCAATTAACGCTAAAAATTATCCAAAAAAGCATTTTGAAGGTCTCTTAATCCTCTTTAAGGTCAGGTAGGTCAAGACAGCACAGAGGTTGTCAATAGTTCTATATTCATCTTATATGCGTCAATTTTAAAAAAAAAACGTTAAGAGTTAACTTCAAACACTTCTATCTCTTAAGCTATTATCTTTATCAAAAAAAAAATAAAAAAATCAGTATTTTCCTTAGTTTATTTTTTTGTCTGTAGTAACATGCAGCTAAGATGCTTCCCTGCTAAGTTATTTACAGTGATCTGGAAAACCTGGAAAACCTGGAAAGGTCAGAGAATTCCGCCTTTTTTTTAAATGTCAGGGAAAAGTCATGGAAAAATACTAAAAATTTGTAAGAGTCAGGGAATTTATTAAAGAGTCAGGGAATCTCTGCTCATCTACAAATTTTTATAATTTTTAAAAATCGGGTATATTTATTATAATGCGCACTTTTTTAAACTGATGTTTTATGGTTGGTAGCGTAGTTTAGCCCGTCAAACAAGCAGTAGATTCGATTACCTATCTTCGTTACTTTCGCAAAATGTTTAATATAGTGCGCTTTATTTTACAGAAACTGCTGTTATTCATATGGCATGCTTTTGAACACGTTTCTCTGTTTAACACCATCGCAACCCATATATCAATCACAAAGGGCAAAGAGCTTCCAACACAGATAAGATTTATTCTGTTTTTCTGTCGAACATACTATTATTCGATGAGTGTTTCGACAACCAAGTTGTCATCATCTGAAGATGATTAAAACTGAGTTTTAATGAGTTTTAATCATCTTCAAGTGTGTTTTGTGGAAACTAGTTCTTCAGAGACAGCGTCACATCGAAGGTTTCTGACCTCTCCAGGACTAAAATACTAGCGTTCTCGCTAGCGTTTTTAGCGGCTATGAAAAAATATTAATTTTCCTTGTATCATTTTTGATTTTGCAGATATTAAAATGTGCCAAAAGAAAATTTGAAGCTACGGTAATAAGCTTTAATTTTGTTCAAGGTATACACTTCGCGTCATATTAATGTGGTACACTTCGATTTTATCAATGCAGAGAAGACTAGACTGGTCACATTTGACAATAATAAGATCTATCACAAATCAGTATTTCAAACAATAATGATGTCTAGACAGTTAAGTAATATTCAGAAGCTTGAGAGAACATCACAATCTACGAATCTACCAATAAATTTAATTAACGGCTTTCAGTTCACAAGTGCTGTACCATATTTATATGCCGCGCAATCTACATGTTAAAAGGTTTTTTAAACCAAAGTTATGACTGTTTGAAGAGCGTGACCTTTTCATGACTATGTTCAAATGCACCTATCATTAACTGTATCTCGGCAAGGATGAGCCTAAACAAATTTTTATTTCATGGATTATTTTTGTCATTTCATAAGCTAACTACGTTGTTATGACAAACTTTTTCGAAAATATGATCCTCTTTGAGTAATTTACTTAAAACCTTTGAAAAATCAGTGTTTTTTGCTTAAAATCAACATTTTCAACCCCCTGTAACTCGACGGTTTTTTTGGGGGGTAGAATTCGACGATCTACAAGTTCCAATAGTCACTTTTTTTTTGAAGCCCCTGACTTGGGGTGAAACTCGCCCACAACGAAAAAGCACCCTTATTCCTTTTTAATATTTCATATTTGATCCATTTTGAATCAAACTAACCAAAAATATTTGAATTTAAAACCGCTACAGAATTAGTCCGAAGTCAGATCACCAAATTACTGTACTATTACTAGCGTAAGGTGAACAAATATTGGAAATAACTTTTTTTTAGTAGATAATTTAGCGAATTTAGTTGATTGATTGATTCGATTGATTTACCAGCGTGCGGTAGGCATTGCCATTCCCAAGATATAGCGTTGGGCTGGCTACGTCCACGCTGAGTTGAATTTGGATCATTCTTGTTATCAGCAGCTAGAGCCACATGATGCTTGTGAAATGCGTTGCCGCATTGTGTCGTAATATGAAGTGTTCATACTTCTCTTTTTTGTGTTTCTGCTTCTGCAAAATTTCTTCTTCTTCTGAATCTTCTGATTCCTCCGTTTTTTATTATAGTACATCATATATCACTGCGATTTCTTTGTAGTATTTATATTTTTTTCCTCACTTTTCTTTCCCAGTGTGCTTAGTCCTTTCCTAGTCTGTTAATTATCTTTTTGATTGTTGTTCTTTACGTGTAGCATGGTCTCCCTATTTTTAGTGTGTTGCTGTTCAGTAATTAGCACTTTCTTCAGTAGATGTGTTGGGTCCTTTTTTGGACATGTTCTTAGTAGTTCATTGCGTGCATTTCTGGAATTTATTTTTGAAGTCTTCGTGCTGTAATAAGAAGATATTCGAAATTTCTACGGTGTTTTGTTATTTCCTCTTTTAGTATTTCCAGTTTACCTTATATTAGTTTGTGGTCTGTGCAGACTTCTGCTGTCCTTTTTGCTTCAATGTTCTTGATCCGTTCTCTTATCTCCCTATATGGCAGGTATGGTATATTTGTGAAATTTTTGAGACTTGGTGTTTGCTTCAGGTATTTCTTATTGTTAGGTCATTTTCTAACATTATATTGGTCATTTTCCTTTTCTCATTTATTTTGGTTTCTTCATTTGGCTGCCTGAATACCTTAATTACTTGGAGTAATCTATTCCCATCTTCTATTTCATTCCAAATCAAGGCTTTGCAATGTTTTTCTCATGTTATTTCAATTATAATTCGATTTTCATGTAAATAAATTTCTCATTTGAAATGATTAGTCTCACATTTGAAATGGATAATTCAATTGTTGAAGAGGCAGTTTAATAAATTGCATAAACAAAATTGCAATACAAAATAGGACACAAAACTGTTATGACATTTAACCATTTTGGGCTCGACATTCCCTCCGTTTTCATTAGAGCCAATGAATAAACTAATAGCATATCTAATAAATATTCCTTTTTGACTTCAATTTGAGCATTTAAAATGTAAATTATAGTTACTTTAAAGTACTATACTCGAAATAAGTATGTTATTTGGGATAATCATTAAAAGTTATTTATTTCAAATCAAACCTCAAAAAGATTTTTCGTCTACAGGGCTATTAACAATAGGATTAGCACATGCCTTGTATATGAATTTTTATTCTAGCAGCTCTAACCAAACTAAAATAAAAACAATAATAACAATCATATAATATTCGTAACTTGCAAATTCAATTCTAATGAAAAAAGATTAATGCTGTGAAGATGACAAGGACCTGAATTCAATATCCCATTAAATGAGAATAGTTGGAGCGAACTTCTGTTGCCTCGGGTTTCAACTATTATTACGTTAAAACGGTAATTACATAGAAATATCCCTACTCCGTAGAAATGTAACATATGTAACTTGTGTAAGTTCTAATTGATATTATGTTACTGAAATATAAATACACAATGATAATATGATGCCTTACTGTTCCTCTTTAAAATTAGTACATATTAATAATGTTTTGGTGGCCTTTATTTATATGTATATATTTCACTAATAAAGTAATTACACAGTTGATCTTATTTTCTCCTAATTCTGACCACACCCAACCATTTTACTAGTGAAGTTTAATTTTAACAACAATAATATCTGAGGTAGTGAGAAAAACGCAGTGGTTAGCGTATGTCAGCTGTTTTTACTGAGGTTTATACCGGGTTGGATCTGCTCTTACTGCAACATTATATTTCATTCAATTTCGGTAGTAGTAGAGGGACTCTTCATGAAATAATTCTATTTATCCTAAATCCCTCTCTATTGATTGATATGTGGTCCAGTCATGGTAGAGCAAATAAAAATAAGAAATATAAAACGTTTGAACGTTGGCAGAAATATTCACCAAAACATTATGTTCAGCATATAAAAGGTCCTGAAGAATATTAATGGAACTATATCGTTAACATCTTAAAAAATTAGTATTATAGTTTTTTGGAAATACCAAGTGAAATATCAATTTCATGAAAAAATATTACAAATTTATCTAAAAGTAAGGTATTATTCCTTATCTCAGGGCCCTTGCCGAAGCGAGCAAAACAAATCCTGCGAGTAAGCGGGAAACATCGTCGTAGGTCTTTTGACTGAACACGGCTCATTCAGAAAACACCTGCACATTATTGGGCCTGAGGCGAATTTGAAAACAACAGTATCCTTAACTATACTGCCCACAAGAGCCTAAAACTAATTATTATTACACTTGAAGTTGTTGCACTGTGCGCGCACAGATCACTGAAAAATTTTGATTACTGCCACGGAAAAACAGAACACAACGAAAAAACCCGTTCGAAGTAATCTTCCTGCCTCCAGGAAAATAGGGGAAGAATAAAAGTTATGGTTTTAAAAGTTATAATTTCTAAAAGGTTATCATCCGAGAGGTAAATGTTGTGACAAAAAAAGAGGACAAAAGAACAAAAAAGGGTAAAACAATGAACAAACAGAAAACGAATAGAAGGTGGTTAAAACCGTAAAGTTGATAAGTAAAGATAAAGATATAGTAAAGAAGTAGGGATGAAGTTAGCTAAGGTGGAAGTTGCTTGAATAGGCCAACGTCTGATATGGTAGTAGGTGTTTCTGATTAAATAGAATTGCATTATGCTGTCTGATGTGTGTTATGTTGCGGGTTAGCAGACTTTCGCCCAGTTTGAATTCATAGAATATTTGCGAAATTTCTTGGACGTACTCCGCTAATGGACTTATGTGGTTACAGCGGGCGTACAGATCTCTGAGTGAGATGTATCTGCCCGAATCAGAAATGAAGCGCATAAATTTGTGTTCTAGAATACGAAGACTTTTCATTGTCGTGGCCGGGATGCTGCACCACACCGGCGCCGCGTATGTGATGGCCGGCCTGATTACCATCGTGTATAGTAATTTTTTGTTGGTGCTGTTTAGATCGCTACCCCTAACCAGGAGCGAATACAGACTCCTGGACATGGAGTAGACTTTTCGTACGATCTCTTTAATGTGCGTGTTGTACTTCAGTTTCTTGCTTAAATTAACCCCAAGGTACTTCACATACCGTTTAATAGGAAGAGTATAGATTCCGACTTTTCGGAGTTTATCCGAATGTTCCACTTATCGTAATACGCCACGGCATTAGCCATGTGCTCCCTCAGCAGCATACTCGCCGCCTGAGCGTTGTGCGAGTGCGCGTACATGGCCGTGTCGTCGGCATACTTGGCAAGTTTGGTATTCGGAAACTCCGGAAAGTCGGAGACGTATAGGTTATACAGTTTAGGGGACGCCCGCGCGAATGTCCCGCCGCGTTGAGAGATTGTTTTTCACCCTGACCCGCAGCGATCTACCTATCAGGAAAATGTGAATGAGTTTAGTTATGTGTATGGGAAAGTCCAGTGCGTTCAGTTTGTGTAGAGGGCCCGGGATCCATACGGTATCGAAAGCTTTCTCAATATCGAGGAGCACCCTGACGGTGCTCTTCCAGAGGTTGCATTGCACCTTGACGTCATTCTGACGACCTGCTGCACAGTACTCCTGCCCCGAAGCCGAACTGGCACTCATGTCAGGTTCATTCTGAGCAGTCTAGTCTGATCAGGATGATCTTCTCCACCAACTTGGAGATCGTCAACAGTAACGAGATCGGTCGATAACTGCCGACGAGCTTCGCGTTCTTGATCTGCTTCAAGATTGGAACGACCACGGCCCTGAATGAGGGAATTCCCTAAGTTTGAATCCGAAATATAGGCGTGAGTACGGCGACTTTTCGTTACCCGGCTAAAGGAAGAAGAGAAAGGAGAAAAAAAAGAAGGTTTTGTTCACTTTTTATTAACTTCATTTATTGTGCAACTTAATTGGTTATTAATCTCATTCTAATCATTTGGTAATTTTGACTCATTTTCTTCACCCTAGGCATTATACAGTCCGTAAATAATGACCCTAAATGTGTTTTTTCTCCTTATTTTAACTATCCTGCATAAATATAAAATATTCTACGGAAGAGAGTATTCAAAATGAAATAAACATTAATCAACACTGATTTTTTACAAATATTTTACTATTTTTGTATAATGACACAGCCACACCAAAAAAGTGGTCTAGCCTGCGGACCAGACTAGTGTATTCTTATGTACTTGGACCCGCTGAAACCGAATCCGAAGTCAGAATTGCCAGATTGGCTCATTTTTCATCCCTGACCCCCGAAAAAACACCCTCCCCCAAAAATGGTCTGTCCGGCGGACCGTACCAGTGTATTCCTATGTATTTAAACTCTCTAAAACAGAATCCGAAGACAGAATTGTCAGATTCGCTCGGATTTCACCCCCAACCCCAAAAAGCACCCCCAAAAGAAAAAAGTGGTCTGGCCTGCGGACCACACCAATGAATCTGTATGTATTTGGACCCGCTAAAACTGAATACGCAGTCAGAATTATCAGATTGGCTAATTTTTTACTCCCAAAAAGCACCCCCTAAAAAATGGTCTGTCCGGCTCAGTTTTTTGTTCACATGACGTGCTAGGCATATATCCATTGTAAACGTTTCCCTATGAATCAGCTCTCAATATCTTCTTTCGCATATGATGATGGCTGCGTATCGGTCACAGTGTCCTGCTCATTGCGATCTTCTTCATCTTCATCTTCGATGGTTCTCAAACTTTCTCCATCGTAGTTACTACAAACTGTCATGCAATTCGTTTCAGCTTTTCTGCATCCACTCAATGCCGAAGTCAGTCTTGCATTTGCAAAACGTTAGGTTCAAGTAGATTCAATCAAGTTCAGGACAAATTGATTCCCTACCATTTTGGATTTCATTTGGTAATCGAAAGGAATGTTGCTTGGCAACTCCTGTTGGTGGAGGTAGACAATCTCTAATTTGATTTTTCTTTCAGTTTCACGAAACAATTGAACCAATTCTTTAACATGGCTGCTACTGAGTAGACGTGTTGAGCTCGAGTCCCACAAATAAGTGTGAAACAAAATACAAACAAAACAAAACAAAGCGTAAAAGTAAAAAAAAAATATAAATACGATTCCTAAAGTGTGTTCTGAATTAAACAACGATTAATTAAATAAGTTATTGTTGTGCAACAACCATGACACGAAGCGATTCAAATTTGGAGGCAGCACTTGAAAAATTCTTCTCTGATGTGAGTAAAACAAAAACACTTATAGATTCTATAGCTGGAAAAGTAAAAAATGAATTTGAACAAATATTTGAGAGCTATGAAAAAAGATTAAATACTATAGAGGCAGAAAATTGTGCTTTAAAAAAACAACTAGATAATGTGGAGCAATATAACAGAAGAAAAACATTAAGAATATTTGGCATAAAAGAGAATGTAAATGAAAAATATACCGGAAATTGTCGAGGATCTGTTAAAAAACAAGATGCAGTTAAATATTTCACCAAACAATATAGAGGAATGTTATCGTATCATAAACAAAAAAGTTCCAAATAAACCTGGAGGCCAACTGACAAAAAAACCGGGCACAATTGTTATCAGATTAAAAGGCTTCAAAATAACATTCTACGAGGACTTAACTAGTGCAAAATTACTGTTGGTAAATAAGGCTATTGATAAATATGGACATCAGAACGTATGGACACTTGACGGAAAAATAAAAGTGAAATCGGAACCGGGAATAAAAGTCATAAGTGACGAAAATGATCTAAAATGAAATTGCATGTGGGATCCATTCATTTATTTATAAAAATATTAAATTTTAGGCTAGGGAGCACTTATTGTTTGTCTTATTATCATCATTATATAAATATAACTATAATTATTATTTTTTTGTTTGCATATTTTATTGTTTGTTTTGTTAGATAAATCCTAAATAATAATTTAATAAAGATGGATAGTTATATCAGAAACTTCAAGGTGGAAAAAAAAGACACCAAACTCGTACATAATATAAATGAATATAACAGTATTATACGGAATATTAGAAATGGTAGTAACTTTAAAATAATTCATAACAATATTAGGAGTATGTGCAAGAATATTGATGAATTTGTATTATTTTTGAGAGAGTTTGAAACAGACTTTGACATAATTGTTTTAACTGAAACCTACCAAATTTCAGACTTAAATTTGTATGAAATACCAGGATATGATATATTATATAATAAAGGAGAGATAAATCAAAATGACGGAATTGTAATATACGTAAAGTCTATTTTAAAGTGTGAACACAAGGTTTGTGAATTTAATAATATAAAATATAAAAATTCTTATACAAAAATTAAAGTACTAAAATTAAACATTTTACTCCACAATAAAAATTTATTAATTACTGCAATATATAGGTCTCCTAATTCATGTCCATATTCATTCAATACCGAACTTGAAAAGTATTTATCCGAAAATAAACAGGATTTTTATGCACATGTAATTGTTGGTGATTTAAATATAAACATTGCTAGTGATGAGGACTATGTCGAAGAATATCTGAATATACTGGGTGAGTATGGTTCTTATATAAATCATTACACACGGATTTTTAATGGGCAGAAGTCAATTATAGATCATTTTTTTGTGAATACTAAGGAAGAAAAAAATATTTTGCCAATTATATATAGAACACTAATATCCGATCATTATCCAATAATCTTGCATTTTGATATTCCAACACAAAATACAGCTATAGCTGATAAAGCTAATTTTAAAAAAATTATAGACTACCGCAAGTTAAAAATTGATCTACAAAGTGAAAGCTGGGGTGATGTGTATGAAAAAAATTGTTTAAACGCTGCTACAGAAATTTTTATAATTAAATTAAAGTTATACGTTGAAAACAACACAAAAACAATACGAATAAAAAGTAATGAGAAACAAAAAAAAGACTGGGTAACTAAAGGTTTATTAAATTCAATAAATACAATAAATGAAATGTATAAAAAAGTTTTACAAAATCCAGCCAACCAAACTATATTAACAGAGTATAAGAAGTATAAAAACAAGCTAGTGCAATTAATTAAAAAAACGAAAGTAAATTATTACAGAAATCTAATAAATAAAAACAAAAACTCAAATGAACAACTTTGGCAAACAGTAAATACTTTATGTAACAAAAATCGGTCAGAAATAAATATTGAAAAGATTTGTATAAATAACAATATACTGTATGACAAACAAACTATTGTTAACAAATTTAATGATCATTATAGTGATGTTGGGGAAGTACATGCTAAAAAAATACATATTGGAATTAAAAACTAAAAAAGCACCAGGTATCGATAACATCAAGTCTGAAACATTAAAAGAGATAGCAGATCAAATATTGGCACCACTAAAATATCTAATAAATAAATCATTAGAACATGGTATTTTTCCCGATATCTTAAAAATTGGAGTAATTAAGCCGCTATACAAAAATGGGGATAAATCTAAGATACAAAATTATAGACCAATAACACTGATATCAAATGTTGCAAAACTGTTTGAAAAAATCATCAAAGAACGTATTTTGAATTTTTTAACTATCCGCCAAGCAGTTCGGTTTCAGAACAGGAAAATCGACCCAGGACGCCATAGCTTATCTTACAAAATTAATATATGAAAAACTAGATGAAAGTAAACCTGCATTATGTTTATTTATAGACTTGGCAAAAGCATTCGATACAGTGTGTCACAAAAGATTATTAAGTAAAATTGAAAATTATGGTTTTAGAGGAAATGCCTTTAGTTTATTAGAAAGTTACTTGTCCAATAGAATTCAATATGTTAGAATAGCTGAAAACATTAGTCACTCAAGGAAAATAAACTATGGCGTCCCAAAGGGTACAGTTTTGGGTCCTATCCTATTTATTTTATATCTTAATAATTTACTGACAAATATATTAAGTTTCGCTGACGATACAGTTATTTTTTATTCTGCTGATACTTGGGAGGAACTAAAAACAAAGGCTGAAACAGATTTTAAAAACATAAAAAACTGGTTTGATTTTAATACACTGACACTAAATTGTAATAAAACAAAATATCTCCCATTTACCTCATATTCTAATAAGCTACCTGCAATAGGAAACCTACATATTAACAACGACACCTATATAGAAGAAGCTGATTCATGTAAGTATCTTGGAATAGTTATAGACAAGCATTTAAAATGGGATCTGCAAGTTAAGAATGTCATAAATAAAACAAGATATCTTTTAGCCAGATTTAAATATCTCAAGAAATTTTTAAATATACACCAGCTGAAAATTATGTATCACTCTCTAATCGAATCACAACTTTCATATGGTATAGTAGGATGGGGAGGAATAAATAAAAGTCATTTAAAAAATTTGGAGACGATACAAAAGAGGTTTATAAAAATGATATATAACAAAAACAGTACTTACTCGTCAAACTTATTGTTTCTGGAAAGCAAGTTATTGGATATCAGGCAGCTTTACAGTTTATCGACTCTAGTATATATTAAAAAAAACAAACGTATAATAAGTTATAATACTCATAGTTATCACACTCGGCAAAAAAATGTAATTACTAAGAAAATTAAATATGAAAAAAGAATAGGACAGAGATGCTATACTTACCTGGGTCTTTCATTATATGATACCGACCGAAATAAAAAATAAAAAATATTAACAAATTGCATATATTTAAAAGAAAACTAAAACAATGGCTATTAATCTATGATAGGGAGACCCTCCATAATATAATAAATAAATAATATTGTGAATGCTGTACGTGCAGATATCACTATATTATGTAATTATGTGTGTGCATGAATATGGATACGTATAAGGAATATTAGTTATATTATATATTTATTATTTGTTACTGAATGCCACTACTAAGTTTTCACCCTTATGGAATGAGATCTTTATCTCACCAACAAGTATTTGTTAAATACTTCGGTGAGTAATCAAGAAATGTTTATTTACTATTTATTTATATATATGTTGTGTATTATTTTATTTATGTTGTGTACTATTTTGTAAGTATATCTTACATTCCACTATTGTGATATTATTGGGAAATAAACATTATTATTATTATTATTAATACTTGGTTAAGAATTGATCTGAAGACTATGCACCATATCAGGCAAGAGAAAACGCTCTCCTATTTGTGCTACAGTTTGGTGTGACGAGGTGCAATCATTAAAGATATCAGTGACTTCATGCAAAGTTTGACGTTGCTTGACTAGCCTGATCCACGTAAATTTTCTGTCACCGAACGCAAAAATTTAGTAAATAATTAATTTCTAGCTTATCGCTGAGAAATTTAAAAAACGAATTAACTAAAAATAAGCACGACATACTCGAGACCTACCGAATGGCCTAAAATTTTTCAAATTTTCCCTAAACTAAAAAAGTTATTCACCCATTTCCAATGAAATATTTAAAGAAAGTGTCACCAAGCGCGCAAAAGATTCAGTTAATAATTGCGTCGCTGAGAAATTCAATCTCAAAAATATCCAGATCTAAGCATGCCATTATGGACTATTAAATGGCCGCAAAAAAATTTAATTTTTTCTTAAAATAAAAAAGTTATTCACCAATGCCAATAAAATTTTTGAGGAAAATGCCGCCAAGCACGCGAAAACTTCAGTTTTAAGCGCTTCGCTGAGAAAATTAAAAAATAAATTAACCAGAAAGAAGCACGTCATAAAGGACTAACAAATAGCTGCAAAATATTTCAAATCCTTCAAAAACTAAACAAGTTACAACCACTATTCAATAAAATTTTGGACGGAAATTAATTCCTAAGGGGCCCCGACAAATCTGAAATTGTTTACAACCCCGGAAAGTATAAAAGAAAAAATTTATTCATCATGGTCAGTTCTAGATAGTTCGTCCAGTTCTCCAGCAACAAGTCAACTACAACTCATCTGCACTTAGGCTTGTCTATACAACTAGACACTGCCGCCACATACACAAGACGTTCCAAAACGCGCTTCGCCGACGACTGCGGACGAAACAAAAATCTCCAGCAAATTACCTGTGCCAACAACGGTTACTAGACTGACTTACCCTCAAACAGCGATTGAACCAAGAAGATTTTCAGACAGTGCTACAGTGCATTAAATGGAAGTTTTCGTGTTTTAAAACTGAACATAGCCGGAATTTCAATTAAAAATTATTTCTGTGTTTTAAGATTGGACATAGTCGATTTTTCAATTAAAAATTATTTCTGTGTTTTAAAAATGGACATAGTAGATTTTTCAAATAAAAATTATTTTCCAACTTTTAAAAAGTAACAGCCGGATCTCAATTAAAATAAATTTTTGGAGTTTTAATGCTGGACATTTTTTGACATTTTTTTTTTAAGTGAAATAGAATCAAACCTAAACATTTTCTCAGACTAAATTTTTTTCAAAACAAAACTGAATCGCCCCAACGACCTTCACGATCGAGTGTTAGGCTTGCTATCATCCTAAACTTTTATTACGAAATACTTGTGTTTTATTTTTAACCTTAAGTGAAAAATAAGGGCACAAGCGCCCGACTACTTATGATCTCGGATCTTCAGAGCATAATCAGTTGTCCTGAACTCTCCGTCAACATTGAAGCCACATCTTCCGTCAACACTACAAATCGACCCTGAGAGCTACACCCAACCCAACCAAGAAGGTGGCAGGACCTTTGGATTGCTGGCGCCCTTTTTTAAAATTCAAAGTTTTAGGGGTTGTACTGATGCCAGCCCCCCCAAAACGCAATCCAAGGGCGAGTTTCCTGTTACATTTTCTTCCTTGAAAACTTCAGAAAGTAACATCGCATACACTGAAGGTACGGATAAAAAAGAATACTGGACCTTAAGTCCCCATGATTGTAGCTGGTGCGACTAAGTCACTTTTTCATCAATTTTTCATTACCAGATTTAACATTTTTGCGGTAAAGCTAGTGCAAGCAATAATACCAGGAGGTCGATGTCCTTACGTATAATTACAGCATTTTCCTTTGAAGAAAATGTATCAATTGTGTTGCTCATAATGAGAGTCTCCTGGTCTATATCTTCCCGAAATCCAGTTTCAATTTTCTTCAGTTTTGACAACAGCACGTTAATTAAACTGCCTTTATATTTGTCATTTGTTAGAAGGTAAACTTATTGAGCGGTGATGTTTAGGTTTTCGTAAAATATGAGCAATCATTTATTGATTAAACCATTATCTATACAGAAAGGACACACTTTTATAGAAGTTAAAATCGTTCGAATGATTGAATGATTAAGCCATTATTTATACAGAAAGGACAAACTTTTATATAAGTTAAAATCGTGTGACCCATAAAAAATTTAAAGAATATATATATTCCGTGTACATACAAAGCGTATATATGTATAGCTGAACATATACGGTGCGTATACGATGACATGCATACTGCATTATATGTCTAGTTTAAGTTTTGATTTTATACGAAAGCTTCTTATAGTAGCTTTTTATAAAAAGTTTTATGCTCTTTAATTTTGATGTATACGATTATTACATAAAACTGGACCAGTATTTTAATAGGTTAAGCATAATACTTTAGTGAATATTTTGCCAATGCTCAGACTTTCTTAAGGGTCTAGCCGTACTTCCATGGCGAAACTGCCCCCGATAGGAACCTATATCATAACCTATTTTATAATGTAGAGGGAGCTAATAATAGTTGATCGAGTAGATATTAGCTCTATTCCTTAGTTAATTGAGGAGCTATTTGGAAAAAAGTGTCCGGAGGCGACTTTTTTTCAAAGCGATATATCTTAGTTAATTTTAAAGCTAGGAAAATAAAACTAAATGGCAGTGTTATGGTACACTTTTCACTTTATTTTATAACATTTCCTATGAGCCAAGCCTAAATAAAAGTATTTAAAAAATGCAAAGAAAAATTTTGTCAAACAATTTCTATCAGATCTAATTGAATTACCACTTTGAAAAAAATATATAATAATAGTCTATGTCTTGCCTAACAGCATACCAAGTTTCATTAAAATCCAAGAGGTGCAACATGCCGAAAAAAAATTTAAAGTAAGTGGACTGACTACCTTACGACCACTATGTTGACGCTTTTAATTTGCATTACATTTCAATAGTTGCATTTTGACAGCTCATAAAAAGTATATCAATGGTTGGTGGTGTCAACTAGCCTATTACAATGTTTTTTGATCTACTTTTATAGTGACTGTAGTCGGTCTCAATTAAGAATGCAGTTGTTTTCGTTATGAGCGGAGCACAGTTTACACAGGATATGGGAATTCCCAAGTAAGTAGAATCTCCCCATGGCCGACTCAAGCCAGTTGGTACATAAAATAAAAATTAACGGTTTAAATTAGGGTGACCGTACGTCCGGAATTTCGCTGGAAAGTCCAGCATTCTGACCATATGTCCGGAATTTCGCTGGAAAGCTTACAAGTGTCCAGCATAAGTTCAGCATTCAGGTCATAGTGAAGTTACAGCATTACATTTTGTTTGGAAAAAATTTTTTTTCGGATACTTGCTTGCTCATCAAAAAATTTTGTAAGAATTTTTTTTATATTTCTCCCCCCGCTCATCAAAAAAATTTTGTTCGGATTTCTCCCCCCGCTCATTAAAAAAATTTGGGACGAAAAAAATGTTTTCCGGATTTCTCCCTCCCGCTCATCAATTTCAATTTTCGAGGAAAAATATTTTTGTTATTTTCAGCCCAAGCTCAAGGCCCAGATCCGCCCTTGAGTGCCCCCCCCCAGTAACTTTTCTGGATCCGCCCTTGGAAAAAGTGTCCAGCATTCACTTAACACATTCACAAAAATCTGGTCACCCTAGTTTAAATTGGCTTTTATTTGGCATTTGGCTCTTTTATAAATACATTGAAATTATTTAATTCATATTTCAGCATATTTTATTTAGATTAATGAAAGCTCATTATAGACGTAAATCCTCTAAAAATGTCAAGTGTTATAAGAAATGGGTAAACCTACTACTTGCTTGTGCTCGATATCAGGCGAGCTGTTCTTGTCTCTGCCGTTCTGAACTGTATCTTTGATCTCTCTCGCGCAGCGCACATTGCACATCGAAGTTTATTGTTTTATGATATTTATGAATATTAATACTAAAGAAATTGTACTAATTGTATATATATTGTTCGGCTATTTCCTTCCATTTTTATTAAAATCAGACTGCTATAGTTATATTTATCTCTTTTGTTACAAATAAGGATTCACAAACACGGTATATCGCCTGTGCTAAACGCTTTGCGATGTGTGAAGCTCAAGTTGTTGATTTCATCACTCTCATTTAAGAGCATGGTTCTATTTAATTTTACTGTGCGATGTGCGAGGGGCGTCGATATGGCCACTCTCATTTAAAATAATGGTTTATTTAATTTCAGTGTGCGATGTGCGAAGTGCGGTGCTATGTACGCTGTGCGGTGCACCGACGCGACGTGACGACGTGGTCATGGAGGTTATGATATTTGTGTACACTCTTTAGGCAGGTATATGAGAGAGATCAAAGATACAATTCAGAACGACAGAGACAAGAACAGCTCGCCTGATATCGAACAAAAGCAAGTAGTAGGTTTACCCATTTCTTATAACGCTTTGACATTTTTAGAGGATTTACGTCTATAATGAGCTTTCATTACTCTAAATAAAATATGATGCAATATGAATTAAATAATTTCAATGTATTTATAAAAGAAAAATGCCACATAAAAGCCGATTTAAACCGTTAATTTTTATTTTATGTACCAACTGGCTTGAGTCGGCCATGGGGGGATTCCACTTACTTGGGAATTCCCATATCCTGTGTAAACTATTCGTGCTCCACTCATAACGTAAACAACTGCATTCTTAACTGAGACCGACTATAGTCACTATAAAAGTAGATCAAAAAAACATTGTAATATTCTCGTTGACACCACCAACCATTGATATACTTTTTGTGAGCTGTCAAAACGCAACTTTTCCAAAGATTAATGAAATGTAATGCAAATTAGAAGCGACAACATAGTGGTCGTGTAAGATGGTCCACTTACTTAAAATTTTTTTTGGAATGTTGCACCTCTTGGATTTTAATGAAACTTGGCATGCTGTTAGGCAAGACATAGACAATCATTATATATTTTTTCAAAAGTGGTAATTCAATTAGATCTGATAGACATCGATTGACAAAATTTTTCTTTGCATTTTTTAAATACTTTTATTTAGGCTTGGCCCATAGGAAATGCTATAAAATAAAGTGTAAAGTGTACCATAACACTGCCATTTAGTTTTATTTTTCTAGCTTTAAAATTAACTAAGATATATCGCTTTGAAAAAAAGTCGTCTCCAGACACTTTTTTTCAAATAGCTCCTCAATTAACTAAGATATAGAGCTAATATCTACTCTATCAACTACTATTAGCGCCCTCTACAATATAACATAGGTTACGATATAGGTTCCTATCGGGGGCAGTTTCGCCATGGAAGTACGGCTAGACCCTTTAATATTTTATAGCCCTCATTGACTGGGCTAAAAACATGAGAGGCGGTAAAAAATTATTTTCATTTTTAAATACTTCAAGTCTTGAAATGTACACGATTGGTATTTTTTAGTTTCTAGTTCACCTAATATTGATTCTCAATAAATATGAATTAGAACTTGTTGGTAATCTAGACATCACTTCCCACAACACGCCTATTCTACAGCAAACAATGAAAATGGGAATTTATGGTACACTAAAGAGAACTAGGAAATTGACTGGTTTAGTAAGTTCAGTATGTATTTGAAAGGATAATAATAAATTTCAAATGCCTTTATTTTATAGTTCTATCGGGATAGGACCAAATCCTCACAAACCCTTAAAAATAGATTATATAACTTCGAAACAGTAATGGGTATCCAAAAAGTAAAAACTAAGAAGTAAAAATTGCTGTCGGGCTGTGAATACGTATTTCATTTAATGTTATTTTTATATCCTTATTCTTATTCATATAATTTGTCAGAAACATACTCATACATACGTACTCCCTTCACATAATAGTCACAGTTATAAAGGTTATTTTCCGTAATATGCTGGACAATTGTATTATTTTTCAGGTTTTATGGATATTATTTTTAGAAGAGAATACATAAAATGTTTGAAGCTAAAACTAAATAGCTTGCAATAATATTTTGACCCCAGAGTCAATTGTGTAAAGAAATTTACACAACTTTTAATTTAATGCTTTTCCGATATTTTGTGCCAGTTTCGCTTTTTTTAAGTATAAAATGATATCAATAATTAATTCTATAATTTCCATACCAACATTGCATCAAACTATTTGTTGTCTACTGTACTTCTTTGTAAAATGCATGTCTTCGATGTTATATGCATTTTAAAGTTCAAAATTCGATAAAAAATTACAATGTTTTAAAAAATAATCCTATGAAATAATCTTTCAATTCTCATAGATTAAACGTCAAAATAATCAGCCAACCTTATATCTTAATGCAGAACTTTTACATTTTGAAGTTTGACACCTATTATGGCGTAAAATATGTATAGATTACATCGCTGTCGAGCATGGCTTTGTGTCTAATTTTACAATGTATTAAGGAATAAATAGTAGTGAAGCTCATTGATTCATAATGTTTTATAATATTTGGAAAATAAGAAAGACAAAGAATTAACTCTCTATATACCAAAAACTCTCGACTCGATCAAAAAAGTTTTAGCCACTAGACCATCATTAATCGGTTGCTATACGACTATTCGATAGTCAGATGCGTACGAAGTTTTATGGAAGCTTAACACCATTTATTTAGACACATAGTAGGCCCTTGAGGTAAACCAGAAAAAAGCAAAAAGCCCAAAGGTTCTGCGACCGCACCGCAAGATATTTTTCCCCCCGTTTTCGAGGGCAGGGAACTTGATGGTGACAATATTTTCCGACCTACCCTCCAACCACTACCCCCTAAACCGATTTTCGGGTGCTAGACATTTTTTTATTGGAAAATTTTATTAACGAAAGTGAAATTGTCCAAAATCCTAAATTCAAAATTTAATCAAAATTAAAAAATATTGATTTTTTTTTTAATGTCCAAATCCGAAAATATTTAAATGGATTTCTTTGTTTAGAAAATTCATGACAATTTTGTTTGAAATTAAACTCAAGCTGTCAGGTAGTTGTCAAGTAATTAGTAATCCTTTTTTATATTTTAATTAGGGAAGCAGTACATAGAAACCTAAGCACGTCCTTAAATGTTTGTCATGTAAATACTCAGTGCCTTAGAAACAAAATTAATAACATTGAATTATTTGCATATCAAAAGGAGCTACATGTAATTTGTATAACAGAGCACTGGGCAGATGATGAGGAACTTAATAGTCTTAATATACCAGGTTTTACTCTGGTGAGTAGCTTTTGCAGGATGAAAAATCATCACGGAGGTGTAGCTATTTTTATAAATAATAATCTTAATGAATTAACAAAACCAAAAAATTTAAAGTGCATAGCAAAATTCAATCATTTGACAAATATTGAACTGTGTGGTATATTACTATGCTATGATCAAGTAAATATCAATATTATAACTATTTATAGACCACCAGCAGGTAATTATGAAACCTTCTTTACAAATTTATCACTGAGTTTACAAACTATTACTAAGCATAATTCAGCAATTATCCTATGCGGTGATCTTAACATAGATTTCATGAAGAAAAGTACAGAAAGGGACATATGAACATTCTTACAATCTAACCACTTGCTTTAATCAGCCCACTCGTGTTGTTACCAACGTAAATAATGTTACCACAAAAACATGTATCGATTACATAGCTACTAATTTATCTAAAAACCAATATTCAGCTTACATATATAATGCATGTATAGCCGATCACTTATCTCAAATAATCTCTTGCAAGAACTTACAGGTAACTAACAGTCAAGTAAATGTATCTGATATTTATTATGTCAGGAGTTTCTCAAATGACAACCTGGAAAAATTTAGATACCGTTTAAAAAAAGTGGATTGGACTAACATCTACATTGATAATCTGGAAATGTCTTTTGAATATTTCATTGAACAATTTAATAAGTGCCTAGATGAAGGATGTCCTCTACTAGGACATAAAACGAGAAAACAACCATTTTTCGAGCAAACCGTGGTTAACACATGAACTGATTAAGGAAGGGGAGGACTTAAAAAATACCTATTGGTTACTGAATCAGTTAGGGAATTGCAATCTAACAAATGTATATAAGACTAAAAAAAAAGACTTATAATAAAAACATTGACAAGGCAAAAAAAGAATACTATGCTAATAGAATTGAACGAGCAACTAACGGCACTGGTCATTAGTTAATACCCAGCTCGGTAGAAAGAATATAAATAATATTATATCTATTAAAATCGATGATGTACTAATCTCGGATACCCATACGATCTCGGATGAATTTGCAAAGTATTTCTGTAATGTTGCAAGCGAAAAATTATCTGAGCATTTTAAGACTATCCCAACAGAATATACAAGTGGCTTACAACTTAGTGACACTATGTTTTTATACCCCACAGAACCCAAAGAGGTTGAGGAAGTAATAAGGAATTTAAAAGATAAGACATCTGTTGGTATAGATGGCATATCTACCAAAGCTCTTAAATTCGCCGCGGAGATTCTTGCAGTTCACCCTCTCTTATTTAGTAAACAAATGTTTTGAACTGGGATATTTTCCTTCAGTATTCAAAGTGGCAATTGTTTTACCCATACATAAAGAAGGTGATGAACAAGATAAAGAAAACTATCGCCCGATATCCATTCTTTGTATTTTGTCAAAAGTAATTGAAAGATTAATTTTCAACAGATTTGCAATAAATCTGTTGAGACAGCAACTTGCCAGCTCTTGCAGTTTATATGTGATGAAATTGACAAGAGAAAACATGTTATTGGTTTATTCTTTGATCTAAGCAGAGCTTTCGATACACTTAATGTTGATTTCATTGTATGTAAGCTGCAGAGTTCTGGTATCAGAGGGTCTGCTCTGAATCTGATAAAATCTTTTTTAACTGATCGAAAAATACGTGTGAAAGTATCTAACTCTGTTTCAAACGATTATGACATAAATATTGGTGTTCCACAGGGATCTGTGCTTGGACCACTAAAATTTCTGTTATTCGTCAATGATCTTCCATCGGCTATTAAAAATGCCCTAACTATTATGTTTGCAGACGATACCTCCATTGTGATTTCAGCTCCAGATCCCGAGGAACTTAACACCAATGTTTTGGAAATTTTGACAATCTACAATTAATGGTGTGCCAAAAATACTCTTATCTTGAATATTGACAAAACAGAATGCCTATACTTTTCTAAACGGAGGACACCTCCTAGTGATCTGAATAACATCATTCCTACAGGACAATTTTCACCATTTACAAAATTTTTAGGAACTACAGTAGACGAAAATCTATGTTGGGAACAACATATTGAATACCTATGTAAAAAGAATAACTCTGCGTACTTTGCTAATAAGACAAGTAAAAAAATTATTCCATACAAAATACCTGGTGAATATATACTATGCATTGGCATACTCCCATCTTTCGTACAATATTATAGTCTGGGGACGTACGACAAATATAAATAGAGTATTCATACTGCAAAAAAGACTCATCAGATTAATATTTAACCTGGGTCCTAGAGAAACTTGTAAAGATTGCTTTAGGGAAAACAGAATCTTAATAGTTCATTGTATCTATATTTTAAAGACTATAATGTTTATTAAAAAAAACCTTTATAAATTCCATATAAATGCTAATATTCATTCACATGATACTAGATACTGTAACTTACTCAGAACGACTAATCATAAGTCATCAGCATATGAAAAATCACCTCACTATGCTGGAATTAAATTATATAATAAGTTACCTGCAAATAAAAAACATAACACCAATAAATAAATTTAATAATGAACTAAAGAAGTTCCTCATCATAAAAAGTGTTTATTCCGTTGATGAATATTTTGAGTGTAACAGTGATGTTTAATCATCTGTGATAAAGCCTAAAGTCATAATGTATGTAGTTGTATTAAAATTTGTCTGTATATAATTTTTCATCTTATGTTTTTTTAAATTGTATTTTGTGTATTTTTAAATTGTATTTTGTGCATTTTTAAATTGTTTTTGTGTATTTTACTATGTATGACATTCATATATGTACCCGGTACATCTATATGATAAATTATAAATAAATAAATAAATATATTTTTTAAATTTATCAATTTTTTTAATTTCTCAATTTTTTTATTTTGATAAATATTGGGGTTAAAGTTTTTGGACAATTCTGAACAACTTTCATTAAAAAATTTTCTGATAAAAAATGCCTAGGACCGGAAAATCGGTATAGTGGTTGGAAGGTAGGACGGAAAATATTGTCACCATCGTGTTCCCCGCCCTCGAAAGCAGGGGGAAAAATATCTTGCGGTCAGAGCTGTGCCGAGTACCAAAAAAAAGTACTTGCAAAAATTCGAGTACGAGTACCCGATTCATTTTACTTATGAGTACAATACTCGTAAGTATTTTATTAATAAGAAAGTATAAGTACGAGTAATACCCGCAAAACCATCATAAATTCGAGTAACGAGTACGAGTACCCATAACCATTAAAATAAGTTAATATTTTCTCTTCATAGTCTTTAGATAGAACTTTAACTATATAGATAAGAACAGATAAAAAGACACTCAGTCAAGTTTAAAATAAAATAAAACCTTTTATTTAATAAAACAAATTTAACGAAATAACCATTAGGCATTATGGTTCACAGAAAATAAAAACATTATTATTTATAACATAGGCATAGGACATTTCACTTTTTATTAGCAGAACTTCATAGAAGACCTCATTTTGAAATAAGTCTGTTCAAACGTTGCTCCTTATTATCATTTTTGTAAATAATCTCTCATAAAAAAAATTGTGATATTGCTGCGAATGACTTAGTATTTCGTAGCAAATAATTCAATACTGAAAATCATCACCTATCTATTATATTATTTCTGGTGGCGAAAATAGAGGGGTATTTATGATTTATTTTAATAATAAAAAATGACCGCCGAATTGAAATTTTCCACATATTTTCAAAAAATATGAAATGGCATTCAATGTTATCCGAAAGTAAATAAAATAAAATAAAATAATAAATAAGACAATGTAAAATCATGATTTGGCTTCTAATCAGTATTGTCGCTTTTTCTTGAAAACGATGCGTCCCATCGATTTCTGGCAAAAGGGCATTTTCCAAATAAAATTGAATGCTGTTTAATATTTTTTGAAAATATTTGCAAAATTTCAATTCGGCGATAATTTTTTCTTAAGTTTCATGAATAGTAAATATCTCTCCATATTTGTATCTTCTCAATTGGTAATAATAGGCAATCTATGGTTTTCAGTATTGAATTATTTGCTCTCAAAGAAGTCATTCGCAGCAATATCACGAATTTTTTTGCGAGCGGTTATTTTAAAAAATAATAATAATAAAAATGTATTTACAAATACAATGCCCTGTGTCACAGAAACGAGGCATCTTATGATCGATGATTATGGACACTTTTATTCTCAACTATTTTATTCTTTACACGAAGTCATGCTAATAAAAAGTGAGACACCCTGTATAATATCAAATATATATATAATATATACTGCTGAGCTGACGACAGATGACAATTGACTAGTTAGTGCCTGAGCTTTTAGTGGTAAACTAATGACTGCACACTAAAGTAAACTAAATCTCTGAGACTACTGTACCAGAGAAATAGAGGGGGTTGAGTACTCGTGAAAAGTAACAATTTTTGACGAATACTTTGTACGAGTAATTTTTAATGTGCTGCAAATACGAGTATTAAGTCCTCTAAACCAAAAAGTACTTACGAATAATTAAAAAAGAGTACTTTTAGTACTCGAGTACAAAATACGAGTAAAGTATCCGTGTACTCGCCCAGCTCTGCTTGCGGTGCGGTCGCAAAACTTTTGGGGTAAAAACTTTACCTCATGGGACTATAGGCATGTTTGAGCATGCTGTAGTCTATGTATATTTCATATTGTAACAGATGTCAAATGCCAAAATATAACAATTTCTATATTACAATTTCAACTTATTATTTCCATCTTCATTTTATCGGAATTGAATTATTAGTTTTCTGAAAATCGTCATTTTGGAGAATTTTGAATATTATGCAATACATCTGAAAATGGATATTTTATAAAGAGTAGAGCGGGAGACAAAAAGTGTTTATTTTGACTCAAATACAACACAAAAGTTTTTATAACTTACTTTTTCGTAACAAAACAATTGTTTAGAACAATTGAATCCATCTTAAAAAAATACATTTTTTTGTGGGTGAACGCAGAATAATATAAAGAATGGAATAAAACTGGTTTTAGGCACTAGAACTTCGGTTAGTTTATTTTTAAATATTATATTGCACCACTCACCTAAACAAATTCCCTATTAATTGCTGCTCAATTTTGTATACTGTAATAATATTGATATTTTATATCAATATTATATTTATAGAAACCAGTAAAAGACCTGTAAGATATTTCGCTGCTTTGTTTTAATACTAGTGAATGACGAGTATTATTTAAAAATAGATAAAGGGAAATATGATTGACGTGTTGTTTTAACGACTGTTGTCTGAACTCCCATTTCTCAATTATGTTTTTGATTAATTTGATGTGTTTACTAATTAATCTATCGCCACGATATTATACATCTTTATGAATGAATTATTTTCAACAGGTCTTTATCAAATCGTATTATATATTCCAATGAATAACACAGGTCTACAAAAGAAAGGTCTTGTTTTAAGGTTCTCATTTCACTTTTCTAAAGAATTTTGAGGCTCTGAACCAGTTTTGGACAAAAAAGTTCTGCTATCGTGTCAATTTTTCTCTATCACCCCTTTTATCCACTAAAAAGGGCAAAAAAAGGTCTGTTCCTCAGGTTCTGATCTAATTTTCCTGAAGAATTTTGATGAGCTGAACACAATTTTGGACAAAAAAAATTAGGGGATAAGAGAGGTGGTAGAGGGAAACTGACCCAATAGAAAATTATTTATTTGTCCAAAAATGACTTCAATGCATCAGAATACTATTTGTAGGCCTCTGTAATTGATTTAAAAAGCATAATAAAGATATCGTAAAATGGGGCTAAATTGATAGTTTCCAAAGTATTTCTCGAGGTATTTCTTTAGATAAAAAAAATTCTTAACATTTTTTAAATATTTTAAAAATGGAAAACCATATGGGCATAGTTGACCTAAACTTTATGAGACACGTAAAAAATCTCAAAGCTATGCCGCCAAGCCTCTTAGGATAAAGTGGATCATGCTTTATTTTTCTACATCATATTAAATAATAAATATAATGTATTATTTAATACATAAAATATCATTATTCTCGCGTAAAGTATATTCTGGCATGATTAAAATAAGAAATTAACAGAAACATGCCTGTATCAATTATGATTTCAAATTATTTTGATATAATTACGCAACTCCCTCCTAAAATACGCTGGTTATCGTTGATAGAGTAAGCGTTAGGACAGAGTTGCTTAATTATCAAAATAATTTGAAATTATAATTGATATAGGTGTGTTTCATTAATCTTATTTTAATCATGGCAGAACATACTTTACACGAGAATAATGATGTTTTATGTATTAAGTAATACATTATATGTATTATTTAATAAGATATAGAAAAATAAGGCATGCCCTGCTCTATCCTAAGGGGTTTCGCGGCAAAATTTTGTGATTTTTTACGTGTCTTATAACATTCTGGGCAACTATATATTAATCCAGTCAACGAAGTTCAAGAAGAGCCAATTAGGGGAAATAATTCGTGTAGTGGCTAATTTTTGTACAGTTGTCGGGAAAAGTGTTCCTGAACAACATACTAAAGGTCCTGACCGGTGTTAGTTTAAAGGTCCCCTTTTCACGTCTTTCTTGAATAACTCGAAAACTACGACCCCTAGCGAAAAAGTATCCTTACACAAAATTGAATTGGATATATGTTTCTACAAATAAATTCCTAATCATTTTTTATGTCAATACTTAACGAGATATGGAGGGTGGAATAATCACGAATTTTTAAAAATCGTTTTATTAGTAAAAAACGAAAGTTTGATGTTAAATGAAGGCCGATTTGGGGAAATAATTCATTTAGCTGCCAATTTTTGTTCAGTTGTCGACATACTAAAAGTCCTGACCGGTGGAGGATTTGCGGGGGTGGTGGGTAGTTTCTTTCTTTCCTGCTTCACCGCGTCAAATGGAATGAGATGTTTTTAGCGATCTACCAAGAGAGTGCAGATGAGCGAGTCTTAAATAAACACCGAAATGCTGCTTTCCTGAAATCATCCACCAAGCCAAAACCTGATCTAACCACACTGCCACCAACCAAAGGAGCTGCGCAACAACACTCTTTCAGAGTTTATTTGCTGGTATATTAACTGTTTTTTACAAAATTTCTTGTTACTTACAGCGGTTCGCTTACTTACTTACAGATAGTGCTATGGCTCAACAACCTCCTACCTCCGAACCAGTGGGGATGGAACCGAGGGTAAAATGGATCGCTAACCCCAGTTACCACCAAAGAACCAGTAGCTCCTGAAGCGATCTTGAATTCCATCTTTTGCTGATGTTCTACTGGATGTTGGGGACGCTGTGGTTGCCGAAAAGCTGGCATTCCATGCTCAATGGTGTGGGGCACTTGTCATGTGTACGAATTGTGCACCATTAGACGACAATTTGGACGACGACGACGATGATGATTTTTCTGACTTTTAAAATGTTTAGATTTAAGATAATGTTCGTTAATTATTAATAATATAGTTTTTTTGTTAGTTGTAAATTCACTTAGTATTAAAATTTCATTTATGTCATTAAAACTCGATTTTTTTTTAATTCTCGATTTTTCCTCCCTCTGTATCTCGAAAAGTATTAAAAATTAGTTTAATTTTGTATAAAGATACTTTCTCGCTAGAGGTCGTAGATTTCGAGATAGACGTGAAAAGGGGATCTTTAAACTTCCCCGCCGCAGATTCCCCACCAGTCAATGACTTTTAGTCCTGTTCAGAGCAGTCCCGCCGACAATTATACAAAAATTGGCCACTACATGAATTAATTCCCTTATTTTTCCTTCGCTGTTTGAACTATATAAGAGGAATCATTTGATATCTCTACAGATAGCAAATAACAAAAAATGACAATGAAAAAAATAAAAATGACCTGATCAAACCCACACTCCTGATGGGGCGACTTTGATACTCTATCTGATATCGTGCTAAACTATAAGACTTCGAATGTAATAAATCAATCTCACCTCGTTTTCGATTTTACTAGATAGATTTCTGTGTATATCATATTTTATTAGGTGGGGCCAGATTGATAGGTGGGGTAACATTGATAAGAGGTAATAATAATACAACATTTTTAGAGTAGGTTTTTTTATTGGGAAATAAACACTGAAACAGTATAAAAATACTCATCCTAAGTATATAAAATAACTTTTTGTAGTTCTTTAACTTCAACTTCTTCAACTTTAGCATAAAACTCATATTTATTTTCATTAAGTTCAGTAGGGGTTGGCAGAACAGAAATAATATTATAATATTAGAATTGGATACTGCACTTAGATTACCCTCTACTAATTTAAATTTAGTCATTTCTAGATTACTAGACTTGTACTCAACTACGTTCAATTCGTTAACTGAGAACGATGTTAAAATCTTACAAACGTATTTAAAAATTGTACATTTTCTTCGCCCAAATGCAAATTTGACAAGGACGAATGTTTCTGGTCTTAACAAATTTTGGTGTTATATGTTCCACTTCATCTTCCAAACCTTCTTCCCCACTATCCTCTGCCATAACAATTTCCTCTTCCTGTTCGCTATCCTCTTCTTCGGAATTATTCATCGTTCATATGCTTCTTGCGTCTAACTCTTTCTACATTATCGGTTCCGAACCTTTTTTTTCCGGCAATAACTCACTTAATGAATAATTAATTTCCTGTTCTGGGTTATGACTGAAATTTGGAATTTTATTCAAAACCTTATCGGAGTTTATGGGACATGTTCCAGTTGCGTAAAAACCATTTATTATATTTCGTTTCATACCAGTTTCTTGAGCTCCAGGTTTATCTTTCCTTTGAGCTTGTACAGTGTCCATTTTCTCTATTGCAGATTTCAGTAAGGATGAAAATCGAATTTCACCACCAAAAATGCATTGTGTTAATATCGAATTGCCGGCGTAATAAATAAAATACACGTTGCTATGGATATTACTTTTTCTGCCGCTCACAGTGTCAGAAATAGTTATTTATATATCAAGGGTCGTAGGTGCACTTTGTTGATCGAGAATACAGTTTCCGAGACCAAAAAATCGCACTGTACAACCCGCGGTGTATACTATATTTTTCGTTATACCCATGCATCATAAAACTAGAAAAAACTTGAGAAAAACTAGTGGAAAACTATAATTATTTGAGTAAGATTTCATATTTGCTAAGCAAATAGTAAAGGTAGCGATGCTTGGAATATCCATGGCAACCGCCAATAAAATAAATTTAGGACGCGGCTTCAATTCAAATGACAATTACTGTCAAGATAAATTAAATCATATTATTATAATAGCTTTAAAAATATTTGAAAATAATGTCGGATATAGAAGATATAGCAAGTAAGGTTTGTCTGGATTTACTTCCAAAAATGTTAAAACATTTAATTTAATACTTGTTATATAAAAGAGACAATTTTCTCAAATTTACTTTATTTCTCTGGGGACTTTACGAAAACTAACGACCCGTTGCCAATGACAACAAATATTTGGTACATAAAGCATCACTTACGATTGAGAAAACAATGGAATTAGAGTATACTTACGAGGGAGGTATATCGAAAAAGTACTTTTACCTCCGTTGTTAATGGCAATGCACAGCCGTCTAAAAAGTCAAACTTTAATGTCATGAAATGAGTTAAGAAATGTCATGTTTTTCTAACGTTTGAAGAAAAATATATTTATATATTGAAAAACGTTATTTATAAATAAATGTCAGGTCTCGAACTTCCGAAATATCCGTAATACGTATCGCCAAGATGTACTCGGATTTTTGTTAAAAACCCCCGTATTCTCTTTTGTTTCATGATTTAAAAAATATTATTCTTATCTGAAGCCTACATAGGGTGTACTTTAGATCATCGTAATTTAAGTAAACCCTCTTGGCTACCGTCAACCGCATATGCAAGTATTTTCTGATAACTTTGCTCCTCGACGGATAAATTTTTTATATTCAGGTTAGGGCAGAATTCACCAGGGGCTAGATTTGATGAGCATACGAAGTGACAAATACTTCATGGAATAAGAAAACTTTGAATCTGAAAGTTTTTATATTTCATTCGGATTTAAGGTTCATTTGAAGGTATTGTACTACATGAGATCTGATTGATGCTATATGTGCCTTAGATGTTACATGAATATCTTATTAAATTCTATGAAAGTCTATTAGCAACTAATTTTTAGTATTACTTAAATCAGAACTTATTATTTACTCAATGATGATTCGATACGTTAGAGGCGCACTATGGGGTAAACAGGACTTCTGCCTCTTAAAAGTATGTAACTGTTTAATTTGTTCATCTCGGCATGTGTTTGGTAGATATATAAATAAAGATGTGTTTTATAGAATAACAAGCTGAAAACGTACTCGGACGGACAGACGGACGGACACATTGAAAGTTGTTCAAAATTCGTTCACTAACACAATGATATGAATATTTTTTTCTCTACGAGCGATAGTTCTGGTTTTAGAAATGTGCCGATCAAATGCAATAAACTCTTCGTTTTTGCGAAGAGTATAATACCATTCTGAAATTTTTATAGACTTTTGTTTTATTAATCAAGAAAACTATATAGTTTTAAGAAATCAGCACCCGGGTATATTATGCCGTAGCAAAGCCAAAACTAATGGATGTGTTACCACTTTTTAATTTGCGAAGACTAAGAACTACTATGGTTGTCCACAAATGGCTGTACGATTCTTTTTGGGGTGAGGATGACTGAAAGAAATGTCATTAAGAGGTGACAAGAGGCATCATTGCTAATGACATACCAAATATGTGCAATTAATAGCATTTTCGAGATGTGTGCATTCAATTCAATTTTTTTTTATTGTAAGGCAGTAGAAAACGCCCCGCTTAGGACCACAATACAATAATTGACTTTACATTTTCAATTTTTAATTACAATATCGGTTAATTTTGAGGACTAAATAAATAATAACACTTTGGGAGAATTGGACTCCAACAATAATTATTATACCTATTTGATTTAATCAAATAGGTATATTATAACCGAACAAAAATTTTTAATCATCATCGTAGAAAATTTTTTTTTACAGAAATTCGTTTCACAATAGACTGAATTCAAATATCAAATAAAAATATATGTCTGTCTGTACATGTGGGTGTATAATTCACTAATTTCGATGTGCGATTTATGATCAGGTTTAACTGGAGGTCTTCCTCTTTACGTCGCGACATCGTGCGGTGTTTTTCCAAAAATATGAACGTGTCAAGATCGTATGTTTTTATAAATTTTCTGGTTCCGAAGTGCGAGCTGTTTTTGCTATTTTTCGCAGATATCTCCGGAACGATGAGAGTTAGCTCGAAATTGAAAATACAGTCAAATAAGTATTTTGCACTACAAATCTTTTGCCGAGTCTTTTGCTAGTATCAGAATTTTGATTTTTTTTTTTTTTTTCGTTTCGGAGATAACACTAAAATGTCGGTGATGTAAGGTAAGAAATCACAAATTTCGTGTTTCAAAACTTGTCAACTTCTTAATCTTGGCTCCTACGCCAAAACATTACTCTAGCTAATTTACATAGAATTAAATTTGCTAAAACTTTATTTTTTATTTTTTGAATTCCTACCAAAATGAGGAAATCAGAGGGGGCGGGATTGAAAACTTTTCGTTTTCCCGTAAAATTGTGCAATTTTGTCGCCTTAATTTAAACGGTAATTAATTGAAATTGATCTCATATAGAACGTCTACTTAAAATCATGTATTACGCTCCATTAATCTCAACCCTTCAAAACAAAGGTTTCTGAGAAAAATGATTTGTGAAATGGTTGAAGATGCATATAAAAAAATAAATATAATGGTTTATTAAACATTTTGGAGAAAGATGAAAGGTGTTTTTAAAGTTGCCAAACACAAAAAAATATTACAGAGAATTATTATTTTTTTTTTTTGAAAATAAAGAAAAAAAAATAACCACGAAATAGTTATTATAAGATTAATTACTAATAAAATGAAATATTATTATCTGTAACCTTATTAGTCATTTATATTTTATTAGATTTAATAAATATGGCTGTGCTAATCAAACATCGTTCATGTTATTTTTAATAAAGAATTTTTGTGAAACCTATATTCTCATATTTCATGCATTTTTAAATTTCCTGTGCTTTCTAACCTGTTTTACGACGTTGTCACATCTAATAAATATATAAGTAGACTTTTAACATTTATTCGCTAATTGTGTCTAAAATGTTTGGTATATTATTTCCTCTCGTTTTCTCCTCTTTAATTGGAATCTGAACGGAACTTTTTGTAAAATATGATAAAACCTGTGTTTTCTCGTAAGGATCAATGTTAATTCGCTAATAATTACTATCACATGCTTTAAAGCTGTACTTTTAAGTGTCTAAAATGTTTTGTATATTATTTTCTCTTGTTTTCTTGTTTTCAGTTGAAATCTGAACGGTACTTTTTGTAAAATATGATAAAACCTGTGATTTCTCATAATAAGGATCAATGTTAAAAGCATAAAATTTCAAATGTCAATATTTAATTTATATTCAAAAATTTAATTAGATCATTATCTTACCATAATCTACTGATATGCCGAATTTTATTAAATTCTGTACATTAATTCTAAGACCGACAGTACTACCACAATTTCTAAACCGCAATTTACAGGGTGTCTCTCAGGTTCGAAAAACTTGATACGCCAATTTTACCCTAAAATATGTTTATAGTATTTTCATAAGACTATTGTGAAAAATAAATAAAGTTGCGGTCGGGCGTCGCCAACTGTGAATATCTATTAAATACGGTAAACTCTATTGAGCTTAATATTTTTCTTTAAGATTTAGAATATTTGTGAAACGGCATGGTAAAATACCACGGGTAATTAGGGCCGCTAAAACAATAATGTCCTATTGTTTTAGCGTGACACAGTTAAACCTACTATAGATATTTACATTTGTTATGTTTATGAATAAAATTATGCAATTCATTATAGGTTTTTTTTTTATTTAGTGCCAGTAGGTCCGTAAATTAAATGGGGCTATTACTTTGCGTTTGATTAAATTTTTATATAGTTTTAAAATTATAGTTTTTAAATTTAAAATAATTAGTTAATTGACCATTTTTAACTTTTCAGTGTACCACTCATAAAAGGATGACTTTCTAGTTTTTTTTTAACTATTCTAGAAAACACTCGCTTGGAGGGCCCCGGCACTAAAAAATAAGTGTTTATTTTATATTTCTGTGGCCAATGTTAATGAATAAAAATCCATTTTGTATTAGACGCCTCTTTTAAAAAATTGTAAGCCTCTCTAGTTACATTTTGTAATCTCTTGGCTCTGTCTTTTTGACACATAATGCATGTCGTCAATTTATATTTGCCTCTACAAATATTTTCCTGAATCAAATAATTGATATACAATAACACTAATTATTTAAAAGACTTACTTTTATCTTCCATGATTTAAACGACCGTAAAACACCGTATAAGGTTCACTTTACAAAATAATTTAACAAAAACTGGGTATAATTTGACGACTACCTGCAATAGCTGCAACAACTAGGTACGTTACTACCATTGTTACAGCGTACGCTCTGTTACCAACTCTAGTATGGAAAAAATAACAATGACATAAAAGAAATTCTCAAATAAAAAGATTTCTTTGAACTTTAGACTCCACTTCACTTTATGGGGAGGGGTAAAGGGGTAATTACCCCCCCAAGATTCTGTAAACCATCAACTTTTGTTTTAAAATGTTATGATTTTTGTTAATTTTGGGAAGAAAAAATTTTTTAACGGGGGGGTAATTATCCCCCAAGATTGTGTAAGTCAATAACTTTCATTTAAAAATTTTATTTTTTAATTTTAGGATGAAAAATTTTTTCGGATTTCTCCCACCCGCTCATCGAGAAAATTTTGAAACGAAAAAATGTTTTTCGGATTTCTCCCCCCCCCCCCCCCCCCCCCGTTGATCAAAAAATGTTGGATTCAGTGTTACCCCCCCCAAGCTCAAGGTCCAGATCCGCCCTTGATGCTCCACCTTTATAATTTTAATAATAAAAAAAGTTTGTCGCATGTTACACTTCACGATGCACTTTACAACTTTTGCTCGACATGTTGGGATTTTTACATTTTTTTGCAAAAAATATTTCGTGTGAAAAGAACTTTTCGTTTGACTATGGCCAAGGAAAATGTTGAAAGAATACATTGTTAAACGATGTTAAAATTTAAGTTCGCGTAAGCGGAATATTAAGTGGGAAATAATAAAACATATATTTTCATGCTTTTTGTAATTTTTGCATAGTATAAATGTCTTTTTCTTCAATTTCACAATTCCTAATGAATTAGCGAACTCGAAAGTCGAATCTGGCAGAAAATTTTACATAAAAATCTGATTTTCGTTTTTGTGTACTCTTTAGTCGATCCCCCTTGTCGATTTCGAAACCGTAGATCCCAACTAATAGGCCTTATTTATGTTTCTCTAGCGCTATTCTGAGCACTTAAGGTCCAATTGCTCCGGCTTGCCCCTATAATTCGTCCCTCCATCTTTTTTGTCACCCGACACCACCTAGTTTCCCTGGAACGCCACTAGATTATTGTTTAGTCTATTGGCTATTAGAAAATAAATATTTCACATCATAATTCAGATTTTCATGTTTGGAATTTTGCGACGACATTACGTCATCGCTCTATATTGGGGAAGTTAACTTTTTTTGTAAATGATGTTTGAAATCATTTCGGGCTTTTAATACATTTTTGAATTTGAAGTTGAGTAGACGTTTCTGGTCACCTTTCAAAATAACTATATTCAAATTAAATGAATTCAGAGATGCCTACCGGAATTTATGCTCACCAGAAAACTTCATCCTTGCTTCCTGGCATATTTACCTCAAGGTGTGGGAGGCAAAACTTAGCGTTTATGTCCTCCTTATGAATTCATATATATTTTTTCGAGAAACAGGATAGATGAATACACAAAAATAGAATCGTGATACACATACAGGGTGATGTGAAAAGTTCGGGACAATGCTTAGCCATAGATTCTTGAGTCAAAAAAGTAGCGGTCTAACTCTTTTCGTTTTCAAGATACAGGGTGGTAAAGTAAAAAAATTGTATT
Source organism: Rutpela maculata (assembly GCA_936432065.2). Taxonomy (NCBI): domain Eukaryota; kingdom Metazoa; phylum Arthropoda; class Insecta; order Coleoptera; family Cerambycidae; genus Rutpela; species Rutpela maculata. The sequence goes on along the minus strand of OW386287.2, from coordinate 143,226,317 downwards.
CGTATTTTGTCTCTTACTTCTTTGTATCCAATGTTTGACATAACAAGCACTATTGACGATTTCAAGACATCATACTTGACGTACATCTACTAGATAGAAAGCCGCTTTTAGGTACAATTGAATTTCTTCGAACTGGTGTGTGACAAAGTTGTAAATCGCGTATTTCTCTGAAAGCGTCCAATTTATCGCGTTTAAACAAGTACACCTTTTCTTTATGAAATCAAATTGCGTTTCGATTATAATAGAAGACAATGTCCAGAATCTAACCTCAGAAAGTTGTGGTTTAAAGTGTCACATAAAAGTACTGTAACTAGCGCCTTCTATAAAATATGATATCGGCAATATCACCAGAGATCTGAAAAACATGTTGTTACCAACTTTGAGGTAGATACATACAATTGTCTCCATGATAGAGATAAAATAAGAATACAATTTTTTTAATTTACCACCCTGTATCTTGAAAACGAAAAGAGTTAGACCGCTACTTTTTGAGTTAAAGCGACTTGTTTTGATGTCAAAAATCTACGGCTAAGCGTTGTCCCAATTTTTTCAAAACACTCTGCATATCGAATATTAAAAATGAAATATCTAGCACAAACTATACCAGAAATTATTCAATTTCCGTAAAAAATTCTGAAGGGAGTTGGAACCATTGGTGTGACACTGACAGTGGAATAATTTCCACAAGCATCAAAATACTTGAACACTACACTCGAATACTATACTCGACGCGCGTTTCGTCAATCATGTTGGCATCATTTGGAGATTATTAAAACAGTTTCAGCCATCTCGTGATAATGCCTACATGGCTATCATCATGCTCGAGTTTTCGTGTTTTCGAGGGCGGGGAACACGATGATGACAATATTTTCCGACTTACCATCCAACCACTACTCCTGAATCGAAAAAACCACCCCTTTTTCCGATTTTTCGGCGCTAGGCTTGCAAGGGCTTGTCAGATCGGGTTTTTCTTGGTCAATTTGAATCAAATAAGCAAATATTGACCACAGGTGACCTAACTCACCCCCAGGGGTTGAAACTACCCCCATTCTCAATACCAAAATGCCACGAAAATAATGAAAATCAGCTGAAAACCGGTTTTCCAGGGCAAGAAATACGATGGTGATAATATTTCCCGACTTACTCTTCACCAATACCCTTAAACCTGAAAACTATCCCCTTTTTCGATATTCCGGTGCTAGGCTTGCGAGGGTTTCTCGGATCGGATTTTTTTGTCAATTTGAATAAAATAGGTAAATTTTGACCACAGGTGACCTAACCCACCCCAAGGGTTGAAACTACCCCCACCCCCAATAACTAATTGCCACGAAAACAACGAAAATCAGCTTGGAAGCAGTATGCTCCCGGTTTCGAGGGCAAAGAACACGATGGTGACAATATTTCCAGACATCTCCTTCACCCACTATTTGTTTTTGTGCACACTATAACTCTGGAACCATTTAAGATATTGACATTGAGTAGAAATAAGAGAAGCTAACGTCTAAAAAAATTGTATTAGACACCCCCTTACCACCCCCATTGTTACCCGGGGGTGAAAAAAATAAAATTGTGATTTAGTGTGTGTACAAGAACCAAAGGCCTCAACATTTTTTTTACTTCTCACCTCCCCTACCACCCTCTACCCCAACCCCCACTACCGATGTGACATATCGTTTTATGGGTTGTTGGGGTCGACGATGTCAAATATTAGATTACTAAAGTTCCCTAAACAATTATTTCTACATAGTGGAGTGCAAATATAGTACCAATTTTTTTTCCTTGTGAGAAACTTGGATAGAAAATCTGGATGTGGAAGTAGCGATTCTTTGGGCAGCGGTTTTTAATAAAATATAAGAGCATATTATCGTTGTCGTGGTATTTCGTTATTGGAGGTGGGGGTAGTTTCCACCCCCAGGGATGGATTAGGTCACCTATCGTCAATCTGTACTTATTTTATTCGAATTGATAAAAAAAGCGATCCGGCAAGCCCTTGCAAGCCTAGCACCGGAAAATCGGATTCAGGTTTAGAGGTAGAGAGTGAAGGATATGTCGGGAAATATTGTCACCATCGTATTCTCTGCTCTCGAAAGCGGGAGTATACCGCTTTACAGCTGATTTCCTTTATTTTCGTGGCATTTCATTGTGAGGAGTGGGGGTAGTTTCAACCCCCGGGGTGGGTTAAGTCACCTGTGGTTAATATTTACCTATTTTATTCAATTTGACAAAAAAATAGCGACCCGACAAGATCTCGCAAGCTTAGCACCGGGAAATCGGAAAGGGGGGTTGGTTCTCAAGTTTAGTGGTAGTGGGTCGGGAAATATTATCACCATCGTATTCCTCGCCCTCGAAATCGGGGGTATACAGCTTTTCAGCTGATTTTCGTTGTCTCCGTGGCACTTTGTTATTGGGGATGTGAGTAGTTTCAACCCCTGGGGTTGGGTTAGGTCAACTGTGGTCAATATTTACCTATTCCATTCGAATTGACTAAAAACAAAATCCGATACGACAAGATCTCGCAAGCCTAGCACCGGAAAATCGGAAAAGGGGCAGTGGGTGAAGCGTATGTCGTGAAAAACTATGACCATCGTATTCCTCGCCCTCAAAAATAGGGGTATACCGGTTTTCGGCTGATTTTCGTTGTTTTCGTGGCATTTTGGTATTGGGGGTGGGGGTAGTTTTAACCCCTGGGGGTGAGTTAGCTCACCTGTGGTCAATATTTACTTATTTTATTCAAATTGACCAAGAAAGACTCGATCCGACAAGCCCTTGCAAGCCTAGCGTCGAAAAATCGGAAATGGGGGTGGTTTTTTCGATTTAGGGGTAGTGGTTGGACGGTAGGTCGGAAAACATTGTCACCATCGTGTTTCCCGCCCTCGAAAACGAGGGGGTTAATGTCTTGCGGTCCGGTCGCAGAACTTTTGTGGTAAAAACTTTATTTCAAGGGACTAATACTGGACGTAACAAAACAGCAATAAGAAACAAAAGAAATAAATATTTTTAAAAACAAACTTTATTAAAATGTACTAAAGAATATGAAATTGCAAAATTTTGATTTAAAATTTTTTTTTAATAACATAAATTGAAGCCAATTAAAATCTTTATAAGAAAACATTAACACATTTCATGAACAAGGCGAGGTAAAAAAATATTCAAAGAAATTAAGTTTCCTTTCTTAACAATTTTTTCAAAAATAATTTTTTTTAATCACTCTGTATACATGTTTAAAGGCTTTAAAAATGTATACAATTTGATGTGCCCAACATGGTCATCGCTTCAAAAATAAAAAAGTTGCAAGTCTGGGGAGTTTTAAGTGGCGCACCCTGTATATTTATTCAAAGAAAACTTTGTACATCATTATTTTTAAAATTCCCTTTCATTTGAAAACGAAGCAGCAAAAAGCAGACGGAATTAATTAAGTCGAAGTGAAGCGAAATTGCGTCATAAATGGGTTGATATACTATTCAACTTTAATAGTAACTAATAAAGAAAGTACTTACCGTCGAGGATTAACGCCGTGTAGTTTTAGCTCATTTTCACGACTATATATCTCATTTTATGCTCTTTATTCAAATATAATGGACATACTTTTATACTTGAGAAAACTTTATGAAAAAGTAAATTAAACTTCTCTTTGTGAAACCTCACTAAAAACCAGCGTTAATAGTAGCGCTGGTCTAAATTTTTTAAATAAAACTCCCAGCCTGAAAATAGTCCCATATATTGTTTAGATAAAATAGTGTTTTTATACAAGGATGATCTAAACTAAAGCCGATGGTGGAGGATAGTAATAAATGTATGTTATCGGCAGGTACAACGAAATATATTGTCGTTTGAATTTGGAGGGTGGCTAAGTCAAGGCAAGTTTAGAAAATCTAATCAAATCACCAATTTTGTTTACGAAAATTTTAACCGACTCAGTAGCGCAGTGTTCAGAGTATTAGGCTTATATCCCCTCTACCCCCCTTGACCCCTGGTTGAACTCTTATGCCACATAAAAAAATTGCACTTAGTGCGAAATTGTTTTTTAACCTTTGACACCTAGAACAGTTTTTTTTTATGAGATATTTTCCATGCATTAACCATTATTATACGCAAATACGATAACGAAGAGTATATTGTATTTGATCGGCACATTTCTAAAACCGTAAATATCGCTCGCAGACAAAAAATTTTCATATCATTGTATTAGTGAACAACTAAACAACTTTCAAAATGTCCGTCTGTCCGTCTGTCCGTCCGTCACGTTTCTTGTAAGCACGATAACTCAAGAAAGAAACATCCGATTGTATTGAAATTTTGACAGTAAGTTAGTGTTAGCTAGAGGAAGAACCCTATTGTTTTTGAACAAAATCGATCGGTAAATAAAAATGTTATTAATGATTTAAATTTGAAAAATTTTTTTTTTAATTTTTATGTTTTTGTAATTGAATAGAAATTTGGTGGATTGATATTTCATTTTAATATCTAAATATTTATATATTTTACAAATATACATTTCTTAATGTAATATACAACTGTGAAAATATGATTTTAGCTCGTGTCTTATAATGTAAAAATTTACATTTTTTTACGTGTAAGGTGGTGGTGTAGTTCTTACGCTTTTAATTGAAATTGACTCGGAATCCAAGGGTCCCGGTTTCGAAACCCAAATGGGGTTTGGTATGTTTTTTTTATTTTTACTTTATTTTACAGTGACTCTTTTACCAACTAAGTTCGTACCATAAAATTAAAAATGTCTGAAACTTACATTATTTACAAAAACTGCGAAGAGTATCCTATAGAATGTGTAACAATTATATAAAAAGTTCAGTGAACAGGCGAAGAGTACGTTTTTAGCTTGTTTTACTTGTTATAAAATATATTTCATTCAACAAAATCTAGAGCGAAGTTAACTGATATTTAAAAAATAAACATGGTTGAACTTAAAAAAGATTTTTCTTAAAAGTTATAGAAGCATGATCTGAAAGTCACTGTACGTAACATCTAGCTGCTGCGCTGAGAGCGATTTTTGCAAGAACTGGCAGTTTCCGATTTTCCTAAAACTTTTGGGACGCACTGTATATGTAAAAATGTTGCTTATAATTAGCCTTTTATAAACATACATTTTCAACAAACCAAATGGCATACGAGTGTGAATCGTTTGGAAATGCATCGATTTTTTTTGCGCGACTATATTTCGATTTGTCAATAGTTTCGGTCAAAATATCTACAGCTGTGCCCCAGATTTTTGTCTGGGACTTGAAATATGGTTTATTTATTAACATATCTTTTTAAAAAAAATTTCTTACAACTTCGGATTAAAATTTCGGGCTTTAGGGCCCACGGAATTTGTCTGGTGATAAGCTTCCGTCGGATGTTTTTCTTTAAAACGGAAGTCTAACTTGATGCCAGACAGGAACAAAACGTTTGAAATTGCTCATTTTCATGAAATTTTCTTTTCTGTTTTCCGCTGAGGGGCCCTGGATAACCGTTTGATAAACACGAAAATGGTTAGTACAAATCAGGCACAAAAGCCTCCTAAAAGGCCAGATAGAAACCAAACCTTTCAAAAAATCTGTCACTATCCCACGGTCTATAACACCGAGCGAAAATGTTTCATGTACATGTAAGCCCGTGGAAAAACAGCATATTCAGGTAATATTTTCATGAGTGATAGTGAAAGTTAAAAGTGACCTATTGTGATATCTGTTGAAAATATGTGGAATAAGTTAATGTAATAGTCTGAAAGCTGCAAACAGAAAATTTATACACATATGTTAAAAACATAAATAAATGATTTGCTTTTTACTTCTACATCCAGTGGAAGTATAGTAACGACAAAAAAATTTTTTTAAATTTTTATTGTTCAAATAGGCTTAGAATGTCACGAAACGTAGAGATTTTAAGTTTGAGCGAAAAAAAATTTCTATCTGTCGGTCTGTCGATCTGTCTGTAACTTTTTTTGTGCGCACGTTTACTCTGGAACCGTTTTAGATATTGCCTTGAAATTTGGTATACACATGTACTTTAACGAGATCTAGAACTAGATTATATTTTCATCTTGTTCCGTCGAAGGGTTGGGGGGTAAATTGGGGTAAATTTGGGGAAAATAGGTAAATCAAGCAGGTAAGAGTCCATAAAATTGGTATTTAGTATATACAAGAGAAGCTGAGGTCTCAAAAAAATGTTGGCATTAACCACCCCCATTACCACCCCCACCTCATTATTAAAGGGGATGAAAAAAATTGTGATTTAGGGTGTGTACAAGAACCAGAAACCTCAAAATGTTTTTTTACTTCATCCAACCCCACTACCACCCCGCTACCGATGTGGCATATCGTTTTATGGGTTTTTGGGGTAGAGGATTTCAAATATTATATTATTAAATTTCCATAAACAATTATTTCCACATACAAAATGTTTTCGTTGTGAGCTGGGTTGTGAGTGACTTAGATAAAAAAATCTGGATGTGGAAGTAGTGATTCCTTGGGCAGCGGTTTTAAGTTCATATTTTAATCGTGACATTTAGGAACAAACTGAATGATGTAGGGTGGGGCATAATATACCTGCTTAAAATAATTAATGTCAAATAGACTAATAGCAAATAAGGGAATATAACTTGTCTGATAGAAAATAATTAACTGTCAACTTAAGTTACACGAGCTAAAAATAAAATACTTTATAATTAAAATGTCACTCTCATGAGATATTAATATAGTGTGTTATACAGTATGTCTCCGTCAAAATTTTCCATCCCAAACAAACACTCATAAAAGCTCTCGATAAATCAAGGGGCACAATTTCAAAAAATTTAAGTCTAAAATTGACCTGTTGCTAAATAAATTTGAAACAGCCATCCCTATTCTTACTATGCTTTAGAAAAATGTATTGGATATTTTTAAAATTAAATAGTTAAAGTGTGGGGAAATTTTACCATGTGATATTCGTACGCTCTTTAAAATATCTTTACTAGCTCTATATTATCTTAAGCTCGTTAAGAATAATTTGTTGTAAAAGTTCATTTTTATTGTAAGATGTTTCTCTTAAATATGGGTAAGGGGTGTGACGCTTTGTGATATTGAAGTAATTTTCTTGAAAATAAAACAAGTCATAGTATACTTGACTCGCTTCTCGCTAATATAGCCCGGGACGCAGCGACAGAAATTTTAGACCAATTTTATTATTTTTTTTTATCATTTTTCTACTATTTTTGTGGCATAAATAGTGGAAATGGTTGTCTGCCAGGGAATGCGCGACACAAGGTTTAAAAAAAACTTTTTAAAAACAATGGTTTTATTTCAAAATCAAATTGCACTAAAAAGTAGAAAATATTTTTCTTTTCAACTTTTTAAATAGAAAACCATTGGGCGGTCATAAAATATTATTTCGTCCAATCAGAGCGCCCAATGGTTTTCTATTTAAAATGTTGAAAAAAAAAAAATTTCTACTTTTTAGTGCAATTTGGGTTTAAAATAAAACCATTATTGTTAAAGTTTTTTTTTATTTATTTATTTTTAACTTTTTAGTTTTAATTGGGTTTACAATGATATCACGGAAAAAGGTAATCCGCCATCTTAGTTACGTCTTAATAACTTTATTTTTTTATACTCATACTTAATAAGATAGTACCGAAACCTACGCTGCAGGTGTAAGTAGCGCATTCGCCATTTCTTAGAATAAATTGGAATAAAAAAAAAATTGTAACAACGTATGAGTGAATACAAAATGCAATCAAGAAAAGATTAAAATTATAGGGGTAAAACTAAAAAAACATACTTTTTGATACCATATTATTGTATTTACATCAGAACTACACATGTATGCAAAATTTCAGCTCGATTGGATAATAGTAGAGTGCTCGGTGTCCAGATATACGCATAAAAATAAGTTCTGTGAGGGTTTCGTAGTCACAAGCTGAATTTGATATAAAATTAATGATGATATACTGACGTTTCTAAATCTCAAAGCCGTCAAAAAATGCCCTACTCAAAAGGTCATTATAATCAAAAAACGAGTTATAGCTTAGTGACTTAGGTGTTTTGATATTTCCACTTTTGAGTAATAGCAAATTGTTTTAACCGTGAATAGAACTAGTCAAAATAAGTAGATTTTCGAAAAGACCCACCTCGAGAAATCATGCCTGCTCCCCCTGCTCCCCTCAAAGGGGCTACCTGTATCTGCCTATATATATTTTTTTTTCTCAAAAACGGAAGGAGCTAAAGGAATGATCTTGGTGCCATTCGATAGGGTATAAAATTTTGCATTTTTGCATTTTGCTTTTTGCTATTTTCTTTTCGGCCCCACAGCAAAAAAAAAGGGTGAGGAGCCTTTCAACAACGACACATGTTTGGCTATACCTCTAAAACGGCCCAATAAATCAAAATTCTACAAGATATACAAAATAAAGACCATTATTTTTTCTATCGATTGGTATATTATTTGTATATGTTGCATAATGTGCATAATGAATTTATTTAAAATAATTTATTATTGTTGTTACAAACAATAATAATGTAATAATTTTGAACAGGTGCCTACAATCAATATTTTCGCAGTTTTTAACAACAATAATAAATTATTTTAAATAAATTCATTATGCACATCTGCAGCTTTCTCTTTGTACGCCACTGACGGCTTTTTGTAAACAAATAACGTATACAAATAATATACCTATCGATAGAAAAAAACGGTCTTTATTTTTTATATCTTGTAGAATTTTGATTTACTGGGCCGTTTTAGAGGTATAGCCAAACATGTGTCGTTGTTGGAAGGCTCCTCACCCTTTTTTTGCTGCGGGGCCTTAAAAAAAAAGAAAATAGCAAAAAGTAAATGGAGGGTCGTATGCAAAATTTTATACTCTATCGAATGCCGCCAAGATCATTCCTCTAGCTCCTATCGTATTTGAGAAAAAATAAATATATAGGCAGATACAGGTTGTCCCTTTGCGGGGGGGCAGGGGGGGCAGGCATGATTTCTCGAGGTGGGTCTTTTCGAAAATCTACTTATTTTGACTAGTTCTATTCATGGTTAAAAGGATTTGCTACTCAAAAGTGGAAATATCAAAACACCTAAGTAACTAAGCTATAACTCGTTTTTTGATTATAATGAACCTTTTGAGTAGGAAATTTTCTGACGGCTTTGAGATTTTGAAACATCAGTATATCATCAATAATTTTATATCAAATTCAGTTTGTGACAACGAAACCCCCACGGAAGTCAAAATAAGCGTATTAATGCATTCTACTATAACGGGAAGTGGGTCAAAGGAGGATGTTAAATGTAGCTAATTTTGGCCTAAGCTGAACAACAGAAAATGAACACGGTTTTTTATGGAATTCTTCCCGTAGAATGCGATGACGTATCTGGTTTTGCGAAAAAATGGCGGGAAAAGTGAAGAAAATGCTTGAGAATTTACAAAGTCCTGTCTGAGATATTCACAAGTTAAACTTTCAAGTTCCATTATATTTTATTTTAGATGATGGTGGTTTTCTTTTAGTATTTTTTCCGTAGAATATGATTATCTACTAGCTTCTTTTCTTGCCGAAAAATGTCAGGAAAATGCGGAAAAATTTAGAGAATGTCCAAAAATTTACAAATTCGAGTCTGTGATATTCAAAATTTAAACTTTTTAAGATCCATAGCTTATTATTCGAGATTCAGGTGGTTTCTTGTAGTATTTTTTTTCCGTAGGACACGAGGGTCAACTGTTTCTTGTCGAAAAATGTCAGGAAAATGCGGAAAAATTAAAGAGATGCTTGAAAACTCAGAAAATCTGGCCTAAGATAATCTTAATTTTAACCTTTTAAGATGCACAGTATACAGGGTGTTTCGAAAAGATTGGGACAACGCTTAGCCGTAGATTCTTGACATCAAAACAAGTCGATTTTACACAAAAAGTAGTGGCCTAACTCTTTTCGTTTTCAAGATACAGGGTGGCAAAATAAAAAAAAAATGTATTTGTAATTTGTCTCTATCTTAGAGACTATTATACGTATCTACTTCAAAATTGGTAACGTCACGTTTTTCAGGTCGCTAATTACAATGGTGCTATTACCGATGCAATATTTTATAGATGGCGCTAGTTACAGGACTTTTATGTGACACTTTAAGCTCTAACTTTTTTGAGGTTAGGTTTTGGACATCGTCTTCTACTATAATCGAAACGCAATCTAGTTTCCTAAAGAAAAGATGTACTTGTTTAAACGCGATAAAATGCACCCTTTCAGAGAAATACGCGATTTACAACTTTATCACACACCAGTACGAGGAAATTCAATTATACCGGTTTTCTTATCTAGTAGGTGTACGTCTAACATGATGTCTTGAAGTCATCAATAGTGCTTGTTGTAGATACGTATAATATTCTCCAAGATAGAAACAAAATATGAAAACATTTTTTTTACTATACCTACCACTCTGTATCTTGAAAACGAAAAGAGTTAGACCGCTACTTTTTGGGTTAAATCAACTTGTTTTGATATCAAGAGTCTACGCTAAGCGTTTTCTCAATCTTTTCAAAACACCCGGGGTGTTGAATTTCTTCGAACTGGTGTGTGACAAAGTTGTAAATCGCTATTTTCTCTGAAAGGGTGCATTTTATCGCATTTAAACAAGTACAACTTTTCTTTAGGAAACCAAATTGCGTTTCGATTATAGTAGAATACGATGTCCAAAACCTAACCTCAAAAAAGTTATGGCTTAAAGTGTCACGTAAAAGTCCTGTAACTAGCGCCATCTATAAAATATGGCATCGGCAATATCACCATTGTAATTAGCGACCTGAAAAACATGCCGTTACCAACTTTGAAGTAGATACGTATAATAGTCTCCAAGATAGACAAATTACGAATACAATTTTTTTACTTTGCCACCATCTTGAAAACGTTGTCCCAATCTTTTCTAAACACCCTGTATAACTAAGCTATAACTAACTAAAGAGTGAGGTGGTTTTTCGTAGTATTTATACGATGGTATTTTGCGTTAAAATGCCGGAAAAATGTATAAAATCAAGAAAATGTCCGATGACTCAACATATCTAGTCTGCATAATTCCTAAATGAAATATATTAGGAATCAACGTTAATAACTTAAGATTATAGTGGTTTCTCGTACCTATTCAGTGAAAAGAGAAGGTTAACACGGCTGAGCGGGAAAACCCCGGGAAAATTCGGAAAAATTGAAAAAGTGCATATTAACTTACAATATCTAACAACCACAAGTTAAACCCATTAGGATCCAAAGTATCTAACTTAATTTCAAATTAGATAAAACCATTATAATCTCAAGGTTCTTAATATATTTCACTTGGGAATGACGCAGACTAGATTTTGTGAGTTTTCAAACTTCCTCTTAAATTTTTCCCATTTTCCTAATATTTTCCGGCAAAATTTAGTAGACCCTCGCATCCCACCGAAAAAATACTACAAGAAACCAGCCGAATTTCGTGTAATAAGCTCTGAATCTTGAAAAGTTTACATTTTGAATATTACAGGCTCGAATTTGTGAATTTTTAAGCATTTTCTCGACAATTCTCAGCAAAGCGAAGTAAAGCATCATATTCTATGGGAAAAATACTAAAATAAACCACCATAATCTAGACTAAAATATCATAGATCCTAAAAGTTTGACTTTTGAATATCTCAGACAGGACTTTGTAGACTCTCAAGTAATTTCTTAACTTTTCCACATTTTCCCGCCGTTTTCCCGTAAAACCGAATACATCATCGCATTCTACGGGAAAAATGCTATAAAAAACCGTGTTCATTTTCCGTTGTTAAGCTTAAGCCAAAATTAGCCACTCTTTAACATCCTCCTTTCAATCACTAAATTTGATACGTACATATATAATACGTGCATACATACATACAGATTTCCAAGTACAATAAAACCATTGAGGAACAAAAAAGTTATGGCTGAAATACTTAATATGCGTCTTCACATTTTGTTACTGCAATTGGATAATGATGGTACTGGTCTTGTTAAACTACTCAACTAAATTATGTATTTATTATTATTAATATTATTATTAATACTAATCCATTTGACTCGGCTAGCACTTTATTGGCAGTGGATTTAACACTTAAAAGCATTTTGTTAATAGATAGATAGATAGATAGATAGATAATTTATTGATGTTTATACACACAAACAGTGTTTACACAGGTCAAAGGGAATAGTCTAACGATAAAATTACATTAAAATACATAAAACTTACATTGAAAAAATAGTTAAAATCTACATCAAAATTAATAAATAATGGAAGACAGAAACATAAAATACACTTAATGCAACAACCATATATAGAACATACACAATTCTAGTAACTTATAATATGTAATGAATTATATTAAGAGCCAGCAGATCTCCCAAAATATTTAAATCATATCCGTAAAATCGTTGAGGAGGTACTCCTCAAAGTTGTAGAAAGCTTTTTTCTTTAGGTACGATTTAATTTTGTATTTATAGATTTTCAATGGTGAGGTTTTTAATTTCTCTGGTAAAACGTTATAAAATTTTATACAGTGATAGGCGGTGCCATTTCTGGTTCTTGATAATCTATGAAAATTTGGTTTTATTTCATTATTGTTTCTAGTTAGATGTTGATGGATATCACTATGTTTTTGAAATAGGTGAAAATTCTGTTTAATGTACATTAAGCATTCTGCAATATAGACACATGGTAGGGTGAGTATACCAAGGGTTTTGAATTGTTCTCTGCAGCAGTCGCGATATTTTAGCCCAGCTATAATTCTAATGCACCTTCGTTGTAATTTGAAAATTTTGTCTGAGTGAGGGGAGTGGCCCCAGTTAAGAATAGCATAGGAAAGTTTGGAGTGAATGCAACCATAGTAGGATATCATTAGGGTTTTATCCGATACAGTATTTTTTAGGTTACGTACTAAAAATATGCCCTGGGAGAGTTTCTTACTTACATAGTTAGCGTGTTCAGTCCAGGTCAATTTGGTATCAAGAACAACACCAAGAAACTTAACAGAGCTGCTATCAACAGTGTTTGGTACATTTATGTTTGTATTACGTAAACTAAAAATTGAGGACTTAGTTTTGCTGTCATTGCAGCTTAAGTTGTTTGATATGAACCATTCTTTTGTGCTTGACAATGTGTGGTCAGCATCTCTTTCAATGAACTCAAGGGAGCTGTAATGCTTTAGTAGGGTAGTGTCGTCTGCAAATAAGATCACATTGGAAGTTTTATTGCAGTTTGCCAAATCATTTATATATAATAAAAAGAGCGTTGGGCCTAATACCGAGCCTTGCGGGATTCCATGTTTGACACGTTTTCTACTGGATGTGTTCAGATTGTAAGTTACATACTGGTGTCTATTTGAGATATAAGAATTTATGAGTTTTATACTACTGGTATTGAAATTATATAAGTGGAGTTTATCTAGGAGTATGCTGTGCGACACACAGTCAAATGCCTTAGTCAAGTCGAGAAATTGAGCAAATGTGTACATATTTTGTTCAAACCCCTCCAATATAATTTGGGTTAAGTTATTAATAGCTAATGTTGTCGATTTTTTTTGTCTGAAACCATATTGACATGGGTGGAATAAAGAGTTTGTTTCAAAATAGTGCATTATTTGCTTATTCAATGCAGCCTCAAATATTTTAGCGAAAATTGGAACCAGTGATATGGGACGATAGTTTGTTAGTTCCTCAGGGGATTCTTTTTTGTAGACGGGTATTACTTTTGCAATCTTAAAGGCTTTAGGAAAAGTATTGCTCTTAATACATTCATTGATAAGCTTTGTTAACGGGGTGATTATTAGGTTTTTTAAAGTTTTTACAATGTTTACACTTATGTCGTATGGATCTTTACTTTTACTATTCTTGAGGTTTGATATTATCGATCTTATCTCATTATATGTTACACTATTGAAATTAAATGTATTTTCAGTTGTGTTATTCGGGTTTAATTTAAGGTACTCGAGAGGGTCATTATCAGTTTTTGGTAAATCTTTTATGATATTCTCGGCTATATTTACAAAAAAGTCGTTAAACTTGTTGGCATCTAGAGAATTACTTATGTGCGCATTTAATTTTGGGTTATTGCTTTTTATGATGTTCCACATTGCTGATTGTGGGTTGCTAGAGCTTTCAATGTATTTCTCGTTGGCTGCTTTTTTCGTAGACACAATTTCCATTCTGTACCTTGCTCGGAAATTTTTTAGTGTTTCATTTGAAATCATCACTGGATTAGTCTTATTCATACGAGTCAGGAGATTAAGTGTTTCACGCATTTGACGAAGCGATTCATTATACCAGGTGACTTTATTAGGTACGGGACTAGTTATAAGTTTTGATTTTAGTGGGAAGCACTGCTCGATTTCATCAGTGAAAATATTTATAAACTTCACGCACCTCTGTTCTATATTGATATTTGAGTCACTGACAAAGTTCCAATTTACTTGTTCGATTTTATTATATAGTTGAAAAAGACCATTTTCAGTTATTGGTCTATAATTAATTCTAAATTTTTTCCTGGTTTTTCCCTTAATTAATGTTTGAAATGAGATAGCGGAGTGATCTGACAAGTTTGGATCAAAGGTTTTTGCAGAGTAGAGATTACTATCAATGTTGGTAAAAATATTATCCAGACATGAGTCTGCCCTCGTGTTTGTGGACTCTCTTCAACTATACATCTCTAACAGTCACCAATAAATTGAACGAACGTGATATGTGCGTGATTCTGTATCGACGTAGGTACGGTGAAAAATTGAAAGGAATCAGTTTTATTTGGAATTATAAATGGTTACATATAAACTCGGAATTTGTTATTGTGAACCGTTTCTTTATTCGCACACAAAGATATATGTTCTATTAAAGTTACGTAAAATTTATGAAACCCAATATTTTACATTTCTTTTGTCATTCTTTCACGTTCTGAAAATTGAGAATATTCCTTATTGATTGTACTCACGCTTCTTAGTCATGGGATGAAAGGGAATTTATACAAATCTGTCTTATAAATACATACTATGAATGAAACTCGTGTTATTATTGACGAAGAATCTTTTAATTGAACATGATGGAGATTTCCTTTGTTGAAAATTCTAATTTGATACAGGCAGTTTGTAAATTAAACAGAAAATTAAGTGAATGTATTCAACACAAAATAAATATGCCAATACTGAGCTTATTTTATCTCCCCCTTTCAATTCGTTATCGTAAATACTAAATTTAAATTAAGAATGAGGTGGAGAGAGGAGAATTTTTGGAATATAAATTTTCTTTAACATAAGATTTTGTAATATTTCTAGTTCATTATTTATATTTCTTTTAACCTGAATTACAATAATTTATAAAGAGTTTATATTCCGAATAGTAACTCTCAATATGAGCAGGAGTAAAGATCCGAAGAATTCCAACCTTCGCGGTGGAATCATCCCCTCATTGACGAAGAACCACCCTCAGCGGTGACTTCGTACTGATTTCTCATTTTTCATATTAACCCCCGCTCAATGGGGCAAGAATTCGAAAACGTGGCATTAAATCGTGAAATAAAAAGAGCTAAAGGACTATACGTTGTTGACATATGGCAAGAGAGCATGTCTGTGTATCATTTGACCCACTACCTAACTTCAGTCAAGGTCATCTCGCTTACTATTACCTCTATGAAACAGTTGTTGTAGAGTAGTATCTGCGTATGATCGATGCGCTAAATTTGTTATAGAACTTTTAAGTGATTAAGCTCATTAATAGCCGAGTAGTTATTGGCTTAATTAACTATGGATCCCATACCGTCAGGTATTACTGAATATATTACGTCCAGATTGTGAATTTGATATATTATTATAAGTGAACTATTTTAGTTTAAAAATTAAAGTCAAGCTGCTTTACTTATGTGTACTCGTTAAAATTTAAACTGAATTCCTGAAAATGTATTTCATGAATATTTTTGAAACATGTAGTACAGTCGAATAGATTCAATTCAATTTCTTTCAGCGACAACATTCCACTAGAAGTGTTATTGTTAATTCTTATATGTTATGACCTCCTGGTTACGGAAAAAATATTTACTCCCAAAAATTCCGGAGCGTCAAAAGTTATATGCACCTTTTGACGCGCTTTCACGGATTTTCCACTTGTCTGCTTAATATATCTTCTACTAGTAATCGAATGGGAATTTTAAAATACGGGCTTATTTGAAATGAAATTCTTAAAAAATGTATATAATATATCCGCCATCTTGGAAAAAATAGAGAACACCAAAAATGACCGAAAAAATCAGAAATGAATATGTTTTCGACAAGAAGGAGTAATTTCACCAAAGTTTTCAAAAATAAAACTCACCTGTGATCAAATATAATGCACCGAACCTGGACGCTGTAAGTCAAATAAAATGGTCAATGATGGCTGACGAATTAAAATTTTTTAATTCTTCGTCAAGTATCAAGAAGACATTGTGCGTTTTTTTTATTGTAGGTTCTTTTAGGTACTTTAAGAGGATAAAGTTCATTTTTTTTATTTTCAATAAAAGGGCATTTTCTATAACTTTCAAAAATGCATTTTCTTTGACCATCCTTTTGTTTCATATATTATTATTATTACCATGCGTATGCTTAATAAATTTTCTTTTCAAATTAATGAAGTTTTATTTTGTATTAAATTTTTGAAGTTATACGAGACTTTCTATAGTATATTTCATTTTGTTTCGATAAAAATTGGGTTAAAAAAGGAGAGTCAAATAAATGCATTTAAAAAAATACACTTTTTATGAAAATAAAAAAAATTGACTTTCTCCCCTTAAAGTATCTGAAAGAACCTACAATCGAAGAAACAAGAAGTGACGCACAATGCCTCCTTGATATTTCACGAAGAATTAAAAAAATGTATATCGTCCGCCATCTTTGACCGTTCTATTTGTCTTAATGCGTCAGGATTTGGTGCATTATATTTGACCATAGATAAGTTTTTTTTTACCAGCCAGCCAATTACTCATTCTTATTGAAAAGATATTCAATTTAGATTTTTTCTGCCATTTTTGTGTTTTCAATTTTTTCCCAGATGGCGGATTGACCATTACATATCGGACTGGTCTTTATTTTTTAATAATTTTATTTCAAATAAGCCAGTATTTTTAAAATTTCCATTCTTTTACTATACTAGTAGAAGATACAGTGTGTCCCAGGATAGATGTAACAAGAGGTGTAATGGACCAAAAATTTTGGAATTTTAGAACGGTATTTGGGGATTGAGTCCTGCATGTTGTAAAACTAAAGTATACCAAAAATGACTTGATTTGGTGTTCTACAGGGTGTTTTATAAGCAAAGTTGTAAAAATCATCACTAATAAAGTACCTTTATTTTTCAAAATATGAAAAAATTCCACTAAGAAAAGTTATTTAGAATGCAATTTTATACCTTTATACCATATTTATTTTTTTGAAACTTCCCATTTTTTGCGAATTAAGAGTTGAATCCATATTTAAAGTTGTGTAGGAGCAAATCTTAATCATCTCAAAAAGTAGGCTATTGGTAAATAAAAAATTGAATATACGAGACGTAAGTAGGTATAATGTTAATCGAACTAATTGTAAAACAAGAAACAATTACTAACAGAAGATTAATGAGGTTTAAAAATTATAACAAGTAATAAATGTCAAAAACATAACAGATTCACAAACAAATTCATTATTGACCAATACAAAACAATGTTTACAATTTTTTATTATTCGACGTAGCTACCACCCACATCCACACACATTTCGATCCTTCGCCTGAAGTCCTTAAAACTGTTTTTAATATGATCTAACGGTATGGAGTTTACGGCATTTGTAATTATCTGCTACAATACTGCTACATCGTTAGAAAGTGGTTCAGCGTAAACCAACTGCTTGAGGCGACCCCATAAAAAGAAATCCAATATTGATTAATAGGTCTGGGGATCTCGCCGGCCACTTGATCGGTCCATTCCTGGCAATCCAATTTTCTCCAAAATTTAAATTCAACCACCGATTAACCATTTCTGTGGAGTGGCCAGGGCAACCATCATGTTGAAAGTGAACTAAAGGCATATCTCTTAAAATATTTAAATGTTCTTCAGAAAATCTTTCAAGAAGCTGTAAATAAGTGTGCTGGTTTAACCTTCCCTCAATGAAATAAGGTCCAATAACTCCAACGTGATAAGAAACGGCACACCATACATTCACTTTTTTATAATATTGTCTTCTACAATCAATTCTAAAATTTGGATTTTCAGAAGCCCAAAACCGACAATTCTGAGATGAAACAACAGCATTGGTTGTGAATGTGTATTCATCTGAGAAAATTATGAAATGATGAAAAAATGTCTCTTCCATGATTTTTTCTCCAATGGTCAAACAAAAATCCAACCTACGGCCGTCATCTCCCTCTTCAAGCGTATGTTTATAATTTGCTTTATATGCCCTAATTTTCTTTGCCTTGTAAATTCTTTGGAGTTCAGACTTGCTAATATTAATAAGAGCTGATCTCTCTCTTAGTGGTATCCTAGGATTTTCTATAACAGAGGCATGAGCTATAATAGCCCCAACATTGTCTTCATCATATGCTTTTATTTTTCTTTTCATGTGAAGAACACTACCAGTAGCCAGAAACTTTTTAATTATTCTCATAACCTGAGTACGTGACAAAGCAGTGTTTGGAAATTTCAAATTAAATTGGCTCACCACTTCTCTTAGCGAGTAAATTTTTTTAGGCACTGTGAGTACCATTTTCACTTATTTTTTATGTTTGGTTCGTTAATTTGAAACAGAAATTAAGGATAATATTGACTACGTTTGACAGATATGTCAATAATAAATGATAAATGTGTATCCACTGCTTTTCTCACAGCCTACTTTTAGTTTCTACATAACTTAAAATATTAATTCACAAAAAATAATTTCTATGCAGTTTTAATTGAATGGTTCAAAATAAAATACTAATTTATTGAAAAAATGGGAAGTTTCAAAAAAAATAATTTTATATTCCTGAAATTTGGTATAGAGGTATAAAATTGCATTCTAAATAACTTTTCTTAGTGGAGTTTTTTCATATTTTGAAAAATAAAGGTACTTTATTAGTGGTGATTTTACAACTTTGCTTATAAAACACCCTGTAGAACACCAAATCAAGTCATTTTTGGTATACTTTAGTTTTACAACAAGCAAGACTCAATCCCCAAATACCATTCCAAAATTCCAAAATTTTTGGTCCATTACACTTCTTGTTACATCTATGCTGGGACACACTGTATATTAACCAGACAAGTAGAAAATTCGTGAAAGCGCGTCAAAAAATGCACATAACTTTTGACGCTCCTGAATTTTTGGGCAAATATTTTTTTTTTTTTCGTAATCATCAGGTCATAATACATAAGAATCAACATCTAGTGGAATGCTGTTGCCCAAAATAATCAATTCAACTGCACTAGTATAAAAATAAACGAATGAAAATTTACATTGGTGTTTCACCGTCTATAGTTTATGAGACAAAATAGTAACTAAAATCGAAACCTTCACCTGGTGAAGTTTGGCCTATGTAATTCACTACATCCTGTATGTTAGGTTAATAAAATTAAGTTTAGGAATATTATTTTGTACATAGGGAAGCAACAAAATAATTTTGATTAGCTTTTCCATTTTATTATTTGAGTTTGTTTCCACATCGCTCAGGAAGTAAAACTCTTTATGCATTTTTTGAAATGGTTTTCCTATGGGTTCATTCCACTAAAATCTTCCCTGGTTATATTCGTTGATGTGATAATTTTAGGTTAATTTTTCTTCCACTGGTTAATTTAAGCACCCTTTCTCAAGGCAGAACACGTACATAAGCAGGGAAATCCGAATGAAAGAAGCTGTGAAAAATAATCGTTTCCTAGACAGGTCAAAAGTGCTTGCAAGTATATTTGTAAGCATGGAACCCTTAAGTAATTGCTTCATTCACGGAAAGACATTGTTTCGTTTCCTCTCTCCTTATTTGGTGCAAGGGAGTTAATGAGAGATTCGGGGAAATCGTCTTCGTATGACATATTCAGGTCAGTTCCAGAACGACCAATTGATATTGATGATTGCGAATTTATTGTTGATTAGCAAACCTAATCGTCGCGTCGTGTGGTATGGCCGAAACATTTAAGGTACAAGGTACATTTAACTACGTTTACACCGTATAGATGAAATTCATTCGTAAAAGCGTAACGTAGTGTTTGACAGCTATGATGAAAATACCTACAGCACAAAGAGTATCAAATGACAGCAGCGTCTTTTAAAACCCATTTCTTCGGAAATTGTTGGCCTGAAAATGATTCTCAAAAAAATTATTAAGCAATCTCGCCAATAGGAGCGTTTCATTTCAGAACTGGTAAACAGATTTCAGTTCGAAGGCATGAAAACAATTACTACTGTTAGTGACGCCAACGCGCTGATCTTTCAAACTGTTATCAATTGCTTTCATCATAGTGAGTGGTCATCACCGGGCAGGACGTCGAACTACTCACGATTGTAATTGATTTTGCCTGTGAACGTAAAAGCATCAAGCTTTTAAGAGATGTGAGCATCTCTTAAAAGTCGGATATATGCTCTTTTATGTATATTTCCTTGAAAGAAAATTAGTCGAGTCAACGAGTGACATAAAGGATGGTGTAGAGTGCGTGAGCAGGGACCTAAGCGATTCCTTTATAAACTTGTTCAGGTTGCTTAGGGAGTGAACATACTGAAAGTTTTGATGTCTAGAGGTGAGCCGGAGGGGGTGGGGGGCACAAAGAAAGTCCCACTTTTGATTTTCTCGCTTATATCTCTAAAACGGTGCGTCGTGGGGAAAAATTTTCAATTGAAAGCTCATGAAATTCTCAACAACTTCCGTTTTATATACTTTTTCGAATTCGCAACCGTTTTCGTACGTTATCGGAGCGTGTAGCTCCGGTAAAGTGAAAGTTTTCGAAAAACAGATTTTTACCTCAACTCTAAGGAAACGCGAAGTGGGCTTCTCAAAATTGTACTTAAAGTCAGACATCATCAAGGAAGCGGCAGTGATCTTTTGCAACCCCTTCTCCACTCAAGGTGAGGTTGAAGAGGCTGGGAAGGTTTACTTCCTCAAATGGTATGGAGCACCAGCAAGAGACCTCCCTCAACCAGTACCGCTTCCAGTCGTTCATGCCCAGTAAACACACACACGTTAAAAAAACGTTTGGAAATGACGATAACCGAACGTTACATAAACGTAACTAATATTCGTTGAATAAACGCAAAAATGTCGCCGAGATTCACGGAGTTTTCCACTATTAAATAGACTACTAATCAACGTTAGTTAATTAAGGTATTTTAACATTTTTATTATTGGTGGAAAACACGTAATATTATTCACTTGCTTTATAGTAAACCAACATATGTCAGCAAGACATTTTAAAATCATGTTATATAAACGTGAATAATATTCGTTGAATAAACGCAAAAATGTCGCCGAGATCCACGGAGTTTTCCACTATTAAATAGACCACTAATCAACGTTAGTTAATTAAAATGTTTTAACGTTTTTCATTATTGGTGAAAAACACGTAATATCATTTACCTGTTTTATAGTAAACCGATATACCTTGTAAAAACATTTTAAAATCACTTTATATAAACGTGAATAATAATCGTCGAGATCCACGGAGTTTTGCACTACCCAGTGGGCACACATACGTTTAATACCTTTGAAAACCACACTCTGTTTTTATAAAAGAGTTGATTCAACGAAAAAATGTCGCTCGAAGAAACGGATGAGCCATCTAGGTTAAACACCCACTGGTTTTATCATAAAACCACTGGGTGATTAAAACCTTATAAACAGATACCATAAAATGTTTATGCTATCTCGGCCCAGCCACAGAATAATGATCTTTAACCTGATTGTTATAAGATCCATTCAAATAAATCGATGTTCCCTGAAAGAATTTGACAATGGTCAATCTATGTTATTTATTTTCTCTTTGTAGTGTAATGCCTTTTCTAGCTAAGGCTTTCCATCAGTAGATGTTTTCCTTGAGTTGTAATGTTAAAGAATGACGGTGCTCTAGGCTGGGCTGATTTAGTTTGTTGTATTTTGGTAGTGTTTAGGGTTAGTGTATGTTAGCTTATAATTTGTTTGGGTTGTGATATTAAAATAGTGCACACCTAGGTGTGTGTTTTGTTGGCTCCTTTATGAATGTTTGTTTTAATCTTTTGAATGTTGTTATGTTTTTGTTTCTATTTGATGGTGGTATGGCTCTTTTCAGTTTTGTAATGTGATACTTTTTTATTCTTGCTTTAGGTGTTTAGTATTTTTTTTTTATTTTTTGCTTAATTTTCTTTTGGTTTTTGGTTTTTTTATATTTTCGTTTTTTTATGTATTTTTTTGGTATTTATTTTATTTTATTTTATTTTTTTTGTTTTTTTCTCTTTTTTTCTCAAATCAAGTTAGTTTACAGATTTTTGGGGTGTAATAATAACAATATTGTGTCCTAATCGGCAGTGGGGGTGTAAATGTAGTTGAGGGAGGGATGTTTAGGAGCTACAAGGAACTTGGGAGTGAGTGGGTTAGTGAGGGTGGGGTTGCTGGATTTGACAAGGGAGTTTGCCAGATTTGGTATCAGTTTTTTTAAAATAAAATCGTTCAAGGTGGGGGTGCCTGATATTTGATGTAATGTGGTAATAGGGCTATGTGTGGGGTATCTGTTAGCCACTCTGAGGGTTTTATTTCGTATTTTTTGCAGCCTGTTTTGTTGGGTTGGGTGGATGAGAGGGTACCAGATCGGTGAGGCATAAGTAAATATAGGGCGTAGATATAATTTAAATATTAGAGTGCCAATTTGGGGTGGTGATGTTTTGATGATGGAGTAAAGTAAAAAAAATCGTTTCCAACATTTGTTAGAAATGTTTTTAATATGTTGTTTAAAATTAAGTTTTGTGTCGAGCGTAACCCCCAAGTAGTCAATGCTATCTGACCAATCAATGTCACTTCCACCGACGCTGAGGCATGTACTGGTCTGCTTAGATACTTTTTTTGTAAGGCAGATTGCTTGTGTCTTGTTAGTATTTGTTTTGAGTCCCCAGTCGGAGTAGAATTTAACGGTAAAGTCAGTCTGTTGTTGTAAAAGTTTCGTCATGATGTCAGAGTTTTTTTTTATGTAGTCAGGATAGCAGTATCATCTGCATACAGGCAGATGATCGTACGATGATCTGTAGGGGTTGGGAGGTCATTAGTATACAGGTTGAAGAGGATAGGAGCAAGGGCGGACCTCTGGGGGATGCCGGACAGGATGGGTCATTGGGATCATTGACTACTGCTCGAAATTGGCGGTTAGAAATGTATGACTGTATCAGTTTAATGATACGAGTCGAAAAACCCGCGATCGAGAGCTTGTATAGTAGCCCAGGGTACCAGACTTTGTCAAAGGCTTTCTCGAGGTCTAGGGCGACAAACCCGGTGAGTAGACCTCGGTTGAAGTTGGTGGTGGCGATCTCACCGACTCGGAATAGTTGCTGCACAACGCAGTAACTATGACTGAATGACTGGCGCGGAAACCAAATTGATGCCGATTCAGAATGTCATTTTCTTCCAGGTACTCCTGGACTCGACTTAATATAAGTGAATTAAATATTTTTGCCAGGCAAGATATTAAACTTATTGGGCGATAATTCGCTGGATTGTTTAAGTTTTTACCAGGTTTCGGCATGTTTACAATTTTTGCTATTTTCCACTGTTTTGGATAGTATGTTAACCTGGTACAAGCATGGAATAAGTTAATTAAGTATAAATAACATTTAACTGGAAAGTGTTGCAAGGCGTATGTTGGTATATTATCGAGCCCAGGGGCTCTCCTGGGATGCAACGACATCAAAGAGGCTCTCACCTCAGACGGTGAGAAAAACATTGGTTCTACGTCAGTCTGGAGGGTGGTTGAGTTAAGGGTTAAAATATATTCATTGACTTGGCCTAAGATGGATGTAGGGATAAGGTTAGGGGTAAATACAGAGGAGAGATAATTAGAGAAGGATGCAGTCCTTTCCTCGTCGGTAACTGCCACACCAGCTTGGGTTAGGAGTGGGGGTATTAGCGTTTTTTTACGCGTGAGAAGCCGTGGGGTGAAATAAGGATCATTAGGATGGGATTCAACTAGCTTCACGTTTTTGGCTCTGTGTGCCTTAATTTCTGCGTTAATTTGTCGCTTAAGTTCATTAACCTGCGTTAACAGAACAGGGTTTCTAGAGTGTTGGTAGCTTTTCTTTACGCGGTTTTTAGCGAATAAGGTCCACTAGTTGATTTGGAAGTTTGAACAGGTAGGGACGGGAAGGGTTGGGTTTTCTGCTGGCATCCAGTGCATCTAGTATGTTTGTAGTGAGCGTCTGGACGGCTCTATCAATATCGTTTGTGCTATAACATGGTTGTATCTGTTGAAGGTTAGTTATTTATTTTCTTCGTAGTGTATGCCTCTTCTGGCTAAGGCTCTCCATCGGCTGATGCTTGCCTTGAGTTATGTAATTATGGAATAACGTTGCTCTGGGCTGGGCTGATTTAGTTTGTTGCTTTTTGGTATTAGGGTTATTAAATTGTTAGTTTTTTAGCTTGTTTGGGTTGTAGTATTTAGATAATGCACACAGTGTGTTTTGTTGGCTCTTTTGTGTATGTTTGTTTTATTTTTTTTTTTTTTTTTTTTTTTTTTCCGTGTGGTAATGGCTCTTTTCAGTTTTGTAATGTGATACTTTATTTTTTTTCTTAAGGTGTTTAGTCTATTTTTTGTTTATGTTTTTGTTTTTTTGTGTTTTTTTTGTATCTTTTGTGTTTTTTTTTTTTTTTTTATTATTTTTTTTCCTTTTTATTTTTATTTTTTCTCAAATCAAGTTAGTTTTACAAGTTTTGGATGTAATTTACAATATTGTATACTAATCAGGAGTGGGGGTATAAATGTAGTTAAGGGAGGGATGTTTGGGAGCTAGAAGGAACTTGGGGGTGAGTGGATTAATAAGGGTGGGATTGCTGGATTTGACAAGGGTATTAGCCAGATTTGGTATCAATTTTTTAAAAATGAAATCGTTCAGGGTGGGGGTGCCTGAAATTTGATGCAATGTAGTGATAGGGCTATGTGTAGGGTATCTGTTCGCCACTCTGAGGATTTTATTTTGGATTTTTTGCAGCCTGTTTTGTTGTGTTGGGGGGATAAGAGGGTACCAGATCGGTGAAGCATACGTAAATATAGGGCGTAGGTATGATTTAAATATTAGGGTGCCGATTTGAGGTGGGGATGTTTTAATAATGGGGTAAAGAAGAGAAAATCGTTTCCAACATTTGTTGGAAATATTTTTGATATGTTGTTTAAAGTTAAGTTTAATATCAAGATTTACACCCAAGTAGTCGATATTATCTGACCAGTCAACATCAACCCCGCCGATGTTGAGGCGTGTGCTAGTTTGCTTGGTTACCTTTTTTGTTAGGCAGATGGCTTGTGTCTTGTTTGTGTTTGTTTTGAGTCCCCAGTCGGAGTAGAAGTTGACAGTAAGGTCAGTCTGTTGTTGTAGTAATTTCGTCATTATGTCGGGGTTCTTTGATGTAGTCAAGATTGCAGTGTCATCTGCATACAGGCAGATGGTCGTGCGATGGTCTGTAGGGGTGGGGAGGTCGTTAATGTACAGGTTAAAAAGGATGGGACCAAGGGCAGAGCCTTGGGGGATGCCGGACAGGATGGGTAGGGGTGTGGAGCACGCCTCATTGACTACTGCTCGAAATTGGCGATTAGAAATGTATGACTGTATTAATTTAATAATACGAGTCGAAAAACCCGCGATCGAGAGCTTGTAAAGTAGTCCAGGGTGCCAGACTTTGTCAAAGGCTTTCTCGAGGTCTAGGGCGACAAACCCGGTGAGGTTATTTATTTTCTATAAATTCATAAGAGTATAAGATAAAGCATGACTGATTATTGTTAGCGGTTTGTATGTAGTGCCATCTGGAAATAGTTTCTGCAACAAACTACGTAGTAAGCAAGCAAATTTAATGCATTAATGTAGAAGAGTAGAAAAACGTTAAAAAAACGTCGTCATCTACCATTTACTTCACCTGTAGATTTAGAATGTTTGCATTTTAATAAGTTGAAAGCATCAATTATTTTAAAGTTGTATAAAAACGTTTTTTTCCTTTAAATAAAATTACTGTATTATATTAATGCAATAAAACACGTTCAATTTTTTTTTCGTTTCACAAACGTTATATTTAGCGGGTTGTTACAAGTTCTCATTATATGAACGTATATTATATGAACGGGTATTATACGTTAATATATGAGTAAAATAAACGTTCTGATCAGTACGTTTTAGTTCAGTAATCCCTTCCATTACTGGTTGGGAGTGTGTGTAGGAGTAACGAATTTCATAGATTTTATTTAAATTTAATATTTTACAACTGAATTTTATGCGTAGAAAAACGTTTAAAAAACGTAACCTTCTACCATCTATTTCACTCATGGATTTAGAATTCCCTTGCAATTAGTAAGTTGGAAACAACAGTTATTTTAACGTTGTAAAAAATACGTTTTATTTTTCTTTAAATAAAACGTTTGAATCGCCGTATTAAATATATGTAACAAAAAACGTTAAACTTGTTCGTTTCGCAAACGTTACTTTTAGCGAGTCGTTAAAACTCCTTACATTATAAACGTGTTTTATACCTGATTACATATTTGTGAAAAAAAAAACGAACTTACTAAAACGTTTCATTCCAGTATTTTCTTCTATTAGTGGATAAAATTGCGTGTAGTAGTAACGTCTTATTTACGCGTGGAAATTTTCAACCAAATGTGACGTTGAAAATTTCAACGTAAAATGTTTAATCAACGACTACGATGTTTTAAAAACGTTTATTAAACATACGTGTACCCATTGGGTATTCAATGGACTACTAATCAACGTTAGTTATAAGTTATTTTCATGCTTTTATTCTTCATTATAATACTACGTTTATCGGATATAAAATAACCCACCTATAATCAATATATGGTTGATTTCCTTTATTATATCAATGTTCAACATCAAATATTGTCCCTTTTTTACGTTATAATATTATGTTTGATAAATGTTTATTAAATAATATCTAATAACGAATAGTTGTAAAACGGTTAACTAAGTTAATAATTACTATATGTTAATAAGTGGTTATAGAACAGGCACAAAAATACATATTGATCAACGTCATATTGCTCTGAATTATAAACGTTTTAAAAATACGTTGAATTAAACTTACGACTAAAACTAATAGTTAATATATTTTCTTTCATCAACGTTTAATTGACGTAGAATTTAAACGGTAAAATTTCCTTAGTACATCAATGTTGTGTCAAGTTAATTTTGTTGGTCTGTTTCATATTACTACGTTTATCGGGTATAAAATAAACCACCTATAATCGATATATGGTTGATTTTCTTTACTATATCAATATTTCTTCAAAGTCAAATATTGTCCCTTTTTTATATTATAATATTATGTGTAATAAATGTTTATTAAATAATATCTAACAACGGATAGTTGTAAAACGGGTCTAGGACATGTCAGGATCAACGTTGCTTTTATAAGTAAGTTTAACGCGTCATAACTACGTTAATAATTACTACATGTTAATATCTGGTTATAAAACAGGCACAAAGTACATATTGTTCAACGTCACATTGATCTCAAATATAAACGTTTTAAAAACACGTTGAATTAAACTTACGACTAAACCTAATAGTTAATATATTTTCTTACATCAAGGTTTAATTGACGTTGAATTTAAATGGTAAAATTTCCTTGGTACATCAATGTTGTGTCAACGTATGTTGTTTCAACGTAGTTTTGTTGCTCTTTTTCATCGTTATAATACTACGTTTATCGGATATAAAATCAACCACCTGTAATCAATATATGGTTGATTTTCTCTATTATATCAATGTTTCTTCATCGTCAAAGAGTAAGCATTTTTTATGTCATAATGTTACGTTTAATAAAGGTTTATTAAATAATATGTAACAAAGGAGAGTTGCAAAACGGCTCGAGGATATGTGAGGATCATCATCGCTTTTATAAGTGAATTAAACGTGTCATAACTACGTTGAAAAAATGTTGTAATTAAATTAATGGTTACAATGTTCATTACATTAACGTTATTTTAAAGTCGAAAAACAAACGTCTATTTATGGCCAATAGGGTGGCCCATCTTTTTCGAAATAGAAATTTTTTATTTCTCACCCCTGCAAATGGTTCCATTTGAAGAAAAAACAGTCCCCTCAAAATATTATTGAGGCAAATTGAAGGCAAGGAGTGCCGCAGAATGCATTATTATGCAATAATAAAAGTAAATGGAATTATTTACATTCTTTGGTTGATGCATTGTTTTTTTTTTAATCAGCAACATTTATCTTTAGAATGACTAATCAAGTCATACAAATATCAAAGACATTATCTGTTGTGACTATGACATGTGTCATACTACTGTAAATTCGTAGTCTAAGAAAACTAGACTAGAAGTTTTTGAAATAAAACTCTCGTTTTATCTTTGTGTATTTTATTATGAAACGTTTTTTTCATACATAGTACCAAATATTATCCTAAATCTACAAGACATATAGTAATAAAAACAATATTTTTTGCACTAGGCCAAAGTATGCGACAGGGTTTCTTTTTTACATTTGGAAACTGTGATTTATAATCATTTACAACTTGGAGTAAAAACTGTTTTTGGTCTTCATTTTTTGTTAAAATGTGTCAGTAATAAGTTTGATTCCTCTCTCAGCGGCATCATTTACAACTTTAATTTTGTTTACAATATTGAAACATCGGGTATAACTTTCATTTTCCCTCCATGTTGTTGGATCATTTTCCAAAAATTCCATAGACAAACCTAATTTTTGAAAAACCTGTTTAGTGTTCTCGCATATGAAGTCCTGAATTTCCTTGTTTTCAACGTCAGTAATGTTACTAATCATAAGTCGTTTAATACCCTCTTGATTTGGTGCTTTCTTATTCAAAGCTTTAACCATTTCTCTTTTAGTGGTAACTGAAATATCGTCATCAAAGAAAGATAAGCCAACATTTACTGAATCAAGGTACCACAAATGGTTCACTATTTTCCTACTTGCGGCTTGAGATATTTCATTGTCAATATTTTGATAATTAATGAGTTCTTTACAAAAGTCTAAGTCATGAAGCGGTGCTTTACTAGCAAATGACGCTGTAAACCAGGCCTTTACATAAACCTTTACAATAAAGAGACATATATCTTCAATACCTATTTTTTCTTTTTTAGTTAGTTGGAACTGATCTTGGAAAAAAAATATTTTTAGACAGTAAATGGCCTTGGCCATCCAACGTGCATGATGAAATGCCCCTGGTTGATAGAATGTCGTGTGAGTGGGCTCTTCTTCAACAAAAAATTTAGAAAGCATTAAAAATTCTTTATAATCATCACGAGGCTGTTGCAAAGTTAAAGCTGCATTTAGAAACTTTACAATTTCGGCTTTAACTGGTTGTAAAATGTGTTTAATTTTTGATACCTGAAATCCAGTTTATCCAGTTTATTTTGATCTATTTTAGGCCAAAATTCCCTAAAACGTTTAAATAGTGGCACATTTGGACCAGACGAGGAAGGCATTTTTATGTCAAACACACTTCTCAAAACCACTTCAAAAATATGATGTCTACAAGGAAAATATAGAATATCTCTTTCTAATTTCTGTTGCAATAGTGTGGCTGCCCCATTTATATAGCCCATATTTGATGCTGTTGTATCACAACACAAAGCTATTACCTTTTCGTCCAAATTCCATTCACAAAGCACATCATAAACTGCTTCAGTCTGTTCTCTTCCAGTTGAATTGGGCAAAGCTGGTACTCCAAGTAGTTGTTCAATATCTCCACTAGTAACTAAGATAGCAAGTCTATCGATATTTCCCATTCCAGTGAGAGAAGGTAAAAGTTTTCCATCCCAATGGATGACTGGGGCCGGCAATTCAGAATTACCGAAGGCAGTTTTTAATATTTCAGCTCTTTCTTCGCGGATGCGTTGTCTAGAGCGCTGAAGTGTGGTTCTGCTGATGGACAAAGATGTGGTGTCATGTCCTAGTGCTTCTGCTACTGCCGTCAAAATATGGACTCCATACCTGTCGCTTATTTTGCAAGCATCAAATGCAGCGGCTATTTTTGGTGTGATGATGTTACATGTTCCATACAATCTCCTCTTTTTTGGCTGTGACGGGCCAGGCTGGTCTTGTAACAACTCTTCTTGGGCTTCGATTATTTCATCTTCATTTTCGTTGGAGTCGGCTGAATTACTACTTGATGATGGACAGGTGACTGTTTCCTCTAATCTAGCTTTTTCTTGTTGACTTCGTTGCATTCGTTCGGATAATTTCTGTAATTTCTCCTCAGCTGATTTTTCTTGAGAAGCAAGTTGGTAATCAATACCATGTATAAATCCAGGACGTCCCTTTTTTCTTTGGTTAATTAAAAACTGCTTATCTTCATCTATTTTCATCAACTCCAATGCATTTGCATGAGAAATGTCAAAGAGATCATCCAATTTTTCAACGAAATTTTTTTCTTTACTCCCGCACTGGCCCTTTTAGCCGATTTTTGTAAGTTCCTCCACTCTGCATAAAGTTTATCTAGTTGTTTAACACAATGAAAATCCTGACGTGTCGGAATGCGAGCTTTATCACAAAAAAAAATGACACCTCTTTTATTGTTAATTTAGCACTTTCATGTACACTTAGCTTCACTTCACGAATGTTATAAAAGAGCACTTGTAATACTTGTCTATTAGACGGCAATTTATTGCCAATGATTTGTGACGAATAGTGTCCAACTAAGTAAATGAAAGTATCCTTTCGTAAGGATCTAACATCAGCCGTCGTTAAATGTTTTTTCAAAAAGGAACGTATGCTAGAACTTATAATGTCACCACTGTAAAACACAATTGCAAACTGACATAAAAACCTACCGTAGGTGCATTATATTTCGAAACTTCCAAAACAAATAATTTCTAGGAAATAATTACACCAATAAAACATTATGAGAAAAGAGGTAGATATTTGTATTTTAAGTAAAATTTAAGTGTATTACCGCAATAAAATCTTATCTACAAATTTCTACCTGAATGCGGCACGGGTTACCGTTCACCGAATTATCTGAAACTTTGACATAAATTATTCCTAGTATAATAATATATTTTCGTGGGGTGAGACTTAAAAAATACGCAAAAAAAATTCATCCCCTATAGAGATGGGCCACCCTAATGGCCAATAATCAACGTTGACTTTTTCAACGACTAACGTTATATCAACGCTTACAACGTTATATCCACGTTTAATAAACGTAGGTGTGTTTACTGGTTGAGGCCAGTGGCAAATATTAAGCCTGACATCAGCTTCCTCCCACCAATTGAAAGCGCAGGTAAACAGCATTCCCGGCACACCTACCACCAAGTACAGCAGTGGCTCGAGAATGAGCTGCCCTCTCAAGAGTGAGGTGGAAACATGTAGGAGACACCCTGGTGCCAATTACAACAGAAGATCCACCAGCACCGGGGGTTCTACTGGAAACTATATTTTGTCGCTGCACCAGGGATTGTGGTAGTGGCAAATGTGGACGAGAGAAAGCAATGCTGAACTGTTCTGCGGCGTGCCTCCATTGCCAAGGGAAATTCTTCAAAGGCGTGCCTGTTTACGACGAGGACGATGATGAAGACGACGTAGAGCCCCTTCAGCAAGAACCACCCATCACTGAGGATAAGGATGCCATGGACGAGGAACCCTTGCCAGGAGCCTCACGTTCAAAGAGGATGAAAACGTGAAACCAGAGAAAGTTGAGAGTTTAACATTGAGAAGTTATTGAGAGTGAAAACAATGAGAATTATTGAAATCGAATAAAATTACTTACTTTACATGTGTTTTTTTATCGTATTTAAAATACAATTTTCTATTTTTCAATAAAAATCTGTTTTTCGAAAATTTTCACTTTTCGTAGCGAATTCGAAAAAAATATATAAAACGAAAGTTGTAGAGAATTTCATGAGCTTTCATTTAGTATAAGAAGCGACGCACCGTTTTCGAGATATAAGCGAAAAACCAAAAGCGTGACTTTCCTTGTTGGAAAATATTTAAGAATTCCTCGAAGATTCGAATCAGTCAAGAGGTTGGCTAGTTGACCTATCCAATTATTCCGTGGGTTTATTAAGACCTTCACCAAGATCTGATGCTTTACAGCAACATTCCTATTGAGTACCTCATCAAATTCAATTTTGGCGAGGAGGAAATATGACCTCCACGCAATGGGGTTGAAAAAAAAATCAGTAACATTTCATCACCTGTTTTCACCACCAAAGAAGTAGGTAGGGTTGCGCTATTCAACTACGTGCTCCAACTGCCATGGACATGTGTGCTTAAATCTAGCATTGGAAGAAAAATTAGCCAAATACAACGGACAAAATCTGATGGGGTTTTAGTGGAACAGTTCCACAGAGAAAAGCACTTTAAAAACGCTCTAAGAGCTCTACTTCATGAGCGGTGTGGAAATAAACTCAAATAACATAATGCATGATTGCAAAAAATAAACAGAAAAAACTAATAAAAATTGCTTGTAAACATTTTTGTGTACGTCTAGGTTATAGAAGACGATACTCTGCTCTATTATTTCATTCATTTTTCTCTGCGAAAACAACGTTTAAGTATTTTTGGCTGCCCGCTCCAAACAATCCTCAAATTTTAACGTTATTTGCAAGAATTGGGTGAAGATTTGATTAGAAAAGTCAACAGAGGGTTTTTGAATAGGATTCAAAGACAAATACTTTCTTTCCCATACTTCTTTCCATTCGGACGAAAATGTAAGAAACTAGTATAGTCACAGCTGAAGATAATTTTTCATATAATAAAGAATATTTCATCCACTGGATAAGTGAGACCATTTCGTATATTTATTTCTGCTCTTATTAGGAGTTCGTATATGGGTCATTGTCACGAAAACGTGAATTTGCAGAAAGTAATTTTAAGAAAAATATATTTATTTATTTTCAAATATAACATTCAGATTAGAACATAAGAATTGTTAAATAGATATTTTAAGTAAGTGATTGAGCTTAACATTAATTAGTTTCGTTAAAAAAGACAATAGTTAACGCAAGTGAAAAACAAATAATTAAATATTAAAAGTTGATGTCAAAAATTAAATGTTTAGTCTCTTAATGTAAACAGTACAAATAAAATCTTTAATTCTCTCTAACACAAAAATTAAAAAACAGAAATAAAAACAAATGTACCAAATAAAAACAAAAACTTTAATGAAAGTGGGAGGGAAGTAAAATAGTTGGTAGATTTTAAAAGCTTATCCTCTTATGTACATAAGAACACAAAAATAGTATATTGTGTATTTAGGTGTGAAAGCAATACATTCCCGGACGACGATGCAAGCTTCGAAGTCCGGGAATGTGCTTTCACACCGAAGTACATATACTATTTTTTCTGAAATTACAATCAATATTTTTATAAATTAAGGAATTTGTATTAATGTATAACATTTCTTTATTACAATCTAACTGCTTACTAATAAATGCAATTTTAATGTGAGCTGGTTTGTCTGCGTGTATTTAATTACTGTCTAAATTATACATAAAAAATCGTACGGGAATGTTACTTTCCCGGCCTAGGCCGGGAAAGTACGATCAAAGCATTTACAAAAGGCTTATAAAGAATATACGAAAATTCAAAATATTATTGAGGACATGGACGAATCACAGGTAACAGACAGAAATAAAATAGAAGATCAGTATTTAACTTTGCTGGCAATACTAAAAACTATAATTGATAGAGTTATACATTCAAATTCTCGTATTGCTGAACAACATACTCCAACATCCTCTCAAGTAAACCTTCCAAATTTAAATATACCCTCATTTAAGGGAAACTACGAAGATTGGAAATCTTTCATAGATATATTTAATGCTCTAATTAACGGTGACACAACTTTAAGCAATGTTCAAAAATTTCTTTATCTGAAAACAGTTTTAAAGGGTGAACCTATCTCACTCATTGAAGATTTAAAAGCAACTAACGAAAATTATAAAATCGCAATGGATATTTTACAAAAGAGATATGATAATAAATTATCGATCAGTAATGCTCATATTAAATCATTGCTAGAATTACCACAAATTTCAAAAATAAATTCATTGTCATTAAGAGAATTTATCACAAACATTCGTAAGCATATAAGTATACTTAAAGGTTTAGAGGTTCCAGTAGAGCAATGGGATCTCATATTAGTGTATATTTTACCTAAAAAATTAGATTTTCAAACACACAGAACTTATGAAATGGAACAAAAACCAAAAGTTTATCCTACAATGGAAAAGCTTTTGGAATTTCTAGAGCATAGGTGTTTAGCATTAGAAAGAGTAAACACTGAAACTAGCAATAAATCAAAATATACCAAACACACAGTGGTTACAAATGCATCTGTTAATAGAGCGCCGCCACAAAAATGCACATATTGTAATCTCACAAATCATAGCATTTACACTTGTCAGAAATTTGGTAAAATTACTACAGCTCGAAGGAAACAACATGCTATAAACAATGGTTAGTGTTTAAACTGTTTAGGTACGAAACATTCCGTCTCTCAATGCAATTCAAGGAATTGTAGGTATTGTGGAAAGCGGCACCATTCATTGTTACATGAAAATAGGTCTCAAGCAAATGACACTCAACAGCCGTCTTTCTCAAAACCAATAAACACTACTCAACCCTTAGACTCACAACAAAATTTGCAACAATCAAATTTAAGTATTCCTAACTCTTCACCGTTCATGCTTGTAAATAATAGTCAATCGCAAATTGTTTTAGCGACAGCAGTATTAAATATTAGGTCGAACTCGGGAAATATTGTACAAGCACGAGCCTTGTTGGACATGGGCTCACAGACTACATTTATTACTGCTGATCTCTTTAATAAATTAAATACAAAATATTGCAAAGGCTTTATGAAAGTTTGCGGTGTAGGAAATAAAGAAACCACAGTCAAATATATTGTGGATATTTTTATCGAATCTCAAAACGAAACTAAATTCAATTTACAATTATCATGTGCAGTTTTAGACAAAATAACTTGTCGTCTCCCACAAATGGTCTTGGACACCAGTCAACTGGACGTGCCATCTTATTTAAAATTAGCGGATCCTCAGTTCTTCCTTCCCCCACAAATAGATATGCTAATCGGAGCAGACGCATACTTCGAGTTATTAAAGCCCGGTTTAATAAAGTTAGGTCCTAATCTCCCCACCATGCAGAATACCTGGTTAGGCTGGGTAGTAGCTGGTCCCACTCCAATCTCTCTTCAGTCATCAAATTTAAGTGTATCTCTATTTACAGCTCTGTGCGATATCGATGAACTGATCCCAAAATTTTGGAAATTGGAGGAAATTACTTGTACAAGGCTCCTTTCACCCGAAGACAAAATATGCGAAAACATTTTTGTGAATTCCACTAAAAGGTTGTCAAACGGCAGGTTTCAAGTAGATTTATCCTTCAAACATAATAATGACAAATCCAAATTAGGTACTCCTACAAAGCAGCTTTGCAAAGGTTCAAATCAATAGAAAATCGATTAATGAAGGATAAACATTTATACACTCAGTAGAAGGCTTTTATCGAGGAATATATCGCGCTGAATCATGGCAAATGTATCCCCTTACCTCTCAATGACAATATTATTTACAGCAAATATTTTCTTCCACATCATTGTGTCATTCGAGAAGATAGTGTCTCGACAAAGCTCAGAGTCGTCTTTGACGCCTCAATGGAAACATCTACAGGTCTGTCACTAAATGACATTACGCTTAAAGGTTACTTGGTTCAATCAGATCTATTTGACATAATTTGCAGATTCAGATGTTTCTTTTATGTCCTTACAACCGACATACAAAAAATGTATAGGCAAATTGAAATTAACCCCTCTCAGAGACATCTCCAAAATATATTATGGCGCGATTCACCTGATGACCCTCTAAAATGCATCGAACTAAACACAGTTACATATGGCCCAAACTGTGCTCCATATCTTGCCAGCAGATGTTTAGTAGAATTAGCAAATGAATCTCTCGACTTCCCATTAGCATTAAACGCACTTTTAAACCAATGTTATGTAGATGACATTTTAGCAGGTACCAATTCCGAGCAAGAATTATTTCAATTACAGAAGGAACTTGTATCACTATAGCAATCTGCAGGTCTTCGCTTGCATAAGTGGTGTTCTAATAGTTCTTCTCTTTTAGACTCGCTACCCACTTCAGATAAATCTCTGGATGACGTTACGCTTCCAGAAGATTATTGCTCTAAAGTTTTAGGTATCTCATGAACCCTCAATTTGACTGTTTTAAATTTACAATTCCAAAAGAGCTGTCACATTCTCATTTGATGACAAAACGCGCAGTTTTATCTCACATAGCCCAAATGTATGACCCCATGGTTTAATGGGCCCAATAATAGTTTCTGCAAAAATTATAATGCAAAATATTTGGAAGTCCAAAATTGACTGGGATGAAACCTTGCCCACAGAGCTGTGTAACGCTTGGAAAGAGTTTTTTCAAAGTCTCTATAAATTGTCTTCTCACACAATCCCTAGCTGCTTGTTCTCTAGACCTAACCACATTAGCCGCGAAATCCATGGATTTTCTGATGCATTTATGAGCGCCTATGGCGCATCGCTTTATCTTCGTGTCTTGCACTCAGATAAACTCAGATAAACAAGTCTCATGTAATTTAATTTGTTCGCTCCTTTAAAAACTCTCCCCAGACTCGAACTCTGTGGAGCTCTCCTATTGGCTAGACTAGTACATAAAATAAGTAATATTTTCTCCTTTAAAGCCCATAAGACTGTGCTTTGGACGGACTCACAAATCGTTCTCAATTGGTTACAATCTACCCCCTCCAGATGGACTACTTTCATAGCCAACAGAGTTTCAGAAATTCAGGATCTCACTGACAATTGTCAGTGGTCGCACGTTTCCTCAGAAGAAAACCCAGCCGATGTCATCTGGTGGTCAGGTCCAAAATGTTTGTCAGATCCCCTGTTTCAAGTAAACAAGGAAACTTGTATCGAAAAATTGAAAATAATACCTGAAGAACGCAATGTTGTAACACACGTTTCTCTTGATAATACAGTTCTGTTTTCGAAATTTTCAAAATTTTCTACTTTACAACGCACATTTGATTATGTACTTAGATTTCTGAACAACTGTATGTTCAAAAACGACAAACTAACTGGCCCTCTCTCTATCAATGAATTGAATAATTCATTAATAACAACTGTAAAATGTGTTCAAGCTAAACATTTCTCTGACGAAATTGAATGTTTAAAAGTAAATAAACCTTTGAAAAAAGGTTCCGTTTTATCATTTAATCCATTCATTGACCGACATGGAATAATACGTGTTGGTGGTCGCTTGGTTCATGCCACTCTAAAATTCGACCAGAAACATCCCATGTTACTTCCATCTAAGTTTCATTTTGTAGACTTGTTAGTGAGATACGAACATCTCAGGTTAGGTCACGCTGGCGTACACAGCGTGCTCTATAATTTACGACTAAGATTTTGGCCTCTCAGCGTTCTTAGACAAATAAAAGGCATAATAAAAAATTGCACAATCTGCCATAGATTTAAAGCCCAAGTTGCAGAGCAACTTATGGGACCATCACCACCTGATCGTGTCAATGGAATAAAACCTTTCGAAAACATAGGAATTGACTTCGCCGGACCAGTTATGGTGAAAGAATCTCGACTACGTAAGTCAATTATTTCCAAGGCGTACATCGCAGTTTTTGTTTGTATGCACAGCGAGGCTATTCACATTGAACTCGTGTCAAATCTCACCAAGGAAGCCTTCCTACTGTCTTTAAAAAGATTCATCACGACGTGGCAATCCCAATACTATTTATAGTGACAATGCCACAAACTTTAAAGGAACAAGTAACATTTTACACAATTTGTACAAGTTTTTCAAAATTAAACCCAATTTGGACTCGATTGTCACTTACCTTTCCACTCGTGAGACCCAGTGGAAATTCATCCCTCCCAACAGCCCCCACTGGGGAGGACTGTGGGAAGCAGGCGTAAAGTCTGTCAAATATCATCTCCACCGTACAGTAGGCAACTCTGTCTTATCTTTTGAGTCCCTAACTACAGTTTTATATGAAATCGAGAGTATTTTGAATTCACAGCCGCTCTGTCCATTATCTAATGATCCCAACGATTTAAGTTGTCTAACTCCTGCTCATTTTCTGATAGGGGAATCCTTATCCTCATTTCCAGAAAAAGACATGTCCACAGTCCCCGACAATAGATTAACGAATTTTCAGCACGTAAGCAAATTGCGTCAGCACTTTTGGAAGCGGTGGTCTGTAGAATACTTAAACAGACTTCAAAATAGACCAAAGTGGTGGCATTCTATTAGCAACTTGGAGTAAAATATGTTGGTCCTAGTAAAAGAGGATAATGTTCCTCCTTTGCAATGGATAATTGAAGTAATCCCCGGATCTGATAAAAAGGTACGCGTGGTACAAAAAATAAAAACCAAAAATGGTATATTTACAAGGCCCATACGCAAATTATGTCCATTGCCCTTTTATAATGTTGAAAACTAATTTCAACCGGGGGGAGTTCAGTCTAACTGCAAAATGTACATTTTTGTGGAAATGACCTATATTTTATTGTATTATTTTTTTCCTGTTAACTGTTAATTTTTCTTGTGGCGTTTTAAACATTGTGTACCTTTATTTGTATATATTACTTCCACATCCAGTGGAAGTATAGTAACGACAAAAATTTTTTAAAAAATTTTTATTGTTCAAATAGGCTTAGAATGTTATGAAACGTCGAGATTTTAAATTTGAGCGAAAAAAAAATTTCTGTCTGTCGCTCTGTTGGTCTGTTGGTCTGTCGGTCTGTCGGTCTGTAACTTTTTTTGTGCGCATGTTTACTCTGGAACCGTTTGAGTATTGACTTGAAATTTGGTACACATATATATGTACTTTTACGTGATCTAGAACTAGATTTTATTTTCATCTTGTTTCGTCGAAGGGTTGGGGGGTAAATTGGGGTATATTTGGGGTAAATAGGTAAATTAAGCGGATAAGAGTCCATAAAACTGGTATTTAGTATATACAAGAGAGGCCAAGGTCTCAAAAAAAAATTTGGCATTACCCAGCCACCCCCACCCCATCATTAAAGGGGATGAAAAAAATTGCGATTTAGTGTGTGTACAAGAACCAAAAACCTCAAAATATTTTTTTACTTCATCCACCCCCTATCGCCACCCCCACCCCACTACCGATGTGGGGTATCGTTTTATGGGTTTTTGGGGTAGAGAATTTCAAATATTATATTATTAAAGTTCCATAAACCATTATTTTCACATACAAATTTTTTTTCGTTGTGAGTGACTTGGATAGAAAATCTGGATGTGGAAGTAGTGATTCCTTGGGCAGCGGTTTTTTTTGCAATGGAGAAATAAAGACTATTATTATTATTATTATTATTATTATTATATAGATATAAATATTTTAAAAATGAATTCTTCCATTTGCCCTTTTTTTATACAATATTTGGGTACTATTTAACTGAGTGCGCTAATTGACAGGCAATTCTGTA
The DNA here is from genome assembly GCA_936432065.2 of Rutpela maculata. NCBI lineage: Eukaryota > Metazoa > Arthropoda > Insecta > Coleoptera > Cerambycidae > Rutpela > Rutpela maculata. The sequence continues at coordinate 143,186,682 of OW386287.2, read as the reverse complement.
TCCAATCAATAATACTCCAAATATTTCGATTACACAAAAGAAGGAAAACTCATGATATATTTCTCGAGAATAATTTTAGAGTAATGGAGCCTTGCCGTGGTGAAATATGATGAAAGTTTCATAAGAAATATTGCTTTTACTGACGAAACGACATTTCAGTTACTTGGTAGATGTACCTATTCTAGCGTATGTCATTGATCTTAGGAAAATATACATCGAGATTCTTCATACATTTTAAGTAGGACGATATATGTTACTGTACAGTGTACATGTACATACATGCTGTCCATTTTAAAAGGGTTACTCAAAGTATCTCGCTTAATATAGGTCGAAAACTAAAATTGTTTCCATTACATGGTTTTTAGTATTTAAGGAAGTTTTTTATTTCTGCTTTCGTAATTATTAAAGCTACGAATTCCCTGAACAGACCATCGCACTAATAGGTCAATTCTCCAAGAAGCACGTCCCCAGAGACAACTTTTCAGCACCGTACTTTCCCAATTTCTCAAAATCAAATTTTTCCCGTTGGTGGTATTTAATAATTATAAACGAATGTATTATCTCTCGTGAATGGTCTATGGCAATAAAATTAAACCCGTCTTAATAACTAGAATTTGTCAGTGAAAATTTTTAAAGCAAATTGTCTTACACTACCAATTTTTACATATTTATTTTACTAAAATATTCCTAAAATATGAAGATGGCTGGGTTATTGGATAAAACTGTAAACTGGTTTCCTTCAAGTTCTCTTAGACGGTCATAATTATATGCAATCATTACAAACCAAGTTTTACAATGCATGTCCTAGGAATTATTAAGTAGCAACTATTAAGTTTCATGTTTGTTAAAATTATAATTTGTGCTTATATAAATTTAGTTATTAAGGCTGTGTTACCAATTTCAAGTATCGCGTTTAGAGTCGTCAATCTTTCAATTGTTTGGTCTTAAAAGCGAAGCAAAAGAATTCAGATTTGATTTAATTATTAAAACTAACTAACTTTAGTCTAAGTATGTCTTATATTTTATATTTGAATACTAAATGAAATTAAGTTTCCAAAGTTTTCTGCTTTTGATTATTAAACGCGAACGTACCACTCAATCGTCCGTAATTGATCATTAATTATTTCATATTCTGTAATGGGACTCAAATATTTAATAAATTGTAACGCATACTAGAATAAATATATCTAATGTAAAAAAAGTTAAAAATCGGCATAATATTTACTCCTGTAAAAGATTAAAGCTTGTTACAGTCTATTTTCACATTTAGTAATTGCCAGAATATAGTACAGGGTGTTTGGTAAGGTGATGCCGACCCTGAACAGAGAGGTAGAGGATTAATTTGGAATCTATATGACCAAACATACCTATATGAAAAATGTTACAGTTTTTATATATTGCCAATTTTGTACTTTTTAAGAAAATATCCATATTTCATCATCTATTTAAGTATTACGTACTAAATTTAACTTTTGATATTCTGAAATATGTTTTTTCTTTATTCGAAATGTATAAACTTCCAACAAAAAATAAATAAAAATAAAAATTTCTGTCGCCTATAAAAAAAAATTACATTTATTAGAAGAAAATTTTAATGGTAATTAAAAGTGTCGATTTCCGAAGTCTTACAAAATTTTTTAAAAAAGTCATCTAGATATTACAATTACTTTTAAAACTTCTCTATAGTATCCTCTTTAAGTGGCAATATCATACATATCATCAAGTTTTATCAGTCACTAAAAATAGACAAAAGACTATCAATCGGCAATAATTTTTCATTTAATTAAAAATTAAATATGCGCGTTCTTTCAACAAAAACAAAGCTATCGTTTCAAAAACAGTCAAAACCAGTCATTTGTTTGTTAGTAATATCACCGACAGCTGTCAACGCGCACACTTTCGTATTTCTTGTATTTTTAACAAAGTTTATAACTATTCTCAGTATTGTGTCGTTTTGTACTGATAATTTGTTTTAAATTTCTGAAATATTGAGTAAAATTAATTTCCGTGGCTACTTTTAATATGACAAAGCAGATGGGAATGCTTACCTTGCTGCAAGATTGTATCATGGACGATTTCTTCCACGTAGAAAGACTCCAGATCCGCGTATATTCAGCAACACGAATGGCGAAAACAGGTAATTTACATCAGCATGAGGTTGATGCAGTACCTGCACGCCATCGCCCTGAAGATGACGAAATATTCTAGCCGCATTTGCTTCTGATAACACAACAAGCGTCAGAAAAGTGGCACAGCAACTTGTATTGTCAATTTGGAAAACTTGGTCAGTAATGAATACAGAAAAGGAACATCCTTACCATTATACAGGGCCTCGAAGAGGGCGACCCTGTACGAAAAATAGCATTTTGTCGCTTTTTATTGAATGCTGATATTGAGAACCCCAATTACTTAAAATCTATTCAATGGACGGATTAATCAAAATTCTCCCATAAAGGCATAACTAATTTTCACAATCTCCATTATTGGGCGGACAAGGGCCACTTCCCGCAAGTGAAAAAACAAACTTCCTTTCAGAATCAGTTTAGTGTCAATGTTTGGATAGGTGTAATTGCTGGACATATCACTGCCAATTAACCTTCACCACCATATCATTTTTCAAAAAGAACGAATGCCCAGCTCACTACCGCTTGACAGTCCGCAAATTGTTAGATCGAACATTTCCCGGTCGGTGGATTGGGCGTAGTTGACCTGTGGCCTCCAAGGTCCCCAGAATTAATGCCACTGAACTATTACGTATGGGGTATGATGAAGGAACTTGTGTACAATGAGAAAATACAAAGCCGTATTCAACTAGTAGCAAAAATAGAGCGAACCGCTCTACAACTGCGACAAGAAATAAGATTAAGGACAATTACTGTTGAAATTAGCAGACGGGCGAGGAAATGCATTAGAAATAATGGGACTTATTTTGAACACCAAAAATAATAAATTTGTTCTCAAATAATGATTTTTGTTTTAAATAAAGTTTTTTGAAATGATAGCTTTGTTTTTGTTGAAAGAATGCGCATATTTAATTTTTGATTAAATGAAAAATTATTGCCAATTGATAGTCTTTTGTCTATTTTTAGTGACTGGTAAAGCTTAATGGTATGTATGATATTGCCACTTAAAGAGGATACAATAGAGAAGTTTTAAAAGTGATTGTAACATCTAGATGACTTTTTTAAAAAATTTCGTAAGACTTCGAAAATCGACACTTTTAATTACCAATGCAATTTTCTTCTAATAAATGTCATTTTTTCTTATAGGCGACAGATTTTTTTATTTTTATTTATTTTTTTGTTGAAAGTTTATGTATTTCGGATAAAGGAAAAACATGTTTCAGAATATTGAAAGTTAAATTCAGTACGTAATACTTAAATAAATGATGAAATACGGAGATTTTCTTAAAAACTACAATTTTTCATTTTTCATATAGGTATGTTTGGTCATATAGATACCAAATGACCCCCTCTACTCTTTCGGTTCAGGGTCGGCATCGCCTTACCAAACACCCTGTATGCTTCGTATTTTCACAAATTTTATTGTACATTAGAAACATGTATATTATATATATATGTATACATTAGAAACATGGAAACATCCTTCGCCAAATATATATTTAATAGCGAGTAAACCTGGTTGCCTAATAGTGAGACGTTATCTCGGACCATTCCATGCCAAACAAGGTGCGTTCGAATAATCTTCAAGAAAACACGTTGCAAAACGCCTTGGTAAAGCTTCCACAATGGCCGGTAATGTTAACTAAACTTTCTTTTGGTGTGCAGACTTATGAAAGGACGGCCTTCGGAGGATATTATGATAATATTTGTGGATGAAAACGAAGTTAGGAAAATCTATTCTGAGTTGTGGGATACGCCGTGAACTGGAAATTCTGAACGTACCGACGGAAGTTACATGGACTTGACATTTGATAGGGGGACATTTTTTTCGTAATTCTTCCTTTTGCTGGCTAGAAAGTTGAGTCGTGTGTATACGCGTTTTAGCAATATTGTAAGTTTGCTCCATTTATGGGATTTAGTATTCAGCACCACAAAATTAGTCGTATTTTCATTTTGGTATTTAAGTATCGTTTTTTGGGGAAATACTACGAATTTCCGGATTAAATCAATTTTTTGAAGCACGTGGCGTCTTTAGAATGCAAGATTTCGGAGTGCCATTCGACAGCAAAGGACCTCTTTTAGCCCACATCACATCTCAGGTACGTCTCTGAAATCCACTTAAGGTTGAAATAGACTAATAATTTAGGTTATTTAATTCATTGCATGGCTGTTTGTTAAGTTACGAATATTGAGATCTGTTTGTTATTTATGGTTATTTGGATTTATTACGTTACGATTTTACTTGGATTGTTATTCTACATTTTATTTGGAACTGTTATTTTACATTCTGCTTGAACTTTTATGTCACGTTCTACATTTTACGAGAAACTTCCAGCCTGATTCTGGTTTCGACTTCTAGTCCAGATTTTGGTGTCTAGCTCTAGGATTATTGCTTGTCATCTTGTGCTTGTATGGTACTGGAGATCTCGTCACGTTATATTAGACTACACGTAGATTGTCTACAACCTGTGGCTGCTATCACATCGAATTACGCTACCCTGCACTGTGGGAAAATTCTGGATTTTACTGTTCAAAAATCTCTAGAAACCTTACTATCCATCGGATCGGGATTATTTTTTTTTAAATTAAAGGTAATTAAATTCCCTACATATCTGTCGAGGCAGATTTTTAAATGACTCGGTCAACTTTTATTAATTAGGTACATAATAAATTGTCAAAAAACTGTAAAAAAATATTAAAAATTTAAATAATGAATATATTCATATGAAAATTAAATTTTTTAGTCTATACATAGTACATAAACTATATAGTAGTAAAATCAAACTGCCAAATACATAATTTGACAGCTGACAGCTGTCAAATAGATAAAATTAACACAAAAAATATTAAAAAAAATATATATTTAAAAATTTGCCTCTACAGATGTGTAGGGAATTTAAATACTTATAAAAAAAATATCCCGATCCAATGGATATTAAGGTCTCTAGAGAGTTTTGAACAGCAAAATCCGGAATTTCCAAACAGCGCCCTGGTAGGACGGGAAGAGGTATTCAGACACTGCCAAAGGTAAGCGGAATCATATTATCTTACGAGGGATCCGGTACATCAACACAACGTCCACCGTACAGTAAAGTAATATAAGGGTTGTTTACCCGAGACAAGAAAACGAACAGGACCATTCATCCTATTTTGTACATACTTAGTTTAAAGTAATATTTGTTCTACCGTTCGTCATAACTTGCATATGATTTTCTGTAATATTAGTCATATTTTGCACATAACTACCTCAATAATTTTCAGTAATATTTGTAACGTTTTGCTCATAACGTAAATTTCAGTAACATTAAGTATATTTTGTGTACCGTTACTCCAGTAACTAAATAATTTTGCTTTATTTTACAAATAGATTTTAATAGTTTTAAGCCATTTATGTTTTACCATACCTTAGGACACATATTGTTATTTTTTGTCACGCTTCCTGTATATGACCTTTTCGTATATTTATCAAGAGTTTATTAGTTTGTAAGATATTTTGTTTATGTTAGGTTAAGCGTGTGGGCCCTACTTATTAGCACACTTTTTAGATGAATTGTGTAATATCTTGTACTACGTACCGAGCTACCATTATTAAATGTTTGATTAAAATGACGTCTTTATATATTTGACCATCCTGCACCACCCCAAGTTATCGAAACCACCCTCAAGGACCTGACTAGTCGGCCGTGTGAGACCTCTTCCTCACCAGTCTATTACATAGGGTACTGCAAATTAAACATTAAAATTTTGTTCAGGGCACAGGGTGAATACCCTACCCTGCGTTCGCGGTTTAGCTGCTTTTGGGGCTTCCATTCACAGGTGGGCTCAGGCCTTGTTACAACCTTTAGAAAAATTTGCTGAATAATGCTAATATTAGTTTGACGTTTTACTATTAGAGGGCGAGACAGAAGTTGTTCGAAGCTGTAATAACACTAGAAAGACAGTAAGAGCAGGATCGGACTTTGAAATCGCACTTAAAAGGACTTTTACTGACTTAATTGTCCATAATGATGATATAACATGATCTCGTCATTAAAAGTATAATTGAATAATTGTTCCATTCGCTGTCTGGCAGTGTACATTGTACTTATTTCAACAGCAATAACCACATCTCGATACTGTTCATATGGCCCTGTACACGCACACGCTAAATCTGTTGGTTAGTAGTGTGGTTTCTGTTTTACCGACAGGACGATGTAATTCCATTAGTTCGCTTTTTCTATTTAACAATTTGCTGTGGCGTCCGAACGCACTCTTAAGACGGCTCTTCAATGTGCTGATCTATGCAGCGGCAGTAGCTGCACCAGTGTGTGCGAATCTCTTAGGAGTGAGTATTACAGTTATACTTCGTAGTTTGTACAGTATACAGTTTTTATTTCAATAGACAAAGAATAGCAATACATTGTTAGTTTTTTAATATATACAATTAAGTTAATACCTATTCAGTCCACATCAAAAGAAGCAGAACACAACAGGAATCATTATATATTATCTAATATTTTATTTCACATAATACAGAACCACAATACAAATTGATTAATTTATTGATTGAGCAGCATACGGTAGGTATTGCTTTCACTCCCAGTAAACTTATACCGCCGTTCTGGCACGTCTATGCTGGGTTGGATTTGGGTCATACTCGTTGTCTGTAGCGAGAGCCACATGACGCATAGTACAGGAATATGGAATGGGAAGAGTAGGTGTTTGTGAAATGCGTTGGCGCATTGTGTCGTGACATAGAGTGTTTACACTTCTCTCTATGTGTTTTTTGCTTCTAGAGTTCTTCTTCTTCAGAGTCTTCTGTTTCTCCTGTCTCTGATTCCGGAAGAGCATCTTTCACCTTTTATTGCATACATTTCTATCCTTTTTGTAATTTTTTTCCCTCTTATTTACGTTGACATTTTATGTAGTTGTAGTTATGTGGTTGTTGTAGTTCATTCTTGTTGTTTTTGCTAGTAGCTCTTCTCAGACTTCTGCTGTTGGTCTTGCATCATTTTAACTCCATATGCCATCGCTGATAGTTTTACAGATAGATTCAGAGTTTTTCCCCGTTTCAGTTGGTTCGTCAGATAAGTTTAAGTATTTCAATTTGTTTGTTATTCTTAGGGAGCAGTCGCCTATTTTGTATTCTTCCCCATTGACTACACTCTTTTGTTTAACTAGTTTCGACACATTATTAGACTCTCCTATTATTATTATTTCACGTTTGGAACATATAAGTATGTAAAATAATAGAATATTTCCTTGAAACTGCGCCATATTCGTCTTACAGGGCGATTGCCATTTCACAAACGTCATGTTTATGTAATCTATATTATATTATAATCTCATAGTAGAATGCTATGGTACTAAGGTTTTTATTGTCAAAATACGGTTTTTTGAAAATAAAAACTGAGATTTACTCGAAATCTACGCGGCAGAAAATTTTTTGTAGTATTCGTTTGGTTATGGAATAATATAAAAAGAGTTATTAATAATCTTTACATAGTTTTCATTATCCCATTTTGGACAATTGCTTACAGAGTATTATTATTACTATATATAGATGTTTAATAAATACAGTGTATGTCTTTTACATTCGACGAAAATTACGTTTGCAACAATTCTCCAAGAATACAGTAAAAGCTTTTTTTATTTACACACATATCAATGTAATCATGAGTTACACAATACAATACATAGAGAATTTGTTCGAGCAGGCCTTTAGGTTTAATGAAAATCCGTTACAATGATAGAAAAACCTTTACACCATCCAATGTATCAGTGGTATGTGAGTGAAACCTTCTGTGTTTAAATAAAATGTATTATTATTTAAAGTTAGAAATATTACCTTATATTGATAAATAATGCTGTTGCAATATTAAATGTTACAGTAATATATAAAACACTTAATATAAACATAAATTTCGTTAAATGTTAAACACAATCGTATAGCATTAGAACATGAAAGTTTGAATTTTAACTGAGGATGTTACATGCCAAAATAGAAAAAAGCATACATACCTTCATATGGAAGAAATTTTCCTCCGGTCATCTAATAGGAATTTCTCTTCCGTAAAGACTTTAAATATATTGAGTTTATTTCTCATATCATTTTTCAAAAAGCGTTCACTTTAGAACTTTTTTTATGTCTACACTTTTTTTAATTTAAGAGTCCCTTTAAGCATTGAGTGATTACTTCATAGATCGGTAAAAACTTTTCTTATGAGAGAGGGAAAATCCTTCATTAACACCTATGCCTGGAATCTATCGCAGGACTCTTACCAACTAAAACTACTTCCTTACTTTTTTACTCCGTACCTTGTAACCGTCGCTGTGACATAATGTTGACATATAAGACTAATCTTAACTCTTCAATTTCTCTCTTCTATTTTCATTATCTATCTAGTCTTTGGTACCTCCTTTCTTCCTTTCCTTTCCCCTAGATGATTTCTTGTATCATGTTCTTGTTTATTCTCCAATTTCCCTTGCTTTGCAGCATAAGTGAAATTATATTTTAGGTCGTTAAAACAAAATATAGTTCCCCTTCTACTCTCCTTCTAAATACCTACCATCTACTGCAAAACAAGACGATGTTCCGCGGTCTCACGTTCTCCACAGTATACATATTGTTATAGCATTCACAATTTTGTGCATAATTATTTACAACATCAATACAAAACGTAGTAGCATGAAAAAACTGAGTATTGTGTGCAGCCAGCGTAGCTCACACCAATGTGTGGTTTGAAAAATAAAGAAATGTTAAACAAAATTAACTATTTTAACTGTATGTTTTATTATTTATAAGTATTTGTCATTAGACATAAGTTTGCAATAGTAAAAAAAATAACTAAGTAAATAAAAAGGACATAACTACCAATTCTAATGACATAAAACGTGTGATCATGAAAGCTGCGGAACACCAAATTCCTTCATTGTGATAGGGTGAACTTTCAGTCGAATAAAAGCCTCATCCTGGAGAAGACAAAATAAAATTACTGGAGTTAAACGATAAACATTAAATATGAAAAATTAGGGTAAACGTTAAGGACGAGACTTAAAAACACAAATATTGAGAATAAACATTTTAAAAAGAATAACAAGTAAAATAATAGGACGAGACATGAAAGTACTTACCAAATAAATCTATACAGTTAAGAAAATTTCCTATATAGTAAGTCAGTACTTGTGGAAAAGATTTTCGATTCATAAAAATGATAAAGATAAATTTGATAAAGCAAGGGAATTAAGTTGTTAAGGGCCAGTTGTATGAACTAAGTTGAACCAAGTTCAGCTTGAACCAAGATCAAAAGACAAGGTTACGATTGTTGCAATAATCGTAACCATGGCTTTTGATCTTGGTTCAAGCTGAACTTGGCTCAACTTAGTTCGTACAACTGGCCCTAAGCATGTTAATTGACGATGTAGAGGAAATTTTATGTAGGTATTTAATTTTAGGCAATTATGTTAAATTAAAAATTTTATTATGAGAAAATATTTTAATTAAGGTATGGCATATCAAAATATTCAGGCTGAAACGTAGATTTCAATAATATTAACTACAAAATAATGTAAAACAGCAAAAGAACTAATGGAATTATTTGTATATAAAGTTTTATGTCAAATAAAAAAGTCAATCCTGATGGCCAGGTACATCAAATAGGCGTCAAATTTGGAATTAATTGACAAAACCAAAATTGTAAATCAGTCGTTATTAGGTTGCCTAAAGAGCATGTTGTTGACAGATTCTTCAATTAACCTTAAAATTAAAAATAAAGACTCACGTCAGATTTGACAAATGTCACGTTTCTGCATTTCTTTATCTATTGAAACCCCACATGTTTAGTGAAACTGCTCCTGAGATTAGAGCAACTGGTTGCAGGCAATGCATAATTGGTTCATACTCTACAACGAGGTATACCGAAAGATATTGGCACCAACGGGTAAATTATATTAATAAAGGTAAAATGGTATATTAATTTAATTTTTTTCAAAATTCAATATTATAACTTAAAGGACCAAAACGTAATTTCAGATCAATAAAAATAACATTTCACACAACAGGTAAGGAGGCAAATATTTTAATTGGAGCAGTAACGTGGGGCATTAAATTCTGCACGCCTGCTTGTGTCACAACTAAATAATAATCAAACAAAATAACATTTAGGAATAAAATACCATTTAAATATATATTAATGATCTGATACTTCCCGATTATGAGCGTGTACATTAGGGTGGGTCGAAAAACACGAAAATTTGAATTTGCAGATGGGGTAGTTTCTAATTTATTATTATCTATCTAAAACTAATTCGGATAAATTTTTAGTCAAATCGCTTAGCCGGGTCTCCACGGCCTTGAAAACGAAAGAAAATGCTAATTTTTCGATTTTTAACATTTGTCAAATTTACATTTGAATTTTTTTATGACTATTAATGTCTAAATGGTGTAGCGAGAGTTTTCCGAATAAAAATTTTTTAGTTCCAGGGAAATTAGACATTTTATACAAAAAACCTCATTTTCAACAAATTCTACGTTTTAGTGATAAATTTCTAATTTCTCTGGAACTGAAAAATATTTTATTTGAAAAACTTTTTGCCCCACGCGTTTAGACATTAATAAAGAGTCATAAAACAGTTTCTAATGTCAATTTGAAAAATGTTGAAAACAAGAAAGTTGGCACTTTCCTTCATTTTCAAGGCCGTGGAGGGGCGGCTAGATATTAACTGATTTGGCTAAAAATTTACCTGAATTAGTTTTAGATACATAGTAACAAATTAAGAATTATCCCATCTGCAAATTCAAATTTTCGTATTTTTCAGCCCACCCCACTGTGGGCAAATTCCGGATTTTACTGTTCAATAATCTCTAGAGACCTTATTATCCATCGGATCGGGATAATTTTTTTTTTAAATTAAAGGTACCTAATTAAATTCCCTACATATCTGTCGAGGTAAATGGCTCGGTCAACCTTTATTAATGACATTATAAACTGTAAAAAAACTGTAAAAACATATATTAATAATTTAAATAATAAACCAATATCGATATATTCATATGAAAATTAAATTTCTTAGTCCACACATAGTACATAAACTATATAGTAGTAAAATCAAACTGCCAAATACATAATTTGACAGCTGACAGCTGTCAAAAAGATAAAAAATTAATACAAAAAATATTAAAAAAAAAATAACTAAAAATTTGCCTCGACAGATGTGTAGCGAATTTAATTATCTTTAATTTAAAAAAAAATATCCTGATCCGATAGAGATTTTTTGAACAGTAAAATTCGGAATTTCCCCGCAGTGCACTCTAGTGTACATTCTATAAGACCCGTGCTCGGTTCAACAGACTGTCACAAAACAGTTCGTTTCTCGGTGTTTACCTATCAGCCATGGTTTTAACTGCGGAATAAGCTTCTTTGTTCACTGCCCTAGTCCGGTTTCTTCCTCGCATGGTTTACCACTTCCTGACGGTGATTTCTCTTTCTTCACTTCTACGTGGTGGGTTTTGCCTATCTTCCTTCTCATTTGCTTTCTTTGTCTAGAAGTTCTATCGGTGGGATACCTGAAATCAGTTGAAGAGCCCTTGTGGAAGGTATCTTAAGTTCCTGCCACGCTAACCAGCATTCTCCTCTGCACCTTCCCATCACATTCCTGGAAGTCTTAATTATCATAGCCCTAAACCACACGAGTGCTGCATAGAGGAGAGTCAACTGCACCACACTGAACTAACAGGAAAAGAGATAATTGAGAAAAATCTATTTTGACCGTCATTTCTTCAACATAGTCTGTAGCGGCAACGATATTTTTGTGAAAAATGTTAAAGAATATAACACACACAAAAATTTCTTGTAGGAATTATTCACGGGTCTAATGACAGATTGACTGTGCTATATATAATTTAATGTAATCGCATAAATGTTTAAACTAAATTGAATTTTACTCAACAAGAAAATTTAAATGCATGAACTAATTTGCCATATGATAAAATGCAGCCTTACTGAAGCTTTCCTAAAGCTAGTTCCTAAAAAGAGATATATCAAAGAAATAATAGCGCATAAAGGATCATCCTTTTAGTTTTGTCTTTCATCTTTGCTGTTTCGGGAAGCTCGCATAATTTCTGAAAAGTTCCTTTTATTTAAAGTATATCATTTTGTCTGTTATGGATATTGCGATATACAGAAGTCCCCACTAAATCAGAAATAATTTATTAAATTCGTTGAAATATGTTGCAAAATTGCATGTTAATTCGATTTATCATTTAATAGTTATAAATAATAACTTAGGCCTTCACGTGTGTTAATGTTTGCAATATGCGAATATATCGCTGAAATAGTTCGCAATGAGATACCCCTATAAAATGAAAACTACACAGAGAGAAACAAGCTTGAAAAAAAATATTTATAGTGATGTCTCGCTCATGGCATATTATTTTTTTATTTTGAATTGTTATGTTCAGAGAGGCACAGTAATTAAGGAAACTGTTGGTTTTCTTCATCTAGGTAAATATAATTTTATCATATTTTATAAATAAGGTATCAAAGTGCAATATTAAAAATAGCTAATTTTTGGCCCCCATCGCGGAACGCATAAAACCAAATGCAGAGAAAATGGTTGGAGAAGGCTCAAAATTAATAAAAATACGTCTTTATGGTATCAAAAGGTTGGGGAATTTTATTTCACCCCCAAAAGCATAAAAACAGCTCCCAAAATTGCTTTGACTAAGAGCTTATACTGAAGGAAACTGTTGATATAATATTTTATTATAATTCTATATATTTCATAAAACGAAATTCTTTTTTTTTTAATATCACATTATCTAAAGTGCCTGTCATCCCTAAACTGGAGTAGATTTTGATTCATTTTAATCTAAACTCGCTCCTTGTTCTTTATTAAAAAAATGTGTTGACTAAAACCATACAGATCTATTGTAACATTACGTGCTGTAAATATTTTTCATATTCTGTAGCATGCATATTGGTGCTTCATAAATTAAATCATAATTCAGCTCAAACATGGAAGGACCGCCCAGATTTCAAATATTATTTCTTAATTTTCTTTATATACAGATACGACTTTATGCAACCAGAGTCTCACTTAAGTAGCCTTGTTCTACCTTAGCATTAAGAAAGGAGTAGGGGAAAACACGCGAAGCGAAAAGCATCCTACATATAGATGAACAGAGTAAATCTCCGTTACGAGGGGTTAGTAGGTACTTCTTAATTGTTGCTATAATTTATTAAACTGCTTGTGTCGAGAAATATGGTAATTTTCACCAAGACTATAAAAAGCCTAACTTGTTATCTTATTTATTAATTAGCGATGGGTCACCACTAATCGGATTCGGTAAGAATAAAATTTATTGCTTACAATAACGTTTCTAACGTGGATCTTTTATTATATTATAGTTGTTTTACCACCGACTTCAACATCCTAGGAGTTGATAGTCCCTTTTCGTGTACTATGAGGCAGGCGTTTTAAATTATTCACCACCGGTTTAATCCGTAAGTAATTTATAAAGAAATAATTTTTGTAACTCAAATTTGGCAACGGCCATTTTGTAGCAGCCATGCTATATGCCTCATTTCTTTTCAGGGTTGTAGATACGAGTTGTAAATACGGATTCTAGATACGGATTTTAATTTCACATTTTAAGTTTGGATTGTAAACTTTCGTATTAACTTCTAAAGTTAATATCGTTACATAATGGGGTTATTTTTCCTCTCCTCTACGTATCTGGAGACGGGGTGTACACTGTCACAGTTGGTTGGACTACACCATCTTCATCCCTCACTAGGATTCATCATATAAATCCACTGAGAAATTCAGCTAAGTGTCACAGATACAATTTTTATCTTATGGTTTATATATCTCATATTTTCAAGCATTCATTTTTCTGGCGTTCTATCAATATCAAATTGCAAAATGTTTTTTTTTATTCCTAAAAAATTATTCCAGTCTTCGACATTTATCTTTAATATGTTTTTGACAAACAATTCGTAACCTTCAATTATTATTATTTGTGTATATATTATTTGCGTAACGTCTAATTGAAAATAAATATATGAAACGATCTGTAAAGACTTTGTGATTACAATTTCTACGAAACGTTTACATTTAAATACTTAATTATTAATTTTAAAACACCATACTGTCGGTTTCATGTTTAAGACAGTATTTTAAATATTTACTAAGTAACATATTATCGTCCATTCGTCTTCTCCTATGTACATAAATTTATTTAATTGTAAGGCTTCAGTTTAGTCGTTTTCTAACAAAGACACACCCACTTTTATTGGTTTATAATAAAATCAATTTTATATTTAATTTGGGCACTCATTTCAGGTATTTTGATACAAACTATACAAACTATTCATACAATGCCTTCCAAACAAAAAAAATGACCTTTCGTGTATAAGAATATGATGCAGATTAGGAATATTGGTAGGTATGAATCTAATTTTGATTTTCACTAAATTTAATTTATTGGTTTACACCTTTTCATAGTCAACAATTTGTAATTTCACCATAATTTGATTAGTTTATCTTTCTTATAATCAAACTCTACGCTTAGTGTAAACTTCGAATATAGAAAGATTGGCGCCTGGCTCTCTTTTGGAAAATTGTTAACATTATTTAAGTCAAATCATAAAAAAACATCATTTATTAACAACAATCTACCAAAACACGTAAAGCCATTTGAATAGTGTTTTCTTACCCGTGACTCATCTACCAAGTCTCTGAGCTGCTGGTGTAGTAATTTTGTTCCCTCTAAATTAAATAAAGTTCGGTCTATAATCTCAAATAAATAAAAAAAATTAATAATTTATTAAACAGCGAGGGTAGCATGTTACAATCCATACACAGGGTGTAACGCAACTTACCTGAAAAATTTTAACCATACATGCACCTTTAAATAAGAAGTCGACTTCTTAAAAAAAATTTAATAAAATTCCAACACAGAAAAAGATACACATTGTTAAAGTTACAAATTGATGAAAATGGTAATTTATTGAACTCTACTTAATTGAAGAACTGTTGTATTTAAAAAAAAAATACCAAAAAAAGTACCAAAAAAATTAAAAAAAAATTAAATTAAAAATTTTAATTTCAAATAGTAGGTTATTTTAACATTTCCATTGATTTGTAACTTTAACAATGTGTATCTTTTTCTGTGTTGGACTTTTAATAATTTTTTTTTAAGAAGTCGACTTCTTACTCTTAAAGGTGCATGTATGGTTAAAATTTCTCGGATAAGTTGCGTTACACCCTGTAGAGGTAGTTTTTCGTAATAAGGATACTCACTTCAAGACAAAGTGGATGTCTGTCATTTTTACTAGTAGAAAATAATTTGGTGTATTACCAAGTGCCTTGGAATTTTTTTTAGTCTTCGAGACTGTAAATAGAATTGTACCCCCGAATTGGGTAGTTTTGTGTTTTCCAGGATCGCTAACTAAAGCGTTTTTTTTGTAATAATACTTGCTGCGAATATTATTTCATATCCTTATTGTGGGTTGTTTTTGAAAATGAAAATGAGGTCAGGATCAGCTGAAGGTCTGGCTCAACTAGTATTAAAAAACCACTTTGTACATTTTAATCACCTTGGTACCATTTTTTTAATAATGGGTGCTGTATATAGCGTTCCTCCCCTGAATAGTTTGATATCGAATTGATATCTAATAGTTATTATAAAATAAATATAATTTCCACATTCAGTATTATTGGAAGCAATTTTAGGGGTTGTTTTTCGGGGTGAAATAGAATTTTTCCCAGCCTCTTTTTACCACAAAGACGTATTTTTATTAATTTTGGGCCTTTTCTGACCATTTTCTGTGAGTCTTATGCGTTCCGCGATGGGGCCAAAAATCAGCTATTTTTGACATTGTCGTTTCTTCATTGGTTAAAATTTTATTTAAAAAGACATCGAGCTTCTATAATATTATAACTACTTTTGCTTTCTATAAAATAACTTTCAATTCAAGTGTACATGGTCTGTAAGACTTGAAACAATCCTTTTATTAATTAGTAAACTACACATTCTAGATATTTTTTATAATTTATTATTTGTGGCATATTCATGATTTCTTAGTTTGTTGGGTATTTTGCCACTGTAAAAATATTTAAAAATTTTCATGAAATAAACCTCTGCGCCAAAAGGATCAGACAAAGGCTGGTTTTTATACTTCTATTACAAAATGTCTCACACCTAAAAATATATAAGCAGAAAAGTTGTAACGCAATAAATTCGGAAATTTGAATTTTTTTGGCTGATACTCAAAATTAGATCGCTGATCATTTGTTTAACAAAGAAAAATTGGCATAAGCAAAGTTGTGTATTTAATGTGCACAACTATTCTTCATAAAATCCCATCCTATTCTTCATGAAATCCCATCCTGAAATAGTAACACTTCATAAAGGAATACCCTGTATATACAAAATTTATGATAAAAACTGTATATGTTTGTATTCCATAGAGTAATGGGAAGTACCTAAAACTATTTTATATGTTCTATCATTTATGCTTTCTTAAATAATTATAGTAAACTAAAAATAAACGTATATTTCCTTCCCACTTTGCAAAATTATATCCTTAAGCTTTAGATAGTTCAATGCTGATTACGGCATCCTGCTGTAATCTGGCCCGGGGTTAAGTGGAAGAGCACTATTTCGTAACCTAATAAGTTACGATGGTCTGAACTCCACCTCTTAACTAGCGCTACATGTCAATTTCTTGGAGTACCTACGCCATTTTCTATAACTTTATTGTAATTACTAGTTGCTTAATGAAGACAATTTTATAATCATTATTATTGTTATACAATAAAATTCATGGATTATTTTTAACAATATATGAAGGCATCATTAATTATTACCCACAACTCGGCTTGAGCATTAATATAGTCTTTACACACAAAGACTTCATATGCTCCAGAAATTAAAAAATGGATTAAGGTCTGCGTCACATGCTCGTCAAGAAAATTTTGTCCAACGTTCAAATCAATGGTGTGGATAGCTCCGATATGGTTGTGTACTGGAAAATGAGATGGTGCTTCGTACATAAACCGCATATTTTGACTTAAATTTAACAGTAAGTCACCTAGCAGTTCGATTAGATTATTTTGTAAACATTTGAAATACACGTCACTATTTAGATTTGGGAGTACCTCATGCTGATCCAGTATATGGTCTTCGGTAATGCCACACCAAACATTGATTTTACGTTCATGTTGAAAATATCCCTTAAAAAATATATCACTGTTTAGGCTTTAGATTCTTTTAGTGTCAGGAATGACTATTTTTCCAATGGAAAACTCAGTGGGTAAAATTAACCTCATCGGCAAATATAATTTTGTTAATGAAACGACAGATCAACATTCTGTTTGTTTCAGAGTCGTAGGTTGAAATGCAACCTTTAGTCAATACAGTTTAAAAATAAAGTGTTAGTTTTAGATATAGAGCTTTTTTTAGGTTTTCGAAAGGCAACTGCACACTACAGTTGGTTCTTTGCGACCTGGTTAATTTGAACACTATAAATATTAACTGACAATAATTATAATGTTTATATTTATTTCCTGACAAAACTGTTATTGGTTAAGAATAGTTTTTAAAAGTTAGAACAGAGTATTGATGCCTACTATATCGTATCCAAAGAAGAATTACTATTGGTTAAAATCTCATTTAACATTTAGTTAATATAGAAACACTGAAAACTTAAAAAAATAGTGGACCTATATCAATAAATATTGATATTAAAACATTGGTATGCGATGTTGGTAATATATTGTTTTTACCAATTTCAATTTTTATTACTATTATTATTATTGCATAACTCTTTCACAATAAATATTTAACATACGCACTGTTTTCCTTCTGCGAAATATTGATCTTTTTTATAATTGAAGTTTACATGGTGTAGCTTTACAAGAGATACACTTGCGAATAAAGGATACATTAGTTAAACAAATAATATTGTTTGAGTCCCATCCCAAAATACCCGTTACGTTTTACTTCCACATCCAGTGAAGGTATAGTAACGCAAAAAAAATGTTGAAGGCTTTAGTGTTCAAATATGCTTAGAATTTGATGAAACATCGAGATTTTAAGTTTGAGCAAAAAAAGTCTCTCTTATGGTTTGTCTGTAACTTTTTCTTCTGCGCAAGATATCGACACGAAATTTGGCACATGTATGTATTTTAACGAGATCTGGAACTAGATTATAATTTGGGTTGGATAACCACAACATTGCGCAAATAGTGGAAGTCGGGATTTTCCCTAAAAAGTGAAAAATTTTGCTAAAGTTACGAAACATATTTCCCCTCCCGTTTTCGAGGGTGCTGAACACGAATAACATGAAAAAAGTTTTTAGTCATGCGCATCCCCTGACACCGCCAAAAACTACTCATTCTTGCTTATTTCTCATTTAATTTATTTTACTTCCACATCCAGTGGAAGAATAGTGAAGACAAAAAAATTTTTGAAAATTTTTATTATTCAAATAGGCTTAGAATGTCATGAAACGTCGAGATTTTAAGTTCGAGCGAAAAAAATTTCTGTCTGTCCGTCCGTCCGTCCGTCCGTCCGTCCGTCTGTCTGTATGTAACTTTTTTTTGTGCGCACAATTATTCTGGAACCGTTTAAGATATTGACTTGAAATTTGATACACTTATGTACTTTGATGGGATCTGGAACTAGATTATTTTTACTTCCACGTCCAGTGGAAGTATAGTGACGACAAAAAAATTTTTTAAAATTTTTATTGTCCAAATAGGCTTAAAATGTCATGAAACGTCGAGATTTTAAGTTTGAGCGAAAAAAAAATTTCTGTCTGTCGGTCTGTCTGTGTCTGTCGGTCTGTCGGTCTGTCTGTCTGTACCTTTTTTTTGTGCGCACGTTTACTCTGGAACCGTTTAAGATATTGGTTTGAAATTTGGTACAAATATGTACTTTAACGAGATCTAGAACTAGATTATATTTTCATCTTGTTCCGTCGAAGGGTTGGGGGGTAAATTGGGGTAAATTTGGGGTAAATGGGTAAATCAAGCAGGTAAGAGTTCATGAAATTGGTATTTAGTATATACAAGAGAAGCTAAGGTCTCAAAAAAATTTTTGGCATTAGCCACCCCCATTACCACCCCCACCTCCTTATTAAAGGGGATGAAAGAAAATTGTGATTTAGTATATGTATAGGAACCAGAAACCTCAAAATATTTTTTTACTTCATCCATCGTTTTATGGGTTTTTGGGGTAGAGAATTTCAAATATTATATTATTAAAGTTCCATAAACAATTATTTTCACATACAAAGTTTTTTCGTTGTGAGTGACTTGGATAGAGAATCTGGATGTGGAAGTAGTGATTCCTTGGGCAGCGGTTTTTCATCTTATTCAGTCGAAGGTTGGGGGGTAAATTGGGGTAAATGGAGGGTAAATAGGTAAATCAAGCAGGTAAGTGTCCATAAAATTGGTATTTAGTATATACAAGAGAAGCTAAGTTCTCAAAAAATTTTCTGGCATTAGCCACCTACATTATTTAAGGGGATGAAAAAAAATTGTGATTTAGTGTGTGTGCAAGAACCAAAAACCTCAAAATATTTTTTTACTTCATCCACCCCCTACGACCACCACCCCCACCCCACTACCGACGTGGGATATCGTTTTATGGGTTTTTGGGGTACAAAATTTCAAATATTATATTATTAAAGTTCCATAAACAATTATTTCCACATACAAAATTTTTTCGTTGTGAGAGACTTGGATACAAAATCTGGTTGTGGAAGTAGTGATCTTTGGGTAGCGGTTTTTTCATGAAGATATAAGAGATTGTGAAAGGTGACTCTGGTAGTAGACCGCAACCGCCCTTAAGGGTGCATTCTACCCTGTCAGGGGGTGTAAACTTGCTTTTTTTTTTTTGTTAAAGACGTTTACTCCCCGTTTTCCAGGACGTTGATCAAGGAAAAAACCGCTGCCCAAGTAATCACTACTTCCACATCCAGATTCTCTATCCAAGTCACTCACAACGAAAAAAATTTGTATGTGGAAATAACTATTTATGGAACTTTAATAATATAATATTTGAAATCCTCTACCCCAAAAACCCATAAAACGATACCCCACATCGGTAGTGGGGTGGGGGTGGTGATAGGGGTGGTGGTAGTGGGGGTGGATGAAGTAAAAAAATATTTTGAGGTTTCTGGTTCTTGTACATACACTACCCCCTGAGGTTGTTACAATTCACTCTTACCATTGTCCTTGATCAGCATCCTTGAAAACACGGGGAGTAAACGTCTTTAACAAAAAAAAGGAAGCAATTTTACACCCCATGACAGGGTAGATTTCACCCCCAAGGGTGGTTGTCTACTACCTGACATCACCTTTCACCATCTGTTATATCCCCATGACAAAATAAAATAAATTAAAAAATAGTCGATGCCAAGCTGTTATATGAGAAATAAGCAAGAAGAGGTGGTTGTTGGCCATTTCAGACGGTGCGCATGACTAAAAACTTTTTCACCCTGTGGGATTCAGTCTTCGAAAGCCCTTGGAAAAAATCTGCATAAATTACGTCTGTCTATATGCCAGCATCCAATGACTCAGTTAGAAATTGTAAATTGTGAGGATAAGAGATTAGCGACGGTTGATTCGTCGTGTAGGGAAAATTGATATAGGCTAATGCGATTATGTAATTAGAGCTGAACTCATGGGGAAGCATTTCAAGAATTTTCGCAAGATTGTTGATAAATAGTGATAGATAAGCGATCACTTTTTTATATTGGTGTAATTCTAGATTACTTGAATGTGTGTGCATTTTTATGTCTAAATTATAGAGTATGGTCAAGAAACATGTACATACATTAGCACAATTTCTTAGCACGAGAGCCCACCTATAAAAATGGAACACACAAGCTGAAGAGTCAAAAATTGATGGGGATGCTTATCAAGTCATTCTCTGAACGTGTGTAGTCGGTCATGGCACTCCGGGTTGCAGCAGCGCAGGGGCAGCCATTTTTGTTATATTGCTCAAATGATTTTTGAATGTGACGCTTTCCCATGACGTCCAATCAAAAAAAAGTTTTTGTGTTTTATCGGCTCTACGTAACGGCACTGTGGGGTTTTATGGGGTTGCTATGTGGTAACATGTTTCTCTATATAATCTCCTTTCTATAATGGATTTCGATTCTACGCCAAGAAATATCAATCTTTTGTTCTTTGAAATTTTTTACTCCGAGGCCAATTTTCGCCAGAAATTTTTCAATTTTCAATATTTTTTTACGACGAAAGTATGCGCTCTAGAGAAAATTGTAGAAAAGAAAAGGTGTTTCTTTTTTTATATAGAATATGCCTTAATTTTTTTCAGATTGTTTTCCTGCAAAGATAATTTTTCATTCCAATTTTGGAAAAAAAATATTTCAAAACAAAAATCTGGAAAAATACGTGTATATTCTACATAAAAAAGAGAGAACTTTTTTCTTTTACAATTTTCTCTAGAGTGCATATTTTCGCCGTAAAAAATTATTGAAAGTTAAAAGAAAAAAAATTCTGGCGCAAATTGGCCTCGGAGTAAAAAATTGATATTTTTTGGCGTAAAATCGAAATCCACTGTAAAAGAGAGGGGTTGATTATATAAAAAAACATGTTACCCTGTAAAAACCCCATTAAACCTCATTAAAAGTAAAACTCCGTAGAGCCATTATGTAGAGCCTACAGAACTGAAAAACTTTTGTCTGAAACTTTTTTTGATTGGGCGTCATGGGAAAGCGTCACATTCAAAAATTATTTGAACCATATAACAAAAATGGCTGCCCCTGCGCCGCACAATGGGAAAAATATGCCCTTTTTTGGACAAAAATCTGCCGACAGTAGAGATTTCAATCAAATTAAATTAAAAAAATGGCAAGTACCCTTAAGACATTGTACTTTAGAGTAGTGCTGCGGAAAAGTGGCTTTGGATTAACCTAACCTAAAAATTATTCCTCGTTTTCCTCCTTGGTCGAGAGTCACAAAAAAACGAAGTAGTGTTCATGTATATTGGGTACCAAATTCATTTTTATGGGATCATAAGTTAATTGACAATGCAACATAGGCCATATTACATCATCAAAAATTCAAAATGGCGGCTGTCGCCAAGATGGCGGACTACTTTTTTCTTTATAACCTCCTTGACATGGGTATCAGATGAAAGAGCTTGGCGAGTAAAATACAATAAGCTGTGTAGCGTTGCTATATATACAGGGTGTTTCATCTAAAACGCACATACCCACTTTTTGGTAAGTAGAGGTTTGAAATTTTGCATACGCCTGTAAGTCAGGTGACAATGCAACATAGGCTTTATTTCATCATCAAAAATTCAAAATGGCGCCTGTCGCCAAAATGACGGACTACTTTTTTCTTTATAACCTCCTTGATATGGGTAAAATTCTAAGTTTATTTAATACTAAAAAGTTACAAAATAAAATGAATAGTTTATAAAACTAAAAAAACACGCTTTTATTGTCACTTCTGAGGCCAGATTCGGATCCCACGCAAAAAAATTACTTCGAAAATGGACCTTCACCTGCCCAATAACATTCATGACCATGTTAGGGTTAAAACTTTCAGGTTTATGACTGTTATTTAATACATACACTTTTTCACTTGTAGGTTATATTAGGTTTAAAGCTGTTAATTAGCTTAGTCTGAATGCATAGGGATAAAATCATATGGATAAAAAACTATCCCTATTTTTACCTGTGTGGATGAAGTAAAAAAAATTTGAAGCCTTTGGTTCTTGTACACATACTAAATCACAATTATTTCCACCCTCTTTTATAACAGGATGAGGGTAGTAATGGGGGTGGCTAATACCAAAATTTTTTTTTGAGACATTAGCTTCTATTGTATATAGTAAATACTAATTTTATGGACTCTTACCTGCTTGATTTACCTATTTACCCCCATTTCCCCAATTTACCCTCCAACCCTTCAACGGAATAACATGAAATATAGTCTGGTTCCAGATCTCGTTAAAATACATACGTGTATCAAATTTCACGTCAATATCTTAAACGGTTCCAGAGTACCAAAAAAAGTTACAGACAGACCGACAGGCATTTTTCTTTGCTCAAACTTAAAATCTCGACGTTTCATGACATTCTAAGCCTATTTGAATAATAAAAATTTTTTAAAAATTTTTGTCGTTTCCATGCTTCCACTGGATGTGGAAGTAACATCTGCGATTTCTAGATTAGGTTAACTCAAAGCTACTTTGCCGCAACACTACTCTGAAGTACAATGTCTCTAAGGGTATTTGCCATTTTTTTAAATTTACTGTTGGCAGATTTTTGTCCAAAAAAGGACATATTTTTCCCACTGTGCGCCGCTGCAACCTGGATTGCTATGACCGACTACACACGTTCAGAGAATGACTTGATAAGCATCCCCACCAATTTTTGACTCTCCAACTTATGTGTTCCATTTTTGTAGGTGGGCTGTCGTGCTATCTTGTTATAAATGCAGCAATATTGTAAAGCCTCGAAATAGTTTTAGGTTTTAATCTTTTGATGCAAGTACACACTTCTGATTCCGTAAAATTTCGACATGAAATGAATCTCTTAAAAGGTTATTCTCTGAAGGATAATTCAGGATTTCATGAAGTATATATGAGGTTTGAAGGCAGGATGTAAAGCGTTAACAATGTTTTCCTGATGATTGTACTCCTCGTTATTGAGAACCATATAGTTAGTATAGAAGATGTATTTCTTTTATTGTTAACAGATTGCTAGAATTTGCTAGGATTATTAAAAATATTATGTTCAATATTAATTAAAAACACTCCCGATATTACGTTTCAAAATACTGAAAATGTGAAAAAAATAGAAAATGTAAATAAAACGTTTTTATTAAATTAAGAAACGGTACAGTACTTCTTTTTTAATAAGGAACTATGTGTAAAATATTTCCTTTGTAAAGTTGAGAGTAAATAAAATCGAATAATATTCAATTCTAGCAATGTTGAAATATAAAACAGAATTACCATATATTCCTAATGGAAAATTTCTGATATATTCGCCCTCCTGTTTTCGTATTTTACACACAGCTGTGTACAAACTAACCCCCTCTGGGGATTTCGTGTTGATTCACGTAGAACAAAACAAGTTTGAAAGAACAACTAAATTAAATTTGCATGAATGTATTTTAAGTCTATTTTAATATTTCTCCTCCTCTACTGCAGCTCGTTCTTATATTATAATGTGTAACAGATAATTATTTTCATGTGTGTTCACTGTCTAATATCTTCATTAGTCTAGCTTACACTTAATATAGATTAATTACGTCAAATAGTAAATAAATGTAAATGTAGTAAACACTTTAGAGGACGACAATGTTAGAATAAAACGTTTTTTTTTAATTCTGTCTACAATTTATAGCAACTGAACTCTGAGTATGATACCTGCTACAGCTAAGCGATTAAGAATATAAAGAAACCCAGACAAGAAAATTAGTATTTTATATGATGACAGGCTGATGACATCAAGGAGTTGATGGGAGAGAGCTTTGGTGGGGCTGTGAGCCCAACAGGCATCCACGACAGATGACGTGAGGCGGTTGGAAGTGCTATACAACAAAATGAGGCAACCAGAACATTACATGAGTCACAAAAGTCTGTCAAGATGTTGTGAATAAGAAGAAGACTTGGATGCGTTATTTAGGGTCTACTTGGCTCAACGCGACATTTGTATTTAACACAGTAGATATAATGCAAAAATATGAAATGTCTATATCATACAAAAGTATTAATTTCAAGTCAGACAAAAAATAACTGTATTTAAAAAATTGAAATAAAATAAATAGTGCTGACATCTATCTATCTAAAATCAAAGAAACTGTGGTTCAAAGTGAAGAAACTGTCAAAATTCTAAAAATTTGGATATATGTATAGTTTATAGCAGTAATATGGGATATTTAGGAGTCTCAGGTGTAGACCTAGGGGTGTGAGTGTATTTAAAATTCAGATACAGAGTTAAAATTTCAGATTCTTGTAAATTGAGCTATATGAAATACATTGGATCATTAAAAGGTACTGGTACAGCTCAAAACTCATGATCTACTCCAGGAACTACCAAAATTTAGAATTCCGCTATACTTTAAGCAAAAGATAAATTATATTTTCATAAGAGATGTCAGAATCTCTAATTCTTTATTTTGAACTCTGATTAGTGTTCTTTTATTAACTTACAGGCATTTTTTGCTATTTTAAGCGATAAACCATTTATTATTATTTTTCTCAGAACCAAGAATGAAAATTACGAGGATGGAGTTTTACGCTATGTATCGTTCATAAACCAAATCCAGAGGAAATGCCGGTGACATTATTAACCAATTCCAATTCAAAGCATTAACGAGAAATAGAAAAGCAAATCAAACACACAATGGTCTCTTTTTCAGAAAAACATATCCATATATTTTCAGAATTTTGATCGTCTAAATCTTCACTTTGAACTACTGCACTGTGGGGTAGTGTAACCATTCGCAGAGTGCCACCATACCTTATAAAATATATGTTTAAAGCTAATATTTAAGTAATGTAAAACCTATGAAAATCAATACTTACTTTGTCGTTATACACTAATCTTGATTAGAGAATATTATTTAGGTATTATGCAAATCACAACTTACACACTTTTTATTTATTATGAAAATACCTACTTTCTGTATATTGTTGCCCTAATCTGGGCACGCTAATATACTAGTTAGGTAAATACTTTAAAACACTCATTATTGGTGTTTTAAAGTATTTACCTAACTAGTATATTAGCGTGCCCAGATTAGGGCAACAATATACAGAAAGTAGGTATTTTCATAATAAATAAAAAGTGTGTAAGTTGTGATTTGCATAATACCTAAATAATATTCTCTAATCATGATCTTCTTCTTCTTTTAGCGGGGCGACGAAGGGTCGCCGCACTCAGGCCTTGTGGCCCATTGTGCTACCGCTACGTATTTACTGGATGCCCCCATTCAGGCCGGATTCTAACCCAAAGGCCAAAATCCTCCCTATAGGGGCGTTCCTTATTTCCTCCAGCACCGGAAAACCAATGCCAAAGTGCTTGTGCCGCAAGTTCATGAGACTAGGGCAGGAAGTGAGGACGTGGATGGAGGTTTCCTCCTCGTCCCCGCAGAACGTGCAGTCGGGGTTGTCGACCACCCCTATAGTATGCAGGTGTTTTCTGAAAGAGCCGTGTCCAGTCAAAAGACCTGCCACGATTCTGACCTGTTTCCTGCTTAGTTGCAGGATTTGTTCTGCTTGCTTCGGCAAGGGCCCTGTAAGCAGGAGCTTCGCTTGCCGGAGTCCTGGGTAAGAGGCCCAGAAGTCAAGGAACTGGGACTGTGTCCAGTTCTCTATTAACTTCTTGGCATTTGATCTAGGGTAGCCGAGAGCCGGCTCCGGACCCAGTAGGGGCCTTTGAGTACCCTCTCTGGCCAGAGCGTCTACCCGCTCGTTACCCTCAATGTTGCTGTGTCCAGGCACCCAGAGAAGCTTGACCCAGTTCGATGAGCCAAGTTCACAGAGAGCCTGTTTACAGTTTTGAACCAGGATTAACTTGGTCCGCACTGATGCAAGGGCCTTGAGGGCTGCTTGACTGTCGCTACATATATATATATATATATATATATATATATATATATATATATATATATATATATATATATATATATATGTGCTTGTTGGAATATTTCCTTTGGATATTCTCCTGTACGCAGACCAAAATAGCAAAGATCTCGGTCTGGAATACCGTGGCGAATTTGCCCAGGGCATAAGAAAGTTCAGGCCTGGGCCATTCACCGTATATCCCCGCTCCAGCACTTTCCTCAAACCTCGATCCGTCTGTGAACCAGACGATATCGGCAGGTCTGAGTATGTCCTCGAGTGGGTTCCAGTCTTCCCTTTTGGGGAAGACAACCTCAAAGGGTTCTGAGAAGGAGAAGAAATGCACTATATCATCACTCCTGGCCTCCAGAAGTGAGTGAGTCCCTATCGCTTGGGAAAGGACCCTTGTGTGCCCTAATTGTTCTCCTCCTATTTTCCACTGTCCACCACACCTCAGCCTGTAGGCCGCTTTCCGAGCCTCGGCCTCAATCACCAAATGAAGGGGCACGAGGCCCAGAAGGACCTCCAGAGCTGCTGTGGGGGTCGTCGAGTCTTTGGAGTTGAGTTAGCTTCTGCTGAATGTATAGCCTCTCTAATCATGATAAAAGCAAATAAATAAAAAATAATTAATTTTAAAAAACACTAATCTTCTGTTGCTGAAATATCAAAGTAGTAGAAAATAAAACACAACATTTAACAAATTAACCGCAATAGCTTTACTAGGTATTGAAACTTTAACAAATTAGTACAGAAAATATAAATAAGTTGTAATTAACTCACAAAAAAATAATACTTTTTACTTCCCTCGCTTACTGAAGGTAGGAAGTATTGTAATGGCGAAAAAATAACCATTCGAGATTTCTCCGGATTTTTACGTTTCAGATTACGTAGATTACGAAAATTAAAGACATTTAATTCCGTCAGTCTGCCTGTCTGTCTGTGACGCTATATATATACAAAACCACTTGACGGAGAAGGATAATATTTGACGCGACTGCCAACGAGGAACTGGGTATGGTTTCGTTGAAAAATATACGGGGTAGACCCCCTCTTACTTTGCCGAGTTCCACGCCAGGAAAGGACCCTCAGATGACTTCGCTTCCCCATGTGATTTTTTTGACTAATTTTAGATTCACTTATAAGATGACTTGACTCACGCCCAACAAAATTCGTCAGAGAAGAAATAATCAGGCTCAAACGTTGTCAAGAAATCGTTGTTGGACTATCTAGGAAAAATGCATATGAAAAACGACATCATACCTGGCATGATTGTATAAAATTAAGGTGAAGTGTCAAAGGTACAAGCACATAATTTGCAAAGTATTAAAATGGTGTTTAAAGTGCTTAATTAATTTGATTTGATATTTATTTTCCGGTGTTTTGTTTGTGCGACGATTGTTCTATTGATTACCTACCACTTTTATTTAATTTAGCTTTTAATTATATGTAAATTTCATTAGTCGTAGAATTAAGAACGCTTTGTTTGCATTATTCTGTTCAGTGAACATGTAGACAACCAGCTACACGTAGAGCAGTTATATTATTTCAAGATATAATATAACTGCTTACTCACTTTAAATTTATCACTTTTTATAAGTTATAACAAATAGGATGTTACAAAGTATTATCTTATAGAACATTCTATGATGATGAAAGTCCAATTAGATAAGCTGTTCAGTCGAATTGAACTAAAATTTTTGTAACATTTACAGTAGGGTGGCACTTTTCTTATTTTTTTAAATCAGACTCTCTCACTCCCTAAAACTTTTCCACGCCGAAAAATAAACATTCCTGTAAAATTTAAACTGAATCGGGAAACTGTAAGATGAGCCTCAATGACTTTGTATTGGAGGTTGATGTAGGAAAATTTATAAATAATCAATATATCAGCAAATGGTAAAAAATACACCTTTTTTTACTAGTGCAATATTTTATCAAGCTCCTCCATTCGTTTCCTTAAATATGTATGGAATAAGAACCAGACTGCAACTAATAGCTATTCTCCGGACTAATGCCTCGCCGAGCACTGAATTACGAATTACAAGACTGGCCGCGTTAAGTGCAATAATATGAATATATGATTATTTGTCGTTTAGAAAAAATGTTTGCGTAGATATTTAAATCACAAGTGAAATTATGAAAGCCTCGGTTAGTCAAGAAAAATTTCTAGCTAATAGTAAAAATAAGGATAGCTTTATAAAATTATCGCACAAAGAGTTATTATATGACTTTAACGTTAAAATATGCAGATAAGACGCCGATACTACAATCGTTAAAACTGCTATTGATTTGAAAACCGAAGACAAGTTATAATAGTTGGTGGATATAATGACTCAACTAGCGTGGAATCATCGTAAAAAGATCAATTTTTACAAACCTAGGATTAATAAAATAAATTGACAAATTTTTCTCTATTCTTATTGGGATGCTCTGCCATATGTATTCTTCTAAACAATGTCTGAAATCTACAAAATAATACAATTAACCAGTATTTCACTGGAAAATAACCTCTACGCCTGTGACTTTTACGTCAAAGGATCAGTTAGAGGGTGTTTTTTGACAAATAATGAATAATAACAAAAATTAAAAATGACGTATTTTGCTGACATTTCGGAAAACGAATCTGTTTCCTTTCTCAAAGCGTATTATAATGTTTGTGGGCTGTGTATATTAAATACACAGCTTTAAAAATATATTGTTATATTCAGTATCCATAGACACTTACTGCTTACACAGAACTGTTGATATATCTAATTGATAGTTTTATTTTAAACAATGTTGAGTTTGTTAAGTTCTTCTTTTAACATCGGCAGCCAGGTTGTGCAAATATCTACGGAACAATTCGACACGCAATTAGATATATCAGCAGTTCTATGTAAGCAGTAAGTATCTATGGATACTGAATATAACAATATATTCTTAAAGCTGTGTATTTAATATACACAGCCCACAAACATTATAATACGCTTTGAGAAAGGAAACAGATTCGTTTTCCGAAACGTCAGCAAAATACGTCATTTTTAATTTTTTGTTATTATTCATTATTTGTCAAAAACCACCCTCTAACTGATCCTTTGACGTAAAAGTCACAGGCGTAGAGGTTATTTTCCAGTAAAATACTGGTTAATTGTATTATATTGAAGATTTCAGACATTGTTTAGAAGAATACATGTTGCAGAGCATCCTAATAAGAATAGAAAAAAATTAAGAAAATGCCACAACCAACGTTTAGACAATACATTGACAAACATTATGATGAAAATAGAATTGTCTGCAATTTCACCTACTGAAGAGGTAATAGAAAAACATTGTTTAAGAGTCTATTTCCAAATTCAAAAATGGTTAGGTTCTGAGAAAGATCCATTACAATTCGGGTAGCTTAAAACTGAGAATGGCTTAATGCTTGATGTTATGAGTGAAAGTAATGCTTTTCCTAAAATTTGCTAAGTTATATTTCTTGTAAACGCTAGAAAGTCAGTAAAAATAATAATCAGCGTAGCTGTAGAAAACTGAATATATAATGTTCTATTCTATGTGTCTATTGTAAAGTAAATAATTGTGCCACTGCTTCTTCTACCTTTGATGAATCGGCTATCGATGAGGTGGTATTATGGCATATGATGGTAATGAAACTAATATAGTATATTTCATTTTGATTCGATGAAAATTGGGTGAAAAAAAGGAGGGTCAAAGAAAACAAATATTTGAAAATTGTGAAAATGCACTTTTCTTGACAATAAAAAGCACACTTTTTTTGAAAATTGAAAAAAAAAGGAACTCTATCCCCTAAAAGTACATAAAATAACGTACAATAAAAAAAAATCAAAAAAAGCGACGTACAAATGCCTCCTTGATAATTGACGAAGAATTAAAAATTTTATTTCGTCCGCCATCTTTGACCGTTCTATTTGACATACGGCGTCCGGGGTTGGTTCATTATATTTGACCATAAATAAGTTTTATTTTTGCCAACTTTGGTGAAATTACTCCTTCTTGTAGAAATTCAATTTTGATTTTTTCGGCTATTTTTGGTGTTTTCTATTTTTTTTTCCAAGATGGCGGATTGACCAATGCATATCGGACAAGTCTACATTTTTCAATAATTTTATTTCAAATAAGCCAGTATTTTTAAAATTCCCATCCGATTACTAGTACAAGATATATTAAGCAGTTGAAAATCCATGAAAGAGCGTCAGAAAGTGCATGCATATAACTTTTGATGAACAAGGAATGTTTGGGCACAAATATTTTTTTCGTAATCAGGAGGTCATGATACATAAAATTAATAATAAAATTTCAGGTGGAATGTTGTCGCCGAAAAAAAATCAATTCAACTGCACTATTAATTTTAATCTAAGAGACTTTGGCAATTTTTGAAGTATACTTTACTATTTCTTACACTCCTAAATTCGTTATATGAATAGATAAATGTACATTTTAATTCAGCTGACTTGAATTTTACGTCGTGGTAAAGCGTTGACAGTAATTTTATTTTATCGATTTGGTAGATATATTCAAATCTTGTTATACGATTAAGTAGGACATGAGATACGTCGATATAAGGGTTTGGATGATATACTGATGTCAGTGACATTTTACAGATCGGTTAACCTTCTCTTCTTATCTATTTGTATAAAGTTCTCGGATGACAGTTACTATGCCTGCTTGTTTTTATGAAGGAAGAAATACGCCAACGATACTTTTATTTATTATTTCAATAACTGAACATATTTGAATTTTTATATAAAAAAAGTAGCGGTTCCTTCCTATAGGGCGTCTCCGGATGGGGTTACCTATACCACAAAAGGGCTTCAATTTTAATTTTTTGACAAACAATTTACGCTATAAAAAAATATTGCTTGTAAAAAATACGATTTGTGTTAAGAATTTTTTTTTCTATACAGAGCGTTAAAAAATTTCAATAATATGAATTTTACCCAAGTGTAAGTTATTTTTCGTTTTTAATGAAAATTACATTTGAAAAAGTTGCTTATAATTAGTTTCTTAATAATAATCCAAATTAGAAAGAAAAATTTTATTTTAAAAATGAATAATTCTGAATGTTTAAATAAAAAATATTTTATTTAACAACAAAATGTTTCAATTAAGTAAGTTCTGATTCAACATGAAAACCACCAACCTTCACGTACTTTTTAAATCGGCTTTGAAATTCATCGTAAAGAGAACGAATCATCTTTTGATTAATTTCTGCTATAGCTTCAGTTTCTCTTTATTTTAAAATTTCAACATCATGGGCTAAACGAACTTTTTCTTTTAAAAATCCCCAAATAAAGTAACTGCTTGCTTTAGATCAGAGGACCAAACTAGCCAGTAGATGTGGCCAAATCAACCTATCTATTTTTGAGGAAAATGTCTATGAAGCCAATTTCAAACTTACAGTGGCAAATGCACAGGACATGCGCCTTGTTAAAAATAGTCATTTCGTCTGTATTATAAAATTTCTACTTATTCTTCGTAGCGAATATTTCTAAGCATGAATTTTGGTTAGGATTTTCATGAAAGAAGAATGAAATAATATTTCTACTTTTTGTAGTTGCACACCATTCATTTACTTTTTAGATTTTTGACTACTTGTAGTTACTGTAAAATTTGGATTCTTGCGATCAATAGCGGCAATTTTGGAATGATACTAGATCATTTGTGTTAAAGGTAGACTAGTCTGAAAAAATTATATTTTTATAAAACTGTCTGCCTCCCACTATGCTCTACCCGATATCCAAACAAAGGTCGAAACGACCTACATGTTAATATGCACGTCGATGAGACTAGAAATAAGGATCTTAATTTTATTAGGTTTGTAAACTTGAAATTAATTTTCTTTTGAAAATCTGCGAATTTCAGATTTGCTTATGTTAATTTGCTCGGATCTTTTCCTTATTGATGTTTTCTGTGAGTGTCGTTGGTTCATTTTCATTGCGGGTTTTTTAGACTTTTTTAGATTTTTTATTAACTAAGGTACTTACTTTCCTTGAAACAATTGAGTCGCATGTCGATAGGAAATAACCACCTATGCCAAAACATTTAACTAAATAAATTGGTTGCTGTAAAAAAAGCATTATTCGAATTTAAATTAACGCACTGTAATTGTGACACTTCAAAAACCTCATACAGATCAAGCGCCATGTAATTCAATAAAAAGTGTCTTATGTAAATTCGTTCATCTGGTTAACTTTAAGAATTCCTCAATTTATCCTACTCTCTCCAGGGAAGGGGGGAAGTCAAAAAATATGGTTTTTTACGATTTCCGGCTTTCTCATTGAGTTTACGACAAAGTATATGTTAGTTATGTATAAAATTAAAGCTTATACAATTCTCCATAATACCACAATACAGGTTGTATACTATTTTATTGCCACATATGTATATTCTCCAGCAGTAATTAGCGTCTAAAGTTGAGCTAAGTTGCGTGGTCTATACATTCTCTAATTTTATTCACTGCGTACCTCTTTTGCAGCAGATATGCAGTTAGTTTGTTGATTTCTATTGTAATAATAATACCCTAGTAGATAATCATACACCTGCTTGTGATAGTAATAGTAAAATTTATCTTTATAATAACCGATGTGGGGGGGGGGGGAATCCCATCAATCTCTCTTGGCAGATGAGTTGCTCTGTACAACCGTGTCAGTTTAATGTTGAACGTTCGTATTCGCCTAATAGTTTCAAACATTCAACAGTGGCGGAACATATATTATTTCTTCACGCCTTCAGTGGCTGCGATACGGCCTCAGCCTTTTTTAAAAAATCTGTAAAGGTAATTATCCAAAACTTCCCTCTCTATTTATCATACTTTATTTAGTCTTCTTATTCACAATGTCTCATATCCCAGTTCTTTGTTAGTAGTACCGTCAACTACCTACCAAATATTATTGTTCTCCGTCAAGTGATTTTGTAAATATAACGTCGGTAGACAGGCAGACTGATGTAACTAATGGCTTTAATTTCCTTATCTACGTACTCCGAAACGTGAAAGACTTGATAAATCTCGGAGAGAGATTTTTTGACGATTACAATACTTCATTACTTACTTTCCTCGCTTCCCTTCGGTAAAATTATAATGTGTCCACATCCTAAAATTAATTTAAAAATAAACACAACACTATAAAAACTAAGTTCGTAGGCAACAGCACTTAATAATTTTGATTGTTGATACGGGAAACATAACTAAACGAAAAACCCGTTCGAACAAATGACGGTCTTGTGATCTAATCGCCGACAAGGAAGATAGGGTAAGAATAAAAACTGTGGTTTAAAAAAATTTTGATAAGTTCTCGGCCTAGAGGGGATTTAGAAAGACAAAAAGGGAACAAAAAGACTTTCGTCAGAGCTGCTGTCCACGGCGTCCATGGTGCCCATAGCGTATTTGTCTATTTTTGAGGGAATCCGTTTGATATTTTTTCTTTTGAGGATTCTCTTCATAATGGTACGCCTGTCTAGGCTGACGCAGCATGCGTCTCTGTCGGTTCCCGAATTTTTGGTGGTGGGTGGTAGGGATGGTAATCCTTGGGAAAAACTGTTACGGTTGCTTTTGTCATGTTAGAAGTTGTGATATAATTTGTTATTTTGCTGGGAAAGAGTATGGATAAACACAACACTGTTAGATGTTTAACTATAGAATTCAATCACTAAATCGATACGTTAACTTTATGTAATTCATTATTCAAGTTATACCAATCAAAAGAAAAATGTGTCATGTATTGGTATTGTATTTTCACATATTAATAGTATTTCCTAGTCACATTTGCGTACTTTGGTAATCCTTTTGTGGTAGTTCAGCCAACTTGTGTCTAGAAATAAACATAAAACTTTAATAAAAACATTTTTGAGTAATGTATTTAAATAATTACTTTACCTTCATCAATCACAGTATTGTGTGGTACATTTCTTTTCCATGTAAATTGCTAATTCTCTGACATAGTGTGGAATCTGGAAATAAATAGGAACTATAAACAAATCGCATTCATAAACATAACCATAACTCAAGTAGTCCAATCTATGATAACGACTAGTTCAAATATATCACTTACCTTCTGTGCCTTATGTTATTTGCTTATTAAAAATTCATATTCATTAGTTGTTTATAAGAATAATAAAGTGAAACAAAATAATAGGTTATAGGAATTTGATATGAACCAGTCTCGAGGGTAATCAGCTGATAAGCAGAGTTCGATTCAGTTCTTAACTGAATGTTCGCTCACTGAACAGTTGCTGTTCGGAGTAGCTCGATTTAATGTTTTACCTTAATATATTTTGCTAAAGTTAGTAATCCTTCAATTTTTCAGTTCAATTCATTTAATATACGAGAGCATATAATTTTTTATCGTTAAAAATTGTCGTAATATTATATCACTTCTTATCTGATCTCGGATCAACAGGTTAATCTTCGTCAGGTTTAGCTTTTAATCGTAGGGGACTTCTGTGATGGAACTTCTCAAATGTCATACAAATTACGTATATCGTATTGTATTTTTTCTTGTAAAATAAATCATTTTTGTGATTGCTTTTCTACAATCCTTCCTTGAAGGGTTTCGAATGGTATCGCGAAAATTCAATTATTCTTTTGTCGTTTCGTCTGCGCAGTACATCCTGCGCAAGGCACCTGTCTAGTAAGGAAACAGAGGTTCTTTGTACTTCCTTCTTGGCGTGACCTTTGAGGCGAAAAGGCGTGTGCCTGTGGCAGCTTGGTAAATCGGTGAGAGAAATCTCTTATCCACATTTTGTTAAAAGTTACATGGTTTGTTGAATTGTATCGTGGGGATTCAGTATTTACCAGTTATAAGGATTTGGGAAAAATCTACTCAGCATGATTGCTGGATTAATGGCTACAATAGAGCACGTGTTAGGTCGAGCACATGGTCGACATTTCGTTAAGCCCTAAAAGGGTGAGTTAGTAGATTGCTAGTGGACGTAAATAGTAAATGGTACTAATTTGAATATTAATAATTTTAGGCTTTTTTGGAAATGGTACATTTCGTAGATTAGTGGTTAGATAATGATATAGTTAAGTACTTAAATGGTTGAATAATTTTGGAGCTTATACCGATGGATGTTTTTTTTGGTTGTTCCTTTTAATTACTTCGAGATGGTTTTAACTGGTTGTGGTTCGAGCTGAAATTTGGCAGAGTTGATCGATCACCCTAGAATACAAGAAAACAGTTCAACGCTCATACCTTTCCACTCCTGGAAAAAGTTAAGTGTTCTCACATATTCTTCCTTGTATTTCAAAATTTAAAAAAAAAACTCAAGATTTAGCGCCAGTCGTAACTTGTATAATTTTGGTTATATGTATGTATATATTTTTTTTAAAATTATTTCATAGCGTTAAGACATGAATTAAGTATCTACTTGCATAATACTATTTCATGATATATGTAAAATTACCTATTAACGGGGAATATCAAATTCCACGTGCATAACTATTTTACTGTGTAAACTGCGTGCAATTGCATTTGGTATTATTATCCGATTTCCAGTGTTAATAATTTTTTATTCTCTTTTTTTAAACTTGTGAACCTAACCTGTTATAGGTTTAACTTATTAAATAAATTTATCACTTGACACGCCCGAGGTGTTACGTTAAGTTTGATACGCTTATTTTTTTGACTTGGTATTATTTAAAATGTAAATAAAGATTTGTTATAAGCTCCACTTCATGGGTTTTCTTTCTCAGATTATAAATTGACAGTTTATTAATATTATGTTTATTTAGGTACCTAGACAGTCAATTAGGCAACCAGTATGTCCGTATATACTGGGGACTCACCCCGAGAGTGACGGAAGCTGGCCGAGGACTGGTAAGGTGTGAAAATTGATAACCCAGGTTTAAAAATACAGGAGGTAACAATCCCCGTATCATTGATATCCCGGGGCTAAAGCTCCCGTATCAAAACCTCCTTAGTGGACAGCTTCCCTGTCAGCTGTGACCTGGGTAGTGTTTATGATGGATCGTTTAAGTTTGAGTCGATAGATTTTGTTTTATCTTCTGGCCTCGACTGATTTTTCACTAAATCGGTCGGGGAAGGTTGTTGTTGGGTATTTGTGACTAATGTCAGATGTCGACTGACAGATGTTAAAGGTTTCACGAGAAGAAGATTTTTTGCCGCTAAACTTTCTTTGGTAAATTGGTTCCAAATCTGTAAAATTTTTTGGGGGTATTTGGTTTTTGACAGTTTTCGAAAAAAATTTTTAGGTTGGTACCAATGTCTTAAATTGTTTTTAAGTTATGTAGCACAATTTTTAGATTATGTTGTCAGAAGAATTTCCTGCAGGATGCCGGAAGTAGCGGAAATAGTTTTTAAAATATAATGTCCCTGTCACTTTTAAAGTTTTATTGGGGAAAAATTCACCGAAAGCCTTCCGGTGGTGTTGTCTACACTTGTAGGGCTTGTGGGCGGTTCACGAAGGCCTCTCAAACCTTCCGTGGGCTTTATAAATGTCGAAAAAACTTGTAATCTCTCAATGCATTTGAAACGTCGAAAATACTCAGTATGTAGTCTGCAAGCTTTAACACATTAGTCTACAGAACGTTAGGTTAGACTATAAAATATATCTTACACAAGAAGAATCTATAGCTTGTTATTAGGTTTTTTAATTTCTTTCACGAAAACCTAATCGAAAGGGTGCAAGTGTGTTATATCATTGAAATCGGAATTTCTACTGCTTTTCAATGATTTGATTACAAATTTTAAGTAATCATAAAATAAATAACTTGTGCCAAAACGGTACTAAACCTAATCCGATCTCAACCAAAACCTTTTCAGATCTTCTGGAAAGAAACCCTCATGCAAAGTTTAATCCAAATCCGTTTAGTAGTTTCGCCGCTATCGTGCTAACATACATACACACATACACACGCACACACACACACACAGACATTTTTCAAAAACCACTTTTTTGGGTTCGTGGGACCTCAAAACGTAAAGATTTGATGTTATCTCGATTTTCGATTATAGACCAATTTTAGTAACCTCCCACAATTTTATTGTGGGGAGGTTAAAAAATCTGGGAAAATTCAAGTTTTGTCGAGGAAATATTTTGGTATTTCTTAAGTTCTGAGAAGTAAATACGAAAAAGATTTATTAGAGAAGGACATACCTATTTGAACTAAGAAAGAAATTGTGATAAATTAACTGTTCCTTGTGCTATACCTATTTGACTGCTTGTATCTAGTTCAAAGCAAGTGTCATGTTTATAATATAATATTTATAAATATTTTATTTTATTGCGTTAATTTTTTAATTAAATTTATATAGTAGACTTTTGTACTATTCGAACCATAATAATTTTACTCGCAAAAAAAGATACCTACTTCGACATTTAAAAATTT
Organism: Rutpela maculata; assembly: GCA_936432065.2. Lineage (NCBI taxonomy): Eukaryota > Metazoa > Arthropoda > Insecta > Coleoptera > Cerambycidae > Rutpela > Rutpela maculata. Next base: position 143,148,608 of record OW386287.2, on the reverse strand, counting down.
ATCAGGGAAAAACAGGGAAGCAGGTCAGAGGAAACAGGGAAATGTCTGGGACTTTACAAGCATGATATTGTTAGGAACCCTGTAATATTAATGTTGAAGAGGAAGAGGACTCGCTTGACTATGACGAGCCAATTGAAATTGAACTTCAACATTTTTACAGTGATGATGATCATGAATGAGTTTATGATAAACCTCGTCCTCAGCGACAATATATATGTGGGTGGATCTAGGGCATAAAATTCAGAAAGCCGAGATAACCAAACCTGCGAAATCTACAGAAGGATAGGATTGGCATGGGCAGCCTTTGGTAAATTGAGGGATGTTCTTAAGGCAGATATCCCAATGAGCCTTAAACGAAGTAATGACCTACGGGGCGAAAACTTTAACGTTGACGAAGAAAGCAATCTGCAAAATACGAGTCGCTCAGAGAGCCACGGAACGATCGATGTTGGGTATATCTCTGAGGGATCGAATATCAAACGAAATCATAAGTCAGAGAACAGACTTAACATATGCCATAGAGAGAATAACTTCCCTAAAGTGGAACTGGGCAGGTCATGTTGCAAGGTTCAGTGACGGTCGATGGACTAAGAGGATCGTGGAGTGGAGACCTAGACAAGGGGCTTATCGACGTAGAGGCCGACCCCCCACGCGGTGGACGGATGACATAAAGCGATTGCATGGAAATTGGATACAGACGGCACAAGACAGGAATCGATGGAAATATTTACGGGAGGCATAGGTCCAGCAGTGGACGCAAATTGCTGGTTGATGATGATGATGATGATAATAGTAACGGAACTTTAAATGCTGAGGGACCAGAAGATGAAAATAACACCGATTATTTCACTCATTAACGCTATAGCTAATGAGAGCCCGTTTTTTCACAACAATGCACCAATCAAACGTCATTATTAGTAGTAATCCAACCTAGATCGGCTCTTGATAGTACCAATATGCAAAAATTATCGCTCTAATTTTTTGTGTCGCTGCAGCGGCAAATATTGTGATAATTTTTTGACGGTTTGTTTCGTGAAATGTTTTCGGCAAATAGGGCAACTTGAGCTTTTAAATTTTATCTATAAATATCTTCTCTAGCTTATTACTAATTTGTTAATGTAAATTGTAGTATTGTATTATATACATAGTATATAAAAAATGACCTAAAAACACCACATAAATTGACAACTCCCAATTACAAAGCGAAGGCTGAACCTTTATAGACTCGAAACAAGTTATACTCAACTAATGGCTTATAATACCTAACGTGATTATAAAAACAATTTTCACAACTAATGCCTACGAAGCAAACAAATCAATTATTTCATGTTAAATACACAAATGTACATACGTATGGTAATTCATCACAAAACAGGTTAACACCTTATTCGGAAAATCACAACGCTGGACTAAGCAGCACTATATGTTATAATTCGTTGTACTTAAAGTTCACTCTACGTAAACAAGTGAACCTTAACTTAATTATTAAACTTCTTAAATTAAAAATAAGGATTAAATACTGATGAGATTTTCTCAAATATATGCAAAACAGAAGTAGGATATCAAAAAAGCAAATCAATGACAGAATTTTAATATGCAGTTAATTAATATTATTGACAACTATTTTCAAACAAACTTGATATACATTCAATACTAAAAGCTACGTCCTAGGTTGGCCGGTAGATGGAGTCACTTAGTTTTTTTATTTTAACACCTTCTCCAAAACTCTACCATCCAACTTTGAAACACCAATGTTTTGACGAATAAGTTCAAAACGAACCTTATCTAAAGGTTTTGTTAGGATGTCAGCTAACTGCTGTTTTCCTTCTATATGCTTGATAATTATTTCCCCATCAAGATACCGCTCTCTAACATAAAAATGACGTATCTCTATATGTTTAGAACGTTTGTGGTACTCTGGGTTTTTCGCTAGCTTTACAGCACTTGCATTGTCGATGAAAAGTATTGGAGTTTCTTTAACATCGATTATCTCGAGGAGCAAACGTTTTAACCAGATAACCTCCTTTGCTCCTTCGCTAGCTGCCATTATCTCGGCTTCCGTTGTGGATAATGCAACGGATTTTTGCAATTGACTCATCCATGATACAGCTCCTCCTGATATCATTGCTATAACACCTGTTGTGGAACGTCTGGTGTGTATATCTCCACCAAAATCAGCATCACTATATACTTTCAAAAAATCCTCTGCTTTATAGATGATTCCACACTTTAGAGTTCCTCTAAGGTATCTAAATATGCGTTTAATGGCATTCCAGTCACTTCGAGTTGGTTTATCTAGAACTCGAGCCACTTTGCTAACAGCAAATGCGATATCCGGTCGAGTTGTTGTCATAAGATGCATAAGACACCCAACTGCTTCCCTGAATGGTACTTTATCTGTTACATCTTCATTGGACTGTGCTTCTTCACGACCGATAGGAGTAGACACCGGATTACATTCGTTCATCTGAAATCTATTCAGGATATTTTGTGTGTATGCTTCTTGGCTAACCATGATGGCACCATCAGAACAATGCTGAATTTTCATTCCTAGGTAGTTTTCAAGATCTCCAACTGTAATTTTAAATTCTTCTTTTAATTGTTCAAGAAAATCTTTTATTTCATGGTCGCTGTCACCAACAACAATACCATCGTCTACATAAATTGCTATATACAAAGATCCTTCGTCGCGCTTTCGGTAGAAGGGGCATGGATCAGCACTGCTATTTTCTAGACCTGACTTTTTCATAAATTGAAGAAATCGCTGGTTCCAACAACGTGGGGCTTGCTTCAACCCATATAAACTTCGTTACAAAAGACACACACGTCCCGATCCATCTTGAAGTCCTTCTGGTTGCTCAATGAAAACCTTCTCCTGAAGAGAACCATACAAGAACGCAGTTTTTACATCAAACTGTTTAAGTTTCATGTGCTTTGCGGCTGCGATAGCAAGAAGTGTACGAATGGTGTCGTATCTTGCCACGGGGCTGAAGGTTTCTTCATAGTCAATACCCTGTTTTTGTACATGACCTCTGGCTACCAGACGAGTTTTGTATCGACATCCATTGCTTAATTGCTTAATGCACAGTATCCAACGATTCTGCAGTACTTTCTCATTCTGAGGCCTTTGAACCAGTTTCCATGTGTCGTTTTCTTTTAAAGATTCAAGCCCCTCTTGCATAGCAGAGAGCCACTTTTCGCTTTCTGGACAGTCCATTGCTTCTTTGTAACAACTTGGAGTTGTGACAGTTTGTCCTTGTGTAAGACAGACAAAGTCACCACTGATCATCCATCTTGGTTTTACATTTTTACGTTTATTGGATATTAAATCAGAAGTTTCTTCGTCATTTGATGTGTTGCTCTCCTTTTCATCTGAGATGTGTGTATTATTTGAACTGCTTTGTAAATTTACATCCCACTTTGGTGTTTGACAGTATGAATTTTTATGTTCATTTTCAATTTCAACGATGCTGTTTCTACGCAGATTGCATACAACTTCCGGTTTGAAGCGAACATCATGAGAACAAACCACCTTATTTTGAGAAGGAATCCAAACACGATATCCATCCCGTTCATTGACGTATCCAACCACGTAACCAAGTTCTGCTTTGTTCTCAAATTTTGTTCTCAGCTGTTTTGGAACATATACGTAACACTCGGTGCCGAATATTTTTAGATGATCCAGATTCTCCAATCTTCTTTCATACCATAGTTCATACGGTGCTTGAAATTCTACGGAAGACTTTCCAAAGTGGTTCAAAGCATACGCTGCTGTATTGCATGCTTCGGGCCACAATTTTTGGGGTAGTCCACTTGCGTTCAACATTGAGCGTGCTGCTTCCACCAAAGTGCGGTTTTCTCTTTCAGCTGCGCCATTTTGCTGTGACGTATATGGAGGAGGAACCAACTGCTCAATGCCATGTTTACTGAACAATTTTGCAACATTTTTGTTAACAAATTCTTTTCCACCGTCACAACGAAATCGCTTTACTACATGTCCATTTGCTTTCGCTTCGTTGAGAAAACGTTCAAGATGTTCACATACCTCGTCTTTGTGCTTCATGAAGAATATTCGACGAAACTTACTAAAATCGTCTTTAAAACATACAAAATATTTTGAACCAACCACTGATGATATCGACATTGGACCATTTACATCTGCGTGAATCAATTCACCCACATATTTAGATTGATTCGGTCGACTTTGAAAGGGAAGTCTGTGCATTTTTCCAACGGCGCATCCATCACAGAAACTGTCAGGCACTCCAGTCATATCAATGTCAAAGCGCTTAAGTATTTGCTTGACATGGTGCTTATTTTGATGTGCCAGCCTCTCATGATACATTTGCAATGCATCTTCATTTGTGATCGTCATATTAACTTCAACGGCATATGCTGGTTTTATAACTCTAATTTTGAGCACATACAAATTGTCACTCAGGAAACCAGTAGCACAAATACTATTTGTCATCTTACTTCGAATATATACTCCTTTATCATTCAACTCTGTTTTGTATCCTTGGCGTGCAGCCGCTTTTACAGAAAACAGATGAGCATTTGCATCTGGTACGTACCACACATTGCTGAGTTGCCTCTCATGCCATGAACCATTGCAGTACACCTGTACATTGATTGTGCCCTGTCCATACGCTTTCATGGTTGTGTCACGCTTTCCAAGGGAAATTGTCGAAATTGTCTGTGGCACTCCAAATTTCTTGTACGTTGCAAAATAAAGTTTATTTGGTGTTATGTGCACTGATGCACCACTATCACATATACATATATCAGGACTGAGGTTTTCGTCTGTAGATGCTCCGAGAGCATGAGCAACGAACGCTGTTTGTCCATCATTTCCAACCTGGGAATTCTTTTGAGGACACTCCGCCGCCCAGTGACCCAGCTGCTTACATTTGTTACATGGAAAACGCATTTTGGCTCTTTGAGCACCTCCTCGACCTCTTGAAGTAGAGTTTCCCTGTGTCTTCTTAAAATTCCTTGACTTTTGATGTTTGCCAGACATAAAAGCCGATTGTTGATCATTATTGTCTGATACAGATTTTGTCTCTCTGAGTTCAATATTACACAACTTCTCAATTAACAGATTTAGCGTCTGTTGCTGTGCTGGGATGGTATCCCAGACGTCCTTGAAGTTATCGTATTCTTTTCCAAGAGTTGATAATATTCTGCCATTCAGCATTTTCTCCGAGAGCTTGTTCTCGCTATGTTTTTGTAATTCGTTATTTAAATCAGTGAATAATGTTTGTAACCTTGCTACGTGTGAGCTTATGTCTTCTGTCTCGTTGCGCTTTGCTTGGAAGAATTGTTCGATAAGCATGTTTAATCTCTGCGTGCTGCTTCGCTCGAAACGTGAACAAAGCTTTTCCCAAATTTCTGCTGACGTTTCACTCGTCAACACAAGATCCGCAACGGGTTTTGACAACGCACCTGCAATTTGAGCTGCTGCTTTTGCGTCTTCAACTTTCCATTTCTTCAATGCTTCTTTTTCTGGTACAGTTGGCTGGACAGAAAGTTCTGGTCTTTTGTGAATGCCAAATACTATGTCTTCACATTCATTTGCTCGAAACACCATCCTCATGTGCCATTTCCAAACTGCCCAATCTTGAGGACTTTTGAGTTTTTCGACCACAATCTTCATGTTGGTAGAGTCACTCGCTAAAGCCATTTCAAAGCTACTCAGTGTTACAAATTTGAATTTGAATGTTTCTTTACTTTACTGTTTATATACTTGTATTAGAACGTCCTCGGGCCCATAACCTGATGAGATTTTCTCAAATATATGCAAAACAGAAATAGGATATCAAAAAAAGCAAATCAATGACAGAATTTTAATATGCAGTTAATTAATATTATTGACAACTATTTTCAAACAAACTTGATATACATTCAATACTAAAAGCTACGTCCTAGGTTGGCCGGTAGATGGAGTCACTTAGTTTTTTTATTTTAACAAATACATAAATATATATTAATAAACACTTTAATATAATAATTCTTGAAAAATGCAATGTTTACTAGTTAAGTTAAGCTAGCGTTACTAGATGGCGGTACCATTTCATGTCAGAACGTAAAAGCGAGAGATTGGCTTTACTCGTAGTGTGATTGGTCGAAGCGTGCTAGAGGACTCTTTGTTGGGAATACCAGTCTATAAGTTACAATAGGTACCTATGGTTTAACGTATCTTGATTGTCATTGCCATTACATCATTTATAACTACTTTGTTTTTTATTAGATGAGTCGTTTTGCAAATGCATTTTTATATGACGTAAATGATGAAATTGAAAATAAAGGTCAGTAAATTCTAAAAAGTGACAAGAAAACGTCTGAAGGAAATTCATTACAAAACATAATATTGAAGATATACTTAATGAATTATTTATTCTTGAAATATTCTCCCCAAATACCACTCGTGCTTTTAAATTTTATCTCTAATTTTTTTCTCAAGCTAAGTTGCCAAAAGTTAATACAACTCATGCAAATTGGCAGTTTATTATCAAAGATTAAATCCCTCCCGCTAAAGCGGTCGGGATTTAATCAGATAATAAACTGCAAATTTGCATTCTTTGTATTACCAGGCAACAACGCTTTCGAGAAAATTTTCGATAAAATGTTTAGCACTAGTGATATTACATACGAATATATACACAACTGACAACTTCAAATGAATCATGTACAGAACATAGTATAACACGTAAGATAGGACAACTTGATTAAATAAAATATGTCATAAATAGAATCTGGTCCACTTATCAAAAAAATCAATCCTGACCTTTTTTTTATAAATATTAATTTTTATTTTAATAACTTCCAGTCTCGTTTTATATTATTATAGCTTGTATTAAACTTAATTTTATGGATGAGACTTGGAAAATTTGAAGACAGGACAACTTAGCTCAACTCTGTACGCTAATTACTGCTAGAAATATGCATATGGCGAAAAATAGGGTGTCTTCCATACATAACAATTCACTTCGAATGATGCATTAATATGATAGCTTAAACGCATTCATATTAATTAAATCGTCAGATTAAAGTAAATATATTTTAATAAACAAATTGGCTTAAAATTCAAATATTTGAATGATTTCGAAAACGCCAACTCATTGGGTAATGATCCTGGTGACGTCGTCACGTATATTACGTGTTTCTGACAACAAAGTTTTTACGCAATGCCAACTTAGGCGATCCGTACACAGGGTGATTTGCGTAGGCCGTGCATTAGAAGTTTTTCAACTTGCAGGTGGATTAGAAACTTGAAATTTGGTACGCATCCATTATCGATCACGTCTGTTCCGCATAAGATATTTTCTGTCCTTCAGATATACAGGGTGTGCCAAAAGCCGGTACCAACTTTCTTATTTTAAACAGAAACCTACATTTTTTTTTAAATGGTTAGATTGGCCTCTCTATTCTGAGTTTAGAGAACCTAAGTTATGCTAACTTAGCTCTCACAGTTTTTGACATATGTCAATTTTTTTGAAAAAAATTGCTGCTATAGTAATTCACGAATAAATTTATATCTCGCAACCCGTTGAAAATTATGGAACCAAATTTGTGAAGCAGTTAACTGAAAGCCCAGGCTAACTCCCAATGTCCCATCGCTGGTCCCGTATTGTACCATATGGGCGCACGCGATTTTCAAATGTCGCAATCAAAAATTGTCAAAAAGTTCATTTTTTCAAATGGCACCTACTATTTTTCTAGACACCATTAAAAAAAAAAATGATTTTATGGTGAGTTACTAACTGTACCTAACTTCACCTCCTATAGAGTGAATCAATAAAAATAAAAAAATACCTTATCTTGTGGAGAGAATCCTTTTATTTTTCAAGTATGCCATGGAAACAAAAGTCAATTGTAATAATTTAATGAAAACTATTATTTAATTATCATTAATTATTTTATTATCATTATATTATTATTATTATTACACACAACAAAAACAAATTATTATTAATGCTTTAAACCATTTCACTGTCCGCGAATAATTCGTTATAGAAACACTTAGGAACTTATTATTTGGTGCATTTAATAAAGTATTTCTGCATCTTGGCACAAAACACAACTTATTTGGTGCACCACTCAGGTTTCTGACTTATAATAATTACATAAAGTCATTTAGGTTACATTCTAAAATGTTTGACATCTCTGTTTAACATTTGTATAGAGAGTGACGTCACATATTACCAGTAATACTAAATACGTGTTATTTGGTGGGGAATATTTGATTTGAATCTATATTTCTTTTAAAATTATATAAAACAAAATTTTTGCCGAAAAATTGTTTCAGCTATAATGTATACCAGTATTTTATATTTTTCGACTTAAAAAAAAAGTGAAAACACCCTATTATATTGTATACGACCTGTTCCGTGGGAAATTTTATAACATTTAATTTTATGTTTAATCATCTTTATCGTAAATTCAACGGGAAAAACGGAAACCCCAAAAAACCATATTCGCCCTGGAGGGGGAAGGGGGCTCCGGGTCTCGTTCGAGTGTGATAAACAAAGGATTTTTCAATAACAATCCACTGAACCAATTAAAGCTAAGAAACCTTTTATTGTTTTGTTGCTGAGGTATTTCTGAATTTCCGAATTTTATGTGACTTGGAGACTGGCCTAATAAGTATTTTGATTATATTTTTGAGTGACTTTTGCCAGGAAATTATTTAGGTCAATCTGTGGTATAGGCCGGGGACATACTGTAATCTTTTCGATCTGTTTGAAACGTGAACGTATTTTATAATCATCGTGGAACATGTAAAATTTTATAAGCGGTATTCGCTCAGAAATGGAAGGTTAGTTGCTATGGTAAAGTGATATGCCTACTCGACCTAACAGCCATATTAAATTAAGTTCACCAACCAAGTAATAAAATTAACCGCTACGGAACCTGTGGGTGAAATCCAACAATTTATTCAAATCAAATCGGCAGATGTGTTTGCAATTCCAATAGCATTCACATTTTGCTTAAAATTTGTACTACAAAATTCTCTCGTTGTAACTTTGTGGAATAAAGAATTATTTTTTCATATTGATATAAAATGTAACATTAGAATTATGCGCTGCGTAGTTAAATTTCAAAGAAATATGTGAGAATTCACTTTGAACAAAAGTTATTTCACTCATTGACATGGTAGGCAATGAAAGCCCATTTTGGAGATCATTTCATCAATCGAATGTCATTATTAGTACAGGGTGACTCAGAGTAAAATTAAATTTTTAAAAAGTCATAACAAAAGTATTTAAACTGTTCAAAAACTTTAATTTTAAAATTAAGATACTACATACATGCGGATTTTATTTTTTAAACACTACGTTATCCAAATGTCGACCATCTTGCCTACAGCACTCGTCCAATCTGGTCTTTAAATTTTGGAAAACTCGTCGACACAATTCAACAGGAATATTGGTAATGGACCCCGAATGTTGTTTTTTATTACTTCCACGTCCAGTGGAAGTATAGTAACGACAAAAAAATTTTTTAAAATTTTTATTGTCCAAATAGGCTTAAAATGTCATGAAACGTTGAGATTTTAAGTTTGAGCGGAAAAAAAAATTCTGTCTGTCTGTCGGTCTGTCTGTCTGTCTGTAACTTTTTTTTGTGCGCACGTTTACTCTGAAACCGTTTAAGATATTGACTTGAAATTTGGTACACATATGTACTTTAACGAGATCTAGAACTAGATTATATTTTCATCTTGTTCCGTCGAAGGGTTGGGGGGTAAATTGGGGTAAATTTGGGGTAAATGGGTAAATCAAGCAGATAAGAGTCCATGAAATTGGTATTTAGTATATACAAGAGAAGCTAAGGTCTCAAAAAAAAATTTTGGCATTAGCCACCCCCATTACCACCCCCACCTCCTTATTAAAGGGGATGAAAAAAAATTATGATTTAGTGTATGTACAGGAACCAGAAACCTCAAAATATTGTTTTACTTGATCCAATGAAAAATGATGAAAAAAAAGCCAACTCATATTTATACCTTTGCATTGCATAATTTCAATAAAATAAAAACTTTTTATGGGAAAAGCTACTAAAACAAAAAAATTTAAATCGAATTCAAATTCACTATGTACAATGTACAGGGTGCCCCAACCAAAGACGGAACAAGGACATTTTTCCGGCGATAGAAACGCTTATAACAAAAACCAAAATTACCATTTGATGTATCTTTTCCGCCGAACCCAAAAGTTATAATAAAAAAACGAATATAAAATATGCTATTTCAGGGTTCAGACTTCACATAGCTGAAAAAAATCCCTTAATTTTCCAGGCTTTCCATGACAAAAAAATGTTTTTCAATGACAAATAATAATAATTATTAATATGTTAAAGGTGATTTTTATTTTAATTTTCGATTTTATGACATATTCGATTTCATACAATCGTCAGAAGGTTGCAATTTAAAAATAATTTAAAACAAGCTAAAAACATACTCTTCGCCTGTTCACTGAACTTTTTATATCATTGTTACACATTCTATAGGATACTCTTCGCAGTTGTTTGTAAATAATGTTAGTTTTAGACATTTTTAATTTTCTAGTACTAACTTAGTTGGTAAAAGACTCAATGTAAAATAAAGTAAAAATAAAAAAAACTATACCATACTCCATTTGCGTTTCGAACCCGGGACCCTTGGATTCCGAGTCAAAAGCTACACCACCACTTAGCACGTAAAAAAACGTAAATTTTTACATTATAAGAGACGAGCTAAAATCATATTTTCATGGTTGTATATTACATTATGAAATGTATATTTGTAAAATGTATAAATATTTAAATATTAATCATTTCACCAGATTTCTATTCAATTACAAAAACATAAAACTAAAAAATAAAAAAAATTCTAATTTTAATCATTAACATTTTTTTTACTGATTGATTTTGTTCAAAAAGAGTTCTTCCTCTAGCTAACACTAACTTACTGTTCAAATTTCAGTACTACCGGATTTCTCTTTCTCGAGTTATCGTGCTTACAAAAAACGTGACGGACGGACGGACGGACGGACAGACGAACATTTTGAAAGTCGTTCAAAATTCGTTCACTAACACAATGATATGAAAATTTTTTGTCTGCGGACGATATTTACGGTTTTAGAAATGTGACGATCAAATACAATATACTCTTCGTTTTCGTATTTACGAAGAGTAGAATAACAGTAGGAACTCGTAAGTAGTTTATTGTTTTTCATATTGTGACTCAAAATTCCATGATTTTTGCGAAATATTTAAAATTCACTGAGATTTCCATGTTTTTCTTAGGATTTTTAAAATTTCCTGAATTTTCCACGCTCTTCAGGTTTTCCATACGAGCCCGAACCCTGTATTTTTGTATCATAAATCTGTTGTTTTCAATTTATTTGTTTTCATTTATGATCATTTTTGGTTTCTGCGAAAAAAATACATTGAATGCCTTTTCCGGTTTTCGACATAAACATTTGTATCATTTGAAAAATGGCCTTGTTCAATCAACGTTGGACCATCATGTACCTAAACCTAATACTAACTACATAAAATAAATTTAAAAAATCCTTGGTTTAATCAAATAAAAAAATAAGAACTGTTAAACAAAAATAGGTCTTTGATCATATTAAAAATTAAAAAAAAATAGCCTAAATAAAGTAAAGAAAAAGAATAATAATAATAATAATAATAATAATAATGAACTTTATTGTCCAAAAGACCATACAGTAACATGGTGTTGGACACGTCGAAATGATTGACCAAAGTCATCAATACAATAAAAAATTATTACAATAGGTGGAAACAGGAAAAAGTTCCGTAAATACCAAGTTAAACTTTGTTGTCTAATATCACAATATCAAAACACTACCAAACAAAACTAATAGGTATGTAGACCTGATAATATTGTAACGTGTTTCCACCCTTAGGAAACTACCCCTTGCAAATTCCGTGGGTTCCAAAAATTATAACAAGAGATTGTCCACTAACACACTTTATTAAATATTTACTGGATACTTCACAATAGTATTATTAATTTAAATACACTTTACTGACTAAAAATCACAATGTTTATCACTTTGTTTCTCTTTGAACTCTTAACCTCACTTTCTATACTTTCTGAACTTCTGAACTACTCGCCGAGAATGCGGTCGGTCTTTTATACCCAAAAATGACAGATCTCGATTGTTCTGTGATGACGCCACCATTCTCTAGATCATTCCAGATGTCACCAGAACTAACTTCTGGTAGGTTTCTCGAGTAGGAGCAAAAACACAATACATTCATTCTAAGGGTTGTAACACATTACACTGCCCCCTCCTTAAGCCTGAACGTCCCGGTCAGGCAATTCAGCCTCTTTCACATACTTCGCCAGTCTATCCAAGTGTACGATCTTCATCTTGGACTTTTTGTTTCGTTGAATACGATAGACGACATCATTAATTCGGGTAATAACAGTATACGGTCCATCCCAAGGAGGTTGAAATTTCGGGGATCTCCATTCCTTCCGCTGTGGGTTGTATAGCCAAACCAGATCCCCCACCTTGAATCCCCCTGTACTGGCATTCTGATCATAACGAGCCTTCAATCGACTAGTTTTGTTCATCTGCTCTCGGTCATTCTTCGGCTGTTCTCGACTTCCATTTCTGTAGTTGCTCATCGAAAATGGTTCTCCATGGGCAGCACAATTTTTACACTTGCGACACCAGGCCTCCACATCCTGGCGACTATTAACCCAATAGAACTGTTCCCGTGCTCTACTCAATGTCTTGTTTATGCCGAAGTGTCTGCTGGACGTTTCATTATGCGCTTCCTGGAGTACTTCTGGTACACGACACCTGGGAATCACTAGACGCATGGCAACCTGCTTCCCATCTGGGCTTTCCCATGCTCTCCTCAAAAGCCCATCTACGACCGTAAGTGAATCCCATTGTGACCATAAAGCCTTCAGCCCCACTTCTTTGTCGGAAACATCCTTCCATGCTGGACGCGTTCCCTCGTCTTTTGCTCGGCACACGGGTCCGATTTCTACATCGCGCAATTGCTCTCGCCTCAGAATTTTCTTTGACCAACTGTCTGGAAGATCGACCTTGACAGTGTTCACTTCAACCATGTTCGGCAATTTTCTCACCTGAGGGTAGCGCTTGCAATCTTCCTTGTCTGTTTTTCTGTATAATGCAGGAGTTTTGACTGCCTGCATTGTCAACAGCCTGGTTTTCTCGCATTGGTCGTTCACTTTTGACAAACTAAGTTGTTCGTTCCCAATCCTTAACACTCGCTTTCCTACGTCAATAATAAATCCGTACTGTTCCATGATGTCCAGTCCCAAAATGAAGTCATCCGTGATGTCAGCCACGATGACTCTGTGGTCGAACCTTAATTGTCCAATCTGCAAACCCAGGTCTACTTCTCCATGAACCGTAGCCCTGTCCCCCGTAGCTGTCCGGACGATCACCTCATTTTGCCTCTTGATAATCTTTATGCCCGATATAAATCCTGGCCGTACTATTGATGACGTAGTACCTGTGTCGATGGTAAACAAACATTTTCTTCCATTCACATATCCATGCAACAACAGACTGCTTGCGATTCATCGAAGCTGGGAAATCTTAATTTCTCTGGGGGCACTGCATTCCCTAGCCAGAACAACCCCCCTGGTACTGTTTTCCTGCTTCTCTTCAACATTCACAGCATTTACTCGACTCTCCGAATTCTGCTGTCGACAGTCTCGCTTCATGTGTCCTACCTTGCCGCAGTTGTAACATTTAATACCTCCGCTCGGCTTTCCTTTATTTTGTTGTTTTCTCTGCTCCCTGAGATCATCCACTTTGTTGAATACTTTGGTAAACATTTTCTGCATCTTCGTCAACATAGGGTTCTGATTCATTTCTGGTTGCGATTCTTCGAGAGTCACAGCTCGCACTCTCGACCTTGGAGTATCTCTGTAGGCGGCTTCTACTTCAAGTGCACGCACCAAAGCTTCGCTACTACTTTGGTGTCTTGTCAGCCTCAGAACTCGCCTGACCTCTTCGTCCCTTATGCCATCTAAAAAGGCCCCTACGGGGCTAATTGTTCCTGAAGTTCTCTAGGTGCACTCGGATACGCCAGGTGTGCCAGTCTCTCTATCGCAGCTTCGAATTCCTGTAAACTCTCTCCAGCCTTTTGTGTTCGTGATTTTAGCTGGGCTTGGTATACTTGGGCGAGATGTTGGTCGCCATATCTCAAGTCCAATGCAGCTTCCAAGACTTTGAAGTCCCTTTGTTTATCCACTGGGATAGTCTGAAGCAACTCTGAGGCCTGGCCCCTTAACGCCAGAACTAATGCCATGGCCTTTTCCTCGTTATCCCAGTTGTTCGCACATGCTGCTGCCTCAAACTGCCTCTTGTAAGTCGTCCAGGAACTTTGGCCGTCAAAAGAAGGAGGTTTTAGTCGCTGACCTGATGATACCACCTGCTGGCTTCCTCTATCTCTCAACTGTCGTTTAAGCCGGTCTATTTCTCCTTTGACTTCTTCTTCGAACTTGTTTACTTTTTCTTTAACTTCATTTACCTCCCCTTTGACTTCACTTACTTCCTCCTTGATTTTACTCTTTAGTTCTTCATTGGCAGAAATGATTGCGTCCTGTTGTGTTTTTATTTGATTGCTCAGAATTTTCCTTAATTCTTCCTGGCGTTTTTCTTGTTTTTCTTTTTCTTCTTGGCGTCTTGTTTCCAGATTTTCCATCATTTTCTTTAATTCGTCTCTCTCTTCTTGACGTCTTCTTTCTTGCTCTTCTTTTTCTTCTCGACGTCGCTTTTCTTGTTCTTCCTTCTCCTCTTGACGTCGTGTTTCTTCCTCTTGACGTCTTTTCTCCTGTTCTTCTTTGTCTTCCTGACGTCTTCTTTCTTCATCCTCTTTTTCTTTCTGACGCCGTTTTTCTTCTTCCTGGCGTTTTCTTTCTTGCTCTTCTTTATCTTCCTGCCGTTGCTGCGCCATCATTTTTTGGAATTGTTCGAATAAGTCCTGTATTTGTTTATCGGATGCCATACTTCTTGTTGTTACGGGCATACGATGAAATTAAAATAAAATAAATTTAACTGTCACGTCAATATCGGTAATGGAACTTTCTAGACAAATCTCGAAATAGCACGAAAGAGTCTTATCCAGAGTCTTTTGTCACTATCCAGTTCAGAGAATTTAATAATCTCCACTAATGTCCAAATAGAAAAGTTCTAGTAATTTTCACGCACTAAATGAGTCTTTTTCAGTGTCTCTATCACTTCTCAGTTCAAAGGATTTAATTATCACACTAATGTCCTAATAAAATGTTCTACAATGTCTCAAAAATGCACTTAACACTATTTTCCTGTTCGAAAATAACCCTCGAACAATGTCCAGTAAACGAGTCCTCCTTGTTAGCACTAACCCTCGAGAATACTTCTCGAACACTCCAGCACAACTTCAGAGCTCCTCTTGTCATAAAATTCCGCTTTCTGACACCAATTTGTCGCGTGTTTCCACCCTTAGGAAACTATCCCTTGCAAATTCCGTGGGTTCCAAAAATTATAACAAGAGATTGTCCACTAACACACTTTATTAAATATTTACTGGATACTTCACAATAGTATTATTAATTTAAATACACTTTACTGACTAAAAATCACAATGTTTATCACTTTGTTTCTCTTTGAACTCTTAACCTCACTTTCTATACTTTCTGAACTTCTGAACTACTCGCCGAGAATGCGGTCGGTCTTTTATACCCAAAAATGACAGATCTCGATTGTTCTGTGATGACGCCACCATTCTCTAGATCATTCCAGATGTCACCAGAACTAACTTCTGGTAGGTTTCTCGAGTAGGTGCAAATACACTACATTCATTCTAAGGGTTGTAACACATTACAATATT
Organism: Rutpela maculata; assembly: GCA_936432065.2. Classification (NCBI taxonomy): domain Eukaryota; kingdom Metazoa; phylum Arthropoda; class Insecta; order Coleoptera; family Cerambycidae; genus Rutpela; species Rutpela maculata. The sequence continues at coordinate 143,132,732 of OW386287.2, read as the reverse complement.
ATATTAGATCAATAGTAGAAACATATAGATTCTATTTAAAAATCATTGCTAGTTCTAGTATTTTTAGTAAATGAATTTATGTATAATAAATTAATATTAAAAATAGGGATTCCGTGTCGTGTAAAAGAAGCTTTGCTTCCTTAGCTTCAATGGAAAACACACTACTGATAAAATAAAATATTTACAGGATTGCTAATCGCTTAATAATAATTACTGTGTTAATTTCGCGATTGTGGGAGTTAGTGTAAAATTCAAATTATATATTTGTATGTGATGATTAGTTTTAGATTTTGCGAACGCCAACCGCGTCTGGAACCAACTGCCCGAACTTTGGGGGGGTGGCTCCCCCCCTTACCCCCCCTTGGGCCCGGCCCTGCTTAAGTTTTTTGCTCAAGGTTAATATAACTAGTGCAAATTGTAATAATATATGTATAGTACACAGGGTGGGACAATAGTGAGTCGAACTTCGATGGTTCGAAATAGAAATTAAAAAAAAACAAGTAAACTAGATAAAAAGTCTAATTATTTTCGAATATAAAGGGCGAGCCAAGACGTTCCACAAGATCATGTGTCTTTCATAAATGGAATGTTATGTATATCAGTACAGTTTTTGGAGTCTCTCTCTAGACTCCTTTTACTCCTAAATTATTATTGACTCTCCCAACCACTTGATGTAATAAATTTTGTGTTGGTCCGTATCTGTCCTTCGCGTTTATTGTAAACACGATAACTAATAAAGAAGGAAATGTTCGTTTGCACTGAAATTTGGACAGTTGGTTAGTGTTAGGTAAAGGAATATTTTTGACAAATCCACTGCTGACAAATATAAACAAAAGCTAGTATCACATTTAGAATGTATTTATATTTACATTCAGTATATGAATCATGGATAACGCTATTGTTTTTTCTAAGTTTACCTTTAACTAACGTTAAGTTTTTATCTATCATTTTAATTACCTGAATTTTCACTTAATCGAGGAGTTGTCATGCCAAATACCACTCGTGGTTTCTATTTTGAATCGGATACATTTTTTATTTAAACTTAAACGTAGTTGTCATTTGGAATATATAACTGGAGAAAACTATTAAAAGCGCTTGACATACTGTCCCCTGTTTTTGTACCCCAGTTCTTTTTTCTTTCAAATTTTCGTGTAAGTAAAGATTTTAATAAACATAAAAGTTATGAGAACATTTTAGAGTAAGAAATATACCAAAGGAGTGTTTTGAGCACAAAAAATACTACATAGTATACTGACGAGTCTTTCTCCAACCAACATGGCATCATCTAGAGATGATTAAAATTGCAAACATAACAATTATACCTAAAAAAACCGCTGCCCAAGGAACCACTACTTCCGCATACAGATTTGCTACCCATGTCTCTTACAACGAAAAAATTTTGTATGTGGAAATAATTGTTTATGGAACTTTAATAATATAATATTTGAAAACGTCTACCCCAACAACACAAAAAACGATATCCCATATCGGTAGTGGGGTGGGGGCAGTGATAGTGGGGTAGCAGTGGGCTTGAATGAAGTAAAAAAAATATTTTGAGGCCTTTGGTTCTTGTACACGCAATAAATCGCATTTTTTTTACCCCCTTTTATAATGGGCTAATGGCAATCAATTTCTTGTATAGACTAAATACCAATTTTATGGACTCTTACCTACTTGATTTGCCTATTTACCTCCATTTACTCTAATTTTCCCCAACCCTTTAACGGAATAAGATGAAAATATAATCTAGTTCCAGATCTTCCAGATCTCATTAAAATGCGTACGTGCACCAAATTTCAAGTGAATATCTTAAACGGTCCCAGAGTAATCGCGCGCACAAAAAAAGTTACAGACAGATAAACATACCGACATACCGACAGATATACTGACATACCGACAGATATACTGACATACCGACAGACAGATTTTTTTTCTCAAATTTAAAATCTCGACGTATTATGACATTCTAAGCCTATTTGAACAATAATAATTTTAAAAAAAAAATTTGTTACTATACTTTCACTGGATGTGGAAGTAATTATCTTATTTTCAAAAAACTGCGAAGAGTATAACTACGGAAAGTTCAACAATTATATTGAAAACTGAATAATCCGGCGAACAGTGTAGTGATATATGTAACGTTGTTTACTTTATAATTTAACTGGACTCTCATATTTTTAAACAATGAAAAAAACATATTAATTCTAATTCTAAAATTCGTAAATAATTATGATAATGACGTTTTGTTTCCCACGTAATAAAGCTTTGAGTCAATCGAAAATGTTTCCTGACGGAGTTAAAACAGTTTCAAGATGCACTCAAAATCTGGTTTTCATTTTTCATTTAGAGAAAAAAAAATTAGCTAATCAGTAACATTTGGTACAAGAGGTATATTTTTCATGAGAAATCATCAAAGAACACCCTAAAGGACCATGGGTGTGCGAACGGGGGAAGGTCGTCTTAAAGTTAGTAAAAATTTTTTGTTTCACTTTTTTTTGACTTTTCAGCACTGGCATTAGATTCACTGGTTAAAGTGTAAAGACGGTAGAATAAAAAGTCGTAGGATATACCGTGTATGAAAAAAACCGCACTGAATAAGTTATTGCATTTTCATTTTTCGGATAAATCGAAGTAGACGTTTGATTTGACATCTAAAAGAATTTTTATTTTCTACTTTTAAGTCATTAGTACGGTCCTAAACTTTATTTCAAGAAATAAAACCTATTTGTTAATTTATATTTTTTTGCAATAAAAGTAATAAATTCAAAGAAAACCCGGTGTATTAGCCGTTCATGTTGATGCAGCCATTCTACCTTTTCTGTAATGATTGCGCAGATCTCTTTAAAATATACTCACTTCATTTAGAATAGTTTGGCAACAATGAATTACCAGTTGTTTTAGCTCCTCAACATATAAACGATGACTTTTAAATAACCTTAAAAAATAATCAAATCTGATGAGCAAGCTCTAGCCAAGCTTATTGGCCCACTTCGACCGATCCACCTTTCAGGGAAGACATCATCTAAATAGACCCCATCGTGTGTACACCACGTTACAGCAATTTTTGGTAGGTCACAGCTTTTAACAATCCATGTACTTTATTTTGGACAAAACATAGGTAGCTGATAAAATTTTGGCAATTCGGGAGAATATACGACTCAACTAAATAATGATCAACTCCAGCCGCCCAAAAGTTAATCGAAAATTTGTCTTGGTAGCATTATTCAAAGAAAGCATGACAGTTTCTTGTTGATGGTATTCATAATTCCATCTCCATTGAAGCCTGTCTCATGAACAGAATACTATTCGTAAATGTTTGACTTACGCGACATTTTTGGCCAATGAATGTAAGATCAATGACAAAAAGTCAAAAAGTTTGAAATAAGAAATATTCAAATGCAAATTGCATTGCTCCAGTCAGGGTTGGAAAAAAAACTGATTTTTTTGTTTAAAAAGTTTTTTCGATGTTTTAATGATATGTTTTAAACTGTGTTTTAAACAGTTGCTTAAAATATCACATTGTGTATTAAATATGTTTTAAACATTTGTTTAAAAGATGAGGCGATATTTTAAATATCATCTTTAAAACATGTTGCTTTAAACATGCCAACCCTGGGTCTAGTCAATATAATTTCTTGCATAAAACATGAAAACCAGATTCTGTGGGCTATCCTCAAACTGCCGTGGCTTCCCTAAGAAGCATTACACCTGTTGAATTTTTATGGTTATTTTTGAGTAAGGAATACACCTCTGAAAATTCTGATATAATTCCTGAACACTCTGTATACGGAAGAGCTTGCTTTATGAGAAAACACTATTAGCATCGCATTCCCTCTTTACCCTAATATAATATATGTAACAGAACATATATTATATTATACGTAATTTTTGTAAAACGCTAGAAAGTTTGCTTCATGATTCCATCTACCCTAGCGTCAGCAATCTAATTTCAGAGCACAACATGGTTATATAAAGGGGCGATCCACCACCTCTGATTTAATTTACATATCCCGGTCTATCTCTGAAGCTATTGACCTAAGCAAATGGATGTTATATGTATATACAGATTTATTTAAGGAATTCGACAGACTAGATTAAATTATACTCCTAAATAAAGTATCTGATTTTGGTTTTTCTCCCTCTCTTTTATTATTTTTTCATTCCTACCTTTCAACCACATCTGGTGTTCCGTAGGGATCAATCTTGGGAGCCATACTATTTAACATTTTATTAATTATCTAGGTAATATTCCAGTTTCATATCTGATTTACGCGGCCGATCTTAAAATATTTATGTTTATGTATTTCTTGGACGACTTAGCCCTTCTCCAACATAGCATAATAAATATAACTATGTCGTGTGTTGAAAATAGGCTAAATTACTTCCACATCCAGTGGAAGTATAGTAATCCAAAAAGAAATGTTGAAAATTTTCATTGTTCAAATAGGCTTAGAATGTCATGAAACGTCGAGATTTTAAGTTTGAGCAAAAAAACTCCATTTCATATTGATTCTCTTGAGATGGGTCAAAGATGATTCTTAAAACTATTGTGGTCCAACCGACAAAGCGCGGCGGTTGGTTTTCTGCAGCAAGAGATTTTAGTGAGGTATTTTATGATTACTCTGGATAACAAGCATCATTCTAAGATATTTTCTACAAAATTATATACTGCAAAATTGACTGTCATAAATTATTAAGTAAATTAAATTTTATGTACCAAGTTTATCTCAGTATCTCACACTCGAATATCCCTTAACTTTATTCTCTATTCGCAATGCGTGTCAAACAGCAATAACTGTGAACAGAACTTTTTGTTCACTTAATTATATAAAACAATTTTACAGATAAACCACTAATAGGGGGGGGTCGGTAGCTCAGTGGTTAGCACATTTAGCTTACACCCTGAGCATAACTAGTGAAGTGGGTTTGAGCCTCCCACAGCGAAAACATTTTTAATAGCAAATATACCCAAAGAGTGGTTCGTAATCCACTATTAAAGTGTAGGGCCCAGTCTCCTTTACTTGTACAAATCTAGATCTTCTAGACTTAAAGAGGCTCATAATAGAGGTGACATGAAAGGCAGTCAAAGCACATTTTAAACCTTTGTTCTTTGTTTAAATCTATATTCCATTGATTGTAATGTTTACAGATTTTGTTTTCTGTATGTATTTTTATGTAACTGTGTTTCTTTTATTGCATATTTTTATTGTCCTACTCTTCAATTGGGTTTTCTTGTTGAGCAGTACTTACTTATATGAATAAATAAATTAGATACATTTAGATAAATTTTTCTCTTTTGAAAATTGGACGTTTAACTGTCACGAGCCTTTTGGTCAATAGCCAAAATTGACAAAATAACACACACAAAAAAATATGTTGATAAATTTTAGCAAAGTGATAGTGTTTGAGCTGCAGCGGCTCGCAACATGTGTGCCGAGAGCTAGCTCAGCTATAGTCGGTGAGAAGGGTAGGTTTAAGGTTGACACTACCAAAAAAAATAACATATAATTATCAGAACTACAAATATATGCATAAAGGGCGCCACTAGCAAAACAAAAACTGCAACCTAGCTAGAAGGCTCCCAAAATCGTCAAGGGTACCCAAACACTATCTTTTAATTCCAAAATGAGGCATTGAATTAAAAAGGAAACACACCTCCTTCAATCAAATTATGGGCAATAAGTTTATCCAATTTGGTGACATGTATTCAGGTGATAAAAAAATTAGGTATTAAGTAGACAGCCGTAAGATTACCTATCGAAGTAATATTATCAAAATGTTAAGTACTTAATTTTCTTTACCGTACGTGATATCACGGAAGGTTCACAAATTTTGACCTTATATAATAATTAGTTAATGTACATTTAGCCTACCTAACACATCACCCTGTGTGTATAACAACCCAGTTAAATAATGGTAAAAGACTGGTCCCGTTAATCACTACAGAATATATTGCCAGTTAAAAGAAAAACCCTATATGTATAACCAGTTAAATAATGATAATTGTCTGACCTTATTAATCGTAACAAAATATTTTGTCAGTTAAAAGGAAACTATATATGTATAATGCACCAGTTAAATAATGATTAAAGACTGGCCTCGTTAAGCTATACACTACAGAATATTTTGACGACTAAAAGGAAAAACTCGTAAATTGCCTCAAATTTGAAACTAATCTTAATAATTAATATTATCAATATCACCCCTCCATAATAATAATCTTATTTACAATATAAATTATGGACTATAATATCTAAATATTGATCATTGAATCGATTAAGTCCACAAGCACTTATAGATTACATAAAAACCTGTATGGCCAAACTGCCTTCTGGAGAGATCCTTGTCCCTCGTAGAGAAACTTCCACGTCGTTCCGGTTTACCAAAGATATCCAATTCACAATCCAAGATGATGCATAAAGTCGTCGTCGTTAAAATCAATCCGGTGACCACAAGTGGTGTACAGAAGCACTGAAACCCAGAGTTACTTCTGCACGTAAATGGTTGGAGCCAAACAAAACTTGTGGAAGTCCATATCCAAGGTAATGGAACTTCCAACTAACAACGTTGGGATAGACGACGTAAAATCGAATAAAACGAAGTATAAATGAAATGGAAATTAAGTAAAGTTGAACATATAAACGTGAAAAGTTAAAATTTGAAAATTAAATTGAAAGAGAAAACTGCAATTAAAATTGCGGGACCTGAAAAAAAAAATACAGGTATATAAGTACATATATAAAAAAAATCAAAACCCAACTTACTGAAAGATGGAGAGCGGCTCGAATCGGTGATCCAAAATATCAAACCATTTGGATATGATTACGACAAAATGGCTTTCTACAATACCAGGAAAATATGTTAGTGGAACACGTGCTCCATAGGTTAACAAAAAAAAAATGCTACTTACAATTTCTTAAAAATCCATCAAAACAAACATTGCGTGGCGTCCCAAATAACCAAAAATGAACACACAAATTAGTGAACTTCTAAGATCCCATAATTAAATTAAATGGAAAGCCTATAAAAGGCAATTAAATACAAAAATCCACGAGAGAAATTTTACCAACGTGCCTGGTCAACCATTTGAGAAATAACTGATTTTCTAGAATGCCTTCGAATGCGCCTGCGCGGCGACGCGTTAAAATTTGACCTTCGGAGCTGCAATCCTCTTTACACCAACATGTAATACTTTATGCCTACTCTTGGTAGTGGCAATAGCTTAAATCCAGAATTAAATAGGCAAGCTTACTTATGACATGTAACATAAGAAGAAATTATCACTTGTTTAAGACAATTTCCAAATCGCCTGAAAATTACGTATTTTTAACAAAACACTAGACGTTTGACATATCGAGCAAGTACCAAGAATTTTTACGTCTACATATGTTCTCTACGTTTAGTTTTCAATAAACCCCTGTTGAGGATTCGTATCGGCGAGACCGACAGCTGATTGGCTTTAAGATCTGAGATAAGCAGTTAAGTCCACGATTGTGCCGGCGGTGTCGCATTGTCCTACTAAAGACGAAGGACAGCATTTAGACATTTATTGTTATATATCGTAGCGTAGGTTGTAGATGTTCTACATTATTGTTTTATTTCGTTTTTGTATGTGATGAAACCAGCTGACTCGAGTATGCTATATAATAGGACGGAAACCTGCGACACTCTTTGAAAGATTTGCTTAAAATTCATTTATTATTTTTCGTGTAATAATTAGGCTGTGTTTTCACAAAATCGACTCAATGACGACAACGCTTGACAGGAACATTTCAATTATGTTTAAAAAAAAGTGTCAATGCTATACCTGCTTAAAACTGAGACTTCCGTTTGTTTTTATTGACTTCACAGTATGATGGAAAATGATTTCCTGCCTCTTTTATTGCAGACCGGCGTGCTCCTATGGTTGACAAACTAAAAAAACTCAATTAACAGAAATGTTAAAAGCTAAAAAAAAAAAAATATGCGAATATTACTTGAAATTGTTAAAAAGCATATACTGCCGGCCATTCGATGGAACATAGTTTTGACAGGGGCAAGCAAAGTTGTTGCGCAACAAATATATACTTTATCCTTCAGGTATTTTTTTGAGGGGCGAGCGTAGATGCGTATTCACTGTGTATGTATCTCGATACTTCAGTGAAGTAATGTGCAGCGCGGTTAGTGCTTGGATGAAATCCATCTTGGGAATCACAGCTCGTCCCACCTTCTAGCGGCTTGTACGTCAGTGTATACGCGGAAGCTATGCAATTTCAAGACGAAGATTACGTAATGGATATACTATCCTTCGGAGGGGATGTCCCTTGTCTAGTAAAAGATCCCTACTCTTCTTACGAGAAGAGTTTCAGCAAAATTTTTAGGTTGAGGGTAGATCATCTCCTGGCATCGGTGATAGGCCCTGGTAGCGGAAATAGGCCGACGTTAAATAAATAGATTTAAAAAAAGTATTTATTGTGAAGGTTGAAGTCTCTGTTGAAGTAGATGTAACACTTATAGATAATTTTATTTATTCATATGACTTCCCTCGCTTACCGAAGGGAAGTATTGTAATTGTGAAAATTTTATACCAATAATTATTAGCCAATCGGACACGTATATTTTGTCATTGTTGCTATGACAACCATCAAATTGTTTGGAAATCCTACTTACCCATGAGCACCTACTTCTGTGATCAGTAAGTGGAAATTTCCCTAGTTTGACAGCAATTATTAGACAATAATAGCATTTATTAGGTTATATACTAATTAATGAACTACTTTTGATCAATTAATAAAATCCATAAACAAACAGCGTGAGTTATAATGTGTGAGTTATTATAACTCACTAGGTATAGAGCCAATCACCTTTATCTTCATGCCTAGCCTGTCCAATCGAGGTAACGCGCAATACACGAAGGTGGAGCCATGGAGGTAGTGACAGATTATTCCCGTTAATATCTATAAAGATTTTCTGAAATATCACAAAATGCTACTTTTGATTCGTTCGTGCCAAGCCGAATTTTCGAATTTCGCCATGCAACTTACGATCAGGTTTATCTGAATGACTTCCTCTTTACGTCGCGACATCGTACGGCCGTCCCAATGATGTTTTTCGAAAAATATGAACTTGTCAAGACTGTATGGTTTTTGCAATTTTTTCGACTCCGAAATGCAAGCTGTTTTTTGTTATTTTTCGCAGATATCTCCGAAACGGTGGGAGTTAGCTCGAAATAAAAAACAAGGTCAAACGAGTATTCTCCATTACGAATCTTTTGATAATATCAGAATTTTGATTTTTTTTTTTTTTTCGTTTTGGAGATGACTACTGAAATGTTAGCCTTGTACGGCAAAAAATCGCAACTTTTGAGCTTCTACAGTTGGCAACTTTTTAATCTCGGCTCTTACGCCAAAAGACTGCTCTAGTTAACTTAAATAGAATTAGATTTGCTAAAACTTTTTTTTATTTTTTGAATTCTGACAAAAATAAAAGAATTAGAGGGGGCGGAATTTGGGAGTTTTTTTTTCTTCGGTAAAATTTCTCTATTTTGTCACCGTAATTAATCGGTAATTAACTGAAATCGATCTTATATACGGTGTTCACTTAGTATCATGTACTACTTTGACGCTCCGTTAATCTTGGCCCTTCGAAACAAAGGTTTCTGAGAAAAATTGTTTTTTTAAGATTTCCATACACTCTATAGGAAAACGAGTAATTTCTCACGTCTCCTCGAATATCTCGATAATTATCGTTTTTTTTTTTTTTTTTCGAAAAATTTGTAGACAGCTTATGTAATGAGAATTGATTGAGCTTTCCGACGCTTTTTACATTTTTTCTCTAACATGAAAACGAGAGACTTTTGACCGAATATGCGCTCCGGGCTATTGCAGTTCGCGGAGAAGTTTTGCGTTTTCCGCCGCGTAATATTAACCTACAAAGCTGATTTTTATCTACAAGTAGTTTATGCACTATTTCGATTAAAAATCACATTCTACCTCCGCTTAAATGTGGCTAAATCTTTGAAGACAACACATATAAAAGGGTAAACAAAAATTTAATTTTACAGTTAATTTTATTAATAAACAAGTAATTTTAACAAAATTTTCTCAATTTAATATTTATCTTTATAATCGTAGATAAAGTATAGTATTCAACTTGCGGTAATGGTAATAACTGACTTGATGAATTACAGCACTCGCCTACGGCTTGTGTTGTAAACTTTCATCTGCGTGCGTTATCACCTACATTACCGCTCGTTGAATAATATACTATTATATTGTGAAAAATATTCTTATATTTATTTTAAATTAAATTAATGCAATTCTGGCGTACTATGTTTCTTTACATCATTATTAACTAATTCCAAATGCTTTAAAAATTCCACTGTACATCTTCTCTCCTCAGTGGCGAATAAAGCACAGAGACGTTGGTTCTTTTCACTATATACAGGGTGTCTCACCAGCATCGATCGATATAGGGAAAAGTTCGCACCAGAAAATTTCAAAAATTTAAGGAGCTACTAATGGCAGTGTGGCCAGTCCAACTAAAATAATTACAACTTGCTTATTTTAAATGGAACACCTTATATATTTTAGGGTTTTCAAAAAGACATCAAATTCTGAGTCAAAAATATGTCGGATACTCTATGCCTAAACCCAGCCGTTTCAGAGATATGTGACATTTAAAGAAATATTTGACAGCTGTCATGGTTTACCTTTATAACTTTCTTCGTATAAAAGATACTCATTTGCTTTTTGGCATGTAAAAGGAACACAAGGGGAACTGCACTCTACAATTAATTACACATTGTACACCGAGTGTTCCATTTTTGACGTTACATTTTGTTAATCTTGGCCCTTCGAAACAAAGGTTTCTGAGAAAAATTGTTTTTTAAGATTTCCATACACTCTATAGGAAAACGAGTAAAACGAGTCAAACAACGAAAACTTGTTTAGGATAAAAGGAACATCCTATATTTTTTTACATCAAGTTATGTAAAATTAAATTCCTTTTTCTCTGATATAGCATTGTGGGGGTTTAAGTTACAACTTTTTGAAATATTTGCGATTTTCTTAGAAATTCAAGAAATGTTACTAAACATTTGATCAGATTAGCCATGATTAGAAACAATCAGTAATGTCATCATTCTCTTATGTCAAAAAATGCCACCGCGTTTAAATTATACCCACGAAGACTTTTTGAATTTGTTTATTATTTATGGAGAATGTGATAAAGTAATATCAAGAGCTTGTACTACATTTGTTAAAATAACACTAAACACTGTAACATGCCTATTAATTCGATTGAAGATACTTTGTATAATCTAAAGTAGCTAAGATGAAATCAACTGAAAACATGATTCCATTTTAATTTAATAATTGTTCAAAATTCCGCCCTCGAACCTCCACACATTTTTCGCACCTTCGGATTAGTTCTTCATGGGTAACTCTTCTAATTGAATTCTGTGATAAGTTTTGATATGCATTTCTTACTTTCTGCATACAATCTTCAATAGTTGTTAATGGGCTCTACAAACTTTGTTCTTAATAGTTCCCCAAATAAAACGATCCATTGATCGTAAACTGATCGATAGTTTCTTGTAAAAAAAATATTTATCAAATACGCGTTATATAGGGGAGCACGTTCGTACTGATAAAAAATGTTCCTATATTCGACGAGAGGTAAATTTTCTAAAATATTTAGTAACTTTCACATAAAAAAAACAAATACAAAAAAATTAACTGTGCATATTAGCAGAAGAAGAAATCTTTTTAACTTACTGTTTAAATTTTCTTGATAAAATTCTAGTGCCACCACTCTATCGTTTCTTATAGCGCAGTAAACATTAAACTGCCAACTTTCTTGAAAATTTCGCCCACCCCCACAATGCTTATATTAGAAAAAAGGAATTTAATTTTACATAACTTGATGTAAAAAAATATAGGGTGTTCCATTTAACCTAAACAAGTTTTCGCGGTTTGAAGTTTACAAAATGTAACGTCAAAAATGGTACACTTGGTGTACTATTATTGAATGTAATTGGATTGTAGAGTGCAGCTCTCCTCGTGTTATTTTTACGTGCCAGAAAGCAAGTGAGTATCTTTTACACGAAGAAAGTTATAAAGGATATTGTAAACCATGACACCTGTCAAAATTTTTTTTAATGTCAAATACCTCTGAAACGGCTGGGTTTAGGCATAGGGTATCCTACATGTTTTTAACTCAGAATTTTATGCTATTTCCACTAAAATATATAGAGTGTTCCATTTAAAATAAGCAAGTTGGTATCGACTTCCGGTATAACCGGAAGTGCCAGATGCTTGTAATGCTTAGTTGGATTGGCCACACTGCCATTAGTAGCTCCTTAAATTTTCAAAATTTTCTGATGCGTACTTTTCCCTATATCGATCGATGCAGTCCCTGGTGAGACACCCTGTCTATATGTCTGTGTTTCATAAAATACAAATAATACTGCGACACCAATTTATTCTTTTGGACGCTAGATTTGTGGTCAAAACGAGGCACAACTTCACGAAGAATGCTAGTAATCTCCTGAAGTAGATTTTCTTGCTCAGGATTTAATCCAGATTCTTCCACTAGATGATACTTCACATTTTTATGATAGGCTTTAATGTGCTCTGATTCTTTGCAAAGAGTCTGTATGATTTGCTGTTCATTTTATTAACAATTTTTTGGTTAGCTGTCATGTTGCTTGCTTGCTGACGTTACAAACTACAACATATCTTTCATATTGACAAGTGAGTTTTACGACATATTCCAAGACACTTGTGATTCCATGGCTAACTATTGGCGATTTTCTTAGGCGATATTATTTGTCATCACTTTAAATCACAGCAAATATCATTTTATCTCGGTTTCCCTTTACTGTGATATAAATATTGTATACGGAATATATTATTATGTCCAATATTAATTAGCTATATTATTTTTATGTAACTAGAGCTTAGGGAATATAAAAAATAAGTATACTAAACTTGTTTTAATTTTACTTCACTCTCATTATTGCTTACCTTATACTAGCGTTCCCCTGAATCCTAGTATGAAAAATATAAACTATCAATATATATTTGATCATATTTTATCTACTATTAAATATTTCATTTCACTAAGACATGAGGAAAAAACATAAAAAAATAAAAACCAAAAAAATTAATCTGCAATAAAAACCGTATACCATTTTTTTTTATAATATATTTATATGTACTTTTCTCTTTTCTGCAGTAAGAAAAAATTATGTGATAAAAGTATAACATATTTATTTTAGACAATTATTTACACCTTATTTTACTAGAATGCGGGGAAAGTAAATAAACGTAAATTAATAACAAAAGTTTTTAGTATAATATATTTATTTTAGACAATTATTTACACCTTATTTTACTAAAACGCATGGAAAGTAAATGAACGTAAATTAATAACTAAAGTTTTTTATGATATAATAACAAAGTAACATAAGTAGATTAAATTTTTTTAAACGTAATTTTGCTTAATAAGTTGGTATTACTTCAACTCTTATAATTATTGGAAAAATTAAACACACAATTGTTATAAACATTATTCGGATGTATTGTTGATTCTTGACGTTGTTCAACTTCTGTGAATTTGTTTTGCCTATGACTTTGACCGAGGCTTCGATTGTTTCCCAAGGAATATTCACCTTTCATTATGAATGAATTGCGAATTATGCGTGAATTATATTTCGGTGGTGATTCATATCCATCTGAAGGTATGGCTTTATGGACTGGGAATTGCTGTGACCGGTAATCTGAATGATTTGTTGTGCCTGAACACCATTTTTTCCAAGTTTGACACTGCCGTGGCTCTCCCAAAATGATTTGTTACTTTGACTTTCTTAACATCAATTCCTATTTTGGATGAGGATTCTTTTAATCAAAAAGAAATCCTGTTTTTACCAACAGGACTATTCTTATACCATCCTTGTTCCAAAATTTTCATTCCAGTTTGGATTGGGGGTCACAAACAATCTATGCGGTGTTAGATCTCCACGTTTTTCCATAAATTTTTCAAAGAGTCGTACAGGGCATTCATTAAATTTTTTGTGTTTCTTATCAACCACTATCGGCTAGTTTTCTTGATCCGCCTTGAGTTGTTTTAGTAAACACAGGGTTATATTCAATTCTTCTTGTGAACTCTCCCTTATGGTCTATTTCTTTATGAAAATGTTCCGCTTTAGCCATTGTCCCTTCATGTAAGTTCGTGTGATATTACGTGAAAAAACTTTCGCTGCAAGACAGCAGATTCGTTCAATATACTCTTCATTAGTAAGAGCAGCAGCACTACTTTTTCTTTTTGTGGAATTTCTTTACAATTGCTGGCATTTCTCATTACGCGCAGCTCTTGCTGCAGCAAACTCAACGTCTGAGAAAGGATTAAATTTGAGCTGATATTTGATGAACCACATTTCTTGAAGTTGCTTTGCGGATGAATTCCACATAACCTGGAATAATATTACATTTGTGAATTCTAAGCTCTCCATCTAACAATAGTAATTTACGTTATAAGTCCGGTAGGTGACTTATTACAGTACGAGTTGTTTTACGGACGAGGCGACGCAGGAGCTGAGTCCGGAATACACACGAGTACTGTAATGAAACCTACCGGACGTGTATCGTATAATATTTTATTTCATACTGTCCTGTAAATTCCTTTTAAAATGAATAAAAAGCTATAATTATTGACATTTAAAAAATATTAGTTCGTAATCTAACAATCGCATCACCGTAACGATGTTATAGCCATTGTTTTCCATAGCTAATTTTGATTGTCTTTAGCTTGTCACAGTCAACTAAATAAAACCATAATTTTTGCATTGTTTTGTGTTTTATATTTAGTGTAATTTAAATAATCTGTATATTGGCTCCAAATAAAACAGAGAACTTTAGTAACTAGAGAGCTTTATTTAATCAAAATAAAATAAAAATTACTTAATTTTAGTTAAGCAAAATACTAAAAATTTTGAAGTAGAAGCCTAATCTGTAGTTATCTAACATTCTTTATTTACTAAAGTTGGTAGAAAAGTATGTTTTTTAAGTAGTGGTTGGGGCCAAAGTACTTACTTCACAATAGTATCAATATGAATTAATATAAGTTCAAATAAAATAAAAATTACTAACTTTAGTTAAACAAAATATTATAAATTTTGTAAGTAGAAGCCTAATCTATAGTTGTGTAACATTCTTCATTTACTAAAGTTGATAGAAAGTATATTTTACAGTAAAAAAACCGCTATACAGCGGTTAATGATTATCTTCAATAAAACACTTTTTGGGACGCATTTTTATAGTTGGCTATGACTCCATTATTATGTGTTTATGTGAATTATGACAGTTATTTTTGTTATAAATATTGAATAACTTATTAATAGATATTATTATATCCCGTTTTTCAACAATATGGCAAAAAGGTAGACTCAGTTTGCACATTTTGATTTTGATTTCGTGATATTAATAATTGTCATCGGCATTTAACGTACTTAACTGACTTACTTCGTAATTGTACTTTAGAAGCGGATGATAAAATGTTGTTCCGGAAAATTCAAGAGGCTCTTTTAGAACTCTGTCAAGCAAGACGAAAAATCGAATTATCTTAAGGTATTATATCTATTATGTGAAACATAAACATTTGATCGTCGACGATTTTCATTCCACATATTCACCATTAAGGAGAGAAGTTCTGAAAGAATTTGAAAATCATTTGAAAACAGTGTATTTAAATATTTTATTTCAAAATTTTTTAGCTGAAAAAGTCAAAAGTCAAAACTTGCTTACTAATAACAATAATATGATAGTGTTGCTAGGTAACACATTACAGTATCAGATACCATAATGTTAGCAAGTAACACATTACGGTATCAGATACTGTAATGTTCGATTTACCGGCCCCAAATGAGTCCGGGAAATAGTCATTTACCGGACAGTATGAAATAAAAATATTTTAATGGTATATGTATTTAAAATAATCAACAATTTTTATCACAGTCACAACATATTCTTTATAATCTTCCGAGTTTGTTTTCTTCATATTAAACCCCCAATAATTCTCCAAAATTGCAGCCAGTTCTATGACAAAGGTTAATCCTTCAATTTTGTATGATTTATCTTGGCAAAATTCTAAAAATTGTTCCATATAGTTGCCTTAAATCTTTTCGTATTTGTTGGAATTAGTTAGTCTTGTCTTTTCTGATTATCTCAGTATTTTTCTGTCCAGAATGCGACATTTCTCTCAAAAGCGGTAATAAAATAAATTCACACCACGCTATTAAAATTTCTGTCAGTGAAATACGTGAAAATGCTAGTCAAGGCCATCTTATTTATGCATCAGATGCAATACCGGCACCCATTTTGCAAACATTTCCAAAGTTTTTTTTTTGTCAACTAATTTTGGCCTAAAATTTTCTTACCGAATCTCTCTCGCTCTTGAATTAAAAATCTGGAAATTTTTTCTCGCTTACGAATTTTTAAAGAAAATTTGGACCACGAAAAAATTTTCGAAAAAAATTCAAGCCCTAGTGATTAATATATTCTTACTTTATTAGCCAATCAAAACGTACATTTTCAAAAAAATCGACCAATAGGATTTGTTTAAAGTGAGAAAAACGGCTATCGATAAGTGGAAAAAATCGAGAAAAATATATGTTACTTTTTTCGTAGTAGCCATGTGTCAAACTAAAAAAGTCATTGAAATTCTTAAAATCTGACATTTCACGTTTTCATCTTGATTTCTGTGCATAAAATGAATGAGAAAAAGCGATTTGGCGATGTTTCACAACAAAATATTAACGAAGCTATGAATGAAAGTGTCCCAGTTCAAACGAGAAACACTAAAAATTCTATATGGAAACCATTTAAGCTTTTTGCAAAGAGAATTATTCCCTCGAAAAAGATATGGCTACTATGATGAACCTGCAAATATTTTGACTGACTGAGGTTATAACATGATAAAGAACATTAGAAAATGTTTTATTTTTTATTATAAATCGTTATTTTTAAAACATTAAATAAACAGTTTTGTTGTTTTACTAATTATTTTAGATAATATTTTTTAACCATATATTAATTTTCTCTAATACACACAAGGTTGATTTTCTACTTGGGTAAATTTTTTTTGAGTGACTCAAACCTGTTTTCCATGAAAATTATGCTCGAATTAAGGGACATAGGAAAAATCGCTCCACTTCGTGTCGCGATTTTCCCATGCCCTTACTTCTCGAATAATTTTCATGGGAAAACAGGTTTTTGTCCAAAAAAAATTTACCCGGTAAAAAATCGACCTCTTGTGTATTAATACCCGAAAAAACCACCCTTCATGATTTCTCCGGAGTTTTACGTTTCAGAGTACGTATATTAGCAAAATTAAAGCCATTTCATTCCATCGGTCTGTCTAGCGTCAACAAACAGACAGACACTGTCTGTTGACGCTAGATCTACAAAATCACTCGACGAAGAAGGATAATATTTGATAGGTAAGGTTGACCCCACTGTCAACGAAGAACTGGGAACAGTTCCGTTGAAAAATATACAGGGTGAACCCCCATATAAAAAAACTCAATTAAGTGAAAAAAATGACGGAACACAGTAATATTTGACATGTAGTTAACATAACTGTCAAGGTAGAAAAATATGAAAAAAATACTAAAAAAACATTAAAAAAATGTGACGGAGGGCGATATTTCACATGTAGTTGATACAGCTGTAGTAAAAGAAAAATATGAAAAAAATATACAGGATGCTCACAGTAGCAAAATTTTTAAAAAAGTGTGGCTTGGCTCGACAATATTTAGTATGCAGTTAACACAACTGTCGAAGAAAAATATAAAAAAAACAGTAAGTATACAGGTCACTCAAAAAAAAATTTTAAAGGATGTGAAGGAGGACGATAATATTTCGCATGTAGTTAACACAAGTGTCGAAGAAAGAAAATATGAAGAAAAAAAATACAGGGTGGTCACCAAAAAATATATACACAGGTTACCAAAAAAAAACAAAATTAAAAAATGCGACGGAGGACGATAATATTTAGCATGTAGTTAACAGAACTGTCGAAGAAGAAGAATATTTAAAAAATAACGGGGTGGTCAAAAAAATTTTAAAATACGACGGAGGATGATAATATTTCGAATGCAGTTAACACAGCTATCGAATGAAGAAAAATATAAAAAAAATATACGGAGTGGTCACTTAAAATTTCTTTTTGACAATGTGAAGGAGGACGATAATATTTCGCATGTAGTTAACACAACTGTCGGAGAAGAAAAATAAAAAATATATACAGCGTGGTCAGCTAAAAGATATGTAAAAAAGGCGACGGAGGACGGTAATATATCGCATGAAGTTAACAACTGTCAAAAATGAAAAATATGAAAAAACATACACGAATGTCATTACCCTAAAGAGGTAATGAAAAAATGTGACGGAGAATGACAATATTTGACATGTAGTTAACACAACTGTCAAAAAAAAGATATAAAGAGATTGTACAGGGTGATCACTCTAAAAAAAATTGACAGAAATATGAGGAATAATATTTAGCATGTAGTTAATACAACTGTCAAAGAAGAAACACATGAAAAATGTACAGAATGGTCACCTTAAAAAAAAGCGGATGGCAATAATATTTTGCATGCAGTTAATACAACTGTTAGGCCGTTGGAATTAATAAAAATAAGGTGATTTTCAAGAAGTTTTATCTCCAAAAGATTTTATTGCATAGAATGCATCTTTTAAGTATAAAAACTTGAAAAATCATAGTCCATACGCACAAAATGACGAGGAAAAATAAAAAAAATATATATTAAAATATAGAATAAATTATGAATCATAAAACGTCTGGCATGACGTGAAAAATACAGAGGGAAACAGAAAGAGAAACAGAGAGGGATGTTTTGGATAAATACATTTACTGATTTATTATTATTTTTTTTGTTGTAAAATCAATTGATATACTATTTTTAAGGTTTCTCAATACACTAGGCAAAACATACGTCTTAATATTTTATAAATTTTATGTATTATAATATTTTAATATGCGGTCTATGTGTGTGTGTGTGTGTGACTTTTTAAAAAATTTGTTTGTTATAACTGTATCTTAAAATTTTGGTGTTTCCGAACAATTGAAACAATTGAAGCAGGTACCTACATCTATAGATTGAGCTTGTTAGAAATTCGCCTCGACCATTTGTTTCTGTTATAAGTAGTCGACATGTAAGGGACTAATACATTACTTACTGTATCTAGTATTACCTGAGCAGTAACTTAAATTGAATTCTTTCATAGGACTCTGTCTATTTTATAAAGAGTAAGTAAGTTAATTGGAACTATAAAAAAATATTGTAGTATCAAATTCGTTGCAACCAAGTTTACTGACAATACGTTTTAATGCAGAAAGTTTATTCTAGAACTTCTTGGGTTTATCTAATAAAAAAGACTCCCGAACTGCTGGTTGAGGGCTCTTATAAAATAAACGAAAACAGCTTCTAGAAGGCCGCAATCTCGAGTTCGTTAAAAAGCAATCTTTGCGAGTAATTTCAAGTTCTCGGATCATATTTTTTATTATTTTGCAGAAATAAACAAATGAAGTAAAATTGAGTAATTCTTTAATCAGTTAATATTAGTAATGTCGTCAGTTTAATTAATAACTATTATTCAAAATGTTTGGGATACCAAAAATTAAATTTCTATAACAAACATTTTCTAAATGTCAAGTCAATGGTTTTACGAAGGATTTAAGTCTATTTTTGAGTTTCACATACAAGTCAGATTTATATGAAACCTGTAACTCATGTATATTTTAGAAATCGTAATAGTTGATGAATATCTATTACTTTAGGGAATTTGACTCGGGGATATTGCATACATATTACATGTATATTGGATAATGTAAATTGACACGTAACAATCTATATCTAGATTGCCCATACCACACTAATGCAATCATATTTTTTCTAATATGCGATCTAACACAATTATCTTTCACGGTTAGTTCCCAAAGTCATTTAGATTTAACGGAGATAGGTATTTGATTTTACGAAAATTCGATTTTTTTTTTAAATTACGACCATATTTGAAAAAACATTTGAAATGTTTCCAGGTAGGGCACGGAAATACAATTATTTTTTAAAATACTTTCTTAAATATAACTTGTCGAAATATCTAACATTCAGAGTATTTAAATATAGGAAAAGATACTTATTCAAGATATTTTATTACCACTTATTAAAGCTGCCATTGTTTGCGAGCAAATGAAACTAAGGAAACTTTTCAAGTCGCTGTTACTCCACTGTTGGAAATAGCTTTACCACCGAGACCTCTGTGTGGTCGTTGATATCAAATTTATCCCAACCCATTCCCATCACGTAAAATTACCGGGATAACTAGTTAACCCTATGAAAATCAGAAACCAACTGCGCAAGAGATACCAGATAATTAGAAACTCTCAACTTTTGCCCATGATCAACGCTTAAAAAAAAACAGATTAACACTAAGGTCAGAAAATACAAAGATGACGTGCTAGAGAAATTAGTTTCATTTTAACCCGATAATCCCCATATTGCCCCCCGAATCTCAATAGGAATACTAAATATATTTTATGTTTAAATATAGTTTTTAAGTGAAATATTGGAATTACTAATCTTATATTCAGTAAATATGTTCAGGGTTAAGTGTTAGAGAACCATAATGTAAGGTTAACTTCGCCCTTAATAAAGACATGTTATTATTATTATTATTATTATTATTAAAATACCTTCTAGTATCCCAAGTTGGCGTAGCATTTATGACTATTCCTCACACCCACCTTCCGTCTATCAACCCAATCCCATATCCCAAGCTGCCTAATACCTAATCACATATCCAATCACTAAACCAAACATGTACGGAGCCCACCTTTTTTTCGCCATCTGAAATATATGCTGCCATTATGAACCTACATCTCAGGAAAGATCCTGGACATGATAATATTCCCTTCCTTCCGCTTCAACATCTCCCTGCCACCTCATACCTTTACCTAACCAACCTGTTTAATCTATATATATATATATAAAAGAATACCCTGACTGACTGACTGACTGATCTATCAACGCACAGCTCAAACCGCTGGGTCTAGAAACTTCAAATTTTGCATAGAGGTTCTTCGAATGGCGTAGGCATCCACTAAGAAGGGATTTTTCGAAATTCGACCCTCAAGAGGGGGAAAAAGGTGGTTGAATTTTAGGCTTTTTCGGAAACGGTTATATCTAGATGCGTGAAATTTGTCAGAAATATTTTTTGTTGAAATCTATTAAATATGTGTAAGACGTAATTTCGATTTTCGCTTTTTGAAGGGGTCAAAACGGGGGTAGTAGATGGTTTAAACACATACGGTGCAAACGGCAAAGTAGATCATTTTGACACTGAAAATTATGTCTATAATTAAGTCATTTTGACACGTCAGAAGATAAAATATTATTATATTTCATATATGGTGTTATAATTTCCAATATCTCCAATGGTTGCAAGGATTGGGAAATCTGTGAATTTTTACTTCAACGAAATGGCTAAAGAAAATCTACGTATTAATGGAGAAGTTGTACAACATACTGTTGTCCCAATTGTAGGTGACGGAGCATGTTTATTCCATTCCCTTTCATTATGTACGGCTCACAACAAGGTTAGTAAACAAATAGTCAGCATTGTGTTAGACAATTGGAACGAATTTTGAATTATGTCCCATAACAGTGAGGGCGACAATTACTAAACATGAGCTGAGGTATCCATATCTCTGAAATCGCGTAAGTCAGAGTGACAGGATCCTCTGAGGAAATAAGGAGACACGTATTCGACGGCTTTTAAAAAGAGACCCCTATCACGAAAGGGTGAATAGGGAGAGGGATGTTTTTAAGCATGAAATTTAACACATACCCACCGCTCTATTGTCGATTAAAATAATCATTTTTTTCGATGGGAACATGGCTTCCTTAAATGCAATGAATGTGCAGTGGGTTAGTATCTCAATGTTCTTAATTCCACGCAGACGAAGTTCCACCCGAACGAAGTTCCATGCGGACGAAGTCGCGTACATCAGCTAGTTCCTATATATAATTAAATTTATTATCATCATCATCATCCCTAAACCAGAGAAACCTAAAAACAACCCAGCCAACTACCATCCTATTAGTCTCATCTTCTCGTTAGTCAAAATCTTTGATATCATTCTACTTAACCATATTCAGGTGCATCTGACGGCGATAGGTATGCTTGTCAAGTATCAGTATGGGTTTCGTACTGGCCACTCGACTATACAGCATCAGGTTGGTGAACAGAATTTGGCGTTTTATGCCTGGAAAGAGCCTTTGACAAAGTCTAGCACTCTAGGTTACTATAAATGCTTCATCTCGCGGATTTTCCGACCCCCGTCATAACCTGATACAGTGATACATCACTGATCGCCAATTCCATTCCAAGCCGTAGTTAATCAGGCTGCCACCCTTATCTTGTTTTGCATTCCCAGAGTTCATCCCTTGCCCCCATTCTTCTTCTTCTTCTTTTAGCGGGGCGACTATTTAACATATGTATATATCAATGACCTACCACAACCTACAGATCATAGAACGACACTATACTTCTTCGCGCACGGTTATCTTATCTAAATATAAAAATCCTTATTACTAGACTACTCCAACAACAGACGAACATTACGACTAACTATCTTATTAGGGATCTTAAAATACTGCTAAAGTACGGTGCATATGACTCACAAAAAAAATTACTAGAGTGATCTCTACACAGATAAGCTTAAGCATTGATAACCACAGCCTTGGGTGGCTGAAAGGAGCAGCAATGGATAGGTGTCTAGTGTTTAAAAACCATGTAAATAATATTAAATTAAAATGCTGGCTACCACAACGTATCCCCTCCTCCCCAACTCCTCCATCTCGTATCTCTAACGTTGTACACAAATCCTACATCCAACAAACAGTCATGTTTGACATGATTAAAAGTGAAAGTTTTGAAAAAAATTCCGAAACGTTAACTGCCTTCGATTTAATTTTTGTCATTTTCATTTAACATTTTTGTTTTAGTTTAAATATTTTTAGGTGAGAGACATTTTGTAATAAAAGTATTAAAAACCAGTATCTGTCTGATCCTTTTGGCGCAGAGGTTTATTTCATCAAGATTTTTAAATATTTTTACAGTGGTAAAATACCCAACAAACATAAGGAAATACTGAGTATGTAGTCTGAGAAAAAGTACAGTTCTCTACTCCCGTGTAATAGGTATTATTAATTCTGATGAATGGGCTTGTTACCGATAATTCTTTTTTCGTTTTTATTTTTTAAAGATTGAGTTTCAGTACAAAGCGCTTCGGCGATCCGTGACGTCATTCTGCAAAAACGCTACTCATTTTAAACCAGCAAGAAGACAAAAAAGATATAATTTAAAAATCAAACGCCGTTTCCATAGAGAAACAGAATAACACACGCCACACGCTCGACTGCCTAATCAGCATCTGCAAAGTGATGTCATGCGAAGCTCCGCCCCGTTTTCGCGCGGTCCAACTTTGGTAATTTATTTAAGGGCTTAAACGTCCTGATAAAAACCTAAAAATTTGGAAATTGCCTTAAAAAGTGTTTTACTTTCGATTTCTAAAATAAAAAAAATGCTGAACGGGACTCTTGTGATCATTACACGCTCGCTAAAAATTAAATATATTATTGTCCATTACGCAGTCGAAAATATCTCATGAAATTACAGTTACATGTTATTTATTTCAGAATAAATTCTTATTTTAGCAATTTAAACAGTTTATTTGGCAATATTCAACTTAAAAAACTAAAATAAAACTTCTCGACCTTCGATCACCCGATATTATCGTCACATTTTTTCCCTTGAATTGGTAGGTAATAAGTTTTCGATCCAAACAAATTTATGCGACAAAATAATAAGCTCTTCTATAATTATAGTCGATAATAATTCTTTCAGAATAGAAATCAATAAAGAAATATTTTTTTCTCATTTTGACAATATAAATAAATTACCTATACCTTACAAACGAATAAACTTTATTTACCCTTGATGTAGAATTTACATAAAGTACATGCATGCGGTCTTGTAATGACATTGCTAAAGATACGTACATAACGCCGTTATTCCAAATTTACATCGTCCTTTGTTTTCGAAATATTGACAAAAATATTATGAAAAGTTATTAAATACTTTTCATAATATATGAAACAGTTTTCAACAGATTTTATAGTGCTCCAAATATATAGATAATATTAAAATATAAAAACATTAATTATTAGACCTTGGGTCAGCAAATTGATCGGTATAAAATGCGAACACTGAATAAAAAGTTAAACTGATACCTTCTAGCTCTTGACCGATTATCAATAATTTTGTTTTTTTATTGAATGTTAACTATTTACCTATAGGGTATTAATAAAAAATATTATTAGAGTGGAATATATTGATAACAGATTAAAAAAAGTACACTGCCGCTAGCTCATTAGCTCGGAAGCGTATGAGTCATGAGTTATGCAAGTTTATTTATTATTAAGATGTTATAAAAGAGAAAGACTTACTTACAAATATGTATGATGAGCTAAATAGGTGTTATATCATAGGCGCCAACCATTCTTTATGCACGATGTTGATGAATACCAAGAATGGTAAATAATATTCAATTACCAAGATCTAAATATTAATTTACGTATTTGTTTTATATAATAAAATGGAACTCGTTGAAGTAGCAAGAAACAAGTTTATGAATAAAAGTCTTATGAAAATTATAAAATCAGTTTTATTAAAAACTGGTCAAAACAGGGTGGATGTCAAGCCAAAATAACATCTAGATTAACATGTACATACAAATATGGAAAGTATTTACAAGCTATTCTTAAAAAAATTGTTTTGTTTATATAAAATTATAGTAGTTAGTCTACCCAAAATTTATCTGAAAATATTTAACAAGAAATTCTTCTTTTATTAGAAGCTGTTCAAACTAGATTTTTCCTAATAAAATATTGATAGAAAAAATAATAAGTTAAATTTTACAAGTTATACCATCAAAACTGTACGTTTTAAAAATTTATATATTAAAGCGAAAGTTATTAATAGTTTACCCAAATGCATTACAACATATTATTAAAGCGAAGCGGTAATAAAATTTGGTGATCACCAAACCTTGTACAGTTATACCTCAATAATTAATATTTCATTATAAAACTCCGAAAAAAATTATTCAATTATTACACGAACATGTGAAGTACTGAAACTCTCATATTTAACAAAAACAAATGTCATTTCAATATGTTATGTAATATTTTATCCGTAATGATAAAAAATGTAAAATTTCAAATGTTTTTCTGTGCAAAAAAAATGATAGATTGTAAGAATTTTACTTAAATTAAACACTTAACTTGGAAAATCTGTAGTTTTCTTTGAAGAGTGTAGGTACAATCGATGACAAGAATATTAGGCTTGGTTCTTCTCCAAACAGGAAGCCATTACAGCTAGAAGCATCAAGTTAAAAAAAATGGGCTGCTAAATAAAATGGCGAACGTACATCTCCATTCCAGAAAAAGGTAGAACTTCTATTAAAGTTGTGGGTAAATTATGTAATGACCATTGAGTGGATATGACTATTAAGTAAAGTTTAGCTTCAATCATAAACCATTGACAAAGTGAAATTTAAATTAACTTTAAGATGCTGAATGTGATTCAAAATTAAACCATAATCCAAAAATAAGAAGATACTCCAAAATTAGGAAGACCCTACAAGTCGAAAAAACAATATAATAAACTTTATTTTACGAATGAAACTTTGAAACAAAAAGTTAATTTTTAAAGTACTTACGGAAATATTTCCGGCCGTCTTGAAATTTATAACCATGAGGTTAATAATTAACGAAACGTTTCTTTGACTCGACCATAAATGTAGACAACAGGAATAAGATGGAAGGAGTTTTCCTCACATTAATAATCAGACGAAGTACCGATCTTTATTGGTAAAGTAAAAGGTACTGGGGTGATGACGAAAGGTCAATACACCTTACACCGGGTTTAGACTCGAAGCAAGTGAAGAGCAAACCGCCAGCAGGGTGGAAGAAACCTCTCACCGGAAATTATGTTCAATAGAACGACAAAACATTCCGTGTATTTAATTTATTCAAGCAATAAATTGCTACAAACGTGAATTATTAATGTTACATATACCAATACTTTAATTTATTAGATTATTAAGTTATTCAGTTCGATGGTTGTTGTTTATCTATTTATGATCATTTGTGTATTTGAGTAAATAAATATATTAACAAGTAAACCTGTTACGTAGATGACCAGCTGTACACGTTAGCGTATGTGTTCAATTCATTATAGAAATTTAAAATGATGAAACTATTAAACAAAATTTCATTTGTAATTTTAGTTTTATTCTAACAAAAAAAAAAATTGATTTACTAGGAAATATGGGTCAACATATTCCTAAATATACTTAAAAAAACATGGAGCATTATACATGCTACAAGCTAAAACATTTCTGAATAAGATGCACTAGTTTATTTTTGGTCGTCAAAATCATGGGCGCAACTTTTATGGAGAGACAACGGTATTTCATCGTGTAACTTTTTTTTGTTCAACTTTATTTTAACTTTTACCATAAATAAGAATTTTTTCATTTGTCTTTTACCGTTCTTGAAATAACTCAAAAAACAAATTTCATCTGAACCTGTTTAAGAATTTTATGTCACATGTTTATAAAATCTTTTCGATTTATTTTAATGATTATTACACCTTTTCTAATAAACGCCCTGTGTATTTTAGATTATAACAGATATCAAAAATATAAAAGATTTCTATTCAAATATGAGGTAGACTGATTATTTTCACCTTTATTTTATGGGTATTAAATTTTTAACTTCCGAGAGAAAGCCATGGAAATTTTCAGTATTACGAATTTTGGACATTCAAATGCACATAACAGCGATTTAAATTCCGACACTCGATCAGTAGAATAAGCAACGCTGAGCGAGTCCGGCATTTTGATGGGTGAACAAGTATCTCATCTAACAGTCGCAGTCGGTAGGCTATCAACAGAGACAATCCCGGGCCGTTAACCTGCTAAGTTAGTCAAAGCTGTGGCTGTCCACGTGGTAACTTCCGGGCCGGAAGATTCGGATCAAGTTGGAGTTGATTCTATTCACGCACCGTTTCATCGAAAACCGAATTTTAACGCCACTCTCGATCGAGGCTCGCCAAATTCCAATCAAACAGTGCGTGAAGTACCTAACTTAACTTGGACAAGCGACTGACGTTCAACCACGAACTTCATAAATTAAACTGGACCTCATATAAGATGCAAACGCTGAAACTCCCCATGCTGGCCGCCATGATAGGTTTTCAGAACCGCCTTTCAGAATTTTTGTCCAAAGTCAGGGACTATTCTCGACGTAAAACAAAGTACAAAAACAAAAGTACAAAGGCGATGTTGTCAGATTTAATCTAGTATTATCCCCTTGGTTTTTGATAGGCAAATGAATGCCACATTTTAGAAATAATTTTATTAAAATGAGAGTATTAATGAGTACTTCTGATGATAACTTACTCTAAGTATTGTAGTAGTCTCACATTATGAATAAATTTCTTGTTATTAGAGAAGATAATAATAATAATAATAATAAAGTTTATTGAAAATACAAGATTACAATGAGTGCTTAGTTTACAAACAAGTTTGAGATTCAACAAACATTAAGTCCACAGAAGGTTGAACCTTTTGCGTGGACTGAGTTTACCTTATTTTCACCAGAGCCTCTTTATTATTGCAACATTCTAAACTACATAATAACTTCACTATCTCGCTCGTGCATACAGATTTAAAACAAAGTTTAAAAAGCCATACATGTCGGGTATACATAACAAAGTATAACATATAGTTATTTCACTATATGTTCCTTCATGGAGATGAATTTGAGATAGCTAAATGAAATTAATAAAATTAATAAAATAAGTAAAATAAATGAGTAAAATAAGTAAATAAAAATAAAAAAAATAAAAACATAATAAAAAACAATAAAAAATAATAAAAAAATATTAAAAAAAAGTAGGAGTAAATACATGATTTAATTGTTTTTTAGATCTATAAGTTGGTGTATATTGTTCCTTGCTTGGCCGTTTATCCATTGCTTGATTTTAGTTTTAAAAATGTTGTTAGAGTTCTGACTTGTCATATAATCTGGTAAGATATTATATATTTTTGGTCCTATGTATGAATAACACCTTTGGCCAATAGTTTTACTCATTTTTGGTACTAGTAGTGATTTTTCGTTTTGTCTGGTGCTGTATACGTGTTTTACTTTCCCTATGTTATTTCTATTCTTGTGCATTAGCAATAATATATTTTGACAATAAAGTTGTCTTGGGTCAAATACTTTGCTTTCTATATAAAGATCATCCGATGGGTAAGTACATCTCTTGCTATATATTATTTTTAGGATCCATTTTTGTGTAATTTCTAAATGTTTTAAATAGCGATTGGTTGCACCACCCCATCCAATAATTCCATATGTAATATGTGATTGGGCCAAGGCATAATACATGATTTTAAGGTGTTTTTCTTCAAAAATGTTTTTGAAATATTTAAATTTTGGTAATAGACTTCTCATCTTTTTAACTAAATTATTAATATGTGTATCCCATTTTAGATGGGAGTCAATAGTAATACCCAGGTACTTTATGGTTGTTGCAGATTTTATTGTAAATTCAAGATTGTCATGCTTTATGGTGATACAGTTAAATTTTGGCAGCCCACTGACATAACTTGAGAAGGGCAAGTAAAAAGTTTTATTGATATTTATTGTTAATAGCCTACTGTTAAAGAAGTCTATGACCGTTTTAAAATCCCTCTCTACCTTGATCTTTAATGATTCCCATGTGCTGTCTTTAAAGAAGATTGCTGTATCATCGGCGAAGCTTATTATTTCAGCGTCGATAGGGACCTTGAATAGATCATTAACATATATAGAGAATAGAATTGGCCCCAATACGGTGCCTTGTGGAACACCAAAAGTAACATTTCTCATTGAGCTCATACAATTATCTATATTTACAGATTGTTTCCGGTTTGTTAAGTAGCCCTTTAGCAAGTCATTAAATTTCCCCCTAAATCCAAGATTTTCGAGTGTTTTCAATAAATCTGGGTGACTTACTGTATCAAATGCTTTGGCCAGATCTACAAATATGCACAGTGACGGCTCAGCAGCATCCATACTGTTGTATATTTTTGCTGTTAAATCTGCTATGGCATCATTTGTAGATCTGGCCTCCCTAAATCCATACTGCTTGTCCGATATAATATTGTATTTCTTTAAAAAACTACAAATCCGGGTTTTAAGTATTTTCTCATAGATTTTGGCTAAATTCGAAATAAGTGAAATTGGTCTATAATTTGACACTTCTTGCTTATCGCCAGATTTGTAGAGAGGTTTAATGACTGCCAATTTAAAAGCAGCCGGATATGTACCCAATTCCAGGGACTTATTTATTATATATGTTAGAGGTTCCAGGATATGCTCAGATATCTCTTTTAGTGTTTCTGCTTTTAGCATATCCACGCCAGGAGCTTTTTTTAGTTTCAATTCACTTATTACTTTTGTTACCTCCTGTACGTCGGTATGCGTAATTACAAACGAATTTACTAAATGAGACCTTGGTAGATTTAGGTTATTTGTTAGTTTAATATTTTCTGCTAGTTTTTTGCCTATATCACTGAAGAAACGATTATAACAGTTTGCTATTTGGGCTTTATCCAGAATAATATCTCCGTTTTCGTTTTTTACACTCGTAATATTTGTTTTATTGTTTGTTAGTCCCTGAATGTCTTTAATACATTGCCACATCCTTGCGGGAGTGTCGCCATTTTGGCTTATTACTTTTTTGTAGTGGTTTGTTTTTGTTATTTTGATTAGTTCATTTAACTTATTTCTATATCTCTTGTACTCATTCAATAAGTTTACATCATTAGGATACATAAGTGCATTTTTATGCATTATATTTCTTTTAGTTATTGACTTTATCAACCCATTGGTAATCCATTGGTTTCTTTTTATTTCACTTCTTTTGATTTTAGTTTTTGTTGTGCAACTATCTATATATTGATGTAATTTATCTATGAATAAGTCCACTGCGTCGTCGATATCTGTAGTAGCATAAATGTCTGTATAATTTTCGTTTTTTAACTCATTTTTTAGTTTGCTATAATTAACATAATACCTATAATGTGCCTTTATAATAGAATTTCTTTCTGTTTCAGCTGGTCGCGGAGAATATTTTAACAATACTGCGTAGTGATCAGTAATCTCTGTTTCTAATATAACAGGGGTAAATAATTCATACGGAATACGTGTTTTCACAAATATGTGATCCAGACATGTTTGAGTGTCTCCTTGAATTCGAGTACATTGATTTATTGCAGACACATACCCATACTCACCTAAAATGTTTAAATATTCTTGGCAACAATCAGTATTGTTGTCAAGAATATTTATATTTATATCCCCAACTATTATGCTGATAGCACTTTGGTCATTATTGTTTGCTAAGTAATTGGCAAGGTCGGAATTAAATGTTAAAGGGCATAAGGATGGTGATCTGTATATACCAATTATTTGTATCGATTTATTGTCTGATATGATATTTAATTTAATTACTTTTATTTCTCCTATATTAATTATGTGATATGTGTAGTTTAGTTCACTTTTAATGTATATAACAACTCCATCATTTTTGTTTATATCCCCTTTATTATACAACAAGTCATAACCCGGTATATTAAAGATTTCAGTATTGTCTAGTTTAAATGTTTCTGTCAATACCAAGCAATCGAAGCAATAGTTAAGGTCGTGAATCAGAATATTCAGCTCCTCGAAATTTTTGGATATGCTTCTAATATTATTATGTAAGAGCGTAAAACCTGCATTAGAGTTTTTGTTTATAATATTTTCCAATTGGGTATTATTTTGAGCTGTTTTAGTTTCAATATATGGTATCTTAAAGTCCCTGATATAATTATCCATCCTACTTAATAATAATGTTAATACTAATAAAAATAAGATATTTACCTATACAAGTAATATATAAAAATTTGCACAGTAATTTAAACTCCACTTAGCCTAAAGTTAAACTTGAAATGTAAATTAAATTCCTGTCTTTTCCCTTTCTCCCCGTTCACCGTTGTTTGATCTTGTTCAAATGATTATTTAGCCTGACGTCTTTTGGGTCTTGTGTTCGCCAAAATTACTTCTTCGGACTTCTTTATTGTGCCGGTCTTGGGTGTCCCTTGAATAGCCTGAGATTTTGGAATATTTTGATTTGGATCTGCTTTAGGGATTTCAGTTTTTTCTAATGTGGGATTTTCTCCGCCTTGTTGATTTGAGGTTTGATTGGGTTTATTTGGTGTAGTGAGGGTGCTACTTTCTCGTTCTTCTAGTTCGCGTAGTTCTTCCACTGTAAACGTCTTTTGATTTACATAAAGTATGTTTTTTCTTATAAAACATGTATTGTTTTTATCCTGTTTAGCATCATACAGGTGTTTTCTAAGTATTTTATTGTCTGTCCTTTCCTTTAATGTTTGATCGTGGGTGATGGTAATGCTAGTTCCCTTCAATTTATGGCAGTTTTCTAAGATATATTTTTATGGGGCTATTAATGTTTTTTCCCAGTGTGTATACGTCATTGAAATCGCTTTCGTTAAGATCAACGGTTAGTAGATTCTTCAGTTTTTGGCATATATGTTCACTGGTAACCTCCGTATTTTTTGTGCGAGGCCAAAAATTATTATGTTATTTTTATTGTGGTTTCTATATAATTTTTCAATTTGTTCTTTTAAAATTAGGTTTTCATCTTCTACTTTTTTTAGTTTAGTTGTAAGTTCCTCAACTTTTAATAATAGCCTTTCCTCACTGGACTCGATTTTACTTTTTATTTCGGATCTATTTTTTATTATTTCTTCGTATATTTTCTGGATGGTAATGTCCGTCATTCTATTCTATTTATTTCCTTTTTAATTTATTGGTAACAGATGTTACTTCCTAGCACTTTATTACGGTACAGTGCTTGGGTTTTAAACTGGTCCGATGGTTACTCTGGCCCTCTATTCGTGGTAATTGCCCACTTCAGAAAACTAACACAATATTACACTACACTATTTAAGAATTTATCTATAACTCTCTATTTTAATTACGTATTTATTGTTTATCCACCTCAACTTTAGCTCACGTTTTAATTGTAATTATTAGCTACGTTTCTATTAAAGTACACTCCACTTAACGCTGTTTTTCTGCGTATATTTAACTTTTACGTTGGACCGACGCCACAAACGACCACCCTCTTCGACCCTTAGTGTACATTACCTAGATGAAGTAGCATTTTGGGAGAAAAGTATTAAAGTTTATTGAAAATATAAAACATTTGGCAATACGCTACAAAATAACCATAACAAATATTACAGTAGTTGAGATTCCTACAGAATATTGCCAACCTCAAGTAAGTTGACAGCCTATCATGGCGACTATGGTAAGTGGTGTCACGAGCTTTTGTTTGGGATATGTGCGTTGTGAAGTCCAGTTTAATTTATGAAGTTCGTGCGTTCAACACCCACGTTAACGAGACCATACGCAAGGTCTACCTCCATGTCCAGGAGTCTGATCTGCTCCTGGCGCGGGGTAGCTGACTCAACAGGACTAATAAAAAATTGTTGTACATGATGGTAATCAGACCAGCTATCACATCCGCTGCGCCGGTGTGGTGCAGCATCCCGGCGACGACAATGCGGAAATGGCGAGTGTTAGAACACAAATTTATACGCCTCATTTCAGACTCTGATAGGTACACCTTCTTCAGAGATCTTTATGCACGTTGCCACGACATAACCGCACTAGCAGACTACGTCCAAGAAACTTCACAAAAATACCAATTCAAACTAGGCGGTAGTCTGCTAACCCGCAATATAACCCGAATCAGAGACCATAATGCCATACTTTTCAATATAAAACACCTATTACCATACCAGGCGTTGCCTAACTTCCGGCAACTTCCTTAGCCACACTTCCTCCTACGGCAACTTATCTCTACGGTTACTCTTTATCTTTCCTTATGTTTACAACTTTCCAATCCATCTTTCCCCCTTCTTTATGTTTGTACAATTTTGTCCTTTTATCCTTTTTGTTCTCTTGTTTTTGTTTTTTCTAAATCCGCTCTAGGCCGAAAATTTCTGATAAATCCTAATTTATCAAACCACAGCTTTTAACCACTCTATCGTCCTTGCCGGCGATCAGACCGCAAGGTCGTTATTGATTCGAAGGGGTTTTTCGTTTAATTATGCTTTCCCTAACGATTATAAATTTTGCAAGTGTAGTGCCAGTGCTGCTTTTAAGTTTTATCAAGTAGTTTTGGGCTCTTGGGAGCACATTTTTATTTAGCAACCTAGTTTTAAGTCTGCCGAGGCCCTTAGCTATTAAAACACTGTCGTCAAGCGGAACCGGACCCGCCCTTGTCGACGCTAAGGCCGCCCCACACAACCACACATTCACCACGGCGATATGCGCCGTGGTTGTCTGGTTGGCACCGGGTCGGGCTCCGGCTAGGTGCATATTTGTATCCTGAATAAAAATAAATACTTTTGAATTGAACTGACTTGAGCCGTTGAACCGCCAGAAAAATGAGGGGTGACGGAATAAGTTAAAGTTGGTGGCCAGATCGTGGTTTGGAGTTCACACGCTAAATTGTAGATCCCTGGGGAAAAGGGTGTGCCGTTGTGGCCTAGTTAACTAGTAAAAAAGTGGTACTATCCATCCATTCACATAACTCAGAAAATATGCATTTTACAAAAAAGTGCGAAAGACAATACTTTTGTATTTTAACCCAAAGACGTAGTAGAAAATTTTTCAAGGGTTTTTAAAAAATGCAATTTTTGTACAGGTGTACTAAAAGTAACATAAAGAACCGAATAATACTAGTTTCAGCCATTAAGCTGTGTTTGTCTGATCTCACCCTGAGCTGCACTTCGAGCGTTCCGTCTATTATGCAGATGAATTAAAAATATTTCAGTCACCATCCACTGACTTACAATCCGATTTGCACTAGATATTGTGCTGGCTAAGTCCATTAATTCCACTAAATCAAAGAAAATGCTCAGTATTATACATAGGGAAAAACAACCCAAAATGCAGTATAAAATTGACAATCACAATGCAATACAAGTATCACAGCAAATTGACCTAGGTGTCATCATCATCACAGACAAGTTATCATAGAGCGCACATATTACGAAAGTCGTCAGCAAAGTCAACCAAATTTTGTACATAATTAGAAAATCCTTGCAGGATTTTAGTGTCAACTCATTCCTAAAAATTTACAATGCCTATATTCGTCATCACCTTGAGCTTGCAGTCATTATATGGTCACTCTTGCTTAAGCAGAATATAAATATGATGGGAGTCGCGCAAGGAAGAGCTACAAAACTGCCTCGGGGTTTTAAAAAATCTCTCATATGAAGAAAGGTTTCGCCTACTCATCCAGTGATTTAATTGCCACCTACATAATTCTGCACATGAAGTTTTTTTGCCGCCAGAACTCATTTGAGTTTAACACCGACAATCGTCTGAGAGGACATAGTCTAAAACTACACAAAGAAAACTTCCAAACTACTATAAGAAAGCACTTTCTGTCCAACCAATGCAACTCACTTCCTGAAAATGTAATCGCCGTACCATCGTTGAATTCCTTTAGGGCACGCCTCGACTAATATTACAGAGACATTCATGTATGATTTATTGTGTTGCTTATATTTTGTTTATGTTGTTTTTCTCGGTAATTATGTAATACGTTGTATCAGAATATTTTTAGGAGTTTATTGTTTTTTTTATAATATTGCAATTTGTCTTTTTCTCCAGAGTAGTACAAACCTTTACCTTTACCTTCTACTGTTATCAATTTAATAATAATAATAATAATAGTATATACTGGAGTGTGCGCTGATTGGGGTGGGGGAAGGGTTAGCAGAAACTATAGAAAGCTATAATTAGCATGGTCCCCTGTCTCTGTTGCCTGAATGCATAATTTTACAAGTGCGAGGGAGACAGAGTACCTTCCTGATAAATCCTCCTCTCTCTATAGTTTTGCGAAAGAAATTAATGGTTTCCTGTTGTTAGGGCTCACTAAAATATGTATACAGCTCAGTGGTTCCGAACACGCCCAGGAATTAAAGTTTGACTGATGTCCAGGAGGAATGTCAGAACAATATCAATATGATTAAGAAATGCGAATTCTGCAAATTTATGCCAAATTAAACTTGTCAAATTGTCAATCAGTGTGACTTTGAATGTCTGGATATTGTTTAGATTTTTATACATTGTAATGGAAATATAACCACATTACCGTGGATAATATTGCATGGAGAACCGCATGAAAATACATTTAATTTGGTTCAAAACTTTATTCTAAAACCACAGCATACATTTGGCTAAAATAGAAATGTATCACTTTAATTTAATTTGTACAACTAGAACGGCAAGTGGCTTTGTAGGAAGGATAATTAAAGCCTATGTATTAGTATTATATGGAAACCGAAATGAATATTCCTTCATACTTTACTGAATTGTATTGTATACCTACTACGTTGGAAATAATTTTCATTCTAACCAGTCAATATCACTGAGGATTGTTAGTGGAATTGAATATTGGTGAACCACAATTTTATATAAACTCAAATCAATAGCAGTTTCTACTTGTTTGATAATAAACAAGTCGAGGAAAAATGGCAACCGGACTCAACTAATGCTGTTTTTAAAATCTCTTCGCGATCCAAAATGCCTGATGTTATATTAAATTAGTATCGGCAAATCCTGACAGAAAGTTAATAGTGAATATAAAATCGACTACTGAATATTAATATTTTCGCATATTTGATAGAAATCATCAGTTATAAGTCACAGAAAAAATATCAAGTACTAAAGTTAAATTGAACATAATTTCGCTCAGAATATGTCATATGTTATATTGTACAATAAAAAAGCACTTTAATTAAGAAAACATTTCCCCACGTTGAAATTCGGCAGAATTGCTTATTAGCCATCAAAGAATACAAGGGGGTTTCGACGGGGGGTGAAAAAGGGATTTAAAACGGTTTTTCGTAAACAACTAATAATATTTAACAGTCATGAAAAAAATTTTGAAATAAACGTTGCAGCTAATGAATTTACGCGTATATTGTTTCTTTGCCTCTCTCTACGATAAAATTTATCTGTCTATGAAATTTTTGAATTTCGGATGGTTTCGAAGATGAATTGTACATTAACCGTTTGCCAGCATGCCTTTCTTTGCTAGTTTTCTTAATAGTTTCAATTGCTGCAATTCCAGAGGTAATTTTTTCATCAATCAAAACAGATTTTTCACAAAAGATATATAATTTTTCTATTTCTGATAAAAATTGTATTTATCAACCTTTAATTATTATTAATTATATTTTAAAATATAGATATGCAGAGACACACACTAAAACACAATAAACCGATTATTTATATACAAGTAGTTGTTATTTAAATGTTAGAAAAATCATATAAATACGTGTAAAATACATTAAAAATCAGAATGTTTTAGAACGTCACATGAGAACAAGTCATGACAGCTAAAAAATATTCTCTTAGAAATGGAAAAGGATGTCTTTTACCTACAAACGCATGGGTATTAATTTATGTTTCAAAGTATGGAAACATCAATTTCTCTATCAACAGGGCGATAGAGGCACAGATAACCATAGTAAAGGAATGGTCGTGTCCAAAGGTCAAAATGCTCTCTGCAATTTTCCCAAGTAATGATGGAGAGTTGCTGGTTTTTGTAACAATTTTACATGCATGTATATACTGCTAGCATTTGTAGAGAAGTCTCAAAATAAATGCACTGTTGGTTCAACCAGTATTTCAAATAAATATGTACAGGGTGGTCGTGCCAACATTAGAACCTCATATTTCGTTACTGCTAGCATTTGTAGAGAAGTCTCAAAATAAATGCACTATTGGTTCAACCAGTATTTCAAATAAATATGTACAGTGTGGTCGTGCCAACATTAGAACCTCATATTTCGTTATTTTTGTTACGAAAAAAAGTTTGAAAATAAAATTCATATACAATTACATGTATTTTCGTGTCAGAAAAGCAATTGGAAGTCGCATTTCGGAGATATGAATTTTACTTGGGTTTTTTGTAAAAGAACACCCTGTATCTTTTTACACTATCTGAAAATCAAATAAAAGAAGCTTTTTAATAATATATAAAACAGTATTTGTCATACAAACTTTTTGTGTAATTTATATTATATTTAAAACTTATCAAATTAGCCAGAAAAGAAAAGTATGTCATTTGAAGTAAACAATACGTTAGTTTTGTCAAGAAATGTAATGGCAACTCCTATATTATATTTACTGAGGCAGAAAA
Source organism: Rutpela maculata (assembly GCA_936432065.2). Classification (NCBI taxonomy): domain Eukaryota; kingdom Metazoa; phylum Arthropoda; class Insecta; order Coleoptera; family Cerambycidae; genus Rutpela; species Rutpela maculata. The sequence continues at coordinate 143,095,257 of OW386287.2, read as the reverse complement.
ATATGACATTTTCAATTTTCATAAAATATTACAAGAATGCTACTAGAGGTAAAATATTTATTTATAGATCATAATAATCGTCAGTCCTGACAAAATATTTAATTTTTAGCTTAACTAGAATAAGCAATATTATATCCAGAGAGACGTATTCCAAGATTACAAGCTTTTATGAACATAAATAGAAAATTGGAAACTACAAAATATTTAAAAAAGGAAAATCCAGCAACAGTAGTAAATGCAGATCGAGAGTTGAAATTCTGCTGAACTTTCAAGAAAATAATTATAAATTCCCCATTGTCGAGAAAAAATTATGCGTATATGTATACGTATATGCGACAAAGCATTGTTTTTCTGATGAATGACTCATATCATCTTTTAACGGCTTTGTGAAAACAACGTCTTAAAAATAGTTAACTTTCAGCAAACACATTTAAAAAGCATATTGTTCGTGTTTGTATATACTTGACTATCTATAGAACTTTGACGGGATCGAATTCTCAACATAAAGGAGCAGAATAGTCCTTACGAGAAATCACGATTAACGTAAGACAAAGTCGTTCAACTGTAAATAGATGTTAAATTTGTTGATCGAAGAGTTTAATGGAGGAACTCAGGTTCGTAATTTATGTCAGGATTGTAAAATTTTTGATGATTAGCAAATAATTTCAGTCAAGAAAGAACGCGGTATGAATGTAAACGAAATGAAAAAACTTAATTAATAATTTATGTTTACTTTTTTCTGCTGTTGCGATATTCAACAAAATATGCTAAGGGAGAATAACTAGAGAAAATATATAAGGCGTCCCAATTTGAACTTAAACTTTCGAGAACAATAAATTCACAGAGTAATGGGCGTTTGTCATTTACATATTAAATGGTTGTGTTTATGAGACATAAAGTGTTAATGTTTAAAATAGTGGTTGGTTTTTACTTCAAAAGGAGGTTGACAGTTCGGTTGTATGTGTGTGTGTGTGTGTGTGTGTGTGTGTGTGTGTTCATGTTCTACATTGCTTATGGCACCATGTGCGTGCGTAGAGCTGCACTCTGGCACCTGTTCACTTTTGTGGCACCATACCTGCGTTGCCACAAAGTAAATAAGGTTTTTTGAACTCGCCGTCCCATTTCAAGTCGATCTATACCTACTTTGTATTTTTCTTGTGTAAGCTGCCTCAAAGCAGGTTTCAGTATGTGGTACACACAATACTATCAATACGGCACCATAAGCTTCACCAATAGATGGCGCTGGCGTCGTAAATATTACAGAATTGTCACAACGCGGTTTTCTAATACCATGGATACACACATGAAAATAAGCATGCGCTGCATGCGTGCTCTATACTACAAGACGGCTTCTGTTATGTCCAGGTACACACACATGAAATGAAGCATGCGTGTATTATACCATAAGTCTGTTATTGTTACGTGAGGGGGTTCGCACATATTTCTAGTCTATAAGTGGTTACCGTGATATGTGTATGTTTTTACAGTGCGTTATAGGTAAGTATCGTTTTTAAATTAGTTATTTTACGAATTTTGTAGTTTAAAGCTACATTATCATCACTAATAATTTTATTTCATGAAGTAGTTTGAAATAGTAGACCAATACCATACTTACTTATATGTATATGAATACCCTGACTGACTGACTGACTGACTGACTGACTGACTGACTGACTGACTGACTGACTGACTGACTGATCTAGAAACGCACAGCTCAAACCGCTGACTCTAGAAACTTCAAATTTTGCATAGAGGTTCCTCGAATAACGTAGGCAACCATTAAGAAGGGATTTTTCGAAATTCGACCCCCAAGAGGGTGAAAAGGGGGGTTGAAATTTTTCCGGAAACGGTTAGATCTAGATTTAGATGCGTGAAATTTGGCGGAAATATTTTTTGTTGAAACCTATTAGATACGTGTAAGACGAAATTTTGATTTTCACTTTTTGAAGGGGTGAAAACGGGGGTGGTAGATGGTTTAAAGTGCACCCGTATTTTTGAAATTGCGTAAGTTAGAAACGTGATTATTCGAGGAATGAACTCTTCCGGGGAAATAAGAAGACACGTATTCGACGATTTTCAAAAAGAGACCTCTGAAAAGATAAACGGGAAGGGGAGGGGGAGGTCTTTAAGCTTTTCGGAAAGGCTTAGACCTGGAAGCGGGAAATTTGCCAGAAATAGTTTTTGTTGGAACCTATTACACGCGAATAAGACGAAATTTCGAGTTTCACTTTTTGAATGGGTGAAAACGGGAGTGGTAGATGGTCTAAAGGGTGCCCGTATCTCTGAAATCGCGTAAGTCAGAAACGTGATATTCCAGCGACGGGCTCTTCCGAGGAAATAAGGAGACACGTATTCGACGGTTTTCAAAATGAGACACCCCCCCGAATGGATGAACAGGGAGAGGGATGTTTTGAATTAAGAAATTTGACACATACCCGCCCATGTGCTCTATTATCGATTAAAATAATTATTTTTTCGTTTAACTCGCTCTGCACAAAAATATAAAAATTGCGATGTGCAGTGGGTTTCCTTAAGTTCTAAGGATATGCATGGATTTCTTCGAGTACTATGGATGCGCAATGGATTTCCTCGAGTACTATGGGTGCGCAGTGGGTTTCCCCGAGCACAATGGATGCGCAGTGGGTTTCCTCGGGTACTATGGATGCGCAGTGGATTTCTCCGAGTACTATGGATGCGCAGTGGGTTTTCTCGAGTACCATGGATGCGCAGTGGGTTTCTCTGAGTTCTATGGATGCGCAGTGGGTTTCCTCGAGTACAATGGATGTGCAGTAGGTTTCCTCAAGTGCAATGAATGCTCAGTGGGTTTCCTTAAGTGCAATGGATGTGCATTTCAATGTACTTAATTCCACGCGGACGAGGTTCTACGTGGACAAGGTCGCGGGCATCAGCTAGTATCAAATATCGTCTTTAAGCTTTTCGGAAACGGTTAGACCTAGAAGCAGGAAATTTGCCAGAAATAGTTTTTATTGGAACCTATAGACGCGAGTAAGACGAAATTTCGAGTTTCACTTTTGAATGGGTGAAAACGGGAGTGGTAGATGGTCTAAAGGGTACTCGTATTTCTGAAATCGCGTACGTCGGAAACTTGATATTCCAGCGACGGGCTCTTCCGAGGAAATAAGGAGACACGTATTCAACGGTTTTCAAAATGAGACCCCCTCCCGAATGAGTGAACGGGGAGAGGGATGTTTTTAGTTAAGAAATTTGACACATACCCGCCCATGTGCTCTATTATCGATTAAAATAATTATTTTTTCGTTTAACTCGCTCTACACAAAAATAGAAAAATTGCGATGCGCAGTGGGTTTCTTCAAGTTCTAAGGATGCGCATGGGTTTCCTCGAGTACTATGGATGCGCAGTGGATTTCCTCGAGTGCTATGGGTGCGCAGTGGGTTTCCCCGAGCACAATGGATGCGCAGTGGGTTTCCTCGGGTACTATGGATGCGCAGTGGATTTCCCTGAGTACTATGGATACGCAGTAGTTTATCTCGAGTACTATGGATGTGCAGTTGGTTTCTATGAGTTCTGTGGATGCGCAGTGGATTTCCTCGAGTACAATGGATGTGCAGTAGGTTCCCTCAAGTGTAATGAATGTGCAGTGGGTTTGCTTAAATGCAATGAATGTGCAGTTCAATGTACTTAATTCCACGCGGACAAGGTCGCGAGCATCAGCTAGTATCAAATATAATGCCAAGACAAGCACACTTTTATTCTATTCGTTTTAACCATAAAATATAAAATTAGACTTAATTATTTCATTTTCAGACACCAAGTTAAATAAATAAAAGAAACATATTGAATTTATATTACGAAATCTCTAAATATGTATACTTGTTAAGCGACTTACTTCTTACACCTATTAACCAACCGCCATGCCATGACGTAATCATTCAGAAGGTCATATCACAACATGTCTTTTACAACATCGTTTCGATTTTGTCATTTTTACTTGTATGCTAAAATGAGCTTTTACAGTTTTAAATATAATTTAGTGTACTAATAAATAAAGTGATTTTTTACACTTGAATTTTCAATAAAAATAAAACCGTCCGTTTAGTTTTGGAGTAATCGATTCTGAAAGTTTGCAAAGATGCTATCTTACTTGGCATAGTAGAGCTCGGATGAACGCTAGACTTAACTCAATTTTCGCTCTTAATAGCACAATTTTTTAGAAATGTGCTTCAGCTACCAGCATAACATTAAATAGTTTCTTATAGACACAGCTGTTGAAATTGATTTTCAACGCTGCATATTTCGAAGATGGCGGGAATATTTAAATTTTTAAAAAGTATAAAAGTACAACCGAAAAGAATGAGAAATTTTTGCAAATGTCATTCCAAATTGAAAGCAAACCACAATTTTTTCACTTGTTGTGTCTTTCAAAGAAAGAAATGTTAAGGATTCTAAACATTTTAGATTTTAATCAAGATCCTTTACGTTAATCATGCGATTTCCTTCACAAACATGATCTTGGCATTTGGTTGAAAGGTTAGAATTGGGTTTATTATTTCTAATACCCTTTTAAGTCTTAATTGCGTTTTTATGGTACTTTTTTAATAAACCTGCCTTTACATTTTAGTTCTGATATTTTTAAATATGTTGTATTATTATTTAAGATTATTAACTATTTCTAACTTAATCTAAACTGAAAATACATTTTGCAAAAATTAATAAGCAGTTGCAAACAGATTAGTATATAAGAGTAGTATTTAATACAACGTTTCCAAATCTTTCAATCTATCTTTGTCGCGTTTTAATTTGTTAAATCCATCTCGCTATTATCAGTATACAAGCACCTTAAGGACTAAAGGATGCAAACTGTGCTTTTTTAATGAGGCTGTGTACCAGAAAGGGAAGTTTTAGGTAAATACCTTTACGTATCGATTTCTTTTGAATATTATCGGATCAAAATTTTTTTCTTATTCGTTTGGCTAAAAAATCTGCTTTGAAATTTCCTAAACTATAGTTTTAAGCACATCTAGACAATTTACATCTTTTTTGCAAGTATTTTCTGAATTATTGCTGAATTATTAAAATAATTGCATGTAAAGCAGTGAATAATACTCACATCTTACATGCCTACATCTAGGTCCATAAACGAAAATGCCTATTTATTGCATTAATAGAATATATTGACTGCAATGATGTTTGATAGAGATTTTTGTTCTTTTTAGTTGTCAAGATTTTAATTATTCCACGTTCAAAGTCATCACTAAAGGAATTACTATTTTGTTTCAAAATGTATTCTTGACGGATCAGTTTTAAACTTATCTGACCTACCAACGACTCAACTCTTGAAATCAAATTCTTCGAATTTTGTAATTAGACTATTGTTCTCATTCCATAGTTCTTTGAATTATTAGTATGCATATTAACCATATCAATAATTAAATAGACAACATATTTAAAACTATTTTAAATCTAGTATTTATTACCTGTCATAATATATCCTGTCTTGAGCTTCAATCATAATTAAATCACCTTAAATTTGAACGTAGGTACTCTTTATAATACCGTTCTTAGCAGATTCTCTTTAAGATACATATACTATGCATGTATAATTCCGATATACCTATACCTACTTATGACATTACCTTACCATAAGTATGTATTTTGATTACACAAATAGTCCTTACTACATCATATTGTTCTTAGTATGTTTTCTTCAATACACACATACACATTTACAGAATATATGTATAGTTTTGATTCACCTACTTATGGCACTATCTTACCATAAGTATGTATTTCGAATACACAATTATACCCAAATATGTTCATACATATTTATGGCACCTTTTCATACCCTCGGTATGTCCTTGATATCATTATGACACCAGGTGCCTTATGCAGGTATTTTACTTTATTAAATTTTAGCGAGGGTATCGACAAACGGGAAAGAGCTACAAATACGTGGCGCTCCCGGTATTTTAACTACATGTGCAGTTTCCATGGTGGCACTTGTGCGGACTATTCCCAGGTGCCATATGCATTGGTGAACAGGTATATGTGTGTGTGTGTGTGTGTGTGTGTGTGTGTGTGTGTGTGTGTGTGTGTGTGTGTGTGTGTGTGTGTGTGTGTGTGTGTGTGTGTGTGTGTGTGTGTGTGTGTGTGTGTGTGTGTGTGTGTGTGTGTGTGTGTGTGTGTGTGTGTGTGTGTGTGTGTGTGTGTGTGTGTGTATGCATTACATTAACTGTGGAGGAACACTCTGTGAATAGAACTGAATTGTCGAGGATGACCGAATTGTCGAGGATTTCTCAGTCATCGACAATTTTTTATCGCTGCAATGAGATTCTCGATGCCTGCTTTGCACAGAAACGCAATAAAAAAAAATCCTCCAGAATTTGGGATTATGGTCAGTGTGTGAAAATCTGATTCATCATTAATTGTGGAGGATTTAAATTTATTGGTTTCAGCGCCCCCTATCGGTGTGTATACTTTTACGGTGATCTATTAACAGTGGAGGAATGTGTTAAAATATGTGTAAAAATATACCCAACGGTATGTCACATAATTGTTCAAAATAAGGATTTGGATGGTCAAAATTCTGAAAATTTGGTCATACCTTCAGTTTGTTGAGGTAATGACAAAAAAAAAATGAAAAAAAACCGCTGCCCAAGGAATCACTACTTCCACATCCAGATTTTTCATCCAAGTCTCTTACAACGAAAATACTATATTTCCACTTCATTATGTGGAAATAATTGTTTATGGAATTTTAATAATATATTTGGAATCGTCTCCCTAAAAACCCATAAAACGATATGCCATATCGTTAGTGGGGTTGGGGTTGTGGTAGGGTGTGGTAGTGGGGGTGGATGAAGTGAAAAAAAGGCCTTTGGTTCTTGTGTACACACTAAATCACAATTTTATTTTTTTACACCCTGGTAATAGAGGTGGCTTGTGCCAAAAATTTTCTTGAGACCTTTACTTCTTTTATACTAAATACCAATTTTGTCGATTCTTACTTGCGTGTTTTATCTATTTACCCCCCCCCCCCCCCCCCCCCCCCCCCTATTTACCCCAATTTACTCTTAAACCCTTCAATAGAATAGGATCAAAATATAATCTAGTACCAACATCTCGTTAAAATACAGACGTGTATCAAATTTCAAGTCAATATCTTAAACAGTTCCAGAGTAATCGTGCGCACAAAAAAGAGGTAACCCACTGCGCATCCATTTTACACGAGGAACCCCACTACGCATCCATACTACTTGAGGCAACCTAGTGCGCATCAATAGTAATCGAGAAGAGCCACTGCGCATCGATAATACTTGAGGAAACCTACTGCGCTTCCAAACTACACTGGGTAACCCACTGCGCATCCATCTAACTGAAGGAGGAAAGCCATTGTGGATCAATACTACTTGAGGTAACCCAACGTGCATCCATTTTATTCGAGGAAACCCACTGCGCATCCATACTGCTCGAGGTAAACTAAAGCACATCCATCCTACTTGGGGTTACCTACTGCGCATCCATTGTACTCGAATAAACCCAGTGCGTATCCATAATACTTGAGGTAACCTACTGCTCATCAATGGTACTCGAGGAAAGCTACTGCGCATTCCTAATACTTGAGGAAACCTACTGCGCTTCCATATTCCTCGAGGGAAACCTCCGCGCATTCATACTACTTGGGGTATCCTACTGCGCACCAATAGTACTCGAGGAAATCCACTGCGAATTAATTAGTACTCGAGGAGACCCATTGGGCATCCATCCCACTCGAGGTAACCCAGTTATTATAGAATCAAAAAAATAATAGAAGATATATAAACACCGTACAGGTTGCATGGTATTCTAATCCAAAATCGTAGAAGCTAGACACACAGTAGTAGGGGTGGATGAAGTAAAAAAAAAATTTGAGGCCTTTGGTTCTTGTACACACACTAACTTACAATTTTATTTTTTTCACCCTCTTTAATAGTGGGGTGGGGTGGTATTAGTGGTGGCTAATTCCTAAAAATGTTTTGAGACCTTCTCTTATATATAGTAAATACCAGTTTTATGGACTCTTACTTGCTTGATTTACCTATTTACCCCCACTTACCCCAATTTACGTCTCAACACTTCAACGGAATAAGATCAAAATATAATTTAGTTCCATCCTGCGGATCCATTGCATTCGAGGAAATCCACTGTGCATCGATAGTATTCGAGGAAACTCACTACACATCCATAGTGATCAGGGAAACTCACTACGCATCTATTGCACTTGAGGAAACTCACTGTCCATCCATAGTACTCAAGAAAACCCACTGCGCATTCATTGCACTCGAGGAAACCCACTGCGCATCCATTGTACTCCAGGAAACTCACTGCCCATACATTGTACTCTAGGAAACCCACTGCGTATCCATAGTACTCAGGGAAACCCACTGCGCATACCAATTTGATAACAATTCATTATTCTATTTTTGTGCTAATAAAATAATTATTTTAATCGACAATAGAGCACATGAGAGGGCATGTGTCAAATTTCATGCTTAAAAACTCCCTCTTCCTGTTCATCTGTTCGGTAGGGTCTCCTTTTTAAAACCGTCGAATACGTGTCTCCTTATTTCCTTAGAAGAGTTAATCGCTGGAATATCACGTTTCTGACTTACGCGATTTCAGAGACACAGGTACATTTTAGATCATTTACCACCCCCTTCAAAAAGTGAAAATCGAAATTTCGTCTTACTCGTGTCTAATAGGTTCCAATAAAGAGTATTTCTGCCAAATATCACGCTTCTAGATCTAGGCGGTTCCGAAAAGTTTAAAAACCTCCCTCCCTCCTCCTCATCGTTCACCCGTTTGGGGAGGGTCTCTGTTTGAATACCGTCGAATATGTGTCTTGTCTTCTTATTTCCTCAGAGTAGTCCATCACTCGAATAATCACGTTTCTGACTTACACGATTTCAAAATACGTGTGCGTTTTAAACCATCTACCATCCCCGTTTTCACTCCTTCAAAAAGTGAAAATCGAAATTTCGTATTATACGTACCTAATATATTTCAACAAAAAATAGTTCTGCCAAATTTCCATGCATCTAGATCTAACCATTTCCGAAAAAGCCTAAAATTTTTAACCCTCTCTTTCACCCTCCTAGGGGTCGAATTTCGAAAAATCTCTTCTTAGTGGTTGCCTACGATATTTGAGGAACACCTATTGAAAATCTGAAGTTTCTAGAACCAACGGTTTGAGCTGTGCATTGATAGATCGGTCAGTCAGTCAGCGAGTCATGGTATTCTTTTATATACATAAGATCTAGAGGGTGGTCACCCTGAAGAAATAATGGAAAAAAATGTGAGAGAAGACGCTAATATTTCGCATGTAGTAAATACAATTGCGTGAAAGATCTAGGGGGTCACCTAAAAAGAAATAATGAAAAAATTTTTACGGAAGGCAATAATATTTCGCACGTAGTTATCACAAGCTTTAGTGAAAAATATACAGTGTGGTCACTCTAGGCAGAGGATAATAATATTTGGAATGTGGTTGTCACTATTGAAAGGAAGAAAACCTGATATACTTTTAGTTAAAAAATACATACAGGGTATTCATCATACAGACAAGATATTGAATAAAAGAAAGATGCTAAATAGAAAGGGAAGTTTTGCGTAAATACTTTTATATATTTTTTATTCAATATTTCAGGATCCTTTAGTCCTAGAGTAATGAAATTTTACGGTACGTTATATAGTATCAATAAAAGTTATTGGTTCAGTGCTAGTATAGCTACAGTTAAACTCCGCCAGGACGTTAATATAAATAAGACTCAAAAAAATCTTTAAATAAATTGAAATCAGCATTTTTCGTACTTTGCGAGGCTGTAAAATCTAAACGGTGTGATTTTGAACAAAGGAGTTGCACATTTCTATCTTGATTTCTAATATTCTACCCAATAATGGCTGCTTCCGATTTAGCAGGCAGTACCTACCTATATCTTTCTGGTCTTGGGTCACTTCCCGTTTAGCATTGTTACATAGATTAATATATAGATTAATCACAACTAAAACAGAAATGTGCAAGCGTTCTCATTTAAACCGTTTTGTTTTACAGCCTCATAAAATACGTAAAATGTTGATATTCAAATGTGAATATCTCGAAAACAATTAAATTATATACACAAAATTTCATAAGAGTTCACCATAAAATTCAAAAATGCAAAAATATATAGGCTGTATTATTAAAAAAAATATGTACCTGAAGTTTCGAACGTTCACTTGAATGAATTTTAGATGACAAAGAAACGTTAATAAAACCCACACATCGATTTAGGCGTAAACACTTCATTGCCATAATATTTGTTGGCGATAATATCCACAATACTTAAGTTTTTACACGTAGGTAAATCGAAGTGTGGCTTTATTAATTTGTCTTTTTCCAATGAAATTCGTTCAAGTGAACGTTCGAAACTTAAGGTACATAAAAAATACATATTTGATGTGGTATGACTTTGTGAAAGACCCTGTATTACCTCAAATATTTGTAAATTGCCGGAATTTACCCTAACATTCATATGAAGATGGCAGTTTTCCGCTGTCTTTTTCAAAAAAGCTTATAAATGACCAAATTTAAAACTATGCATGTAAAGATAAAGTATAAATCCAAAAGTAAGTTAGTAATAATGTGCGTATTCTCAAAATGTGGAGGATTCTAAGAATAGATTTCTATTCCATTCAAAACGCAAATATCAACACGTAAGTGTGTTAATAATATGTCTATTCCCAAAATGTGGAGGATTCTAAAAATAGATTCTTATTTGGTTGGGGAAATGTAAAAAATACCAAACTAATACGATGGGCAGTACGTGTGTTAGTGATATGCTTATTCCCAAAATGTGGAGGATTCTAAAAATAGATTTGCAGAATGGACAAAAGGAAGTGATAAATGCTTTTATACAGTTATTGGGAATTAGTTCTTCAGTTCTAATGCAATCTCTTAAGAAGAAGGAAAAATATAAAGTGCATTAAGATTTGGTAACTAAAACTACTTGTCTAATTTCACAACTACTTATGGGTACAATACCATTCACCCCTTTCAAACACAAAGCTACTTGAGATACCAAAATAAATGGAAAATTTAAAAAAATCGTAGACATTTTTTTATTGTAAAATTTTACTGATAGAAGTTGTTCAGAATAGCTCAAAAAGCGTAAAATCAACATTTGATTAATTTCATAAAAAATAAAAGAATAATAATAACTTTGAATTTAATTTTTAATCTCTAGGAAAAATTTTTGACAACCACCACTACTACTATACTTTTTATACTGAATGTACACTCAGTACATTCAGATGTTGAGATATTATCTATGTGTACGCATTCTGGTTCAGTTGTGGAATAGCTATAGCTAAACTCCTCCAGGACGTTAATGTAAATAAGACTTAAACAATAGTTCATGTGCACAAAAAGCCCGCCTTAATTCTGAAAAACCTCAAAAAACAATTGAAATCAGCATTGTTCGTACTTTGTGAGGCTGTAAAATCTAAACGGTTTGATTTGGAACAAAATCTTAATTTCTAATATTCTATCCAATAATGTCTGCTTTCGATTTAGCAGGAAGTATATCTTTCTGGTCTGGGGTCACTTCCCGCTTAGCTGTCATTATTATATAGATTATTAAAAACTAAAGTCGAAATATGCAGGCCCTTTCATTCTTATTTAAACCGTTTTGTTTTTACAGCCTCATAAAATGTGCAAAATGCTGATATTCAATTGTGAATATCTCGAAAACAATTAAATTATATACACAAAATTTCATAGAATTAAAAAATACAAAAATATATAGGCTGTATTATTTTAAAAATGCATATTTGATGTGTCATGACTTTATGAAAGTTCCTGTATTATGTCAAATATTTATAAATTGCCGACATTTACCCTAACAGTCATACGAAGATGACCGTTTGTCGCTATCTTTTTTTAAGAAAGCTTATAAATGACCAAATTTAAAACTTTGGACCACTATGCATGTAAAGATAAAGTATAAATGGAAAAGTAACAAATTCACACCACACGTGTGTTAATAATGTGCGTATTCTCAAAATGTGGAGGATTCTAAGAATCGATTAGTATTTCATTCAAAACGCAAATAATATCAACACGTGTGTTCATAATATGTCTATCCAAAAATGTGGAGGATTCTAAAAATAGATTCTTATTTGGTTGGAAATGTGAAATGATACCAAACTAATACGATGCGCAGTACGTGTGTTAGTGATATGCTTATTCCCAAAATGTGGAGGATTCTAAAAATAGATTTGCAGACTGAACAAATGGAAGTGATAAATACTTTTATAGAGTTATTGGGGATTAGTTCTTCCGCTGCAATGCAATCTCTTAAGAAGAAGGAAAAATATGAAGTGCATTAAATTACTTGTCTAATTTCACAACTACTTATGGGCAAAATACCATTCACCCCCTTCAAACACAAAGCTACCTGCGATATCAGAATAAATGGAAAAATAAAAAAAAAATCGTAGCCATTTTTTTATTGTAAAATTTTACCGATAGAAGTTTTACAGAATTGCACAAAAAGCTTAAATTCAACATTTGATTAAATTTAGAAAATATAGTTATGTATCAATATATTTTTTTTTTCATAAAAAGTAAAACACTAATAATAACTTTGAATTTATTTTTAATCTTTAGGGAAAATTTTTCACAACGCAAAAAATATTATTTTCTATCATACCACCACTACTATACTTTTTATACTGAATGTTGGAATTTTCAGTCCCAACAAAAATTTTCATATAGATTTAGTAGGGAACTCCCCACAACCTACATTTAAGTCGATTATTTTTGGAGATACTCAAGTTCTAGAATTACAATTTTAGTATATTTACTTTATATACATTAGAGGCACGGAACTACGTTGGGGCCAGGGTGGGTCATGGCCCATCCAAAATTGCTGTTGTAGATGTAGAAGCTCCCAGAATCAACCTGAGTCGAAACATAAATAAAAAGTCCGACTTAAGAAAACTTTATTTAAAAGGCAAATTTAGAGCACAAATATAACTAACCATATACGAAAACCAAAGATAATAAGAAAAATAGCAGAAAATTTTAATATTGCAACATAAATTATTAAAATTTTTATGAGGCAATCAAAATCGTCAGTCTTGTGTTGATGACTCATCGATTTTTGAGTTAATCACCAAAAACGAGTGTTGAAATTTGACTTTTGGAGAGCAGTTATGATAGTTATGTTAACTACAGGATAGTCGCGCGAACGTTAGAACCTTAAACTTCGTTACGTAAAAAAGTTTAAAAATAAAAGTTATAGAAAATAATATGTATTTTCCAGAAATCATTACAGAAAAATAATTGAAAGTCGCATTTCGGAGATATGCACTTTACTTTGGTTTCTTTAAACGGAACACCCCATATATTTTTACACCGTCAGAAAGGCCGTAAAAGAGGCTTTTTAATGATATATAAAACATAATATTTTTCTTAATTAAATATTACAAATATTACATTTTGTTATCATTAAGCTCTGATGGTCCGAAAAATTTATATCAATCACTGAAATTGTCCATTTTATTTAAAACAAAGTAAAATTAGTTACCAACAAATATCTTGACAGAACTAATGTATTGTTCACATTAAATTACATACTTTTGTTCCCCACGGTTATTTTGATAAATTGTAAATTTAAAGTAAATTAGACACAATTTTTTTAAGATAAATACTATGTTGCATATATCATTGAAAAGTTTTTTTATGGCCTTTCAGATGATGTAAAAATATACAGGGTGTTCCATTAAAAAAAAAAACAAAATAAAGTTCATATATCCGAAATTCGACTTTCAATTATTTTTCTGAAATGTTTTTGGAAAATACAAGTGATTTTCTTTAACTTTTATTTTTAACTTTTTTACGTAACTCCAAAAATAACGAAGTTAAATGGGGGTCTAACATTCGCGCGACCACCCTGTACATACGATATCCCCCCACATTTTTTTCATTATTATTTTTTAGGTGACCACCCTGTATATTTTCGTATTTTTCTTCCTTGACAGTTGTGTTAACTATGTGCAAGATATTGATATTGATTATTGTTCTTCGTCACATCTTTTTCATTATTTCTGTTTTAGGATGACCAACCTCTATATGTTTCTTACTTGGCAATTGTAATAACTACATGTGAAATATTATCATTCTCCTTCCCATTTGTGGGTGACCACCCTGTATATTTTTTATTTAAAGTAAGCAATTTTAGGTTGAATATCATTGATTTATTAAACTCTAAAACTAGCTTCAGCGAATTTTTTTAAAGATATCCTTGCGAAGTATTCTTTATTATCGAACACGTAAATACATAATAAAAAAATGAGACGTACTAAATATTCCCAGATCAGATAAGAAAAAATTGAACAATCAATTAATAAATAATCAAAAATTGCGGACCACCTCTAAAGATTTAAATTGTAGATTTTACCATTGCTAGTAGTTTCCTAAACAAGTGACTGCTGACCACTGTACGGATTTGGCGGGAATTGTTAGAAAGGTACATACCTAACAAACATCTGGAAATCGACCAGGCTCTAGAGTCTACAGCATTGGCTTTCATAGTTATTTTAAATGTGTAATTAATAGTTTCTCAATTTGCTATAATGTACAGTCATAAATTTTTCACATTTTAAATCATATATAGTGGAGTAAAATTAAGCAACAAAATAGGTGAATAAGAAATTCTCTGGCTGCAGCAATTTTATTATTTTAATTTGTTGTAGATATAATAACAAGTGCCATGGAAAGTTTTCGACTAAATCGGTGCATTGCTTCTTGTAAAATTTTAACAATTTATTTTTCAATACTGAAATTTTCTGCTCTTTTCCTTATGATAACAAGGAGATATCCGGTTCTAATAATCGTATCGCAGAAATAAAAAGAGCAAAAGGCTATGAAAAAACTTTCTGATAATTTGTTAATTTGTAAGAAAATAAAAACCACCAAAAATTGCCTTTTTTGACAATTTAAGAAATATAAGGTAATAATGCATCCATTTTAACAAAAGTTGGTGGAAATATGCCCATTATTGAACTAAACCTTTGTGCCAAATTTTAGCATAAAATATTTATTTAAACGACTAAAAATAAAAAAAAGATTTCGAAATTTTAATCGTTTATTATTGTTTAATTGCATAGATTCGTAGAATATATTTTTTTTCAAAATGCAGGTTTTTACATGTATTTTACAATGGTAATAAAAAAAATTATCTTCATTTAGACAACATACAGGGTAGGTCGATAAGTACTTTAGAACATATTTAGCCACGCTTGCCTTAGTACAAACTCAAGGTTTCCGAACTAATCGCCAATTGGGATTTTTTTCGAAAAATCGCGTAGATCCGAATTTTACTTCCACATCCAGTTGAAGTATAGTAACGACAAAAAAAGTTTAAAAAATTTTTATTGTTCAAATAGGCTTAGAATGTCATGAAACGTCGAGATTTGAAGTTTGAGCGAAAAAACAATTCTGTCTGTCTGTCTGTCGGTCTGTAGCTTTCTTTTGTGCGTATATTTACTCTGGAACCGTTCGAGATATTGACTTGAAATTTGGTACACATATGTACTTTAACGAGATCTAGAATTAGATTATATTTTCGTCTTGTTCCGTTCCTAAGGGTTGGGCGGTAAATTGAGGTAAATTTGGGGTAAATAGGTAAATCAAGCAGGTAATAGTCCATAAAATTGGTATTTAGTATATACAAGAGAAGCTAAGGTTTCAAAAAAAAATGTTGGCATTAGCCACCCCCATTACCACCCCCAGCTCATTATTAAAGGGGATGAAAAAAATTGTGATTTAGTGTGTGTACAAGAACCAGAAGCCTTAAAATATTTTTTTACTTCATCCACCCTCACTACCAACCACCCCCTATCACCACCCCTTCCCCACTACCGATGTGGGGTATCATTTTATGGGTTTTTGTGGTAGAGGATTTCAAATATTATATTGTTAAAGTTCCATAAACAATTATTTCCACATACAAAATTTTTTCGTTGTGAGTGACTTGGATAGAAAATCTGGATGTGGAAGTAGTGATTCCTTGGGCAGCGGTTTTTTCTCTTGCTCTAACATAATTTTTTTCTGTTCAATACGTTAACGATTATCTAAAGTTAAAGTAAAGATTAATAATGGCATTTAAATTTTTTAAGTATCTGAATACAGGGTGTACACAAATTCAAAATTTTGAAATTCCTGACTTTTCCAGGTATACCAGGACTTTTCAATAAAAATTCCAGAAAAATTTTCTGTTCGAAAAATGAAAATTGAGCGGGTAGTGGAATGGAAAACATTTTTTAACGAGCGGGGTGGCGCAAGATGGGAACAACTTTCAGTCACGACTTTTCAATTTTGCACATAAGTTGTTTAATATAATTTTTAATACTTTCTTTAAAAATTTTCCCCCACCCATTTTTGAAAAAAATGTCCTAGTAGGACATCGTGACTCAATGGATAATCCACACAAAATATGTAGCTAACAATTCTGAAACAATAAAACATATTTTTTTGTGAAAAAATGTTTATTTTTTAATTTACTTCAATAATAATAATAAATATAATATTATTATTTGGTATGAATTTCAGGAAACAATTCTTCGCTAAGTGCGTATTGCGTATTTTCAATTTCATCAGCATTTTCTGGCAAATACTCTGGATCACTATCTCCTAATTGTTGGTTCCCTAAATGATAACACATTTAGCTATAAATTTTGAAAAAATACCAATGGGGTAGCCAAAAGAGCCAATTTTGCAACCATCATCTTGTTCATCGGAGAGACATTCCACTTCTGATTCATCAAGATAGAGAATCTTGTATAGTTTCTGGTTGGTTAGATACTTCTTGCCAGTCACATCAACTGTGAAATATCGTAACTTAGCTAGTTTGTGATTTTTTTTTTGAAAAGTGAGATTAAGTTTACCTGACAATTTTGTGGTGTTGTGTCAAGCTGTTCTAATTCTAGTACACTATTTTATTTATAAACAAAAGTCTAAAATGTGCACACAAGTTCAAACAAAAAATCTCACACTGCACAATAGGTCCTTGTTCACTAATACAGAAAAAAATCACAACAATTCGTTAATTGCAAGTATTATAAAAATATTTGTTTTGCTGCACTCTCACATGGTATAAAATTTCTACAGACCCCATCGTATGTTTGCTTTCCTACATTTTTCTATCTACACCTAAATGGCCTCAAAATTTTCCGACAATGAAGAATAATGTATAAAGATTCTTGTAAAATGAAATCGACGACAAAAACCTGTTCTAATTAAAAAATAAATGTAATCCAATGTACTATTTCTAGGACAAGGTGAACGAAAGGGATAAGTCGTTTTAATAAATTTTCCCTGACTTTTTTTTATAAATTTATAAATTCCCTGACTTTTCCCTGATTTCTTTGACCAAAATCAAATTCCCTGACTTTTCCAGGTTTCCAAAAATACACCCTGTGAATAGCGTAGTTTTCTATTAATCTTTACTTCATCTTTAGATAATCGTTAACGTATTGACCAGAAAAAATACATATTAGAGCAAGAGAATAAACTGAAAGAACAGACATAGCAGCTCTCATTAGCTTATAAAAATGGATCTACGACATTTATTCAAAAAAATTCAAACTGGCGAATAGTTCGAAAACCGTAAGACTTTGTAAGCCTGGCGAATTATATTCTAAATGACTTATTCTGTAAGTTCCTAAAAGGGTTTTATCGACTTACATATCACCCTGTATAGACATTATTTAGGTATTACTGAAGGTAACTTCCATACTAATGAGAAATTACCTAGGTTTTTTAAATATTTATATTGATGCTTAACTTCTGAACACACAATTATAATAGTATATTAGGTAAAGAAAAAATGTAGAAACACTTTAAAATACAAATGATTGTAGAATACATCAAAACAATGCTAATAATTGCTACTAAATGAAATTTAATTGTATAAAATAATTCATAGCTAACATTTTGGGGTCTCGTTTTTGATTATTCAGTGTGTAAGTTGTTTTAGTAAGTTTTTAATTTTTTTCTAATTTCCGTATTTTTCTCCTACATAATTCTGTGAAATCTATTATACAGTTCAGTTTCTTTTAGTATTAGCAAGAATAGGCAGTTGTTTTAATACATTTAACAATAATTTGTATTTTAAAGAATACACCATTATATTTGCATATTCCCTCAATATAAAGAAACTAGATATTTTGTTATTAGTATGAAAGTTAGCTTGAGTAAGACCTAAATAATGTATATGTACATTATTTCTTTTCTTCGTACAAAAGAAAAAGTCTGTAAAAAAAGAAAATGTTAGATTGTGACAAAACTTGATAGTGTATGCCTAATAGGGCTACTCTTCCATAACAAGTTTCAATTCAATTTATTCATTAGAACGCCCAAAAAACAATAACAAAATTAAAAATTGAGTTGCAATAAAGGAATAGATGCAAGATTTTTCAAACTGTATCATTTTTATATATTTTAGATACCAAAAGTCATTTTAACCACTATTAACCGTTTTTTTCGGCCTTATATATTTTTTTTATAAAAAGAATCATATAGAAATTGTTCACTATTACATAAAATTTTCATATATACTAATAATATATCGAAAGAGGAACAATAAAAAAAATCCTCTGTCAATTATTTACTAAGATACACTGTTGCCCTTATGCACTTTTAAATAAAAATAAAATAGTTATTTTGGCCTCCAATATGACCGAGAATGATAATTGATAATACATGCAATACGTAAAATATATTTCGTACTATATATTCTGAAGTAGCGTGAGGTTTAAGTGGAGTATTTATACGTTTTTTTAAAGCTAAATAATTTTTTACGTAGATTCCGATTTTTATATTAAATTTTAAACTTTTTAAATATATTTTTTGTCACTTAAGAAAAATAAATTAATATTTCAAAGAACTAGATCAAATAATACTCCTCTGACTTTTTTCAGAATTTGACAATATAATTTTTTTTTAATTTCTCGTATTATAACAGTTTGTAGCTGTAAAATAAGGTAGGTAATCTATAACATTTAAAGCTTAATGCACGTTTGTCTGAAAATGAAAACTAACTTTCCGATGAGCTAGACCGTTGAATTTTAGTACACTTATAGATTTTACTCTCAAAACGAAGGAAAAAAACTGTTAACCAGGGGTGAGATGCAGGGGTTGAAAGATATTGCTTTCGAATTCCGAGAAAGGCCGGGTTATTCAGCTAGTAGGTAACAGATATTTCATGAATAACGTACTACACTGTTTCATATTATAATATTTGGAAATTTGGAATTAAGTGATTATAAATAAGTTGATATTTTTATTTTATGTAATAGTGGAAAGTAGGTTCTCCGCATGAGCATAGAAATTGCTATAAGCTATGCGAAATTGGAGAAGGTACTTTTTTCTCATCATACACGCATGATTTTTTTCAACAACACAGGTGTTTTTGTAAGACAGTACAATTTAAAATACACAAATTATTAATTCTCAAATATCATGACATTATCATAATTTGACAAATCTAAAATTTGTCGGAATGACTACTTTCTGCGCATTACCGATAGTAACTGACGTCTATTATTGATAGTTTGACTAATTTTAAAGCATGTACAGAAATAATATTTAATAATATAGTACAGTAACTACAGGTTTTAACTTCGGAATAATGTCATATGAATTAGATTTCGTTCATTTTTGGCAACTTAATAGTAAATGCATCAAGTAAAAGTTTCTATATTATGAGGGTGTTTGCTAATTTATAGGGGGGGGATACTACCCTTTTCAGGGGGTGGCACCTAAAAAAAAAAAAAACAAACAAAAACATTGGAGCTGAAAGATAATCAAATTTGGAGAAGAAAATGTTCTATATGCAACTTTTTATATAATTTTTTTTATCGCCTTATTTATTTTAATGTCCTGGCGGAGTTTAGCCGTAGGCTATTCTGGCACTCAACTAAATTAATAGTATTTAAGTTGTAGGATTTTAACTTGAAAGGGTATTTAAAAACGATTTTCGTCAAATAACTTGAAGTAACACATTGAGCGAAAACATGCTACAGACAAATAAGAAAGCTACTAAATTGAGCGATGAGGTATTTGGTTTAAATCTCAGAGACTAGGGCACTTACGTCAAAAATGCTAACCACCAAAATGAAAGACTATTAATCAAACGATTTTTTATTAACTCTATAACATAGAAGTTATGACAAAGACAATGTGCTTCTTCACATTTTTTAAATAAAATTGTCGCCATTGTGTTAATGTACGTAATCAGTAATTAAAAAAAATATTTTCCCGCATACTGTTTTTCGTTAACATAATATGGTATTATCCAGATACTCAAAGTTTTTCGTCCGTCTACAACGCTTGCTTTAGAAAAAAATTGCACTTTAAATTATATAGGGATTTTCGATAAAACGTAAATGTTTTTATTGTTTGCAAATATCTCAATAAATATTAGTTTCAGCGAAAAAATTGTAGAGATCAAAAATAAAGCCTATACATTGAAAATAAAGTAGGATAGTTTCGTACATATTTAAGTATAAAGATGGCATTTAAACATTTATAGGAAAAAGTATTTAGTTTAAATGTTGAATATCTTAGAAAATATCACACACACCCATCAAAATTTCTAAGGAACAGAATTAAAGATAATTTATCGGTCTTTAAAATGATTTTTCGTTTGTTTCTGTATCATAAAAAATAAAGAAACAACATGAGTTTTCACATTTTTTTAAACAAAATGCGGCCATTTTGTTATTGTAATTATGCAATTACATTTCTTTTCTCAAAAATACTGTTTTTTGTTAACATATAACATAACTTAGATACGCATTTTTTTTTGTCTCTTTAAAACACTTGCTTAATTTTTTAATTTTGACTTCGTAATGATTCGTAATTAGCGATCCCAAAAACTTCACGTTTCAAAAACAAATCAGCAAATAGGTATTAAATATCTAAATTTTAGAGGTGGTTTTCACCCCTTGAAGGTAAGAGCAAGTGTCCGGACCATATAGAAACTGAAGATG
The DNA here is from genome assembly GCA_936432065.2 of Rutpela maculata. Taxonomy (NCBI): domain Eukaryota; kingdom Metazoa; phylum Arthropoda; class Insecta; order Coleoptera; family Cerambycidae; genus Rutpela; species Rutpela maculata. The sequence continues at coordinate 143,074,199 of OW386287.2, read as the reverse complement.
ACACCTTTTACTACAATAATAACCCATAAAGAAAAATTATCATTACTTGTGAGATTATTCCGAGATTTTACATTTATTTTTTACCTCTAGGTACTGTACTATACCTTAAAAAATGTTAAAATCACAAAAATGTGTATTTCAAAACAACAAGCGCGTAAAATATCAGTTTCATAAAATATAAATGACATTTGATTTACAATCTTTTGATTCTAAATATTAGATTATGAAATAGTTTAATAGGTACTATGATTTAAAAATATCATTTATTACCTTATTTATTTTGTATGAATTATTACATATGGTAACGTTGTATCTCAACGTTAGTATATTTAGTTGAATTTGTACAATTACTTTAATTATAACAAAGGGTTAAATTAGGGTTGATTACCACACCCATTCTACTTGATTTTATTTATTAGAAAACTATCATAGATGCCCTTCAGATTGGGTGAAAGTTATAAAGTATATGGACCTTCAGCGTTGCTAAATAGGTTGTTTTCAGAGTCATCCCATTCTCTAGTCTATAAAAGGGACAAGTGCCCCTAATAAATAAATGTTTGTATTATATTATCTTAAATTAGTTACGGTTCAAATGGGCAGATGCATTAAAGTTTTGTCAATTTTCAATTCATAGTTATATTATAAAGTACAGTTCAAAGTGAGAAATAATACAAACATCTATCTACAAATTATTGTGTATAGGGAAGGAAATTTTATGGTTAGTTTGTGGATACAGGTATTAGAAAAACGATAAGAAGGCATGGGTACGAGAATATTAGCGAGTGCCACGTTTTTATGATAGTTATAATATAAATGATGTTATTCCACCCTAGTTAAGAAATAGCCCTATTTGTATACCTATTTATCTGAAAGAAATGATCACCATATTCAGGATAAAGGGAGTAAAGTGCAATACAATAATACAAAGGTTTTGCTTGATAACTGGCGGTACGCACCTGCAGTTCGGTGGCAATAATTGCAATTTAGAGCTTAAAATTAATCTTACAGGGAGGCAAGGTACCTGCCCTCCTGAGCCAAACAGGCGTTTCTCGACATTATATTATTTTGAGATAGAAGGGGATTTATTTATGAATTGCAAAACAGCACATAATAATCAAACATTTACATGGTTTTTATGAGTGAACACAATGAAGCTTGAGACAACAATTTACATGATTTTGAATTGTCACGACAATTCAGTTTATGCAAGCATAAATTGTTATTTTACTATTTAATATTAATCAAAAAACACTTTTAGTTCAGGAAAATTAGTTTTTAAAAGCAAAAAAAGTTATTACTGCATTTTTTCTTAGGAAAGGTGTACTTATTTAATTACATTTTAAGAGTGCCTAGCAAATGACAAATGCATTTCCCACATATGCCCATAAAATTGACTTTTGGTCGATATCTCGAAAACTATGCAATTTAACGGAAAAATAAAATACCTACTTTTTAAAGGTTGTGAAATTTCTTTTCTTTCTTTTTAAAACCTGTTATTTAACTTGCAATGTTTGTATGTATGTATGTTTGTTTAAGTCAAATCTTGGAAGCTGAATTTCGACTAGTTCTAATTAAGCCTAGAGCTTTGAAATTTGGCACACGTGGTGGGGATGGGGTGGGAAGAGGTGGGAAGGGGGAGGGAAGGGGTGGGAAGAGGCGGGAAAGGGGGGAATGGACGGGAAGAGGTGGGAAAGGGGTGGGAAGTAGTGTTGGGGGGGTGATAAGACGGGAGAGGGAAGAGGTGGATGGCGGTGGTAAATAAAGGATTTTATCGGTCTGTCTGTAAAATAAGTAGACTAAAAAGTAAAAAATAAAATTATATAAAAAAAATATTTTTAAGAAAAGGCTTTTATTTGCAAAAACTACTAAAAAGTAAAAATAATTTTTTTAAAATTCATACACCTGGAAACCAAAAGCTTTGGGGGCGGTGAATTGAGCAAAGTAACTATGCAATAGCAATGCAATATGACCATCCCCAAAGCTTTTGGTTTCCAGGTGTATGAATTTTAAAAAAATTATTTTTATTTTTCAGTAGTTTTTGCAAAAAAAGCTTTTTCTTAAAAATATTTTTTTTATATAATTTTATTTTTAGTTTCTTTGTGCAATAAATAATGACCGAGATAGAATTTTTTGAAGGTGAGAACTTTTTATCACCTTTTTTGAAAAAGTCAGTTATCAGGCTCGTTTCTTGCGTTTTACTAGAAAACGGGGCGATACATTTTATAAATTTAAAATTTTGCGGAAGCTTTTTGTAGAAGGTACAGAGGTTGGCCTAAGTAAGATGATTCTGTCTGTATTTTTCTCGAAAACTGTAAGAGCTATGAAAAAAATTGTATGTAAAAAACAAGAAAACATTTATTTCACAATGTTTTTGTATATACTGGGTGTTTCACTTAAAATAACAAAGTTGACCTCACAAGAAAAACTAATGTATAAACAAAGATATCATAAAATAAAAATTTGCTTGATATCAAACAACATTTGTATAAAACTTTTAGTCGTAGCTCTTACAGTTTCCGAGAAAAAGTACAGAACTATCATATGTGGGCCATCCTTGTATAAGTTATATACAGATTCGGCATGTAGTTTTATATATTCTGAGATAAACGAGAGCAAGAAAGAAAACAGAGAATTAGTAAAAGAAAGACGTATCTACTTCCACTATAATGTGCTGTATGTTAGAAGCGATAGGTACTGATTTTCCAAGAAAAACTTATTCTTTATAAAAATTTATAAAGTTATAATTTGATATGGGATTTGCTTTGAACTAACAGGAGAACAGGATGTTACGGTGATATGAATATTCATACAGGGAAATTAAATAACAAAAATCTGCTTAAAATACTTTGTCATCATGGGCGGATTCAGGAGCTCCCTAAGAGGGGGGCACTTACACAAATTGACAAATATTGAAAAGTACCTGATAAAAAACCCAAGTAGCAAAATAAATAATTTATTTTATAGTAGTTTATACAACCTTTATAAAATTACTTTGCTACTTGGGAATGGTGTAAAAAAACATATGCCGGGTGACTTCGACAAAGCGGAGCCGCCGGACCGGACATTTCAGATTTTCGCACAGCACAAGGAAGGCCCAGGGGGGGGGGGGGGGCAATTGCACCCATTGCTCCCCCCTTGGATCCGCGTCTGTTTGTCATTTGATAAAACTGTATGTTTTTTGTAGATGGTGTTAATGAATGTATAGAGTTTATCAGCTTGTTTGTTTTCCCGGTGCAGGATTCCTTAAGTGAGGAAATTGATATCGAGGGATGTTTGTTGGGGTGGGATATGCTAACCCTGGAACAACGAATTTACTTGGTCAAATGCTGTGGAATCGGAAATGTTTCTTATAAATAGGCAATAGAAGTTTAAAATGAGAAGTAATCAGATATTAAAGTGACTTGCAAAGCAGTATGGCAGTACGTAAATTAACTTATAAATTTGATTCCACTGGGGATGTAAAAAATATCAAAAGAACCAAAGAACAATTAAATGAAAATGACGCTGCTACTGTTATAGATTTAAACTCTGTACAAGAACACCCAAGATGGTCGTTAAGAAATGATCAATTTTAGGTAGTAGCAAATCTCAGATTCAGAGGATTTTAGTCGGCAAAAAATTTTATTCATTCACATTCTTCACAAACTTCAAATTGGAGATGATGCTCTTTTAACTATGGGTGAGAAAATTTTTCATCGAAACATTTTATTCACGGACGAACCTACTTTTACTACTAATGGGGTAGTCTCGTCTCAGAATTGTAGGTACTAGACTCAGGAAAATCCTAATTTCCGAATTACCACTAACAGTCAAACGTTTAAAATGTTTGGTGCGACAAAATGTATCACAGAATAAGCGGTACTTATTTAAAAATTTTCAATAATTTTGTTTCGTTCGAACTGGACAATGAAAATTTATAATATAGAAGAAAAATAAATTTACAGCAAGGTGGATGCCCAGTAATTCTACAATTCTAGTTAGACAATCACTTCCACGACAGGTGTATTGGCCGCCATGGGAAAACAGCATGGCCTGCCCGTTCGCCAGATCTAACCCCGTTGGATTACTTCTTATGGGAGTATTTAAAGCAAAAGTATATGCAAACGATTTCGAAAACGACGTAGATTAATCAAAGAAGAAATTGTGGATGCTGTTGCAACCATAAAGGAAGATGTGATCTCATTCTGTCTGAAGAATTTAGAAAAAGATTAGAAAAATATGTACTAGTAGGAGGTCTACACTACATGTGGAATAGTTTTCAACTTAGTTTAATAAAATGTTATTTTCTTTTTAAATTGCTATTTCCTTATTTTGCAACTATACTCCATACTTAAGTTTTTCTTCATAATTGAAAAACATTGTTAAATAAAATTTTCAATAAAAATCTTTAAAAAAAGGTTCAAGTCGATTTAATGTTTTCTAATTTTTAGACTACCCTGTATAATTTATCTTAAGTTTGACAACTGTTTATGACTTCCTAAGACAAGCAAAACTTTTTATAAAGAATGCCTTTTTCCCGGCAAACCAAAAATAAGAGTGCGATACCTCATCCGGAGACACACTGAATAATCCGTAAATATTTTATTATCAGGCAAAGATCATAGAAAGATGCTTCTGTTGGTGTGAACTGCACTATCATTGTGACGGAGTGTAATTCAACATAAAGTGTGGAGGAGTCTTAACACATTTCCATATGCCACATTAACTGTCGATGATTAACACTCACGGTAGATTGTCAATTAACTGTGGAGTATATATTTTTTTCTGTATAACTCCTAAACAAAGGAGTGTAAAGAAAAATTAAAAACAGTAACAATACAAGTGAACTAAGAGCAATCCGAAATTTATAAAACCAGCAAATCTTCCACTATTGGGTACCAGGACGGTCCTCCACAGTGCATTACCGTGCGTGTATGTGTGTGGGTGTGTGTGTATGTATGTGAACACGATAGCGGAACTGCTAAACGTATTTGAATGAAACTTTGCATGAGGGTTTCTTTAGTGCTCCAGAAGATCTGAAAAGGTTTTGGTTGAGATCGTATTACGTTTAGTGCCCTTTTGGTACAACAAGTTGTTTATTTTATGATTACGTACAATTTGTAAGCGAACCATTGAAGAGCAGTAAAAATTCCGATTTCAACGATATATCACACTTTCGGTTTTGTTTCCGTGAAAAAAATTAAAAAGAATTCGTTATAGGTGCACACATGACAGCATCCAAAAAATATTATTACTATTATTGTTAAGGGAAAATGTATTTTGCCATCTGTCAAAAGCATTTGAGTTGGTAACCTGTGTGGATGTTGATTTATAGGTTATGGTACATTTATAGGGAATGATAAAGCGCATTCCCTGTAAACGTAACTAACGTAACCTTAAAGTTTAAGATTTTTAAGTTAATAGTCTTCTTTAATGTTTGTATCCGCATTTCAAGCTTGGAGCCATACTGGCCAAGCGGATATTTAAAAATTCATGCATATATATTTTTAATATTAATAAAAATAGATTGCTAATTATAGGTATTTCTAAAATGCAAAATGCGTTTTATTTTATTGGGACAAACTATTTAAAACTTCATAAATATTACATTGAACTAGATTTTGGTTGAAAATACGGGAACCAGGCAGAAATTTTAATAATAGCTACATAATACTTGTATATTTTAAGAAATATATTTAAGAATTATATATATATTTTTGAAGTTAACTATGACGTCACGTGCAGATGCCCCAAAGGTTGCCTCTAAATTTATTTCATAACCTACTAAATCAACATTCAAGTCAACCCAAATATTTTTGACAGATGTCAAAACTTATTTTAGTTCGTTTTTTTAAAGTTAATAATTAGGCAATCCAAAATTGTTTTTCAATATGGCGTGGCGGTCAAACACGGGTTTATTTCTATTGTTTAGATTGTGACCAGTGCAGCATTTTTTCATGCAGTTTTTACGTTTTAAGGGTTTTTAATTTGAGTTTTTTGTAAAGAATTTTTGAATGTGTCTTATTAGATTTTTTCGTGATAATATTATTGGCTATGATTGGAAAAAATGCCTGATATGTGCATAGTAGTGGGTTGTAATAAAGTTTCTTGCTTGAAAACAATCAAAGACGCCTCGCCACAATCCACAAAAAACACTATATTGTTAAAATTTCAAGATACTTAGCCAGGCCAACAGAAAAACACAAACTGTTTTGACACGTTTAATGACTGTCAACAAATGTTTGACCGCCACGCCATGTTGGAAGTCACGTGGTTTGGATTGCCTAATTGTTTATAGCCTTGTTCGGATATTACGTCTGATTGATGGGACGCGTCACAATCGTTCGTTTAATGCAAATCGAGCTAACCGAGCTAAATCTGAAACGTTCGAATATTACAAAATAAAGCCCTCGAACGAAGCTCTACTTGCTCGGACTTTTTTGATCGAGCAGGAAGATTTTAATTTGACGCGTGCGTAGTCTGCTTGAATTGTCCATAATGTTATTGACTTGTTGAGGTTAGAGTGTCATTTTGGCTAAATTCTGTGTTGTTATTCTTTTTCGCTATCCAGTGTTCTACAAAATCTTCGAAACGTTGTCTGTTAATACCCTTATAATATCCGGCAGTTGATTAACATGCAAAATAAACAAACATGAGAGGTTATGTTTTAACAGATTGCTTGTAGTCCACTTCAGTTCGTTCGATATTTGTTCATGAAATAAATGACTCCAAAGTCACGTGTAATTTATCTGTTTGCTCAGTGCTTTGATTTCCTATCTAATATCCAAGCACAGCTTTTAAGGATCCACTGTGTGGGGAGGTTCCAGCTGCTTCCAGTAGCTGGAAATTTAATAACCAAAAATTTTAGCATTTCCATTGTAAGGTACACCTTTTCATCCTGTGATACTCATTTTACTTCCACGTCCAGTGGAAGTATAGTAACGACAAAACAATTTTTAAAAATTTTTATTGTCCAAATAGGCTTAAAATGTCATGAAACGTCGAGATTTTAAGTTTGAGCGAAAAAAAAATTTCTGTCTGTCTGTCGGTCTGTCTGTAACTTTTTTTTGTGCGCACGTTTACTCTGGAACCGTTTAAGATATTGACTTGAAATTTGGTACACATATGTACTTTAACGAGATCTAGAACTAGATTATATTTTCATCTTGTTCCGTCGAAGGGTTGGGGGTAAATTGGGGTAAATTTGGGGTAAATAGGTCAGTCAAGCAGGTAAGAGTCCATAAAATTATTATTTAGTATATACAAGAGAAGCTAAAAAAATTTTTGGCATTAGCCACCCCCATTACCACCCCCACCCCCTTATTAAAGGGGATGAAAAAAAAATGTGATTTAATGTATGTACAGGAACCAGAAACCTCAAAATATTTTTTTACTTCATCCACCCACCACTATCACCCCCCTATCACCACCCCCCACCCCACTACCGATGTGGGGTATCGTTTTATGGGTTCTTGGGGTAGAGGATTTCAAATATTATATTATTAAAGTTCCATAAACAATTATTTTCACATACAAAGTTTTTTCGTTGTGAGTGACTTGGATAGAGAATCTGATTGTGGAAGTAGTGATTCCTTGGGCAGCGGTTTTTTAATTACTTTTTACTAGCTACTAATTTGTCGACATATATTTAATTATTGTTAAGTTAATTATGTTTACCCACCGTACTAATATCTGTTCCTTTTGTTTCAGGTAAGGAAGCAACACATATTCTTAAATTTCGGTGTAGCGACTGATCGGTAAGTCATTTAACTTTTGATAATTTCTGAATAATTTGGCGTTAATCAGAATACCCGTTATTAAATAAGTATAATTATAGCCGGACAAAATGTTTTAATAGTCACCGTAAAAGAATGCTCTGCTTTTTTAACACGCTGAACTTAAGGATAGGATTTTGAGTGAGAGAGAAGTATGCGTTTATTTTCGGCTTATTATAAATATTTTAAAAATCATAAATGGTTTAATCTTTAAAATAGTTTCAGGTACTCCCCATTGCTCTAAGGAATACAACCATATACAGTTTTTGTCATAAATTTTGTATGTACATAGTTAAATGCCATGCTCTAATAATGAAATTAGGACCTATTTTCATTTAATTGACTAACTACGATATTCAAGTACAACGGAAATTTACAATAAAAAATATATATATAGTTGTATTCGTTAAAATAATATAGCAGTTTTAAAGATTATACTATATTTGATTTTTTAAACATTTATAATAAATTGAAAATAAACGCATATTTCCCTCTCACTCTGCAAAATCCTATCCTTTATTAAATAAAAAATGGACAGTTACTGGAAGTGGCTGGAACCTCCCCACCAAATGGTTGCGATGGGTTATCGGGAGTAAAGGTCATGATTGAATAATAATTAAACCATAATGGTGGTTCTTTAATCAAGTTATCTTTTTTTATTTAGAAAATTTGGTGTATTAAAAAATCTAAATAAAAAATTACGATGGTCAGTGCGCCTCCGTAACTTATAAATGATATATTTATTGCTGACGGGGCCCCTGTATGGGGGGTCGATTGGGTACTGAGTTTAGGGGCCCGTCAGAGATCTTGACAATTTTTTTAAAATTTCTGCCCCCCGCTTATTAATTATTAAGCGCGGAGGCCTGTTGGCTTCCGAGCGCCAAAGATTTTGGCAATTTTTTTCAAATTTCTCTCCTTCGCTCATCAATTATTAAGCGCGAAGGCTCGTTGGCTTTCGAGGGGCCCGCCAGAGATTTTGACTTTTTTTTTCAAATTTCTGACGACTGACAACAAATGTTTGACCGCCACGCCATGTTGGATTGCCTAATTATGGCAATCAAAACCACGTTTGTCAAAACAGTTTGTGTTTTTCCGTTGGCCTGGCTAAGTATCTTGAAATTTTAACAATATATTGTTTTTTGTGGATTGTGGCAAGGCGTTTTTGATTGTTTTCAAGTAATAAACTTTATTATGCAGAGTGAGTATTTCAAGAAGTTGATGTTGGAAAATCGAGGTGGGAGGTGTTAGATCACCCTTTTAATCGCGGCTATCTTTGACGTCGTTTTTTCGACAGATCATTTATATGAGGGAAATATTTAGAATTCACGACGTCGGGCACACAGTAAAAGCTAACCTTGTCACGATGTCCACAACCCACTACTATGCACATATCAGGCACTTTTTCCAATTATAGCCAATAATATTATCACGAAAAAATCTAATAAGACACATTAAACAATTCTTTACAAAAAACTCAAATTAAAAACCTTTAAAACGTAAAAACTACATGAAAAAATTCTGCACTTGTCACAATCTAAACAATAAAAATAAACCCTTGTTTGACCGCCACGCCATATTGAAAAACAATTTTGACAGGTCGTTGGATTGCCTAATACAAAAATTTTAGAATAACCTAAAATATTCAAAAACAAAGTATATAAAATTATTATGGAATGGTACATCGATTAAATAATAAAATGATCAATGGAAAATATTAATTTGAAAGAATTTGAACAATTAAGAATATATAATTTCTATTTACCAATTAAAAAAGAACAATCAATATTGTAAACAAATTTATAAATCAAAATTAATATCATCAAGCAGAATTTTAAGAATTTCTTGACATCCGTCAAATCACCATAATGAGTTATAAGAAGAGACACTAAATAATAGATAGTTCAACGTACAAAATGGAAAACAAGTAAGCTTACTAGTCAACCATCCTAAGTTGGCAGGTAGCCGCGCGGAGAAAGAAGAAATATTATCGTCACTGTTGGAAAAGACAAATAAGCTTTTTAAGTTTCTTCACTTTCTTAAGCTAGCTAGTAAGCTGAAGAAGCTTGTTTGTCCCTGTTCAACAGTGACGATATATCTTCTCTCTCTGCGCTGCTACTTGCCAACTTAGAATGGTTGACTAGTACTGATTTACAATAATTGCAATTGAAAACTTAAGTCTTGAGCAGTGATAATATTTAATAAATTTTCAATTTTAGTTTTCTTAAGGTATTTATTGTTTATAACATATTCACAACAATTTTGTTTTAATATATGTATTGTTAATCTATCTGAATTTTTCTACATTTCTTTATTTGTTTAAACCCATATTTTAATTGAAACTGCTCCTTAGATAAGAGTAACTGTTATTTAGGCTATGCACGGTTATCTCATGCTCTATAATTAGGAAAACGAAAGGTATTGGCGCCCCGGTTAACTATATTAATAGAGGTAGGTTATAATTAATTTGAATTATCAAAAATAAATATTTTTATAAAAATAATATTTTCAAATAAGATATTATTTAAATAATATAACCAAGAAAAGGTAGTATCACTTAAACCCGTCAATAACACATAACACCAAACTTTGGCGGCACTTTCTACCTCCCGGTGTCCTGATTGTTCGGCTGAAAGCAAAAAACGCGGCACTTAGACCGCACGCGCCAGCTTAACTTTTTATGCCAGTTAAGGAAATGTAAACATCTCCGAATATGCTCTTTCTCAAGTAAGTTCGTTGCCCTATCATACTGACCACAGACAAGTAACAGTAGCGTATCTTTGCAAGTTTTAATGCAACAAAAATTACTAAATTACCTCGGATCATTTTAAAATTTTGCAGGGACTTTCCCACATAGAAGACTAGTACACCATTTTATTTTCCGCATGTCATGGTAAATCGCCCTGTATTTATACAGGATTTTACAAGATTGCAACATAGGATGGTGCAAATCATACAAATATTCACTCGCAGCCCCACAGCCATACATCAAATAAAAACAATTCTTCAATAGGAATTCGTCTGACGGTAAATTAAATTTGTAAATTCCGAAGCACGACCCGGTACGTACGGCTCTCCTTTGATTGCGTCGATGGCGTGGCGTGGCGCCTCATAAGACCTCGGCTCGTTCGCATGGCATTACGTAAGCTAATGGAGAAGTCATTAAACCATTCTAATGACGACGGATTTATTCATGTGCGATACATGCGAAACACTTGGGCTGTAATTGAGCCGTCAATTCAAATGATTCCGACCCTCATTTGATGTCCCTGCAGCAAGCAGCCCCCCGGCAATCTGCGCGCGGCCCACTCCGGAGTCTGTTTCTTCTCAGGCCTACTCGTCGATGTCGAACGTGCCTGAGGTCTTATGCATAGCGCTATCCAATTAATTGCGTATTTTTCTCACTTGGCCGGAGCGGGCGGACAATAAATGTGCCACAGGAATGACGGATGATGAGTTGGTAATTTATGGCGTGAGGCTCTGATCTCCCCCTCAGCTTTCTGTTTGTGAGTTTCGCAAGCAATTGACTAGTTTAAAAAAATATCGTCAAAGTTGTGTGCTTATTATTTCAAAAGTGCATATTTTTTGTATCAAAATATGCGCAATAGTAATTGAACTTCCGTATACAGGGTGTCTGCTGTATATGTACAAATATTTTGCATGACAATATATTGACCTAAGAGAAGAAAAGAAGTCTTATAAAATGTTTACTCCAACACTTTTGCTTAAATTATTTTCTAAAAATATGATATTTTCAGGCCAAACAGTGCATATATACATATAATATCGTGTAGGTCAGTGTTGCAGGACAAACTAAAATCAAGTTCAACGTCTTCTTACGACCTACATCCTCCCTTTTTATTGTGTTTATTGTATTGATAATGAGACATAAAACACTTTAAAAAACGCCGGTGTCTCTTTCATAAAAGGAATCCTCTGCTGTCGGCGCTGGCGTTCAAAGAAAATGTTCATATGTTTTTCATACTTCGTTGTTTAGTCGTAGGTAGGCCGCCGCTTGCTAATCATACAGTGTTGACAATGTGTTCGATAGTTTTAAAGTTAATTTATAGTAGAAATAATAAAACGGTGTAATGAACGAGGTGATGAATTAAGTGTTTATTGAAATTAAATTAACCGCTATTAATTTAATTACTACAGTGGTTGAAGAAATTTTCTATAATAAATTTAAAAAATGGTAATTTTTTAGTCTCATCGTTAAAATACATTTTTGCAAACAGTAAATTACTGTGATCAATGACATTTTTTCAATAAAGACACAAGGAGCTTCAAAAAACCGACCTGGTCGTCCTAATATTTCTAATAAATCCTACGGAATAATGGTGGTTTGTGAAAGTTGTCAGTTAGTGTTTTTATTTCAGAACTGATTAAAGTAAAACTCTTGTATTATTTTTAAATGACAGCGTTGCAACGCTGTAAAACTTATTGACACGACAAATGAGCGAAATATCCTTGTCTCTTCCATCTTCTGCTTATAGTAGTTCTGTATAAACTGAAAACATTGCCTATTCCTAAATAAGTTTCCATCAAAAAAGAAGTTTGAGTTTGAGTCGAGGCATTAGTGCAATGCGATGTCTAGGGAATTCGTAATAAACAACTCCAGACTCATATCTCGAACACAGATCAAACAAACCAGATGTTTCACTTATGACGTTTCATGGTTTAGATAATAAATCAACTCCTGGAAGGTACGAATTTGTGTAGTGATCTGCGCATATATCAAGCAGTCTTAACTAGCGAATATAGTCACAGGAGGGAGCTGATGACACGTAACAATAATTAAAAGTCACCTAATAAATACTCAAAAAACCACTTAAATGTATAACAATAACAACTCTAAGCTTTAATACAATACACTACATTCCAAAATAATTAATATCACTGGTGTAGCTGATGACGGCTTCCATCTCTGAGATTTCAGTACTAAACACTCCCTCCTGTGACATTATACTCGCTGGTCTTAACTTCCATGTCAACCGCTAGGTTGCTCTGTTTATGTCTTCTGCGCAGAATCCTGGAAGGTATACGTCACACGACAAAAAATGAAACTGGTTACATAGGGAATACTATTAAGTGAAACCTCTGGTTTGTTTGATCTGTGATCTCGAAAGCATTAATACGCCGTCTGTCTGCTTCCCTAAAGATCCATATCCAAAACTAAGGCATTAGCAAGAGTTTGAATTTTTCGCGTCGGTCTGTTATACCGTTCTGAATCTAAGGCAGTGTTATTGATACCTTGGGCCTTTAAATTTTTCCTGATTTTTACTTCAGTTGAAGTTTCGGCAGTTGTCCAAAGTTGTTTCACATTTCTACGTGTCTCGCTTTGTGTTTCCGTTACTGCTCATGTGATGTTCTCTTTTAGAAAACTCCGCAAAGCATTTGGATCTTCGTCATTTAATGCATTGACTTCACTTATGTATTCCCCTAATTGATTTCGGAAAGCTAGACCATCAATTATGATGGGCGGACCTTTTTGTATTTTTCTTCGACATATTTTCAGCTTCAGCGAGAATGTGCACATGAGCAACTGGTGATCTGAACCACATTCAGCACCAGGTGAAGTTTTACAAAGCTTTATTGAAGATCTCCACCGATTTCCTCTAATAATATAGCCAATCAGCTTCCGAAATCTATCGTCAGGTGAGAGCCAAGTGTAAAGGCGCTGCCGTGGATGTTGTTGGAATGCTATATGCACTAAAACATTTGTTGTTTTAATAAAAATAGCGTAGAAAAAAATTAAAGTTTGAAAAATGTTGGCGAAGGCGCCGGGAAATCTAGATAAAAATAACAAGTGAAAAAAATATTCTGTCAAATTGGCTAAAACATTTTTTACATGAAGTATGTGTAAAATAAATGTAAATATTTATTTTATCAACCTATTAAATTTATTGTAACAAATAAGAAAGTAAATAATTACGTAATTGTGATTAATATGTGTCAACTTCTCAACTGCCTCTCGCAAACTAAACTCCAGTCCTCAATCCACAGCCGAATGTGTGGGTCAGCATTTTTTGGGATGTTTATTGTTTTAAGTTGTTCACACATGTGTCTTCCTGATCAAAAAACTTTAATTGAAAAACTTTCGGAAATTGCTCCTTTGACCTCTAATACCCCATTAATAAATTAAAAGTTCGACAAGATACAGAATTTTACAAGAATTTATAGATGTATCTCGGCAACTAGACATTGGATCAAGTTGGGCATATATGCAACATATTAAAAATTCAGCCAATTTGACTGTAAGCCAATTTACATAAGAAATGTGCGGAGTCCTTTCTTTTGCCCCTTCTCCAGCATATCAATATCACGGTGATAAATATAAATTATACAACGATTTCGTAATCTACGATACATTTACAACTTTTGCTGCTTAATAATCCTTCACAGCTACTAACTGCATACTGCATAGCTATGAAAATAAACCGGAACCAACTGTAATGTGAATGTGCGTGTATCTGGTCCACGTCACATAGTACCTACTAGTAAATTCTTAACTGAAGTAAATCGTTTATTCTCTTCTTTGCTACATTGAAACGTAGTAGCTATATGAAACAGTAAGACAAAAAAAATGAACATTATTAATCGATTACGACCAAAGCGCCAACCACGTCTCGTACACTTTAATATCATCTATGAATTGTTGAATGGCGACCGCTCTCGCTAAAAAATTATTGTGGGAAAATAGAACAATACAAAAGTAACAAAAGTATTTCTCTATTGTCGTCTCACTCACTGTTGGCTTCCTATTAAAAACGAAGCGCTATAACATTCCCGGGAAAAAATGTATTTTACTAGCTCTTCCTTATTGTTTGTTTATTTTATTTTATCAGGTCATTGACATTTCTCCGCGAATTAAAAACACCGTAATAGATTTTCTGCAACCTCTATTGAATAACAGCACGAAAAAATGTGAAATTTACCAAGCCCATGAGTCATATTATCGGCATGGTGTACGTGAATTTGTTACTAAGAGTGGTTTAAAATTCCGATGGTAATCTCGGCGTGCGGTGTGCGACTCGAGAAGTAAAAGTTAACCAGTATAAAGTGTAGGTACTTTTTATTTTGTAAAACTCGTAGGACTTCTTATGAGGTAAGACGGAAACGGATTTTTTAACAGTCGAGCGGCTCCGGATGCAAGAATTGCATCATGTACCTACTCGGTGACTGAGTCAGGACGAGAAAAAAAATTTAATATGCACAATTACCCGGTGTGATAAGAGCGATTGGCGATTGTTTCTGTACTGCGCCGTGATCGATTGCGACATTGTCGATTCGATTGTGATCGCTAATTAGGTTTTTTGCGTCCGCAAGGTGAGACCAATTAGTAGGAATTTTATTTTGATTAGTCGTACTAAATCGGTTTTTTGTAAAAAATTAAAAACCTAACTAGCACACGATCAAATTGTAGCACAGCATTAAATTGTGGCCCTGAGTTACTTTATTTTAAACCCAAACGGAAATACTTGTTTATGTCTGAATGCCTTGTTTATCACCAAAGAGCTGATGTGAAGAAGCTTTAATGAGGCTGTGTGTCTAACAAGCAATCGCGACAAATGGCATGATGCCCCCAGACGTGCTGTACAGCAAGCGGAGGCCAACTAGAATAATTCATGGATCGCAAAACGTCTGTGAAGACGTCGTGATTAAAAAGAAGAAAGAAGAAACAAGCTAAAAACTACATTTTGAGATGCTTTTTATCCCTGTTGGGATGATTCAGTACCTTTTCTGCAGAGGGTCGTAGAATGACTCAATACATTTTGACATGTTTTATTTTTCTTTTTTTTTTCTTTTTGCATTGACTAAAGTAAAGGCTAACTACATTTTAAAATACAGAAAGGGCATCGGTTATATTGTTATATAGTAAATGAAAATCGGTCAAATATTTATAGAGATAGAATTTTCCCCGGTATGATCTTCATTTTTTTTTTTGGTTTGGACACCTATAGATAATTTCGTGTATTACCAAAATAGAGACTTTT
This sequence comes from Rutpela maculata, assembly GCA_936432065.2. Taxonomy (NCBI): domain Eukaryota; kingdom Metazoa; phylum Arthropoda; class Insecta; order Coleoptera; family Cerambycidae; genus Rutpela; species Rutpela maculata. The sequence goes on along the minus strand of OW386287.2, from coordinate 143,058,451 downwards.
TCGAGAAGGCACGATATCAAAATCTGTTTCATAGTAAAGCCTGTTTTGTTTTGTTTTGCATTCGCATGTTTCTTTTACGATTCGTGCAATGCAGAAATTGAAAACAATGCTTCCTCAATCCTTTATCAAATTTTAATTTCATATATAAGTAAATTCTTAAATTAATACCATTACTTAACCAAATAATGAAATTAATGATGGTATTTTAAGTATAACATTACATTATTTTTTCGCACCTATATCACACGGAGAATTTATCAATTTGTAATATTTTTTTTAAATATGTAATTCTATGGACAATTATATATTATTTATATTTTTATTACTTAATTTTCCAAAATTTCACTCAAGAATATAGCAATAGAAAATTATAAAATGCAGATACATCAGAGAAGTGATTTCAGACTTACGATTTTATTTTCGGACGGACTGCCACTCTGGTATACCGGACGTGATCATGCATCTTTGTAAATAACTCGCTTGTTTTTAATTTTTCGAAAAAACTCTATTTCAGATTTTCCGTTCAAAAAGGTCCGTGCCTTATACCGGTTACAGAGATCGATCGACGGAATACTTAATTTTCGATTTTTATTAGGAAACTGTTCGGTATTTGTAGAATTTATCAAAAAAATCAGGTTTTCCAGGATTTGTAGATTCGCTTTTGTTTTGACAAATTTCTCACAAACGTCACCTAATAAACTTAATTGAGTACTACAATCGCCATTTTTGAAAATCAAAATCGGACCTTCGGTTCGGGAGTTATTAATTTCTTTTGAAAATCATACTCGGCCTGGGAAAAAATACTTGCGGTCAACGGATGCGGGCCGCCAGCAATAGGCTTCATTTGTGGCCGTGTACCTTCGATCCCACCAAATCTCATCGAAATCGATCTATATCCTGGACAGTTATCGTGCTTCCTAGCCAGATTTCGAGAAAACCAGTTTTTCGCAAAAAAATTCAATTTCCATTCGTTTTTCGACATAGTCTTTGGTATACTTATCTGTAGATCGTTGCCAGCGGCACCATTTCTTTTTTGAAATATCTCGATCCGACTGCCCGTTACCGAGTTATTCAATTTTTCCCGAAAAACTTGAAACGTCTATATCGGGTACTTCCGGTTTCCGAACGGAGCCGAGCTTCCAGTGTTAAGGTTTTCTAAAGGCCTCCCATTAACCACCCAAGTTTCATCGAAATCCGAAAACGGATTGGGGGAGGGGGGGGGGGGAAGGGCGTGACCGACTGACCGACGGACGGAATTTTCTAAATTCGCTCTCGAGTCGATAGATACGACTTTCATTTCGATCCGACGTTTTTTTCGGGTTTCGATGGTACACCGGAAAAATGCAAAACGTATACTACATTTTTTTCAAAATGTAGTAACAAGCATATTTAAAATCCCTACTCCCTACACACAATACAACAATTTGTCGAGACCCAATTTGCAGGGCTCCTACAAATTGGGTGATGTGTAAGTGTAGAAAATCTTACCATCGTGTGTCTGAAGGGCACAACAAAAACTTAGTTGAAAGCGCCAGTCGTGCCTTCTGCAACTTTTGAAAATGATTTTCTACTCTCGGGGGGTTTTTATAATTCTTAAGAGACGACTTATGACAGAAGTCCTGTGATGAACGAAAAATGTAAAAATTCTATACCTGCTGTTAATTGCTATATGCTCTTCATCAATGCCTCTCTCTGTCTTCGTGGATTCAGCGCACTTTATCTGATATATGTCTTAAATTCTAATCACTTTTTCACTAATCATTTTTATAGAATTACCTCGTTAGAGGTCATGAAACCTCTGTGAAGTTCCTCAGAAATCGGTTTTTGATCCAAAACACAATCGCTCGAGATGTTAAAACTTAAATAATAATTAATCAAAAGGATTCAAATAAGACAAATATATATTGATCAAAGTTCAATTATATGAGAGATAAGAACGGAAACACGCCTCTTTTGCTTAAGATTAACTCTTGTTATATAGTTACGCGAGTCACCCCTAATTAGAACGGCGCGGAGTTCATTGTCGGTGTTAATACTAGGGTAACAGACAGACAGAGCCGTACTTTGAATTTATCTGTCAGTGTCGCGAAGGGCGGGCAATGCGTCCACCAATGCATAAGATCTTCCTATCTTGACGAAAAACAGAGTAAGATTTTTTTATTCCTAGACAACTATACACGACATTGTAATTACATACATTGGGTGAATCTAATTTATTTGATACACTGGGAGCATTTATTGTTATCACTTTTGCTTTCTGAATAGTTTGGTCAATGTTTACCTTATTTTGTAACGAGTTTTCGAGATAGCCTTCCGCTACACTTGTAGATCTCCAATCCCCATGTTTCTTTACCTCTCGACAGATATTTGCGATATAGCGACAAATCTTTTTTTTTTCCTATTACCACATACGATCCTACAATGGGAGTTTTACAGTCGGGTATTCTGATAAATAAAAGATTACCTTTGTCTTCTATATCGTCCAGGCTTATTTTCGTAAATTCTTCCCTCAGGTAAGGACCCACTATTCCGATAACCAATGCAACTTAAAAATGTAGACAAAGTCACTAGAATTGGGTTGTTGCACGAAGTTAAAATTTGAGGAGAATCTATGTTAAACAATAACAATTATTCATAAAAAATCATTAGAAACATGCAGAAGGTGAAAAGAAAGTCTTATAATATTATAGTATTAATTACAAAAATACATGCATTTAAAACGGAGATGACATAATAACGGCAGTCTGTAGAGAAGTTAGTTATAAAATGACAAGAAACGGGTACTAATTTAGAAACTCGCTGATAGCGACGGAGAAAAAAGACAATCACGACAGTTTAATCTGACATTATATTTAACGTCAAATTCAACTGACGCTCATAGGTTACAATTCGGTATAGTTTAACAGCATCTAGTTATGAATAAATATAAGTACAGATAGTGTTTTCTGCCGTACTGTGTAAATAATACCACCAATTCACCAGAAAAACTGTTGTGTTCCAATAATAAACGCTGAACGTAATAATGAATGATTCAAAGCCACCAGAGAAGGACCAAGTCTTCTTATTGTGGAGACCATTTCAATGTCAAGTAAAGTAACAAATTACAATGTATTCTAAGCGTTTTATTTGTGGTAAGTTGTATCTTAATGTAGGAATTTGATTTTTAATATGGGTTTATGTTGTAGGAAAAACGGCCGCATTACAAGACTTGTGTGGCGTTCTAGCTGTTACAAATTTAAATTACCCGCCAAACTGGTGGATAAAACAGGGTGTATTACTTAACGGCTCTAGATTAGAATGTTATTCATGCTTTGACTTCCTAAAAGAAGGGAAATGGTTTTAATCTGCTTTTATGTATTTTATCTAGTTTATGTTGGAATAAAGTGCAGTTGTTTTTGTTAGCTACCTATTTATTATTTTTTGTTATAATACAGTTTCTTGATATCTTCGTAAGTCTCATTCTGACTCTTCTTAGAAGTGAGTATCAATGGATAATAAATAATTTCTTTAGTAGATAAACTTATTTTGTTGTTTTCAGATAGATACGCTTGCATATAGTTAATAGGAAATAAAACAATGAAAAGGAAATATTTAATAAAATACAAAGTATAGTTAACAAATTCATCTAAATTAAATAATAATATACATATTAGACATATTATGTAATATTAATAAGATAAGGTAAAGGAAGTTCTTGCAGAAATTACAATAGTTTGTACTGTCTATAGCAGCTGTAACGTAAGTACCTTGCAGCTTTTGCACTTCCAACCATTGCAATGTCAAAACGATCGTCTCTTTTTAAAAATTCGCTGACCATAAATATATCTACCGCAAGTAGAATGTCAGAATTAGCTTTTACAGATATACTGCCTTAGTTGTTTTGTAAAAAAATATTAACAATAACTGCAAACATCAATCACTGCTAGCTAAACGTCAAATTTACTTTTGACATATGAGGTTATTTTCTTTCTTGACAGCAATGTCAACTTATTCGTCTTCATCTTTTCTGCTTATAAGTTCACATCTAACTGCCGTTATGATGTCACTACCGTTTTCGCGGCACATTCAAATAGTCGAAGTTTAACAATTTTTTTAAATATGTTACGCTAAGAATTTTTCTTCCAAATTAAATATATAACTAAATTAAGTCCTCCACTACCACATTTCACCATTTTTGAAAATTCGTCAACAACCCAATTTTAAAGTATATTTTTTAGTCCTTACTTTTGTCATCTGCTTCCAGAAGAAAGTCTGTCAATTTGGTCTGGTCATACCTTATCATTATATCCAACATTCTTCTTCTTTGGGAGAGCTATTGCTTTGGGGAACTTGGCAATATCCACGTTATTTTGTAATAAAATAGTTGCTTTTAACAATGAATATTGACTCCAGAGTTGATGGAGGAGCTAAAGTATTCGATTTTTCATGTTAGGCAAAATAATATCTCCGATAATTGTCGGCCCAAATTTCGAACAAATGGTACATATTTTGACTTGTTGGCCAATAACTGCATGGTAGCCTGACTCGCAGCTTCAAACATTTCATCTGGCATGTTTTCTGCATCGCTTTCATTGCTTCTTTCGATAATTTCGGCTTAAAACCATTTTTATTTGGAAATCGTATAATAAATCATGACAGAACTAAGCAAGCGTTGTTAATTGGTTGCCATGATAGCCTTCAAATATAAGCTGTCTTTTCGTTCGATTAATTCTGACATGTCAGTTACCAGTTGTCAAAAAAAAAAACTCACTTTCCTGACTAGTCTGCAAAAATGCTACTTTCGGAGCAAAAAACGTCCCCAAAATTGATGTTTTCGGAACGATTGCCGAAAGACAAAGTCTAAAAAAAAATAAAAATAAAATGCAATATAACTTCATCTTAGTGCGGTCTGGTTTTAGATACAATATTATATTAGCTAATATCATTTTCGGGACAAACATTTCTAAGCCTTTTGCAAATTGCAATATAGTTCTCAACTGATTAAAACCGCATTAGCTGCAGATCATCCTGTATATGCCGCTATTCTTAAATTTTATTATACAACATTCAGTTATATAAATTAAGTGCAACAAAATGTCTCGTACACTTTTGCAATTGCATAAATTTCTCTGGCCTTATTAGTACCGTAAATATGGGTGGAGTTATCGGGTTATTCGCCTCGTAACAATTCCAAATGCACTTTCTTGAAGAAAAAGTCTACTGACTCATCTTCTTCATCATCACAAATAACTGCAGTGAGACACCCACGCCGCAGCATCTTTTGTTTATATTTTTAAACACGTCTGCCTCGCCTCCCGTGATTCATTAGATTAGCTATTTTAATAAATACGTTTTAGTTAGAAGAAATTAAATGTGTCAGTTAATTATGTATGTTTAGCCGTATTGACGATTTTGCGTTCAAACAAGTAGGTAGCACAAATCTACAATCAATATAAATAAATAACTTATTTTTAATATTAAACATGGTGTGACTAAAGGAAGCGTGGGCGGCGTTACATCTTCCTTATTATACCTATTTGATTTCATCGAAAAAATATATATATATATATTATAACCGGACAAACAGTATTAATAATCATCGTATATTTTTTTTACAGAAACTTGCTGAACCCAAATATCGAATAAGGAATGTCTGTGTGTCTGTAGGTTTGAATGATGTGTGTAGACCATTTCTTGTAAACACATTCCCCAAAGATGAGAATTCGATTTTTTTATATACCTATATATATAACAACTTAAAGTGCGGATATTTTTAAAGGTTCACGTATTCCAAGGTAAATGAAGCCATTTTTAACCGACTTCGTGAAATTTGAAAAAAGTGAAAAAGGTGAAAACTCTAAAAATTAGGCTAAATCTTTAAAATCTTTTAAAGAAATAACACTACCGTAAGTCAATTTTATTGATTATGTAAAATTAATAGAGTATTAATAACGTCGGAACAACGGAGCAGACATTTCTCCGAAATTCAAGAAACTTTTTCAAACTTCGAGCTGATGTAATTTTTTCAAAATCGACTGGAAAAAAATTGTTTAAACAAAAGTTTTGGGAAATTTTATGATCTACAATCTATATTTAAAACACGAGCCGTTTTCTTTTCCGACTTCGCCAGCGGCTCCCACTTTACCGATTTTGATTATTCTTTTTTAAAGTAAAGCTCTTTATCCACAGATGTGTCATCACTAATTTTTATTTTCTTAAATTGTTATTTCCATACGTAAACACGAAATACAAGTTCAAATAAATAAATGAATCACAGCGCTCAAACTATAGCGACTATTAGCCCCTCCTAATTCATATTGCTCATATTAGGTAAATTCGGGTTCTGAAAATAACCGTCCCAGAACTATCAGAGAACTGTCAGGAGTTTGCGCAGTTCCAAATCCGACCGCATCAAAAGCAACTGCGCAAACTCCTGACAGTTCTCGGACGGTAGTTTTCAGAACCCGAATTTACCTATACATGCCGGTCAAGGCAAAGTTTTAACAGTTGAATTGAAGCGGTCAATGCGTCTGTATCAGGTATTCACTTCTCTCTGATTTTTCACTTTTGTTTACATTTCTGACGGCAATTGTTTATTTGTTAATTAGTTTATTTTTTAATATAATAATAATAACAATAACTTTATTAATAGCATATGCTAATAAAATACCAATATATAAAGAAGAAATATTACTTAACAGAGCAGGTACGCTTGTACGCATTTATATCAATAATTTTAGAAAAAAACATTTAAAAAAACCGCTGCCCAAGGAATCACTACTTCCACATCCAAAATACTATATTTGCATTGCACTATGTGGAAATAATTGTTTATGAAACTTTAATAGTATAATATTTGAAATCATGTACCCCAAAAACTCATAAAATTATATGCCACATCGGTAATCGGGATGGGGTGGTGGTGGGGGTGAATCAAGTGAAAAAAATTCTTGATGACTTTGGCTCTTGTACACACACTAAATTACACTATTTTTTTCACCACCTTTAATAATGGAGTGGGGGTGATAATGCAGGTGGCTAATGCCAATTTTTTTTTTTTTGAGACCTTAGCTCCTCTTATATTTATTAAATACCAATTTCATGGACTCTTTCTTGCTTGATTTACCTATTTACCCCCATTTACCCCAATTTACCTTTCAACTCTGCAACGGAATAAGATCAAAATATAATCTAGTTCCAGATCTCGTTAAAATACATACATGTGTCATATTTTAAGTGAATATCTTAAAACGGTTCACAAGACTAACAGACAGACCTACACGACACACAAATTTATTTTGCTCAGACTTAAAATATTGACGTTTCATGATGTTCTAAGCCTATTTAAACAATGAAAATTTCCAACATTTTTTTTTGCGTTAATATACTTCAACTGAATGTGGAAGTAATAAGTAGAAAATGGCATGGCAAAGATATAAAAAATCGTTGTGTGTCGTAAACTACACGATAGAAGTAAAGCCTCTACTTCAAACATTTTCTTCGAGAAAACTTACTACCATACTACTCAAGGTAACCCACTGTACATCCAATTTACTTGAGGAAACCCACTGCGCATCCATATCACTTGAGGTAACCTGCTACTGCGCATCTATAATACTCGAGAAAAGTCACTGCGCATCCAAAATACTCGAGGAAAGCCACTGCGCATCCATAATACTCGGGGAAACCTAATGCGCATCCATAGTAGTCGAGGAAAGCCACTGCGAATCCATACTGCTCGAGGCAACTTAAACAACATAATATTTGAAATCGTCTACCTCCAAAACCTATAAAACGATATGCCACATCGATAGTGGGGGTGGGGATGGTGGTAGAGGGTTGGTAGTGGGGGTGGATGTAGTAAAAAAATATTTTGAGACTTTTGGTTCTTGTACACACACTAAATCACAATGTTTTGAACGTCGATTTCAGGGTAAATGAGATGTCAACATGTTAGCAGATTACTGCTGGATGCTGCAAAGAGAAGTTAAACCAAAAGGAACGAAACGACGAAGATACAGATTGTTTGAAGATAAGCGCGTTCGAAAACGAAAACCCGTATAAAATTGAAATACTATATATCACGCACAATGATTGAAAAAACCCTATTTTTGACAGTTTTTTTGATTTTTCGCAGTGTTTTCATCACTGACCCCAAAATTTGACTCCAGATTCGTGATCAGCGGAAAAAATTACTCGATAAAGGTATATGCAGACCATTGGAACACGCTATGCGTTCATGAAAAAAACGTGATATCCATAAAAAAATATAGTATCCGTGAAAGACGCGATTTTTTACGGTTATTTTTATTTTCCTCAACATTTTGACAATTAGCCCAGAGTTCTAACAATAGATTCGAGGTCAGTGGGGCAAAAAAACATAAGAAAAATACATGCAGCCTAGCCGAACATGCCCATGCATATTTTACCACCCAAAAAACCATAAAAAACGCATTTTTTGACGATTTTTCGGGTTTTTTTCTGTAATATGCGCATTAACCCCCCATTCTGACTTCAGATTTGTAATCAGCGGGAAAAAATACTAAAGAAAAGTATATTCAGATGTCCAGTTCAAATAACTTTTTTTTTGTGGGCCTGTGTTATGATTTTATCTTCAGTATTAACATCATCATTAGGATTAGATTTTGTATCTATACTAGAATTAGAACGTCGGCGAACATAACAAACGAATATTCGTGAAAATTCTCATTTTTAGTGTGGAAATATCCGCGTCTCACATTACACTGACTGTAGTTGGTATGTACTGATTAAACTGCGACTGCAATCGTTGAACATTAAATTTTTATATTAACGGTAATCTTGTTTAGTTCATTTTATTTCGAATTTTCTTTTCATATAGTCTAGTTTTTTATTTTAATTGTTTATTTTATTATTTGTATCTAATTCAGTTTCAAAAGCACTTCACTTATTTTTCTCACTTAGCTATTGCCGTGGACGGCTTGAGGCAGTGGTGCAGTAAATTGTTAAATTACTTTATGTCCTTTTAAAAATGTTGTTGTTATGTGAATGAGGTACCTCGTACAAGCGTCTTTATTGATTTAAAGAAATAGTATATTGTGTATTTAGGTGTGAAAGCAATACATTCCCGGACGACGATGCAAATCGACGTTTTGGCGCTAGCCAAAAAAATGTTGGCACTCACAGAGACTATGCTTTGGTACAAAAACTACAAGTTTGAGAAGGTGCCAACATTTTTTTTTTAAAAGCACCAGTTTTAGCCCGTTTTAGGCCAAAAGTCCAATTTTTGGCCAAAAAGGGCATAGCCGGGTAAGCATGGTGTGACTGCCCCCAAGCGTCTGGCGCTTATATTTGTGCAGTAGGAAGCAATCTTGGAAAGTAGTAATTTCTCAAAATATTAGCCCGAAAAAGGGACCGGTTTGGGGTGAGTAAGGGAGGGTTGATTTTAGCAAAACTATTTTTTTCCTAAGAAACGGCGCATTCAATCGTTTTGTAAAAAATATATGTTAAAGACCTACTGAGAAAGTACTAAATAAAAAATCATGCTCAAATTCCGAAAACAGATACATTAAAAAATACATATATATTATTTTCAAATTTTTTTTAGGGTAACTTATCCCTGGGGTACCAGCCTGAATTTTTTTCTGTAGCATGTCTATGGACTCACATATGTTATATTTTTTTCCCAATCTTGTCCGAAGATTACGCCATACTTAAAAAAAAATGCCGAAGTGTGCAGTGCCGTATGCATATTTTGTGGACAATTAACTCCTTGCAAGTAAAAAAGGCCAAACTGCAAAGTAAATATGGATATCTGAGTAGTGTATACATATTAGTGACTAGTGATTATGGAGATGGTGACGTTGTAAGAGAAACCAACATAAACCTGCAACGCTGACAGTTAATTAGGTGCTCAATAGAGTTGACTCTTGCGCCGCAAAAATCAGTTTATAGCCGTAATGTTAAATATCATTAAGGGTAAAACTTAAAGTCAGCGGTACTATGGAGTACCTTGTCAAAGACTGTCATTATTAACATATTACCGTCGGCGGGGATAAGAGCTTGGTTGTTAACAATTTGCAGCACTAAATCGTAGCATTACTAACCTGAGAAGGATATAGATGTTAATCTTCCTCACTGTCATCTGCAATCACTGTACTCATGCTATCCTTCTGGAACAATAGGGAGGGAACTTCTGCCGGTTCAGGTATGCTTGCTAGATATCATCCGTACGAAAGGTAATACACGACAGCAGCTACATGGGAACAACATCCAACAGTTTAATACCCATTGGCACATTCACAGAAATGTCTTCTAACGCCGACACTGTGGGGAATATAGTCGAGGAAACATCGGTAAACCTTCGTTTTGATGTGACGTGAACAAACTTGTATTTTGAGTACATTGGACTGGTCCTTAGCGTATTGAAGATTAAGTGTTCCGTCTTCATTTATGACTTCGAGGTACGAAATCGTTTGCTTATATTGATACGATCCGGTAAAAAACAGTTTTAAATCCGTCATTTCTGGGAAGTCCAGTACATCTTTGCTGGAAATATCTACAAAAGGCAGTTTTGCAATTTCTTTGAATGTGCCAGTGGGAATCGAACTGTTGGATGTTGTTCCCATGTAGCTGCTGTCGTGCATTATCTTTCGCAAGGACGATATCTATCAAGCATACCTAAACCGGCGGAAGTTCTTTCTCTATTGTTTCAGAAGGATAGCATGAGTGCAGTGATTGCAGATGACAGTGAGGAAGATTAACATCCATATCCATCACAGGTTAGTAATGCTACGATTTAGTGCTGCAAATTATTAACAACACATGACTGTTAAGACCAAGCTCTTATCCCCGCCGACGGTAATATCGATAGTACCGCTGACTTTAATGATATTTAACATTCCGGCCATAAACTGATTTTTGCGGCGCAAGAGAGTTAAACTCTATTGATCACCTAATTAACTGTCAGCGTTGCAGCGTTATATTGGTTTCTCTTACAACGTTCACCATTTCCATAATCACTAATCACTAGTATGTATACACTACTCAGGTATCCATATTTACTTTGCATTTTGGCCTTCTTTACGTGCAAGGGGTTAATTGTTGACAAAATATGCATACGACACTGCACACTTCGGCATTTTTTTTAAGTATGGCGTAATCTTCGCACAAGACTGGGAAAAAAACATAACATAAGTGAGTCCCCAGACATGCTACAGAAAAAAATTCAGGCTGGTACCCCAGGGATAAGTTATCATAAAAAAAATTTGAAAATAATATATATGTTTTTTTTACTGTATCTGTTTTCGGAATTTGAGCATGATTTTTTATTTAGTACTTTCTCAGTAGGTCTTTAACATATATTTTTTACAAATCGATTGAATGCGCCGTTTCTTAGAAAAAAAATAGTTTTGCTAAAATCAACCCTCCCTTACTCACCCCAAACCGGTCCCTTTTTCGGGCTAATATTTTGTGAAATTGCTACTTTCCAAGATTGCTTCCTACTGCACAAATATAAGCGCCAGACGCTTGGGGGCAGTCACACCATGCTTACCCGGCTATGCCCTTTGGAAAATGCAAGCAGAAAATGTTGGCATATGGTTTTCTAGCAACAAGCATTGACGACTGGTTAGAAAGTGACTACGTTCCAATTTTGGTCATAATTGTTATCGACAGTACTGCCAATTGTACGGAGAAAAAATGTTGGCATATATCGAATGTTGATCGCCAAGATACCCTCTTCAACTAGTACCAAAGTGTTATACTCTATTCCACAATTGAATATTTTCTGGAGCGGCTAGCGCCAGAACGGCCAGGGGGGGAGGTCTGACTCACATAAGATAAAATACTAAAATATTTGCTAAAACATAACAGCAATGCCAACCAATGCCAATGTTATATCCCAAGCCCCATATTATCTCCTAGATTATGTTGAAAAGCCATAGTTTTGAGTATTGTAATACTAACATACTAAGTTTTAACGACAACAAATGACAGATACAGAGGGAACGCGGAAAAAGCGAAAATGAAAAATTGCAATTTTTTCAAATTTTTCAATTCGGTGTTTTCACAAATTTTAAAATTTCATTGACTGTGAAGGTAATACCTAATTACAACTAAAAACATTGAATTTCCACTACCAGTTGAGTAATATCCGAGAAAAAGTATTTTTAAATTTGAATTAAAATTTTACCGTCCAAAACACTAAGCTATATTGTTGACGTCATCGGTCATAAACACCTAACCTCAAAAATACATATCTCTTAAAAATTTCTGAGTAATATGATACTATTATGAAAATTTCCGTTTGGTTCTCGTATTTTCAACTAAAATCTCGTTCAATGTAATGTTCATAAAGTTTTAAATATCTTCTCCCAATAAAATAAGGCAATTTTTGTAGGTTGAAAATCCAACCTATAATTAACAGCCCATTTTTAGTAATCAACAATATTGAGATGTCGTATCATTTTTAAATGTTTGTTTGGAGCCATACTGGTTTCAAATGAGAAGTACTGATACATATAATCATTAAAAATGACAATAAACTTGAAAAACCTAAAAGTTGAGGTTATGTTAATGCAACCGATGACGTCACAGCCCGTTTTGTATAATACCCGTTCAGTTACTAAGTTTTGTTATTTATTTGTTGAAATTTTAAATTGATAGATGAAAGAATGGTTTTTAAATATTGGTAAGTGCTTTAATGTATGGAGTACTTCATTTTAATAATATCAAAAAAGTAAATTTGCATACAGTGAAAACATCTAATCCAAATCAAATCGTGACCTCAAAAATATGTTTTGTGAGATGTTTTTACGTAAGAATCAACTGTCTGTTTTCGTACATTCGAGAGTTGCATAACATATGTGTCGAAATTTATTTTCTTGTTAACACATCAGTAAAAATTTGATTGCAGATTTCCTAAATCATTCAGGAATTGATTCACGTCTGCATCCAATATTTGCGAGCGTGGGTAATTGCAATATCGGCCGCCGACATTCTGAGTTCCATTTCCTGCTTGGACGTAGATTGATCGAAATGAAACTCGATATGACATTGAACAGCCAAATCTGGAAAACAAAGTGACTCAAACTCACCATATAATTGGAACGGAGGGTGATTCACCCCCGCAAAGTTGACAAAGCCGTATCGATATTGTGTCCTCTCGACCCTATTATTGCGCATATTAGATTATTATCCCCTTGTATTGTCAATGTAGTGTGTACTGTTTGTATTATCCACGTGGCCACCACGTTTAATGGGACGCTTAATCTTAATACGTGCAGTTTACGTAAAATGATGTTTTTTATTGTAGCGTGCTCAAGCATATGGGGATTTGATCTAACCAGAACTTAATATGACGGCCTATTTTTTCGTTATTAACCGACCTCAAAAAATGTATAAAAGAAGGAGGTTCTCTATTCGATCCGTATGCATATTTTCATACATTATTTTTTAGGGTGGACATACGCCATGAATATTTCTCACTAAATGTATACAGGGGCGAGATCTCATTGTGGCGCCCCCCGCCACAATGAGCAATCGCTTATTCGCTGTACATAGAGACCGAAGATAACATACATTTTTTACATCCAAAGAAATTTTTTTTAGTCCGAAAACAGCGGGGGTGGGGAGAGAAATCCGAGAAACTTTTTTATCAAAAAAAATTGTTTGAAGAGCGGGGGGGTAAAATCCGAAAAAACAATTTTTTTAGTTCGAATAAATTTTTGAAGAAAAGGGGGAAATCCCAAAAAACAGGCATACGTCAAATTTACATAGTAAATTAATTAAAAACTGAAACAGATGAATATAGATCTTTTCACGGAAATGGAAGTTGTAAGGTTAAGGGCCGGTTTTATAGGTACAGTTTAAACCAAAGTTTAACTAGAAGATTCTGTTGAGGTCCGAAAAAAAAATAAATAGCATATTTAGCAAAGTGTATATTAAGCACATTCATCAAATAAGAAATTATTCATAAATTTGAATAACGATTCTGTGGTATTGATAGTTGTTATTGATAGTTATTATCGATAGTTATCGAATGATTTTTGTAGTAAAAAAACTGCTGTGAGAAGCGTCTTTTTGAGTTCTTGTCAAAAGGTTCTTGTTAATTTCCTGTTTGATGAATGTGTGTACACTTTGCTAAATACGCTATTTACTTTTATTTCGGACCTCAACAGAATCTTCTAGTTAAACCTTGGTTTAAACTGTACCTATAAAACCGGCTCTAAGTGATATTAAGGTGCTTGGGTTTTATTTTTTACGCAGACGAACTATCATTGCATTTTCGGCGCCCCCCCAAGAAGGCGCCCGGTGCGGCCGCACCGCTCGCACCGCCCTAGGGCCGCCCCTGAATGTATATCCGGTTGCTTTATTGACAATGTCCTGTCAAAAATTAGAATTGAAAAAAATGTTCAGATTTCTTCCTCCCGTTCATCAAAAAAATTTTTTTTTCGGTTCCCCCTCCCGCTGATCAATTTTCAAAAAAAAATTCCCCCGGGCCTGTGTTTTCTCTCCACGGCCCTGATTTTAGACAATACATAACAGTACCTCTGATGAAGTGTCGCTTGTTTGAAGGCCACACTAAACATTCTCATATCGTAATTTGTTTCCGTTTTCATGGCAAGTTGTCGAGAATTCAGTAGATATGTATGGGAAGAGCTTGCAATTATTGTTGTAATAATGTAGACGCCATCAACAATTTTACGCGCTATAGGTAGTTCGTGTTTCTGTTTCTAAGATAAAAAAAATTATCTAAAAAGTAGAATGCCTTGTTCAGTGATGGTTTGGAGGTTTTTGCAATGTCTCAATATTTGTATGAAATTATCAGGCGTAACTACGAAAAAAGATTTGGACCTAAGAAATTAATGAAATCGTAAAAGAATTTCTTACTTTAAGGAGTGCGCGGGGAAAACAATAATTGAGATTGAAATATCGATTCAAATAGAAAAACAATGTGCCACGCTCACTCGTCAGATATTATTAAACTGATCTTTAAAAGCATGTTATTGTACCCTAGTTAATGTACGCAACAATATTTTGCCTAAACCCAGAAAAAAGTAATAGGGAGGTAATTTTTGGTATAGATATTCCCTAAGAGTTTATATCCATCATACTAATAGTTCTGAGAGGTCTTTCTCATATCCCCCCCTTTTTTTTTCATCCCCAAATGTGCACGTTTTTATATTTTCTCGAGAACGACTGATTTTATAAAAAAATCTTAAAAGTACTTTTTATAGCAGACAAAATTTCCTTTCCAACGATGTATAACATCCTATGTATTTTTTTCTATAACGCCCGGGGCATTTGAATTGGGCCGATTTAAAATAAACAAAAAAATAAGTTTTTTGACGTTTTATTAAACTAAATAGTATATCGTTTTGGGAGTAAAAGTGATACTTTTGTGGACGAGTTTGTATTGTATATATAATCACAGACGAGTCACGACAAGTGTATTTTATTCCGAATAAAACGTGCTATTTTTTCTTCAATCGTCGATTAGCTATAAAAAAAAAATAAAGATAAAAAATCTCGAATTTCACCACCAAAAACGTATTGCATTAATATCGCATGGGCGGAGTATTAAATAAAATACGCGTTGCTGTGGATATTACTTTTTCTGCCGCTCACAGCGTCAGAAATAGTTATTTATGTACCAAAAGTGCACTTTTTTGGTCGAGAATACAGTTTGCAAGCCGAGGCCCGTAGGGCTGAGGTTTGCAAGTATTGGAGACCAGTTGCCAATGGCAACAAGTATTTGTACATAAAGCGTCACTTACGATCGACAAAACAATGGAATTAGAGTATACTTACGAGGGAGGCATGACGAAAAAATACTTTTACCTCCGTTGTTAATGGCAACGCACAGCCGTCTAAAATGTCAAACTTTAATGCAGAAATGGGTCGAGGAAACTTTCCACATTTGATAAAACTGTAAGTCATGTAAATAATATAATTGTATGTGCTCATTTGGTATCATAATGAATCTTGCATCATCACGAATCAGATTTCACCATAAAATTGTCTATCAATATATCCAATGGAAAGTTGGAAGAAAAACTCCTGGAAACTTTCCGTTTTGAAAACTTTCCATTGGGTATATTGATAGGCTATTTTATGGTGAAATCTGATTCGTGATAATCGTGATGATGCAAACTGCATAATGATACCAAGTAAATGCATACAATTATATTATTTACATGACTTTTACAGACTTATCAAATATGGAAAGTTTCCTCGACCCATCCTTTAATGTCATGAAATGCGTTGAGAAATGTCATGTTTTTCTGACGTTTGAAGAAAAAATACTTTTTTAGCCATTTTGAATATTTTTGTGATAATTAACAACCTTCTTATTTATTTTTGAGTATTTAGGATTAAGTACATACAATTGAATATCCAAAAACTTAATCTAAATATGTAAATGACAACATGTTTTTATAAACCCTCTTCTTCTTCAAGGTCATATACAGTAATGCTTTTATCGGTATTGGTACATGTTTCATCCTTACAGGTTACACTCAGGCTGCTGCATTTCTGCCCTGCCTACATGACCATCTACCGGCGCAAGTAGTTTTGCACTGACAATGAATTAGTGACAATTGACAACAGGGTTTTAAATGTTTTAATATCTATGTTCAAAAAAATTAGCTCTCTGGACTGCTCCCAAGATTTGTAGAAAATAACAAATCTTGGCTGTACCCTGAGTACTACAAACGCTCATTCACTGAACAAGATTGCATCATCTTCAGATTACACACCCACACAAAAAAAGTGGTCTGGCCTGCGGACCAGACCAGTGTATCCTTCTTAAGTATTTGGACCCGCTGAAATCGAATCCGAATTGCATCTTTTTTCAGGCCAGACCACTTTTTTTGTGTGGCTGTTATTTTTTTTAATTATCTTCATATGACACCAACCTGCTTGACGAAAATTGCGTATTTGTAATGTTCCATAGTTTTGTGTTTATGTGACATTTAATTTTTAAATATCTGTATTAAGTATATAAAAAGGTATACTTCGCTCCTAAAGCGGAGCAATAATCGTGTCCGACAGTAGTTGTGTTAATGCACTGCTAGCATTTTCATCTAATAAATGCAACAAATCTGCTCGATTCTTAATAATTTATTAATATAATTCTTAGAAACTCGCGGGAGGCGTGTATCTATTACTATATATAGTAATTGCATACATAAAAAAGTACCCTGTAATAGTGTGCTCGTAACAGTAATCGCTCTAGGCGTAAAGTAGGTGAAAAGAAAATATCCGGAAATATGTAAATATATCAAAATATGTAACGGCGTATTTTTGTGTTTTGCACCGATGTAGTTTCCTGTTAATTGTTAGTAATAGATGATTTCCGCAAGATACTATATTAGAATTGAAATAAGGATGTACGTTTGGAATGTTTGTGTGACTGCGAAATAACATTGTTTCAGTTTTAGATATCAGTATAAAACAGTTGATGTTTTTTTAAATACTTTCAGTGATAAAAAGCTGAAATTGTCTTCGTTAGAATATATTTTTATTTTTTTTCTTGAATGTACACTTCTGTGCAATAAAATCCCGTACACCTATTTTTCGCTATATTAAATCATTATTTATTTATTTCTCAGTGTCAATGTCATATTTTCGAAATGCCGAAATTAACTGAACATGAAAAAATTCTAATTCCCTCTAAAATTAAGGGATGGTCTATCAGAGCAGTTGCTAACCATTATCACTTAAATAAAAGTACCGTTATGAGTATGAAGAAAAGGTGGGAGGAGGAAGGTATCATAAAGAGAAAAGACGGTTCAGGCCGACCGAGAAGTTCAAATCTCGCTCAAGATGAAGCACTCCTTGGCTATTTGAGGGAAAATCCGTTTCAAACAGCAGTAGACGCTGTGTCCATGACAAATTTTCCAGCATCGAAGTCAATAGCTAGCCGAAGGATAGGAAAATCGGAATTAAAAAACTGTGTAAGTGCCAAGAAGACCATATTAACAGAAGAACATAAGCAAGCCCGCATTCTATTTTGTCTGTTTTGTTTAAATTATATCTATCGCCCGTTGGAGTTTTGGCACAATGTTGTGTTTACCGATGAAAAAGTTTTTCAGTCTTATAATGAC